>JABWPP010000049.1:34680805-37080805 GCA_016920855.1 Puya raimondii | reverse complement strand
GCAACGAAGGTCAAAATGGTGCAATGAAGGTGGACGAAGAAGAAGAGTGCAACGAGCTCTGCGTTGCACTATTTTGCACCTTAGTTGCACCATTTTGACCTTCGTTGCACCATTTTGGTGCTAGTTTACACCTTCATTGCATTATTTTACACCTTCGTTGCACTATTCTTCTTCGTCCACCTCCCTGCGGCCAAGAATCTCGAAGGCGAGCGGGAGCAGCGCGTCGGCGGCGAGGGCGCGACCGTCTCCGCCCCCGCCGTCGGGGAGCGCTCACGCGGCGGCGCAGAGGCGGGGGGCGATGGAGGTCTCCTCCCCGATGGTCGTGGCGGGGCGCATGCCCCCTGGGGGCGCGGGGCGCGGGGACGCGCCCCCTGGGGGCGAGGGCGCAGGGCGCATGGGCGCTAGCCCGGGCTCGGCGCCCCCCCCCCCCCCCCCCCCGACCCCGGCCCCGGCCCCGGCCCGGGGGAGCAAGGGGCGCAGGGGACGCGCCCCCTGCGCCATGTTTTTTTGTTTTGTTTTTTTTTTACCCAGGGTAAAAGTAAAAAAAAAAAAATGGCGCAGTCTCGACGGGATAGGAGGCGAGGAGGGCGGGGTGCGCGGGCGATGGCGAGGGCGTGAGGGGCAGAGGCGAGGCGTTCCGCCTCCGCCTCCGCCGCCTTCTTCGGAGAGAAAAAAAAAGAGCGACAGAAAAAAAAGAAAAGAGAAAAAAAAGAGGAGAGAGAAAAAGTAAGAAGGGTATTTTGGTCAGTTTACTGAAAATTCGGACCGAACCTACAAAATCGAAAATAGCGACCCAATTTTGCAAAAGCCCAAAACTAGTGAAATTTTTTTTGCAAAAAGGCCTAATCTGTTTATTAATAATAGATTCTCATAGTAAAACAAAAATAAAATAATTGAATAGTTAATTAATTGTAATTTTTTAAAGGAGAACGTAACAAATTACTTTCCCTCTCCACTTCCACCCTACTTTCATCCAAACAAACATACCCTAAGTGTAACTATTACGACGAGCGCATAAACAGAAACGAACAACGACGAACACGAATTAAACAAATCACAAACAGAAACTAAAAAACACACAGATTTACGTGAAAAATTTTTTGCAGGAAAAAATTACGGACTAGCTAGGGAGGAGAGAGCTTCACTATCGAGAAAAGAAAATACAATATTCGTACAACCTTCTGTCGCCTCTACAGGCTCGGACCTATCGGCCCGAGACCTCCGCTACCCACCACAGATATTTCTTTTTTTTTCCACAATTTAATTTTCAATTTGATCGTACCGCGAAACCGTCGACGAGTCGAAGTTCGAAACTGAATTCTATTATCAATTTCGGATCATATCCAACAACAGTAACTTTTGAAGCATAAAGCAAGATGTGAAGTGCCACGTCAGAGTCAACTTGAAGTTTACTTTTTTTCTTTTCTTTTATATCCTCGTGTGTGTGTATATAGAGCGTGCATGAACAAAGCAAGGCACTATACTAATTAAGCACTCTCCAATATTGCTAGCTTAAAGATCTCAGCATGGCCAGCCACTGCACGATCACGAAAAAGCCGGCGATTCTGGTCCGTCCCTGCGAGCCGACGCCGCGGGGGAGCCTCCGGCTGTCCTTCCTCGACCGCCAGCCAGCGAATCTGCTGTCCTTAGACGTCCTCTTGGTCTTCCGGAGCGGTGGCGGCGAAGATCCGGCGAAGGCCATAAGGGAAGGGCTGTCGAGGGCACTCGTGCACTACTACCCGGTCGCCGCGCGGATCGTCGAGCCCGCCGGCGGCGAGCTTGAGATCGACTGCACCGGCGACGGCGTGTGGTTCGTCGAGCCCTCCGCCGAATGCCGCCTCGATGGTTTGAGCGATCAGGATTTGATGCTGCGCCTGTTTTTCGCGGCGGGGCTCGTGGCGCGTCCGCCGCCTGAGGTGAATGCCGAGAACGTCATCTTCATGATGCAGGTACATGTTTTAAAGAGGCTAACTGTATTACATTAGACTCTGAATTTGATTTTAGCTTATTGAAGATGTTCTAATAGGAAACATATAATTTATTCTTATTATTAATTTATCTTAAAAAATTATAATTTACATCTCATGTGAATCGAGTTGAGTTAGAGCTGATCAATTTGGACATACCATGCGGCAAGATTTAAGGGTTTTACTTTTTCATGTTGTTCGGATGTTGTTTAGGAATAGAAATTTCTAAGTTCATATCTTATTGTTATTATCATTATTATTATTATTATTATTATTATTATTAGTTAACTATCTTTAAACTTAAATTTAAAACTTGGCTCAATGAAATAGTGTCGAAACATAGTTTTGAATACTAAATTATAAAATTATTAGTTTTTTTTAAAATAAAACTTTTGTGAGTCGCATAGATTAAAAAAAATAAAACTCCAAAAATACAACTTTAGCTTAAAATTTTAAAGATTTCGCATACTTTCACTTAAACAGTGGGATTCATATACCCCACTTTTAGACATAAAGTTAAGCCTTTAAATTTTTTGGCCTATTCTCATTTTTTTTTTTTGGTGACATATCTTTAGCTAATATAAAATCCAATCCAACTAGACATTAAAGGGCAAAACTGTCAATTTACCAAATTAACAAGTCACGAGGTCCCCCAATCCCAATACAACATTCATTGCACATGGAGTATGGAGGAATGGTATAAATGAACGAAGAACCCCTCTACCACACGACGTTTTCAAATGGCATCTTCTTTTTTAATTTTTTGAAATGAGACTTATTTTATCTTTGGTTTTTTGTAATTGAGTAATTTTAATCCAAAAATCTAGAAATTTTATTGAATTTATTAATGATTTACCAAATCTGCTGGCTTTAATTACTTTTTGGCAAATCTAAATCAATTAATGACTAATAATTAATAAAAATATTAAATTTAATAAAATTTAAATTAAAAAAATTAGAAGTTAAAGGAGCTCCAAAAAAAAAATGTATAGAGGCCCGGCACCTATTAGTCATCTTGAAATGGGGTTGTCAACTTTACTTGATTTAATTGATACTTCTTTAACTTCTAAAGTTGTAGATTTGAATTTAGTTTGTTTAGTTAACAAATTTTATAAATTTAATGTCTTTATTAGTTATTAGACGTTAACCATCTTGATTCTACTTGCTAAACCTAATTAAAATTATTAAAATAATTTTTAATGGTAAAAATTATTAAATCTAACAGGACCATCAATGTATTTACGAAAGTCCTAATTTATTTGACTAAAATTAGTCAAATTCGATAGATAAAATGTTGAGGGGGGCATTTCCAAATATATATATATATATATATATATATATATATATATATATATAGTTGAGGTAGGTCTCTATTCATTTTTACCTATAATTATCTATACAGATATAAGTGGCGATACGAATATTTTTTAATGCAAAGCCACATGGCTATTAATGGTACCAAAATAATGATGATAATAAAAATAATAATAATAATAATAATAATAATAATAATAATAATAATAATAATAATAAAGAAACCCCATTGCCTTCTTAACTTCAATTTTTTTATTCAATAATTAAAACTATTACATTTATGACTTAATTGCCTGAAAATATCTAATCCCACAGAAAGAAACTTGTATTGGAGAGTGTTTCCATACATTTTAACTAGTAATAACAAGCAAATTAACGACATATATATATCTCTCATGCAGTGTATTCAGTTAAAAATATTTAAAAAATTTAAAATCTAATCTTATATATATAGACTATAATTAAATATGCAAGAAATAATTTATAGATTTTAAAAGTTCATTAAAAAAATATAAAATCAGTTGACTTGTCAGCTACGCAAAAAATAAAAAAAAAACTCACAATTTTTTAAGGAAAAAACTCTTTTGATATTGGCCTCGTTGGGCGCGTGTTCGAAAATTTAGGACAATGCAACTCAGTGACTCACCCAGTTTTTTTTTCTTTCTTATAATTATTTTTCTTGTCAAAAAGTTTTTCGATCTGTAACCTAGTAAAAGATAACCCAAACAAATGGAGCTTTACCATTTAAAAATGTTTTCAAAAATCTTACACAGTAGATGAGGTAACTATATATTAGATTGGCTAGTGAGTATTATAATTTACTAGTATAGTGCCCGCACTTTGTTGCGGGTAGATAGTATTTCAATCTATTTAAAAATTTTAAGACTAAAATATAATCAAAGAAAAAAAAAGTTTTATAAATAAATCTTGTATATATTATAAAAAATAATATTTTTTTTAATATATTTTTAATTTTCAGTATTAGAAAGGTTAAATTATTCTAATAACTTTATTTAAAATTCAATCAAACTAAATAGTTTTAGAATTTATCTTGTATCTATGTTTTCTAACTAAAAGATTAAAGTTAGAGGATTTATTTTAAATTACCGAAAAGGTGAGGGTGTATTTATCTTATTAAAATTAATTGGAGTGAGAAGATACTATTACATGCAATTGATGTATATGAACATTCTATACTCCGCAACTTATATTAGATGGCAATATTGTACTATTAAATCTTAATTAAATATATCTGATCTATAAAATTTAATAGTTAATTTTTTTTTAATAAATAAGATTTAAAATTTTTATTAAACGGTTTTAAATATATGATATATGTGCACATATACACTCGATACATAGAATGATTTAATATGGTCACTCATAATTTTAAAAGAGAGATGATAAATCTTTGTTTGTTCTTCGTGTATACTAATACTTCATATATTGAACAGTATATTTAGATGATTAATAAATTATGTGATAATTAGTAATATAAAATAAGATATAAAATAAAATATGTAATATCAATTATGTAAATAATTTATTGTACAATATAATTTATTTTTGATATACATTATAGAGTCGATGTACGGTCCACATGATGCGTCCAGAATTTTTATTGGATAATTGGTAAGTTCCAATTGGTTAAAATTTATTTTTGATATATCTGAGTTGGTTTACGGTACACTGGATGCATTCAAATTTTTTATGAATAATTGGTAAGCTCCAATTGGTTCTTAGCTTAAATGGCAACTTGGCTCAACGTGGAGCTATTTTTGTTGATTCTTACAATGACAAGTATATTAGATGATTAGTAAAATATTTGATGATTAGTACTGTAATAAAATATATAATATAATATTTATAATATAAAAAAATTTAAATAGATTATTGTACTACGAAAATTTATCTTTTATTCATATTTTAGAATTAATTTATGGTGCACCGGGTGCACCCAATATTTTTCTTTAGACATGGCACTCTCTTATTTGTGAATGCATTAAGTAAACGTGGCATCTTGAGGAGCTTGATGTGATGTTATTGAGGAATAGTATGTTGATCTTACAATGACAAGTATATTAGATGATTAGTAAAATATTTGATGATTAGTACTGCAATAAAATATATAATATAATATTTATAATATAAAAAAATTTAAATAGATTATTGTACTACAAAAATTTATCTTTTTATTCATATTTTAAAATTAATTTATGGTGCACCGGGTGCACCCAATATTCCCTTTTAGACATGGCACTCTCTAATTTGTGAATGCATTAAGTAGACGTGACATCTTGAGGAGCTTGATGTGGTGTTATTGAGAAATAGTATATTACTATAGATTGGCGTGAACCACGCCCCTATTAATCCAAGGGATCGACGTCAACGACTTCAATACATATGTACTTTATATATATATATATATATATATATAGGGTCCGGCTACTATACTCTTATGAGTATGGTCGTATTCGTACTCATAAATTTTTCTCGATGATGGAGCTTTCGAATCGACGATCCATACCGTTAAATATTATCTAGAGCATTTAAAACTTCTAGAAATTAAATTTCATAATTTTTTGACATCATTTGCCCTATGATCAAAAGATCTCAAAGTAGATAATTTTTAACGGCCGGTATGAGATACTTGCTCGTTTAACGGTGTAAAAGAATCGGAATCTGTTGAATTTTTGATAGAAAATTCTATTTACTATGTAGATAAAGATCAATAACTCGGATCTTAAATTGAAGAATCCGATCATCTATTTTTAGGACGTCGTTCAATTTTGACTGTTCATTTTATGCCCACTTGATGGACTTTATAACGATTTCGAAAAATTACGAAATTTATTTTCTAGAAGTTTTAAATACTCTAGATCATATTTAACGGTGTGGATCGTCGATTCGGAAGCTCCATCATCGAAAACGACTTATGAGTACGAAGGGTCCTATACTCATAAGAGTATAGTAGCCCTACCACATATATATATATATATATATATATATATATATATATATATATATATATATATATATATATATATATATATAGATATAGAGTGCGGCTATTATACTTTTATGAGTATAGATCCTTTTGTACTCATAAATTTTAGATCTACTTCTTTGACCATCTCCACCTGTTAGATCATATTATTCAATCAACCACTCATTCAACCCTAGAGGACCACTATCGTTCTAACCGCACATCCCATCATCCAACAGCCGGAACGTATAAGTATAAAGAGGTCTATACTCATAAGAGTATAGTAGCCCTACTCTATATATATATAGCGTGAGAGAGAGTGTGAGTTAAGAAATGGTACATTTAGAATACATGTAAATATTTTCTAACATCTTACACAGTCGTCAAGATAATTATTATATTAGCTACTAATTATTATAACTTAAGGCTTCGTTTAGTTCGAGTATAAGTAAGAACTGCTTATTCCAGTGATAGGTACAAGTTCAGGTATAAGCAGGAACTAGACCAATTTTGCGTTTGGATGAAAATTAGGTTGTTTCCGGGATTAAGAAAAATAGCGTTTGGATAGTTAGAGTGGAATAGTGAAAATAAGAATAATTATAGTTTTAAAACAATAAAATTTTATCTAATTAATTAACATAAAATATTAATTAAAAATAATTTAATAAGTTAATAAATTTATTAGCTATGAATACTATAATAAATTAATAAATATAAATATTAGTTAATTAATTAGTTAAATAA
Organism: Puya raimondii; assembly: GCA_016920855.1. Taxonomy (NCBI): domain Eukaryota; kingdom Viridiplantae; phylum Streptophyta; class Magnoliopsida; order Poales; family Bromeliaceae; genus Puya; species Puya raimondii. The sequence continues at coordinate 37,073,794 of JABWPP010000049.1, read as the reverse complement.
TACATTAATTAATTAATTAATTACTAAATAAATAAATAAAAATAAGTTATCTTTTTAATTAGTTAGTAAATTATTTTAGTTAGATAATTAGTTAAAAAATTATCTAATTAATTAATATAAAATATTAATTAAATAATAATTAAATTATTTAATAACTAAGTAATCATTAATACTGCAATATAACCCTAAATATTAATTAATAAAATAATTAACAATGTATGATGTTAATTAATAATTTAATTAACCATAAATAATTTAATTAATTAATTAATTAATTAATTAATTAATAGTTAGATAATTAATTAATAAAATAATTAGATTAGTCAAATATTAGATTAATTAAAGAGCTAATACAATAATTAAAATTATATTTACTTTAATTAAGCTTGTTCTCAAGTGAGAACAAGCTTGTTCTTCAAAAAGGCTGGAACAGTAGTTCCAGACTTATACCAGCTTATACCAGCTTATTCTTCAAAATGGAGAACTGCTGTTCCCGTACTCTCGAAATTATGTTTGGATATAAGGAGGGGAATAAGAGCTTATTCCCTTTCTTATACCCGAGCCAAACGCAGTGTAAAGGCGCGAACCACATTCCTATTGATGGATAGCTAAAAATTTAGTAAAAGTAAATTTACCGGCCTACTACTTTCAAAAGTAGGAGCCGTAATTTGAAATTAAGCACGAAGGCGTCCTCCTTCCAAAAGTATAAAAGCCTCACGGAGGCCGCCTCCTTTCAAAAGCATACAAGCCTCTCTCCACCGCCCCGCCCCCCCTATCTCTCTCTCTCTCTTTCTCTCTCTCTCTCTCTATATATATATATATATATATGTATGTATATGTAGAGTTTTGTTAAAATACTATCGGTAGTAAACGGTTCGATTTGCTACTAATTTATTTTCGATAATAGAGTTTCAAAATTGACGATCGGCATCGTTAAACATGATCTAAACTATTTAAACTATCTTAAAATTAAATTTCACGATTTTTCGATATTGTTCTCTTGTCCACCAAGTGAACAAAAAATGAATGACTGAAAATGAATATTCTTCAAAAGTGATGATATAATTTTTGTATTTAATATTTACAGTTTAGATTTTATTTTAAATAGTTTAAAAAAATTTCTAACAAAAAATTAGTTGATTTGGACTCTTCTATACCGTTAAACGAGCAAACACATCATATCGGCCATTAAAATTAGAGATTTTCTGACCCTTTGATCGTTCGGTTTAGTGATGTCAAAAAAATCATGAAATTTAATTTCTAGATAGTTTAAACGATGTAAATCATGTTCCACGGTGTCGATCATCGATTTGAAAGCTCTATCATCGAAAATAAATCGGTAGTAAACCAAGTCTTTTACTACCGATAGTAGTCCAGTCAAGCTCTCTCTCTCTCTCTCTCTATATATATATATATATATATATATATATATATATATATATATACATATGAAATCTAGCTATTATCTTTTTAGAAGAACGAAGCACTTCGTCCTATCAAATATTTTTTTGATGATCGAGATTCAGAATCCAAAATCCGCACCGTTAAAGTTGACCTAGATTTAAAGTATCTACAAATTAACTTGTATAATTTTAAAAATTATTAATTCAGGGGTGAAAGAATTGCAAAATCAATAATTTTTAACTGTCTATATGAGCCGTTTGCTCGTTTAATAGTTTAGAACAATTCAAAACGCTTGAATTTTTAATAAAATTATTTTCATATTATTTAGGTAACATTTGATAACTCTGATTGTTAATTGAGAACATATAATATCAATTTTCACTATTTGTTATAAATTTTTTATTTTTAGCCGTTCATTTTGAGATTATTTGTTCACTAGGCAAATGAAGTGAAAAAATTATAAAATTTGGTGTCTCAAATAGTTTCAATAGTGTAGATCTTGTCTAACGAAACTGGTCGTTGAATCGAATGCCCCATCATCGAAAACAACTTGAGAGCACGAAATTAAATTTCCTAAATCTGATTTAATAAATCTATTTGCTAATATCAAAATCATAACTTCTAATTACATCAAACACATTATTCAGTACAAGTATAATTTCTTGGTATGTTCTATAAAAAGTAGTAGTATTGTGCCTGTCTCCAAGACACTGTTCTTATGGGCTTTGATTTATGTACTAGTTTGCTGATATAGTGGAGTTAATCGGAAAAACAAAAATTGTATAGGAAGGCTTACGGGTGAGATACAATTTTTTTTTTTTTTTTTTTGAGAATAAGGTAGCGTGCCACCATTTTATTCAATTAGAAAATAAACGCGGCTACAAATTGAGACAACCTGAGCTTAAAAGAAAAAAAAGTTAGCCGCAAAAACAGTCCCAAAATTTCCTGAGAGCTCGGATCTCCGTCAGCACGCAACCCAACGCACGTTTAGATTTTTCAAAAATTCTTCTGTTACGTTCTAATCAAATAGCACATCACGTGACAGCAATCGTCGTCAATCAGCGACCTTTATCTGACTGGCGAGCCTTTTCACATAATTTTTGCTTACAATGAAGAGCATTTTCCTTCGCAAAAGTATTTTTCTCTACTGACGACTTTGCAACTCCTCAGGTGACAGAATTCAAGTGCGGCGGCTTCACAGTCGGCATTACTTACAACCACAGGGTCTTCGATGGCATCGGCGTTGCCCAATTCGTGAACGCCGTGGCCGAGCTGACGAGAGGTCTCGCCGAGCCAACGGTCAGCCCAACCTGGTGCCGAGAACTCATTCCTAGCCCACCCCGGCCCACTACTTCAGCCCAAGGGCCGGATGGGCCCAAGATACAATTCACCTTTGACAGTTTCAAATCTGCGGAATTCGACATTTCCCTCCAAAGCATCAACCAAGTCAAGGACCGAGTCACGGCCGAGACAGGCCAAAGCTGTTCCACCTTCGATGTGGTCGCGGCCGTGCTGTGGCAGTCGCGCACACGGGCGATCAACCTCGAGCCCGACGCCGACGTCAGCCTATGCTTCATGGCCAATGCTCGCCACGTTCTACACAAGCTTCTTTCGATCGAAGGCGGTTATTACGGGAACTGCGTGTATCCCGTAGGGATCACCCTACCGAGCAAGCAAGTCGCGAATGGGTCGCTCGCCGGGTTAGTTGGGCTGATTCGAGAAGCTAAGCAAACCGTGTCGGACGGATTCTCGCGTTGGATGAATGGAGACGAAGCGACGAATTTGCATGCCCCGCAGGACTACCGAATGTTGACCGTTACGGATTGGAATCGGCTGGGGTACTCTGAGATCGACTACGGGTGGGGGGAGCCAAGCTTCGTCTTCCCGTGCGGTTGTAGTTCCGAGTTCAATGTTGTGTGTTCGTGCGCCTTCATCAAGATGCCGGTGCCGAAACAGGGCATCAGGCTGGTGATGCACTGCGTCGAAGAGCAGCACTCGGCGGCCTTACATGATGAATTGATGAAGTTCGCGTAAGCCCTCGCACTTTCAAAGGTTGCGAGGTTGATTCCCGCATATGAAAATTTATCGATCAAGTTTCTAGACTAAAATAACAAAATAAAATAAAAAGAAAAAACTAGCTGAATGTGTGCTTAGCTATGCCTGAATGTGTCGTAAAATAAAATAAACTAGAACAAATTTGTGATCATCAGTGGGAACTAATCTTTGATTTCATTTGATCTGCTTTGCAATTATCCATCCATCCGAATAAATGATGAGTAGCCTTTGTTAAATCTCTGCGAAATTAAAGGTGCACTATTATAGACAAAAAGGCACAATTTTACTAAATTGTTTTAGTCCAATTATTAATTCTAGTATGTCCGTCACAAATAAGATTCTCATTTTACCATATTATTCAATATGAAATTATTAGGTTGTCACAACACTGTCTAACTAAGTATAATGATAAATTATACTCTATTTATTTTCGTTTCTCTCTTTATCATTTTTTTTTATTTATATTATCTACATTTCCGTGTCATTTTTTATCAGTTTATTTTTTTTAGAATTAAATCCAAACTTTTCTTATTTTGTAAGGTCATAAGTTAGACACTTCCTACAATATCTAATAGGGTTAGTTTCATCAGTGCTCTTACATGCACTCTTAATTACATAAAATGTTTTAAAAAATTGTCAATATAAAAAATATCTCTCAAATTTTAAAAAATCATCAAAACTGCCTATATTGCTAATATTTTGTCCAAAATATGGTTAAATACCTGTTTTACCTCTCCTACCCTTCAATTGTTGTAGTATATATAAGTTACGATCAAGATAATATGCATTAATAATTAGAATTTTTCTAATTTCGTTTAATTATTTTAATGTCTTTATTTTTACTATTTTAATATGCCTTCATTTTATTTCATTTATTTAGTGTACTCTCATTTTATTTATTTGGTGGTTAGGAATGCAAGAATTAGATAGTTTTTATTAGATTTGTTTTTAGAACTTTCATGTGTTTTATATTTAGCTCAGTAGTTTTTTAGTTTAACTCCAATTTATCTTCCTATACCTTTAACTCAGATTTTTTTTTATTTTTTTATAGTTCACTTTGTTATTTTAATATACTTTGATTTTATTTGTTTAGTTCTATTTATACTACATTGTGTCTGCTAAATAAAAAAGATATTTTGAATGACATAAATTAAACCCAAAATTAGTTACAGATTATATGATAGTTAGCTATTGTGAGGGCTAAATTGGTCGTTTAATTTGTACTTTATATTAGGCTTAATTACACATTACTATACTGTACATTGATGTTATTTTTATTTTCTAAATTATACAATTTATTTTTCAAAAACACCGTTGTATTATATATCTTATCAATCACCACACTGTATTTTAGTTTTATTTTATTTTTCTATCTTATATTATTTTTTTTCATAAAACTACTGAACTACTTTTTTTGACAATTTTTATATGGGTAAATTGCACTGTTACCTCCTGAACTTTTGGCAGAGTTTCAATTTATTCCCCAAACTCCTAAAATAAACATCTAATATCCTAAACTTTAATATTTTATTTAAGTTACCTTTTCATTAGTTTTTCATCAAGCTCCGTTAGCCGAAAATTGACAGAAGGGTTGACATGAATGAAATATTAAAGTTTAGGATGTTATATGTCTATTTTAGAAGTTTGAAAGGTAAAGTGAAATTTCGCCAAAAGTTCACAGAGTAATAGTGCAATTTATCTATTACTTGACTATCAATTATTTTATTAAAATATGTTATTTGTAGATTGACTGCTGACCCTCAAGTTAGTAATTATGCGAGGTTTTAAATTAATATCTTTTTGTCCTAAAATAAATCATATTACAAATTACCTTACATTTTATCGTAATAAAATAAAGGCGAACGAAATGAACTAGAGTGGCTTAAAGATAAGGAAAGAGAGACATTAACTAGCTGCAATGCTCGAACACTCTACTCTCCCGGTATACTCGCTAATGTGGTCAATTTACAATAAATATCCTCACTCGGATATAGAAATTTTAATTTTTAGTTAATTCTCTGTAATACTCATTTTTCATCTTTATCTCTAAAATTATTGTTCTAGAGAATGTACTTATTCCCTATGAAACTATACAACTTAATTTTATTATAGCCGAAAATCAAATTTTTGCAATTTTATTTAGCTAATTAGAAATTTTGAATATAAAAATATCATACTATTTTGTAATAAATTAAATTTTCTAGAATAAATTAGTGACGTTAGATTAAGATATACTGAATATCATCTCATCTTTCAGATATCGGTAGTACACCCTGCGTTAGCAGTCCAATTCATTTACTTTTTTATTTTTAATATCTTTTCTTGGAATTATTCCTTTGACACAATTAAATATTTTTTTGTAAAACAATTTCAGAACAATTCTGTTACCCTCTGAACTTTTGTGGAGTTTTACTTTACCCTCTAAACTTCTAAAATGGACATCTAATATTTTAAATTCTACTATTCATTCATATTATCCCTTCCGTCAGTTTTCAGTTAACGGAGCTTGACGAAAAACTGACGGAAGGGAAAATATGAATGAAATATTAGAGTTTAGATACTTTAGAAATTTGGGGGGTAAAATAAAACTTCGCCACAAGTTCAGAGGGTAATAGTGCAATTTATCCATTTTATATTATTGTTAACAAATATATTAATTTGTCTTTCGGAGGCCCTGGCTGCCTCACACTAGGAGTGGCAATCCAGCTCGCTGTTCGCGAGCCAGCTCGTGTTCGGCTCGAAATAAGTTCGAGATCGATTCGCTCATTTAGTAAACGAGCCGAACACGAACTGAATTTTTCAGCTCGTTTAATAAACGAGCCGAACACGAGCTAGGGTCAGCTCGCTCGTGTTCGGCTCGATAACAGCTCGAATATATATATTTAATATTTATATTATTTATATATATATATATATATATATATATATATATATATATATATATAATTATATATAAATATAATTTTTTTATTATTTTATTTTTAAACCAACCTAAATTAAAGTCCAATTGATCAATTATAAAAAATCAATTTATATATAAAGTTTCAACCATTAGATCAAAGTATAATGGATAAAATTTTATAAATTTATTTCTACATATATATCCTTTCTAATCATTTTAACTAATTGTTTCTAAGCCAGCTCGTGTTCGGTTCGTTAATAAACGAGCCGAATATGAGCCGAATTTTTTGGCTCGATACTTAAACGAGCCAGCTCGTGTTCGGCTCATTTATGAAACGAGCCGAACACGAGCCGACCCCAGCTCGCTCGTGTTCGGCTCGTTGACACCCCTACCTCACACTATGTAACTAAGTTCATTTATTTAATAAATAAAGCAGGTAGCGTGCTACTCTTCTCTCTAAAAAAAAACAAATATATTAATTTATACAAATTAAATCTAATAATTTTATCAAAAGATACTAGTTAAATAGTAGAAAAAATATAAAATTTAATCTATGAGATATAGATAGGGGTGTATGTGGGCCGTGCCGGGCTGGCACGGCCCACATTACTCGGGCCGATTCGGGCTGAGGGTCGGCCCGGCCCGACCCAGTTACAAATCCGGGCCGGGCCGGGCCGGCCCGTTCACTTAGAAGGGAAGGCCCGGCCCGGCCCCCCGGCCCGCCCGTGCCGGGCCGGGCTCCGTGCCAACCGAGTTTTTCCTTATTTCTTTCACTAGTCTTTTTTTCATATTTTTTTTCTTTTAAATTTTTAAATTTTTTTGAAAAAATATAAAAATATTTTTTTAATTTATGAACAAAATACCCTCTCTAACAGTCAATTGTTTGAATATTAGTAAGGGCATTGTGGTCATTTTGATTAAAATTTTTATTTTTTACTCTTTTTACCCTTTTTTTAAAAAAATAAAAAATAAAAAAAATATTTTTTTGTTGAAAAAAGAAGGCATCAACGGCTGTTAAGCCGTTGGGCCCATTGTCCAATTCTCTCCCAGCCTTGGTCAATGGGCCTGCCTTGCCAGCTAGAAGGCGTATTCCATCAATATTAGCCAGGCCTAAACCAGCCTTATAGGCTTATCCCATCAATATTAGCCAGGCCTAAACCAGGCTATATAGGGCCAGGCCTATGTCTGTTAAATTCATGCAGGCCGTGCCGTGTCGGGCTGCGGGCCGACCTTCCGGCCCGGCACGACCCAGGCCCGATACGGGCCGTGCCGTGCCAGGCCTACGGGCCGCAAAAGCTCGGCCCAGCACGACCTGGAAGGCCTGGCCAGCCCGGCCTGGCACGGTGCTATAGTAACCGTGCCGGGCCACGGCCCGACCCGTTTTACACCCCTAGATATAGATGATATGCCGCAAACGCTACATAGGAAAGTACCTCCGAAAGTGTCAATGAACCTATCAGCATGTGATTCAACTTGATTATTAGTGTATCTGCAAGCTTAACTTAGATTTGATTAGTGTTCGGCTTACTTGTTTAATCAAAGAAATTTTTGGAACTTTTGTCTCTCTAACCGATTACCAGGTCCTGTTAAAATGGCCAATTAACTGTTAACATATCTGTATATCCAATCATGATCTACATGTATAATACGGAGAAGAACAGATCAGTGTTTTTTTCCTCCAAATGGTCGGTGCACGAATGTACAAATGAATCGGGTGGAGGGAGCAATTTTTGTGGAGTAGTTGTAGACCAAACAAAAACACAAAAACGATCTCAAAAGTGTAGTTGTCACATTCGAGGGCCCCACGAGTCCAATTGCGTCCAAATATATGTACTCCTCCATGGTACCGCGGTGAGCACATGCAATGCCTTCTCCTCCACAAAAAGATGTATGGAGCTCCTTACAAAGTGTGTTTCCATAGACCGAGTGCAAATCCATTGGCCAGTGATTTAGTGAGCTGTGCGTTTTGTCCTGCATGCATGTTGGGAATCTGGTACTCGCTCTGATGCTAAATCTTGAGAATTCGTAATCCATTTTGATACCGACCGTTGTTGATTCGGCATTCGTTCCGGTACCTATTGTTGGGATTCCGCAACGAAAGTATGAAATCGAATTTTTTACTATAGACCTGTCTTCTCAGTTAAAAAAAAATTTATTACTGGCACCTGACTTCTCTTCTACATAAAATAGTTTCAATCCGAACCCCCTTTTTAAATCTGTCTCATCCTTCTCTCATCTTCTATAAACACAGAAGACTTCTCTCGTTGAAACTGGAGCTCCGTCCAAAGCATCCAATTTCAACTATTTCTGTCATTCTATGCCTCATCTCTCTGCTCTATTATTTAGAGAGCAGCTACTTAACCGGCCGTGCTTCACCCTTGTGTGCAGCCGTACTCACTTAGAAGCTTTAACCCACGGTATTCTTATATAATGCATCCACTAAAATATATCCAATTTTAATATAACTAGGAATCATAGTCTAATTAATATTTAACTCTAAATCATTTCATCTTAAATAAATTTAATTATTTAACTAACCAGGCCTTTCGCTACTTGCGTTAGGAACGGTTGATAGGTTTGAAACTTTTAACTAAATAAAATGATGGACCTGTGGGTATGGAAAATTTAGTTAAAGAATGGTCGCGATTTTTGGGATTCAACAGAAGAGCTGCCGTGAACTTTGGGATTTCACGATCCCCAATTATTTCTTTTATTTTTCGTAGCATATCACAATAATTATTTTTTTATTCCCATTTAAAAGTGGGTTTGCAAAAAAAAAATCAAAATTTAAAATACGTATTTTTATATATAATATAGACAAGTTAAAACGCACATGCAACGCATATCATATTTATTTTTAAATAATTTATTTATAAATAATTTTAAAGTTGAAAAGCAGATAGTTTTGAAGCATAATTTTTAAACAAAAGACTGAATGCCTCATTATTATAAATTAATTTCTTCCACGTTCTCTTAAAAAATTGTAATTTTATAAATGCCCCTGAAATTTAGAAAATATAATGAGTGCTTTTGTATATATAAGGGGACATAGAATTTAAAGGTATTGGTAATAGAAAGGTTTAAGATTTAGAAATATTGGTAGTAACTTTATATGTTCAGAGAAATATGAGTGATAGATTTGTATGTTTTGAGAAGTATTAGTAATAGATTCGTTGTTCCTTCAGAGGAAGAAATTTTTTATTTCTGCCAAAAAAAAGATCTGTCAACAGAATCAAATTCAAAATACGTGTTTATAAATGTATATGAGCTCCTATATTTTTAAAAATATTTTGGTAGAAGATTTGTAGAGTTAAGATAATAGTAATCTCTAGGGTTGAGAGGGTGGTTGGTGGAATAACATAATCTAAGAGGTGAAACTGGTCAAGGGGATAGATCTAACAGCGAAAAACTTACAAACACCAAACACTTTGTGCTCGTAAGTTTTCCGACGTTAGATCTACTTTTTTCACCATTTTCAGCCCTTAGATTATATTATTCAACCAACTACCCACTCAACCCTAATACTTCGTTTGGTTCGGATATTAGTAAGGACTGCTTATTTCAGGAATATGTACAAATTTAGGTATAAGCAAGAACTAGACCAATTTTACGTTTGGATGAAAATTGGTTGTTCCCGGGAATAAAAAAAATAACGTTTTGGATAGATAAGATGGAATAAGAAAATAGTGGATAGTTATAAATAAAAAATGATGATATTACTCACCTCATTAAATTTGAATTTGAAATTTTAAATTTTATATTTGAATTTTTAAATTTAAAATTTTAACTTTTAAATTTCAAAATTCAAATTTAAAATATAAAATTTAAAATCTCAAATTGTAATTTTTAAAATTCAAAATTTTAATTTTAAATTTTAAATTTAAGATGAAATTTAAATTTGAAAAATATAAAATATCAATTTTTTTAAAATTTAAAATCTAAAATTTAAAATTTAAAAAATTATAAATTTTAAGTTTGAAATTACAAATTATAAATTTTGTAATAAATTTAAAATTATGAATTTAAAATTATTATTTGGATCCAGCTAGCTGGATCATTTATTCATGATCCGAGCTGGATCCAAATAATAAAACCAGGTGGACCACGTTAATTAGTTGGCGTTTTGAGATTCAATTACTTTCATATTCAATTATTATCAGTTGTGAGGCCCCTTTCAAAGCCATAATTAATTCTGTGTTTCCAAAAATTGCACGTCGGCAAAATTTTTAAAAAAGGAAAAACAAAATTTCCTGTTTTATTTTTGCTTCTGCATTTTGCTGCAATTATTTCTATTAGAATACTTGGAGGAAAAAAAACTATCTTGAAATTTTAGCTAAAAATTAATGTGTGAGCCCTCAATTATAAATTTCTTTATTGACAAACTCTTAATTTTCAATTTTTACTCTGAAGAATCTAAAGGTTGCCCATGGCCTTTAGGTTTTCACAGAATCATTTTTTGAGGCTTTAATTTTTGGAGTTACAAAATGCTTTATTTTTCACAGTAACTTCTTGAATGTTGTCTCTTCGGTCGCTCACTTTCAGTTTGGCAAATGTTCAAGGGCATGGATTAAAAGTTTTCTAAGTCTCTAATACCTTGCTTATTTATAATGTGGTTGTAAAGAGTTATTGCCGTATCGATGGCCCCTTGAAAAAAAAAAAAAAGTTTTGCAACAGTAATGATATCACGTCCCAATGTAGAAAAACTTATTATACTCTTTTTTTAAAAAAAATTGATTGACTTGAGGTATAGATGATTTAGTGCAAATACTACATAGAAAACAACCTTGAAAAGTGTCAATGAACCAATGAGCATGTGACTCAACTTGATTATTAGCCTATTAGCAAGTTTAAATTGATTTGATTAGTGTTCAGTTAACTTGGTTAGCGCTTACGATCGAAATTTCTCATTCTACGAGCACAAATGCGAAAGAGATTGACGGAAAAACTTTCAACACCCGATGATAAAGATATCAAACAAAATAAAATTTAAATTTAAATTTAAATAAAATTTTTCCTTTTTTTCACTTAACTCTCTCTCTCTCTCTGCAATGTTCATCTAAGATGAACAGTGCATCCCAACACATATATAATGGAGAGAGAATGGAACGTTGTAAACCCAACGCTCCATTTCATGACTTGATGCGGCATAAAGAAGGAATAAATAAAAATAAGTTAATTAAATTTATTTAATTAATTAATATAATAAATGATAATAAATGAGAATAAATAAATTATAAAATAAAATAATAATAATAATATTTGGAAATTTTGAATTTTTTCCAAATAAAAAATTACACACGCTTTATCATACAGTAGTTAAGTATATTTTTGGAAGCACAAATTAAAATGTGTAGTACCACATGAGAGTCAGATTGAAGCTTACCTTTTTTTTAATTTTTTTTTTAATTCTTCTTCTTCTTCTTCTCGCATATCCTCGTGTGCATATATATATATATAGAGCTAGTCTCCTATACTATCTATAGTACCGGGGCTCCGGTACTATAGCTGCTTTTTCGATCTTAGGGTGTTCAAATCAACGATCCACACCGTTGAAACTGATTTAGGATATTTGAAGTTCTTAGGAATAAAATTTTATAATTTTTTGACGTAGTTTACTTTGTGATCAAACCATTTCAAAATTGTCAAATTTCAATAATTATTATTGCGAGTTTGTAGTTTAACGGTGGAGAAGAATCTAAATGTATTCAAATTTTGATAGAAAATACTTTAAACTATATAGATGAAAGTCAACATCCTTGATCTTGAATTCGAAACTCCTATACTCAAATTTTAAGGATTATTCAATTTTCACCGTTCATTTTGACATGATTTATTTACTAAGTAAACGATATCGAAAAAAACTAAAATTTTATTCCTAAGAACTTCACATACCCTAGATCAGTTTCAACGGTGTGGATCGTTGATTTGAACACCCTAAGATCGAAAAAGCAACTATAGTACCGGAGCCCCGGTACTATAAATAGTATAGTAGCCTCATTCTATATATATATATATATATATATAGAAGAGTGCATGAATGAAGATAGCTAGGGCACTAAACTAATTAAGCACTCTCCCATTACTTGGAGATCTGACTAAGCATGGCCGACCACTGCACGATCACCAAAAAGCCGGCGATTCTGGTCCGTCCCTGCGAGCCGACGCCGCGGGGAAGCCTCCGGCTGTCTTTCCTCGACCGCCGGCCAGCGATTCGGCTGTCCTTGGACGTCCTCTTGGTCTTCCGCCGCGGCGGCGGCAAAGATCCGGCGAAGGCCATAAGGGAAGGGCTGTCGAGGGCGCTCGTGCACTACTACCCGGTCGCCGGACGGATCGTCCAGCCCGCCGGCGGCGATCTGGAGATCGAGTGCTCCGGCGACGGCGACGGCGTGTGGTTCGTCGAGGCCTCCGCCGAAGGCCGCCTCGACGGTTTGAGTGATCAGGATTTGATCCCGCGCCTCATTTTCGCGGCAGGGCTCGTGGCGCGGCCTCCGCCGGAGGTGAACATGGAGAACGTCATCTTCATGCTGCAGGTACATGTTTTTAAGTTTTTAAGAGGTTAAATGGATTCAGAGCTGATCAATTTGGATATACCACGCTACCCGCTTCGTTTATTTTTTTAGAAATAAACTTAGTTTGAAATGTGAATCAACTAGAATTCAAACTCGGAACCTCGGGTACCAACCACCAAGCACTTTGCCACTTACGTCAGGGACGGTCGGTGTTCATATCTTATTGTTATTATCATTATTATTATTATTAGTAGTAGTAGTAGTAGTATTAGTAGTTGTTGACTATCTTTAGACTTAAATTTAAAACTTAGCTCAATGAAATAGTGTCGAAACATAGTTTTAAATATTAAATTATAAAATTATTAGTTTTTTTAAAAATAAAACTTTAGTGAGTCGCATAGAGTAATAAAAATACAAGTTTAGCTTAAAAATTTAAAGATTTCGTATATCTTTACTTAAACAGTGGGATTCATATAACCCACTTTTAGATATGAAGTTAAGCCCTTAAATTTTTTGGCCTATTCTCTTCTTTTTTTTTTTTTTTTGGTTGACATTAGCTAATATAAAATCCAATCCAACTAGACATTAAAGGGCAAAAGTGTCAATTTACCAAATTAACAAGTACGAGGTCCCCCAATCCCAATACAACATTCATTGCTCATGGAGTATGGAGGAATGGTAAAAATGAACGAAGAACCCCTCTACCACACGACGTTTTCAAATGGCATCTTCTTTTTTAATTTTTTGAAATGAGACTTATTTTATCTTTGATTTTTTGTAATTGAGTAATTTTAATCCAAAAATTTAGAAATTTTATTGAATTTATTAATGATTTATCGAATCTATTGGCTTTAATTATTTTTTGGCAAATCTAAATCAATTAATAACTAATAATTAATAAAAATATTAAATTTAATAAAATTTAAATTAAAAAATTAGAAGTTAAAGGAGCTCCCAAAACAAAATGTATAGAGGCCCGGCACCTATTAGTCATCTTGAAATGGGGTTGTCAACTTTACTTGATTTAATTGATACTTCTTTAACTTCTAAAGTTGTAGATTTGAATTTAGTTTGTTTAGTTAACAAATTTTATAAATTTAATGTCTTTATTAGTTATTATGCGTTAACCATCTTGATTCTACTTGCTAAAACTAATTAAAATTATTAAAATAAATTTTAATGGTAAAAATTATTAAATCTAACAAGTGGCAAAGGGTTTGGTAGTTGGTACCCGAGGTCCCGAGTTCGAATCCTAGTTGATTCACATTTTCAGCTAAGTTTATTTTTAAAAGAAATAAACGAAGCGGGTAGCGTGCTACCTTTCTCTCAAAAAAAAAAGGTCAAATTCGATAGATAAAATGTTGAGGGGGGCATTTCCAAAAAAAAATAAAATATATATTCTATTAAACAACATGAATTCTCAATAATTTTGCCACGTGGCACCCCCTCCTTCACCCTCACCTAATCCCCTTCCCTTCTTCTCCTATGGTTGCTAACTGTCACCTTCACTAAATAAAAAAATTTATTGACTCTTTTAATTAAAAGCAACACTCTTTAGAATTCTAATCTCTTTTCCTTTCCTTTCATCTCTCTTTGCAACTCTCATATCCCTTCGTTTTTCCTTCTCCTCCCCGCATCCCTCCATCTTCCCCCTCTATGTAACTCTCCATTTTTCTCTATATAACTCTCCCCCTCTATGAATAGTTTAAGAATTTTTGGTAGATAATGCCCATCGTTCAAAATTACCTCAAATTGGTAGGGTTTTGCATCATTTTATATTAATTTCATATTTGATCGATCTAATTTTCGATGCTATGGATCTCTGTAGTATTTCACCTCAAGTTGTTAGGGCTTGGTTCCATTGTTTTGTTAATTTTTCAATTTAATCAATTTAATCTTTTCTTTTTGTTTGTTTCTACCGATCAATTGATCTCTATAACGTTCCTACCACATTATTGATCGTCTTTCTTGCGGACTATTTAAATTAATATTCTTTATTTCATATCTAGAATACTATTTTCTATTTATTTGATTAATTATATATTTTAGATTTATTTTTTTAGATTATCATCGATGATTAATGATGATAGAAAAAATAATTATTTCAATAATACCTACCCGTCGCATCGCACGGATTACTACACTAGTATATATATATATAGTTGAGATAGGTCATAGGTCTCTATTCATTTTTACCTATAATTATCTATACAGATATAAGTGGCGATACGAATATTTTTTAATGCAAAGCCACATGGCTATTAATGGTACCAAAATAATGATGATAATAAAATAATAATAATAATAATAATAATAAAGAAACCCCATTGCCTTCTTAACTTTAATTTTTTTATTCAATAATTAAAACTATTACATTTTATGACTTAATTGCCTTAAAATATCTAATCCCAAAGAAAGAAACTTGTATTGGAGAGTGTTACCATACATTTTAACTAGTAATAACAAGCAAATTAACACCGACCGTCCCTAGCGCAAGTGGCAAAGGGCTTGGTGGTTGGTACCCGAAGTCCCGAATATGAATCCTATTTGATTCACATTTCAAGCTAAGTTTATTTCTAAAAAAAATAAACGAAGCGGATAGCGTGCTACCTTTTTCTAAAAAAAAAAAAAACAAGCAAAAAATTTATTAGATGTGATGTTATTGAGGAATAGTATGTTAATTCTTACAATGACAAGTATATTAGATGATTAGTAAAATATTTGATGAGTAGTACTGCAGTAAAATATGTGATATAATATTTATAATATAAAAAAATTTAAATAGATTATTGTACTACGAAAATTTATCTTTTATTCATATTTTAGAATTGATTTATGGTGCACCGGGTGCACCCAATATTCCCCTTTAGACATGGCACTCTCTCATTTGTGAATGCATTAAGTAGAGGTGGAGGAGCTTGATGTGATGTTATTGAGAAATAATATATTACTATAGATTGGCGTGAACCACGCCCCTATTAATCCGAGGGATCCACGTCAACGACTTCAATACATATGTACTTTATATATATATATATATATTTAGAGAGTGCGGTTACTATACTTTTATGAGTATAGATCCTTTTGTACTCATAAATTTTAGATTTATCTTTTTGACCATCTCCATCTGTTAGATCATATTATTCAATTAATCATACATTCAACCCTAGAGGACCACTATCGTCCTAACCGCATATCCCATCATCCAACAGCCGAAAACGTATAAGTATAAAGAGGTCTATACTCATAAGAATATAGTAGCCCTACAATATATATATATATATATATATATATATATATATATATAGCGTGAGAGAGAGAGAGAGTTAAGAAATGGTACATTTAGAATAGGTGTAAGTATTTTCTAACATCTTACACAGTCGTCAAGATAATTATTATATTAGCTACTGATTATCATAACTTAAAGGCGCGAACCACATTCCTATTGATGGATGACTAAAAATTTAGCAAAAAAAAATTTGCCTCCTCCTTTCAAAAGTATAGAAGCCGTAATTTGAAATTAAGCACGAAGGCCTCCTCCTTTCAAAAGTATAAAAGCCTCACGGAGGCCGCCTTCTTTCAAAAGCATACAAGCCTCTCTCCAACCCCCCCACCCCACCCCACCCCACCCCATCTCTCTCTCTCTCTCTCTCTCTCTCTCTCTCTCTCTCTATATATATATATATATATATATATATATATATATATGTAGAGTTATGTTAAAATACTATCGACAGTAAACGGTTCGATTTGCTACCAATTTATTTTCGATAATAGAGCTTCAAAATTGATGATCGGCATCGTTAAATATGATCTAAACTATTTAAACTATCTTAAAATCAAATTTCACACTTTTTCGATATTATTTTCTTGTCCATCAAGTGAACAAAAAATGAATGATTGAAAATAAATATTCTTCAAAAAGTGATGATATAATTTTTGTATTTAATATTTACAATTTAGATTTTATTTTAAATAGTTTAAAAAATTTTCTAACAAAAAATTAGTTGATTTGGACTCTTCTATACCGTTAAACGAGCAAACACATCATATTGGCTATTAAAATTAAAGATTTTCTGACCATTTGATCGTTCGGTTTAGTGATGTCAAAAAAATTATGAAATTTGATTTCTAGATAGTTTAAACGATGTAAATCATGTTCCACGGTGTCGATCATCGATTTGAAAGCTCTATCATCGAAAACAAATCGGTAGTAAACCAAGTCTTTTACTACCGATAGTAGCCCAGTCAAGCTCTCTCTCTCTCAAGCTCTCTCTCTCAGCTCTCTCTCTTCTCTCTCTCTCTCTCTCTCTCTCTCTCTCTCTCTCTCTCTCTCTCTCTCTCTCTCTCTCTCTCTCTCTCTCTCTCTATATATATATATATATATATATATATATACATATGAAATCTAGCTATTATCTTTTTAGAAGAACGAAGCGCTTCGTCTTATCAAGTATTTTTTTGATGATCGAGATTCAGAATCCAAAATCCGCACTGTTAAAGTTGACCTAGATTTAAAGTATCTACAAATTAACTTGTATAATTTTAAAAATTATTAATTCAGGGGTGAAAGAATTGCAAAATCAATAATTTTTAACTGTCTATATAAGCCGTTTGCTCGTTTAACAGTTTAGAACAATTCAAAACACTTGAATTTTTAATAAAAATATTTTCATATTATTTAGGTAACATTTGATAACTCTGATTGTTAATTGAGAACGTATAATATCAATTTTCACTATTTGTTATAAATTTTTTATTTTTAGCCGTTCAGTTTGAGATTATTTGTTCACTAGGCAAATGAAGTGAAAAAATTATAAAATTTGGTGTCTCAAATAGTTTCAATAGTGTAGATCATGTCTAACGAAACTGGTCGTTTAATCGAATGTCCCATCATCGAAATTAACTTGATAACACGAAACTAAATTTCCTAAATCTGATTTAATAAATCTATTTGCTAATATCAAAATCATAACTTCTAATTACATCAAACACATTATTCAGTACAAGTATAATTTCTTGGTATGTTCTATAAAAAGTAGTAGTATTGTGCCTGTCTCCAAGACACTGTTCTTGTGGGCTTTGATTTATGTACTAGTTTGCTGATATAGTGGACTTAATAGGAAAAACCAAAATTGTATAGGAAGGCTTCCGGGTGAGATACAAATTCTTTTTTTTCTTTTTTTGAGAATAAGGTAGCGTGCCACCACTTTATTTAATTAGAAAATAAACGCTGCTACAAATTGAGACAACCTGGGCCTCAAAAAAAAAAAGTTAGCCGCAAAAATAGTCCCAAAATTCCCTGAGAGCTCAGATTTTTGTCGGCACGCAAAACAACGCACGTTTAGTTTTCTAAAAAAAAGTTCTGTTACGCTCTAACCAAATAGCATATCACTTGACAGCTATCGTCGTCAATCAGCGACCGTTATCTGACTGGCAAGCCTTTTCACATAATTTTTGCTTACAATGAAGAGCATTTTCCTTGGCAAAAGTATTTTTCTCTACTGACGACTTTGCAACTCCTCAGGTGACAGAATTCAAGTGCGGCGGCTTCACAGTCGGCATTACTTACAACCACACGGTCTTCGACGGCGTCGGCTCTGCCCAATTCCTGAACGCCGTGGCCGAGCTGACGAGAGGTCTCGCCGAGCCAACGGTCAGCCCAACCTGGTGCCGAGAACTCATTCCTAGCCCACCCCGGCCCACTACTTCCGCCCAAGGGCCGGAGAGGCCCAAGATACAATTCACCTTTGACAGTTTCAAATCTGCGGAATTCGACATTTCCCTCCAAAGCATCAACCAAGTCAAGGACCGAGTCACGGCCGAGACAGGCCAAAGCTGTTCCACCTTCGATGTGGTCGCGGCCGTGCTGTGGCAGTCGCGCACACGGGCGATCAACCTCGAGCCCGACGCCGACGTCAGCCTATGCTTCATGGCCAATGCTCGCCACGTTCTACACAAGCTTCTTTCGATCGAAGGCGGCTATTACGGGAACTGCGTGTATCCCGTAGGGATCACCCTACCGAGCAAGCAAGTCGCGAATGGGTCGCTCGCCGGGTTAGTTGGGCTGATTCGAGAAGCTAAGCAAACCGTGTCGGACGGATTCTCACGTTGGATGAATGGAGACGAAGCGACGAATTTGCATGCCCCGCAGGACTACCGAATGTTGACCGTTACGGATTGGAATCGGCTGGGGTACTCTGAGATCGACTACCGGTGGGGGGAACCAAGCTTCGTCTTCCCGTGCGGTTTTAGTTCCGAGTTCAATGTTGTGTGTTCGTGCGCCTTCATCAAGATGCCGGTGCCGAAACAGGGCATCAGGCTGGTGATGCACTGCGTCGAAGAGCAGCACTCGGCGGCCTTACATGATGAATTGATGAAGTTCGCGTAAGCCCTCGCACTTTCAAAGGTTGCGAGGTTGATTCCCTCATATGGAAATTTATCGATCAAGTTTCTAGACTAAAATAACAAAATAAAATAAAAAGAAAAAACTAGCTGAATGTGTGCTTAGCTATGCCTGAATGTGTCGTAATATAAAATAAACTAGAACAAATTTGTAATCATCAGTGGGAACTAATCTTTGATTTCATTTGATCTGCTTTGCAATTATCCATCCATCCGAAAAAATGATGAGTAGCCTTTGTTAAATCTCTGCGAAATTAAAGGTGCACTATTATAGACAAAAAGGCACAATTTTACTAAATTGTTTTAGTCCAATTATTAATTCTAGTATGTCCATCACAAATAAGTTTCTTATTTTACCATATTATCCAATATGAAATTATTAGGTTGTCACAATACTGACTAACTAAGTATAATGATAAATTATACTCTATTTATTTTCGTTTCTCTCTTTATCATTTTTTTTATATTATCTACATTTCCGTGTCATTTTCTATGATTTTATTTTTTTTAGAATTAAATCCAAACTTTTCTTATTTTGTAAGGTCATAAGTTAGACACTTCCTACAAATATCTAATAGGGTTAGTTTCATCAGTGCTCTTACATACACTCTTAATTACATAAAATGTTTTAAAAAATTGTCAATATAAAAAATAGCCCTCAAATTTTAAAAATCATCAAAACTGCCTATATTGCTAATATTTTGTCCAAAATATGGTTAAATACCTGTTTTACCTATCCTACCCTTCAATTGTTGTAGTATCTATATATAAATCTATGAATTCTCATATCCTTAAGCTGATGTGGCGCAACCCCCTTAATTTGAGGGTGTGGGTTCCATTAATTTTTTTTATTTCTTTTAATTAATTAAAAAAAAATTCATTTAAAAAGCTTGGAAAATGAAGAGTTATATATATTAATAGAAAAAAATAAAAAGTCATATTGGAATATGAAAGGTCATTTTAAAGTCTATATAAAGGGTTGCACTCATACTCATTTTCGATGAATAAGAAATGATATGCTAAATACTATTTATTTTGTCTCAAAAAAATTGTTCATATCTGCCTGCAACGATTAATCATATTTGACAGATTCTTCTTTGATTTGAATTTGATACTTTGTTTGTTTACTTAGATTTTTCTACTGTATAGTATATTTTAAATTACGTGGAATTTGGCTCTTCCAATTTGAGATAATTTTTTTTTAGAATTTCTATATATTTTTAATATTTATTTTCATTATTTTGGTTACTATGTTATAAATTTTTATGTTTATTTTTATTTACAAATCATATTGTCTCCATTTTATAATGATTTGATTGTGTTGGAAATTTTGATGGATTTGTTTATATTGGGGTTTAGAATTTTTGAAATGATTAATTATTACGCAGCCTAGCGCTATACTTAGCGAAATATAATGGATATGTTGGAATTTGTTTGCTAAATATATTTTCTATTATTTTTTATTAAACATGCACGTCACTACATATATAATAAAATATTTATATAAAGTTCTCGAAAATAGATATGGTTTGATACCTATGGTAATGTTTCAGTGTTAAAAATTAGAATATTCAAAAAAAATATTTTTCATACTTTTCAATATAGTTTAAAATTACTAAAACTTTTAAAATAAATGTGTTCTACTCTCTACAAAATAATTTATAGAAAAAAAATTTAAAAAATTATAATATATCTACCCGCCGCATCGCGCGGGTCACTAAGCTAGTATATAATTAAGTTTTTTTTTTTTTTTTGAGAAAAAGGTAGCACGCTACCCGCTTCATTCATTCAGGATGTGAACTAAGCTACATGGGTGAGGCAACTCAGGCCTCTGGGATGGCGAAAAAAAAAAAAAAAAAAAAAAAAAAAAAAAAAAAAAAAAAAAAAAAAAAAAAAAAAAAAAAAAAAAAAAAACGATACGATTACATTAAAGTCTCTCCACAGTGCACAGTTTTTTCCACAGACTCATCAGTTGTTTAATCTTATAAATTCCAATGAAGGGATCAGGCTGTGTCCTCCTGAAGATCGCTCCGTTCCTGATCTCCCAAAGGACCCACCAACAAGCTATTAGTCCAATTAGGTCAGTGTGCTTAGGTTGAGTCCCCTTCCTTCCTTTCCATCTATCCCAGATTAAGCCCACATCAGTTCCCAAATCTTCTGGTTGGGCACTCTCCAATGTCATTGCCATAAGAAATCGGGCAAACACGCATCGGGTAAATAAGTGATCAACGGTTTCCTCTTCAACCCCACACAACACGCAGGTCGTATTGCCACTCCATCCCCTCTTTACCAGATTATCTGCAGTAAGCAGTCTCTTCTTGAGGACGAGCCAGCAGAATACTTTCACTTTAAGGGGTATTCGCAGTTTCCAGATCTTGCTAGATCTGGTATCCCTCGTGCCCCCGTCGCACAACGCCGAATACGTTGATTTCACTGTAAAGCATCCATCGGTGCTCCATCGCCAGAACGCTTTGTCCGGACCCTGTTCGATTCTAAGACGGGAGATCCTAGTCTTGAGTTCAGTAATACTCGAATTAAGTCCGTGGTCAGTAGTGTTGTCACCACCCAGAATCTTGGACCAACACCAACCGTTACTATCAAAGCACTCGCTGATTTTCCGGTTTTTATGAGTCGATAACTGGTAAACCTCGGGGAATGACGATAGCAGACTGGTTTCCCCACTCCAGCGGTCTGACCAAAACTCCACTGTGCTCCCATTTCCCAGCCTATAAGATACACCCCAAATAAATAATTCCTTTTGGCTTAGAATTCCCTTCCACCAAAAAGAAGGTGGTCTAAAGAATCTGCCCTCCTTCAGTGGTCTTCTTCTATGATAGAACAAGTCACGGATCAACTTGTTCCATTGCAGCTGGGGCTCAGTAAGGAATTTCCACCACCATTTAAGAAGGAGGGCACGGTTCATCGCTGATATGTCTAGGATGCCAAGTCCTCCCTCCTTCTTGCTCGTACAGACTCTTTTCCAAGCGACTAGACATCCCCTGCCAGGTGCAGTTTGTCCTCCGTTCCAGAAGAAATCCCTCCTAAGTGCCTCAATCCGCTTGATTGCCCATAAGTATATAATTAAGTTACAATCAAGATAATATGCATTAATAATTAGAATTTTTTAAATTTCGTGTAATTATTTTAATGTCTTTATTTTTACTATTTTAAAATGCCTTTATTTTATTTCATTTATTTAGTGTACTCTCATTTTATTTATTTGGTTACGAATGCAAGAATTAGATATATAGTTTTTATTAGATTTATTTTTAGAACTTTCATGTTTTTTATATTTCGTTCAGTAGTTTTTTAGTTTAACTCCAATTTATCTTACTATACCTTTACCTCAGATTTTTTTTTTTAATAGTTCACTTTGTTATTAGTTCTCTCAAAAAAAAAAAAAAAAGTTCACTTTGTTATTTTAGTATACTTTGATTTTATTTGTTTAGTTCTATTTATACTACATTGTGTCTGCTAAATAAAAAAGATATTTTGAATGACATAAATTAAACCCAAAATTAGTTACAGATTATATGATAGTTAGCTATTGTGAGGGCTAAATTGCTCATTTAATTTGTACTTTATATTAGGCTTAATTACACATTACTATACCTGACATTGATGTTATTTTTATTTTCTAAATTATACAATTTATTTTTCAAAAACACCGTTGTATTATATGAGTTAGGCTAGAATACTTGTGGAAGTACCGGGGCTCCGGTACTTCCACGTCGTTTTCGATGTTGGGACTTCCGAATCGACGATCGGCTCCGTTAAACTTGATCTAGAGTATTTGAAGTATCTAGAAAATAAATTTCGCGATTTTTCGATATCATTTACCTAGTGATCGAAAGGGCTCAAAATCAATGGCTGAAAATAAAAATCTCACAAAATGTGATAATATGACTCTAAAATTTTAGATCAAAGATATTGATCTTGTTTTATATAGTATAAAGAATTTTCTATCAAAATTTTACGTGATTTGGATATTTCTACACCGTTAAACTTGCAAACGGCTCACCACGACCATTGAAATTGCTGATTTTGAGCCCTTTCGATCACCAGGCAAATGATATCGAAAAATCGCGAAATTTATTTTCTAGATACTTCAAATACTCTAGATCAAGTTTAACGGAGCCGATCGTCGATTCGGAAGTCCCAACATCGAAAACGATGTGGAAGTACCGGAGCCCCGGTACTTCCACAAGTATTCTAGCCTAACTCGTATTATATATCTTATCAATCACCACATTGTATTTTAGTTTATTTTTAATTTTTTATCTTATATATATATTTTTTTCATAGAACTACTGAACTATTTTTTTTGACAATTTTTATATGAAAAAATTACACTGTTACCTTCTGAACTTTTGGCAGAGTTTTATTTTACCCTCCAAACTCCTAAAATAAATATCTAATATCCTAAACTTTAATATTTTATTTAAGTTACCATTTCCGTTAGTTTTTCATCAAGCTCCGTTAGCTGAAAACTGACGGAAGGTGTGATATGAATGAAATATTAAAGTTTAGAGTGTTGTATATCCATTTTAGAAGTTTGAAATGTAAAGTGAAACTTCGCTAAAAGTTTACAGTGCAATTTATCTATTATTTGACTATCAATTATTTCATTAAAATATGTTATTTATAAATTGATTGCGACCCTCAAGTTAGTGATTATGTGAGGTTTTTAATTTATATCTTTTTGTCCTAAAATAAATCATACTACAAATTACCTTACATTTTATTGTAATAAAATAAAGGCGAACGAAATGAACTAGAGTGGCTTAAAGATAAGAAAAGAGAGACATTAACTAGCTGCAATGCTCGAACACTCTACTCTTGTGACGCCCCGACTTTCCAGGGGGTCACCCATTCTAGGACTACTCCCATCGTAGCACGCTTAACTCTCTCAACCTCTTCGGCCTATCCACCACCGAAAATGCTTAAGCCGGGTTGAGAGTTTAGCCCTATTATATCTCATATATAGGACTATCTGGGGTCTCACAATCTCCCCCCCTTTAAGCCCTGACGTCCTCGTCAGGCTCAGACTCACAAGTACCAGGCGATGTGAGACTCGTCTCGCTAGCCTAAACCGACCTTGTGGTGAGCCGCGCTCCACCCACAACAGTCAACAGTCTCCCCGCTGTATACCTGGCTCAGCAGAGACTCATCTCACACTTCCGGCTGGTAATTGGCTCTGATACCAACTGTGACGCCCCGACTTCCCAGGGGGTCACCCATCCTAGAACTACTCCCATCCTAGCACGCTTAACTCTCTCAACCTCTTCGGCCTATCCACCACAAAAAATGCTTAAGCCGGATTGAAAGTTTAGCCCTATTATATCTCATATATAGGACTATCTGGGGTCTCACAATTACGTTGTATAGTTTCATAGGGAATAAGTGCATTCTCTAGAACAATAATTTTAGAGATAAAGGTGAAAAATGAGTATTACAGAGAATTAACTAAGAATTAAAATTTCTATATCCGAGTGAGGATTTATTGTAAATTGACCACATTAGCGAGTATACCGAGAGAGTTGTGACACCCCAGGTAGTCCTATATAAAAGATATAATAGAGCTAACCTCTCAACCCGGCTTAAGCATTTTGGGTGGTGGCAAGGCCCTAGAGGTTGAGAGAGTTAAGCGTGCTAGGACGGGAGTAGTCCTATGATGGGTGACCCCCTGAAAAGTTGAGGCGTCACAGTTGGTATCAGAGACAATTACCAGCCGGAAGTGTGAGATGAGTCTCAGCTCAGCCAGGTGTAGTTATGGATAGAGCATAGCTCCCCAGAGTTTATGGGTAGAGCGCGACTCCCCTGGTTTAGGCTAGCGAGATGAGTCTCACACCGCCTGATACTTGTGAGTCGGAGCCTGACGTGGACGTCAGGGCTTAAAGGAGGGAGATTGTGACACCCCAGGTAGTCCTATATAAAAGATATAATAGGGCTAACATCTCAACCCGGCTTAAGCATTTTGGGTGGTGGCAAGGCCCAAGAGGTTGAGAGAGTTAAGCGTGCTAGGACGGGAGTAGTCCTAGGATGGGTGACCCCCTGAGAAGTTCCGTCCTAGCACGGGTGACTCCCTGGGAAGTTGGGGCGTTACAGTATTATTGTTATAACCTAAAATCAAATTTTTGCAATTTTTTTTAGCTAATTAAAAAATTTGAATATAAAAATATCATACTATTTTATAATAAATTAAATTTTCTAAAATAAATTAGTGACGTTAGATTAAGACATACTGAATATCTTCGAATCTTTCAGATATCTGTAGTGCACCCTGCGTTAGCAGTCCAATTCATTTACTTTTTTATTTTTTAATATATTTTCTTGGAATTATCCCTTTGACACAATTAAATATATTTTTGTAAAAAAATTTCAGAACAATTCTGTTACCGTCTGAACTTTTGTGGAGTTTTACTTTACACTCTAAAGTTCTAAAATTGACATCTAACATTTTAAATTCTAATATTCATTTATATTACCCCTTCCGTCAGTTTTCAGTTAACGGAGCTTGACGAAAAACTGACGGAAGGAATAATATGAATGAAATATTAGAGTTTAGGGTGTTAGATATCTACTTTAGAAATTTGGGAGGTAAAATAAAACTTCGCCACAAGTTCAGAGGGTAATAGTGTAATTTATCTATTTTATAGTATTATTAACAAATATATTAATTTGTCTTCCTGAGGCCCTGACTGCCTCACACTATGTAACTAAGTTCATCTATTTAATAAATGAAACAGGTAGCGTGCTACTCTTCTCTAAAAAAAAAAAACAAATATATTAATTTATACAAATTAAATCTAATAATTTTATCAAAAATAGTAGTTAAATAGTAGAAATAATAAAATCTATATCTATGAGATATAGATGATTTGCCGCAAACGCTACATAGAAAAGTACCTCCGAAAGTGTCAATGAACCTATCAGCATGTGATTCAACTTGATTATTAGTGTATCTGCAAGCTTAACTTAGATTTGATTAGTGTTCGGCTTACTCGGTTAATCAAAGAAATTTTTGGAACTTTTGTGGAGTAGTTGTGATCAGTATTTTTTTCCTCCAAATGGTCGGTGCACGAATGTACAAATGAATCGGGTGGAAGGAGCAATTTTTGTGGAGTAGTTGTAGACCAAACAAAAACACAAAAACGATCTCAAAAGTATATTGTCACATTCGAGGACACCACGAGTCCAATTGCGTCCAAATATATGTACTCCTCCATGGTACCGCACTACCGCAGTGAGCACATGCAATACCTTCTCCTCCACAAAAAGATGTATGGAGCTCCTTACAAAGTGTGTTTCCATAGACCGAGTGCAAATTCATTGGCGAGTGATTAGTGAGCTGTGCGTTTTGTCCTGCATGCATGTTGGGAATCTGGTACTCGCTCTGATACTAAATCTTGAGAATTCGTAATCTATTTTGATACCGACTGTTGTTGATCTGGTACTCGTTCCGGTATCTATTGTTGGGATTCTGCAACGAAAGTATAAAATCAAATTTTTACTACAGATCTGTCCTTTCAGTTAAAAAGAAAATTATTACTGGCACCTGACTCCTCTTCTACATAAAATAGTTTCAATCCGAACTCACTTTTTGAATTTGTCTCATCCTTCTCTCATCTTCTATAAACACAGAAGACTTCTCTCGTTGAAACTGGAGCTACATCCAAAGAACCCAATTTCAACCATTTCTATGCGCCTACACGCCCAAGTGCACCAAACATATTGGATCTCTCTCCGATGCGGCCTTATCTCTCTGCTCTATTTAGGGGTGTCAACGAGCCGAACACGAGCTGGCTTGTTAAAATATCGAGCTGAAAAATTCAGCTCATATTCGGCTCGTTTATTAACGAGCCGAATATTAACGAGCCGAACATGAGCCGTACACGAGCTGGCTCATAAATAATAAGTTAAAAAAATTAAAAAAGATATATATATATATATATATATATATATATATATATTTATATAAAATAAAATTTATTAGATCTTACCCATTAGACTTTGTTCTAATGGTTGAAATTTTATATAAAAATTGGTATTTTTATAATTGAGTTGAGCTTTAGATTTAGGTTGGCTGCAAATCAAATAGTAAAAATCTGCATTTATATATATAATTATTTATTTATATATATAAATATAGATTATATAAATTATATAAATATAAAATATATGTATTCTAGCTGTTATCGAGTCAAACACGAGCAAGCTGATTCTAGCTAGTGTTCGGCTCATTTATTAGACGAGCTGAAAAATTTAGCTCGTATTTGTCTCGTTTACTAAACGAGTAATTTGATCTCGAACTCATTTCGAGCCAAACACAAGCTGGCTCTATTATTTAGAGAGCAGCTAATTAACCAGCCGTGCTTCACCGTTGTGTGCAGCCGTACTCACTCGAAGCCTCAACCCACATTATGCTTGTATAATGCATCCGCGAAAACATATCCAATTCTAATATAACTGGGAATCATAGTCTAATTAATATTTAACTCTAAATCGATTTATCTTCAATAAATTTAATTATTTATCCTAATTTAAATAGAAATCAAATACAAATTTAATCAAATTTTAATATTGTGCTTCACCGTTGAGATCATCTTACCGAGCAAGCAAGTGGCGAAGGGGTCACTCGTCGGGTTAGTTGGGCTGATTCGAGAAGCTAAGCAGACGATGCCGGACGGATTCTCGCGTTGGATAAAAGAAGGCAAAATGACGAATTTGCGTGCCCTACCAAACTATCAAATATTGATCGTCTCGGATTGGAATCAGCTGGGGTACTCCGACATCGACTACGGGTGGGGGGAGCCGAGCTACGTTTTCCCGTGCGGTGTCAGTTCCGCTATCAATGTTGTGGGTGCGTGCAGCTTCATCAAGCTGCCTGTGCCGAAACAGGGCATCAGGCTGGTGATGTACTGCGTCCAAGAGCAGCACTCGGCGGCCTTACATGATGAATTGATGAAGTTCGCGTAAGCCCTCGCACTTTCAAAGGTTGCGAGGTTGATTCCCGCATATAGAAATTTATCAATCAAGTTTCTAGACTAAAATAACAAAAAAAAAAAAACTAGCTGTATGTGTGCTTAGCTATGCCTTGATGTGTCCTAATATAAAATAAACTTGAATAAATTTGTGATCATCAGTGGGAACCAATCTTTAATTTTATTTGACCTGCATTGCAATTATCCATCCATCCGAATAAATGATGAGTAGACTTTGTTAAATCTCCTCAAAATTAAAGATACACTATCGTTGACAAAAAAGCACAATTTTACTAAATTGCTTAAGCCTAATTATTAATTTTAACGTATCCGTCACATATAAGATTCTCATATTTTACCATATTACCCAATACGAAATTATTAGGTTGTCACAATATTGACTAACAAAAGTATAATGATAAAAATACCCTATTTATTTTCGTTTCTCTCTTTGTCATTTTTTTTAATATTATCTACATTTCTGTGTCATTTTTTTAAGTAATATAATTTCATATTTGTTTCACTGCAAGGACATGTCATTAAATATGGTATCAGCCGATGATTTTTTTTAAAATTTTGTTTTACTATTCTATTCAATGGCAAGCTTTTTTGGTAAAAAATAAAAAATAAAATTACAGAATAACTAAGTACAACTTTTTGAATCACAAGTCCGCAAAGTATAGCTAAGTATAATTTTTTAAACCACAAATCGACTAAGTAAAAATATGTTAAATCACATGTATGGATAAATTGAAGGTTACTCTTTTTTTTTGATTTTTTTGTATTTTTATGTTTGGTACATACTCTCTGTGCGCGCGCTTGCGCACACTCTAGTTAAAACGCATGTGCAACGCAAGTCACGTTTATTTTTAAAATTTGATCGTCTAGCTTACCAACTCTGCGCTACCAAGTTGTAAATCATCAAATTAATATGCATGCATTTAAGCATGCAAATGGGCTCATTATCATTGTGTAAACTTTTCTATTATTAGAAGAATCATTTAATTTTTCTACATGTCCAACTGTTGCTTAAGTGCTATTAGATTCCGTCAACTTGGGTTTTGGATTTTAATTAATGAGGTGAGAGCGATTTTAATTAATTAGGTGCAAGAGGTAAGTTTGGAAAGCTTAAATAATTAAGTAAATTAGAAGGTTTGAATTTTTTTCTTTAGAGAAAGATAGCATGCTACTCGTTTTGCTTAATTTTTTAGAAATAAACTTAGCTGAAAATGTGAAGCAACTAGGCTTCGAATTTGAGATCTCGATAACCAACCAACATGCTTTTTACCACTTGCGTTAGGGACAGTTGATAGATTTGAAATTTTTAACTAAATAAAATGGACCTTGGGTCTGGAAATTTAGTTAAAATAATTGAGATTTTCGAGGAGAGGACGATTTTTCTATTGCAATTTTGAAGAATGGTCGCGATTTTTGGGATTCCACAGAAAACCTGCCGTGAACTTTGGGATTTCACGATCCCCTTTATTTCTTTTATTTTTCGTAGCATATCACAATAATTATCTTTTTATTCCCATTTAAAAGTGGGTTTGCCAAAAAAATTAATATTTAAAATACGTATTTTTATATATAATATAGACTAGTTAAAACGCACATGCAACGCATATCATATTTATTTATAAATAATTTTTTTATAATAATTTTAAAGTTGAAAAGCAGATAGTTTTGAAGCATAATTTTTTAACAAAAGACTGAATGCCTCATTATTATAAATTAATTTCTTCCGCGTTCTCTTAAAAAATTGTAATTTTATAAATGTCCTTGTAAAATAGAAAATATAATGAGTGCTTTTGTATATATAAGGGGACATAGAATTTAAAGGTATTGGTAGGTAATAGGAAGGTTTAAGATTTAGAAATATTGGTAGTAATTTTATATGTTCAGAGAGATATGAGTGATAGATTTGTATGTTTAGAGAAGTATTAGTAATAGATTCGTTGTTCGGTGAGAGAAAGAAATTTTTTATTTTTGTCAAAAAAAGACTTGTCAACAGAACCAAATTCAAAATACGTGTTTATGAATGTATATGAGCTCCTATATTTTTAAAAATATTTTGGTAGAAGATTTGTAGAGTTAGGATAATAGTAATTTCTAGGGTTGAGAGGGTGGTTGGTGGAATAACATAATCTAAGGAGTGAAACTGGTCAAGAGGATAGATCTAACAGCGAAAAACTTACAAACACCAAACACTTTGTGCTTGTAAGTTTTCCGACGTTAGATCTACTTCTTTCACCATTTTCAACCCTTAGATTATATTATTCAACCAACTACCCACTCAACCCTAATACTTCGTTTGGTTCGGATATTAGTAAGGACTGCTTATTTCAGGAATAGGTACAAGTTTAGGTATAAACAAGAACTAGATCAATTTTACGTTTGGATGAAAATTGGTTGTTCCCGGGAATAAAAAAAAAATAACGTTTTGAATAGATAAGATGGAATAAGAAGAATAGTGGATAGTTATAAATAAAAATATGATGATATTACTCCCCTCATTAAATTTGAATTTGAATTTTTAAATTTTATATTTGAATTTTTAAATTTAAAATTTTAACTTTTAAATTTTAAATTTAAAATTTAAAATATAAAATCACAAATCTCAAATTGTAATTTTTAAAATTCAAAATTTAAATTTTAAATTTAAATTTTAAAATCAAATTTAAATTTGAAAAATAAAAGATATCAATTTTTTTAAAATTTAAAAAATTATAAATTTTAAGTTTGAAATTACAAATTATAAAATTTGTAATAAATTTAAATTTTAAAATTTAAAATTATCTCTCTCTCTCTCTCACACACAAGGTTGTTCGAGTAGCAAGTTTGTTCCACCTAAGGGTGAGAAGTGGGAACAACAGTTCCCACCCCTTAACGGGTTAGACCAAGAGGAGGTCCAAGGACAACCGAATCGCTGGCCGGCGGTCGAGGAAGGACAGCCGGAGGCTCACCCGCGGCGTCGGCTCGCAGGGACGGACCAGAATCGCCGGCTTTTTGGTGATCGTGCAGTGGTCGGCAGAATACTAATAGATAGTAGACGGTAACGGAAGGAGGGGGGATATTAATAGACAGTAACGGAAGAGGGAGGGAGAATATTAATAGACAGTAACAGAAGAGGGAGGGAGAATATTAATAGACAGTAATGGAGGGAATATTAATAGATAGTAATTAAAAAATATTAATTACAGAGCCCATAAATGTGGAGTCGTTTTTTTTTATAAAACGTTTTCACATAAGACAAAGTTTTTCTTTAAATAAATATATAATAATAGGTGTACAATAACTTAGGTGATATATGTTCATAAATTTTATTTAAATTTATTTTAGTCGTGCATCTAGTATCAATTAAATTTATGCCGTTTATGTAATTAATGCAAAGTCGGTTGTGGTTACGTGTTAAATAGATTCTATGTAATTAGTGGCGAAGTTAAAGCCGAGTGGATAGAAGCTTAGGGAATTCATCAATGTAAATGCTGTAACGGAAGAGAGAGGAGAAACGATGGGGAGGAGATGTTATTTTCATATTAATTAATTAGTTGTGGCTGAGAACAATTAGTGGTGAGAATTGTTGGTTCAAAAAGGGATGAAAGATTATTTGCCACGTGGCAAAAATTATTGGGCTCTCATGTTCGGCTCAATAACAGCTCAAATGCATATATTTTATATTTATATATTATATATATTTTGTATTTATATATATAAATAAATAATTATATATATATGTATATAATACAAATTTTTATTATTTGATTTTTAGTCCAATCTAAATATAAAGTCCAACTCAATTATAAAAGGCTCATTTATATATAAAGTTTTAATAATTACATCAAAATCTAATAGGTAAGATCTAAAAAATTTATTTTCTATATATATCCTTTATAATTCTTTCAACTTATTATTCATGAGCCAACAGAATACGACCTGAATTTTTCAGCTCGATGCTTTAATGAGCCAGCTCGTGTTATGAAACGAGCCGAACACGAGCTGGGCCCAGCTCGCTCATATTCGACTTGTTGACACCCCTACCTGACGCCTTACTTAGTTATTCCATATGTGGTTATAAAGAGTCATTGCTATATCGATGGCGCCTTCAAATAAAAAAAAGGTTTGCAACATGGCAGTGATATCACGTCACAATGTACAAAAACTTATTATACTTTTTTTTTGGTTAAAAAAGCATTTGTTTGACTTGAGATATAAATGATTTAGTACAAATACTACATAGAAAACCACCTTCAAAGTGTCAATGAACCTATCAGCATGTGACTCAAACTTGATTATTAGTGTATTAACAAGTTTAGCTTGATTTTATTAGTGTTCAGTTTACTTGGTTAATTAAAGAAATTCTTGGAGCTTCCATAGACCGAGTGCAAATTCGTTGGCAAGCACCTCAACAAGTTCTAATTGATATTGCACAGTGAGCTGTACAGTTTTATCCAACATTCTAAATTTAAAATTTTATTTCAATACAAAAATTTTCTGCCTATATCTTAATACCATATTGTACATCGATTTTAGAAGGATCAAATAATCTCATTCAAGCTTGATCACCGATAAATCTACAATACAAAATATATCGTAATCCTACAATCATTCCGTCCAAAGTTTATTTTTCCTCTACAAGTCAGATCATTTTTTTTATATTACTATAGCATATTTAAAAAATTGTAAATTCTAAAAACTCTTGGACGAGAGTTTATAAAAATTATAATTCTTTTTTGCTTATAGACTTAACATTTTTCTTCATTTTTTTTGAATAAATTTTAATTTTCCCTTCTATATATGGTATATCATATTTTTACTTTATCATTCCCTAATTCAAAAATATTAGGAAAAATACTAATAATCAGATTGTCATTAATTATCTAACTAATTTTATGATAAAAATAAAATTAAACTTACAGATAAACGCTAAAATCTAAATAAATAATTTGATTGATCCGGAAGCGTGCGTAGCACTGTCCTAAGGTGTATTTTCGTCCTTTGTGCGGGATTATCCGAAAACGCCGCCCCAAGATACGAACAAAATTTTTCCTTCTACGAACATGAACGCGAAAGAAATTGACGGAGAAACTTTCAACACCCGATGATAAAGAGATCAAACAAAATAAAAATAAAATTTAAATTTAAATAAAGTTTCTTCTCTTTTTTTTTCACTTAACTCTCTCTCTCTCTCTCTGCAATGTTCATCTCAGATGAACAGTACATCCCAACACATATATAATGGAGAGAGAATGGACCGTTGGAAACCCAACCCTCCACTTCATGACTTGATGAGGCATAAAGAAGGAATAAATAAAAACAAATAAATTAAATCTATAGAATTAATTAATATAATATATGACAATAAATAAGAATAAATAAATTATTAAATAAAATAATAATAATAATATTTGGAGATTTTGAATTTTTTCCTAACGAAAAATTACACACGCTATATTATACAGTAGTTAAGTGTAACTTTTGAAGCATAAATTAAAATGTGCAGTACCACATGGGTGTCAGATTGAAGCTTACTGTTTTGTTTCTTTTTTTTAAATTCTTCTTCTTCTTCTTCTCGCATATCCTCGTGTGCATAGAAGAGTGCATGAATGAAGATAGCTAGGGCACTAAACTAATTAAGCACTCTCCCATTACTTGGAGATCTGACTAAGCATGGCCGACCACTGCACGATCACCAAAAAGCCGGCGATTCTGGTCCGTCCCTGCGAGCCGACGCCGCGGGGGAGCCTCCGGCTGTCCTTCCTCGACCGCCTGCCGGGAATGCGGATCTCCGTAGACGTCGCCTTCGTCTTCCGCCGCGGCGGCGGGGAAGATCCGGCGAAGGCCATAAGGGAAGGGCTGTCGCGGGCGCTCGTGCACTACTACCCGGTCGCCGGACGGATCGTCGAGGCCACCGGCGGCGAGCTTGAGATCGACTGCACCGGCGACGGCGACGGCGACGGCGTGTGGTTCGTCGAGGCCTCCGCCGATTTCCGCCTCGACGGTTTGAGCGATCAGGATTCGAACCTGCGCGCGACCGTCGCGGCGGAGCTCGTGGCGCGGCCTCCGCCGGAGGTGAACACGGAGAACGTCATCTTCATGATGCAGGTACATGTTTTTAAGTACATTACAAAATAAACAGCTGAAAATAAAAATCTTACAAAAATTATTGATAAAAAATTTAAATTTTAAATCGGAAGTATTAATCTTATTCTTGATATTAAGTAGAATTTTTTTTTAAAATTTTATTTAATTTGAATTATTTTACACCGTTCAACTTACAAACGTGTCATATAAGTCATAAAACAGTTATTTTTGAGACTTTTTGATCGCTTGGTAAAAAAATTTAAATAATTATAAAATTTAGTTTTTAAATAGTTCTAATAGCGTAAATCATGCCTAATAAAATCGATCTTCGAATCGAATATTCTATCATCGAAAATAACTTATAAGTACGAAAGTCTACGTACTTTCGAAAGTATAGGAGAAGTACTTCTGTTCAGCGAAGAAAACGTTAAAGGACAAAATTATCAATTTACACATTAATAATTCACGAGATCCCCAAGTCCCATTAGAGCATTCATTGTTCGTTGAAGACTGGTAAAGGCGAACCTAGAACCCCTAAACTACACGACGTTTTCAAATGGGCACCTTCATTTAAGTGTGTAAAATATACGATCCTTATTTATTTTGTTATTCTATAGTTTAACAATTTTATTTAGGTATTCTATAATTTTATTAAAATTATACTTTACTATAAAGATCTACCCTTAGAATCCATAGTAAAATAATATTTTTTATATACCACAAAATTATTTAAATATAAATTTTAGACTGATTAAATATTATAATATTTCATCCTATTATTCCTATAGTTAATAATGAGTAATAAGACTATAAAATATTTAATTATAATTTTTGAATCATAAGATAGCAAAAGAAATTTTTTTTGATAAACTATAGTGTTGGAAATCCGGTATTCGCCCCGGTACCGAATTTTGAGAATCCGCAACCCGCTTCGATACTGACTGCTGTTGATCCGATATCGATTGTTGGGATTCTGCAACGAAAACGTCAAATCAGATTTTTACCATAAATTTATATTCTCAGCAAAAACTGACACAATCATAAAGAAAAAAAATCAAACAAAAAAATATGCGAGTGAAATAAAATTTATTAAATAAGATAATATTACACCTGACTCCTCTTCTGCACAGAGTAGCTACAACTCGAACCATTTTTCTAAATCTCTCCCACATTTTTTTCGCCTTTTACAAATCTCAAAGAAGACCACTCTCCACATGCACCTGTGCACTAGGTGCACTCAACTCATGACTAACTCTCTCTCTCTGGTACTTCACATTCAAAGCTCAACCTACTACCCTCGAAAGCACCGGTCTTAATTAACTTGGCTGTATCCTCCACAGAGGCTATCACCCACAAGGATGCATTTTCTAAAACGTACCCAATTCTAGTATAATTAGTATTCTTACTTCAAATAATATTTAAATTTATATTTAGTTTATCTCTAATATATTTAAATATTTATACTAATATATCTAGAATTATACTTTAATTAATATTTAAATCTTAATTTATCTCCAATAGATTTAAATTTTAATTCTTATCCAACTAGGAAATCAACTACAAATCTAATCAAATCCTAACACCTAGACAGACAAATTTTTTTTTTTTTTTTTTGTGTCAACAAGATGTGTCAACAAGCCGAACACGAGCGAGCTGGGGCCAGCTCGTGCTGAACACGAGCTGGCTCACGAATAACAAGTTAAAAAGATTAGAAATTATATATATATATATATATATATATATATATATATATATATAATATATATATATATATATATATATATATAAAATAAATATGTGAGATCTTACCCATTAGACTTTGATCTAATAGTTGAAAATCTACATATAAATAAATTTTTTTATAATTGAGTTGTACTTTATATTTAGGTTGGACTAAAAAACAAATAAAAATAATCTGTATTATATATATAACGAGCTCGATTGCCACACCTAAGTAGAATAGCGCGGGTCATAAATCGTTGAGGTATCGTTATCTGACCCTGGCGAGTCGTTTCACAGAATTTTTGTTGGCAATGAAGAACATTTCTCTTCGCAAAAGTACTTTTCTCTACTGACGACTTTGTAACTGTTCAGGTGACAGAATTCAAATGCGGCGGATTCACAGTCGGCATCACTTACAACCACACGGTCTTCGACGGCGTCGGCTCCGCCCAGTTCCTGAACGCCGTGGCCGAGCTGACGAGAGGTCTCGCCGGGCCAACGGTCAGCCCCACCTGGCGCCGAGAATCCATTCCTAGCCCACCCCGGCCCGCTACTTCAGCCCAGGAGCCAACAGGGCCCAAGTTACAATTCACCTTCTACAAATTCAAATCTGCGGAATTTGACATTTCCCTCCACAGCATCAACCAACTCAAGGACCGAGTCGCGGCCGAGACAGGCCAAAGCTGTTCCACCTTCGATGCGGTCACAGCCATGCTGTGGCGGTCGCGCACGCGGGCCATCAACCTAGAGCCCGACGCCGACGTCCGCCTTTCCTTCGCGGCCAATGCTCGCCGCGTTCTACGCGAGCTATTTTCGATCGAAGGCGGATACTACGGGAACTGCTTGTATTCCGTAAGGATCACCTTACCGAGCAAGCAAGTGGCGAACGAGTCACTCGTCGGGTTAGTTGGGCTAATTCGAGAAGCTAAACAAACGATGCCGGACGGATTCGCGCATTGGATAAAAACAGGCGAAATGACGAATCTGAGTGCCCCGAACTATCAAATGTTGATCGTTTCGGATTGGAATCAGCTGGGGTACACCGAGATCGACTACGGGTGGGGGAAGCCAAGCTACGTTTTCCCGTGCGGTTCTAGTTCCGATTTCAATGTTGTGGGTTTGTGCAGCTTCATCAAGCTGCCGGTGCCGGAACAGGGCATCAGGCTGGTGACGTACTGTGTCGAAGAGCAGCACTCGGCGGCCTTACATGATGAAATGATGAAGTTCGCGTAAGTCCTCGCACTTTCAGTGGTTGCGAGGTTGATTCCCCGCTTACGCAAATTTATCGATCATGTTTCAAGACTAAAATAACTACCAAAAAAAAAGTTTATGTTTTAAGGAAATATTTCCCATCTAGGCCACTGTAGGCTAGCAGAGTGTGCTTAGCTATTCCCAGGTATGTCGTAAAATAAAATAAGCTAGAACAAATTTGTAATCGTCAGTGGGAACTAATCTTAAGTTTATTTGATCTTCGTTGCAATTATCCTTCCAAAATCTATGATGAGTTGCCTTGTTAATCTCTTCGAAATTAAAGATACACCATCATCAACCAAAAAACACAATTGAATTAAAAGGCCCTTCTAATTAAATTAAGTTGAAAAACTTGCAGATCTTAGATTATATTATAGCCTCAAAATTGAGCGACTCCTCTTGCAAAGCATATCCTAAGATCGAAGATTTAACATCTTCATTTAGGGTCTGTTTGGACGTCAGAATATTAATTTTTTTTTTAGTTTAAAATAAAATCATGTCAATAATGGTTTTCCATAATAATACGTTTTTGTGACGGATAGTTTCTTTTATTCTTTAAAGATGACTCAAAGGTTATATAAATTAGATTGTTCGTAGACATCTTGTAGTATACTCATCCATTAATTACTGTAAAGCTCTTAAATTAATAAAAAACGTAAAATAAAATACTCAGCATTTAAACATGCCTTTTATTATTTATTGTAAGCTCTGGAGTTTGGTGAGATGGAAGCTTCCCGTATTGAAAAAAGCAAAAAAAAGAGAGAGATTTAGAATAAGTATTTGCTGGTAAAAATAACATCAAATTATTATTGACAAAGCTAGTATTGCAACACGTATATTATAAGATTCTTTCAAATATTGCTGATCAATAAATCATATTTAGTTTTGTATTTTTTTAATATTTATGAGAATAACTAGATAATTTAACTGTCGGAGACGGAAGAAAAGATCAGATCAATTTATGAAGGCAAATTGCCAAAGTCAAACTCTTGGACTAAGCTAAAAAAGTAGGGAGCCAAGTGTCACCTACAACATGACATTTTTGTGCATTTGTTTGACTTAATTAATTAAGGTTCTAATTTTCAAATTACGTACAATCTAGTTCTAAGCGGTGAGAATGGTTCCATTCAACTTCATATTATAAACACCACACTAATGAACAATAATAATTTTTCTTTCAAACAACCCCTTTTCAACCGTACAATTTTTTGCTGATTTTTCCTCTCTTGTTTTCTAGTCTATTTTGCTTTCTCAGTTTGGGTAGAGATCGATCACATGTCCTCTTACTATCTATAAACCACGTTGAAATAATGTACAACAAACACAACAAGATCCATAAACAGGTTTTTTTTTTTTCATTTGAAGTTCTGTGTGATCTTAAATGTTGTTTCTTCTAAACAAATTAACTTCAACAAGCTTTTATGATGGTATAGGAAAATTCGTAGATTATATTTTAATTTTAAGTTTTGTATGATTTGAAATGTTCTTGAGTGATGCAGTAGATGAAATCGTGGCAATATCTTTTTTTTTCTCTCCATTTTTTAACCTTGACTAGATCTAAAATCCACCCAGTACATAATTTTAATGTACCTTTTATTTTGGTCTTTTTGCAAAAAAAGGACATGTTCAAAATTTTGACCATTTCCATAAAGAGTTTACTTGTGAGGTAACACTAGCATAATAGTATGCCAAAAATAAATATATGACGCCCCAATTTTTCAGAGGGTCATTTATTCTAGAACTACTTCCGTCCTAACACGTTCAACTCTCTTAATCTCTTGGGCCTAGCCACCGCAAAAAATGTTAAGCCGGATTAAAAGTTTAGCCCTATTATATCTTATATATAGGACTATCTGGGGTCTCACAATCCCCCTCCTTTAAGCCCTGACGTTCTCGTCAGGTTCAGACTCACAAGTACCAGGCGATGTGAGACTCGTCTCGCTAGCCTAAATTAATCTTGTGGTGAGCCGCGCTCCACCCACAACAGTCAACAGTATGAGAGTCTCGCTCTCTCCGCTGTACAATCCTGACTCAGCCGAGACTCATCTCACACTTCCGGCTGGTAATTGCCTCTGATACCAACTATGACGTCCCAACTTTTCAGATGGTCATTCATCCTAGAACTACTTCCATCCTTGAACGCTCAACTCTCTTAACCTCTTAGGCCTATCCACCGTCAAAAATACTTAAGCCGGGTTAAGAGTTTAGTCCTATTATATTTTATATATAGGACTATCTGGAGTCTCACAAAATAACACAGCCAAAGTGTAATATCACTAGTGTATTTACTTTTTTTAGGAGCTTTACAACAAAGAAGAAGAGTTCAAAATATGAAACTCATGTGCACTGTCGCGGTGTGTGTTCTCCGCCGCCCTCGTGTTCACGGGCCCTACTTTTATTACTTCTACTTAATTAATTAATTGTGGCTTTTCACATATATATAATTGGCTGTTAGATTTGTTCTATTCTATAGTTTGTACCTGCTACCATTTTTAATCTAATTATTCAGAGAGTAATATTATTAACAAAGTCGTCTTAATATTGACAGATCCAGTAGTACTTCAAAGTGTGGATCGTTTCCTTAATGAAAATCTGAACGAGCGACTCTAATTGTTGTATTTTTCAAATGACTCATAATTTGAAAAGCTTTTCTCGTATTTTTACCTAGTGAAAATCATTAGTTAACTATTACTAGCTGTTCTGTTTCCAATGATCTTTCTTTTTATTTTATGGCCTGTTTTAAATTGATACGATATATGAGAGTGCCGGATAAAGTAATTTTTTTTAGTTGCTTTTGGAGAAATAAAATTGTGTTAAGATTTTTCTTTTTCCTTCGCAAGGAGCAGGACCATCTAATTAGTAATTCTGTTTGTGACTTGGAAATTTTGTTTTTGATTCATGCAGTAATAAACACACTATTTTTTAAAAAGATTATTAAATACTCGACTAAAAATAACTATAATTGAAGCAAAAGTCAAAAAGTCGGCGCAATTTAGCACTTCTTTTGGTTCACTGGTCCCATTAACACTATGTCAACTTTTCTCCTATCATAATAAAACAGATAAAACTAAATACGTGTAACGCTACACTCGTATATATATATATATAATTTGGTTACTATACTGTCAATAGTACCAAACGCTTGGTGCTACCGAATTTTTCGCCGTTAAATCTATCTTTTTGACCATTTTCATCCGTTAGATCATACTACTCAACCAACCACTCACTCAACCCTAGAGAACCACTATCATCCTAACCGCATATTGCTTCATCCAAGGACAGAAAACCTAATAGTACCAATAATTTGACGCTATTAATAATATTCTAGCCTATTAATATATATATATAATATATATATATATATATATATAGTTCGGCTACTGTACTATCGATAGTATCAAGCTTTTGATACTATCGAATTTTTTGTCGTTAGATTTATCCTTTGATCATTTTTACTTATTAGATTATACTATTCAACCAACCAACCATTCAACTCTAGGGGACCACTATCATTCTAACCGAGGACCACTAGAATCCTAAACGCACATCATTTCATCCGACGGCCGAAAACTCGATAGCACCAAGCGGTCGGTACTATCGATAGTATAGTAGTATAATTATATATATATATATATATATATATATATATATATATATATATATATATATATATATATATATATATATATATATATATGAATTTTCCAATATTTAGGAACATACCCATTAATGGAGAGAAGTTTAATTGATTGATTTTTATAATTTTTTAAAAATTAATTAAATTTATGATACTACAGAATAACAAATATAATAATTTTTTGAAAAAAGAAGCTGTCACCGGAGAAACACTGTTTAACCCCGACATGTGGGCCCCACGTGTCACCCTCACACAGCGTCGCATTAAAACCACCAACCTTATTCCGCCAACTCATCGCGGTCTCTTCTACTACAAGAAAAACCAACGAACAGTGAAAGAGAAAGAGGCGGCCAAAAGAAAAGAAATAGTCACTAATAACTTTGTGAGTCGTACATGGTCAAATATCCCCCCTCTCTCTCTCTCTCTCTCTCTCTCTCTCTCTCTTGTTCAAAAAATTATTGCCTACACTGGGTGTAAGTGTAACTTACCCCCCCCAAAAACAAAAAATCTAATAAACAGATTTTAAAATTAAAATCTCTTTTCCTTTTTTTTCTTATTCCATAGTCGTAATTACTGTTCCAGAAGTCAGAGATTCAAACTTCATATTTTAATCTGAAAGCAGGCTGAGTAACAAATTGTCATATTATATATTGTTAAATTGTCATAATATTTAAAAGTCTTATTTATTATTCTAGCGCAGTTATCTCAGGACTTGATGGTTGGTATCTGAGTTCTTAAGTTTTATTTTTATAAAAAAAATAAACGAAGTGGATAGCACGCTGTCTTTCTCTCAAAAAAAAAAAAAAAAAAAAAAAAAAAAAACACACCAGGTCCAGACAATAATATCTCCACTTTCTCTCCCCCAAAAGGCTCTATAAAAAGCCCCCGAGACCATTCTTAGTCCCATTTGTCCCCTCTCTCTCTCTCTCTCTCTCTCTCTCTCTCTCTCTCTCTCTCTCTCTCTCTCTAAGCTCTTCTCTTTCTCTTTTAATTGTTAAAAAATAAATAAAAATGGGGAGAGCACCTTGCTGTGACAAGGGGAATGTGAAGAGGGGGCCATGGTCTCCCGAAGAGGACGCTATTCTCCGGAGCTACGTGGAGATGTATGGGACTGGTGGGAATTGGATTGCTTTGCCCCAAAAAGCTGGTAATTTCTTTACTTAATTATTGCTTAATTTGCTTAATTGTATTCTCCATATATAAACCCCTCTTTGTTTACTTTGGTTTAATTTTATGTACCCAATTCAATTCAATTAATTAACCACGTTTCTCCTTTGTTTGGAGCACGCACACAAGTGTCTGTTCATTGCTGTTCGGGTGTTGTTTTCCGTGATGTCTCTCACATTAATTTCAACAATTTACAACCACCTCCCACACATTTCCTCTTCCCTTTTTCTTTTTTTTTTCATCTTTAGTAGAGTGATTTGTTTCTTCTTAGAATTGTACATAGTCACCTAAACTTCAAATCATCCTAAAATAAAATGTTTCTAAAATTTAGATGTTCTAAGGGGTGCAAAATTAAGATAAAATACAATTGTACAACTACATTCTTTTTGGCCATTAATTAAAAGCTCTATATATATATATATATATATTGCTCTTCTCTCTCCATCTCACACACTTTAATTTTTTCCTCTTCATGCACGTTTACTAATTATAAGTTCACACATATTAATTAATTAATGATTTTTAGGCCTCAAACGCTGTGGCAAAAGCTGCCGCTTAAGATGGCTCAATTACCTGAGACCAGACATAAAGCATGGAGGCTTCACAGAAGAAGAAGATACCATCATTTGCTCTCTCTACAACTCAATCGGAAGCAGGTATATTAATTAACAAAAAAAAGAAGTTTTATCATCTTAACCAATCTGATTGAAGTTATTAATAAATATCAAAATATTGTAAAATAGGGTATATCCCTGTTTCATCAAAAAAAAAAAAAAAATCAAAATAGTTGTTTGTTTACGACAGCTTTGTTGCTAAAAGCTTTAGTTACTGAAAAACGGTATTTTATATTTTATGTTCAACCATAAATACTAATTAAATTTTTAAAATTATGAATTAGGTGGTCCATTATTGCTTCTAAATTACCCGGAAGAACAGACAACGATATCAAGAATTATTGGAACACCAAGCTCAAGAAGAAGTTTATGGCTGGTCTCGTTACCACCACCACCTCCTCTTCGTCCCGCAGCCGCCACCACCTGCCACCGCCACCGCCGCCGCTGCCACGGCCTGATCACCTCCCAACCATCAAAGCTGAATCTTTCGCCATGCCGTCGGAGGACCTGCTCGCGCAAGTCTATGCATTCACTGCACATCAGACCCGGCCGAAAGTGTCGCCGTCGACGACCGAAGAGGTCTCCGCTTCTTCGTCTTCGATCACAGTCGACAACAACAACAACAACAGCAACAACAACAACAACAACAACAGCAACAA
Source organism: Puya raimondii (assembly GCA_016920855.1). Lineage (NCBI taxonomy): Eukaryota > Viridiplantae > Streptophyta > Magnoliopsida > Poales > Bromeliaceae > Puya > Puya raimondii. The sequence goes on along the minus strand of JABWPP010000049.1, from coordinate 37,030,404 downwards.
CAACAACAACAACAACAACAACAATAGCAGTAGCTATAATTGGTCTATCGATGGAAACGGAGGCGACGACGCCTTCTTCTTCTCCGAGCTCGGCTTCGGCTCTCCCATGGCCAGTGACTTTAACTGCTTTTCGAGCCTATCCAGCACGTGGGGTTCGAATTCGGCGGTGAAGCCGCAGGGCATGTACCAGAGTCTCACATCCTTTCTTCTATCAGAAATGCAAGATAAAGAGATGAGTTAGGTAATCATACAGTTGAAATGAAACAGTAGGGTAGTGTTAATTACTTGTTGAATCAGATCCCTTCTTTCTTACTTTAACTTTGTCTTATGTAATAGAGGTTCTTGTAAATGAATAGAGAGCAAGATGGTGTTACAATGTGCATGAATTATGGAAAATAGATCAAATAGGTTATTATTCAGAGAAAATCTTAACACTTTTATACGGAGGTTTTAGAGCCGCGAGTATTTAGGACTGACTCTGATATCATGCTATCTAAAAGAATAGCTACCGAAAGAAAAACAGCTAGAGCTTATCATTAATTGCTAAAATCAATTAATTACTAGTAATTAATTAAGTAATTGTTTGGGAAGGTTGTTGGGAATCCGGCACTCGCCCCGGTACCGGATCTCGAGAATCCGCAACCTGCTCCGATACCGACCGCCTTTGATCCGGTATCGATTGTTGGGATTCCGCAACGGAAGCGTCGAATCGGGTTTTTACCGTAAACCCGTCTCCTCAGCAAAAGCTGATACAATCATAAAAGAGAGAAAAAACCAAACAAAAAATATGCGGATAAAATAAGATTCATTAAATAAGAGAAGATTACATCTGACTCCTCTTTTGCACAGAGTAGCTACAACCCGAGCCCTCTTTCTGAATCTCTCCTACCCTTCTCTCGTCTTCTATAAACCCAAAAGAAGACTTCTCTCGGTGTATGCACCTATACACTAGGTGCATACAACCATGGCTCTCTCTCTCTCCTGGTACGGTTCCACCTAAGAGGGTGTCTCTCTCACCGTACTCCCCCAAAGAAGACAACTCTCACATGCACCCGTGCACTAGGTGCACCAAATCATGTCCAAGACTCTTTTTCTCTCTCTGGTACGACACCACCCAAGAGAAACCTCTCTCTCTCTGCCGTACTCTACACACAAAAAAGCTCTCAAGGATGCTTATATAATGCATCCTCTAAAACGTACCCAAATCCTATTATAATTAGGATTTCTACTCCAATAAATATTTAAATCTATATTTAATTATCTCCAATAGATCTAAATATTTATCCTAATCTAGTTAGATTTCTACTCTAATTAATATTTAAATCTTAATATATCTCCAATAGATTTAAATATTAATTCTTATCTAACTAGGAAATAATTATAAATCTAACCAAATCCTAACAATCTCCACCTTGGTTTGATTTGTAATCTTCAACCGCTGCGTCGAGCTTACCATGCAAGCTCCACCTTGAGCTTGTCTCCTCCACTTGATGTCGCTACGTCCGCCGCTCCATCTCTGGCGACTGTACCTCCGCGAACTTTTGGAACCCAAATTGACTTCGTTCCCGTTCTGACTGTGCTCCCGTTCAGAACGTATAAGTTCCCCCGCTTGTTCGCCTCGCACACGACCCGATCTCGCTTTCGGACCCTCATAGCTCCACCTGAAGCCGAAAAATTGCAACCCTTCGAGTCCAATGCGCCTAGCGAGATCAAATTCCGCTTCAATCCAGGAACGTGCCGCACACCCGTCAGCGTCCTCACGACCCCATCGTGCATTCGGATCTTCACCGTGCCGACTCCCATAACTTTGCATGCCGTCCCGTTCCCCATCAGAGCCTTTCCACCTTTGATCGCCTTATAGGTAGCAAAAGACTCTTTCTCCGGGCAGACGTGGAAGGAACACGCGGAATCGAGCACCCACGCATCATCCGAAATTTTAGCACCTCCGGTCGCCGCATATAGCACATCAGAATCGAACATCTCCGACTCTGCCTCCTGCACCATCGCTGATGTCGCCTCGTTCTGGTTCACGACAGTTTTCTCCTTCTGTCGCTTCAACTCCTTCAGATCATTATGAAGTTTTCGACAGTTGCGCTTGATATGTCCTCTCCCGTGACAATAGAAGCACTCCACCTCGGATAATGGCTTCTTCTGTCGATCTCCGGTCGCCGATGTTGTCGCCTCCTTCTTCGCTCTCACCACCAGAGCAGTATCACGGCTCTGCGTGCCGGACTCCTGAGTCATCTTCCGCATCTCGTTCGAGAGAAGCGCCGCTGTGACCGCCTCCACGCTTATGGTCTCCTTGCCATAAAGCAACGTGGTCACCAGATGCTCATATGCCGCCGGTAGCGAAGATAGTAAAATCAGCGCCTTATCATCGTCATCCAGATTGACTCCGATGCTGGTCAACTGGGCTACCACCTTGTTGAACTCGTTCAGATGCTCGTGTAGGCTCGCCGCTTCCTGCATCCGCAGCGTAAACAATCGCTGCTTCAGATACAACCTGTTCGTCAGGGATTTGGTCATGTGCAGATCTTCTAACTTCTTCCACAACTTTGCCGGTGTCGTCTCGCCGGCTACATTGTAAAGAACCTCATCTGCTAATAATAGATGAAGCGTACTCAACGCTTTCCGCTCCATCTTCGTCCATGCCGCATCCGTGACCTCCGCCGGCTTCGCCTCCTTCCCGTTCAACGTCTCGTCCAACTCTTGTTGTACGAGGATCGCCCGTATTTTAATCTGCCACAGGCCGAAATTGTTCTTGCCGTCAAACTTCTCGATTTCGAACTTCGTGGCCATCTCCGTCGATCTCGCCCGCGGATCGGTAACCTTCGCTCTGATACCAGTTTGTTACGACGAGCGCACAAACAGAAACGAAAACGGCGAACACGAAATACACAACCACAAGCAGAAAAGTAAATAACACACAGATTTACGTGGAAAACCCTTTGCAGGGAAAAAACCACGGGCGAGGGAGGAGAGAGCTTCACTATCGAGAAAAGGGAAATCAATGTTCGTTACAACCATCTGTCGCCCTAGGGCAAAACGAAAAAGAGAAACATCTTAACGGGCTCGGGCCTAACGGCCCGAGCCCTCCGCTACCCACCACAGACATTCATTTTCCTCCACAAATTGATTTCCAATTTGGTCACACCGCGAAGCCGTTGGCGACCTTTTGCAACCAAGCGTGCCATATATCTGATACTCTCTACTCCTGGTGTACCTTCCTTCTTCTTAAACACCCATTTGCAACGAACAGCTTTCTTTCCCTTAGGAAGCTTCATCAGATCCCAAGTCTGATTCTTATGAAGAGATTCCATCTCTTCCTCCATAGCAAGCAACCATTTTGAGGAATCACAACATGAAACCGCTTCTGTATAAGTAGTAGGCTCCTCGTAGACATCTGTCTCTTCGGCAGTCACGAAAGCATAAGCCACCAAATTTGCTTCTTCATATCTCTGCGGTGGTCTAATATCCCTTCTCGGTCGATTTCTGGCTATCGAATAAGTGTCTGTCTGTGATGGTGCCTGCGGCTCGATAGGAACAGAATCGCCTGAAGTAGTACCTGGTGCTGGAGTGATCTGACTGTTGGAGTTAGTTTGGAACTCTACCTCAACAATTTTCTTTGATGTATTTGCATCTGCACCTGTACCTGTATCACAAGAAACACGCGACTCCTCCTTCCGGCGAAGCATAGCAGTTTCGTTAAACTTAACATCTCTACTAATCATAATTTTCTTATCTTCAGGGCACCATAAACGAAAACCTTTAGTACCAGAAGCATAACCTAGAAATTTGCATTCTTTTGATCTAGGTTTCAATTTTCCTTGACTAACATAAGCATAAACAGGACATCCAAATATTCTTAAATCAGAATAACTAGGAGGGTGGCCAGACCATACCTCTTCTGGAGTTTTCAGATCAATAGAAGTCGAAGGAGACCGATTCACCAAATAGCACGCCGTAGATGCAGCCTCTGCCCAGAACTCCTCACCAAAACCTGCATTTGAGAGTAGACATCTCGTCTTCTCCATCAGTGTTCTGTTCATGCGTTCAGCAACGCCATTTTGCTGCGGCGTGTAGGCAACTGTGCGATGTCTCTCAATTCCTTCATCCTTACAAAATTCGTTGAACTCTCCTGAACAGAACTCCAAACCGTTGTCCGTGCGAAGGCGCTTGATTTGTTTTCCAATCTGCTTTTCAATTAAGGTCTTCCACTGCTTGAAGGTCTTGAATACATCACTCTTCTGCAAGAGAAAGAACGTCCACACCTTCCTGGAGTAATCGTCTATGAAGGTCAACATGTATCTCGCTCCACCTTTAGAGGGCACCGGTGCTGGCCCCCAGATATCTGAGTGAATGTAATCGAGAGTCCCTTTGGTTCTGTGGATTGCCTTGCTAAAGCTGACCCTTTTCTGCTTTCCGAACACACAATGTTCACAGAATTCCAGAATTCCAGTAGTTTGGCCGCCAAGAAGTCCTCGCTTGCTCAGCACCGTCAGTCCTCTTTCGCTCATATGTCCCAGCCTCATATGCCATAATTTTGTGACATCTGAATCGGACGTGGATGAAGAGGATACTGCTGCTCCACCTGTTACAGTAGAGCCCTGCAACACATATAGTTTTCCTTCTTGTCTTCGGCCTTTCATCATCACGAAAGCTCCTTTAACTACCTTCAGAGTTCCATCTTCACCAGTAAATTTGTATCCTTTAGCGTCGAGGGTACTCAAAGAAATCAGATTTCTCTTCAGCTGTGGAACATATCTGACATCGGTGAGTGTTCGGACTACGCCATCAAACATCTTAATATTCACCGATCCTCGTCCAACCACTTTGCAAGATGCATCGTTTCCCATCAGGACAACTCCACCATTAACAGCTTCAAAAGTAGAGAACCAATCCTTATTGGGACACATGTGGAACGAGCAGGCAGAATCAAGAATCCACTCTGTGCTGGCTCTGGATTGATCATCGCAGACCAGCAAAACATTCCCCTCGCTGCTATAGTCTTCCGCTACACTGGCTTCGGCAGATTTCGAGCTTTCTTTTCCCTTCCAATCACTTCTCCCTTCGATCTGTTCCTTTCTTTTCAATTTGAAACAGTCCGCTTTAATGTGGCCCTTCTTCTTACAGTAATTGCATATCAAGTTCTTATGCCTGGATTTAGATCTAGCCTTCTCCTTGCTGTCACCAAAATTTCTCTGCTTGGATCTTCCGCGAGTGAACAGGCCCTCTGCCTGACTTTCCGTGGTACCACTCATCTCCTTATCGATCCTCTCTTTCGAGAGAAGCGCAGTTGAGACATCTTCCAAAGATATGGTATCACGTCCATAGAGCATAGTATCTCTAAAGTTTCTATAGGAAGTGGGCAGAGAACATAAAAGTAGTAGTGCTAAATCTTCATCATCATACTTTACTTCCATCATCTCCAGATCAGTAATAATCTCTTTAAATTCATCGAGATGGGTCTTAATGCTCTTACCTTCTGCCAGACGATGAGAATACAGCTTCTGCTTCAAGTGGAGTTTGTTGGTGAGGCTTTTCGTCATGCATAACGACTCCAGTTTCAGCCATAAGCTCGCAGCATTCTTCTCCTTGATGACGTGTTGTAAGATCTCGTTCGAGAGATGCAGTTGGATCTGCGTAAGGGCCTTCCGATTGATCTTCTCCTTTTCCGCCATACTGAGGGACATAGGCATCTTGTCCATCCCAAGCAGCGCATCTTCTAGGTCCATCTGAGCCAGGATTGCGCGCATCTTTACTTGCCACAACGTAAACCTTGTGCTGTGATCGAGCAAAGGAAGATCGTACTTCATGGACGCCATTGATGAACAAAACCCTAATCGATGAACCTAGGGCTCTGATACCAATTTGTTGGGAATCCGGCACTCGCCCCGGTACCGGATCTCGAGAATCCGCAACCTGCTCCGATACCGACCGCCTTTGATCCGGTATCGATTGTTGGGATTCCGCAACGGAAGCGTCGAATCGGGTTTTTACCGTAAACCCGTCTCCTCAGCAAAAGCTGATACAATCATAAAAGAGAGAAAAAACCAAACAAAAAATATGCGGATAAAATAAGATTCATTAAATAAGAGAAGATTACATCTGACTCCTCTTTTGCACAGAGTAGCTACAACCCGAGCCCTCTTTCTGAATCTCTCTTACCCTTCTCTCGTCTTCTATAAACCCAAAAGAAGACTTCTCTCGGTGTATGCACCTATACACTAGGTGCATACAACCATGGCTCTCTCTCTCTCCTGGTACGGTTCCACCCAAGAGGGTGTCTCTCTCACCGTACTCCCCCAAAGAAGACAACTCTCACATGCACCCGTGCACTAGGTGCACCAAATCATGTCCAAGACTCTTTTTCTCTCTCTGGTACGACACCACCCAAGAGAAACCTCTCTCTCTCTGCCGTACTCTACACACAAAAAAGCTCTCAAGGATGCTTATATAATGCATCCTCTAAAACGTACCCAAATCCTATTATAATTAGGATTCCTACTCCAATAAATATTTAAATCTATATTTAATTATCTCCAATAGATCTAAATATTTATCCTAATCTAGTTAGATTTCTACTCTAATTAATATTTAAATCTTAATATATTTCCAATAGATTTAAATATTAATTCTTATCTAATTAGGAAATAATTATAAATCTAACCAAATCCTAACAAAGGTTAATGAGAAGCATGCAGTCCAAGAAGAAGAAGTGTTAATTTGGACCCGGGCAATGAAAAGCACATGAGTGTCATGCATGCTTCTGCTCAGAAATATGTTGACTGCTTCTTCTCCTTCTGAATTCTCAGTGGTCACGAAGTTTGCATGGGAAGTAAAATATTTTTTTTTGACCCATTCAAACCCAAGTAGAAGAATTAGAGAGAGAGAGAGAGAGCTCTAGCTCTAGAGAGAGAGAGAGACAGGAGGAACGTAGCCATCAAGCGTTTTCAGAGCACAAGATTCCCAGGATTTTGTAAATATTAATTATTATGACCAATTGAGTTCTCATATAATTAACTTTTCTACATTATTTGTTTATCTATGTGGGCCTATCTCAACAATATATTGAATAAAATCATATTATTTTTTTATGCTGAAAAAGCTTTGTCAGAGTATCAGCTTCCAAGAAGCTTCTCCTCTCACGCCGGGGCGCAGCCGGGACCTTTTTCTTTCTCCATTTCTTTTTCTTTTTTCTTTTTTTTTTTTCTTTTTCTAAGTGCTTGTTCTTTTCTCTTCCTATGCTTGTAACATTTGTCACGCAAATTAAAAGATTTAAAGTTTTGCTATAATAAAAAGTTAAAACAAAATTTAGAGTTTGTAATTGATCGTGTCTAGCTACCACAGTTTACTAAAGGCTTGATAATTAATATTCGAGATTTTTTGAAATATAATTGTTTCACGTTTCTTGCTAAGTTTATTTTAAAAAACTAAACAAAGTGGCCAGCTCGCTATCTTTCTCTCTCTCAAAAAAAAAGTTTGTAAAATAATTAAAAAGCACTAATTTGTAGTTCGATTTTGCTATAGAAAGAAGATATTTTTTTTTAGAGAAGGGTAGCACGCTATCTGCTTCATTCATTAAGTAAACGAACTTAGCTACATAGTGTGAGATAGCCAGGGCCTCAGAAAGACAAAGAGTCACCGAAAAAAAGAATAAAAAAGGATAGCAGAGTAAAAATAGAAGCAAGCGTCAAAAGTGGAGGGTGTAACAAACGCCAACATCACCCAGCTCTACAAAAGTTGGCTCACTCTTTCGCCAGTACTCCGATACGATGAGCCGCAGAGATGGCGTTCGGTGGTAGGTTCCGAAAAATAACGTTGTTCCTTTCGCACCAGATCGTCCACCACAAGGCCACCACGAGTATCTGAGCCATCGAAGTGTCAGCCTGTGACCCCCTCGCAGGCAACTCCTCCCGGACGATGTTGACGTCCTTAGTGGAGGTGAAGACGTGGGGGCTGTCAAGGATCAAGATAAATAGGAAGAAAATATTTGTTGCAGTATTTCTCCATAAAGCACAACTTTACATATAATCTATCAAACAGTACTATATCCGGTAGAAGAGCTCAATGGCTTCCTAGAGAAACACTCCGCTTTTATGCATCATATTTTAAATATAGCAATTAGGAGGAATGCGTATAGCTATTAAAATAAATAATTTTAATTATTTACTTTCTGCGACTGAAGTAAAAGTTTCAACTTAGAAGTTTCAACGTAATTGAAACCATCGTGTTGTCTATTGGCGTTAGTAGCTCACCTCTGGTTCGGTCCATGGACATTAATTCCTGATGAAAGGTGATCATCCTGTGAACAGGAAATTAACAACAATAAGAGATATCTTAAAGTTTCTTCTTGCTAGATAACAAGGAGCATCGATCATCTCCTAGTTTGGAGTTATCTACAGTGGATAGTGCTTCATTTACTGTGATTAATTAATGCCTTCGTTGTTGACTTGTCTCAATAATCGTGTAATCAATGGGGGTTTGTGTTACTGATTGAAACCTTAGATATTATTTTAATGAGACAATTTAGAATATGCAGCTTCTAAAGCCACTTTGGTCATAGCTTGAGTACGATTTTATTTCATGTGCAATTTTATTCTACTATACATTAGACCGAGTTAATAGTAATTTAGTCCATATAATAATGCCTCTGATTGCGATTACTTGTCGTAATAGTTTACTCGTCCTCTTCCGTACTATTTTTTTTTTTAAAAAGGAAAAATATTACACTTGCGCTAGTAAATTATATATGAAGTTCCTCGTAGTTTACTTTGTGAACTAATAAGTAGTTTTTGAACTTTCAGTGAATTACAATTTGATCCTCTAAATTTTTACATATACGCAACGAAATATGTTTCATATATAACTTGGAATTTTGAGTTGTTTCATTAACCATATATTGATAGTTTATTAAAAAAACTATTTGACATTACCCATATAAGATAACTTTTATACAACTTCGAACCAAGAAAAAGAAGTGAAACAATTACTTACTCTAAAGCTTAACTAACAGGGAGTAAGATGTGGACCTAAATTAAATAAAAGAATTAAAAAATCAGAAGCCTGATGCGATTGAACCCAAAAATTTTTTACTCTGGTATTATGTGAAACAATCGTTGTATTTAAAAATTAGCTACTAAAAAATAATATTTTTTTATATTTTACATTTCACAAAAGACCACTAAAAGTCACACATTCTTATGTAGGCAACGCAAACTAGTGCTTGTCCTCTTTCAAGGAGATCCAAAATAAGATAAAACATAGTGATCAAGGAAGGTGGAGAAAACTCCTTTTGTGAACACACTCACCAATGAGTCAACCAAGGGGGGACATACATATCGTTAGCCACATATAATTATTATTTTTTTGAAAAAGAAATATCTAGAAGGCGATCCTCCCTAAAGAATTCTGATAATCAGATCTATGATTTGTCGGATCGTTGACGCTAACCATTAATTCCAAAAGCTCCAACTATTGAAAATATACAATCAATTCACTTAAAGCGTACAGATACAGCGCCCACGGATCTCGATTGTAATTCAGTCCAATCAGCCTCACACCACTTCGAACGTGACTCGGCTCAACCCTGGTCTCCCGCCACAGAGTAGGATGCTGGCTCATTTAAGCCAACATCATTCATACTGCTTTAAGATTCACAAGTTGCATGTGATGTATAATAAATTAGAACCTACATAATTTATTTTTGAGGTTTCTATAATATTAAGTTGGTTGGTTGCATGTGCATAATCCATATTGAAGAGTTAGCAGGCCAGCAAGTTTCCAAAGGTAATGGTCGGCTATACTTTTATGTACAAAAGGAACATTCATTCCTTTAGAAATAAAGAAAAAGGGGATAAATGGAATATTCAGATGATAAGTTCTCTGCTTGTAGCCTTGGAAATTAGTAGAGCATGACTTTGTGGAACAAGAACTGTTTAACTTTAGAAGAGTAGTATATGTACCAAAAGTGAGTGGGTCTTTTGGAAAAAGCATTATAGCACGAAATTTGGATTAAAAGCAAAGAAGAATAATGCGCTAAATTAACAACTAGTCGTCGTCTCTGCAAAATTATGTTTTTCGCTACGATTTCTTTCTGTGTTGGTAATTTCTTACAGAGCCTTCGTTTATGCATAACTAATTTGGAGCTCAAGAGCAAGGATTTAAGTGCTGTGGCACGGGATCGTGCCGGAAATTTGCCGGCACGGTACAGCACGGTGTGTGCCTGTCATAAAAAATTCATGTGTGCCGACACATAATAGCATGAAATATTTATTTTCTTTAGCAACAAAATATTCTAACTATTTATTATGTATTTTTATAAAATCTGTTGAACTTTATTGAGAAAATTATTTACTAATTTAAACAATAGAGCGTTTTGAGCTGTGTCGTCGGCACGGGGCTGTATCGTGTCGATATCTTATTGGCACGATACGACACGATAGATACGGCCCGTACTGATGGGCACTTAAATTCTTGCTCAAGATGCCTCAATCTATTTGCACTCCTCTTAATTGGAATTTAAGATAGTTTTCAGAATTTCAAGCCATGTCTTATCACTAGGATCTTAGAGAGATAATGATCGATAATAAAGTATTTGTAAGAAAAAAAGAACTTTTTTATGAGAAAATTTCATCTTGGTCCCGCGGTTAAGGTTATGTATGTGAGTTGCCTAAGGACATGTAAGAAATAGGAAATTTTCCAATAAATTTTTTTTTTTCCCCAGAAAGCTTTGCTCACATGTAAAGATGAAAGCACATAGGTTTATCACCTTCAAATGTCCATTTTGATTGTTTAAATATGTTTTTACTAATACCATTCTTGTTCTCACTCCTCATTTAGACAACCACTTAAATGCTAGCTAGTTAGGTCAAGCAAGTAAATAAAGGGACATATTTGCAGAAAAAGAAAAAGAAAAAAGTAGCAATTGATTATGTGTCTTACTATTTGTTTCCTGCAGTGTCTCATTCAACCACTTTAGCACTTAAGCCACAATATAGCAATCCTTTGAACATTTCCTTGTGTCATTACATGTAGATGAATATTCCCCTCATGCTTCAACACCTCTAAAAGAGGACCAAGTGCAGAGACCTGGAGATTAATGAACCTTGAGGTTCTAGTACCCAATTGATTACTTAATTAGCTAAAATAATCACATATCAATCTAAAGTTTCCTTTATTAATCTCTAGTCCTTTTCTTTCTTTCATGTGTATGTGAGAAAGAGTGAGAGGAAACTTCTGAGATACTTCTCTTTTCAAACTTTCTAAAGGCTTTTGAGGTGCAGTGCCAAACAAACAAAATATTATTATGTTTGTGACAAGTACCATTATTCTTAATACTTTTCGCCACTGCGGTGCCGTGTGATAGGCGATATCAACGCATTAATGTTGGACCAAACAGACTCTAAACTTGATAATATACCATTAAAGTTTTTTCCATCTCTAAATAACTAAAAAATAATCTTCAATATAAGCTCTAATCACTTTGCTTTACTCTTTACTAGGCATTCAAAATATTAGTTCCAAATTTGCATCTTCATGGACTCCCAAAAATATTAATTGGACCTGGTCTAGTTAATTAACTCTTCAACTATACAAAATCATCAAGAAACTAGTCTTATCATAAACATTGAACAAGTATACGCGAATAAATGCAAATTTAATCGAACTGCAGCTTACGCAAATCCTTAAAAATCTCAAATGGTCTACCAAAAATAATATCTTGCTACAGTTGACGAAATAACACATCTATTAAAAAACTTAGGTGATATATATATTTTTGTGGTAATGTACCATCTCTTTCAATTGATCATAATATATATGTATCAATTGATAGGTAGTTCCAAGTCAATGGATGAGTTTCTTTTTGTAGATGCTTTATGGGTCATCGAATCTATATTAAGATAAAGCAATTGATACCAATAATTACATGCACAAGTCTTTTAATTAGGTGATGCTTTTACACTTGTTCTTTGTTTTACATGCAACGCTCACAAGTGATTGTAGTCACCGAATATTAAAACAAATTGAATAAGATTAAGTTTTTACATAATGACATAATTAAAGATGCCATCATTTTATAATTGGGTAAATTGCAGTAACTTGATTCCTATACTTTTACATTTATTTTATTTTAGTCTCTGATGGTTGAGAAAATCCAAAGTAAAATAACTTTCTAAATCCCACCAGAATTACCATTTTATATATAGAGTCCGGCTACTATACTATCGATAGTACCAAACTCTTGGTGCTATCGAGTTTTCTGTCGTTAGATCTACCATTTGATCATTTTCACCCATTAGATTATATTATTCAACCAACCATCCACTCAATCCTAGGAGACCACTATCATCCTAACCGCACATCCTTTTATCCAACGGCCGAAAATTCGATAGCACCAAGCGCTTGGTACTATCGATAGTATATATAGTAGCCTAATTCTTATATATATATATATATATATATATATATATATATATATATATATATATATATATATATTTATCGGTTAGGGCTTAAAATAAAATTATATGTGAAAATTTTAGAACTAAAGTGTTCAATTGAAAAGTAGGGTGACTAATTTTGTGCAGCATGAGGATGGCCCTATATATGTATTTAAGACAGTGAACAGTCACTTTCATTTTTAGCAAGTCAAAATTGCTATGGCATGTTTAGTCTATGTAAGTTGAAAACGGGAAAATTTTAAGTTTTTAAAATTGAAAAATCATACTCTTTTTTATAATTCATAAATTGTCACCTTAAGGGGGATTTATTAAATTTTCATTGACCTAGTTAATTTTAAGTAAACGGGCACGTGGCTTAATTAGACCGATATAATTAAGCCGAAACTATGACTTAGAGAGGGCTCAATTGAATAATCAAAACCAATCTGTTTCTTAAGCAGCAATAAATTGTGTCGTAGAAACGTTTTTTCTACATTGTACGAAAATTAAAGCCAAAAACACTATTAGGGACACAAAGTATGTAACAACAAAGACAAATAAGAGATAGAAACACTTAAAATGTCAAACTTTTTACTAAGCATTCATCATCCATATGATCCTTAACTAGATTGTACATCTCAATTTTAGCCACGAAGATCATAACTATGAATCATATGCCCAGAAGAATACACTCTCTGAATAAATCGCACAGAAAACCACTTTATTTCTTACAATCAAAACAGTTATGTAAGTGCGCGAATGACCGAAGAATAAAAATACTTATCTCACAGTCGGACCACTAGCTTCAGGAATCATTCCAAGATGTTCACCAGTACTCCGGCTAACATCTCCGGTCTCCGAGGATAAGTTATCGCCCGTCGAGTAATAGTTACTTGCCCGCACAAACCGGTCCTCCAGATCCAGGCTTTCTTTCAGCTGCATCACTACGTCGGTCATCGTAGGCCGCTCACTCGCGGACTGTGCGGTGCATCTTAACCCGAGCTCAGCAACTTTCCACACGGAATTGATGTCATATTTGCCTCGCATCCGTGCGTCGGTTATGCTCTCAATGTTTCCTCTCACGAGTCGTTGTTGCACCCACTGAGTTACATTCTGCGGGCCAGGCAATATGGCCGGTCGGCCCGTGACCACCTCCAAGAGTACCACTCCGAAGCTGTACACGTCGCTCTTCTCGCTGAGTTGATAGGTTACATAGTACCTGCATGTACATACAACATTGTATTTTGAAAAGAGATTTTTACAGTCATGTTTCATGCCGAAAGTTCGTTTTGTATTTAGCAAAAATTGTAAAGATACCAATCAAATAAAGATAAGAAGAGAGCCGAAGACGAAGAAAAAGTGTCGTACTCAGGATCGATGTATCCAGGTGTACCGACCACTGCCGTCGTTTCGTGACTTCGGATGTCATTGTATAAAGCCTTGGACAATCCAAAATCCGCAACCTTTGCCTCGAGTTTCGCATTCAAGAGGATGTTGCTTGTCTTCACGTCTCGGTGAACTAACGGCGGCCTGCATCCCGTGTGCAGATACTCCAGCCCTGCATGTCCTCGACGACAAATATTTGTGAACTAACGGCAGTCTGATCCAATTGCTGACCAGAAATTTTTTTTGGAAGATGGAAAATTGAGTTGTACAAAAATGATCATGCGAAAAATTAATCTCTATTTCTATCAAAAATGATATAATTAAGGGTTAAGTACAAATTTGGTCCCCTACTTTTTTGTCCTTTAAGAGTTTCGATTGTAATAATTTAGCGTCCTGAAGTTTCACTTCGAATTCAGTTTAGTTCCCAAGAGTTTCAATCTCAACGATTTAGTGTCAGAATTTCAGCTGCAATTTCATTTTCACCCTCAGAAAGACCGAAATGTCTTTTCGAGGAAAAACAAAATTTGTTGTGCAGGATAAACTCCAGAGGCTAAAACGTCACAATCAAAATTATGAACACCGAGTTGAAATGAAGGTCGAATTTCAGGGACTATTTGTAATTGATCCTACAATAACAAGAGTGCTCAATGAGCGACACGCCCTCGTGCCACGATTAATTTCTATCAGAGTACCAAACCTTGCGCTGATTCAAGTGCGATTCGTAACCGCTCTCTCCAACTCAAAAGTCTCGCGCCGCTTTTGCCTGAAATAGACCACACACATCGATCTATTACAAGATCTGTTCAAATGCAAAATGCAAGTTCGAAACATAATACTGCTTTGTATGCAGAATCTTGACGTGTTATGACCAGCAGATATCCCGAAAATGGATCTTCTGTTTTTTGAAGTACTACTGTCAGTAGTGAATCTCAGCGCAAATTTCAAACTTTGTGGATACCAGTACTGCTAAAGGATGCAGTTTTAAGAGGACATTAAAGTAAGAACCTTTCAAATGTTCTTTCAGGGTTCCTTCAGACATCAACTCATAAACTAGCGCCAAGCAATCTCCGTCTCTGCAGTAGCCGATCAACGAAACCAAGTTCTTATGATGAACCCTGCTCAAGTTCATGGCCTGCAACACCATTCAGAATTGTGGTTTTATTGGATTTGAAGTTCATCTAGAAGATGCAGATCGTGCTGGACGATATTTATAAGCTCTATAATCTATGATCATCTGAAAGAGATGGTTAACTTTCTCATATAATGCAATTCCTGCATTACCTCTCAACCACATACTTTACTCTCTGAACTTTCTCATACAATGCAATTCCATATTTACCATTAAAAAGAGGGAGTCCGCTAAGCATGCTATGATCTTTCTAACCCTCCGCCCGTAACTTGTTTCGGTTTACTTCAGAAAGAGACTAAAGCTTTTTAAGTGAAAAAAATCAGAGGAAAATGCGCGTCAACGGGATAGTACAGGCACAATGAATCAATATATTCTAACTTAAAATACCTCAGCCAAAAACTGTTTGATCCCTTGCTGAGCTGCCTGGGAGCGCGTCTTGACTGCTACCGGAGTACCGTCTTCCAGGATACCCTCATGGACAGCTCCGAATCCTCCTCTGCCGAGTTCTCTGTCAAAATTGTTCGTTATTACCTCCAACTCCTTGTACGTAAATTGTCGACACTCGAGTCGCAGTGGAGTTGGCTCCGGAGTAGGTTCTCGGTCAGGTTCCAGTGGTACGCCTTCAAAATGAACAGCGACAAAAATGGAGTTAGAAATGGCTAGCTAGACCCGCAAATCCGTGCCTTTGTTTCTGCGAAATTACCTCTCCGGTTTCTCCTTCTATACAGAGCAAGTATCGCGATTATCGCAGCTACCACTAGCACTACAACAACTATTGGAACAATCACAGTTATAGGAGATATGGGACTCTTCTTCCTCGGCGGTGGCACGCACGAATCCCCATTGGCGCATAGATTTAGATTATCTCCAATTCTGTCATTACAACAGGAAGAAATATTTCTGTTACCGACAAATCCATAAAGCAGAATGCGCGACAGTTATATTTTTATCATCGAACCGTTCTACGTAAAGCAGAATTTAAAGGAACAATGAGTTCAGGAATGTAAATAAACCTTAATGTAAGCGACCCATCTTGCGATTTTTCGAGGAGATCGGCAGGGATGGGTCCATTGAGCTGGTTGCTAGTCAAATCTCTGCAAAAAGCCAGGTTCTGGTGATGCCACAAATTGTAGTTAAAAACCTTCATGACAATTTGAAAAAAAGAAAAAAGAAAAACTTACAGGAGCTTTAATGATGGCAATTGTGATAGAGCATCAGGAATCGCGCCTGTTAAATTATTGTGAGACAAATCCCTGGAATGACAAATCTTGTGAGACACTACTACTCAATGCTTTTTGCGAAAGCTCTAGGATTACCCACATGTATCTAAAGTTGATTATTCTGAACTTACAGGTACTGAAGCACTTTAAGATCTGCGAAAGAAGTCGTTATGTTACCGATCAATCCACTATAAGATAGGTTTCTGCACCAAAAGAAAAGGAAATTTTTTTAAAAAAAAAGAGGATTTCCAGTGCATCAGAGTGTGAAAGTAATTTTGTTTCAGAAGAAGAAAACAGAGTAAGTTGCTATGCAGTTGTATCTGGCAAATCTCACAGAGTTGTAATCCTTGAAGAGTTGGAGAGCAAATAAGTACAATTTAAACCATCCCATGCATAAGCTTTGGGAGCACATGGATCCCCCATCCAATTTCTCTTCACTTGATACTGCGCCTTGATTGCCACGATGGCACTTACTGATGTTATTAATAAGATTACATGTCACAAAAAAAAAAAAAAGAGAAAAAGTTGTTGTCAATAAGATTGAGATGATGAACATATTGCTAAATTAGTGAACATCAACAAGCTTTAAGTAAGAGAGAATAAAACAAATAGTCAAAATATGCACCGCGGAAATTATGCAAGGACATATTCTAGCAACATCATGGTATTTTATTTGCCATTTTACAATTAATTTGAGGTAAAAATGCTTGGAGACGCCATCAACTATAAATCATTTTGATTCAGGGCCCCCTAACTTCTCAGCTTTCTATATTCAACCAGGGATTCATTAGCTATCAGATATTAACGGTTAACGTAATCCAAAGTTACATCTGTAAAACAACCGTTGTATTCTAAAAGTTTAAGCTTACAGAGAACAGTTCTCTAAAAATTTAAGTTTATAGAGAATAGTGTTTAAATATTTTTATATTTAACAACATCAGATATAAAAAGCATTTAGAGGGCTAAATTTCATCTGAATCACTGTTATTAATCAAATAAAAAAAATTGAAAAAAGAAAACTCGGGGTATGATTTCAAAATATTGCATAGTTGAGGGGGGTGGCTGCAAATTTTGACTTCAAATTCAAATAGGCAAAGGGCGGGAGGGGGGTGCGCGCGCCATACCATCACCATGGTCGGTTGTGACCCATGTGAGCTGCAACGCCGTGAACAGCTCGAACGCGTTGATGATCGGGGGGAGCGTGGAGTTGCTCGTCGCGGCGATGGACACGTTGTACCGGGAATACCCGCTAAGGGGTTTCTCCGAGTACAGCTGGTCCGAATACAAATAATCGGGGCGGAAGGGCTCTTTGTACCACAGCTTATCATTGAGGAAAATATTGAACTCCCGAAGGGCATTGGTACCGTTGAGGTCCTGGAGCTCGGAGATGTGCATGGCGTGGATGTACCCGGGGTTGTTATCCTGGGGGCCGGGGATCCAGTAGAACTCGATGGGGTCGGAGGAGTTCACAGGGGTGACGGCCGTCTGCATAACGGCGGACGGCACCTCAAAGCTGTCGTCCTTGAGGTTCCAGACGGTGGACGTGGTGGAGATCTCCGTCAGAAAGGGTTCGTTGCTCCACGGCAGCCATATTCGGTCGCGGGTGTCATGTGGATATCTACACAACTTACAATTTGACCAGATTTAATGAACCTACTCTATTGCATCTCTAACTATCACTTTCTGAAATAGTATCGTTATCATTTTGACTAAAAGGCTATTCGGATCAAGTCGACTTAAATTACCCCACTCACCTTATTATCAAGGTGTCATCTGTAGGCCCCATGTTGAGCCTCGCAACAAGATTTAGTGACTGATTAGCATTTGCAGCAGGATAAAGGATTGGCTTGAGAGGCCTCAAATCCAACCCAGATATAAATGGAGTCCCTTGTCCCGTGTTCACCAAACACACCTGTAAATATTCAGCTGGAGCAACTAGAACAATCTCAGCTATTTTCGGCTTCCCCGCGTCGGAAATATTAGCCGTTCGCCAATAATCGACCCCGACGTGGAGATCGAACACGGGGAGCGTATTCAGACCGTCGTAGTTTGCATACAGGAAGGTCGCGCGCACGAGGTACTTGACGCCTGCTTTTAAGGACTTCAAGGTGTAGCAGTTCCTCGCGCCGCTCGGGAAGCTCCGGACAGTTAGATATTGCTTGAAAAGAGAGGGGGTTATGTACTCTCCGGAGATGTTGTGGTTCGCTCCTGTGTCGATGAACTGCTTATCGGAGGTGTATGGTAGCGTTGTCGTACTATCTACGTAGCTCGAACTCTCGGGGATGCCGCAATCTATGCTTATGAAACCTGCAAGAAAGAGCGAAAAGGCTTCAATCTGTGTTAATTGATCAAAAATGTTTATGTTATGACGAGCGCACAAACATAAACAACAAAAGACGATCGCAAAGTAGACAAGTCATAAAACAGTAAAAGAGAAAATAAGAATTTATATGAAAAATTCGTTGCAGAAAAAAATCACGGACGAGAGACGAAAGAACTTCACTACACAGAAAAGAGAATACAATGTTTGCTTGAAGATTACAAAATTCGCCTCTAGGATAAAATAATGAAAGAAAAATTTTCTAACGAGTTTCGGATCCGACCCACTACAGACATCTATTTTTCTTTACAAACATTTTTTTCTAAAGTTTGTCGCACCGTGAATCCGTCGACGAATCAGGGGCCCAAAACTGAAATCGATAATCAAAAAATTTCGAGATACATTTAACAGTTTACAAAGGTCAAATTCCTTTTCAGCTTGTATAAACATTAGAGCTTCAATCTAGTATATAACAAATTATCTACTAGCAACATTATTACCCAGATCAGCCCTCATTAACTCGACCAATTGAAAAGAAACACGTGTATACCTCTATGAACATTTGTATTCCTGTATAATATTTCACATCAATTGATGATCACCAATCCTTATTGATGGCAAAATTTTGTTGTTACACGGAGCAACGACAAAATCTAATTTCAGGAACGTGTATTATCTACAGTAAATTTTAGAATTTAGTCACTATTATAAATATATATTTTATTTTGTAAATTTAGCGTAGTAGATGAGAGCGAGTATAAATATATTTTTGCGTCCGACGGATTAATTTTTTTTTTTTTTGCTTTTGTCGTAACAGAACTAAGAACAATGTCTCAATCAAACACCAAAGAGAAGGAAAACTAATTCATATGGAAAGAGCGCAATCACAATCATAGAAAAGAAGCAGATGCAATGTCACATCACATGAACGCGACCCAATTAATAAGATTTACTGGGAAACAAAGATTTAACTAGCTAGGATCGGGTATTTTAATTACCGAGTCTATCAATTTGGCCAAGCACCGGAACAGCAACGGTCGAGATCACAAGAATCACGCGCCACACCGCCATCATCGTCCTCCTCGAGAGTTCCATTATAATGTGTCTAAACCATTTAATTCTTATTCCCCTCAACTTATAATTCCGTGCTACATACAATTGAGAGCGGCGACTTTTTCTCATACATCATGAAGAGCACGTCTCAGCTATACGTACACATTTCTATTCTTGTTGTTAAATAACGCGCGCGTAAAATAATTTTTATTCTCCAAAAATATAAAATTGCTAGATAACGAACTTGCATCTGAATTCGAAATATTTTATAATAATAAAATTAAATAAAACTAGAATGCAAATGCAAATCCTTCCGTTGCGATACAGTATTATTTGAAACAATTATTATCTTTAAAAGCTGACTGATAGTTGGTATCCGAAATTCTAAAAATGAGAAACAAAGTGATAGCATGCCACCGTTCTGTCAAAAATTATTATGTTTCAAGCACTTAAATTATTAGAAAATAATATTTATTTATGTCCAACACTACTCAATCTTTTTATATATCTCGTCATTTGGCTACATTAATTATCATATTACGAAGGATGGCATGTAAGTGGCCTTTAACAGCAAACCCCTTCTCCCAAACAGCTTTTCATGTGTACAAGGAGCTGTTTAGTGTTAGGGATAATAGGGGTCGAATCTTAAAGCGAGATGTACGACCACGTACAAAATAGCTACTTTATGAACAAACAGTTCTATTATTTAAAAAATATATATAATAATAGGGGAGAACTAGCCCATTTGATAACAGCCAACTAATTTAGACGCTGATTATTAGTAACCAAAGTAATCAAACATTTGGGCATGTAAATTAAATATCTAATTTTCTTACTATTATAAGAAGCCGCAATAGTTTCTAGTTTTTTTTTCTTTTTAGGTACTTCTCTTTTAAAAATAAATAAAATTACAGAAATTTTAGTGATAAATAAGATAGTGCTTCATCGAACAGCTCTATTTGAGTACTGCTTATCCACGAGCTTCTATTGATCCGTACAAGTGTTGATCCTGACAAAAAGTTTTGTAAAAGTGTACTTCAATAAATATTAAAGGATTGGTTGAGCATTTCAAACTCCTCTTAATTTATATAATAAGAAATATCTTAAAGAATTTTTGTTCTGCAGTTCATGTCCACAATGAAGAACTTAAAGGGACTTCTGACTTTCTGATAATTATTTATGGCGACGACCGAGAGCAAATATATTATCATTTATATATTCAGTTTTATATATTCAATAAAAAATAAATGGTTGAACACATCCACATTACGAAGAAAAGAAAGAGAGAGAGAGAAGGTGGAATGCAGTATAAGCATCTCCTTTGTTTGGAATTTCGTCCAGGATTTAAAAATAAAAATAAAAATCTATGAAGCTTCTCCTAAAATAAGAATCTAAGCACAAAAATTTCATATGAAGCTTGTGTTACGACGAGCGCACAAACAGAAACGAAAACGGCGAACACGAAATACACAACCACAAGCAGAAAAGTAAATAACACACAGATTTACGTGGAAAATTCTTTGCAGGGAAAAACTACGGGCGAGGGAGGAGAGAGCTTCACTATGAACGAAATAGGGAATACAATGTTCGTTACAACCATCTGTCGCCCTAGGGCAAAACGAAAAAGAGAAACATTCATTTTCCTCCACAATTTGATTTCCAATTTGGTCGCACCGCGAAGCCGTTGGCGAGTCGAAGTCCAAAACTGAATTCGATTATCAATTTCGAGTCATATCCAACAGCTTGAATAAAAGAGAGTTTTTTATAGAAGATAGTACAAGGGGACCAGTCTCCTTTATCCACAATTTATATTCAATTAATTAATATTGCAAGAACAACTGTAAATCTGTAATGACTGTAACAGTTACAATTATAAAAAGAGTTAACTGTATTTTTCTTTTTTCTTTTTTTAATGTTTGGCTAACAGATGTTACAAAAAGGACCTCCCTCCAGTCAATTTTGCAACTTGATCCAATTTTATCGTGGCTCGAAAATGAAAATACGGTAGTCGAACAATAATTCTACAATGCCATCTAATAAATAAAATGATAAGATTTCACAAGTACATCTTCCACACAACCAAATAAAAAGTTATAACTACGTTATTTGTACTTCTAATTATTATATTTATAACTACATCCAACCAAGCATACGGCTCCTAAGACTCACTAGAATATCCTCATTCAGTGCAATCGACAAGAAAGCATGATAAATGGCGAAAGAATAATCTATCAATAATCATACTTTACAAATTACTATTCAATTCAACTACATTTGTATACTTTTAGCACACTCAAAATCAGATCAAGTCCAAACAATGAGTAACTCATTCTTAGTCAATCTCATCTTGCAGCCGGACCAGTTCCTGCCGGCATCATCGGCATGTATTCCAACTCGAATGCACTACTCTGGCTGCCGCCGGTCTCCGTGTACAAGTTATCTCCCCTCGAATAAGTGCTACTATTCCCCGAATAATAGTTATTGCTTCTTTTGCCCGCTTCCTCGAGTTCCATGCATTCCTTTAACTGCATCACGACGTCGGTCATGGTTGGCCTCTGAATGGCGGATTGTTCAGTACATTTCAAAGCAAGATCAGCAGCTTTCCAAACACAATTTATATCGTACTCTCCTCTCGTCCTCGGATCGGCTACACTCTCGATGTTTCCTCTCGAAAGCCTCTGCCGGACCCACTGGACAATGTGAGCATTCTCCGGGGCGGGCAGTATGGCAGGTTGTCCTGTAATCACCTCCAGGAGGACGATTCCGAAGCTATACACGTCGCTCTTCTCACTGAGCTGCGAGGTGGTATAATACCTGGAAATACAGATAACATTGTATCCTCTGAATATCGTTTGCAAAATGCCTATCGAAAATAGAATGAGTACAAAGATGAAGAAACGGGTGCATACTCTGGATCGACGTATCCCGGTGTACCCACCACTGCTGTAGATACATGAGTATGGGCGTCGCTGTTGAAAGGCTTGGACAGTCCAAAATCAGCAACCTTCGCCTCGAGATTCGCATTCAAGAGGATGTTGTTGGTCTTCACGTCTCTGTGAATAAGCGGTGGTTTGCATCCCTTGTGCAGATACTCTAGCCCTGCATATTATTGCAGAGAAATCTTGTAAGAAGAGAAGCAGATGGAGGGACAGTTGTGCAACAACTGAATTACTTCCAAACCTTGTGCAGCTTCAAGTGAAATTCGGAGCCGTTGTTTCCAAGTCAAAGGTCGAGTATACGCGTTGCCTGTAAGAGACCATCAGCAAAAACCCATTAATTACATGAAAAAGAAAGATTTTTATAAAACTCAGCAAAATGATGTCAGTGGAAAACGTAATATCATGCTTTACTTTCCATTAAAGAACATTCTGCAGGAGGACTTCAAATTACCAACAATAGATTCATAACAAAGCATATACTACTAAATAATTAAAAGGTTTGGAACCTTTCAGATGTTTTTCCAGGGTTCCTTCAGCCATAAACTCATAGACGAGTGCCAAGTAATCTCCATCCCTGCAGTATCCAATCATTGAGACCAAGTTCTTGTGATGGACCCTTGTCAGGTGCTGGGCCTGCAACAACATCGAGAATGTTGTCAAATATCACTTCTTCGATAAATCCTTAAGAAGAACATTACTTCAAGGTGGGATTAAAATTGAACTATAACTTTTCGCAATATGAGACATGAGGGTTGAATTACGGACTCTAGTGGATATGGTGTGGAGGGAGACGAGGCTTAAATATTTTGATATGTGATACAGAAATCTGAATTTACTTTCCATTAGTATTGGTTACTGCTTTAGTATTTCCAGAAAAATATACTCCATTTGAGAAGAACCTTTAACTAACTAGCAAGAAACATGAAATAACAAAGTGCCATATTGCACTTAGTTTGCTAAAAAAAATTTGACCAAAAAGAAACAAGGAGTGGATCAGAGTTGACTACCTCGGCCAGAAACTCTTTAACCCCCTGTTTAGATGATTGAGAAAGCATCTTGACCGCAACTGGAGTACCATTCTCCAGGATGCCCTCATAGACACTTCCAAATCCTCCTTTGCCAAGTTCACGTGAAAAGTTGTTTGTTAGAAGTTCTAACTCGTTGTACGTGAATTGTCGATTCTCAAGCTGCAATGAACTGTCTTCTTGATCTCTTACTTCTCTTGAGAAACTTTCATGCTGTGGCCTCACAGTAGAGGGATTTGCAGGTAAGCCTTTCAAAGAAAAGAAGCATAAATGCGTGTAAATAGCTGGTGGTCATTCATTATTTTGAAGAATAATGCAAATTTGAAATAGGAAAAAGAAAACAAGTTTTTGTCGCTGAAAGTTACTTGGTCGTTTCCTGATTCTGCACAGAACAAGTATCACAACTACAAGTAGCACCACCACGACTATCGGAATAATGACAATTACAGGGGCTATGGAACTCTTCTTGATTGGCGGCGGCAGTGGAGACGGCAGCGGCCCACATAAAGTCTCATTGGCACAGACATGTACACATGAACTCCCATTGGCACAGATATTTACATTTTCTCCAAATCTATTTTTACAGAAAGAAAAAGAGGAACTTTTCACAATCAGATCTCTGCCGATGTAAGCTCAGAAAATTCAAACAAGAGTCAACTTATAATTCATCCGTGAAACATAAACATTGACATACTTTCTTCACCTCGTGATTAGTCATATATGACTGCAAATCCTCGGAATACAAAGAGTTTTCTGGATAAAATGAAATTGAAGAATTAAGGCCGTAAAACCAAATTGTAAATTAATAAATTTTGGTATATGAAATAAGTTTCAGGATTCCTTATTGCCCGTACTAAAACTATCTCGTAGCTATCACAAGGTTTAGTAAAGTCCGCAACCATAAAAGATGTCAATTTTAGTTTTTCATCTCTGTATCAGGTCGTTATCACATCTTTAACAGTCGTTTTTTCTTGCACAAAGTCATGAGGGAAAAGATAGGTCTAAAGGAAAACCTTAATGTAAGTGACCCATCTTGCGATTTCTTAAGGAGATTAGCAGGAATTGATCCGTTGAGTTGGTTGCCTGTCAAATCCCTGCAAGAAGCCAATTATCGCTGAGAACACAAATCCACTTCATAGTTGCAACCGGATCAAAAGCATATCAAGAATACTTACAAAAAAGTTAGTAATGGCAATTGTGCTAGAACATCAGGAACCAACCCTGTTAAGTTATTGTGCGACAAATCCCTGAAACAAATGACAAATAGGTGTAAAACATAATCAAAGCCCGAATTTTTTTAAAAAAAAAAAATCTGAGTGAATAAAGGTAGGACGAGGTTGATGGAACTAACAAGGATTGGAGAGTTGTAAGCTTGGCAAAAGAAGTCGTTACGCTGCCCGTCAATCCGCCGGATGATAGGTTTCTGCAGATAACATTCTAATAATACATTAGTGCGCCAAAGTATTTGTTATCTCATTTTCATTGCAATAACTGAGTGAAATGCTATCTCACAAAACTTACAGAGCTGTAATCCTTGGAGGGTTAGAGGGAGAATAACCACAACTCAATCCGTCCCATGCGTAAGCTTTGGGAGCGCACGGGTCGCCCATCCAGTTTCTCTTCACCTGATACTGGGTCTTGATTGCGGTGATGGCAGTAACTGACCAAAGTTTTCAGAGATCCAATTAGCCATTTCAAAATCGCATTCTACAAGACCAGCAAGTTTTTTGAACAAATGCCATATATATGCATTGAGGTTGAATTACCTTTAAGGAAGTTAAGTTCTTTTATGAATGGAATGAATTATTCAAACTGTCAGAATCTGACGGTGTAATGATCCGATCCACTAGCAATAATAACTCATTGAGTCCAAACTAACAGCCCAAAATACTTAAGTCCAGTGACATCTCAACAGTCGCACATCGGATAACGTGGGAGAGTGTGATGGGTTTGTAAGTGACGGACACACTAGTAATAATAATTGTGCTTTAATATTTTGGATCGGTGGTTTGGACTCAACGAGTTATTATTGCTAGCGGGTAGGATCGTTGCATTTAGGACGATGTGAATCTAGATAATAGGGAGGGAGTGTAATGAGTTTATAAGTGACGGATACACTAGTAACAATAACTGAGCATAAACATTTAGAGAGGCATATGGGCCGTACCGTCTTCGACGTCGGTGGCGAGGTCGGGCATCTGCAGCACCTGGAGCACCTCGAGCGCGTTGAGGATCGGCGGGAGCTTGGACGCGGCCGTGGGGACGATGGTGAAGTTGTACTGCGGGTACCCCGAGGTGGGGTTGGCGCTGTAGACATAGTCGGAGGAGAGGTACGCGGGGGAGAAGGGCCCGTACCAGAGCTCGCCGTTGAGGTAGATGTTGAACTCGCGGGCGGCGCGGGGGGGGAGGGGCTGGATCTCGGCGAAGTGGAGGACGGCGACGTAGGCGGGGTTGTCGTTGGGGTCGGCGGCGGACAGCGGTGTCGACCAGAAGAACTCGAGCTTGGTGGCGGCGCCGTCGGCGGCGGGGACGGCCGCGGACTGCAGGACGGCGGAGGGCGCCTCGAAGCGGTCGCCGGAGAGGCTGCGGACGGGGAGCGGCGTGGAGATCTCGGACCAGTAGGGGGCGTTGCTCCCCGGCACCCATATCCGGTCGTGCGTGTCGTTCGGGTACCTGCCTCACACGTTTTTCAAATTAAAGACCATCGGATTTTCGCTTACTTCTTAAGAATTTGATGATTGGTATTCATTTTAAATTTTAAATTTAATTATTTTATATTTTTAAATTTGTACTGAGTTTATTTTGAAAAAATAAATAAATAGTACAACATCCTATCTCTCTAAAAAAAAAAAAGAAAAAAAACTCTAGTGTCTTGTGTGGTTTGAAAGAGCAAGAGAAATGTTAAGTCTACCACTAAAAAAAATTGTAATTTTTACAATCCCCAATTTACTGATTTTGTTTAATTTTAGTAAAAATGATTACGATTAGTAAAAAAAGATAATTATTATTAGATTGAAATTGTTATAAAATTACAATCCAAAATGAGTTATAAACAGCAAGGAATGCTAGCGCTAGAATGACTTTTTGATTGTAATTGTGCTATTTTATTTAACGTTAGATTTTTGCGATAAAATAAATTCTAAAGCACAAAATATTTAGATTTGACTTTTATAACTGTACGGTGTTAAAATAAAAATATGCTATACATAATAATCAGGGAAGAACAAATTAAAGTTTAAATCTAACGGGCCTTTAGGCATGACTTTAGAAAATAATAAAAAATTATAAGAAACTCCTACTACAAAAAGAAACCAATATTAAACACTAGCCTGCAGCTAGTCTACAACTAACTCCAAAAAAAGAATTAAAAACACCTAAAAAATTCTACTATAATTTCAAAGTACTCTACTCGATCATGATCACCTTATCCGTGTCGTGTCGGCAGGGCCCACATTAATCCGCCGGAAAAGAACGAGCGCCTGCGTGCCGTTCACAGCGGGGTAAAGAACCGCCTTTAACGGCCTAACTTCCAAGCTGGATATAAACGGCGTCCCCTCTCCAGTGTTCACCAAACACACCTGCAGGTAACTCGCCGGCACGACCATAATAACCTCCGCAACATCCGGCGATCCCGCGTCCGAGATATTGATCGTCTGCAGAAAGTTTGCGCCGACATGGACGTCGAATACCGGGGGCTTATTCAGCCCGTCGTAGTTCGCGTACAGGAACATCGCGCGCACGAGATATTTCTGCCCCGCCATCAGGGAGTCCATGGTGTAGCAGTTCCGCTGGCCGGTCGTAAAGCTCCGGACGGTGAGGTAGCGCCTCGCGAGCGACGGGGTTACGTACCCGGCCGAGATGTTGCGGTTCGTGCCGGTGTCGATGAATTGGTTGTCGGAGGTGTACGTCAGCGTCGTGACGGCGTCGACGTAGCTCGAGTTTTCCGGGATGCCGCAATCGATGCTGATGAAACCTGCAAGAAGAGAAAAGGATAGTTTCGATGGTTTTTCCTTCTCTTTCTTTTTCATACATTATACCTATTGTAATCTGAGGTAAATGAAATAGTTATTTAGCTAGTACGCCATTCACTTGATTCAGACACGCATCTTTTATTGCCCGATATACATATACGTACCAAGACTATCAGGTTGGCTGTGAACTCGAACACCGAAGGCCAATAAGCCGAGAAAAAGAATCAAGCCCCATAAAACCGCCATTTTCGTCGCGCCGAAGCTTTCCGCTTTTCGCAACTATATATTCCACCTCTTATGCTCCTCGCGGATAACTAATGCAGGGGACGACTTATTCTTACATGTTATTCGTTCCAACGATATGCTCTCCTCTCCCATCTCTTTATTATTGTTAATCGTTCATTACTGTTCAATGTTCATAATATATAATTATAGAGAACGAGAGGATGGCACGTAGGTGTGGTTCCCCAATTGGTATTACTTGTTCAGGTATAATGATAGAAAGTGCTTAGGGGTTGACGCGATAAAAGTCAACGTGGATTACCTGTTGACGTCTTAAAACAGAGAAGCCCACTGTTTTTTGCATGGATTTACCCTCAAACATCCTTTAAGAAGCTACAGTGCATCGCAAGATCTCGTCAGCACATCAGCAGCACTTTACAGACGGCATACGAGATACCAAATTCATAGGAGTTCATAGCATGTTTGGTTACGACGAACCGTAGTCTCATACCCTAGCTTACAAGACTCCTACCGAGGGTCCGATACAATCTTGAGAGGAAGGGATTAGTGTTCTAATTTAATTCAAATTTATTACTATGCTTTGCAAATTACTCTTCAAGTCACTGATACATTTATTTTACAAGAACCAAAAACAGATAAAATCATTTCTGCACCTGCTTGGAAGACTCTTCTCAAGATAATGCATAATTTTGTCGCTCATCAAACATCACCACACTCAACAATGAAATCAAGTCCAAACATGACAAGCTCGTCTATATATAGACTTTGTGAATGAATTACAAAGGAAACAACATGAGCAACTACAAGAAGAGGATAGAAATGCCCGAATCTTATCTTGCCGCTGGCCCATGGCCTACTGGTATCTGCGGCATATATTCCATCTCGAATGTACTGATCTGGCTATCACTGGTCTCTGAGTAGAAGTTATCCCCCCTTGAGTACCGCTTATTATGGTTTCTTTCACCAGCATCCGCGAGCTCCAAGCATTCATTTAACTGCGTCACAATGTTGGTCATGGTCGGCCTCTGGCTCGAGGGTTGTGCGGTACACTCCAATGCAAGAGTAGCAACTTTCCAAACAGAATTTATATCGTATTCTCCTCTCATCCTCGGATCGGCTATGCTCTCGATGTTTCCTCTTGCGAGCCTCTGCCGCACCCACTGAACTATGTGAATGCTCTCAGGGGTGGTCAATATGGCAGGTTGCCCTGTTACTATTTCCAATAGGACGATTCCAAAGCTATACACGTCGCTTTTCTCACTGAGCTGGAGGGTTGCATAATAACTGCACACCATACCATTATCTGTTTAGTACTTATCATAGTATCAAATGCAAGGATCTGATTAAAAAGTAGGAGAAGCGTAACGTAGCCCTTCTGGCAAAGCAAAAGGCTCGGTTAGTTGACATTATGCTTGTGGTGCATATTCCTACTGCAGAACTATATTTCTCTTTTGTTGTAGGCAAACAAAGCTAGCATTCCATGTTTATTTTACTTAATCTTTATGATCAATGCTCCATTGTATTTATAGAAATCGAATAAGAAAAAGAGCGCCAAGATGAAGAGGGAGTGACTTACTCAGGATCAAGATATCCCGGAGTTCCGGCAACAGCTGTGGACACGTGAGTATTGACGTCGCTATTGAAGGCCTTAGACAACCCAAAATCAGCAAGCTTGGCCTCTAGATTTGAATTCAAGAGAATGTTGTTGGTCTTAACATCTCTATGAATTAGTGGAGGGTTGCACGACTTGTGCAGATACTCTAGCCCTGCATTAGAATGATTGGTGAGAAAGAAAGAAGCAGTAGCATGCTACATGCAATATGTTATTGCCAAACCTTGTGCAGATTCGTATGCTATCTGGACCCGCTGCCTCCAATTCAAAGGTTTAGCATTAGCTTTGCCTGTAACAATAATCGCAACAATTCATTAATTTATTCAAAAGAAAATCACGAATACTTATTATAATATTTTTCCCAAAATAATACAGAATATAAAACATGGGCATTATCTGCAGAATCTTGACATAACATTCAGAAGATCCAACCTTTCCCACAGATGGAGCACTTTTGCCTAGTAATATCAGATTCAAGATGCTCAGTTTTAAAGTTGTGCACGAGTTATGAAGGATTGCTTAAGGTTTTCTTTACTAGGTTGTGTTGGAGATATCCAATAAGCTAAATAAAAAAAGATTAACATGGAATCAGGGTAAGTTCCAAAACATAATAATGTCTCCAACTTAATATCTTCCAAATTCGAAACCTTTTCGCTAAAACTATCAAGAATACCCAAAGTCGTTTTTCTTGTGAAAAGGAAGAGAAAATAATCAAAGTCTCTCTTAGAACCTCATCTTTTGGACGAAGGGAACAAGGCCTTACTATTAAATTCTGCTACTACATTGCCACTGAAGTATACCTACCACCAAAGAACACTGAGCTAGCAACAAGCGATCCACATGGGGAGCCAACTCAAAAGCATGTCTTAGTAAGTAAACAGAATTATCAGATATATACTCATCATTTCGTAAGTTTTTTTTTAAAAAAAAAATAGAACCTTTCAGATGTTTTTCTAGAGTTCCTTCAGACATGAACTCATAGACAAGTGCCAAGTGATCTCCATCCCTGCAGTATCCGATCATTGAAACCAAGTTCTTGTGATGGACCCTCGTCAGGTGCTGGGCCTGCAACGACATTCGGAAATATTGTTGTGTATCAGATAAATCTTAGGAAGAACATTCAAAAGTTGGGGCTATATGTCAACAAACTTCGTGATGTAATGTGAGCAGGGGTGTGCGCTATTCGTCCGAAACCAATCTGAGTCATTTATGCCAGAATAATAGCTAGAAAGCTCCACAATCTAGCAAAGTCATTTATCCTTATTTCCACATAGTGTGTTGCAGCATCTAAGGGACTCACTGGGGAACCCTAATTATGTGACCATCCAATTACGTTAATGACAAAAATGTAGCTACAAGATCTGCGGATATTAAAAATAGAAAAAAAAAAAAAAAAAAAAAAAGTAAGACTGGATTGGAGTTAATTACCTCAGCCAAAAACTCTTTGACTCCTTGTGAAGCTGAGTGAGAACGCATCTTCGCTGCAACTGGAGTACCATTCTCCAAGATGCCCTTGTACACAGTCCCAAATCCTCCTTTGCCAAGAACTCGTGAAAAGTTGCTCGTTATAAGCTCTAACTCCTTGTACGTGAACTGTCGATTCTCAAGTTGCAACGGACTGTCTTGTTTGTTTTCTATGTTACTAGAGTGCCTTTCATTCTGTGGCCTCACAGAGGGGTTTGTCTCCGAGCCTTTCAAAGGAAGGAAGCTAATATGAGATACAATATTTCATTTGCACACGCAATAAAAGACGTAACAATTATATACAAAAAGAGTTCTTTTGCTGCTGAATTTTACCTGGTTTTTTCCTCCTTAGGCATATAATAAGTATCACAGCTACAATTAGCACCACCACAACAATCGGAACAACCACAACAATAGGAGATATCTTCTTTGGTCGTGGCGGCGCACAAGAATTCCCATTGGCACATTGATCAACTCTATCATTGCAAAAGAAATGACCGTTTCACAGTTAGATGTCAAGTGATATAAGCTCAGAAGATCAAAAAGAAGCAAGAGTCAAGTAATAATTCATCTCTGAAACAATGGGAGATCCTCTTAATCCCATAATCAAGGAATCTAAAGAAAACATAGAAAAAGTAATTAGTTATTAGCAAAAAGACTCTGAAACAAAGTTTTAACACAGAAAGTGAAGAAGCATGAAAGCTGTAAATGTAAACCATGGATTTGACCAACAACATCTAAGATCTGTACAAAAAAGGATTGGAGGTCCTACAAAATTGTATACTATAAATTAAACAATAGCACTGGTTGGATAAAAATAGAGAATTTATCCTAGAACAGGTTGATCACAAAAATATAGGTCTGAGGAGTCCTTATTGCCCTTGCTAAACCTAATTCAAGAGCCTGCACTAATTTCCCAGATACTTTAAATCAGAATTAGAAGTAAAAAAGGCAGAGAAGTAGAAGAGATATGCTTAAGAGAACCTTAATGTAAGTGTCCCATCTTGTGATCTCTTAGAGAGACTGGGAGGGATTGATCCGTTGAGTTGGTTGCCTCTCAAATCCCTGCAAGAAGCCAAGTATTGTTGATACAGCAAATCTACTTACACGGTCATCAACCAAAAATATAGTCTACTAAGAATACTTACAATAGCGTTAGTGACGGTAATTGCGATAGAACATCAGGAATCTGTCCTGTTAAATTATTGTACGACAAATCCCTGAAACGACAAGTCTTGTGAAACAACAACACAATAGCATAGGATGGTTTTTTGCAATACATAAATAAACAACTAAATATGCACATATAAGTGAATATTCTATAGATTCGATTACAGGTGCGATAGGTAATCAATATCCTTATTTTTGGGCCTAGTATGAGACTTACAAAGATTGCAGAGATTTCAGATAGGCAAAAGAAGTCGTAATGACACCAGTTAATCCGCTGGCTGATAAATTTCTGCGAGAAAAGTTGTAATACATAAGACCGTCAAAGTAAATTTCATATTTTCAGTTTTACACTAAAAGAGAATAAGATAAATTACTATGACATGCTATCTTATGAAACTCACATAGATGTAATTGTTGGAGGGCTAGAGAGAGAGTAACTACAGTTCATCCCATCCCAGGAGTAAGCTTTGGGAGCACATGGATCTCCCATCCAATTTCTCTTCACCTGATACTGTGCCTTGATTGCCGCGATAGCACTTACTGTGATGTCATTGATAAGATCGGGGTGAGGAACATATCAGCGAATACAAACAAGATGATAGTCAATGCAGAATAACAAGAGAAGGATTCAATGAAACAAGGCGAAGGAAAAATTAAAATTTACGAAAACATGAATTCAGACATATTGCGATTATCACTTTCTATATCTCGCCACTAAAATTTTTTTAAAAAAAAGAGTATATTTAACACCGTCAAGTAGGTGTCATCGTCGCAAGACGGATGAAGATTTTTCAAGCTCTTCACTAGAACAACACTCTGATGCCAAACAAACTGTTTGAGATAGAATACAAATGGTGATAGAAGGTCGATAACTGACAAACTATTTAACTTATTCTTTTGGCAAACTATTTAGATATTAGCAGAGAAATCCAATTCAGATTCTCGAACGTGATGGGAAAGTAGCTATATGCAAAAAATTTCAGTAATTTTTTTTTTTCAGCAGGACTTTTCATCTCTAATATATATAGAGAGAGAGAGAGTCCGACTACTATACTATCGCTAGTATCAAGCGCTTGGTGCTATCAAGTTTTCCGCCGTTAGATCTGATCTACCCCTTTGACCATTTCCATCATTTAGATCATACTATTCAACCAACCATCCACTCAAACCCTAGGGGACCACTATTATTTTAACCGGAGACCACTATCATCCTAACCGAACATCTCTTCATCCAAGGGCCGAAAATCTAATAACACCAAGCGCTTGGTACTATTAATAGTATAGAAGCCTAATTATATATATATATATATATATATATATATATATATATATCTATAGAACTAGGCTGGAATACTATCAATAGCACTAAGCTATTGGTGCTATTAGTTTTTTAGCCCTTGGATTGAGAAATGTGCGGTTAGGATGATGTGGGCCCCCTAGGGTTGAGTGGGTGGTTATTCGAATAGTATAATCTAACGGGTAAAAATAATCAAAGGGTTAAATCTAACGGTGGAAAACTCGATAGCACAAAGCCCTTGGTGCTATCGATAGTATCCAGCCGGACTCTATATATATATATATATATATATATATATATATATATATTGTAGAGCTACTATGCTATTGGAAGCAAAAGAGAGTTGCCACCCATTTGTTTTCGATAATGGAGCCTCCAAATCGACGATCGGTATCGTTGAACATGATCTAGACCACTTAAAAAATCTAGAAACCAAATTTCAAATCTTTTCGACATCATTGACCTAATGATCAAAGGGTTTCAAAATTCGTAATTTTAATGGTCGATATAAGACGTTTTCTCGTTTAACGGTGTAAAGATATCCAAATCAATTGAATTTTTATTAGAAAATTTTTTAAACCATTTAAAACAAGATCTATACTCTGGATCTTGATTACAAGACTCCTATCATCGCTTTTTAAAATATATTCATTTTCAGCCGTTCATTTTTGTGTCTACTTGATGGACAAGAGAACAATATCGGAAAAACATAAAATTTAGTTTCTAGATACTTCAACTTTCTAGATCATGTTCAACGGTACCGATCGTCGATTTGGAGGCTCCATCATCGAAAACAAATGGGTGGATATATATATATATATAAAAAAAACTGCGGCTGAAAGTAGAAGCAGAAGACGGCACTTACAGTCGCCGGCGTCGGTGCCGAGTAGCGGGACAGGGAGGGCGGTGAAGATCTCGAGCGCGTTGAGCAGCGGGGGGAGGGTGGAGTTGCGCGTGGCGACGATGGAAACGTTGTACCGGCGAGAGTCGTATAGGGGGTTGGTGCTGTAGACGGCGTCAGTGTAGAGGTACGGGGGGGTGTATGGGCCGTACCAGAGCTCGTCGTTGATCATGATGTCGAACTCGCGGACAGCGCCGGGGGGTAGTATCTGGATCTCGGCGAAGTGCATGACGGCGAGGTAGCCGGGGTTGGGGTTGCCGTCGCCGTCGCCGCTGCTGTCGTGGGTCCAGGAGAAGTCGATCTTGGAGGCGTTGACGGGGACGACGGCCGTCTGCATGACGGCGGAGGGCGCGTCGAAGTGGTCCTTGTTGAAGTTCTCCACGCGCGACGCCGTCGAGATCTCCGCCCAGTAGGGCTCGTTGCTCCACGGCAGCCATACCCGGTCGTGGCTGTCGTTCGGGTACCTGCACACCACGTGTTCGCTAAATTGTTTTTTCCTTTTTTCTTTTCTTTTTTCTTTTTCTTTTGAGAGAGAGAGAAAATATAGTATGTCACGAGAACTTAGCATAAAATATAAACTAACTATATGTCAAAGTTGAAACTTCGGAACCATCCTGCCTTGTTTCGAATTTACGATTTAGAATACCCACCATTAAACTTTTTATCATTTGTACTAAGAACAGTTGAGATGCTCACGAAATTATTGGAGAGTATAAAGCTAGGAGAGAGAAATTCTAAATGTACCCTAAAATTCGACTGTAAATTTTACACTTGCTTGTCTAGTTTTTTAAAAAAATTGTATTAAAAAATTTAATAAAATTAGTACAAAAATATTAGCCCTTAGTGAAATAAGGTGTAAAATTTATTCTGACTTTTTCAATATACAAATAGCATTACCTGATATGTATAACAATCCTATAGTAATAAGGAAAGCTGATTTTCCACCGTTTTGAATATCTCATCATTTTCACCCGCGGGGCTAAAACTTAAATTTTTAATAAACTCAAAATAAAAGCAGTAATTTTATTTTTTAAAAACTTTATTTTAAAAATATCCTACTCATCTTAGAGCATTGCTAATTTTTCATTTCTAGAGTAGGTATAAGATTTACATTCTATCCATTTTAAAGCCTAAATTTTTTTTCTCTTGTTTTGTCGACTGTTTTTTATCTTACTAAGTCTCTAAGATCTTATTTGTATGCATGAATATCTTATTCGATATATTTTAAGTAAAATTTACTTCAAAATTTATACATATATTTTTTGACGAGTATGATGACACGTCTAAAATTGAATGTTAAACTCAGCATTCAAATTATTTTTTCACATTAGATAAATCATCTCGTAAATAAAATATACTATCCTATCAAATTATGAATATTAAAATTACACTAATATGTGGATCTCCTGGTGGCATTTTCTCTCACCTTATTACAGTGTTGTCGGTGGGGCCGGCGTTGAGCCGCGCGTAAAGGACGATCGACTGCGTCGCATTTGCCGCCGGATAAAGAATCGGCTTCAATGGCCTCATGTCGAGCCCGGATATGAACGGAGTCCCCAATCCCGTGTTTATGAGACAAACTTGAAAGTAGTTCGCCGGAGCAACGGTGATGACCTCAACCAGATACGCGGTGTCGGCATTGCTAACATTTATCGTCTGCCAGAAATTGACCCCGATGTGGAGATCGAAGATCGGGAGCTTATTCAGGCCGTCGTAGTTTGCATACTTGAACGTCGCGCGCACGAGATATTTTGCCCCCGCCAGCAGCGAGTTCAAAGTGTAGCAGT
Source organism: Puya raimondii (assembly GCA_016920855.1). Classification (NCBI taxonomy): domain Eukaryota; kingdom Viridiplantae; phylum Streptophyta; class Magnoliopsida; order Poales; family Bromeliaceae; genus Puya; species Puya raimondii. The sequence goes on along the minus strand of JABWPP010000049.1, from coordinate 36,994,444 downwards.
TTCGCGCACCGGTCGGAAAGCTCCGGACGTTGAGGTAGCGCTTCGAGAGCGTGGGGGTCATGTACTCCGCCGATATGTTGTGGTTCGCACCGGTGTCGATGAATTGCTTGTCGGAGGTGTAGGGTATCGTCGTGATATTGTCGACATAGCTCGAGTTTTCGGGGAGGCCGCAATCTATGCTTATGAAACCTGGGAGAGTAGGAAGAGATAGTCAGATTCAAAATATGGTCCCTCCAAATTCAAGGACGAACAATTTTGATTGTGTAGATGAAATCAAATTAATCAAACTAAGTTTCTCTCTGTTTTATCGAGAGTAGTTTACTATGCCAATAAATTAATAGTCCACAAAGGCATTCGACGAATAGAAATTATTAGCGACAAAGGATTTTTCTAATTAAAAAAATGGCAATAGTATTAAAGGCTATAGTGTATAGTGTTTTTTTTTTTTTTTTGAGAAAAAGGTAGCACGCTACCCGCTTCATTCATTTAGCTATAGTGTATAGTGTTGAGTGACGTTTGATTGGATATAATTATAAATACAGTATATATTGTTGAAATTATAGCAGTTTTTTCAGTTGTATGTTAATTATAAGTATTTTAATAACAGTTTATCACTTAATATGTAGAGTGGAAAGATTACCCTTTTTACTGGAAAAATTATTTTCTGCTTAACATGTTATTAAATTTATTCTCTCTAACTGTTACAGTTAGGATTATGACCAATTTGGATGTAGTTCCAACTACAATAGTGGAGCCTCCTCGTACAGTTTCAACTATAGCAGTTAAATTCAAATATATCAAATTATACACTAGATTTAGATCCGTATACAGTTACAACTATATACAACCGAATAATCCCTTAGGCCAGACGTCTTAATCTAGGCGTCTGCATGGTTGCAATCTTATTCCCATTTAACAAATTGCACAGAAATCATCTCGTCTTACAATCAAAAAAATTATAAGTATAGAACTTAAGATGGGCTTGGGCCAAAGTTGGAACTTAAGAATTGGTCTTCCACTAGGCCATAACCCATGGTTGACTTTGGAATGGAACCACGAATGACTTAGCCCAAGCTAAAGGAATTTTCGAAATTAACAATGCCAACTTGGTCAACTATACGTTCTCTGTTTGTTTATATTAATCTTATCTAATTAATTTAAAATAAATTAGTTTTTGCTGACATGTTAGATGACTCATCTAATTCATTTTTTTTTGAGAGAAAGGTAGCACGCTACCTGCTTCATTCATTAAGTAGATGAATTTAGCTACATAATGTGAGGCAGCCAGGGCCTCAAAAAGACAAAAAAAGAAAGGAAAAAAAAGTACAACCACGAACAGGGATCGACGGGTGCTGGTGTCTAACAAGAGGATTCACCAACCACGAACTTTATCTAATACTACAAAAATCAGCCCATTCTGTCGCTAGGGTTCTAATACGATGAACAGCCGCGACAGCATCAGTAGACCTGTTTCGAAAAATGACGTTATTTCTATCACCCCAGATCGTCTACATCTAATTCATTAGCACTCTCATTTCGTAGACAATTACTTTAGTCGTATATACCGTGATCATCTCTAAAATTCAGCAAATTTAGTTAACTGTTTTATTAATTACAAATCAAATTTAATGGGCAAGCACGACTATTTTCATACGTGGCATCATTAGTGGACCTAGGAATTACGGTCCGTAAGAGATAAATTACTAAACTTGTGGAATCCATTCGGTAGAATTAGAGTTATGTGTCTGTTTAATTAGCTTAGCCGATATTCTTGAAAAATGATCTTCGCAGTTGTTTACAAAAGTTTAACAATGTTTTAATCAAATGATCCGAATGATTTCATATTTAGCTCTAAGAAAAAGTTTCAAATTAACTTATAGTTTCTTTCTTTGCGGCTCAAAAGTTTGTATCAATTTCTTTGAACTAGTTGAATCATTTGCGCTTTTGTTTGAAGAATCAACAACTTTTTAATCATAGTCGTGTGTAACGTAATTCAGCTAGCTATCGCATAAAAACACCAACTCCACGGATTGGAGAGTATAGAGATCAGGATCTTCCAGCCATACTCAGTATATATACCAAAAATCACCTCAAAGAAACTTGTTGATCATAATTAAAGATAAAAAAAGGATAATTAAAGATGAAACTAAGCATTCAACATGATCATCCATTGTTAGTAGCATTGAATAATTAATTAATACCCCATTCTTAGCACAATATTTAGCCTCATTATGTAACGGATTTGAAAGTAAAGCTGCAGAAAGAGAAGGGGATTTGGTTAGAAGATCGTACCGAGACTATCAGGTTGGCCATAAACTCGAATGCTACTCAGCATCGATAAGCCAAGAAGAAGAACTAAGCAGAACCATTTCATCCCCATTGTCGTCGTCTTGATGAAGAACCGTTCATTCTCTCCGCCACCCCATTCTTATCCCCGTCGAGAATAATAACTACCGCCCTACGTATGAACGACTTATTCTAATCACATCTTCTATAACACATTATTATTCGTCCAAATTAAATAAATAATCTGCTCTTCTCTCTCCTTACATTTAATTAGCTCGTCATTAGTTTGTCGTCATTGTTGGCTATTTATTATTGGGCTAAAATATGTCCAACTTTCTGCCCCGTGATAATAGGCACAGGAGACAAATAAGTTGAATTGGGTGAGCCTAATAAGTTGAGTGGGGGTGTGATCCACAAGAGGCCCAACGGCAAGAGACCCAACAATAGATCCAACGTTCAGGTGGGTTGAGTCAGGTCGAAGCCCGCGAGCGCTATGGCTGAGCCCTTAAGTGCGATGGGTGCGCCCTTCCTATCAGCACGTGCTTTCGGGATAGTTTGTTAGCGCTTACGATCCACAAGTGATATCAGAGCTAGAGATCACGGGTTCGATTTCCGTATGCTGCAAATGTGTGCAGGTGCTGGAGGAGGGATTGTTGGCTTAAATGGACCAGCATTCTGCCTTGTGGCGGGAGGTCATGTTGGGCCGAATCATGTTCGAAATGACATGAGGCTGGGTGGGCCGAGTCATGTTCGAAATGGCGTGAGGCTGGTGGGACCGAGTCACAATCGAGACCCGTGTGCGCTGTATCTGTACGCTTTAAGTGAATTGGTTGCGTATTTCTAATAGCTCGAGCTTTTGGGATTAATGGTTAGCGCCAACGATTCGACAAGTGGTATCAGAGCCAGTTGCGAGGGTTCGATTCCCACATACTGCATTAACGGTGCAGGTGTTGGTAGGGGTTGTTGGCTATTTATTATTTGGCTAAAATATGTCCAACTTTCTGCCCCGTGACAAAAGGCTCAGGAGACAAATAAGTTGAGTTGGGTGAGCCTAATAAGTTGAGTGGGAGTGTGATTCACAAGAGACCCAACGGCAAGAGGCTCAGTAATAGACCCAACGTTCAGATGGGTTGAGTCAGATCGAAGCCCGCGAGCGCTATGACTGAGCCCTTAAGTGCGATGAATACGTCATTCCTATCAGTACATACTTTTGAGATAGTTGGTTAGCGCTTACGATCCACAGTCATCACAGAGAGAATAGCACGTTGATAATAGTTCAGAATTGTACCTTTTATTTCCGTACATTGTGTTGTCATTTTAGCAAACCAGAGGTTGACACGTGGATGACAGAAAAGGTGGGTCCCTATTGGCTCCGTATATGTTGTTTATATGAGGAGTGGGTATATATATAAATGTTATTCCGCAGTTGTCAATTCCTCTAATTTTGATGAGTTTTTAATTAATTTTTTTAGTTCTTGCGAACAACTTTTATTCAATGTTTTCAGTCCGTTTTTATTTGGATCTTCTAATCTAATTTCATCCGTTTGCCAAATGACTTATTTTGTCCAATTCTTATGTATCTGTATTTAATTTGTGTTATATTATCTTTAAATTGAAGATCAATTCAATGTCAAACTGCATAATTAATTGTCTCACACTAAGGACATATTAGCTAAAGAGATTCGCAAAATTTTATATAATGAAAAATGGAGTGGTGGTTGTATTAATCAGGCCTTCAATCAGATGTTATTATTATTTTTATAAAAAAAAAAAGAAGCGGGAAGGGGAAAAAAAAGAAAAAAGAAAAATTCCATGTCAAACCACATGCTGTATATACAGTGCATACATGTATAATGAATGTAATTAGTTCATAATTAAAGCATTTAAGTTACTTTATTTGGATCTATTGGCCATAAAAAATTCAGTCAAACACATACAAGAAAATTACAAAAAAAATCATTAAATAAATAAATAAATAATAGCAAGACCTCATGCATGAATTGTAATTTCACTTCCAATGAGGCCTCGTTGTTTCTTTTCCCCTATCCTTCCTCTCATCACCCACTCTTCCATCCCCATGCGCAAGTTTGTCGCCGAGAGGAGACCGTGACCGGGGACTCCACGCCGTCGATCGAGGCGCGTTCCATCCTCTGGCCCGGACGTACTTGGTGAAAGATCGAAGTGACCGAAACCTCGACGATGAGCTTGCGGTGTCGACGTCGGATTTCTCCGCCTCAATGAAGAGTTTCCGACTATCTTTCTGCGGCCCGTCGCTTTGGCTGTCCGACTCCGAATCCTGCGGCGGTTGGTCGCTATCGAATGTAGTGTCGATCGTCGTCGCTGACGCCAGCGTGTCTTCATGCACATTCGAGGAGGGCTTGAACGGCGTTGCTGCCGCCAACGACGAAGGCGATAGAGGATCGTTTTCTACATGGAGATATGTTGTAAGAATCCAAAAGAATAATGCATGATCAATAACCACTAAAATACTAGACAATAAACAGCAGAAATAATAGGGCAAGGGTTCACCAAGGTGATGAAACATTATATATTGCCTCAGTTTTGCTAATAGGTAGAAAATACCAGTGACAGGGTACATAGAGGGGATGCTTATTTTAAGGAGATCATAACATGTGGTACATGGGCTAAAATAATTGGATTCTTTTCTCCTATTAAGAGTCATGCTATGCCATTTTCTCTTTTCAACTGCACAAATGAACATGAGAGTGCACTGAAACACTGATTGGAGTTTTTTTTTTTTTTTAACCCATTAATGTACATTCAATATGGCGAATTCCACATTTACATCCATCTCTAGAAGTAGAACAAACAACATAGGAAAGTCGAGGCCCGATACGCGATAAATCACCAACAAAAACCTGTTTGTTCTCCCATCATGCACATATATGTATATTTCTCTCAAAAGCAACATTTGCTGTATATCCGGCAACAAGTTCATACAAACTACACTAGGCTGCTCCTACCATGCCTTTATAAGTTAATGTAAAGACAAGATACATGTCACATAGTTGGGTTGCCACTTCGAACTAAGAGCATCACTACATAATTTAAATCACGCGCATGGTTTAAATATATCTGTCAAAATATCTGCCAATAGTGGAGTCGAAATGGCAATCATCGCTCTAGCAGGTCTCACCATTCAGTAAAGTGGTTTCTCCATCCGGGTTGTCTTTAGCGGTCGATCCTTGCAGTGGCTTCTCGGGCTCTTTTTGCTCCTCAATGTCTTTGGCACTCAAAAAGCTTGGCTGGTTGGTTGATGACAGTAGCCTTGCCCACATACGGTCGGTTATCACGACCTTGTTTCGTGTTTGTGTCACCCTCTGCAGTCATGAAAAAAATTTGCGTCACATATACAGGGACTTAGGATAGAAAATGGCAAAGAATCATGCCAAACTGAAATAAAAAGATAAACGCTTCTTTTGCTCCTCAGTTTAGTATTAGATATCAAAAGAAAGATTAGGTGATGATGTGTGGAGACCACCTCTACTAACGACCATTTTGAAATAGAACACCCCAACTTTGATTTTTTTCTTTTTTTAATAAATTTTGCTCACTTTGATTTGAATCATTCCTGTCATTGCTGATTTTAATGCAATCTCCAATTCAAATGATGAAAATAACTCAAATCAAAATAAGCAAAAGTTAGGAGGGGGCCAATCATGATAATAGAGTTGCGGTTTATCTTTCAGCATTAGTATTCCAAATAATTAAAAGACCAAATCTACATATCCAACACATGCATGTTAAAGGCGCTAAGTGTTAGCAATACTTACATGAAATGGTATATAAGTATGCCTGCCATTAACTAGTCCAACAGTGAAGCCAGTATATCCTGCCATCGCACCATGGATGGCACTATGAGCTAGAAGGGTGCAGTAGACATTGTCGGATGCAATGCTCGGAATTGCACGAATCATATATGTTGGATCTGGAAATGAATAGTAGAATATATTATTCCCGTAAAGTAATTGGAGAATGATAAGTTACATTCAATCATTTAGAAGGAATTGAAGACGTGGAAGAAGCCAAAGATAACTGACCTATATATTTAAGATTTATCACCATTTTCTGTTTGCTGGAGAAGTTAGCCTATTTTAAAAACAGAACAAGATTAATATATTAAAGAAGTATACATCAAAATGTTGAAGCAAGACATCTTAGGGCCAATAACTAGCACTAGGAAATGGCCTATAAAGCATGGAAAAAGAAACAACTATCAATATACCAAGATAAGCTGATAATGACAGCATCTTCGAAATATGGATAAGGGATAATAAGGTTTATGGTTGTACTCACTGACAAAAGAAGGATGAAGAGCTTAGACATCAATAATTCACATGCTTCAGGCATGATTATATGCTTCTCAGTTCACAGAATATAGCCTTATTGGCATCAAAAGAAAAAACAAGGGTGCAAGAACATACTACAAGCCAGACAAATAAAAAATAAGTAGTTCCTATATGTAAATAGTGATTATATACCTTAATCTTGTGAGATAACCAGAGACCAACATCAAGAAGCAGCTTGTTTCCAGAGGCATCTTCGTGGTCCATGGACTGCATACTTTCAGCAATAAGTTTTTGACCAGCCCCCTCAGCAACGACAATAACCATGTGTCCATTCTCTTTAAGCCTCTTTTCAATGTATTCAAAAAGTCCACCTTTTCCTTCCAGATAAAATGGTGCTTCTGGAATTAAGCAACAGTCCTAAAAAAACAAGAAAAATATACAAAAAAGTATTATCTTCCCTGGAAGGAGAAAACAATATTTTGTGTTGAATCTCAGAATAAATATACTAACACAACCTGTGGCAGACCTTCAAAGAAAAGGAAAATTTAACCGATGCAAATAAAGAAGGTATCACACTTACCACATCTCGGCTGGCAAGAGTAGCATACATCGCAATGAAACCTGTAATAATAGAGTTCATTAGATATGAGAAGTAAGACATGGGACGAGAATTAGAAATAATGCAAGAAAAATGACATTAGTAAGCACATATATTTTTATTACCATTTTGACAAACATTATAAATTTTATCAGATTGTAGGTACAGGGCTTATAGTTAAAAAGTTACATTATTACTTGGTCCCAAAAGAAAATATAACAAAAATCAAAAAATAAAAATAAAAAACACGTAAATTTGTACAAGTTAATTGTTGAAGAATGAATTATCATGTATTCAATCAATCAATCAAAAAACTAACCACTATAGCGACCCATCAGCTTTACTAGGCCTATGCCATTCTCAACACTTTCAGATTCTACGTGTGCCGCATTAATGGCACGTTGGGCCTCCTCCACAGCAGTATCAAAACCAAATGACTTGTCAATAACCTGAGCCAACAAGAGATGACAAAAAGCTTAAAATTGGTTTCAATTAAGAGACCCATGACTAAACAGGAAAAAGAAAATAGAAAATGCAGCTTTTTGGTAGGAAAGTCGTATATAGTTATGACCAACCGCAATGTCATTATCTATTGTTTTTGGAATTCCGGCAACAGCAACTTTGAGACCGCGTCTTCGGATTTCCTGTAAAAATTTCAGTAGGAATAGCAAACTTTAACAATTAAAACATACTTCTCTAGTCTCCATGGTAAAGTCTACATGCTCTTGATCGATATATACAATATATTGTGAAATCTCACTTTCCAATTCAAAATTACCTTAAAAATCTCCAAGGCTCCTTTTTGAGTTCCATCTCCACCAATGATGTAGACCTGGAGAAGTACCCAATAAATCATCGTCCTGAATTCAAGAATTATAAATCTTACAGCTAGTTAAAACTACGGCATAATTTCCCAGTGTACCTGATTAATCCCCCGGTCCTCAATGTTGTCAACAATCTTTATAGTATCATGACCTCCCCGAGATGTTCCAAGGATGGTACCGCCCCTTTTGTGAATGTCATTGACAGTCTTTGGTGTCAAGGGTATAGTGTTGCGAGCATAGAATCCCCTGTATCCACCCTATAGATGCTCCATTATCAAAATCTAACTATACATATGATATGAACAGCGAGAGGAAAAGAATTCTTGCAATTTAATAGTAAAAGGTCCAAACAAGATAAAGAAAAAGTAATCCATTTACCACTTAGATTCTCACCTCTATACCGAGGATTTGTTTGACATTATACATATGGGACAAACCACATACTAGCTCCCTGATTACTGTGTTAAGCCCAGGGCAAAGACCACCACAGGTTACAATACATGCAAGCACATCATCTGATTCAAAACATACCTGAAAATAGATACATAGTTTCATGTCAGACCAAGGGCATGCATGGTCTTTAAATAATTGAAAAGCTGCAGCACAATTTACCCTCTGACGGGGCCCAGCACGCCGGAAGTGTACTCCTCGTGGGCTATTCTTTTGAACAACAATCTGTTAAAAGAACAAATGGTATCACAAACTTATGATTGTCGAAGATATTTAACGAAAGCCAAGTTTGGCCACAAATCATGTGATCAAGTCTTTGATGGCACTGCATCATCACTAGTCAAAGAGAAAAGCATGACAAGAAACATACATTATTACCAAGCTTATATAAAAGATAATTTACCTTATAGGGCACAGTATCATCCATGTTGACAAAATACTGCCTGTTAAGCATTTAAAGGAAGGTAATTTAGATTTAGTCTTCTATGAGGCAACTGTTAGATATTGACAATAGAAGATAGGATAAAGAAACTTACTTGACAACTGAATAGGCGGCATTATCTTGGAGTGGGTTCGGATATGTCTGCCAAAATAAATTATCAAAGCATTCAAGTTAAAGTCGTGCTTGATAGGTTTTAATAGTAACTGAACATACATTCCCTTTTCCCAGATAGTTAATCAACTTTGCAAACAAGAAGCAGAAAGCAAAGAATTCATGTGAAGATCATACGAGCAGAAATTTTCAAGTTCAGTTTCGTTCAATTCCATCAAATTAATGTGATTGGCTAGTACTAAGTAATTCAATTGGCATAACAATTTGAAAGTAACAGACAAACGAATTGCTCGCTACAACAATCAAGCAAGACAGTACAAAACAAGTGTGATAAAACTAACAGAACAGAAGTAAAAGAGCGCCATCCTAACACTGATTATCCAAATTCAACATCAAAAGAAACAACTAATTCATCAGTATAAAACAAGGGAAACTAAACCCAGATCCACGAGGCATTGACATCAAATTCCAATCTCAAATCAAGAAAGAGGCCAAACAGATCCACGAAGTTGACATTGTTTCTCTGTTAATGAGGAAGGGTCAAGCATCTGATCTCATCAGCATGACACATCACTATGTGGATCCAGCAACTCTATCTAGTGAAATCTAGTAACTTTTCATACAAATTTGAAGCAGAGGTTTCCACGTGAGCCATCCATCTTCTTCTTAATATTTCCAATCGCTGATTACCAAATTAATTACTGACATGATATCAACGGAAGTAACATCAATAAAAAAGACGTTAAATAATATGAAGCTCGTGAACTATATTGCATTTCAAAATGCACCTCTGAACTTCAAAACTTCTAACTTTACTACCAAACCATATACCATGTTTCATCTAAGAGTGTCCCTATCAGAAATCAGCAGTATTTTCAGCTTTTCTGATGAAATGCATTGTAACCAAACAGAAAAATAGCAGTACTTGATGAAATATTCCACAACTAATTCAACCAAAACAATCAAATTTCAACAAAATTGGACGAAATTTTCAGAGTAATCAAGTAAAATCAAAAGAAACGAAAGATCCGGTACTAAAAATCAAAACTTTTTTAAAGCATAAGGCATCAATTCCACAATGCACTATATCACCGCATCCCCTTCGATCTAAAATCTACTAACTCGATTAATTTCCTACAAAAAAAACCAAAAGAAAAAAAAAAAAAGGCAAAGGGGGAGCTTACGGGGAGATCGGGGAGGTAATCGACGAGATGGGGTACGTCCTCGAGGACGTACCCGAAGTCGCCCTCGACGATCTTCGCGTTGGCCTCCTCCTCGACCATGTTGTCGCTGGACGATCGGAGCCTGAGCTCCGAGCCCCGCGTCCGGAACGCGATCGGAGCGGATGCGGGGAAGCTGTAGAGCTGGCGCGGGTTGGGGGAGTCGTAGTCGGTCTCCACCGCCACCTTCTCCTGCGGAGAAGACGAATTAGGAACAAACGCCATTAGAGGAAGCGGAATAAGAAGAAGAAAAAGAAGAAGAAGAAGAAGAAGAAGAGGAGGGATTAGGGTTTTAGGTACGGAGGAGAGGAGTACGATTATATAGGAGGGGAAGGGTAGAGATGTAAATATGAAACCGGCGGCGACTTTGAAAGGCCTCAGACGCTGGTTTTCGTTCGTGAAGGAGAGAGAGTGCGGATTATGAAGCGGGGGAGTAACGACGAGGGAGGAGGCGGAAAAATGACGCGCTCGTTCTTCTGAGAGTACGTTAGTTTGAGAGTGCTTGGACTGGGTCTACCACCTCATCCCTGAACCCGGTGTTAGAGTAATATTGTCTTGTATTTTCTACAGCCACATATTTTTACACAGTGGTTTAAGACATGGTTATGTTGGTTTGGAGTTCGATGCACCAAAATTATGAACGATTACTTTTGTGGACCCGGTCTATTGCAAAGATTATTTATGCGGAAAAAAAATTGTAATCTCACAAATTTCATAGAAATATAGAGTAAAATGCAAATCTATGGCTTAAAAAAGATCTTTTTTTAGCTTTAAAATATAGTACTATACAGCTAATTCATGCATGATAATTTGATGTCTGTGACCGTTGGTGATAATTAGTGCTAACCATGTTGTATAGTAAGTTGCAATTTATGGCCAAGTGATGGGATCGACATAAGCATGCTTTGGTATTAATTTTATCTCCTTCAATATTGGAAAAGAAATAGTACATTAATAAATAAAACAAATTAAAGTATTAAATTTAATTAATAAATTAATCAGGAAACAGTAACAAATTGATTTTTTCGTAGTGGTAATGGTATGGTTATAGCGGTGGTAACGATGCAATTTGTAAACCAAGGAGTAAAGTGGATCAAGGGATGAAACCCCTATCAGATGTAGCCACGTGGAGTACGTTTGACATGCGAATCCATTGGTCTCGCAGGTGGGGTCCATTGTGTTTTCTCCTATTGGTTCCGTGCTGCGGCTACGTTCGCTATCTTCGCGATCCGATAAAATTTCGCTGTTCTCTTTCGGTTTCCAATTCACATGAAGCTTTTCCGTAGACACGGTCCATACACCTCTCCTGTAACCTCTCCTGTAAACCACTGTGACACTCCAACTTTCCAGAGGGTCATCCATCCTAGTACTACTCCCGTACTAGCACGCTTAACACGCTTAACTCTCTTAACCTCTTGGACCTAGCCACCGCCCAAAATGCTTAAGCCGGATTATAAATTTTATCCCTATTATATCTTATATATAGGACTACCTGGGGTTTCAGAATCGCCCCCCCTTTAAGCCCTGACGTTCTCGTTAGGCTCAGACTCACAAGTATCAGGCGATGTGAGACTCGTCTCGCTAGCGTAAACTGATCTTGTGGTGAACCGCGCTCTACCCACAACAGTCAACAGCATGAGAGCCTCGCTCTCTCCGCTGTCGGCTGGTAATTGGCTCTGATATCAACTCAATCTACAGCGCCTCGTTAGTGGAAGCACCACGGAGGTGTAACAGCTGCAGACCCGCCACATAACTTAAAATTAAAAGCTTAAGTATGTCCGGCGTTAATATCAACATTCTTATAAGTTACCGTTGGCTAATGAAGCCGTTTACACATTAGAAATCGATTGAAAAGAAATCTTATGGGTATTTTTGTTTGCTCGTATAATTAATTTTCATATTGAAAATAGCTTTAAGTAGAACTCAAATAAAAAAATTATTTTTCATTACTGTTGTTTATTTTGATGAGAAATCAATAGTTTCGAAACTAAAATTATCCCGCTTTAACTTCATTTAAAATTCCAACACTAATACACAAGAGATTAAGAGAAAAAAAATTATTATTTTATATTTCTTTTTTCTTTCTAAATGAACTCGATTACGGCATTGGAATTTAATTTATAGCGAAGTATGCGACAAAAAATAAATACTTATTACGGTCCTAAATTACACTACTCTTCTTCACTTTTGATGAACATTGGACTTCAGGCGATGTGGTAGACCTGGTCCAGGCGGTCTACAATATCATGTAGAGAAGCAGCAACTCCCCGCGCAGAGTTAACATAGCGTTTGGGAGAAGCAGAAGCGAACTCCGGGTTCAACGGATAACATCCGGTTTCGATTCTAGAATAAATTTGACGTTCACTAATATAATAATAGTAATTTCTCCGAGTCTAACCCAGCTGCTTCGCCCACAGTTACGAGTTCACTGGTTTCTTGTTTTGGTCCATGTATTTCATGGAAAATCTAGAAGATTTAGAAGTGCCAAGTAGGATTGTGGGCCCCCCGACATCTGCCTCTTACCAAGATAACAACACCTGATTCGATCAAACAGGTTAAATTCGAAGCTCAATTAATTCGTTACACAACATAAATATGTTGTGTCGGTGGATGGTTTTAACCATCCACCGCAAAAAAGAGGTGCATTGTCGAATGAGATCACAACACAATCTACCTAACATCAATCAGCTTCTAGAGAATCTTTATACTGCCAACACCGCCGTAACAGTTTCAAGCTAACGCAAAAGTCAAATAAGTTTCACAAATTTTTCTCACAAAGTGAAACACAGAAAAAAAAAAGAAGAAATTTTGACCAGTTATGCTCCAGTAGCAGCAAATCAGATCTAAGTTCAACTTTAGAGGCGTGAATAAATAAATAAGAACAGAACAATGGCGAAAATAGAAGCATCAGAATGGGCAGCAGTTGAGATGGAAGTAACTAGTGTTTCGACCGCAAGGTACCAGACAATTATTGAACTCTATGGCAGTATCAAAGCAAATAAGTTGTAACCGTTTATTCCAGCCGTTTGGGGCGCGATCGCAGTGAGATCTGGACTTGCACCTTCAAAATTTCGTAAAAGTCTCACGCATTTTAGACGATGGAAATTACTCACTTGGGGTGGAACTTCCGGCTCACGGATTCATAGCTAGGAACATTAATAACTGCGAGAAAGGTATTTTTGGAAATTATGAGAACCAGAAGAACAGAAAGAAAAAGTTTTCTTGTGAACTGACACTCTAAAAGTTGCTTTAAACATACCATCTCCCCAAGATGCCATTGTGAGTGGAGAAGAAATGATCTTCTCAGAAATTGATGAAATGTCTTTCAATGTGACTTCATCGACAGCTTTCAGGAAATGTTCGATGGGTTTCCTGCAACATCCACAAAACAAAACAAACAAGAAAAAGAAAAAGATACAATCAGGCAGAAGGCACCATGATATTTCAAAGTGTCACATTTCAGTACAATTTTTTGCCACCTCCTCGATTTAGGTATGTTAAGATTGGAGTGCAAAAAAGTGAATTATAGGGTGAATAAAGTGAAAAGTACTTAAGCAAAGCAAAGACTTCCGTAAATGAAGACACAATGATCATAGGAAAGACCTTTCTCCATATGTCAAAATTTGTCGTCCAATATCTTCTGATGCAACCATCTGCAATATATATATAACACATAGATATGTTAAAAGATAATCTACAACAGCGATGGTTTCAAAAGCGATAAAGAAAGCCGTACTCGTGATTCAAGATTCATCAGAACTGCAGATTTAGTCGACTCTTTAGCCCGATCGAGCTGTGCCTGATCAACTACGGAAGAAATGGAAAAAAGAAAAAGAAAAAGAAAAAGAAAAAAGAATAAACAATTAGGGCAGACTAATATAAGAGGCTGTCAGCTGCAAGATTTACAAGGAGCTATTTAAACCTTGTCCAGGAGTCGCAACTGCAATAAGCTCTCTGACTGCCAAATCAACTGCCTTCGAAACGAAATCTGAACCCTGGTAGACAATATAATATCAGTAAAATTAGTACCACATTGGAGCTCAAGGGTTAAACAGCATTAAAAAAAAAGAAGATAGATCATGCGCTTATTTAACTATTTTCAGCCAACCAAGCTTCAGCGACATCCAATAGGAGGAAAAGCAATACCCATTAGAGACCAATTATAGAGGTTTGAAAATAGGAGGACTTTTGGCTTTACCATCAATATAGCTAGATCAGAATAGCGGCACCAAGATAGCGAGTATTACGATTCAAGCAACATATTTGACATTGTATACGAGAAGAATAATTTAAGACAGAAAAGCAAGCATAGGCAAGGATTGTATATGAACAATTAAGATTAAGAACAACATATCAACTACTACCAAGCTTTATTCAAAGGATGGCTTACAGTAGTAGCATGGAGTCCAAAGATGCCAGTATGATTATAGATACTGTTAAAAGCAGAGAATGACTCGATTTGTTGGAACTCATTCAAGATACGGAGATCTGCAGACAATAAATGGTATTTGATGTTAAGGTTTCATGATAGAATTTTAAAGGAGCACCTTAACACACTACAGAAGAAAAAGAAGCAGGTATAGATTGATATTAAGGAAGATAAAGATTGTAACATACATAATCGAGAATACATTCCTTTCCCAGGACCTCCAGCAGAGAAAGAGCCACCTCCTCCCATAAGCATCTGCAACAACATTGAATTGATTTGCTTTACCAGTTGATACAGACGGATGGACAACATAAAAGTAGAAGAACGCACAACAGCTGCACAAATTTGAAGAAACAGACAAAATCCGGCAAAAAATTTAGTAGAGAATTCGGGAAAGTGTGTAAGAGTACCTGAAGCACTGTCAATGTCATCGCTTCCTTCTCCTGGTACCAGCCGCCAGGAACCTCAAAAGCAAGGGCGACATGTGTCTTCTGTTTTCAGCAAGAAATTTGTTTAATGAAAGAAAATAAAAAAAGATTTACAAAGAAAGACAAGCAACCTAATGACTTAAGTCTCACAATTCTATATGCAAATCTTCTATACCCACCGCTGAATCTGCTTGACAACGATAATCCCCTCCAACATAAACAGACTTAGGCTCTTCTGGCCGAGCAACTTTTGGGAGATCAGAAAAAAGAGGTTCAGCAATTGAGACCAACTCATCGTGGTCTACACCCGATGCTGCAAGTACCATCCTAGGTGCTGTGTAATTCTCCTATATTATCCAAACCAAAAAGGAAATCAAAACAGAGACTTCCAGCAGAGGTAATTTTATAAAAACAAGAAATTTGATCTTACATTAATAAAATCCTCCAAAATATCAATATTCAATCTGTTAATTGCAGATTCAGGGGCCATTAGAGGATTAGCCAATGCACCAGAGTAACCAGCAGAATGAATAGCTTCCAAGAGTAAACCCTGAGGATTATTAGAGATTTCTGCTATCTCTGCTTTTATCTTCTGCAGCTGCAATAAGCAAGATAAAAAGTAAGTTAACAAACGCGAGTAATTAAAATATGTTCTAAGGCCTGCTTCGCCTTACTAGAGTTTCGACGGAAGTATTGTTTGAGTATATATTTCAAAGAAGCATCAGTAGCTTTTTCATTAGAGACTTTGACAGCTTCTGCTGCCACAGAAGCAGTAGCTCCAACATGGAGCCTCTACTTTTGGTTCATGTAGCTCATTTCAACTCCCCCCCCAAAAGCAAAGGCTCCAGAGACTTTGTTTCCCGAATGCCTGGCTATTGCTTCTCAAAGCAAAGAAGCTGTTCCAAGCCAGGCAAAACAAAAACCCACACCACTACAAATATGATATCACTGTAGATAGACTACCTGCTCCTTAACCTCCCAATCAAGGAACGCGGGGTTCCTGACACAATCAACAAGAACTTCAACCATTTGAGGCATGTATGTCTTCAAAGCATCATACGTATACCCCATTTGCTCACGAGAAGCTGAAGCAGTTACATTGCCTCCAATTGCTTCAACTTCACGCACAATGCGGAGATGACTCCTGTTTGCTGTGCTTTTGAAGGCCATCCTCTCCAAGAGATGTGTGGCTCCAGACGAAATAGGCGTTTCATACACAGAACCGCAGTCAACATATAGTCCGATTGAAGCAGCTGGGCTCTGATAATTCAGCCCAGAAAATATTATTTTTGATAGAAGTAAAACAAATGTTAGACTAGAGTAGCATTAAACAAAAAAAATGAAAGCATACTGGTGACGTTTCAGATGCAATTTTGACACCATTTGGAAGAGTCGTGATTTTGGTCTTCCCTGGCTCTACATAATCAGGCAATGGTGGAGGAACTGTGACACCTGGCAGTGGGAAATCAAGAGGAGTAAGTTGGCTGGACTTTTCCCCTGTAAGCCAACTAAAGAAGCCACCAGAAGAGCTTCTCGCAACGCTTGTACTTGCAGATCTAGTAGCAGCATGGCGCTGAGAATCAAGTAAACAACAATAATAGAATGTATAAATCATACAATATGTACAGCAAATTCATGATAGAGGCAGTTATGAAATATGTAAAACTGCATCCGTAGAAGCTTAACATGATTTCCGAGATATGCCATGGGTAAAATTAAGCTTACAATATATAGAGTAATTATCTGAACTGCAGAGAGGGAAAAAAAAATATTGACATGCTGAAATATTATCTATTTATCTTGCTGCTACAGTAAACTGCATACTGAAAATAAACACCTTTTTCACTTGTTGAAGATATCTAGTGAGTGCTCTTCGGCAAAAAAAGGCCCATCCGGCAGGATAAGCAATACAAAATTGTTTATCCCAGATTTATCACATTAGCCCCATTTTTTTTGGAATTTTAAAGAATGCCTCAATAGGGATATATCTAATCAGTTCAGCTTTGACTAGCACAAAATCTTGATTTGAAAATCATATAAGATATATTTTAGTCATCAGGAGTTCATAACTGCTTAATTCAGTATTACAGTAAACTAAACTATCACCAGAAAACTGGATAACATATCCTGAGACACTAAGGCCAGCTCCATCAGTCCAAAATTTTACGAGATGTATTTAATAGTTAATATCCAGAAACTTTAAGAAAATAAAGCTCAATGAATTGAAGAGATTCCAAATCCATCCCTAAAATGTGCTATTTTACTCGTCCATTCCAAGCTAACAACAATGTTTTTTACCATATGTCATCATTTTTCTCCATTTTTTCCCCTTATTCACAGTCGTAAACTAATTGCAACAAAGTTTACGTACAATCACATTAAATGAATTAATTAAACAGTTCTAATCTCAATTTAAACAGATTCTCCCACATGAATCACTATAAAAATTAGAATTTTCTGAATAAATCTGCCTGCTATTTAATAGTGCATACAAAATCACCGCGAAAAACCATGATTACACGAATCAAATGACATTTAAAAACCAAATAGTTCCAAATCCGAGCGCACAAAGAGAAGGTGATCCACACATCAAATCACTCACACTAGGGTTAGGATCTCGCAAAAACGAACCTTGAGAGCCCTCAGGGGGGTTGCGGCGGCTCTATACATGATTGGCGGAGGAAGCAAACCCTAAGATCGAATGGAGAGGGACGAGGACGAATGAGGAAGAGACCGGGTGAGGCGAGGGAGAGGAGCCGCCGAAGATCGGGAATGGAGAGGGTTTTTTTTTTTTTTACCCTTTTCCTGTAGAGAGAGAGAGAGAGCGAGGAACCATGTTAACGGTTCGGATTCGAGTCGGGTCCATAGAGAGTTAATTCGGATCCGATAAATCTGTGGTCCGAATCCGACGCGAGCCTGAGAAATCGGACGAGTAAAAGCGGTAGAATGGTGTGACTCACGGGATCCGAATAGTTCTAAAAAATAAATAAATAAATAAATAAAAATACTCGTAGATCAAAGGGAAGTGTACTATTCAACTGCTCTTAAATTGAGAGAGTTTAGCTAAGCAATTAATTATATAATAATAATTACTATAATAAGAGAATTTTAGTTTAGTATCATAATTGTGGAGACAATAATTATTCTAAATATTACACTGCCAAAAAATTTCAACTTATGATAAATTACATTTAATTTTTTCTTTTGAGAGAAAGATAGCACGTTATCCGTTCCGTTTATTTTTTTTAGAAATAAACTTAGCTGGAAATGTGAATCAACTAGGATTCGAACTCGGGACCTCGGGTACCAACTATCAACCCCTTTGCCACTTGCGCTAAGGACGGTCGATAGTTTAGTACCGACCAACCGTCCCTAACGCAAGTGGTAAAGGATTTCGTGGTTGGTACTTGACACCCATGGTTCCAAGTTCGAACCCTAGTTGATTCACATTTTCAATTTAATTATTTTTATGTAGCAGAGAATATCAAAGTACTTGGTATCTTTCTCTAACTCTTAAACAGGCTACACGCAAGCAACTTTGAGTACAATCTAATATGGTAAGCGATTGTTGAGTTACACCATATAGAGCTTTATTTCAACTAATTTTGAAAATCTAAGAAGAAAAAAAATATAACAAGTGAAAAATCAGATAGACCTTAATCTCTAACGTCTTTCTAAAATGAATATCTAAAATTCAGGAATTATCTTTCATGATTACCTAATATTTGGATATGTGTGATCTAACTATCTCTCTTGCAGTATTTATATATTTTAAAATAGAATATTCCGGTGCTTTTATGGAATGTTTTATAAAGTGTTCTGAAATAAATCATTGAACTTTGACAAAAAATTGAGAAAGCATTTTAAAATCAAAAGTAACTTAAAATTAGCAAGTATAAGAAATTTTATATTTTGTATATCAATTTTAATATACATACTAAAGCGCAGGTAAGGCTTTCCCTCTAACAATCGGAGGAAGTCTGTTATGTGACGATCACACTACATCATCTATAATCAACCAATAACATTTCTTCTTCTATAATAAAAGTGCAAAAAAATATTTTTTTAAAAATCATGACGGTATGGCTAAATTTCAGAATTACAATTTGGTTGGCTGGAGACACCACATTAATAATGTGATTGTCATATTCTAGCCTTCTTTCTAATAATAAATTTTAAATTTTGTATATCATTTCAAAATATATTGTAGCTCACGTAAGGGCATAAGATCTCCCCCTCTAACAATCCAACTATTTTGTTGGAAAAGTACATTTTAAAAGTAGGCAATAAATATTATTATTGAATGATGGGATCTTAAGACAAAGCGAAAAAAACAAAGGTGAGGGTTGGAGAAAAAGAGCAAGGATGAAAGGTTCATTTTGAAGATTTTTTTTTTTTAAAGCTTTTTATAAGTTTCAAAGCTAACAAAAAGTGCTTAGCCTAGAGGATAGAATTAGAGTAATGATAGAAATTCAAATATCATCACTATATATAGTCTTAACATGGATTAATTAGATTAAAAATATTCATTATTCTTAGCAAACTAAACTAAAAAACATACAAAAACTCAATTTACTTATGAATGTCTTTTAATTTCAATATAAAATCCTCAATGCTAATGACTTCCTAAATTGCAATACCTAAAACCAATAATCATTTATCTAAACAAATATTTATTTTGCTCTATCACCGAAAAAATAAAAATAAAAATTTGTCTTCTCCCAACTCCATTTTCTCTTTCTTCTCTTTCTCTCCCAAAATTCATATCCTACCATTTTCTTTTTTCAAACAAACTTCAATCTTATCATTAATTTCAGTTTCAGTCATACTTTTCTTATTCTTATTCAAATTTCAATCCTTTTTTTACATACCTTTTTAGATAAAGCGTGTAGAACTTATCTGAACTATAGAAAAAAAATCTAAAATACGCCGGTCTCATATCCTACACAGTATGCCCCAATCAATCACAATTTAATTTTTTAGATTCACCCATTCCATCATGATTTATAAAAAAATATTTTTACTCTATTTTTCTCTTAAAAAAAAAAATTTGATTGACTGCATATAGCCAACGTGATGTGCCTACTACACAATACATAAAACTGTTTTGAACTATAGATTATTTTGAGTTGACTATCCAATCTTCTAAAATTTTGATTTTATTACCGTGTTTGATTTGAAACAGCCAATCACACATTGGCTTCAAAATTTAAATACGTTGTTTAGTTTTACGGGTTAAGTCAATATACTTCTATACCATTCTTGTAATTATAAATTATTTAAAATAATTAATTAATTTAAACTTTAAAGGTACAATATTATTAAATGACTCAAATTAAATAAATTAAAAAAATTAAATTATAAATTTAATATTTTAACAGATTCAACAACCAATCCGAAATAATCTATTTTTGAGATTGAGATAAATTCTGCATATTTTTATTTATTTATTTCGTTTTGTGGTTCTTTTTTTAGTTTTTTTCATAAAAGCAGTAGACTCTTATAATTTTCCTTTCCTTTTTCTCTCGTCTCTCCCCTCTTTCTCTCTCTCTCTCTCCCCACATCCAGCTATGTCTTAATACTCTCTCTCTCTCTCTCTCTCTCTCTCTCGCCCCGGCCCCCGATCGCGCCTCCTCCTTGTACCCACTCTCGACCCTCTCCACCCGAACCAACCCTGTCTCTCCCTCTCTCCAATCTCATCGTCTCCAAACCCTATCTCTCTCTCTCCATTAAATCTCTTCTCCTCCTCTCTCCTCTCGCATATCGCCATCGCCTTCCTCTCTTCTCAAATCTCGGCTCCAATCGGGGCATCAATTTGATCAGGTAACGCGAAAAGGAGGAGATTTTTGAGCGCAAAGACCATTCCTTTGCTTCGTTGGGTCGTTCTCTTCTATTGATCTCTGATGTGCTAGTACTTGTTTGTGGGGTTGGGGAAAAGCCCGATTTGAATTGGCTTGGGGGGGGTGAAGAAGACGCTGGTGATCGAGGATTTTCAAGTGTCGCCGCCGCAATCCGGCGAGGTCGGGATCGAGAACCCTGTGAACAGTAAGGTTGTTTTGCTTGCCCCTTTCTTCTAAAAATTGGCCCCTTTTTATGTATTTTTGTTCCATTTAATCCATTTTCTGTTACGTTATATGACCCAGAAGGAATACTAGAGTATTGTTTCCTGTTTAATTTAATATTACTTGCTTTATTGGGTGGGTGTGAGTGATTGTCCTAGGGAGATTCTCTTGATTATTGCGATTCGATCCTAAAACACTCTCCTTTTCAATGTTAATTATGACTTTTCAGGTGAACACAGGCGCTTTTTTTTGCTAATCGAGGTGGTTTGTGTTTGTGTTACATAATCTCTAAAACTTTGGATTATATTTGTTTCTTCTAAACTGGTACCTATGAATTGGAAGTGAGATTAGAATGAACAGTGACCTGGAACTTTGGGATTTGTTTCTTAACCTGTAAATTCCATTGGAATAATCCTTTATTTTACCAGTCTCTTAGTATTATTTAGTTCTATCTCTCTTTTTTAGCTCATCATGGGAATGGAAGGAGTAAAGGTCAGCATGGTAATGCCAACTCATTGTGTTATTGACCATTACATACACTTGCTCCTATGACATGCATTATGTGTGAAGGGGATGACCAAAGTTAGAAATTTGCTACATCAGTGTGGTTCCGAAGGGTAGTCCAAGTTAGGCTTGTTATTTTACTAGTGTACCTAAGTAGGTATTTAATTTAACGATTCACAGCCATGGAGTTAATGTATTCTAGAGATGACATTAGATAGTCCTGATACATTATGACACCTATAGCTATGATATTTTCATGATTTATGCCATTTCCTGCAGAAAGGCTGGTTGCATTTCCATATATGATTTTTCTCTACAAGACATTCTACATGAAAAAAAATTCTATTAGAGAGTGATAGTAACTTCTAAGTAAATTTTCAAAGCTTCAGTTTGCGTTACTAGCATATGAGTTTCTGGTTCTTGTCTGTTGAATGTTGATATCTGTTATGGTTTGAATTATGTTCTTTATCGTAATGATACTCTAGTCGTGAAATGGAACTGGTCTATTTACTGGTGGAACCACTGTAGTTTGCTATAGGCACCTTGAAATGCATCGTGTTGGCAGTGCTGGTAATACATCCAGCTCTACACGTGCTCGGAAGGAGAAGCGTCTAACGTATGTGCTGAATGATGCGGATGACACAAAGGTGTTTTCTTACTTTCCCCTCTTTCCATTAACTTTTTTTTTTTTTTTTTTTGGTCACCTCGAGCCTCTTTGGCCTAGCTTTTGGAACAACTTCTTTAGCAAGGAAGCAATGGCATATCATTTGGCATTTGGCATATAAACGTTCTGAAGGTTTTGCTATGACAGGAAACTGAAATGAGTTTCTAAGCTTCGAAAGCAGATGCCACATTTTGGAGCTTCTACTTCTACTGTAATTGGAAATTAGTGTCGATTTTTTTAATGGAAAGTTGTTAGTGCTTCTAAGAGCATCTCTATCATGGGTTTTAAACTATTGACGTAGGGGCATTTTGATTATCTATTTTAGTAAGTCCGCTTGATGTTAAAGTTTATTCCATGCTTTCTGCTAGCATAGTTTCTAGTCTCTAAAACTGCCTCCTTAGACTGGGGGTATGGCTGCACATATGTGGTTATGACCCCATATCGTTGGAGGCCTCGTGCACTGCATGTCTCTTATTCTGATCTGTTTCAAACTATCTCTTAGACTGGGGGTATGGTTGCTCATATGTGGTTATGACCCCATATCGTGGGAGGCCTCGTGCACTGCATGTCTCTTATTTTGATCTGTTTCAAACTATCTCTATGTCTGCAGCATCGTGCAGGAATTAACTGCCTAGCATATTTAAAGAATTCTGCTCCTGATAACTATGATTATCTTTTTACTGGAAGTCGAGATGGGACTTTGAAAAGATGGGCTCTGAGAGATGTTGAAGCGAGTTTCTCAGCAACATTTGAATCACATGTTGATTGGGTATGATCCTCTGTTACAGTGTTGCATTTGTACCAAATTATCCTCTTTTTTTTGTAGTGTTTCTCTCTTTTATTATAATATTTTTTTGAAGTGTTATTAATTTTGCTTGACTCCCTTTTATTTTCCCAAATTTTTTCCTCTATGATCAATCACATAGATTATCTTGGATCCTTCAATAAGCTTAGTAATTCAATAAAAGCCCTATGTTCTTCTTATTTTTTTCTTTCTTTTTTTTACTGTCAAATGCAACGAATTAACATCTATAGATTATTCATCCTAGCATGTAGTCACATTGAGATTATCCAATGAAATGCTATGCACAAGGTGTTTATAAATTTCTCTTTGTACAATATCATTACCAATCCTATTTCTATACTGTTAGTCGGTCAACGATGTTAGCATAGTCATGTTCTTTTGTATATATATATATTTTTTCTGTTCATGTGTATAGATGGTTCAGTTTGTCTAATTAATTTTATTTGCCATTCCCTGTTTCAATAGTAGATATCATCCATCTCCATATATTTTTTTCTTTTTGCACTACTTGTGTTGCGCAATTTGGTTATTGAACTTGAGAGATTGTTACGCAGGTTAATGATGCTATTCTTGCTGGTAACACTCTTGTTTCTTGTTCTTCAGACACCACTCTTAAGGTTTTTACTTCAACTGAATCTGTAGAAACTTTGCAAGCAATTATTTTTGTCATTAACTCTTGTTAATACAGTTTCTTTTCTCAGACATGGAATTGCCTGTCTGATGGTGCGTGTACCAGGACTCTCCGTCAACATTCCGACTATGTTATATGTCTTGCTGCTGCAGAAAAGAATGTAATTTTCAGACATTAACCTTTTTCACATGTATAAATGTGTCTGAGATTAAATATTATGCCTCTTTTCTGTTCATTGTCGTGTAAAAGATATCACATATTTTTGTTGTGCCATGCATATAGAGCAATATTGTTGCCTCCGGGGGCCTTGGCGGCGAGGTCTTTATATGGGATATTGATGCAGCCCTTCTCCCAATTGCTAAGTCTGCTGATTCAACAGAAGATGATGTTTCAAATGGCAATGCTATGCAACCTATGACAAGTTTACGATGTGGCGGTACTAATAATAACATATCTGCAAACAACAGTCAGTCACGTGGGTATAGTCCAATTGCTGCCAAAGGCCACAAGGAATCGGTGTATGCCCTAGCAATGAATGATAGTGGAACCCTACTTGTTTCTGGTGGAACTGAGAAGGTATGCTCTTCTTCTTTTTTTACTTTTTTGTCTATTAACTCCCATCATGTTAGGATGGCTTTAAAAACTACAAAATTGTGTGTGCAAAGATTCATACACAGCTTATTTGTCCTGGCTGGAGATTTCATGGAAGTGTTATATAACTAGAACTCTTTGAAAATGTTCTAAATTTCATTCAGATCTCAGCAAACTTCTTGCTAGAGCAGAAAGAGAAGCTTCAAATTGGAGCTTATCCTTTTGCAGCCCCAAAAGCTCATTCACCTTTCTGCATTGCAAATGCTTTAGACCTTTCATTTGCCAAACACCAGATCACTGAAAGCTTTCTGGAACTCCTATTTTTCTGGAAGATGGAAGCTGCTCCAGAAGCTAGCTCAAACGCACATGATAGTTTATGATTCTCATAATTCATTCAATGTTACACAAATTTATGCTTTAATTGGTGTAACCTCTTTTAATCTATTAATTATTCTGTAGGTTGTTCGTGTTTGGGATCCAAGGACTGGTTCAAAGAACATGAAACTAAGAGGGCATACCGACAATATTAGGGCTTTGCTCCTTGATTCCACTGGCAGGTTTGTATGTGATATTCAAATTATTACACATTTTCTAATGAGCTAGATGCTATTTTTGTTGAATTCGCTTTATAAATTGCTTCTTGCAGGTACTGCTTATCGGGTTCATCTGATTCAATGATCCGGTAAATAACTAATCTCTCCGTTTTGTGCTTTATCATAGTGATTGTGCAATGCTGTAATCATCGTCTTTGCCATCTGCCTCCCATGGTTTTTTTTCTTATTATGCGGCATATCTTTTGCAAGGTTATTTGTTAGAATTTGAGAGTTTTTGAAATTCCATTGGAAAAGATGGACTTTTGAGACAGGATCATTTATCCTATTTTAGTTTTGTTAGCATCATACGCTTTCTCTTCAGACTAGACTGGTAAATAGGGGTAACGTAATTCCCTTCTCTTTCAGTTGAATAAGAAAGAGTGAAAGATGACGACCAAGTCCATCATTGGAAACAACAAGCTTCTTTCTGTTCTCTTTTGTTTTTTCTTTTTCTTTTTTTTTCACATTTCAACTAATGCAGCATATCTTTATTTCTCATGTAGCTTATGGGATCTTGGTCAGCAGCGTTGTGTTCACTCCTATGCCGTCCACACCGATTCAGTCTGGGCACTTGCTAGTACTCCCTCATTCACACATGTTTATAGTGGTGGGAGGGACCTTTCTGTAAGTATTAAAAGTTTCATGGTTTTCTGGGAAGTTTGCTCCCTGAGATTACAATCTGAAACCTACTTGCATCTAATTTTCTCAGCATGATTTCGATACTTCAGGTGTACCTTACTGATTTATCAACAAGGGAGAGTGTCTTGCTATGCACAAAAGAACACCCAATTTTGCAGTTGGCATTACAAGATGATATGATATGGGTTGCAACAACAGATTCTGCTTTGTCTGCGTGGCCAGCTGAAGGACGAAGCCCTCAGAAGGTTTTCCAAAAAGGTGGCTCATTCTTAGCCGGGAATTTGTCCTTTTCAAGGGCAAGGGCTTCTTTGGAAGGATCAGCACCTGTAAGTTAGACATTTGGGACACTTTTTTTTTTCTTTTAAATGGAACATGATTTCTGGTTACAAACCCAACGTCCTTATGCATGTATAACTGGATTACTGCCTGTATTTTTGGTACTTGTTCATTTGGGATTTTACGTTTATATCCCTGGAAAATCATATATCTACATGTATACCCTTGTGAAGTCTCAATTTTCGTATATACCCTTGAAATGTCAGTTTCTTACTGAAGCTGCCCTTAAGTTAGGGAATAATCGAATTTATGGGGGAAAATATTGAAACACTCATTTTTGTAACTACAAGGTTATATATGTAAGAAACTAAGTTTTTGTAGTGCATATATAAAATTCAGGAATTCCTGGTTTGTATTGGTTCAAGTATCTTAGAGAGTTTCACAGTTTTGATTCTTGGACTTTCAGTTTGTGATGATAGTTGTCAGTTAAATTGGCTGCAACTTCTTATTATGCAGGTTCCTGTATATAAAGAACCATCTATCACTATTCCAGGGATTCCAGGAATCATACAACATGAGATATTGAATAATAGAAGGCATGTCCTGACAAAGGTGATTATTAATTTCTCTAATTTCTTTTGTTCTATGGTTAACTGATGTTTTGCAAAATACTATGTACTCTAGCACTTAAAGCATTTCTTTACAGGACACTGCAGGCTCAGTTAAGCTGTGGGATGTTACTAGGGGAATCGTAACTGAGGACTACGGCAAGGTTCTGTTTATCCGTACCGTATCTTTAAATTCTCATACTGCATTTACTGAAACTAAAAACTATGAGATTTAATGTTATCTCGTCTATTTTCTTTTGTCTGCAGATTTCATTTGAAGAAAAGAAGGAAGAGTTGTTTGAAATGGTATTGCACATGGTAACAGTATTAATCTATGCCATAGATTGTTTCGCCAGACATTTTGAATTTGAATTTCGATATTTCCAGGTGAGCATACCTGCATGGTTTACTATGGACACTCGACTTGGATGCTTGTCTGTCCATTTGGATACACCTCAATGCTTTTCTGCTGAAATGTATGCAATCGACTTGAATATACTAGGGACCCCAGAAGATCTTAAGGTAGCGTATATTGTAAATTTATTCTTTGAACTACACCTATGTTCGATCACTTAAAGAGTTCTGCTCTTTCCCTGCTGTTAAATAGTAATGATAGTTGGATGACTGCAATCGAAGGTGAAATTATGCTATTCTGGAAACAAATTCTAATAAATTGGCTGACAAAATGGTCACATGTGGCAAGGGGAGACTTGTTGTCTAGACATTGGAAAAGCAGGTTGTGTGTAATTTTTCTAATAAATTGGCTGACAAAATGGTCTCTGCTTGAAACATCTCTGGACACGAGAATCTCCTGGTAGCGGTTTTAGAATGTTAAATCTTCTTGGTTGCAGTAAATCTTGAATAGCTTGATTGTAAGGCAATTAAGTATTCAAAAATGTTCTCCAAAATATTGCAGATAAATTTGGCTCAAGAGACTCTTCGTGGCTTATTTTCCTACTGGCTTGCTAAAAGAAGGCAGAAACCGGGATCACAAGCTTCATCCAATGGCGACAGTTCAATTGGAAAAGAGGCATCTGTTAAAAATGCTCCCCATTCAAGACTCGAGGTTGACGATGGTTCTGAAAACCACATGAATGTGATGCTTCCTGCATTTGAATTTTCAACCGTGTCACCTCCATCGATAATTACAGAGGGTTCTCAGGGGGGTCCTTGGAGGAAGAAAATTACTGATTTAGACGGGACGGAAGATGAGAAGGATCTTCCATGGTGGTGTATTGATTGCGTGTTGAATGGCCGATTACCTCCGAGAGAGAATACCAAGTAAGTAGTTAATTTATCCTCTTCTTCTGCAGGATAGATTTCTCTAGGAACATATGATTAGTCCCTTTACTTTCCCAGTATGCCTCTTGGTCAATCCCAGAACTTTCTCGTAGATTACAATTCCATCCGTGGGCTCTAGAAAAGAATTGGTGTCGGCTGACTTTTCCTGTAAAATGACCTTTTTAACCCTTTTTTGGCTGAACTAGAATAAGGAAATCTTTTTGTAGGAGGGTTACATTTTCAGAGAAAGCCAGTTGTTTTGATGGTTAAGATGGATATGCAATATGTCGCAAATTTTAGGGACTGAGTGTGTAAGTGACGATTGGGGCATTTTACAGGATGTGTTGATATGTTTTACCCTTTTTGTAGCTAATTGGATATTGTATATGGATAACTAAAAAAATGAAGCACAAACAAGAACTAGAAATACTGTTGCAAGCCTAAGACTAGATACAGAGAAAAAAGATGCTATTTCATGTTATATATTGTTGATATTGACATGCGGTTACTTTGTATATTTGTTAAGTTGTGATTTCGTGCTGCTTGCTTTTCTCAATGCAGGTGTAGCTTTTACTTGCATCCTTTTGAAGGTTCATCTTTGCCAAATGTCACCCAAGGGAAACTGAGTGCTCCACGGATATTGCGGATTCACAAAGTATGTGCATGTTATTGGTCACAGGATCTGTTTCATGTTCTTATTATCACATTGATATAATCTGTCTTTGTGCAATGTGGAAACGATAATTTTCTTCAAATTATGTTAAATCATCATGTTTAACTTTTTTTTTTGGGATATTAGATATATATATATGCCTTCCACTTCATCCATTACACCTCTACTAAATCCTTAATATTTCATATGTGCCCTTCGAAAACTCAATTTCTTGAGTAGCTGTATACATACAACATATGCCTCTCTTTAGAAAACTTGTTCTGAAACATAACCAATTCTCCACCACATCCCATGAATTATTTTGCAAGCATATTCCGTACTCTCTCTCTCTCTCTCTCTCTCTTTCTCTGTGCCTTCTTGACAATTCTATTATTTTCTTCCACAGGTGATTAACTATGTGGTTGAGAAATTGGTCCTCGACAAACCAGTTGATGCTGGAAGTTCTGACGGAACATTCGGGGTAGGACTTAGTACTGGGCAATCGCAGCTTCCACCTATAGGCGATGGCTCTCTAAGATCAGGATTAAAGTCATGGCCGAAACTAAAGCCAAATTTAGAGATCTTATGCAATAATCAGGCAAGTCTGAAACGAATTTAGTTCTTTTTTGGATCCTAAAATCAGGAATTTGCTAGATCATTGGTTCTAATGATGATACCTTTTAGCTTCTTTACGTCATCTTCTCTGTTCTACAGTGTAATCATGCAATAACTGGCCACAAGCATAATCATGTCTCTGGGATAAAGTCTACTAATCAGAGACACTCTGGAAATGATGCTTTAGTAATTTCTTAGTAATTTCTGTAAGAGGCCCTTTACAGAACTGAAGTTCAGATATATCATTTGAAAGAATATTAAGGTATATATGCATGCAAAATCAAGTTCTGAGATGCATATATAAAACGATTCCCCAAGTAAACGAACCAATTATATAGACTATGGTCCGCTTCAAATAGCTAAATCATGTGCTTAAGTATTTGGTAAGATTGCTAATACTATGGTCAGCTTCAAAAGAATATAAAGGTATATGCATATGTAAAATCAAGTTCTGAGATGCATATAAAAGATTCCCCAACGAAACGAACCAATTGTATTGACTATGGTCCGCTTCAAATAGCTAAAGCAAATACTTGCAAATCTGGTAAGATTTGCCAAAGCTTTGCTCTGTTTCAAATTGCTAAAGCATTACTTACATATTTATTTTAATTTTCTAAGATTCTAAAATAGAGGTACACAGTAGAGTATATATATATATATACTGCTCTTTGCAGTTCTAAATTCATAAAATACTGATTCTCAGCATTGTATTTGCTTGTGATCTTAAATGGGTGAAATAAGTAAAAAATTAGAAATTCTAATTTGCTCGTCCTTTATGCATGTTTTTCGTCTTTCCTTTCATCCGTGTAATATCTGATGCAGGTGCTATCACCTGAAATGAGTCTCGCGACAGTCCGTACTTACATATGGAAGAAACCGGAAGATGTGATTCTCCACTACAGACTGGTGCAGAGTAGATGATGATAGAAAGATTCTCCACTATAGACTGGTGCAGAGTAGGTGATGGTAGAGAGAATATCTAATAATGTTAAATCACCAGCTTTCGGTATATGCATCACGAGATATTTAAGGAAATTGTGCCTTCATAGTTTTAAAGACATTATTTCTTTGCCACCTAACTTGATCTAATAACTGAAACTCAGAGGTTGGAGTCGTTTGCTTTATTGTATAGTTGGTGCAAGGGCTAGGAACGTCGAGCGAGCAATTCACAAGCCATGTATCATATCAAATGTAGTGATATGTGCTTGCTTTTTACATGCTACCAGGTTATTACACTGTATATTTCCGAACTCTGTTATTTAATGAAATCTTTTTCCTTGTGGATTTCATTTAGTTTGGCTTTGTGATATTCCTGATTCGTTCGGCGACTTTGTTTTTCCTTACTACGTGGTTGTTTTAGTTTGTGTGATCAGCGACATGGTTGGTGTTGAGACAAATTCTGGGCCGTTTTTTACTAGATAGATTTGTGAGTAACATGGTATCGGAGTCAGTTTTAAGATCCTCTTGTTTCAAGAGATCCCGAATTATATTATGGCATATATTTTCGTCAACTATGCTATACTATCTTTTCCGTCACCTCTTCAATCAGTCCACATAGTACGGTTATATTTACCATGCACATGAGCGAGAGCATTAAGAGAAATTCTCGATCATTTCTCACGAAGTCGATTTTTCAAATAATAGTTAGGAGACAGCTTTCGAGCTAACTAATTCATGTTTTGTAATGAATCAAGCTTGTTGGTACAATTGTACACCCCTATACTATTTGTTTGGCGAGCAAGCACTCTCTCTCTCTATTTTAGGATTGATGTTCACTCAAAAAGTCACTGATACGCTAGTAATCGTACGTGAAACATAATATTAATTTATTCATACACGGTATTGTGAAGTTCCGCTCAAATACTGCTGATGTACTAGTAACCGCGCGTAACAGGCAATATTGATTGATTCATGTGCATGTATTGAGACACGGTTAGCGCACTTGGGAGGCGTCATAAAAGGGATACTGATTGCGTAACCATTCATCGAAGATGTGTACACTTTTTCCCAATAGCAGTACAGTACAAAAATAATAAATCTGCAATAAATCTCTGGGTGGCAAATTTAGTCCTCAGTTTGGTCCACCACATCAACCCTGAACGATCTAATTAAATTTCGCAATTAATTCTATGTTCCTCATCTCGTCCTTCACCACCTAGGAACTTTCTTTGTCCTTTTCTTTTTTTCTTTTTTTTCTTTTTTTCTCTGTGTGTTTAAAAATAGGAAGGGAAATAATTTTATACCCAGAATAAATTTTACCATCACCAGAGCATAGAGGTTTAAATCTTGACTAGCACAATATATGTATCTACTATGACAATAAAATAATTACTCTGAACATATTAATTTTTTTACAATTATTCGTTCCGAATAATAATGCATCTTTATTATCTTTCCAATATCAATAAATGTATTTTTATCGCGCAAAATTGAAAATAAAATAGAAGAATATAAAGCTCTCTTTGGACCGCATGATATTGGTAAAAATTTAAGCTTCGATTTTTTTTTCTCACTTAGGTTAAAGTTAATTACGTAGGGAGTTTATATAATGTGATACATCTGTTTATTTCTAAAAGCTCAATTTATCAAAATTCGCGTTTGTTATTTCATCGTATTATTAATATATTTGGACTACTATTACATATATTTTCTTTGTAATGTATTTTGTGTACTTAAGGAGATAAAAAGATATAATAAATCGCCATTACATATTTTCTTTATTTATAATTACTAAATGGAGGAGTCGCACTCGGAGACGCAGCGCGATCCACCGTCCACCGATCCCAAAGGTCGGTGGGATCCACCAACGAACGGTCGAGATTCACTAGATCCACCCGTCCGCATGCGCCACTGTCCGTACGTAACACCGCTTCCTATTCCTATTCGTAGTCCTAAACCTTATTATACGACTCGGAAAAGGAGGGAAAACGTTTATATAAATAAAATTAATAAAAAACACATTTAAAGCAGCTTCTATATTTATTAAAAAAGGAGCAGAGTTTGTTAGCTACCGCACCAATTCTCGTCTCCGCTCTTCTTGGATTTATTTCTCGTCTTAGTTTTTCGCAATCGCGGATTCTGAAACGCGCTTCCTACAAACTCTCTGCCAACTCCTGCAGTTGGATCTTGGAAATACAATGCCGGGCATGTCGGAGTTTGAGACCGGAGGATCGGATGAGGCGTCGTCGTCGTCACGGGGACGCAAAGTTGTGGAGACGAAGGCGAAGCGAGCGCTGGTCGGGGCGGGGGGCCGTATCTTGTTCTATCCGACCCTCGTATACAATGTGATTCGGAACAAGACGGACGCCGAGTTCCGGTGGTGGGACCAAGTTGATCAGGTGAGACTGTGCCCGCGTTTCTTTTCTCTTTCTCTCTTCTTATTTTCTAAAAATAAGTGTTAGTGTTATATATATATATATATATATATATATATATATATATATATATGTACGATGGTCCCGTCTAAATCACTTAAATTGTTATTCTGGTTTTTCGTAAGAATCTGTTTTCTAAATCAAATTCACGATAAGCTAACACACTTTTATTTTATTTATATTTTTTTGCAGTTTTTATTACTCGGCGCAGTTCCTTTTCCGAGTGATGTACCTTGTTTGCAGCAACTTGGGGTTCGCGGAGTTGTGACACTTAACGAGCCCTTTGAAACTCTGGTTCCCACATCCTTATACGAGGTATTTTTCAATTAATTTGAAACAAATTTTGCAAAAAAAAAAAGAAAAAAGAATTATACAACGGCTAATCAACCGTTCACCGTCGTTTCAAGAATCGTGCATTACTTGTGACGAGCAGTTGATGTGTTATTTTTTGATAAATAATTTATGCATGGTAGCTAAATACTCGTAAACTTTGCTTTTCTTTTTTTTTTTTTTCAGGCTCATGGCATTGATCACCTCGTGATTCCGACCAGAGACTATCTTTTTGCGCCTTCTCTCGACGACGTTCAGCGCGCCGCCGATTTCATCCACAGTAAGATTCATTACCGTTGATCTGTTTCTTCTTTTTCTCGACTATTAATGCTCGTATATACGCTCGAAGAATTCGAAATATATAGTTAGAGTTCAATTAATATTTCCATGTGTTTACAATTTTTACAGAGAATGCATCGCAAGGGAAAACTACGTACGTACACTGTAAAGCTGGGAGAGGACGTAGCACTACAATTGTCTTATGCTACCTCGTAAGTTAAATTACTTAAAAATAAAATAAATTTACAATTTTTTTAATATTTTTCTCTTTTTATTTTTAAAAGATATTATGTTGGATCGATCTCTTACATACATGTAATGAAAATTCGCAGATAGAGCACAAGCACATGACACCTGAAGCCGCTTTAAATCACGTGCGATCAAGGAGGCCACGTGTCCTTCTAGCACCAGCACAGTGGCAGGTATATATTTACCTAAATACCCTCCAACATTATCTATTTCATATATATATATATATATATTGGTGCAAATTCTAAATATGTTAATATGCCCTTCAAAACACTTAATTTCATTTTTTTTAAAAAAATCATTTTTAAAATTCTCCTATATCTCTAATTTAATTAGATTTCGTATTTTAAAGAACAAATAAGCAAATAGATGATTTCTCAATGACAAATATATAAATATCCCTTTTTAATTAAAAAAGTTATTTGTTTCATACTAAAATTGTGAATTATTATTATCGTTTCAGGCTATTCAGGAATACAGTCGGCGCAAGTCAGACTCTGCTCCTGAAACAAAAGACTCTGCCGCTGACCAGCACATAAAAGACAACGAAATACTAACATGCACCGGAGGCCTAAAGGGGGTTAACATCAACGACCAACATTTCGTTGTCGATGATCTCGCCGTCCATTCAACTCAGAAGGTTCAATCAGAGGCGTCCATTGACGATGAAGTATTAATAACCGACGAGGATCTACAAGGTTACGACACTTACTGGACCGCTTCTAAGGGAGTCATTGGGCCGAGGCCCATTATGAGCAGGCTCTCGGGCCTTTTAGATACGCTTTCGGGCTCGAATCCGGGCCGGGTTTCGGATATTTGTGCTTGCTAGTAGAGAGATCCATACTTAAAATTTCTTTTCTGAGGATGCTGGGGCAAAATTGTAAAATTGTTGGTACTATATTTTTTGAGTCAATGCAATGGTGCACATTATTTTACAAAGTTTTTGGATCAAAAAGCACTTGTTCAAAAATATTCCTGTGTATGACATGAAATTTTTCATTTTTTTTGGGGAATGTTGTGTATATGCTTAAGTAGTAAATGACTCAAAATTGAGGTTTAGAGAGTAGGTTTATAATAAACTAAAAAAATTAAATAAAAATAGAGTTTCTTATAAAATTTTCAGATAAAAAATTAGACAGAGAAGCAGAGTTTTCGTGATAAATAAAAAAACAAACTCTAAATTTTAATAAAAATCAATTTATATTGAAATAAATCAACCAAATCAAATAAATTTCCCTGCAAACAAAACTCTATATCCTCAAATGAACAATAAACCTTCACAAGACAAAAATTACACCCAAAAAAAAACAAAGTAAAAAAAGCTACTACAAAATTTTCCTCACCCACACACTTCAAAATCTAATGACGGGGCAAATTCTTATAAACATGAATTGGGTGTGGCCTCGGCGCAAAATTTTTACTATTACTACTTCGAGCCACCAAATTTGCACATGAGCCACTCGAGGACTTTGTTGTAATTATTTTACTATTCGGGTCCTGGACAGGATAATTCCTCTGGGTTTCATCGAGCCCCCCTGCGTAGCTCTTCGATGGTTTTATTTTTCTTTTTAATGGGGTTTCTTTTTTGGGTATATCCTCTATGCTCTTCACATCAGAGAGAGATGTAAATGATTGGGATTTTCCTTCATAGTATTTCGATAATCCTTTCCTGAAAATTATCAAAAAATAATGATTAATTTTAATTTTAATTGATCTATGATCACCAAATTATATCATTTTTTTTATAGAAAAAAATAGCATGTTACTTGTTTCATTCGGGATGAATTAAGTAACATGGATGAGATAATAAAGCTCGGTCAAAACGTAAATAAACAGTAAAGTGAAAAAAAAAATTAAGAAAAATGACGGTTAAATCAGAAAAATTTCTTCCACGGGGACGCCAATCGCTTGATCTTGTCGACCGCCTAAAGAAGGTCAGCGTTAGCCATTCTAAAATAACACTATTTCTTGCGTTCCGGATTACCCGCCTGCAGGCAGGCAGAGATATCAATCTAGTTCGAGTTGGCAGCATATTTATTCTAGACGAATCTCACATCGTCCTCTAAATTCCTCAACTGAATCCCCTCCAAAATCATCACAATCATAAATCTACTAAAGACGCACTGCGTGAATAAATCGTCTACTGTTTCCTCTCCGACTCCGCAAAGTACCAAATTATATCATTAAAACAATCTTTCTTTATATTACCATATAGAACTTCAGAATTTTTTTTTAAAAAAAAGAAAAACCATAAACTTTGTTAAACGAACAATATATACTTACTTGATGGGGAGATGCTCCATAAGTGATGATAATTCATAGAGAGGCCCAGCAGAATCCAGTTTTTGAGGATTCGGAGATCGCTTTCGAGTCGAAGACGAGCAGGATTCGTCGTCTGATCCACCGGAAACAGATGAGGATCCACTCATCTCATCATCACCATCCTCATCTACCTCACAAGAAGCTGGAATTTTTCCCAGGGATTTCACATCTTTGGCCATGTTTACTGGGGTTCTGGTCATTAGTTTGTGTGTTGGTGTGAGATGCAATTTATAGAGAAGTGCTTTTGGGAAAAGTCGACGAGTCAACAACAAGGTAGTGACAGGGGGAATCTGGGGACTTGGTGCAATTAATGTGGACTTGTTCCGGTGCCCTTTTGGGTCCGGGAACGTTTCAATGTTTTTTTTTTTTTTTTAAAGAAAAAATTAGTATGCTATTCGTTTCATTCATTAAAAAGATAAATTAGACTGCTGCACCAGTGAGACAACAATAAGCTTCGAATATAAAATAAAATAAAAAAGTTTATAGTTTATAATTTACAATAATATTATTTTGCCGAGAGAAGTTACTCCCGCAGGATCTTCAACTGTCTGATTTTATTGATGGCTAGCAGGGGGGTCTAGCTGAGTCTTTTTAAAGATGACACTATTTCTGACATCCCAATTGTACGTTAGAACATCTCAATGTTGTAATGTTCTAATCATATAATTTGATTTATTTAAAATCGTAACTTGCTTAGAGAATTTAAACTCTTATACGGTTTTTAAAATCAGATAAATTAACTATCGAATTCTTAATCAACTGTGCTGGATAAGCTCTGTAGTGTTTTGAATTTTTGTTACTCAACGCGCTACTGTTAAGAGCACTATGAACTTAAAGAAAATAAAAAGATGTATAGATTGGGGATCTAATTATTGGAAAAAAGAGCTGGTAAAGTTTGTTGGGCCACTACACCTTTGCCTCACCAATTTTTTTTGTTTTGTTTCTTCTTTTTTTTCTTTTGAGATTCCTCTCTTATCCCCTCTCCCACAACTTTTTTTTTTCTTTTCTTTATTTAGTAGTATTTGATGAGTTGGGTTAGGGATATGGAAATGGATAAGGATGAAGCCTCAAATATCTAGTACGAACTTAGGGGGAAAAAATAAATAAAAGAAACCATTTATTAATGTTGTCGGTAGAATAAAAAAAGAAAGTTGCTAGAATTTTCTGAAGACACGGATAATTCAAAGTCACGCACCGTTTCCTTGAGCCACATGTATTGGGAACCTTGTTCTCTGGAATTTAAAAAAAAAGAAAAACTATCCTGTCGAAATGTCTCATTGCTTTTCTCGGAAATAGAAATTAGCAATATATTATTAATTAAAATTTTCTGTAATTAAAAAAAAGAATAATTTCAAATATCACTCATGTGGTTTCGTACTTTCTCACTTTAATATTCTGTGGTTTAAAACGTATCACTTTAGTACCCTGTGGTTTGGTTATTTTTTTTTTTGTTATCTTTTCGTTAATTTTTTCGTTAAATTATACAGAAAAATTTCAAATATCCCACATATGATTTATCCAATATTCACTTTCCTGTAGTTTTAACTTTCTCATTAATTTAACGAAAAAATTAACGAAAAGATAACAAAAAGAGAATAACCAAACCACAGGATACTAAAATGATACGTTTTAAACCACATGGCACTAAAGTGAGAAAGTACGAAATCACAGAAGTGGTATTTGAAGTTATCCCTAAAAAAATAAGGGATAACTTCAAATACCACCCCTGTGGTTTCGTGCTTTCTCACTTTAGTGCCCTGTGGTTTAAAACGTATCACTTTAGTACCCTGTGGTTTGGTTATTCTCTTTTTTTGTTATCTTTTGTTAATTTTTTCGTTCAATTATACAGAAAAAACTTTAAATATCCCACCTATGGTTTATCGAATATTCACTTTACTATCCTGTAGTTTTAACTTTCTCATGAATTTAATGAAAAAATTAACGAAAAAATAACAAAAAGAGAATAACCAAACCACATGGTACTAAAGTGATACGTTTTAAACCACAGGGCACTAAAGTGACAAAGCACGAAACCACAGAGGTGGTATTTGAAGTTATCCTAAAAAATAAAGAAACAACCATCATGGTCGGTTCAATCTGATTTGACTTAAAAGTTCACATAATCTAAGTTCATTAAGGAGGTGTTGGATTCTTTTTAACTTTTTTTTAAATTTTATCAAAAATTAATATATTCCACTTTTCTAATTTTTTATTTTAAAAATAAAAATTATGATTTTTTTTTAAAAAGCGCTTTTGTGAAGGGAATTGGATTGGTTTATTGGAGTCTCTCAGCTGAATCTAAGATCGATTTTATAGAAAATTGTCTGAAATTAGCTTGACATTATACTCAGCGTATAAAGTGAGGTAATATTAAGCGGATGGACTGCAGAAATATAAGGGAAAAAAAAACTAGATTTACCGTAAAACCACGGTATTCAAAAAATTAATTGTATGAAAAACGATTCAAAAATAGTCTGAACACGGATCACTCCCCAATCAACACATTCACATTAATAGTTCCAAAAAAGAGAATGTGTAGGTGAACAAGTTTGACATTACCAGCATCATCTTTTTCTAAAGAGAAAAAGAATATGAACGTGCCACATATATATATATATATATATACTCCTCAATTTAACCTAAATTCAAATCTTTAATGTGAACCATACAAACATGCAATAGCACGTGGTACGACTCGAGACCAAACACCTGGTCCTCTTCGTGTTGTACTTGAATTGCTTCAATAAATAAGATCCAATCACAACCACATCATGATCAAAACAAAGACAAAGTCCAAGTCCAAGTCCAATTTTTCCAAGTTAATTAGTTTGCTGAACATGTTGCGCGATTGGATAACATAGTATGGGAGTTTTGTGATTTGAGGGAATAAGGAAACAAGAATAGCGACGTGTGGGTATATAACTTTATTCTTGTTCCCTGTACCATGTTACAACTTACACATGCTTATCCAATTTACGCGTAATGCAAAGCAAATTATGACCACAATAAAAGAGGATTAATGTCGGTTTGAGTTTACTTATCCAGGTGTTGTTTTTTCGTTTAAGTTGTAGGCGTGTTTCTTACCCAGATGCTTCCAGAATCGATATTACATTTAAAATGAGAAGTTTGAGATTCAAATCCTCTTAAGACACAAGCAAGATTTCAGACATCCGGATAACAACCAACTGCTGGAGATAGTGATTGCTTATTCAGTTTTTTTTTAGAGAAATCGCCTAAGAGCGAAAATTTATTTAAACAAAACGAGACGATACAGAGTTAAAAAAATCTGCAAAAAATGACCACACAGTATATTTTTTTACTAGACAGACCCTAATTAGCTAGTTGATCAGCTTCAATGGCATCTCAGAATTTCATCCAAAAGAGAAGGCGTGATATTCGTCGACGAAACACCGAAGCGCTTTGAGCTTCGTTCTAGCATCCCAAGTGATCGATTCGGATTGGTCAGACCTGAAGTGGATCGCTTTAATAATCAATGCTGAGTCCGAGAATATCTGAATTCGTTCTCCTGAAAAGATATCCAAAAAGAATTTGACTGCTTTCGACACTGCTTCAATTTCAGTTGACAGCGCATCATGAACATTTTCGACAAAATCTGAAACGCACAGACAAACACCTTACTGGTTAGTGACGAGAAAACCAACTCCACCCGAATTGCCGCCTTTCTAGCTACCGTCTACTCTAACCTGCAACGAAGAGTTCAAACTTCTGATATTGTGAATTGTATCCTGCATCAGTTAACTTCTGATATTAATTTGTTTGTTAATTCATTACAAGGAACAAACTGAGGCTTGGGTCACTCTAGCCCGAATTTTTAACTAGTTCGAAAATCGCGAGCAGAACCTAACCAATTTGGATTGCAATGGAATTTTTTTTTTTTTTTAAAAAAATTTGTGCTTAAATGTGACATTTTAAAAATCTTAGATTTAATAATATCAATCAATGTTGTCCATTGAGGTATCATACACAACTATTTGGACCAGGCCAAACTTGACTTGGCCCAATATTGACCAAAATCCAGAGTTTAAAAAAAATGCAGTGTCATAAGTATGGGCCTGATCCAGCCCAATATGCTAACAATTAGGTGCTAAGAACCCACTCTTGGTTATAAGTTTTATATATATTAACATGAACAGTAAAAAAATAAATTTATTTTTAGAGTAATTTTTTATTAGATTATTCTTTATGATCTTAGAGCATGTCCAATGTGGGTATATCCTTTTTGTTTTTAGTTTTTCTCTCCACCTCTGGTATCAGTGTATGTAGCATGATTTTCCTAAGAATTTTTTTTTTCCTCCAGAGTCAGATACATGAAGTCGAATAAATAATTTCGAAGGTCCCTTTGAGGGACAAAAATTTGGTGGGCACCAAGTTTGGGCATGGTGCCCGATGGGCGCCGTGTGGCACATCCCATGGCTAAAACGCAGGGGCACGTATTTTTTTTTTTTTTTTTGGTGGGATGGGGGCCGTGGGATGTGCCACACGGCGCCCATCGGCACCATCCCCAAACTAATAGTTTGGGGATGGTGCCCACCAAATTTTTGTCCCCCTTTGAGAGGGACCTACTGTGCTTTGTATTTGCCACGTCCAAT
The DNA here is from genome assembly GCA_016920855.1 of Puya raimondii. Lineage (NCBI taxonomy): Eukaryota > Viridiplantae > Streptophyta > Magnoliopsida > Poales > Bromeliaceae > Puya > Puya raimondii. The sequence continues at coordinate 36,954,261 of JABWPP010000049.1, read as the reverse complement.
AAAAAGGCTCGAGAATAGCACAATCTTTTATCTATCAACATTAATGATTTATATTTTAGTAACTAAAAAAAGTATTATAATTAATTTATAATATTATAATAATAATTTTTATACTTTTTATGAGAAAACTAAAATGATTTTTAATCCTTGGGTGGTGGGTCCCGGGGATAGATTCGCCGAGTCCGAATCCGAGCGGAAAAATACAAATCCACCTGCTTTATTATATTCTTTACCGTTGAAGGAGGGAAAACGTGAAACGTAAAACGTAAAAACATAAAACGGGAAACGGGAAACGGACCGCGGGAAATGTCTGTTCCTCCTCGGTATCCAACCCCAAACATCCCCCGCACGGGCAAATTTTTTTCCTGCACCCGTTGTACAATTACATCTCGTACACCGCCCTTAAAAAAATTTATGCTATAAAAGGAATCTCAAAATTAAAATCCAATGCATTGTAGAATTGTTTCTTAAATTTTATCATTCATTTCGATAATATCTTTAGTTAGCGTGGATTATATTGGATCAGTTTCGTTCACGATTTGTAATATTCTAGTACCCTTCATACTTTCTACTAAAAATATTTAAATTATTATCATTCAAATTAAATTAAGCAGCTATAAAAGATATATCAATGAAGTAGTGAAATCATTATAGATTCTTAGCCAGTAGAGAATTAGAAGGTATTTTTATTTCTATACTTAATAAAAATTATTTTAGCTAGCTCCTAGCTACATCCCAACCAAAGTGATTTGATAATTTAGTGATAAATTTATCATTCTAAATATAAAATATTTTTGAATTATTACAATCTTTGAACTAAATGATTCCTAATTAAAATAAAATTTAATTTTTAAGACATTAATCATAAAAAATAGGATATATTATATGTATGTTCTGCATGAGGCGTACGATACACCGGATAAACCGGGTGTAGGCAGTAATGTGCACCTGTTCCGGACGCGAGCCTCGCCCTCTAAACTGCATTTGATAACCCCGCCTCAAATCCGACCACACTCCGCTCTCCGCTTCACTCCACTGCGTCGCCAGCTCACCGCCGTACGTTTTCTCTCGAGCTTCGGACGCAACGGTCGAAAAAATATCGAATCGGAAGCGTGCGCGAATGCGCCCGCGCCATTATTAGGGTTCCGAGAAGAAGAAGAAGAAGAAGAAGAAGAAGAAGAAGCAGTGGTAACTAAAAGCTTCGAAGCTTCTCCTTAAGCTTCTTTAATGGCGATGGGGGTCGCTGCGGCGGTCCCGATCCTCCTCTTCTCGCTCTTCGTTGGTGAGTCGACTCCACTTTTTTTTATATTATTTTCCCCCTCCTTTGAGAGATTTGGAGATAAAGTAGCGGGTTTTAGGGTTTATTGCAGTAAATAGTTGGTTTGTGATCTTAGAACCGAGTAATCTACAGGCAATGTATGTGATGCTTTGTGTACTACATGCAATGTTTTGATGGTAAAAATGTTGGTTTTAGGGTTTATGGTTTGTTGATTAGTTGATTTGTTGTAGTCCCATCTAGAGACAAAGTGCTTTGTGGAGCAAAGGAATGAGTACTCTACAAGCAATGTATTTGATCCTCTCTGCTTCTCCGAGCAAAGAAAAAAAAAGTTTTAATTTGGTGCTTCTGCTTCTAGTACGGAGACAGTACAAAGCATTCTCAAAACCCTACTTTTGTTTCTCGCATTTTGGTCCACTCTTCTAAAATCTTCGTTAAACCTTTGAATTTGGAGGAAGTTTTTAGAGTACAGCAGTAGTTTCGTATTATTTAACATGATATCAGAGCAGAAGATTCTGAGTTCGAGTCATACTACGTTCCTAACATTATTAATTTTCTCTCATTTAATTCAAATTCATGTCATGGGTCTAGCAAAGAGTCTCGAGCCCGGACGTGAGAGGGAGTGTTTAATATAAAAATATTTAAACACTGTTTTCTACCGGCTTAAGATTTTAGAGTACAGCGGTTATTTCGTATTATTTAACAATTCAACTCACATGTTGGTGTTGCAGGGCTCTCGGAATGTGGCAAAATTGGGGTTTCTTACGGGCGCAATGCCGACGACCTTCCGACCCCGGACAAAGTCGCCCAACTGGTCCAACAGCACTCCATCAAATATGTCAGAATCTACGACTCCAACATCCAGGTCATCAAGGCCTTCGCCAATACCGGCGTGGAGCTCATGGTTGGCGTCCCAAACTCCGACCTCCTCCCTTTCGCTCAGTACCAATCGAACGTCGACACTTGGCTTAAAAACAGCATTCTCCCCTACTACCCTGCCGCCACGATCACCTACATTACTGTCGGCGCCGAAGTGACCGAAAGCCCGAATAATGTATCCGCCCTCGTTGTCCCGGCGATGACTAATGTTCTCACGGCTTTAAAGAAAGTTGGGCTGCATAAAAGAATCAGAGTCTCGAGCACTCATTCGCTGGGAATTCTTTCTCGGTCGTTCCCGCCCTCTGCCGGAGCCTTTAATAGTAGCTACGCGTATTTTCTTAAGCCCATGTTGGAATTCCTCGTGGAGAACCAATCTCCTTTCATGGTGGATATTTATCCCTATTATGCCTATCGAGACTCACCTAGCAATGTTTCCTTAAGCTATGCGTTGTTCTCGCCGACGGCTCCGAGTGTAATCGATCCCAATACGGGATTAGTTTACACGAACTTGTTCGACGCCCAATTGGATTCCATCTTCTTCGCACTCATGGCGCTTAACTTCAAGACTTTGAAGATTATGGTCACGGAAACCGGGTGGCCTAGTAAGGGTGCAGCTAGAGAGACAGCGGCGACCGCAGATAATGCGCAAACTTACAACACTAATCTGATACGCCATGTGATTAATGACACGGGAACTCCCGCAAAGCCTGGGGAGGAGATTGACGTCTACTTATTTTCGTTGTTCAATGAGAATAGGAAACCCGGGATGGAATCCGAGAGGAATTGGGGGCTATTTTATCCTGACCAGACTAGTGTGTATAGTCTCGATTGGACGGGTAAAGGAAATGTGGATATCGCGACAGGGGCCAATATTACGAGTTTGAACCAGACGTGGTGCGTGGCTTCAAATAATGCCTCGGAGGCAGATTTGCAGAATGCGTTGAATTGGGCTTGTGGGTCTGGGAATGTTGATTGCTCTCCTATTCAGCCGAGCCAGCCCTGTTACCAGCCCGATACTTTGGCTTCTCACGCTTCCTACGCTTTTAATAGCTATTTCCAGCAGAATGGGGCTACTGATGTGGCTTGTAGCTTTGGCGGTGCGGGAGTGAGAACTACGAAAGACCCAAGTAAGTGGTAAATCTCATGATAAGAGGTTGCACATTATAAGATTTTCACTTAAACGGTTAACAAATTCAAATCAAGGAACTTTTGCTCTAATACAATGCAAAATGTCAAACATGGTCTAGTAACCTTTCTCATGCTTTCTCTTTCTCTTTTCCCGCAGGTTATGATTCTTGCATCTATGCAACTTTTGGGTATGTAAAGATCTCGAACTTTATCTTTATGCTAAGCTTCCTATTCATAGAAGAATTTTAACTAACAAAGGCCTCTTTTTCCAAATTTTTACAGCAAAATGAGCAGCGCGAATTCGACAGCTTCACCTGTTTCGTCAAGAGCACAAGGCTCTACCGCATCGCAACTAGTCAAAGGCCTGATCACCATGTTGCCACTTTCCGTTTTCGCTATTCTCCGGAACGTCGTCTAAAAGAGCATCGTGGGCTTCGGAAGCTACTCGAATGAGCTTTTCACCGAGCAAAATGTTTGGAAAAGATGGCCGTAAAGAATTTTGTCCTCGCGGTTGCAGTATATTGTAATATTTTCTGGGTAATTTATAATGTATGTACATTCATCTCGAACTGCACGGTATTTGGCACTAGTAATTTTAGATCTATTGATGTTCCTTCAACATGTGCTATCTTAGTATTATTACGTATATCCATGATAATGCTGAGTTTTCTTGAACTATGTTGTTGCTCATTATGAGTAGTTCATTCCCCTTCAGTAATGTTCAAAGAAATATAAATTTTATTTAGACGATCTTATGAATCGCAAATTTGTGTCATGTCCGACTCAGTTGAGATTCCACTATCTGTTCTGACACCGACTGCTGAAAATTTCGTACCGTTTTACTATCAGTTTTTAAATATTACATAAATTTTTTTTCCGAACCAAATACATAAAATATTCACCTCCAACTTCTATAGCATACATGAAACAGCTAGTGTCCCCAATTCCTCATCAGACTCTTCCATTAAAGGAATAGTAGCAAATTTGAGAAGAGCTTTACAAAATTAATTAACGAAACTTATTTGATTAAAACCATTGTATTAGTACGTACAGTATTACCTAAAAATGTCAGTCCTAAAAGATTTAATCTGTAGCTTGTACTAATTGTGATGATAACAACTATTGGACTTTAATTAGTAGTAATCAAATCAAATCCTAACATAATCTAATTCTATCTGTTCAATCCTAAGCTCGATGGGGTCGAAATTACTACTCTTTTAACTTTTTAATCTCAATTCCAATAGGCTTCTGAGTTTATCTAATCCCACATATTTGTTAATTAAACATCAAACATTACCGAATCATGTTATTATTTAATTTAATTACCAAAGAAAATGTTTATATTTAAACATTTGAACACCTAGTATGGAAATCCCCTCTCGATTATATATATTTTCTAATTGACACTCGTTATCTTCTATTTTTTTTTAATTAAGTGGTTTTTACTAATTAAATTAAAAACTTTATTAAATTTACTAGCAATGTTAGTAAATAAAATTAGATTAATTTTACAGATAATAACTAATAGAGCCATTAAATTTAAAAAACTTTTAATTTAACAAAGCATAAAAACTCAAATAAGAAAAAGGGTTAATTGCATACAACAACTCTCTGTAAACATATCGAATAGCAAATATATTCCTACAAAGTTCAACTTTTTATTTTTATCCCTACAAAAGTTCAGTGATATTCATATTTGCTCCTCTGGTTTATTACCGTTAGAGCACTGTTTATTTTTTAACAGTAAATAAGTGAGATGATATTTTTGTCCTTACAAATATATCCCTTCAAAAGCTCCAACTGTTAGAATTATGCAGAAATATCGTTCCAAAAAAGTATTTATCCAATAATATAAGGGGGGTAAAAAAGTCAATTTAACTCATCCATTAATCAGGGTTAAGTATTTTACTCATGGTTAACTATATTTTTTTAACGGATCCTAACAGCAGGGATATATTTGAAAATAATAATTTTTGTAGGAATAAAAATAAAAAGTTGAACTTCGTAGGAATATATCTACTATTCGATATGTTTACAGGGAGCTGCTGTATGCAATTAACCCTTAAAAAAAATTAGTAGCTATGGGGTTCACAGGTGACGTGGTGCACCAAAAACCCGGGGAAAAAAGTATCTGAGGGGAAGGGCACTTTTTCGTAATTCTTGTGAAATCCGGGGGCGAAGTAGATGTGCGGTAGGAGCTTGGCCCTACATGAACGCCGGACTCGAAGGGCACTTATTCAATCGGGTTGAATGAGTGGTGGAGCACGACTCGTGTGATCCATTCTCCTCTCCTCCCCCCACTATTTATAAACACTTTATTATATTCATTTCTCTCTCCTTAAAAAAAAATTACTAAAGAACTAAATTTAAATAGCGAGCGAAACCACAAAGAAGAGCGAAGAGAGTGTGTGCGTGAGAGAGAGAGAGAGAGAGAGGGAGAGGGAGAGGAGGAGGAAGAAGAAGAAGAGGAGAGAGAGAGAGCGAGAGAGGAGGAGGAGGAGGAGGAGACAATGTCGTGGCAAACGTACGTTGACGAGCACCTCATGTGCGACATCGACGGCCAGCATCTCACGGCCGCGGCGATTATCGGACACGATGGGAGCGTCTGGGCTCAGAGCGCATCGTTTCCTCAGGTAATACCTCTTCTTCGTCACCTCTGAGGATTTCGATCCGATCCGATCCGATCCGGCTCGATTTGATCTACATTTGGGTGGGATTTGATCGGATTTCGTGGTGTTTGATCGTGTCTTGCGTGTTTTTGTGCTTTTTTCTGATTAAAATTTGGAGGGAATTCGATGATCGGATGGTATTTTGATGGACTAGATCGTGATTCGATCGTGTTTTGTGCTTTTCGTCGTGTGATTTGATTTGGATCTGGGTTGAATGTGATTATATTAGCAATGTGAATACGGTGTTTGATTATGAATTGGCCTGTTGAGAGATCAGTTTGTGTAGTGCACTCAATTTTGGATGGAACGCAGGTTAATGCTTCGGTAATTAATTTTATTTCAGGTAATTCGTTTGCTGTGATGATTATTGATTGATACAGTAGCATGTTGTTCGTTGTGATTGATTAAGATTGTTGTTACTCTGGTTTTGTTTTTTTAATAGCCTTTAGATTGTTTCATTATGGTGTTTGATGAGTTAGTTATTTCCGTAGTCTAACTAAAAATGGCTTGTTCTGAGTCAATGTAATATGTTAATCTAATAATGGGTTAAGATGTCAACTATCTCCAAATTGTTTATGTTTTGGTTCGTCCGTTCACATATGATCGAACAAATTAAGATCATTATTAACGACGCATTATATATTTTTTTTGTTCTCTGTGTAACTATGCGTATATATGGATGTGTAAATGTAAGATGTCAGATTTAGTGCTCGGCATCCCGAAGATGGTTAAAGATATTCATAGAACATAACTATGCAATTGTTGGAATTGTGGAAATGAATCCTTTGTTCGTAATTGCTTACGGTGGCTGTACTGAAGTTAGAATTACCCTGCTTGCTATTGTGTCTGGCTTGCAATACTGATGTTCAATTTTCTTAATTATCCGTCTATTTTATGAGTGTTACCTTCACGTAATTTTCACCTTTTAACAAATTTCTATTCATTTTCTAATTTCTCTATATACTTGAGGAAATTTTAGTTTTACTTTTATTGGCATGTATGACACTTGAAGAATAAAAGAAAGTAAACAACTGTTGATATTAAACAAATGTAGCTTATAAATTTCGAAAAAGGAAAAAAGGAAATAAAGTTTTCTTTATCAGTTTTTGCTATCTACTTGTAAATTGATGCCTGTATGCTTTTTAGTTAGTATGTTTCGAAATTAACATTTCCGCTCGTTGCTTCTTTTGCTTTCTTCAAATGTTTCTGTTGTATTTCGCTCTATTTTTGTGTTATCAAGAGGTTGCCTTTTGTTGTTCCATCCATGCAGTTTAAGCCAGATGAAATGACTAACATAATGAAAGATTTTGATGAGCCGGGATCTCTTGCCCCCACCGGCTTGTTTCTTGGATCAACAAAATATATGGTAATTCAAGGAGAGCCTGGAGCTGTTATCCGTGGAAAGAAGGTGATCGATTTTCTCTCCTCTAGATGGTTTTAGGCCTTCTTTTCTTTCATACGGTGTTTCTTAAGCTTAAAATTTTTTCTTTAATATTTATCGTTCTATGCTTCTTCCACTTGTCTCCAGTTTCTACTGACCTAATGTTAGATATCGAAATGCATAATAATAGGTTTTTACAGCAAATGCTTTAGCTGTTCGGTGAATTCAGAATTAGATATGCTGCCTCCTAATATGCAATGCCATTTTTTGTCATTTTTGTACATGTGATTTTATCTTTCGGTTATTTCATTTGCTCTATACTTTGGTAGAGTGTCGCATTTTATATTCAATTAGTGTGATATAGTTATTTATAACACTGATATCAGGGGTAGTCTTAGGCTCCTTCAACTCTATTAGGTTATGGGTTGATTTACAATGGATTGATTTCCCACTTAGTTACCTCATACTGCAACATGCGTCTCATCTCCATCATGCACATGAGGGGGTGTCGAGACAATCTCTAGGCTGCTTCATGTTACACTGGTCTCTTAGATTGTTGCCAATAAAATAAATCTGGTAGGATACAAATCAGAAATAGTCTTAACACCCTTACTGTTCGTCATGGTGGATATTAAGAACCATACCTCGTGTAATGACCTGACCAAAGAGATAAGAAAAAGGGGTAACATGTGGAGGTGCAATCCATTAGACGGCGGATGTGACACACTTCATCAGCTTTTCAGGAATTAATAAGTAATAGCCAAACAACTTTGTGTCAATCAAATTGGTTCTGGTCGGTCGCTGCTCTCTGCCGCTTTGTTATCCTTGTTTTTGTTAATTTCCCGTGGTTGTACTTTGACTATGCCCTAATTTAGTACCGCCGAATGATAGCTCGGATGTTTCAATGCTTTAAAGCAGCAGCTTCTATAGTTCTTTTTATACCTTTTGTTTTGCAGGGCTCTGGGGGCATCACTGTAAAGAAGACCAACCAAGCGCTGATCTTCGGCATATACGACGAGCCCATGACGCCGGGACAATGCAACATGGTCGTCGAGAGGTTGGGGGACTACCTCCTCGAGCAAGGCCTGTAGTTCATTCGCAAACTCATGCATTCTTTCCACCTTTCTAGCTTCGACTCGATGGCGATCTTTTCCTCAATTCTGCATTCGTTTTGAGCAATAATCTTGTGGTTCAGCAAGAACGTATGGTTCTTCGAATTCTTTTGGTTTATTTCTGTTTCATTCTTTTTTATTCTTTTATTCCTTCTATTGATACACTTTTTGCGCTCCTGTCTTAAGCATTGTTTTCAGCTAAGCTATTCTCATCAACTTGTGCTGTTTACTTCGAATTAAATTGACATCGTACGGAAGCTTCGTGTCTCAAATTTTCAAAACGTAAACTCTCTGCATGGATATGCGTTGTCGGTGTCGACTCTGCTTAGCCTAAAGATTTGAGATGTAATTTTAGGATTGATTTGCTGAGAAAGGCAAAGGGAGGGGAAGAAACTTTGTGCATTTACATGCAAAGATCCACCTTATTTGCTATAACTTTACTCCAGGGATGAGAAACTATATAGCTTGTGTACAGGTAAACCAACTCTTTTGTCGGAGATGAATGAATATTTTTGGCCCATAGGGCGTAAGCTACTTGCTTCGTTTATTATTTTTAGAACTGAACTCAGCTAGAAATGTAGCGTAACCTGGCTTCGAACCGACGATTTTAAATACCAATCACTAAATTTTTAGCTAACTGCGCTGGATACGGTCGGTGCTTTCGGCCCATCGTTGAAGAGAGATTTTGTGGCCTTTCACTTAATTTGCCAGGCTTCTTCAGTATGGAACCTAATAAGAGAAGATCAAATCAACAAAGAGAAGTTCAACTCCCCATAGTCACACACTGGTTTAAGCTTTAAGCATCTTGGAACAGTAATTTAAGCGTGGTAACTCGCTTAGTCACTTTTCAGTGGTCGGTGCATGCAAACACTACAACAGTTGCGCTTTTGACCTTAGTAGTATATTAACCTGCAAAGAGAGAGATGTACGATTAAGATTATTTTATAGGTTTCAGTTGAGTATAGAGGGGGGGGGGGGGGGCCCCAAAGCTAAATATTCCAAGAAGTTGCGTTAGGATGATAAAATATTCAAATCGATAATTTCTATTATTTTATTTAATAAAATATATATGAATATTGTGATTTCTCTGCATCACTTGTTTTGTATTCAAGTTGTCTCAAAATATAATTATTTCTAATGTCTAAAATAAGATAGATTTGGGATCATTTGATTGCTAAAAAATTAATATAACGAAGCAGCAAAATCTGAGTCAAAGTCTAAATAATTTAAATCATATTTAATAGTGTTGAACCTTAATGATCCATTACAAAAAATTAAAAAAATTAATTTACTTTTAAAATATTTTTTATTTTATTGTGTAGAGAGAGATGACAAAGACAGAGCCTTTAATTTTTTATTGTTAGTGGCCCGAATGGTCTCTCTTAAGATGTCCATGGGTACGGATGCCTTAAATTTTATCTGAACCGGAACCTGAATGGGATGAATTTAACCGACACTAAATGAGTAAGATTTTAGTTACAGATAAAAAAATAATAATAATTAATCGATGTAGGCTCGGATATGAATTTATCTTGTACCCGACGCGATCCCAAACCAAATCCAAACCAATACATAAAAAATTAAATTTGTACTTTAAAAATTTAGATTTGAATATGATATATATTTTAAAATTTGGTAAAAGGAGATAATCGTTTTCGGGTTTTGGTTTTTTTGTCGGCTTCCGTTTTGGCTATAGATTTTCAAAATCAAACAAGTCCGGGTTCAAGTACGGATTCGGATTTTGATTTCGGTTGTCAGGTTCATATTTGGGTTTTTGAAAACCCGCCTCAAATCCAAACCCGTTTGATTTGGTTTTTGTCTACTGCTAAAAAAAAAAAAAAAAAAGGGAGCTTGGTATTCTCAAATTTTGGGACTCATACCCTTATCCTCGTAAATTTGAAATTTCTAGATCGGCCACCTAACTGGGTTAGGTGAGATTGAGAATGTAACTTTAAATAAAAAATAATTAAACAAAATAATTATTACATATTTATTTTAGTCATATGTGGTCAGGTTTGATTGCTTCTATTTCTCTGCCTAGGTAGTGTGATCTTAATATCGAGAAGAATCTTTTTTACTTTTGAGAAAAAGTAATCCCATCCTACATATAAACTTACTTACGTCTTTCCTTTATTTATTTATTTATTTTTTTTGGAGAGAGAAAGATAGCACGCTATCTGTTTCGTTTATTTTTTATAAAAATAAACTTAGTAAAAAATGTGAATCAACTATGAATTTATTAAATTTTTATAAAATTGTATCAATCTGTGGACCTAAGAATGTAAAATATACATCTTCCATAAAAGATGAAATAAAATTTTAATGAGAAGTTCACTAACAACATCTGGTCGAGAAATTATTAATTTGCTATCATATATTAATTTTTTACTTCTATCTAAAAATTTATTAAATAACTTTTAATATTACAATTAAAAAAATTAAACTTTAGAAGAAAGAAATATAATTTTTAAATAAAAATAAAATTGATATATGATAATTAAGTAGAGCTTCCTAAAGAAAGGTGTTGAAGAATCCCGACTAAAATATTTTCCCGATAGGGATAGAGAAATGACATTTTTCTTGCAACAAAAGCAACAGGGATAGAGAAATATTTTTTCCTCTCAAAGTCAAGATTTTTGTGTGGTTAGTTCTAAGAAATAAGGTATTCACAGTTGAAAACTTTCTGAAAAGAGGTTGGAGTGGACAGGAGTGTTGCGTGTACTGTCTGGAAGTGTTAGAGACGGTTGATCATTTGTTCTCAGGATGTGTGACTACAACTACGCTGCTGGAAAGGTTATTGCCCAACAAACGTCTTCTCCATAATTGTCCTTCTCCCAGGGTACTCTGGGATGCAAGTGCCAGCAAGCATGGAGTCCAGGGGAGCAGAGAATTAACTATTATCGCCGCCACTTGGTAAGTGTTGTGGTTAGAGCGTAATAGAAGAATTTTCGTAAAGACTAAACTATGCCGGAGCTCTTGCTAGCTAAGATTCGTTCGCTGAGGGACCTCTGGTCTCTTTTTTGTCCACCTAATAGGTCTTGTTGATTTCCCTCTTTTTCTGGGCTTTGTTGTTTTCTTTTGCATCCTTTTCTTTCTTTGTCTTTCCGAGGCCCGGCTGCCTCATTTTGTGGCTAAGTTTATTTACTAAATGAATGAAGCGGTAGCATGCTACCTTCTCTCAAAAAAAAAAAAAGCCACCGCTCATTCAGTGCTCCGCTGGAAAAAATCTAGAATGGATCGGGTACATTACAGACGTGGCGTTCCCAACCAATGAAATTATCTCCCTTGGGTTGATATCATGTTTCATCATAATTAACAGAAAAATATTTTTATTATACTTTTCACTCAAATAGATAGATATGATTAATTTGTTACTGATGATGTGGTGCAAGTATGACACAGTAAACTTTCTCGCTCAACTGACTGCAATCTCCACCAACCCTCTTCCCACAGATACACGCACACTCACCCACAGGTGGCATTTGGTTCTGCCTAAAATGAACCCAAAATTTATTTTTCATATGAAAAATATTTTTTTCGCTTATTTAGTTCGATGTAAAAAAAAAAATTTTTACGAATTTGAGAAAAAAATTAAAGTTTTTAGTTTTCGTTGTTTTTCAACAGAAAAAGAAAACTGAAGCTGCATAAAAAAAATTTATTAATTATTTTCACCAGACCAGATAAATGTGAATTTTTTTTCTTCCAACCAAATAAATATTGATGAAAAATTGTTTTTTTTTTCCTACAAAGCAAACACTACAAGACGTAAAAAATTTTCACCAAATTTTTTTTTTCCATTATTTTACGTTGCACTAACCGAACCTAAGGGGCCGGGGAATAAATAAGTCTCCATAATTTGTGCGCGCCGTATAGAAACTCCAACCAATTAAATTGGTTTTCTGAAATTCACTTATACCATCATAATTTTTTAAAAAATATTTTTATTATATTTTGTAAAAAATATATAATTAATTAAACATCTATCTATAGTAATATACTATTCCTCAATAACATCACATCAAGCTCCTCAAGAAGTCACTTCTACTTAAGACATTCACAAATGAGAGAGTGCTATGTCTAAAAGAAAATATTGGATGCACCCGGTGCACCATAAATCAATTCTAAAATATGAATAAAAAATAAATTTTTATAGTACAATAATTTATTTAAATTTTTTTATATTATAAATATTATAAATTCTAAAACTATTTAGTTTGATTGAATTTTAAATAAAATTATTAGAATAATTTAACCTTTCTAATATTAAAAGTTAAAACATATTAATAAAAAATATTATTTTTTATAATATATACAAGATTAATTTATAAAAAAATGTCTCTTTAATTATATTTTAATTTTAATTTTTTTAAAATAAATTAAAATACTATTTATCCGCAGCAAAGCGCGGGCACTACTACACTAGTAAATAATGTGACGTGGCTATCACATAATAGACTTACTCCTTGAATTGGCCACCCTATTAGAATGCCTAATGCTAAAGTAACCAAGCCTCTCTCTCTCTCTCTCTCTCTCTTTCTCTCTCTCTCCCCCACATACTTACTTTTATTTTAGGGATAACTTTAAATACCACCTCTGTGGTTTCGTGCTTTTTTACTTTAGTACCATGTGATTTAAAACGTATCATTTTAGTACCCTGTGGTTTGGTTATTCTCTTTTTATTATCTTTTCGTTAATTTTTTCGTTAAATTAATGAGAAAGTTAAAACTACAGGAGAGTAAAGTGAATATTCGATGGGATATTTTAAGTTTTTTCTGTATAATTTAACGAAAATATTAACGAAAAAATAACAAAAAAAGAGAATAACCAAACCACATGGTACTAAAGTAATACGTTTTAAACCACAGGGCACTAAAGTGAGAAAGTACGAAACCACAGGAATGGTATTTGAAGTTATCCCTTTATTTTATGCAAAGGACAAAGAGCTCAATTAATAGAGTACCAACCAACTGTCTAGCCAAAAGTCTAAATTACGGGGATCACACGAAAATAATTAATGCAGTGTCTCCAACCATCCATATTATAATAAATTTTAAAAAAATATTTTTATTATATTTTTTAAAATGGAAAAGTTTAATTGATTGGAATATTGGTAGGGAAATTGATCGCCACATAGCTACTTTATTTAGGCACCGGTCAATATTCAAAAAATCAATAAACCATCCAACATATAACTATCTAGAATCTAAGCGGTTTTTAAAAGATTTCGATATGGACGCCAAGTTGTATGCGAGGTTTAAAAATTTAAATTGTTTATTTACTGTCAGATATACAAACCTGATCTATTTATTTTATATGACCCTACATTCTCAGATTCCACTAGCTAGCCTTTCATTTTTTTTTTTTCCTTTATGTTTCTTTTCTTTCCAAAGTGACGTATCCATAGCATCACCTTTTCATGTGTAGTAACTATTGATGCACCAACCGTCCCCAGCGCAAGTGGTAAAGAGCTTGGTGGTTGGTATCCGAGATTCTGAGTTCGAATTGTAGTTGATTCATATTTCTAGCTAAATTTATTTTTATAAGAAATAAACGAAGCGGGTAGCGTGCTACTTTTCTCTATAAAAAAAAAAAAAAAATTATTGATGCATTAAATTAAGAGAAAATAAACTATCTATTGGCTTAAAGGAACTGGCATCCTGTCGTGTGGCGGGAGGCTAGATTAGATCGAGTCACTTTCGAAATGGCGGGAGGCAGGATTGGGCCGAGTCACGTTTGAAGTGGCGGGGGACTTATTTGACCGAGTTACAATCGAGACCCGTGGACACTATATTTATATATTTTAAGTAAACTTGTTGCATCTGCCTACTAGCTCAAACTTTTAGGAAGGAGAAGGGGAGAAATTTGAGGGTATAAAGCGAGAGAGAGAGAGGGGGCATTCTACTCCATAACACCGGTGGTGGCAGAATCATAGATGGAGAAGGAAAAGGATAAGAAGGATAGGGTGTTGATCATTGGAGCTACAGGGTACATAGGGAGGAGGCTAGCGAAGGCGAGCCTCGGCCTCGGCCACCCGACCTTCCTCCTCTTCCGGCCGGCAAACGCCTCCCACTGCGACAAGTGCCAGCTCTTCATGGAGTTCACGATGCAAGGCGCTCATCTTATTCGGGTACGTACATCCATACAGATGATATATATTTTATGGTACTAAAAAAAAAATTATAAATTTTGGACGTCTATTTCTTATGAATCGAATAATATATAGCTTTTCAGAATATGGCTAGATATGTATATAAATTTTGTAGGGATCGTTGGACGATCGAGAGAGCTTGGTGGCGGCGCTGCGGGAGGTGGACGTGGTCGTGTCGGCGGTGGCCAGCGAACACCCTCTCGAGCAGCTGAACCTCGTCGAAGCGATCAAAGAAGTTGGGACTGTCAAGGTTTGTACGTACTTGCACATCTCATCTCTATATTTCTCGACGGAACGTAGAGATAAGTATCTCTACGCCCATTTTAGAAGTGTACAACTTATACCCTTTCATACTGAGGTTTTAAAAATTTCATACTGTGAAATGTTACTGATGTAGTGGCTATTTTGTGCGGCATCTAAAATTAAATATGTATAATATTATTATTTTATAATAATTTAAATTACATATTTCAATACATCAATAATATATAACGAAGCAGTAACGACACTTGCATGGAATTGACATGCGCGGCGGCGCGCAGAGGTTCCTGCCGTCGGAGTTCGGCATGGACGTCGACCGGATGGAGCACGCGACCCCGCCGGGCGATGCGATCTTCGCGGAGAAGCGCCGCGTCCGGCGAGCCGTCGAGGCGGCGGGGATACCGCACACGTACGTCTCCGCAAACTGCTTCGCCGGAAAGTTCCTCGCCGGGCTGGCCCAGCTGGGCACGTTCGTGCCGCCGACCGACCGCGTAGACATTTACGGCTCCGGCGACAAGAAGAACGTGTGGGTCGACGAGCTCGACATCGCGACGTGCGCGATGCTCGCCGCCGCCGACCCCCGGGCGCTGAACAAGGTGCTCTACGTGCGTCCTCCGGCGAATGTGTTGTCCCAGATGGAGGTGGTGAAGATATGGGAGAAGCTTATAGGCAAAGAGCTCGAGAAGGCCTACGTGGCAGAAGATGATTGGCTAGCCTCCATGGAGGGTAAGTGCCCAAAATAAATTCTATTTTATATATGACCCTTCTTGGTGCGATAGGATGGTCCAATTCATCCTCTATCATAAAAGATGGATTAAAACCTCTCACTATGAGGCTCTCACGATAAGATATATATATATATATACTAGTTTAGTGACCCGCGCGATGTGGCTGGCAGATATATTATAATTTTTTAAAATTTATTCTATAAATTATTTTGTAGAGAGTAGAGCATATTTATTTTAAAAAGTTTAGTAATTTTAAAGTATATTGAAAAGTATGAAGAATATTTTTTTTGAATATTCTAATTTTTAACACTGAAGCATCCGATAGGTATTAAATCACATTTATTTTTAAAAACTTTATATAAATGTCTTATTATATAGGTAGTGACGTGTAGGTTTAATAAAAAATAATAGAAAATATATTTAGCAAACAAATTCCAACATATCCATTATATTTCGCTAAGTATAGCGTTAGGCTGCGTAATAATTAATTATTTCAAAAATTCTAAATCCTAATATAAACAAATCCATCAAAATTTTCAACACAATCAAATCATTATATAATGGAGACAATATGATTTGTAAACAAAAATAAACATAAAAATTTATAACATATTAACCAAAATAATGAAAACAAATATTAAAAATATATAGAAATTCTAAAAAAAATTTATCTCAAATTGGAAGAGTCGAATCCCACGTAATTTAAAATATACTATACGGTAGAAAAATCTAAGTAAACAAACAAAACATCAAATTCAAATCAAAGAAGAATCTGTCAAATATGGTTAATCGTTGCAGGCAGATGCGGACAATTAGACAAAATAAATAGTATTTAGTATATCATTTCTTATTCATCCAAAATGAGTATGAGTACAACCCTTTATATAGACTTTAAAATGACCTTTCATATTCTAAGATGACTTTTTATTTTTTTTCTATTAATATATATGATATAGACTCTAAAATGACCTTTCATATTCTAAGATGACTTTTCATTTCATTCTATTAATATATATAACTCTTCGTATTCCAAACTTTTTAAATAAAAAAATTAATTAATTAAAAGAAATAAAAAAAATTAATGGGACCCATACCCCTAAATTAAGGGGTTGTGCCACATCAGCTTAAGAATATGAGAATTCATAGATTTATATAGATAATATATATAGTAGAGCTACTATGATTTTAGAAGTATAAGAGAGTTAATGCTTTCGTCTTTAATTTTGATTTTAGATTTGATTATTTTTACCTTTGGATTAATATTATTATCCTAAAGGGAACCACTATCATTCCGACCCTACAATTTTTGATCCAATGGTCAAAAAATTAAAAGCACAACTCTCTTATACTTTCGAAAGTATAGTAGCTCTACACTATATATATATATATATATAATAAGACTAAGATATAAATTTTAATAAAATTAAAAAAATTCTAGTAAAATTCAAACTTGGAAACTCCTCCTCCTCTGCCTTTGTATGATAATTGGATTATTTTTATATGTAAAATACATGCAGGGAAGTCACTGTTTTTGCAATCAGCAATTGCGCATTTCTACCAGATATTCTATCGCGGTGATTTGGACTTCGAAGTGGAGGGCCCGCGTGGCGTCGACAGCAGCAAACTCTACCCCGAATATAAGTACGTCACTGCCGAGGAGTACCTCAAGAGGTTCCTGTGATTCTCCATTTTGTGCTCTTCAAATTAAATTTATTTAATTTGAGGGAGCGGTGTGCAAAATTGGAGCTACGTACAATAATAAGAGTGTATGAGTGCCTCTACAAATACGAATGGTGGTTGAAGTGCTTGCTAAGTTTACTGTACGAGGATACAAATCACAAAATAAATAAAGCTTACTAAGCTGTACAAGCTAATTAAAATCTGATTTTTCTATACATTTTCTTAATTTTTCACGTGAATTTTCCTTTAAGGACAAGGGACGCCCGAGTCACGGCCCTCGCGACTCTATACACCTCGTGTTGAACAAAACTCCACGATTCTGAAGTGTTCGATTTCTTCGCGTTATCAATGGCGTCGTCGATACCGGGAAATGATTTAGATCCGTAGTCATTGTGTTGAGAAGGTCCATAAATCTGCAAAAGAATTAAGATTACTTCAGGTGAATACACATAAAACATTCTGTAAGATCTGAATTTCCGATACACCCTCAAGATCATTGAGAAGGTTGCTGTAGAGCACAATGATATTTATGTAATAAAACTAAGTTTTTCCGATTTTGCAGGGGTCAATCCACATCCTGTAACGTCCAGCAGTGATGAAAATGGACCCTTAAAATAATAACTATATGCAACTTTGCTATGAAATAACCTACCAGATGTTTGTACCATTGTCTTCCAAAGAGCCCTTCTCGATCCGTAAATGCCCGCTCCGCCATCATTAACCTATCGTTGAGCTCCCTGACTTTCAATGGGTTCTTCTCCAACTTTATGCCCCAAATTTCCCTTTCTAATGCCTAAATGCACGCAACGATTTTGCTCGTCAGAATATAACACCAGATAAATTTGTGTATATAAAAAACTATCCTTGTGTTATTTATTTGATAACCTTTATTTCGCCATTTATTTCTGTAGCTGCCCTCTTGAGCTCTCCGATAGATTTAAACAATGGAGAGAAACTGACCGGCGTACCCAGCACATCATGTTGTATCTCTCTTGTGCTTTCCTGTTGATATATGATAATATTAGAGAGTTTACACATACATTTTATATTACAATAGTATTTAGAAAGCTTTGACTTTTAATCGATCAGTTGTTCAAAGGAATGACATTAATGTAAAATCTGAGACATGCAATTTAAGTTCTCCAAAAGACATGATCACATGAAAGTCTGGACCGGAATGTTACCTGGAGCTCCAAAGCGTAGGAGACGTAATCAAAAGGTAAGAACTCATCATCTGCAAGCCTCAAAGCAACAAGGCCCCAAATGCTCGCCGCTGTATGAGAAAGTAGAGAAATAGAGTCAAAATTGGTTCCTGATTTGATACCGGCCTATTCAGGCCGTTAGAGGTTCTCGATTTTAAACTGTCCTGATGCAAACGCCCAAGATGTTGTCATAGGATGGCATCAGATCATGAGTGACATAAAGTTTTGAAGTAATGCTCAACATGGTATCTGCCAAACACTTGAATTATGACATACAAGAGTACCTGCTACATGCCGATGGAACATAGGGTCTCCAAATTTCTCCATCCATATGAAGTCGTCATACAAGGAATGGTAGACTGGGTATCCTGATAGACAGATATATCATTCAATTAATCGTTCATATGTACAATAAAATTCTTCAGCAATGCAAAGATGGAGATAGTGTAGAATTTAAACATACGGCAGATAGAAAACAGTTGGTACAAAATACCAGAACTTAAAGGGGAGAATTTACTATACCAATAGCTATGGTGGGCAACATTTTACTTAACATTGCCTCCCACTTGAGTAAAGAACAGTAGAGAAGATGGGACGAATTTTCACCCCGAAAGACAACCGTTGTAGAGGACTTTTAAAAAAAAAAGAAAAACAAACAAAAAAAAAAAAAAAAAGGTACCTTCTCCAAAAGCAATGTCAACTGAAGGAACACCTACATGTTGAACAAAAGCAGCAAAATCTGTTCCTCCACCACCTAATCTCCCAATCTTCAAGAAGTTGGGCGTTTCCAGAATAATTAGATGTAATCAGATGCTTCATAATTAAGATCCAAAGACGCTCTCATTTCCAATATAGGAATCAGAAGTGAAATAAAAACAGATCAAGATAATAATTCTGAACTTCGCAGGCACAATTATGTCGACAGAATGATTTTGTTTACAATTTTGGTACTTACAGTTGGAGAATCACCAGATCCGATCCACGACTCATATAGAGTCTGAGATGAGTTGTCGGGGTCTTGAACCTTCATAATAAACAGAAATATGCTGAACCTATTTTTATTACTGTTTCATGATATCTAGACTATTTTGAGTTCAAAAAAGAACAGGACAAATGGCTTTTTAAGTACCTTTTTACTTGCATCTATGATCAGTTCATCAAGTTGAGGGGTTGCATATGAATAGAATCCAGGACCAGCGACGGCAGAGTCAACATTGAGATAAGCAACAGCTCTAGAAGATAGCATCTCTTGATTCTCTTCCACCCATTCAGTAGATCCTATCTGCACCAATGCTAGGTGTGATGAAACGACAAATGATTTTCAAATCTGGTTGACAAGAGAGAGAGAGAGAAAGAGAGAGAGAGAGAGAGAGAGAGACCAAGCCATACTCTTCGGCATCCCAGCTACACAAGATAATAGTTCGCCGAGGTGTCCACCCCCTCTTTTGCAGCTTCCATAGCCTTTGAGCTAGCTTCATGCATAAACGAATCAACCCAAAAAAAAGGAAGTTGAGAAAGGCATAATGCGAGGTATAAAGTCATATAACTTAATATTATGAAGTTAGAACAGTAATTTACAACAACAGTGTATATCTGATTTACAATAATGTCGCATATCCAAACTAACAAATTATGCTAGAAAAGTATCTTGCTTATCCAGATTTACCTCAAGCAAAGCTGCAGTACCGCTGTTGGGATCGACTGCGCCAAATGTCCATGCATCACGATGGTTACCTAGAAGTACAAATCTGTGAATGTAACAAAACAAAAGAGTAACTTATTGTAACCCAACAAATTTATTTAACTTCAGCAAGTTACAATGGCTGCAATGTGCTAGGTCAGCATTATGCAATATCCATCACATGACCTAAGCCTCCAACTATATTTTGATCCCAATAAAACGATTTAACAAACAAATAGTTCGAAGCCAGTCACTTCACATTTCGCACAACTAATTTTCAAAGCTTTTTGTTTTCCGGTAAATGCAAACACTTCTTCCCTTACTCGCCCATTATGTTTGTGTTTTCCTTTCACCAACAACACATGATCAGTTGACCATCATATCTTTCATTTCAATGTATCAAAACTTCATTCTTGAAGAGTTGATCTTTTTTCTTGTTAATCTGCCAGCATATCCTGCTAATCAAATCCTTTTGTGATACAGCAAGTAACATGGGTTATTCCTGCCGCTATTAGGTAATAATTTGAAGGATCAGCTAATTAGCTACCCCTTTTATGTAATAATGAAAAGCTCGCCGCTTTAAAACTACAAGTTCAATTTCTACTACCATGCTTTTCAATCCATCCACAATAAATAAGAAAGAGGACAAACCTTGTGGGCTCCATGGCCCTCTCATTATAAATGTAAGAATTCCAAAACTTTCTCCAACTTTCTACGAAAGAATTCTAAATTAAAGCAAATGGATTAAAAAGAAAACGAAGTATGACGAATCTCACCGATCAGGTTCTTCTTTTCCTTCGATAACAGCAAAGACATTTTGGATTGTTGCAATTGTCTCATTCCCCTATCAATTTTTCACAATGAAACACCAAAATGTAAACAATTTGAATTTAAATTCAACTAAATCAGTACCGTGAATCGAGTGCATTGAAATTTCTACAGGTTCATACCATGTAAGTGAGGTTGAGAATCCCCGGCCCGGGCCCAAGCCGATACACCGGGGACCCCTCTTCGCCCTGCCATTCGTCGGGCGCCTTGCGCCCGCCGATCGTTCGGTGGATCGCCTCCCCGTCCCGCGCCGACACCGGAAGCGAAGGTATCCCCGGCACGAGCCCACTCGCCGCCACCTCCGCCAAGCTCCACCGCTCGCATTCCCCGCCGTCACCGTCGCCGGCGCCGGCGCCGGCGGCGCACGCCCACCCAGGCGTCGTCGGGTCGCCGAGCCCTCTGTACGTGCTCCCGATTTGAACCCCGCTCGGCGGCATCCACGGCCCCTCCGGGAACGGCTTGCCCCCGGCTCCGCCGCCGTAGTCCTTGGCGTCCGTGTAGATCACGGTCGCGGCCGCGCCCGCGTCCTGGGCGTTGCGCACGATGTCGCCGCGGTAGATCTTGCCGTAGCGCGCCAGGACCACGGCTCCGGTGAGGTTAACCCCGAGGGACGCTAGGGCTTCGAAGTCCTCGACGCGGCCGTAGTTGGCGTAGGCGACGGGGCCCGCGACGGCGCCGGAGGCGGCGAAGGCGTGGAAGGTGGGGATCGCCTCGGCGGCGGCGGCGGCGTAGGGGTCGCCGGGGTAGAGCTCCTGGACGAGGTCGAAGTGGGCGGCGGGGGCGGCGGGGGAGGGGGCGAGGGAGAGGGAGCGGTGGACGGGGAAGGAGAGGAGGACGCCGTAGGAGGCGGAGTGGGCGGGGAGGGCGAGGGCGGAGAGGGCGGAGAGGACGTAGGCGGCGGTGGCGGCGTCGGCGGCGGAGGAGGCGACGTGGGGGCGGAGGGTGAGGGCGCGGAGGTGGCGCGCGGCGGTGGAGTTGTCGGAGAGGGAGAGGAAGAGGTCGTGGTAGGTGGGTTTGGAGATGGGGGAGGCGGCGAAACGGAGGAGGAGGGCGACGACGACGACGACGAGGGAGGCGAGGATCGCCATGGCCGTGGGTTTGGAGGTGGTGGTGGGAGGAGGGAGAAGGGGCTCCCGCATGGGGTTTACTCGTTGCGATTGGATTGAGAAGATGATGGAGAGGAGAGGGAGCGACGAAGGAGAGAGAGAGAGAGAGAGTGAGTGTCAGAGAGAGAGAGAGAGAGAGCGAGGGGGAGGAGAAGTTTCAAAGTGACGTTTCTCTTCAGTTTTAGTACAATTATCTATCTACGAGCTAATGATGTTGAAAATTAGAAACTTTGCATGCACCAGGTGTATCTATACAATGCATGCACCGCAGACAGTATTTGTGTACTTTACGAATCCTAAGATAAATTTTTAAAAAAAATTTAAACATCCAAGCCTCAAATAAGCATGTCTACATTTGTTCGCTCTTATCTCGCATTATTTTCTGCTTGATTGGTACGTTGAGTAATACATAATGACGAAACTAATAGTTCAAAGCTCGATTCGCACACCTGCTATTTTGTAACATGATTTAAAATCTTGTATTACCCAACACTTTAGATATTCCTTTATCATCTTGTTCCATTTACAAATAACACAGGAATCTTTGGGGTATGAATAACTTTCTCAAAGTCACTGATACAGTGAGAGCAATGGATTGCTTAGCTTAATTACTCCTGAAGCACTCTGCTTAAAGGTTGAGTGCTACGAATTATAAAATTATTATAACCACAATAGTTTGAGTTAATTCTTGCAAAAGTTAATTGCTTTTAAAGGTGGTGGGCCAGTACTAGCTGCATATATGATTGGGGAAGATAAAGTGAAAATTCTAAAGATATCTCTTTCTCCTTTTCATATAGGGGCGTTTGGATTGACGAATTTTTAGATCCAACGTAACTCGAGTGTAGAGATGTTTGAATTTTTCTGAAGTGTGATTATTTTTCTGTTATTTGTTTTGACGTAACTTGTATAGTCTGGAAGTTAAATTCAGTCACTTCTTCTGTTTACTTTGGAGTAACTTGATGCTGGTAAAATTAATTTTTTGAGTTTGATTGTTTATTTTGATGTAAGCAAGTGGATCCCGTTATCTCCTGAATATAGTAGTAAACTTATTCTATAAAATACAACCTATTAAATAATAAAAAAATTATTATTTTTTAAAGATAATACTAATTTATTATAAATAAGGTAATTTTAACCCATTATAAAGGAAGTAGGGTTTATGTTATACTATTTAATAAATTTTTTAGAAAAGGTTGAGTGTGGTGAAGTCGAGTTCGGCATTCTAGAAGAAAAAATCGAGAGTAGGTGAAGTGGAGGTCTAACGTAACTTGAGTTACACTATTTTTTTAACTTACATTAAAATAAATATCGAAAGTGACGGAACTTGAGTTCCACTCTCCCACTTACACCAATCCAAACAGACCCTTAGTGTACCTGACAAAAGTCCCACATGGGTCCAAGATGGCAACGTGGAGCAATCATTTCCTGGACACTAGAATAATCATTTATTTGTTAATAAAAAAAGATCATACTTGAAATGGTTAAAAATATGTGGAGGGTAATCCTAAGATTCAGTTGGAAATATTTGAAAAAATAATGTTATCTACGCACCTAAAAATTTATACTCTTTTATTAGTTTTATTAATTTTTATTTTAAAAGTTTTGTGAATACTTAAATTGGTGAAATGTAAAATTTACACTTGTATATACATAGTATTTTTTTTTTATAAAAGAAAAAATCAAAGTTCAGGTTATCTTTCACCGTCCATTAATTTAGATTAATTTAAGATAACGTAGAGGACAGGAAGAAAGGGGTAACTATCCTTCACATCAGAATCCAATCAAAGGACTTTAGGCTTGATATGGCACGGGCACCAGTGGAGCTTTTTACCAATACCTCCATTTCATGGGACCATTGTAGGGCTCGCAATCCAGCTCGTTTTTTGCGAGCCAACTCGTGTTCAGTTCGAAATGAGCTCGAGATTGATCGCTTGTTTAATAAACGAGTCGAATACAAGCTAAATTTTTTAGCTAGAAATTATAACAAACTGAACATGAGTTGAAATTAGTTCACTCGTGTTTTGCTCGATATAACTCGAATATATATAGGGATGTCAATGGATATGGATATCCGAAATATTATCCGAACCCGAACCCGAACGGGACGGGTTTATCCGAACTAAATGGATATGGATTCGGGTATGGATATAGAAAATAAAAATCCGACGGGTATGGGTACGGGTATGAATTTCGTATGCACCCGACCCGAACCCGAAAATCCGAACTCAAACCCGAATAAATTATATACATATTATTTATTTATTTATACAATATATAAAATGCCTAATAATTTTATCCGTTGGATCTTCATCCAACGGTATATTTTGAAATATAGTAAAAAAATTATTACTTCGGGTTTGAATTTTTGGGTTCGGGTTCGGATTCGGGTTTCGGATTTTTGATCGGGTCGGGTATGGGTACGAATTTTTAAAACCTGCCGGATTCGGGTTCGGGTTCGGATTTCAATTTGGTTGTCGGGTTCGGGTTCGGATTTTTGAAAATCCGACCCAAACCCGACCCATTGACGTTATACACGAATGAACTAGAATGCTTCTTGAAGTATTAGCTCTTTTTTACTTCCAACTATTTCACCCTTTGGTCAACTCTATTAATCACTATT
Source organism: Puya raimondii (assembly GCA_016920855.1). Taxonomy (NCBI): domain Eukaryota; kingdom Viridiplantae; phylum Streptophyta; class Magnoliopsida; order Poales; family Bromeliaceae; genus Puya; species Puya raimondii. The sequence goes on along the minus strand of JABWPP010000049.1, from coordinate 36,929,562 downwards.
AGCTTTTATATCAAGACTATTCTACTATTTGAATTTTAGGCCAATCCAGATATAAAGAGATCTATATTTTGTGAATTTCAATCATTAGATTAAGATTCTAATTTTCTTCCAACCTTTCACCCAGTATTATATATGGTTGACAATCTAATGTATTGTTCGCTAAACAGCTCATATTCGGCTCGTTAATAAACAAGTCGAATATAAACTGAATTTTTATTGATATTTTAACGAATCAGCTCATCTGTGTTTGGCTCGTCGACAACCCTACACCAGTAGAGCTCTTACCAAAAGCTCCATTTCTTGGGCTTTTCTTGCTAAAGAAGAGATGGGCCTACTATCAATTTGAGTGAGAGTTGGGCTTCTCTTTTGGGCTAACTGTGCACTGTTCATATACTTAATTATATGGTTTAGATGAATAGCCCCTTTCCCGTTAGATTAAGGAGTTTGAGTTTAAATTTCTATGTTAATTAAGAATAATACTCTTATTATGCTAAACAAAAGCATGATTTTTTTTTTCTCTTACTTGTTTTCGTGAGAGTTTTGCTAGTGTATTCATCTGCGATTTATCATTTTCTTGATGCGAATGATCGTTTAGATTCGGCGAGGGGAAAAAAAATATTATAATCTGATTATTTCGACGGTGAATATTTTGTGAAGTTTGGCCTGTAATTTTTTTTTTTTTTTTATTTTTAGTTGCTCCGAGGAGTGTAGTACTCCCTATACATTGAGTGTCTCTTATGTACGGTTTAATGTACTTTTATAAAAAAGCATAGGCACTCTATTCATTAAAATCGTCTCAACAACTTTGTGAGAAGAACCGCGTATCAATGAAAAAGCAAGTGTGGGGTGCCTCTCCCAAAAAGTTTTTTTTTTTTTTTTGTTGAGATAATTTATGTTGTTTTCTTTCATGTAGTAAACTAATCAAGTCTCAATAATCTCTAATTTTTAATGTAGAACTTCCTAAATTTGCTCTACTATCTATCTTATAGAGAGTAATGCTACTTACTTAATTATACGTCTATAATATAATATGGCAGTAAATTTCACACTCTAAGCTCTCTATGGCTCAGATTTATTCATTTATTTTATTAATTTTTTTTCTAATACTAAAATAAAAAAAAACTTTTAAATCCAAAAATTGTGAAGTGTAAGTTGTACATCCAAGTATAAAATATACATGTAGCATTTTTTATTAGAAAGAATAAAGCGTGATTGGTTGAAGAAGCGCCGAGTGTGACTTTGGAGGATATGAATTAAATAAATAAATTATCCAACATACAAACCCCACAATCTCAATACCTATCCAAACCCAACTTGCTCTCCCACGGGGCAAAACACAGATCATTTAGTAAGCTTGTGATCTAATTAATGCGCCAAGTGTTAGTGTTAAAAATATTAGTCCCATATGTAGGAAAGAAATAAGAAGCCCACATTTTCAAAAACTTAAGTTTATATGTAATTTGCGAGAATTTTTTTATTTATAAACTTTAAGCTTTTGAATTGGTCTGAGCTCTTTTAATGACCAGAATTGTTTTTAATCAATATCCTCAAACTATTTTGTAACTAGGCATGTAAGTTTCATTTAGAAGCTCTATTTTTAAGATCTAAAAGTCTACGCTAAACCTTTGCTTTTGAAACACTTTGCTTCAATTGTCCGACCTTTTAAAAGTTTGATTTTGATATTTAACCTTTCAATTTATCTGATATAAATCATGTGATGATTTTTTCGGTGTAAATTTTAAACCTATTACTTATTTTAATAAAATTATAGTTCCATAAATTAAACGAAAAATGCTAATTAGGTCTATAAAGATAGACGATGTATTCAAATTTTAAAATTTAATAGTTACTAAATAGTTCAAATCAAAAATTTTAAATGTAAGATAGTTAAATCAAAATGAATCATAGTTCAGATATGTTCCATACACAATTTTTGCCTAGCTAAAAAAGTAGCTATCACGCGGTAACTGTTGAGTACCATAACAAGATTCAATGAGAATCATGCTAATCACACGCACACTCAGAGAGAGAGAGAGAGAGAGAGAGAATGTATGTATATGTAAGCAGGGCGTGCTCACGGGTAGGAATTAAACAAGAGAAGAGAACAAGAAGAAAACAGCATGCAGCTGCACCAGAATCAAAGGAACAGAATGAACCTCAGAATATTAAAAAGAAAAAAAAAAGAAAAAGAAACCCCACACATTAAAAAAAGAGTTAATTGCATACAGGTCCCTACAAACATAGTGAATTGTAGATATATCTCTGCAAAATTTAATTTTCATAAGTTATTCCTACAAAAGTCCTAATGTATGCAGAAATGTTCCTCTGGTTTGTTACCGTTAGAGAACTGTTTATTTTTTAACACCAGGCTCGTGAAATGACATTTTTACCCTTACAAATATGTCCTTGCAAAAATTGGATACGAAGAAGAAGAAGAAGGCGGCGGAGGCGATCGCCCGCCGTGATCTCCTCCCTCGCCGCCGCCGGCGACGACGACGACGACCACTCCGACCTCCGCTCCGCTCTCCCCGGTGGCCGAGTTCCACCTCTCCGGCGAGATGGGGCCACGTCGACAAGCAAAAGAGGAAGAGAAAGAGGAAGAGGAAGAGGAAGAAGAGTAAAATTGTCAATTCATCTTATTAAGTAACCATGATTAGGTATTTTTACTGTGGTTAACTAAATTTCTCTAACGGATCCTAACGGCAGGAATATTTCTACATATATTAGAACTTTTGCAGAGATAACTAATGAAAGTTGAACTTTACATAAATATATCAGTAATTTGCTATATTCGCAGGGACCTGTATGCAATTAATTCTAAAAAAAATGGGAATAAAAGAATAGAACCAGAAGAGATTGCGGCCAAAAACAAAACCCAACAACAAATACTAGTAGCCCTCTCGCAAGAAGCCACGCATATATTTTCAAAAATCCAAAAGCCAGGATTCTCCTCGCAAAAAAAAAAAAAGTATATTAAATTGAACAGGAATTAATTGAACCTGAAATTAATTTTGAAAAATACTTTCTAAATTTCAACTTCAAAATTATAAATTATGCTTATCTTTTTATAATTTATATTTGTTAATTAATTAATTATTATCGTGTATGTTAATTTATAGAGTATTATAATATTTAGGCTAAATTACAGAAAATTTTTCTGTAAATACTCGCTTTTTCATTTTTCTTTTCTGACTTTCAAAAATCTACATTTGCTCCCTTAAAATTTTAGAAATATTTTCAAAGGAATACGACGTTAATGGAGAGAAAAAAATGATCAAATTATCCTTACTTCTTCTATAAGAAAAAAAAATTAATATATTTCTATCATTTTGAATAACATTTTTTTGTATAAAATATAAGAAATGAACGGAATAGTGATGGAACCCTGATAGAGGGGGACTAAATGTAATAACTTGAAATATTGATGGAATAAAATGTAGATTTTTAAAAGTTACGAAGAAAAAATAAAAAAATAAATATTTACAATTTTTTTTTGCAATTTAGCCTAAAATTTATTTGCAAATATAATGTTGCTCGTGAATCCCCCAAAACCAAATGTAGCTGGAGCATGTGTACGTAGCCTAACGTAGGCTCCACCCTTATTGCCCAAAAGAGAAGCCCGTGATCTCCATACATAGCTTTTTTTTTTTTTTTTTTTTTTACTTTTTTTTTCGGTAAAGATGCAATGAGACCCCTCCACTACATGACGTTATGAACTACATCCCTTGGCTTTATTCTTTTTAGTTAACATTAATTCTTTCAACTTATGAATTTTCCTCTCTTTTTTTTCAAAAGTTTAATACTAGTGGATTCTAAATTTATCTTTTGGACCAGCTACGTTGACAACTTTTGTTAAACGAGAGAAAAATTAAAGTCATTACGTTATAAGGAATCGGAACCAAAATTAGCAAAAAAGTTACTTAAATAAAAATAACTAAAAATAAAAAATGCGCCCAATCGAAAAAGTGCCGAAAATTTACCGGTACGATATGACACGCATCTTGCCGTACCGTGACGATGTGTGCCGGTCATAAAAAATACATGTACGTCGACACATAATGATATAAAATATCTATTTTTTTTAGCAATAAAATATTCTAATTGCTTATTATATATATTTATCAAATTTTTTAAATTTTATTAAAAAAATTACTTACTAATTTAAAGAAAAGAGGGTTTTGAGCTCTGCCATCGGTTGCCAGTATCCCGTTCGCACGATACAGTACGATAGTTACGGCGCGTGTCGATAGGCACTTAAATCCTTGATAGAACTGCAGGATCGAATTCAAAATTGGCTATAATAGAGGGGTCTCTCTACAATTTCACCCCTCTTCCCCTCACCTTTAAATACCAACACACTCTCTCTCTCTCTCTCTCTCTCCACTAACACTCTCCACTTCTCACCATGCTTAGGTTCTCTCACTTCTCCATCTCCTTCCTCTTTGTCGTCCTCTTGAGCCCCATCCATGTCCTCTCCCACACAAAGCACCTCCGACCGGGTCCCAACCCGAACCCGAATCCGGACCCGGACCCGGACCCGTTTCCGAGCAACGCGACCCGAGCCCAGCTGATCGAGGAGCGGTTCACGAGGTGGGTCCGGTTCATCGGCGGGCTCCAGCACAGCACGTTCCAAGGCGCCCTCAACAAGCCCTCCCCTTGGCGCACCATCACCGTTGATAAGAACCCCAAATTTGGGGATTTCACGTCCATCCAATCCGCCGTCGACTCGCTCCCGCTCATCAACCTGGCTCGAGTCGTCGTCCGGGTCAACGCCGGCGTCTACACGTGAGCCGACTCACACTCTGTTTGAATGCATGAACATCTTATTCAGCATAAATATGTATATATTTTTTATTTACAATTTTACGGAATTGTAGACAGTAATATGTTTTTAAAGGTAAAACTTAAGCTCTTTGTTTTCAAAATTTATACTGAAATAAATTATTATTAGATATTTTATTCCGACATTTTTATAGAATTTGCCCCTTTTTTCGGAGTATTATTCTACCGTTTGAAAATTTTTACTTTATGATTTTTTTTTTTACTTTCTTATAGGAATATGTCGTTAATAGAGTGGCATAGTGTATTTACAAATTATGGAATGGCCAAAGGCAAATTATAAATTAATAAAGTGCTATATTTTACCACTAGGTCATTTGTAAATGTACTATTTTATTATCTTATTATTTGTAATTTATAATATTTTGATAAAAATCACTAAATAGTAGATTTGTAATTTATAATATTTTGATAAAAATACCGACGGTCCCTAGCGCAACTGGCAAAGGGCTTGGTGGTTGGTATCCGAGGTCCCGAGTTCGAATCCTAGTTGATTCACATTTCCAGCTAAGTTTATTTCTAAACGAAATAAAACAAAGCGGGTAGCGTGCTATCTTTCTCTCAAAAAAATATATATATATTTTGATAAAAATCACTAAATGTTTAAGCTCGAAATCTAGTAACTTCACATTTTCAGTTAAATTTATTTCTATACTGTATAACGACAGAGTGAAAGTACACTAAACTGCAGAATAATAATAGTAATAATAATAATAAGAGTTCGGCCATGGCGCTTTTAAAAGTACAAAATACTTGGTTCTTGTAAGTTTTCTGCCGTTAGATCTACTCTTTTGATCATTTCCATCCGTTAGATCATACTATTCAGCCAACTACTCATTTAATCCTAAAAAATCACTATCATTCCAACCGCACATTTTCTGATTCAAGAGCCGAGAAACTACGAGCATCAATGACTTAATACTTTTAAAAGCATATGAGCTCAATTCTAATAATAAAGTGAAATTACAATTCGATTTTCTTTTCTTTTCTTTTTTTGGGGTTAATTTTTGGTTTTAGGGAGAAGGTGAGTATATCGGCGACGAGAGCGTTTGTAACGATAGAAGGGGCGGGAGCGGATAAGACGGTGGTTGAGTGGGGGGACACGGCGGAGACGCTACAAAAAGGCCAACCTATTGGCACGTTTAATTCCGCAACTTTTGCTGTGAATTCCCCCTTTTTCATTGCCAAAAATATCACTTTTAAGGTTCGTATATGTAATAATCTTTTTCTCTAATAATTTAAGCTATAAAAAAAAATATTTTTTTAATATTTATATTCAATAAATTTTGTTTTTTTTTTAAAAAAAAATTAGAATACCAGTCCAGTTCCGGCACCGGGGGCAGCAGGAAAACAGGCGGTGGCGCTGAGAATATCAGGCGACACCGCAGCGTTCGTAGGGTGCAAATTTTTGGGCGCGCAGGACACGCTCTATGATCATGTGGGGAGGCATTTCTACAAAGATTGTTACATTGAAGGCTCCGTCGACTTCATCTTCGGAAACGCTCTCTCCCTCTACGAGGTCGATCACTTACCTCTTTTTATCACATATTATATTATTTAACATGCTATCAGAGCAGAAAATTTTGAATTCGAATTTTACTGTCTTTAGTTCATGTTCACATCGCAAACCTATCAGAAAAATCTGAAGTTAAGAAGTGAGGGAAAATACTATGCCCTGATAGCTTAAGTTTTTAGGGATAAATAGTTGCTTCACATTATTTAACAATTACTTATGAACTTTATCATAAAACAATAATAAAAATATATAATTTTTTAGGCTAAATTACAGAATTTTTTTTTTATAAATATTTTTTTTTCACTTTTTTTTCTTTCTAACTTTCAAAAACCTATATTTTATCCCCTCAATATTTTAAGTTGTTGCATTTAGCCCCCCTCCGTTAGGATTTCATCACTATTCCGTCCATTTCTTATAATTAATACAGAAAATATTCTTCAAAATGACAGAAATATATTAAAAATTATTTTTCTCTTATAGAAAAAGTAAAGACAATTTGATCATTTTGCCCTCTCCATTAACGTCGTACCTTCAGAAAATATTTTTAAAATTTTAAAGGGGTAAAATATAAGTTTTTAAAGTCATGGAGGGAAAGTGAAAAAACGAATATTTATCGAAAATTTTTCTGTAATTTAGTCTATTTTTTAACATAAATTTAAACTCCGATGCATCGACCGCAACAAATTGAAGTTCAGTGATCTAAGTATGATTTGGCTAAATTTTGGTGTCAATGAAAGTTATATCTTCATAGAACAAATAATGCGAATGAGAAATAAAGGGGAAAAAAAACAAATAGATAGGATAAACAAGCAAAAGTGGGGATATGGTCCCATGAACTAAACCTTCTATATGTGGTTCTCTGAAGAGGATCCCACCACAATGGGACTCACATTGTTGGTGTATAATAATGGCTCATTTTGTGAATGACCCCACATTTTTTGGACTGTTTCCAAACAGTAAAAAGGAGATATACTTTTTTTTAAAAATGGCATTTAAAAGAAATTCAGAGAATCTCCAAATCTAAAGAGGGGATAAAACAATTTAAAAAACAAGAAGCGTGGCCCTGAAAAGATAAAATGAAGAGTTGCTTTGTCTCCTTTATGTCTTGTACACTGAAACGCTTGTAACTGTTGTTTTCTGAGCCAAAAACGAGCTAATAACTAATCAATCGTAGGGAACAGTGATTTTTTTAAAATAAAGGCTAATTTATTTTTAAATAAGGTTAACATCTTATTACATACACTATACTAGATATATTGTTTTTGATTAGTTTATTTTTTCGGAGTTATTAGTTATTGCATTGGTACAAATACAGAAAGCATTAAATATGAAAGATTAGAATAATGTAATCTAGAATTTTAAGTTTTTAGAGGCAATGGTTGTTTCAGCACCGTTTTCTCGCCCTTCGTTATTGTGATGAATTGTTGAAGAATAGAATACGTACGTGCCGGTGCAGGGGTGTCATGTGCACGCGATAGCACGGGACTACGGGGCGCTGACGGCGCAGAACAGGATGAGCCTGCTGGAGGACACGGGGTTCAGCTTCGTCAACTGCAGGGTCACCGGCTCCGGCGCCCTTTACCTGGGGCGCGCCTGGGGCACCTTCTCCCGCGTCATCTTCGCCTACACCTACATGGACAACATCATCGCCCCCCGTGGGTGGCACAACTGGGGCGACCCCTACCGTGAAATGTACGTACCCTTGCGGTCCATCTTCAAAATGAGTCGTCGAAAAAAGTGTTTTGCAGCTTCGTTCTTTTTCTGATACGAAATGGTTATGGAGATCTCTGCTGTGGAAGCATCGAACAAGATGCTTGCTCTGTGAGATTTCTATCGTGATTTTACATCGTTTTACATATTTTGTTTCTTTATGGATGTCGTACGTGGACGCAGACGCAGACGCAGAAGCAGAAACAGAGCCAAAAAAAAATGGCAACACGAATGCTAATTTTTTTCTAGAATTTCTGTTGGATGCTTATTGGGCCCAAATTTCTTAGGCCCGTTGAGCGAGATGCGGCTCCAACGGACCTATTCTCGGCCCAAGTAAACAAAAACACCCAAAATATTGGGCTCAAAGAATTAGAGATTGGCCCAGCAAGAGAAGCCCACGTTATTGATTGTTTTAATAATTTGGTCACAACCACAATCTCTATTTATTTTGGGTTTTATTCCACTAAGGGTACATCATAGCATTGCTTGTGTTGTTGCAGGACTGTGTTCTACGGGCAATACAAATGCACCGGCCCCGGCGCGAACTACGCGCGGAGAGTTTCGTGGTCGAGGGAGCTCACCGACGAGGAGGCCAAGCCGTTTATTTCCTTGAGCTTCATCGACGGGTCCGAGTGGATCAAATTGTGAAGCTAAACCACCGCATCATTATTTGTTACCATCAAAAACCACTTAGTGAAAGGAAAATATACATCTTGCGCCGAATTAGTGACGTAATTATCTCATAAATCGACCACTTGTACTTTAAACTCTAGTAATTTTGATGACATGATAATTGAACCCCCTCGGTTCTGAGTTATAATTGATTTTTTTGATATCATAAAAGGTCCTAATTTTAGTTCTCCGTTGGAATGTTTTTCGATCATATTAACTAAAACGCGACGAGGTGCATTATCACTAACATTTGTATGTAACTTTCAAATTCAAACTTTTGTTGTTCAAATGGAGATCGAATAAAATTTCGAACATCCGTATCCATTGGCATCCATATTCTGGCAATCGCATCACACTAAAGTATATGTTCAAAAGAGAGGACAAATAAGCATTCATAATGCATTAAAAGCCGCAAAGAAATTAATTAAGAACCAATGATGAGCCAAGGTCCGTGACAACAATAATTATTGATCTTAGTGAATTTAACCCCCCCTCATTCATTGCTTGGTCTCAACTCAAGCCTCCACCTCATTCACTGCTCTGTCTCAACTCAAAAGCCTCCAGGTAGGTGGTCTGCATTGCATGTGCAAGTTTTGATTTCGTGTCTCATTGACGACAATATCATTCTGTGCATAAAATTTTCTACGCATGAAATTATAAAAAAAAAATTATAATTTTTACCTGCCTAACCAGACTTTTATAAAAAGAATTATAATTTTTACCTGTCAAATCAGACTTTTATTGGGAGGTCTGATACCGAACAAAATGTTGATACCGAACTGCACCTCAGTCAATTGCCTCTGGAAAGTAAGCCAACTCAAAGGCGGCACGCGGCGTCCTACGAGAGCTGGAGTTGGCGACAATTGCCACGTCATGGTGGGTGATTTGGCTGGAGAGGAACTAAAAAACTTTTGATAAAAAAAAAGATCGTCACGAGACATCTATTAGCGGAAATTCGAAATCTTTGGGATTCCTACTATGCTCTGTAGCCATTCGGGTTTTTTTTTTTTTTTTGAGAGCTGGTTTTCTCATCGTGTAATTTAATTCACTCCCGAATTGAATGAATATAACATACTATCTTTTCCTCAAAAAAAAAAATTAACTTGAATATTTTGTTAATGAAAAGATCAATTCCCCCCCAAAAAAAAAAAAAAAAACTCGGTTATATACACAGGTGATGTATAGTTAAATTTAAATGGGAGATAAAAATGAGCCCAGTAAACCCCACAAATTCAAAATATCCAAGTAAAAATATAATAATTCAATTATTGTGCCATGCATCGTTTGACCAAGCAACAGCAGCGACAGCGACACGAATGCTACCCAGGTGACAAATAGCCGCTGTGTTTCAGATTCAGATCAGGTCAAATATATGGTACAAAAAAATAAGAGCCAAAGTCAAATTTCCCATCAATATTAAATTTCGCTCTAAATTCGTACATAAATTGACCTCTCAGAACATGCCTTCACCACATCATCTTCGCTGCAAAATATATATAAATCCGAAACAAAATTAAATACTCTTTAGAACATGCTACATTAATCTTATTTACAAAGCTTTTTTTTTTTTTTTTTTTTTTTTTTGAGAGAAAGATAGCCCGCTACCCATTTTGTTTATTTTAAAAATAAATTTAACTAAAAATATAAATCAACTAGAATTCGAACTCGAAAACTCGGATACTAACTACCAAATCTTTTGCCACTTGCGCTAGAAACAGTCAATTATTTACAAAGCATTTTAGACCCTCTCTCTCCAAAGCGTATTCAAGTCAAATCTCAAGGGCGTTGATTTAGAATAAAATACTAAGATGCACCGTTAAAATAGAACACTACGTCTACGTGTACAAAATCTCTAAAAACACCCTACATGATTCCAAATTATAAATTCACCACATTCGATCCAAGTAATAATCCCTAGCTAATAATTCGGTGCTAATTAACTCACTTTTAGAGTTACTATTACACGCATCTCGGACGTGCGAGCACGACCTGCGGTTCGTGCTCGAACCCGAACCCGAATCCGAAACCAGACCCGAACACGGGATCCGCTCGGCTGATTCGGGGCGCTGCTTCAGCGCGCTCCGCGACCGCGCCACGGACGAGCACGTGTCCGACATGTAGCTCGGGTGACCGGGCCCCCCGTGGGGATACCGCCGCAGCAGCACGGGGGTGACCGCCGCAGACTCGCACGTGCCTCCCACGTGCCGCGGCGTGTTCTGCGCCGTTCGATTGGCGCGGAGGCACCGGCGGTCGTCGTATCCGCTGCCGCCGCTGCCGCGGCGGGTTACGACGGAGAGAGGCTTCATCGGGAGGAGGGCCGAGGACGCGGTCACCGCGCGCGGCGTGTCCGGTGAGCTCACCGCCCAGGGACACGTCATCCGTGCCGATCGTGACCTCAGGGGTTGACACGTGTCCACCTCGACGATCTTCGGGCTCCGGTCCCAGCTCGACGTTGGGCTCTCGTGGCTCGCCCCCAACTGTAATTAAATTTAATTAATTATAATTAGAATTAAACATAATAATTAGTAATGAAAAATGTATGGAGACCCCTCAACTTCTATTATTTGACAAAGTTCTAAATTTTATTCTAAATATAAAAAAAAAAAGTACGTACGAAGGATTTTCCAGTGCATACGCGCGGGTGGATTCTGCGGACGTCCGCACGGAGGGCGCGGGATTTATGGGAATGAGCCGAGATTTGGAGTCGCATAAGAGCTTGTAATCTATGGAGAGTGGTGGTGGTTTGTTTCCGTACGAGGTAGCCGCGTACGAGCGCTTGGATCTTCACGAGAGCTTTGAGAGCACGTAGAGCTTTTCTCGCCTAAATCGAACAAAATTTTTAACAACAATTAATAATTTTCGAATTAAAGAGGTAATTTTGATCTGAAGAAGAGTGCAATTTATTAACTAATTTAGTATTAACTGCTCAGTAAAAATTAAACAAACTGTTTTATTTATGTGAATTGTTGTAAGTTCCTTATTATTTTCTTATTCAAGCCCAAAAAAAATGGATATTGTAGAAACAGAGTAAACATTTTACTGAACACAACAACAGGGTAAACTTGTGCATGAATTTAGCACAAAATTCTCACCCTCATTAAGAAATTGTTTGGTTGCATATAATTATATTATAATTATATATAAATTCGTATTCGATATTTGATAAAATATATTTAAATTCAACTGGTATAGTTGAAACTGTACGGAAAAACTCAACTACTGCAAACAAAAATTTCAAGTGCAGCAATTCAAGATAATAACTTAACATAAAAGAAAAAGCTCACCTCTTAATTACCTTTTAAGCTTTTTTTTTTTTTCAAATAGTGGAGTTAATCTCATCATTCATATGTACAATAATAAAATTTTGCAAATACTTTTAGCTGTATGTAATTAAATAGATTATTTACAATTACATCGCCTTCTTTTAGTATGTCCGATTAAACAAAATATATATAGTTACGGCCGCTATATTTCTAACTGCATGTATCTTCTGAACTAGCTATCTATTTCTAACTGCATGTATCTTCTGAACTGGCTATCTCTAATAATATTTCTAATAATAATAATAGATATCGGGTAAAATGTATATAAGAATTTTGCATTAAATTACTAGGAAAGAGTAAAACTTTCATTGTAGTTATAGAAATTGAGACTCATACCAAGTAGCCTCTGAACACTTTTTGGATCACAATCGCTGCTCGCGCCTTGGGGTTTCCGCGATTCGCCACCGCAATTTCGACTGAGCTAGCCGGAGTAATCTTCGTCGTCGTCGCCGCCGCCGCCGCTGCCGCCGCTGCAAATGAAGCGGAGCTGCTGCGAACCTCGTCGACGGAGCTCCGCCCCGGCTTTACGAAGCTCCACCTCCTCTTCTCCCTCCACTCTCCACTATTCAAATTGGGATTATTCACACGCATTTGATCATCATCATCCTTAGCCTCTTTCTTCGTCCCACCACCCAAAATTCTCCTTATCCACCTCATTGCTCGGCCCATTTTGTTACACTACCTGAATCAGAAAAAAAGAAACTAATTTGGGAATTTTATGAAAGAGGAAACTTTACGTTAAATGTGAGGGGAAAGAGCCATTTTTACAGTACTTGGGAAAGGGAACAAAACGAAGTGTGACCACGAAGAGATTTATAAGCAAATGCCCAAAAGAGGAAACCTTTTTTGAAAGCCTCAAAACAGGGGAGTATGAAAGAGAGAGAGAGAGGGAGCACAAAAAACTTAAAATTTGTGCAGGGGAAATGACGTACACAGCAGAAGAAATGCTCGTCTCTCTAAATATTCTCCACTTCAAAATTCCCATCACAAAAAGACAAGGGATAAGATCGAAATAAACACTATACAGAGAGGACCCATTGCACACAGTTTTGTATGCTTGGGGAAAGGAAACGTTGTTGTATCCCTTCTCCTTTTTCATTCACATTATTACGTGTAACAGAGAGAGAAATTATTACTTAGTAGCAAGATTGAAAAAAGAAAAGGAAAATTAACTCCTCAAAATACTCAAAAAGATGGGATTTTTATACAAAATTAGCAGCAAAAAGACAAGGATTTGCATCATCGCAGTGAACTGCGAAAACCAACACGTAACATACAAGTTGCGGATTTTCACACTAAATTAGTGGGAAAAAGACGAGGATTCGCGACAGTGTAAAGATCAAAACGGGCGAAGAACAATACAAAGGAAAACGCAATATAGGATCCAAAATGGCACCTCAAAAAACTCAAAAAGCTCGGATTTTTATGCTAAATTAGTGGCACAAGCATGAAAAAGATAAAAAAAAAAAAAGAAACCCAACAAGTACAAAGAAGCACTACAACATTGTTTTTCACAGCTTACACGCACCTAAGCATGAATTGTATGAGAGATAACTCCAACTCTCTTTCTCTCCCCCTCCCCTTTTGGCGCTATTGCCTCCTCGGAAAAGAGGTACACAGTGAGCCACGCTTAAGGTTTCAAAAACTCTCAGAGGCTCCCCTGTTCCTACAGTAAAACCTGAGTTCAGAGTACAAAATCTCTGTAAACTGCGAAATGGGTTCTCCTCCCCTTCATTCACCAATAAATGCTCTCTCTTTTGCCTCTTCTGAGAGATGTAAAAACCCAGGTGAAGTAATCATGGATGTGTATAGTAATGCGTGAGGGGGAGAGGGGGGAGTAAAGGAAAGGAAAAAGTAGGATCCTGGGTTTGGTATGCCGTATCTTTCTCTGCTCATGCTACTGCCATTCAACAGAAGCTTTGTTTTTTCTTCTTCTCTATCTCCTCAGAGAGAAAGAGAGAGAGAGAGAGAGAGAGAGGAGAAGAAGAAGAAATTTAAAAAAAAAAAACGAAAAAAAGGAAATTGGGTTTGGTCAAAATCTCAAGTTTTGTTCAGATCCGAAAGGTGTGGCAGTAAAGGACTAAAAAAAAGGCTTTTTTTTTTTGTCATTTTATCCTCTGTGATTAGTTTATTTGGTAAAGGGAGTGAGAGGTAATTAAAAGAGGACTTTTTTGTTTCTTTTCTTTTTTTCCCCCTTGTTTGTAAATTGTTAGAATACAGAGAGAGAGAGAGAGAGAGAGAGAGAGAGAGAGAGAGAGAGAGATAATATATGAGCGATGCTATTCATGTGACAAGTAAAAAAAATCTCATTCTTTAGATTAATGAGTGTACTATTGGCTTAAATAGGCCAGTATTCTGTTCTGTGACGGGAGGTCATGTTGAACCGAGTCATGTTCGAAATGATGTGAGGCTAGTGGGCCGAGTTATGTTCGAAGTTGTGTGAGGCTGGTGGGGCCGAGTCACAATCGAGACCCGTGGGCGCAGCATCTGTACGCTTTAAGTAAATTAGGTATGTATTTCTAACAACTCGAGCTTTTGAAAATAATGGTTAGCGTCAATGATCCGACATGTACATCATATATCCAGGTAGAGTTTTCCATAATAGATATATATAAAAAGAGAGAGAGAGATTTAATCAGGTTCTGCAATTGTGCTCATTTGTGTAAAACTATTTAACCTCAAGCACTTGCCAACATATTATTTTTCTATTTTATAAGTGCATATAATCTAATTTATCTGATATCTATGATGCGCATAACAACAGTAGGTATTTAAGGATTCAATAACTTGTATCACAATTTTTTTTGTTTCGAGAGAAAATTAGTATGTCATTTTTTTTAAGAAATAAACTTAACTACTAATATAAAATAATTAGATTTTGAATTTGCGACATCGGATAATAATTATCAAGTTCTTTGCTATCTGCGTTAGGAATGATCGGTCGTGGTTTATAAAGACGGTATTATAAAAATTCAAATTTATTTCTCTCAAAATTGATACAGTGGAAAAAAAAAGAGACGGTACAAAATTAAATTCGGTAAATGTAATCACCACGTATTAATTTACTCTAATGACAATTAACAAAACTAATCTTCTGATTAATATTAATTTAATTATATATAATAAGGTAGCGACGCTAGTAATTAACTCGATCGCACTGACACAAAAAAAAAAAAAAAAAAAAAGTCTACGGGATGACGTAAGAACGGGTTCAATAAAGGCGGGAGATGGGGGGAGGACAGGAAAGTAAATTCGCAGCGGGGCTCCCGAGGCGCGAGATGACGTCATCCGGATCCTGGGGCGGCGTGAGCGAATCCGACCCATTCCGATTTCAGGCGCGCGAGGTACGAACTTGGAAACGCGATTCCCCGGATCGGGCGAGAAATTAGTGCGTGCGCCCGGTGCGTGCGTGCACCTCGTGCACCGTGCCTAATATTTTGTAATTGGCGTTTTAATTTTTTTTTAAAAAAATATACTTTTACAGGTGTGATCTAAAATGTCTGAAAAAATTAATATGGAGAGGATTATAAAGTTTGAGAGCACGTTGCCTAATCATTAGGTAGCACGGCAAAATGATTTTTTTCAGATAAAGGCTCACGCTATCTGTTTCATTCATTTAGTCAATGAATTTAGCTACATAGAGTGAGACAGCAAGACCTCTGAGAAAGAAGAAAAAATGATAGAAAAAACGATCTAAAAAGAAAGAGAAAAGAAGAGTGTTTAAAGGTGATTACAAACTTCGAATCAAACACTTAAAATTGCAGATATTACCCAGCTCTACTAAACTCAGTCCACTCCTTTGCCAGCACCCTAACTCGTTGATCAGTAAAGATAGTGTCGGTAGATAGATTTATAAAAATAACATTATTTCTTTCGCGCCAGATCGTCCACCACGTTGCCGACATCAGTATCTGTGTCTTGAGAGTGTCCTCCCCTCTCCAGCAATTTCTCCCAAATAATATTAATGTCCTCAAGTAAGGAGAATAAAAGGAGCTCGTCGAGATTGGAGATAAATAAAAATTTACTAATAACACATCCCACCAACAAATGATTTACAGTCTCCAAATCAGTACTGCACATTACACACAAGTGGTTCCCTAACCACCTCTTTTAAGAAGATTGTCCGTGGTAGGCAGTCTCTTACAGCACTGCAAAATGATGATAGAGAATTTAGTTTATAAAATGATCAGAGAGAGAAAAATTAATATTTTAATTTATAAAAAAATTTAATATTAAAATTTATGTAATGTTTAGATATTTGATACACCTGGTGTAGGCATAAATTCTTTTGTTTTGTTTTTTGTATGCAGAAGGTACAGGATTTAGGGATTAGACTAACAGGAGGAGATTCTCTCTGTACCATAACAGGGTATGGAAATCGATCCGTGTTAGTAGAGTTTCTATTCTGATTTGTTTTAAATGAAATAATAAATGTGGGCTAAATATTTTAAAAAATAATAATTTATCTAAAATCTATTTTGATCTACTAAAAAAATAAAGCAGAAAGTAAAAAATCTATTTTTTTCCTTAATTCGCTTTTGCCCCGACCTTCACCGACTGAAGGGCTAAAAGGAGACAAAAAAAAGATAAAAAATAATTCACTCTAAATCTGCTTTGACCTACCAAAAAAGGGGTAGGAAGTGGGAGAATCCTTTAGCCTCCGAATTGGCCCCTTTTGCACTCCTAACCGGACCTGACAACCAGTCAAAATGACTCGACTCGAATCCAACCTGATAAATTTTGGTACTCTTCCTATACAGACCTATTCCACCATTAGAGTGTCTAGTCCATTTGTATCCGTAATTTGCTGGATTCAATATTTTAATATAAGTTAGCAGTACAAGAGTGATTAATAATTATAATTATACTTTAAAAACATTTAGGAAGTGACCCGTGCTACGTATTTTGTCTTATACAGCACTTGATTTTCTCACCTTAATAATTACTTTGATTATTAAGATAGATACGTCTAATTTAACTGTACTGCAGCTAATAAAATTATACTCAAATTAATCAGCATTTTTTTAAATATTTTTAAGGAAAAAGTTTACCGAGAGTAGTATTTTTTTGATACAAGGCCAATAAGAAAAGTGCTTTTCAAAAAAGTAAAAAAAGGAAGAAGCAAGTGTACATTAAATTCGTTAAAAGTGCTTTTCAAGTAAGCAGCTTTTGATGTAAATGTACAAAACTAGGCCTATAAGATAAGCTGAATCTTTAGTTTTGCTTGAGCACCACAACAATAACATCCAAATCTGTTGCCTCTGCATTCAACTTTCCTAAATCGTACTGACCGTTCCTAGCGCAAGTGGCAAAGGACTAGGTGGTTGGTACCCGAGGTTCCGAGTTCGAATCCTAATTGATTCATATTTTCAACTAAATTTATTTTTTTAAAAAAATTAACGAAACAGATAACGTGCTATCTTTCTCTAAAAAAAAAAAAAAAAAAAACTTCCCTAAAACGTAGGTTACATCAAAAGCACTCAATAAAGCAAATGAAGGTCACGTCGTTTTCCCTTATCCCACCACCAATTGCTTTTGCCTAAAGCACTTATGCACTATAATTCAAATTGAGGCTCCTTGGAAACATAGTTTATACCAAAAAGTACACAATCAATTTACGTCAAAAATAATTGAGGCATAAGCTAAAGTGTAGGAAAAATTTGTAGTTTATCTCGAAACTTTAGGAAAAAAAACAAAAGAAAAGCATGTGAAATTGACACGTGAGATAGAAAATAAGAACTTTACATATTATATAATGCAAAAGGTTAATCTATTAAATATTAAAGATTGGAATTGAGCCTACCAACTTACAAAATAATAAAATTTAGAATTAGCTATGTTTTAAGTTCATGTATTTTTTTTCAGTTAATCTGTGTAACGTGAATTTTTTTTTTTATTCTGTCTATCGAAATGAAGTATTGGAGGCACACTTTATAATAGATCAAAAATTCTTTGATTTAAAAAGTTGTCTTGTTTTTTTTCCAACATTTTGACAGTTAAAGTGATAGCTAATTTCTGTTCCTTGTCTCTCTTTCTCCTCCAAAGCATAGCTCACATGTCCCAACACACACAAAAAAAAAGAAAAAGGAAAAGCCACTAGAATTTAAAATCCCACGAGGGTTCTTGAGCTCCACTACTCTCTGTTTCCATGATATAACAACATGTTTGAGAATTTAAAAAATCTTCTTTTTTCTTTTTGGCTAAATTACATAAAACACTCATGTCAATACCTGCTTTTTTATTTTTTTCCTGTCATTCAAAAATTTATATTTTGTCCTCTTAAAAAATAAAAAATGTTCACAGAAGGGTACGGTGTCACAAAATGACTAAAATGTCCTCATCTTTTTCATCTCCTCCTCCCCAATCTTGTTCATCCCGCATCCCGCACCCTCGCCCACGCCTCTCTTGACCCCAACTCCGACTTCGTGCGAGGGCGAGATGGCGGAGAGCGAGGCGGCGGCGGAGGGCATATGTGTGGGCATGAATAAGGGCTTCGGAGGTATTTTAGGTATAAAAAATAAGATATAAACGGAGCCCTAACGGAACACTGACGGCGGGGGGGCGAAATGAACATTTTTTATTTTTTAAGAAGGCAAAGTGTAGATTTTTGAATAACAGGGAGGAAAGTGAAAAAGCGGGTATTGATAGGAAGGTTTTCTGTAATTTAGCCCTTTTTTTTCTTTTTACTGACAAAGACGTGATTTTGAAGGCTTAAAATACAAACTTTAGTTTCAAATGTCTTATTGTACTTAAAAAACAATTAAAATGTTATGATAAAAGTTTTTTAAAAAAATAGTTAGTCCGATGCAAAAATATGAAAAAAAAAATTTGAGGAAAAAAATAAAAATTTAAATAATTTTATATGGTTCGGCCAATAACCTACATCTACGAGTGAAGGCTGAGTAAATATTGTAATTATAGTTTGAGCGGAGTATAAAAGAATATTTCGCTCACAAATTTCTAATTTTCAAAATATTTTCCAACATAGTGTCTTATCTGTCGTACCGAGCCAGAAAATAAAAAATATATTTATGTTAATAATAAAATTTCAATAAAATAAAAATTAAAAATTTATAAATTAAAAATAATTTTAACTAAATTAAATGGAACAATCAAAATAAAATAAAGTCAGAAGATGCTCGAATCTGAAAATTTCCACGAGCTTCTCGTGTATTAAATATTGCCTAATTCAAATAGGCTTTCATATGCTTACCAACTTTTGCCTCAAAACTTTCACGCGCTGAGATATAAAAATCATGTGTTTCGCTCATGATTTTTTATTTTTTTTGGACTTTATTTAAACGGGAAAGATATTTTTTTTAAATTAAAAAAATGCTCCTTAACCTCGAATTTTTAGAATACATCCGACAAGAGTTTGAACCTCCAATCTTTATTTTGATGATGTATTTTAGCAAATTTTACATTGCCTAAACTTTATTTTTTATTATTATTCTTTTCCCACATTTTAAGAAAAAGACGACTATTTCTTTCGCTTGACAAATAAGACTAGTATTTCACAAACAAAAAAATAATATTGAAATATTTTATATTGATACCTTTCTCACATTTATGCTCGAAATTTGAATAATAGTAGTTTAAAATTTTATTTTAACAAGAAGGGAGTTTTTATTGTGTTGGAAGTAAATCTGTTGATGTAAAATATTTGTAAACTAGATGTATTGACACCTCCGAAATATGCTTCGGTCAATCAAAATCATCCATGTGACGCCCTAACTTTTTAGGAGATCATCCATTCTAGGACTACTCCCGTCCTAGCACGCTTAACTCTCTTAACCTTTTGGACCTAGCCACCGTCCAAAATGCTTAAGCCGGGTTAAGAGTTTAGCCCTATTATATCTCATATATAGGACTACCTGGGGTCTCACAATCTCTCCCCCTTTAAGTCCAGACGTCCTCGCCAGGCTCAAACTCAAAAGTATCAGGCGATGTGAGATTCGTCTCGCTAGCGTAAGCTGACCTTGTGGTGAGCCGCGCTCCACCCACAACAGTCAACAGTATGAGAGCCTCGCTCTCTCCGTTGTATAATCTTGACTCAATCGAGACTCATCTCACACTTCCGGCTGGTAATTGGCTCTGATACCAACTGTGACGCCCCAACTTTCCAGGGGTTCATCCATCCTAGGACTACTCCCGTCCTAACACGCTTAACTCTCTTAACCTCTTGGGCTTAGCCAACGCCCACAATACTTAAGCCGGGTTGAGAGTTACGAAGGAATAAAATATATAGCTCTGTTATCTTGTGAGTAATTAAATTTGATAAAATTATTCGATGTGAAAGAAACGTATATAGAAAAAAAAAAACAATATGAGGTCCATCTTGAATTGTAATGTAGTTGAAACTTGGAAGTGTCATTTTATTTTATTACTATTAAGGTGTGTTTGGTTCGAAGTCGGAATCAGAATCGGAATTGGAATGGAAATAAGCTAGAATCGAAATTGAAATTATTCATTAACTCATTCTGTTTGGCTCGCCACTTTAATCGGAATCGGAATGAACTATTCACATTATCGGTGTTTGGTTTAGATAGATATCATAAACGGAATCAAATTAATATATCAAATTTATCCTTATAATATATTTTAATTACTTTTAATCATTTTGAATACTCTATTTAAAATATAAATGAACAACTTATAAAATTATTAATGAAAAGTAAGATAATTTTACTGTATTGACAAGATGATTTAAAATTAAGTTCGCAACTCAAAATATAGAATTTTATAATTTAAATTCAGACTGAAAATTAAATATTAAAAAGTTACATTAAAATTTTGAAATAATGTCAAAATTTTAAATATATTTTAAAAAAAAATTAAAATTTGAAATTGAGTGGATAATTCAAAATATAAAACTAAATTTTGATTTATTCAAATTCAAACTTAAAATTAAAATTAAAATTTTATTTTGAATCCATAAAATTTAATAAATTTTACATAAAATTTTAATAACATTTTTAATTTTAAATAAAATTTAAATTTAAATTTAAATTCAAATTCATAAATTAGATTCGAAATGCTTGATTGAATTTTAATTTTTAATTCAAGTTCAAATTAAAATTTAAAATTAATATTTAAGTTTAAAATTATATTATAATTAAAAAATAAGGTTAAAAATTAAATTTAATCCAAATAAACATTCATTCCACCCGAATTCAACTTTCAATCCGGCCTCCTAGACTAGATTTGTAAAAGGAGTGATTTGGGGATTCCATTCCACTCCGGAATCGAAATCGGAATGGAAAAGATACTCCCGCGTATCAAACACCCACAAACGAAATCACCGATTTCGATTCCGATTTCTGGGTGAAAAATGTAGAACCAAACACGCCCTTATTTTTGTTGAAGGTGATTGGACCGGGATGTTTTTTTAAACCCGGTCTATGGCCCACAAGTGCGGCGCGGGCCAACGGTCCATCGGTGGAAGAATCGGAACCTCAGAGTACACGTGTCGGAAAACGACGCGAACGCCGCCACGTGTCACTTCCCTGTTAGGAATCTCAGGTGGGGCCCGCATGTCAGCCTCACAAACCGTGACATATCACGGATCCAGTAACGCACTAACGCCCACCTCAAGGTGGGCCCCACTGCACTTGTCATGGTCAGCGCTTAAATTACGAAAATGTCCTCATCCCGGTGCTAAGCACCCTTCACAGTCCACGATGACCGAAATGCCCATGAATCGCCAATCGCGACCGTCGAATTCTCGTCGCTCCGAGGGTGTAATTGTAATTTCGTCGTAACAGATAATTACGTAATTGGGGGAGAACTCCGAAATCTCGGCTCCATCCTCTTCCTTTTTTTTTCCTCCGTAAACTTCTCCGTCGATCACATCTCCCGAGATCCCGAGAACGCGAAAAAGAGGAACCAATTAGGGTTCCCCGATCCAATCCGATCCATTTCTAGGGTTTCGTCTCCTCTCTACTCTTCACGAAGGGCCCGGATTCCGAATCGCGGGGGAGATTCCGAGCTCTTCGATCCAGTGGGGAGGGAGTGAGCTAGCTAGGGTTTGGATTTGGGTTTTGGGGAGGGGGAGATGGGGAAGGTGGCGGTGGGGGCGGCGGTGGTGTGCGCGGCGGCGGCGTGCGCGGTGGCGGTGGTGGTGGTGCGGCACCGGATGCGGAGCTCGGGGCTGTGGGCGAGGGCGGCGACGGTGGTGCGGGAGCTCGAGGAGCGGTGCGCGACGCCGATCGGGAAGCTGCGGCAGATCGCGGACGCCATGACGGTGGAGATGCACGCGGGGCTCGCATCCGAGGGCGGGAGCAAGCTCAAGATGCTCATCAGCTACGTCGACAACCTCCCCACTGGGTAAATTAGCTCGAAAGATACGATCTTTCGATTTCCTTTCCTTTTCCTTTTTTTATCTTAATACCTGATGATATCCATTTGTAATATAGGGCATTATTTAATGCATTGGTTGGTGAATTTATTACTGTTTTGGTCGGTGTTTCTTATATGTGAAAAAAATTTGGCTATGTGATGTTTAATTTTATAAAAAGATGCATTTCTGTTGTTTATAAGTTAGTGATTGATCTAATTAGGATCTAATTATTGATTGTTTAGTTCGAATTTAGCTTGTTTGATAGGTGATATGAGAATTTCGTTTTGATTAAAGATGAAATCTAGTTGTTTGTTTCCAAGAAGTTTCTTCATTTATTATGGGCATTTTTGGTTTGCATTTTGCCCTTTTTAGATCTATCACCTTTTTCCTCGTCAAGCTTGGTGGGTAAATTAGGGTAAATTTTATATTAATGTAATCTATCTTTTGAGCTATAATATCCTATTTTGTCTCTCGTCTTGTTGTTTTATCATTTATGTGTTTCAAGCTGTATTACTTGTTTAAATACTTTGATATCCTGCTTGGCAGAGCAAGATTCTTAAGTGCCAGTTTTATTAAATTTAATTAGGCAAAGTACCAGTTTTATGATCTTTGACTTATTCTATTGGTGCAAAGCAAAAGTAAATCGGCAACCATTGCTATATTCTTTTGCATAATTTTTTTGGTGAATCTTGATTATTCAGCTTCCTTCGAAGGAAGCAGCTTGCTTTACTTATTCTATACGTCCTTCGAGTGTCTGATTCATGTGAATTATGTTTATAATTTAAGCTATGTGAATTATGTTTAATACATCAAATTGTTAGCTTGCTCAAGACTTAATTGCTTTATGGCAGTAAGACTCAAGTAGTCAGAAACCTACTCTTTGCTGTCAAAAGATTTATAGATGCTATTCATTAGCTGTTAAAATCTACTGTTCATAGGAACGAGAGAGGATTATTTTATGCATTGGACCTTGGAGGAACCAATTTCCGGGTTTTACGTGTACAACTTGGAGGAAAGGAAGGGCGTGTTGCCAAGCAAGAGTATGAAGAAGTTTCCATTCCACCACATTTGATGGTTGGAGGTTCCCATGTGTGTGTTGTCATTGTTATTCCTTGAATTATGTGGGTTTTATTTATTTGTTTATTTTTACCGAGCATAACTTGGAATATGATTTCAGGAACTGTTTGATTTCGTTGCTTCTGCGCTTGCGCAATTTGTTGCTTCTGAAAGTGAAGACTTTCACCTTCCTGATGGTAGGCAGAGAGAACTTGGTTTTACTTTTTCTTTCCCAGTGAAGCAATCTTCAATTGCATCTGGGACTCTTATTAAATGGACGAAGGGCTTCGCCATTGATGGCACGGTAAAGTTCGTCATTTAAATAACATGTGCACTTATCAGAAGAGTACAACCATCATAGGACTACATATTTCGTCAATCCTATTTTTTGAGCTAATTAGTTTTATTTTCCTTTTAATTAACTATAATACAATGCAAATTCACGCTGCACAGAAAGGTGACAATAAATGTCTCAACTTGGAATATGGTAACTACGTTGAAAGATAGTTTGTCTGTTGGCGTGCACAAAACGAGGAAAAATGTAAAATTGTATTCTACATGATTTAGTCTTGATCTTATTCGTGAAAAATGGATCAAAGTAATTACATTTTGATGGACTGCTCTACTGCTGTGAAGTCAGGTTGGGGAAGATGTGGTAGCGGAACTGACTAGGGCTTTGGAAAGGCAGGGAGTTGACATGAGAGTTTCAGCACTAGTGAGTCGCTGTTCATATACTACTACAATATTTAGATTGAACAAGGAATATATTGTTGATTGAAGCATCTATCAGCGCCATGCTTGAAACTGAATTTTGAAACGCCATATCGGTGTGACAAGCATCACATGATTAAATTGTTATGTATTTACATATCTAATGCGGCAGCTACTGCTTTGATGTAGGTGAACGACACAATTGGGACATTAGCTGGGGGCAGATACGATGATAATGATGTTGTTGCTGCTGTGATATTGGGTACTGGAACAAATGCAGCATATGTAGAGCGTGCACATGCAATTCCCAAGTGGCATGGCCTATTACCCAAGTCAGGAGAGATGGTGAGCGACTATCTTTATTTGGTAGTCTTATCTAGTAAAGAAAGTTCGATGTCAAATTTTTCATTGGTGTGCATCTAAGTGGTTGTGGCTAATGTTGTATGTGTAGATTGTTGTATTGTACATCCGTCTGCTTTCTAGTTTAGTCAATGTGCTGGAAGTGCCTTTAGGCTCTAAATAAAAGGATTCGTCATTCCTAGGTAGTTCAAACGTCTAATATTATAATGAACTCCAATTTAAATGCTTTGCAGTTTATTTTTTTCTTCAATTTAGTGTTAATTTTCATTGCCAATGATGAAATATGAACTGTGTGATCAAACTTATATATGTTTGTATCTGTTTATGCGTTCAAATCGTGTACATGTATATCTTAGCAACATGGCTAAATTATGTTTGCTATATTATAGGTAATCAACATGGAATGGGGAAATTTCAGGTCATCGCATCTCCCTTTGACGGACTATGATCAGGACTTAGATTTTGAAAGTCTAAATCCTGGAGAACAGGTGTTTGTTAATTGTTTCTTCTTTGTTGCTTGCTACAAAAGAATTGTTAATTGTTTATGTTGTATAAACACTGTAAACCATGTTCCTGTATATGTAGATATATGAAAAGTTGATCTCTGGAATGTATCTGGGAGACATTGTACGGAGAGTCCTGTTAAGGTTGGCTCAAGAAACTTCCCTTTTCGGGGATACAGTACCTGCAAAACTTGAAGTTCCATTTATACTGCGGTATGATTTCTTTCAGAATCTCTGCTGGCCACCATGTTAATAGTCATGCTTTGTTTCTTTAAGCGTGATGACAGACACAGCTACGATTATGAACTTTGCTTGTCGTTGTCTTTTTATGTACTTTTTATGCTTACTGCTTCAATCATGTGAAAGATATATAGTGGTATTGGTATAGAGTTTAATTAAGTCGAAGCTTAAAGTTTGGGGATGCAATTTACCTTCTCTTTTGCCTGGCATTCTGATGATCCCTACAATGGAGTAAATGTTGAGGATCAACCCATCTTTTATCAATAATTGGTTTAGATTACATTGGCGATCTCTTGTCAATATGACAGAAATGATAATCTGATTCTTTTGACGATGAAAATTGTTAAGAATAGACTAGTGACCTGATATAGAGTGATTGTGGGCATTGCATTGCGTGGCATTGCGTTTTCAACAATTTATTCATAAATGGCCATAGCTACTAGCTTTTCTGAAAAGAAAATTTGGATTGTGTAACATGCAGGACACCTCACATGTCAGCAATGCATCATGACACGTCACCCGATCTCAAAGTTGTTGGAGCCAAGCTGAAGGAGGTCTTAGGGGTATGCTCCTTCCATTCTTTTTGGTTTTATGCAAAAGGCCAGTTGCAGAAAATGTCTATCCTTCTGTAAATTTCACCACACTGATCTTTTCTTTTTTTGTTTTTTTTTCGTTTTTGTGATTTTCAACTAAGATATCTGTATCTTGATTATGCTGCCTGCCCCTGATTGCAACTATATTACACAAATTATCACGAGTAGGCTAGTAGCACTTTTTAGTATACCGAAGTAGCTTTTGTCCTAAACTTGTAAGAGAGAATAAAATAAAAGGAGCTTTTTTTAAAAAAAAGTGTAAAATCTAAGAAAAAAGTGGACTATTTGTGCTAGGAAACCCATAACACAATCATAGCTTCCTTATTAGCTTGTTTTCTTTCAATCTCAGATCCCTAGCACCTCCCTGAAAACAAGGAAAATGGTAGTCGGCATCTGTGACATAGTCGCCAGGCGCGGGGCCCGCCTGGCTGCGGCAGGCATTTACGGCATTCTGAAGAAGCTGGGGCGGGACACTCTGTCCACCGAAGGCGGCGGTGGTAGCAAGCAGCGGACGGTGATTGCCATGGACGGTGGGCTCTACGAGCACTACACCATATTCAGCGAGTGCCTAGAGAGCACTCTTAGGGAGATGCTTGGAGAAGCCGCCTCGGCTTCTATTGTCGTAAAGCTTGCCAATGATGGCTCTGGAATTGGAGCTGCGCTGCTTGCGGCCTCTCACTCGCAGTATCTCGAGGTCGAAGAGTCTTAGAAGGTCTCTTTCTTTTTTTTGGTTGAACTTTTGGGTATATTGCGACTTGCACCTTATCCCCTTCGACAATGAAAACCTGTACTCCTTTAGGGGAAAGGGTAAAGTGCTGACATCTAGGGGGGTCATCTATCGGTTTTGATTTCGAGATGGTAAAGTGCAAATTGCGGTATATCCAGGGAGAATTGTATGCATTTTCACCCTTTTTTCTTCTTTCTCTTTTTATTTTCCTTTTCTTGCTTTAGTCCCCTCGCGGGTCGCGACCCATTTCGCTATTCTGCGGAGACTCTATTTAGTGCTTGTGCAGAAGCATGATCTTACAGATAAAAGAGGTGGAAAATCATCTCACCAGTGTATGATGGGCAGGTTGTGTTAGTTTCAGTGTAGTTCTGGCCTGCTAATCATTTTCTTTTAACCCTTCTCTGCCCCTTTATGTTGCGAACCAGGCAGAAATTTAATCTATTTCTTAGTTTCCTTATACAGTGTTTTCTTTTGACAATGAACAATAAAGTGGGGGAATATAATAAATCACTTGTCATTATCTGCAAAAGTGCTTCTGTAAGTAGATGTTGATCAGTTTTCTCAGATTGCTTGGTTGTTGGAGATTTTGCTGTGCTTCATAGGCCATCCAATCAATAAATAAGGGAGCAATGCTAGTGTTGTATAAACACAGGCAAACACAAGGGAACCAACAAATCCAAGAGAGTTTATCGTAGATCTTGGACCCTAATCTTAGACTATTTTTTGGACCCTAATCTTAGACTATTTTTTGCGCTATTAAGAGAATATGATGATACCCTCCATGATCATTTTCTTTTTGGATTAACCTCGTGTAAATGGACGGTGTTAAGTTACGGCCGAAAATCTGACTCACAAACTACACATTACAGTCGAAGCCCTTTTCATTGTCATCCCCATCGGCGTCCGAAGGTCCCTTTCGCCGGCTACCCCTTCTCGTTTGCAAGAGTGGAATCACATCATTCTCCGTGAATCGTTTCTCTTGGAACCCTTTATGATTCTGTTCGCACCTTTGCAGAATTTGGAGAACTTCCTTCATCGTCGGCCGTGTTGAAGGTAGAGTGCCTGTGCATATGATGCCTAACTTGAACACGGCTTCGACTTCGCTCTGGTACGATGGTTCGCAAATACTCCTGTCGATGGCGTCAGCGATTTTATTGCCCTCTTGCAAGTGCCGCCACGCCCATTCTGCTAAGCTACCGTGATCGCCTCCGTCGTTACCTTCTCGCCCTGTGGTCAGCTCCAGGAGAACCACTCCGAAGCTATACACATCGACTTTTTCGTTAACTTTCCGCGTATATGCACACTCTGCATAAAACATAGAAATGTCGATTAGTTTTCGAAGAATGAATCAATACCAACAATGTTTTAACTATGATGTGGTGAAACTGATTATTGTCTTAAAAACTCATGAACTAACAATAATTCAAGTCCTCACCTGGAGCCATGTATCCAAAGGAGCCTGCTAGGGCCGAAACCGAATCTGGTTCTCCGGCCCGGACCAGCATCCGGGCGAGCCCGAAATCCGCTATCCGTGCTTTGAACTCTGAATCCAGCAAGATGTTGCTGGACTTCACGTCGCGGTGGACGATCGGCGTTGAGCACTCGTGGTGCATGTAGCACAGCCCCTGCGCTGCACCGAGGGCGATCCGGAGCCTCGTGGGCCAATCCAGCCGCACCTGACTTGCCGCCACCGTCCCCCGGCCTTGCAGCCACCGATCTAAGCTCCCGTTCTCCATGTACTCATAAACCAGAAGCTTCGAATCAGAGCTTGAGATGCAGCAAAGCAGCTTCACTATATTTGCGTGTCTGACTGAACCCAAGATTTTCACCTCTGACTCAAACTCCCTCTCAAGTTTCGCATCGACCCTCCGCGCGTTCCAGATCTTTTTAACCGCCACCGTCCCTCTCGCGCCGTTACCAAGCGCCACTTTGTACACCTTCCCGCCCCCGCCGCTCCCGATCAGGTTCTCCTCCTTGAGCCCGCCGATCACCGCGCCCTCCGCAAAATTCAACGCCTGGAACGACGTCAGCTTCCACCCGGCTGGGTCGGAGCCGTCCTTCCGCCTGCGGATGTCTCTGATGACAACGAACGCAAATGCGACTGCAATAACAAAGACGACCACGCCGAGCACGAGGAAGAGTACGAAGAGCCAGTTCGAGAGGCCGTTGGAGCCGCCCGATCCTCTTGCACATGTGCTGACACCGAGGAGCACTTGCGCATCAGCCGCGCAAAGGTTAGGATTGGAGACGAAGCTGCGGTCGTAGACTGCGCTTTGCAGCGAAGCGGGGACGACGCCGGAGAAGTCGTTGTAGGAGAGGTTGAGAAAATTGAGCTTGAGATCGCCGATATCCGACGGAATCTCCCCGGATAACCGGTTCAACGATAAATCGAGGGAAGTGAGCACCGGGAGCGATCCGATCGACGCGGGGATCTCTCCGGTGAGCTGGTTTCGGCTGAGATCGAGCACGGCGAGCGACTTCGCCACTGATATCGACGACGGCATCTCACCGGAGATCTGGTTCCCGGAAAGCGATAGAGTTTGGAGCAGCGGCATCGCCGCGAAGTTCGGTAACTCGCCGGAGAATTTGTTGTCGCTCGCCTTGAATACGAGGAGCCTCCCCGCCGACGACGGGAGGTTTCCGGTGAATTGGTTGTTGTCGATTTCTAGTCGCGTCAGATTCCACGGCAATTTATCCGGGAGGCCGCCGGAGAGCTCGTTGCCGTGCATGATCACGGTCGTCAGATTCTCCGCCGACCATATACCCGCCGGCACCTCGCCCGAGAAGCGGTTCCCTTGTATCTGGATGTTGTCGAGCGTCGCGCATTCTCCGAGGCCGGCGGGGATCGGCCCCGACATGTTGTTGGCCGACGCGGTGATCGACGTGAACACCCCGCCGGCGCATAGCCCCTCAGGGAGCTCCCCGGAGAGCATGTTGTCGTCGACCTCGACGTTCCAGAGCGGAGAGTGCTTCCCCAGTTGCGGCGGCAGGACCCCGGTGAGGTTATTGTTGAAGAGGCGGAGATCGGTGAGCGACGGGAGGAGGCCGATGCTCGCGGGGATCTCGCCGGAGAGCTGGTTGTAGTACATGAACAAGATCGAGAGGTTTCGCAGCGAGCCGAAGCTTTCGGGGATGGTTCCGGTGATCTGATTCATCGACACGTCGAGCTTTACCAATCCGGTCGATCCGATCGCGCCGTTAACCGAAATATTTCCAGACAATTTGTTCTTGTACAGATACAAATATTGCAAGCTCCGGATCGTCCATATCCCCTCCGGGATGGCGCCGGAGAGCGAATTCTGCGACAAATCGAGCTGCGCCAGCTCCGACATCTCCGCGAAGAACCCGGGGATCTCGCCTTCGAGATTCATGTTCGACATCCACAGAAACTGCAGCTTCGTCAGGTTGCGGATCGCCGCGGGAACCGCCGCGGGCGCGAGGGGATTCCACGCGAGCGTGAGGTTCCGGAGCTGGGTCAGATTCCCGATCTCGGGGGCGACGGCGCCGTCGAAGAGGTTGTTGTCGAGGTGGAGCACCTGGAGCTTTCCGAGGCGGCCGACCGCGGCGGGGACGTCGCCGGTGAAGTTGTTGCCGGCGAGGACGAGTTGAGAGATGCGCGGGGCGAGGCAGGCGACGGCGTCGGGGACGGCGCCGACGAAGAGGTTTTGAGAGATGTCGAGGACGCTCAGTGCGGGGCAGTTGCAGAGGAGGGTGGGGAAGGGGCCGGGGAGGGCGTTGTTGGTGAGGTTGAGGAGGGAGAGGCTGGGGAGGTCGCAGACGGAGGCGGGGATGGGGGAGGTGAGGCCTTGGTCGGGGAGGCTGAGCTCCGCGACGGAGGCGTTGTCGGCGGCGCAGGTGATTCCGGGCCAGCTGCAGTAGGGGACGGAAGTGGAGTCGCTCCAGGCGAGAAGCGATTCTGGGTTCCCCCACTCGCTCTTGATCTTCAGCAGCGTTTGCTTCTCTGCTGTGGTGGTGGTGGTGGTGGTTTGGGAGGTGGTGAGGAGGGGGGAGGAGATGATGCTTAGCAGCAGCAGGAAGTGGAAGTGGGAAGTCATTTTCCGGGGCGCGGGGGAACGGCGTTTGGGGCGCCGAGGTGGGGGGTGGGAGGGGGTGGGGGGGAGAAACGGTGGTTTGGTTTCGGCGGTGGCGCGTTTTGTGGGGGAAGAGGAAACGCAGAAGCTGTTTTTCTAAACGTTCGATGGAGTGGTGGGACCGTAAAATTGCTATCGCTGCTGGGTCGCTGTATCTGAGTCGTCCAGCAGCCCCCCATCAAAGGAAAAAATTTACTGTGTCATACTTGCACCACGTCATCAATAACAAATCAATCATATTTCTTATTTTCAACAAAAAATATAATAAAAATATTTTTTTATAATTAGTTTGGAACGCCACGTCACCAATATATCCGGTGCATTCTAAAATTTTTCCCATCAAAGACACATTCTAGAAAAAAAGAAAAAAAAAGGAAAAATGATGGAATAATTCCCCGCTGTGCTATCCACTCGTGCATCACATAAACAATACAAATCTTAATAATTAAATAATATTTAATATGTATTTTAGAACTTTAAAATTTCCGAGAGATCAAAATAATTTTTTTGTTGGCTTTATTTTATCAATGGAATTGAGTCTTAGAAGAGTATTTTGATAATTTCAAAACAAATTTAAAATTTTTGAATAATAGTAAATATATAAACGGCAGGTAAGATAGTATCATATTAGAGACCGTGTTCATTATTTTTTTATTTAAAATTCTATACCACAAATAGTTTGGACCAAATTTAATTTTAAGTTAAATTGTATTAATAGTTGTTTAATTTCAGTCTAAGTTTAGTTTCGGTATTTGTATTTTTTAAATTGATTTTCGAGCCTGTGAAATTTCGATAATATTTCATCTTTTTTTAAAAAAAAAATTCAATAGCATTTCATTATTATAGCTCTTATTTTAGAGTAATATAATTACTGTTTGCACACCTACCGTTGCTTGTGCAGTTGGCTAAAGATTTAATTGTTGATATTTGAGATTTTTAATTTTAAGCTGAATTGCTTCTCTTATTCGCACCTAGTTTATCTGCATATTTTTTTTTACACCAAGTTTAAATATTAGGATAACAAACATGCGAAACTTGTCTAAATTATGAACTATTTTTATTGGTTACTCAACCTTTCAAAAAATTTAATTTTACTATTCAATCTCTTAATTTATTTAATTTCAGCTCGCAAACAACAGTTTTACTTTAAAATTTGAACGTGTTGTTTATCTTTATAGATTTATTTAGTATATTTCATATAATTTTTAAAACTACAAATTTATTAAAATAAGTAATTAATTTAAATTTTAAAATTTAAGTATCGTCGTCGACTAATTCAAATCAAATAAATTAAAAAAATAAATAATAAATTTAAAAATTTAAAAATAAAATAAAGGGAACAAAATTTATGGTTCAGATAAATTTTATAAGTTTTTATTAAATACTAAGGAACTTTCTCAGTCAAGGGGCGGCTTAGTCTAAAGTTGGGGGAAGATGATGCGGACGCGGCCGCGGCGGCGTGAGAAACGCAGCGGTCGACTTCGGTAAAAGGGTAAGAATTCAGGGAAGTGACTTCCGTAACGTCGGTTACGGAAGTCGCTATAAGATAAGATGGTTTGACTTTAAAAAAAATTATTATTTATATATACCTCAAAACTTCGAAAATATTTTATTTATTACTATTTTTTTTTCCTTTTCAATATATCTTTCATATGTTCCTCCGTTATTCAAAAATATCCTGCACTTGTCATTCGTTAAGTTAACTTGGGTTAAACGTGAGTTAAATATCTACCAGAGTTTAAAAAATAAATCAAAATATTTTTTTTATCGTTAACTTAAGAGCAAATAAGAAATGTCGGTAATAGTAGAAGGTATATTTGAAAAGATCAAAATTAAAATACTTCTTCTGCTCCTAACTTAAGGGCGGGCAAATAAGAAAAGTCGGTGAAGATAGAAAAGTATATTTGAAAGGATAAAATAGTAATTTCACAGCGATAACAGCTATTGCTAACAGTTCATTAACAGAGTTTAACTCTAGGAATATATTTAAAAAAAGTATTTTTAATAGTAGATTTCTAAGAGGGAAAAATCGGAAAGTCGAGAATTTTTCAGGATTATATAAGCAATTGTCTCTAAAAAAAATAGATGTGAAAAGAGAAAGGGGAATCATAAGGAAAAAATAAAAAAAAAAAGAACAAAAGGTGCACGTGCGAATTGAATTAGTTGGGGCACTCGTGTAAGTTATTAGACACTAACCACGTATTTGATAAGATTTTTAGAGATTAGTAATGTTATATTATACTCCTGAAATACTAATTTTTATGCGTTCCTGACATAAATTTTTTTAATTGTCTTATATATATAATTAAAGATATGATATAAATTTAGAGAGAAATATGTTTTGTTGAATATAAATATTTAAATATTATTTTTTTGACGGTTTAAATTTTTTAAAGAACAATTACAATTTAACATGATTCAGTATGCTTAGAGAATGAAGGAATAAGTTGGTGATCCGTGCATTATTTTAGTGTTAGAATGTGTTTCTTCTAAGAAAAATCTTTCAGATCCTTCCATTATATTGTCTAATAAATTATTTATATGCTGATAAATTTTAAGATATTTTTAGAAAATGTGCATAAGCCGATTAAAATATTTTATATTATAGAGTTAAAATATTAATAAAGTATAAAAATAATATTATAAAAAACCTACAGCAGCGATGCTCGTCATTCTATTAATGTGCAGCGCAAATAAACTGATATAAAGTTTTATTAACTTAAAAATTATTTCTTGCTAAAAGCTTAAAAACAAATTTCAAAGTTTTAGTTGGTTGTTCACCTGCTTTGCTGCTACTAATAAAGAAAAAAAAAGTTATGATGACAATTTATTTTTTTTCAATATTCATCCTAACCAAACACTTTACTGGGATTACTCACAATAATAACCTAAAAAATTATCTTCTAGAATTTAATAAACGCTGATCCCATATGTCTGATACTCTTCAGCTGTAACCATCCAATCAATTTTTCTAAAATACATTTTAAAAAATTTTAAAAAAATTATTATAATTCACTAGTCAGAGTAGATTTTAAGACACATGAGACCATGTCCTTTTCATTCGATCATCTAGAAGTAACTCTTTATGAAATTTATGTTTTGGCTATAACAACCAATAATAATAATTTTAAAAAAACTATCCTTACAATAATATAATAAAATTTTTAGGCCATTTGATCCTCCTCATTTACTTATTCATGTTGTCGCTACAATCGAATTTGCTTCTCATTTCTGAAAAACTCTCTTTTTTTAAATCTGCTTAATATATTCGTAGGAATCTGAATCTTAGTTTCTGTCCAGTAAACTGCTTTAGACAGTAATAATTAATATTACAGCTCCGTGCGATCTACAAATACAATTGAAAAAGCAATTAAGAGAGAAGAATTTTCATCATGCAATGCCAATTTCAAAGAAAAAGGATCCACTTTGGAGAAGAAAATTAGGCACCACTTGAAAGCAGACACTTTAATGTTCATATATTCATATCATTTAATGTTCTCATACCTGCTGCCTTTGCTGACTATGGCAGAATCAAGCCTGACTACCATCTCGAAGATGGCTCCTTTTGAAAGTGACAGAAGTTCTAGAGGTATTTGCCCCTTAAAAGAGACAGTAAATCATCGCACGTTTGGCCCTCAAATTAACAGGCCGGTAATATTTTAGTCATCAAACTTTAATTTATTATAATTTATAATTCAAACTTTCAGAATTATTGTAATTAAATTTTACAATTTAATTTAGTTGACTAAATACTAATGTGTTGATAATGTGAGAGTGATATAGTAATGTTATGATTGGTGATGCGTCAATAGTTAAGATGTCGTATAATTTTTATATCAGTGATGTGTCAATATTTAGTTAACTAAATTAATTTTTTTTTAAAAAATTGAGTTAGAAATTACAATAAAGTAAAATTTGAGGACCAAAATGTTATTTGCCTCATAGGTTAAGAACCATACGCGTAATTTATCTAAAGAAAATATATAAGGAAGGTTAGTGCTAGTTCCCCTCAATTATCTAGTAGTCACTTGTTTGGTTCATCTTCTATGGTTACTTTAAACGGGCGATTATTGGTAGAGTATTTGGCAGAAAGAAAAATCAGAACAATTACCCAAACAGAAAATAGAAACAATATCTAAGCATCAAAATCAGAAACTCTAATCCAGTGGTCGTGCATCTTATTCTGTTCCAACAGATTCTCAACTACTATTAAATTAAACTTTTCTAACCTACTAGTTTTTTTTAATGAAACATTAAATTTGTTGATTGAAATTAAAAATATCAGTTTGAATTTTTGCTCGTGGGAAAGAGATTGGAAAAGATAATTGAGATTAAAAATATCAGTTAGAATTTTGCTTGTGGAAAAGAGATGAGGAAAGAGAGAGTTGATTGATTAGCTTGTTCCAAAAAGAATCTATTTGATTAGATTTTTAGTTACGAGTCTAAATCTAATTCTCCTATTTTGTAAACTAATAATAAAATTAATTTTTTTTAAAAAAAACAAAAAGGTGGGATAAAGACAAAAGTGATGATTAAGATAGCGTTGGTCAAAGTCGTCGCCGGCGACTTACAAAGCCCTTCTCGAAGGGAATCGGATCCTCTTACTCTCCGGCATGTAGGAAATGGTACGACCTGATACGTGGCACGATCCGGTTGGTAATATAATATTTCTTTAGTTTGTAAAAGAATTGACCAGATACGTGGCATGATCCGGTTGGTAGTAATATTTCTTAAGTTTTTTTTTTTTTTTTTTTTTTTTTTTTTTTTCTGTGGTGTGATGTATGGTTGACGCAAGTAGCTGCAAAAGAGTTTGATGAGCTTTTGGACAAACTATGATGCCGTAGGAAACACGGAGAGTGTATCTGTGGGTGACACATTTGCTCATTAAAAATTTCGTTTGATTCGGGTATAAGTAAGAACTATTTATTTCAGAAATATGTATAAGTTATGGTATAAGCGAGAACTAGACCAATTTCAGGAATA
The DNA here is from genome assembly GCA_016920855.1 of Puya raimondii. Taxonomy (NCBI): domain Eukaryota; kingdom Viridiplantae; phylum Streptophyta; class Magnoliopsida; order Poales; family Bromeliaceae; genus Puya; species Puya raimondii. The sequence goes on along the minus strand of JABWPP010000049.1, from coordinate 36,893,899 downwards.
TGTACAAGTTAGACCAATTTTACGTTTGGATGAAAATTAGGTTGTTCCCGGGAATAAGAAAAATATCGTTTGTATAGATAAGATGGAATAAGAAGAATAATGGGTAGTTATAAATTAAAAATAATAATATTATCCCTCCCACTATATTTGAATATTAAAATTTTAAATTTTGCATTTATTATTTTAAATTTAAATTTTTACTTTTAAATTTTAAAATTTTAAACTTTAAATTTAAAATTTAAAATTTAAAATTTTTTTTTTTGAAAATTTTTTAAAATTTAAGAACAAATTTAAATTTAAAAGATATAAAATATTAAATTTAAAAAATTAAAATATTTAAAATATCAAATTTATTAAATTTTAAAATCTAAAATTATAAATTATAAATTTTAATTTTAAGATTACAAATTTTAAATTTAAAAATTTAAATTCTAATTTAAAACAAATCTCTCTCTCTCTCTCTCTCTCTCTCTTTTTCTCTCTACCCGGGAACAAGGGGTGGGAACAAGAGTTCCCACCCACCCCAACTCTTGTTTGGGTACAGAGGGGGGAATAAGCCCTTATCCCCCCTCTTGTACCCAATCCAAACGGGCGTTAGTGCCAATGAATGTTGAGTTTTTCTTTTTTTTTTATTTTTTTTATTTCCAATTTGAAATTGTTTTTTTTTTCTCTTTCAATTTTTCTTTTTTGTTCTCTACGTGGGTCTTTCACTCTAAAATTCCTCAAGTACTTTTATAATTATACTAGCAATGTACCGGCGCTTTGCAGCGGGTGCGATTTTTAAGTTCACAATTATTATATTATACGTTATGCAAAGTCACTTAATAGAGTCAAATAAAAATGCTGATTTTTATATATATCTCTTATTTGGAGAGAGAGAAGAGAACATTACATAAAAGTTAAAGTCAAAGAGAGAGCACTTTCAAACTTTCAAATATAGTATATTTTACTCATATTGTAGAAAAATAAAAATTAAAGATTTTTAAAAATATATAATTATTAAATTCAAGTTTAAAATTATTTTAAATATTCATATCTTTTGTTTGGAGAAAGAAAAAAAAGAGAGCATTAAATTAAAAATTAAACTAAGGGGGAGAGAAAAGCGGCATGCACATTTCTTGGTGAGAGAGGAAAAGAAAAGAGAAAAGGTATGAACATTAAATTAAATAAAAATTAAGTAGTAGAGAAAGTACAATAGGGATTTAAAATTTTAATTTTTGAAGTTGAAAATTTGGAAATAAATCTTATAAATTTTAAAATTGTAAAATTTTAAACTTAGAATTTGAAATTATAATTTAAAATTTCGATTTCCAAAATTTAAAATTTTATAATATAAAATTTTAAAACCCTATATATATATATATAGAACTAGGGTACTATACTATTAATAGCACCAAGTCATTGGTGCTATTAGATTTTCGGCCATTGGATTAAGGGATATGCGGTTAGGATGATGTGGGCCCCTAGGGTTGAGTGGGTGGTTGGTTGAATAGTATGATCTAACGAGTAAAAATAATCAATGGGTAGATCTAACGGCAGAAAACTTGGTAGCACCAAGTGCTTGGTGCTATTGAGCATAGTAGTCGAACTATATATATATATATGTAGGTAAGGAGAGAGAGAGAAGGGGAGGGTGGTCTATGGTGCACCAGGTGCACCGAAGGCAGTCATGGGACACGTGGCAGTACAGTAATATTACCACGGAATTTAGTATATAGTAATAGTAATAGCTAGATTATTATTCCGAAACCGAGAGAATACCAACTTTAAATTTAAGCTCGCATAGTCTCAAACTTAAAAACGAGACACCATGATCGACATTTGGCCCTGTTTGGTTCGGGGATAAAGCGGGGATAACGAAAGTTATTCCCGCTATCCCGCCAAACAGGATGTTTTTTGACCGAAATATTTTATTCCGGTCAAATCTTGCTATTCCCGGCTATTCCGGAATAACTTGAGATTTACTATTCCACCATTTTGAAGGAATATTGTTATTTCAAAATTTAATTTCATACTTTATTAAGATTATAAATTGAATTAAAAATAAATTATATAGACATAATATGTTATATATTATAATATATTATTTTTATTATAAAATTATTAATTGTACTACTTAATTTATTACTTTAATAAATATTTAATTAGCTATTTGAGTAATTAATTTATTATTTTAATTAAGTTGCTAATTAAATAATTAATTATTTAGCGTACTTATTCAATAACCAATATTTTTATTGATTAATTAATTAATATTTTGACTAATTTAATTATCTGACTGTTATTAACTAATTAATTTATTAATTTATTACTTTATTAAATTACTTGTGATTAATTAAATTATTAATTACTAATTAATTTATTAATTAATATTTAGGGTTATTTAGCAATATATTCATGATTAATTAATAAATTAAATAAGTTGAATTATTATTTAATTATTATTTTTTATTAATTAATTAGATAAAATATTATTGCGTTAAAAGTATAATTATTCTTATCCTTACTATTCCAATCTAAGCATCCAAATGCTATTTTGCTTATTCCCGAAAAAAATTCAGTTTTCATCCAAACGCAAAATTAATTTTATTACACTGCTTATTCCAAAAATTGTACCTATCCAAGGAATAGCCTAAATTAGCTTATTTTCGAGCCAAACGATACCTTAATAAAGATCTAAACCGCTAAAATTTGCCTACACGGTACTGCACATTATAATGTGCATCGCAAGGTTGAGAGACTTGTAATTTGCAAACAACGAGCGGTGAGACGCTTGAAGAAAAGATAATCCATATATTGCAAGGTTAGTATCTTGATAAAATACTAACATTAATATTTCCTACATTAGAACAACAATGAAAATGTAGCAAATATTAATATTTCCTAACATTAGAACAACAATGAAAATGTAGCACCTCCACAGCAAACACTTGCACATATCGAATGGTTCGAAACACACGACAACATTTAAAACACTAAATAAGGAGATACAAAATATAGAAAACAAACAAAAAGGTTTCTCATAATCAACGGCAACACAAAAAGTAGATGAAAAGCATGCAAATAGTATCAGCCAGAAAATTACAGCTTGTCCTCGAACTCCGAGAGCGGCGTCATCTGCTCCTTCAATCCTTTCCTCTTGCGAATCTCGGTAACGAGCTGAGCCGCTTGAGTGTTTGGATCCAGCGGATCGGACGACATCATGTCCCAATGATCGAACACGCATTGCGGGAAGGCCTGGCCCGAGGTGGCGGCCCTAAGGGTACTCGAGAACCCAAAGGACTCGATAACTGGGAGATAAGCCTTGATGTTATATAGGGGAGTGCCGGGCCTCTGGAGCTCTTCGAACACATGCCCTCTCTTCTGGTTCAGCACACCATAAATCCCACCAAGTGCTTGCTCGGGAGCCTGGATTTCCACCAAGTAAACTGGTTCCAAAAGCCTCGGCTTAGCTGTAAGCTGTGACGCGTATATGACTCTTCTAGCCGTCGGAATGATCTGGCCACCTCCTCTGTGAATAGCATCGGCATGGAGAACGACATCACACACTTCGAAGCAAATACCGCGCATGTTCTCTTCGGCTAATGCTCCTTCCTTCGAAGCCCACTGGAACCCAGCAACTACAGAGTCCTTGATTTCATTCAGGTATTGAACTCCCTTACACATGTCGACGACCATGTTTGGGCCCGTAGTTTCAGGCCCAAAGCACCAAATCTTCTTGGCAAGATCCTTGTCCCACCCAAACTCTTCAGAGAGGATCTTTGCACGGACCTTCGGATCATCACGTGGGCCAATGCGGCCGTCATCGATGGCCTCAGCAAGCCCTTCTTCCAGGGGCCGGGCCTCCATGTACAGACGGTTGTGCTTGTTGGGCGACTTGCTCATCACGGTACGGCACGATTTCTCGAGCACAGTTTCACGGAAGGACACGACTGGATCAGAGACCACTATTTCGGCTCCCCCCATAAAATCATCTTGCAAATCTTTTAAGCATATCTCAAGGTGGAGCTCCCCAGCTCCTGCAATGATATGTTCACCAGATTCTTCGATAGTACAAACAACCATAGGATCGGACTTGGCCAAACGCTTTAGACCTTCGACAAGTTTGGGCAGGTCAGAAGCAACCTTGCATTGAACGGCGACACGCACGACGGGAGAGACGGAGAACTTCATTGCTCTAATCGGGTGGGCGTCAACCTCCTTTTCATTGGTCAGAGTAGCGTTCTTGGTAATAAACTGATCTAAACCGACCATAGCCACTGTGTTACCGCAGGGAACATCCTCCACAGATTCTTGCCTCTTGCCCATCCAGATAACAGTTCTCTGCACACTCTTCACATACAAATCTTTCTTCTGGCCAGGGACATAGTTGGGCCCCATAATACGGACCTTCATGCCGGTAGAGACCTTCCCTGAGAAGACCCGGCCGAAAGCAAAGAATCTGCCCTTATCAGAAGCTGGAATCATCTTAGAGACATACAGCATAAGAGGGCCTTCCGGATCACAGTTTCTGATGGAATTGGCGTAAATATCATCGAGAGGGCCCTCGTACAAGTTCTCCACACGATACTTCTGCGCCTTGGAGGGGGATGGAAGGTGGAATATCATCATCTCAAGAAGGGCGCTGCTAGCCGGGAGCCAAGTCTGCATAACACGCTTCATTAAAGCTTTGCCCATAAGGTCCTTTTCCTCACTTTTCATGGTCACACCGAGTTTTTGAAGCATAGGCCATAGTTTGTCCTTCTGATCGTTCATGCACGTGGAGATGATTTGCTTGATGGGTTCGTAGCAGAACTGGACGAATCCACGCTTGCAAGTAGGAGAGCCGGTGTTCTTGCTGGTCCATTTCCTTGTAGCAGGATCGAAGTAATTCTCACCCCAAAGCCTCTCCATCATCTTGGATTCATCAACTCCGAACTTAGCAGCATACATCTTGGCAAAGTTAGTAAGAGTAAAAGCCCAACCGTGAAGTCCAGCAGAGAAAGCAACAGTCCCTTTTTCTGGGTACACTTGGACATCGCCAAGAAGGGGATCTTCATATGTAGCCATAATAACATTCGCATTCTCAATGACACGCTGGAAAGTCTGGTAAGCCTCTTCACCCTCAACCTGAAGCTCTAAAAAGCAGCGGTCCATTTTGTTAACGGTCAAAACAGGCCGAATTCTTTCACCGAGAGCTTGGCGGAGGACAGTTTCAGTTTGGACGCAAACTCCCTCAACACAGTCGACGACCACAAGGGCTCCATCAGTAATACGGAGTGCTGCAGTGACTTCTGAAGAAAAGTCAACGTGCCCGGGCGAGTCAATCAGGTTGATGAGGTACTCGTTCCCAGCACGCTCACCCTTGTAGCTTTTAAGTGATTCATCAGTCATTTCATAATAGAGAGAAATGCCGGTGGATTTAATTGTGATACCACGTTCTGCTTCGTCCTGGCGGGTATCAGTCATTCTGACATCACCAGCAACTTCTTGTGCAATGATTCCAGCGGCGGCCACCAGGGAGTCGGTAAGAGTGGACTTGCCTGTGGAAAAGAAAGATAGGTTGGAAATTCATATTGAACATAACTGAAACTAAACCAAGCAAAAACCTCCTAAGAACAAACTAAACAAAGCCAAAACCTCCTAAGAACAAACTAAACAAAGCAAAAACCTCCTGACACATTGTTCTTAAGTGCCACTTACAACTACTTCATTAATTACATATAGAAAAAAAAACTCACTATATTTCTTGGCCTAATATGAAAGTAATAGTCGGGCAAAAGAAATAACCCTGAAATATACAAATAATGTACATAAAAATGAAGAAACTCCTTCAAAACTATAAAGCCAATCAACCTTAATTGCATAAAAGACTAACAAATTGGATACCTCGACATAACTCTACCAAATAGATGGAATTTTGTATCAAGTTAGAATAGTTGTAAAATTACTACAAGAAGAGTCACATATTATTCAAATTTGCTATGAAGTTTGATCAGCTGCCAAGCTATGTCATCCATGCATAAAACAAGCCCTCACTAGCTACCGAGCATGGGAAGGAACAAATGCAAAGGCTCAGAGAATGGGAAGGAAAAAATCAATATGCATTAAAACCAAAAAAGATGTGCTAAACTCTTTTATAACCTCTACATGCATCAAGAGAGAAAATGCAGACTTCGGACTAAATGATGGAGATTAAAGTAAAAACAGAACTAACGTAAGAAGTGCATAGAGTCTCGTACCATGATCGACATGGGCAATGACGGACATGTTACGGATATTGTGTTTCAGGTCCATAATCCTGCGGAGCTCTTCGGCTGTGAACTTCACCATCTTGACTGCTTTGGAAGATCACACCCGAAAAGACCTCAACAATATTCCTGTTAACAAAAATAACAATCAGCAACAGTCTTGCAAATATCCACAGGCCATACACGTAAGCAATAAAGAAAGCGTAAAAAATGAAGTCATCTGCCGGACGGCACAACTTCAAAAATATCATGACTTCAAAATTTAAACATCAAAACTTTACAATCTTTATACAAAATTAGGGGAAGTGCCGAAGGAAGACAAAAGAACTGAATATTGGATTGCGGATGCCACTAAACATTGGATTTTAAAAAACTGAACATTGATCGTGCTTGCAAGTAACTTAACGACTCCACCCGGGTTTGGATGTGAAAACACAAATACATAAGATTATAAATGCACATGACTACTAAACTGATATATTAAGTCAAGCAACAATCTAACCACATCTTTGACATAAAAATGCATCGTTTCTTTATTTTGCTACAGCAAACACCATAAATTGAAAGTATTAAAGCCAAAGTCCATAAACTTTCAGCAACATATGCATAGTATACAATGGACCACAGAAATATAAGAATAAGCATACAAACAAAGAAAGTAAACCTAATCTAAGTGATCGAGACTCAAATACATCAAGACAAATCTCAACTAATCTCATTTAAATACGAAAAATATCAAATCCTATGCTACTTGAGTACTGAATTCAGGAGCTATATCACACATCTAAAACAGAAAATATTGGGTATAAAATACACATAAACATGGACAACAAACAAGAACAAAATCATGAGCTCGATGAGAAGATACAAACATTTACAGATCATTTACAGATCAAATAAGAATCAAAGGTAACAACAAGATCTACAGTTCCACCATCAAATTAGACATCTAAAACAGATCAACAAAGCAACTTCCATACAGGATAAGCACAACCAGATCATGAACAAGCTCTAGAGCTCGGTTCACTACGATCTAACATAACATACTCGAATCAAACGATCACAAACTCTGATATACTACTTATGCAAGCAAAATGAATCACGAAATAAGCTTAAAAATCACAGATGATGCAAAAAAAATATCAACGAAATGGCTCGTAGTTCCTTTACCTCTAGCTCCTGAGAAACAATAGCCGCCGCAAGGAGATCGAAAAACCCTAAATTGCTACCCCTCCCGGGAGTGTATATATATGGTGCTCTGATGCAAACCATTTTGGGTCAGATGCGTTGGCCCCAAGCAACTAATGCTTTGATCACAGCCGTTCATCCGATGTCGCGATCTAGATATGCAACGTGGGCGACCTACATTTTGATGGACTGGATCAAAGGAGCATTGCAAATGAAAAATTAGCTAATAAATTGCAAAGGCACCCCTGCATTTTTGTTTATTTCTTAGTCAGTTTTCAGTGATTAAAAAATGTGTTAATCTCTACCATAAATTTTGATGTTATAGGTTTAAGAATTTAAACTGATTGTTAGATTCAACAATAATATTTTGTAGAAACAGGTTTGCAGTTGAAGCTAGTTATATTTAATGCGTTAGAATCATATAAATTGAATAAAAATGCTGACTAATCTTTTGATTTTGATAGTATTTGTGAAGTAGGAGACCCTTTTATTTAATTTTTTTATTTATTTTTGAAGTTGCGAAATTAGGTAGATGTTGAGAGGTAAAATAATTTGATATTCAAGTCATTTTTGTAAAGTTTTACAATCAAATTTAATAATTATTTCAATATTTTTGACTTATTAAAGATAATGATAAAGTGTAAATTGATAATTGACATAATATTTACTGCACGGATAGATATTTTCATGATTTATCTAAAACTTTCATACATTTGATAGATGAAGAGTGTAACCAAATGTCTAAAATTAGATATTATATTCATCCTTCAAGTCACTTTTTTGGATAAGATAAATAACCTCATAAGTAAAATATATTATCTTACTAAATCAAAAAATTTAAGATATTTCAAAAAAAAAATCAAATTCTTTTTTTTTTATAATCATACTAGAAAATTTGTATACTACGGTTTTATTTAAGATTGCAGGGAGATTGCGTTACGTACGGTGAAAAAAATACCATATTTGTTTCGGTACGTTCCGCATATTGCGATGAGTCGGTTACGATATATTTTATACGGTCCTACCAAAAAATACAGAAGCATATCACTATATACTTTTATCCCAACTTCACTTTATCTAATAGCGTCAGATGAATTTTAATACCAAACTAAGCGTACATAAGTTATCTTTACATATCCTAAATAACTTATTCAAACTTCCGTAGAGAGGCCCCTGAGGGAAAGAGTTTACGAGCGCTTTGTAATTAAGCAAAAAGATTTTAAATTTTCTATTAAATTTAATATAAATTCTGATTGCGAGGGTATTTTGGGAAATCTACTTACAGCGGGGATATCTTCGCCTATCCCATCCGTTTCCCACTCCTCTCTCTCTCTCTCTCTCTCTCTCTCTGATGCTCGGTCCCCTCCGAGCGCTCCTACGCCGATCGTCGCAGCGCCTCCACTCGGCCGTCGCCCTCGCCGGACCGACCCGGTTCGCCCCCATGTCCTCCTCCTCGACCGGCGCCTCGGACCGGCCCATCTCCCCGGCCCACACCCGCGTGGGCTGGATCGGCACCGGCGTGATGGGCCGGTCCATGGCGGCCCACCTCCTCTCCGCGGGCTACGCCCTCACCGTCTTCAACCGCACCATCTCCAAAGCCCAGCCCCTCCTCGACCGCGGCGCCGCCGCCGCCCCGTCCCCGCGCGCCGCCGCAGCGGCCAGCGACGTCGTCTTCCTCATCGTCGGCTACCCCTCCGACGTGCGCCGCGTCGCCCTCGACCCCTCCGACGGCGCCCTCGCCGGGCTCGCCCCGGGCTCCGTCCTCGTCGACATGACCACCTCCGACCCCGCCCTCGCCGCCGAGATCGCCGCCGCCGCCGCCGCCGCAGGGTGCTCCGCCGTCGACGCCCCCGTCTCCGGCGGCGACCGCGGCGCGCGCGAGGCGAAGCTCTCCGTCTTCGCCGGGGGCGACGAGGCCGTGGTCCGCCGCCTCGCCCCGCTCTTCCAGTGCATGGGCAGGGTCTACTACATGGGCGGCCCCGGGGCGGGCCAGAGAGCGAAGCTCGGTAACCAGATCGCGATCGCATCGACGATGGTAGGGCTGGTCGAGGGCATGATGTACGCGCACAAGGCGGGGCTCGACGTCGCGAAGTGGCTCGAGGCGATATCGACGGGCGCGGCGGGGTCCAAGTCGCTGGATCTTTACGGGAAGAGGATCCTCGAGAGGGACATGGAGGCGGGGTTTTATGTTCACCACTTCGTGAAGGACCTCGGAATCTGTTTGAAGGAATGCCAGAGTATGGGACTGGCGTTGCCGGGGCTCGCGCTCGCGCAGCAGCTGTACCTCTCGCTGATCGCCCACGGCGAAGGCGGCTTGGGGACGCAGGCGCTGATTCTCGCCATCGAACGGCTTAACAATACATGCCTTAAGAAAGCTTCATAGGCATCGAGGTGAGGTTTGGTATGCTCTGTTTGTTGAAATGCCCCAGTGGGGTTTTACATGTTATGGTTCTGAATAATTCTGAGTTTCCGTGTTGTTATATGGAACATCTATATGATTACCTATGCACACTTTCGTCGCAATTAGTGATGTACATGGCTGTGTGTTTGATAAACTGGTACCCTGCTATTTGTTAGTATTGTAGATGTTCTTACTGATAAGTTATTACATTGAACATGGAGCTATTACATTGAACAAATTGGAATTGGATGATAGGCTAGTGAAAGTCAATCAGGTGTTTAACAATTTTTAGTTTTATTGGAGTTAAGTTTGATGGTAAATGCAGTAGTTTTGGTACATTGAGTTGTTCACTGAACAGTTGCTAATTATCCATTAGCTACGGATGCTCTCCCTTCTGATTTGTTGCAGTGTTTTAAGTCTGACCCTCTCTTGTTCATTCATCTAGCCTTGGATCTACCCTGTAGGATGTGATCTGATGCTGTTTGGGGGAGTTTGTATCTCGGTAATATGCTTGAATTTTTTAGGCTAAATCAAATTGATGATGCAGTCATATTTGCTAAAAGGATTATCATGAGTAAGTTATGCTTATTTCCTGAAATGATTATAATGAATCAAGGCATGAATGTAAGTCTTTCAAGAGAAATACGCAAGTATGCGTGTCTCAATACTTTCTATTTTAGGCGATCGAACTTTACTATTTCTGAACTTGATACAAACTAAATGTGGAGAGCTTGTTGGAATGGTTAGTTTGTTGGTTTATCAATTTGGTCCCCAAATATACCCAATTTACTTACTTTTTCCTTTAATTGGATATTCCTTGTTCAATGCTGTATGAAGAACTGTTCTCTTAATTGCTTAAGAACAGCTCAACTGGTTATATATTTTCTGGGTTATTGATTGGTGTATTGAGTAAAATTTGACAAGACTCTATGTTTCTTCACCTTGTTGATTCTGCAATTCTGATGGACCTCTCTCTACCTTTCAATTGCAAATTTCATACCTCAGCAGGTTTCTTTGAGAACGCCCAGCGTCCATTTAATGCTCTTGTTCTGCCTAATCTGGCTCGTGAGACTAAAATTTAATGTTCCGAGAACTGAACCAGCCATCGAACCGATAAAGGGAGAGATTTAACTGAGCTTTACCGAATTATAGTAAATAGATTTTCGGCTATATTACAAAAAAAAAATTCTGTCATTAGCCGTCTTTTCACTTTTCTTCCTGTCATTTAAAAACCTACACTTTGCATCCTTATAAAATAAAAAATATTCACTTCACCTCCTTGTCGTTAGGATTCCGTTTATAAAATGTTATTATATTTTTTTTATATCAAAAATACCCTCAACATTGTCGCCTCTTTCCTCGCTGCCTCGCCCTCGCCCACATCTCCGTCCGCGCCCACAAACGCCCTCTCGCCCTCCTCCGCCGCCTCGCCCTTGCCCACCTCTTCATCCACGCCCATCTCGATTTTCTCCCTACTGTTGCTGAAATAGAGGGGTGATACGGGTGCAGGAGGAGAAGGGCGGCAGATGAGCAAGATTGGGGAGGAGACGAAGATGATGAGAGACAAATTGATCATTTTGTCATCACAGTTAACACCGCAGGGCAAAGTATAGGTTTTTAATTGACAGTGAAAAAGTTAAAATACGGGTATTGACGTGAGAGTTTTATGTAATTTAGGCTAGATTTTATGATTCATATATAACAAAGTTCTTATAATTTATTGAAGATCGCCATGTGCAGTTGGTTTTTCTTAGAAGTTCTTGCGTTCCGATCGTCTATCTGTTCGCACAGCACGACCACACAGGCCCAAAATTCATTTCTGGGATTTGGATAGTAGAAAACCAGCAAGTAGAAAACGTATTTGAAACTAAGATAAAATTTGTTTTCAATCGTTATCTCACATACAAACTCCAACTTCAACTTCAATGGGATAATCTCGAGGTTAAGTATAAGCAACTTAAAATAGTGATTTGATGCGAACCAGAGCGTAAAAGAGCCAAATCAGTAACCTAGCACTTAAAACCCAAGCTATTAAAAACGATCGGCTAAAAGACGGCGGCGAAATATCTCCCATCGCCGACTCCTTAAGCAACTCGGTCGCGCGGTCTCGAGCATCTCTTATCCCAGACTCGGCGGTGCGACACGTATTACGTCCTTCTCGCCGCCGACTTATAATCCACCTTTTTAAGCTAACACCCGGTGCACCAATCACTATACGAGCATAACGGACGACACTCGCGCTTCAGCTGAGCATTTCATCGAACAAGTGCTACGCGCGCGACGCGAAACTCTCTGAAACCCCACCATGCCCTACTGCAACCTCGCCAAAGCCCCAGCGCTCCCGCTCCTCTCTCGAGTCCCCTCGAACCCCAGATTCTCCATCCTCCCCCCACGCCCTCTCCCGCGTCCATTTCCCACCTCCCTTTTCTCCTCTGCCCCGAAAAGCACCATCGTAGTTGCTGTAGGGAGCAGCAGTTTGTCGAAAGGATCCTCGGCGAGCTCCGCCCATGTCGTGAATAGGGTTGTTAGAAGCTTTTCGAGGAGCTCTAATTTGAGGAGCATGCATAGCATGAGAGCTAGGGTTTTCTTCTCCGGCGTCTCGGGAGAGGTGGCTTCGGAGGACTACAGGGAGGAAAGAGCTGGAAAAGTGCTTCCTTGGATAGCTTCAAACGGGGAGAGGAGAAGAAGAGATAAGGTAGCAATGAATAGCAGTGCGGTGAGGACTAATTCGTCCTCGTGGGAACGCTCGGCCGAGAAATTCTTCGCTAGAAATGGTGGGAATGTGGGGAGAGAGAAGTCCGATCGCATAGATAGAAGTAAAGCTGAATTAGAAGATCGGAGATCGGCGAAGGATGAGGAAATTGAGCAGGAGGAAGATGTTGAGCCTATAGATAACCCGAAATGGTACAAAATTAAGGAGAGGTACAAAGGTTTCGCCGATAGAGATTCTCGGTTCGAGAAACCGGAGGTTCAGCAGTGGAGTAAGCAGGAGAATTGGGGTAGAAAGACGTGGAAAGAGGCAAATGAGTCGACCCTGCCGAAAATTGTCGGCCAAGGTGTTTATGGGGTAGGCCCAGTTTTGGCGGCGTTGATGGCGGGGAGGAGAGAGTTTTATGCCCTATATGTTCAAGAAGGATTGGATTTGAGCGGAAATAGCAAGAAGAAGAAAGACAAGAAAGGAGTGGAGAAGGTCTTGAAAATGGCAGAGAAAATTGGATTGAAGGTAATTGAAGCTTCAAAGCATGATCTCAACATGGCGGTCGACAGCCGCCCACATCAGGGATTAATACTCGATGCTTCTCCTTTAGAAATGGTTTATATGCGGGAATTGGAACCGACTTTGATAGAGGGCCAAAGAGCTCCGGTTTGGGTTGCTTTAGATGAGGTTACTGATCCTCAGAATTTAGGAGCTATTATCAGATCAGCTTACTTCTTTGGTGCAGAGGGAGTGGTTCTGTGTGCGAAGAATTCCGCTCCTTTGAGCGGGGTAGTCAGCAAAGCAAGTGCGGGATCTCTTGAACTGATCGAATTAAGATCATGTAAGAACATGATGCAGTTCTTGTCTAACTCAATTGAGAACGGTTGGCGAGTTCTCGGAGGTTCAGTTTCCCCAAAAGCACTTCCTTTAACTGAGGTTGGAGGTGGAATGCCTACTATACTTGTGCTGGGTAGTGAAGGAACTGGGTTGAGACCTTTAGTGGAGAGGACCTGCACTCAATTGGTTAGAATTGCTGGCAATACTAACGGATATGTTGAGGGAACAGGAGCCGATGTAGAGGAGGGAAATCTGAGTAATTTGGGGCAAGATGTTAAGTCCTTCCTTGCAGTGGAGAGCTTGAATGTTAGCGTGGCGGCGGGCGTGTTGCTTTACCATTTAGTCGGGAGCAATACTCCTTCCTGTAAGTGACAAGCCTAATGGTTCTTTGTATGAGCTTGTTTTGGCAGCTGAACTTTCTAGTCATAGTTTGAGTTTGTGCTCGACCTTCTTTTTATCCGTACCATGTTTTTGTTTTCACCTGACCAGTTTTACTTTCTGCAAAATATGAAAATTCAGAATCATTGTTCTTACTTGCTCAAATGTGGAGCAACCAAATGCGCAACCAAGATTCTCAGCAGTAATCTTAGGCCAGAATGCTAATGTTTAGTGTAGATCTTTGCAGCGTTTGGTACAAATTTATCTCAGATGATGGGTCCAATACGGCCTACCTCTTAGGATGCCTCTCTTAGAGGCTAGCTGTTTTTCTTAGATCATCCGGAGACAAAGAATCTGAGATATCAATTCCTTCTCTCAGGAGTTCATCGGCGGATTTAAGATATTGGTTGGTGGTTCCCGAAGGAATCCAAAGTTCAATATTACCACAATGGCACAAAAATAAAGAGACCAAGGCTCTTCATAATTTATTTTCTAAGTTTCCTAGTGAACATTTGAGATAGCTTTCTTATACTGGTGGTCAACATTTTCAACCTGGGCTACAATATCAATAGTACAACTTTGAAGAATCTAGTTAGTTAAGAACTCTAATAGGATTCTATGTTAGTGGGTAAATGTTGTGTTTGAAATGTTTAAACAAAACACCCTGATACATTTGGAGCTTTGCATTCTCTTTGATGTTTCTGCTCTTTCTTTCTGGAATTATCATAATTCCTATAATCTGTATGCTAAGGGATCACTAGCTCTCTGAAAATCTTATTATATGTGAGCAGCAATACCAAAATATACAAACAGGATGGTTGCCGCTTGTGACCAAGGGGAACTTACATAGTTATATATGAAATCAACGTAGAAGATCCTCAATATCCATTCAAATCTGTCACAATTCCAAGCTCTGCTAGAGGTGTCGATATGCCAACTCACATCTGGGTTATGTCGAATTTGGATGCTCTTGTTGCTGTTCTTGAGATAATTTATCAACAGGTTCAAGCTTTTTGCCGTAGAATAAATATAACTCATATACCTGACCCCAAATAGTTGGGACTGAAGGTTTTGTTTTTGTTCTTATTTTTCATACGATCTATCTACCTTGACTACTCCATTTTGTTGCATGCATATGAAACAAAGTTTGAGTCTCACATTGTACATACACCAATGCTACTTATCCTCAGAACCAAATCTCTCGTCATTTCTACCGGTTAGGCAGTTAGCATAACATTTTAGTTCTTCCATATGTAGAGACTTTGCGGATTTTGTTTGACAAATTGCCAATTTAGTACATAATTTTGGAGGTTAGCAGTTTAATCTTCTCTGAAAGATGAGCTTTGTTAATGGAGAAATTCATACTGCTGACATGTGAATTCTAAGGAGGCACAGTTAATTGGTCAAAATTAATACAAGAACTTAAATGAGAAACAGAGACAAATTGTTAAGAAGCCAAATTTTGTCTTAATTCAAAATATTAGTAGTTTACTCAATAAGTTAGAAATATATAACTACTGTAGGGAAACTCCGATTAGAACATAATTGAAACATTAAATATATGTCCAATAGACTACATGGAATAGATATGTAAGTTAATCTTATGAATGTTCATGGTGTGTAGTTATGTATGGTTAGAATATTTCTACTTACTGTACTATCTGGTAAGATTATTTGGCCATCCTACATGATAATCATAGGCCTTTTTTTTTTAAAGTAACCTTGGTCCACTTTTTCATGTGTCATCTTTTGACATATATATTGCAACAAAGGATGCTAGTCTAGGAATTTTAAGTAAAATATATCTAAAGAATAAAAATTTCTTGGAAAACTGTGAAGCTAAATTGTCAAAATAATGTGCTTTATACTTTATCATTCAACCTCTTTAATCTTGCTTTATTCTTTTCAATACTTGTTTCTCTTTTCATCATTCATAGTCTTTTCATCGTTTCCTTCTTTTTTATCTCATGGTCTAGGATTCATTGTCTCCTTGGATTTAACTTTATCATTACTACTTTCTTGTTTCTTATTCAGAATTTCGAATATGTCTGATCTTACTGTAGTGTATAGTATTATTAGAAAAAAAAACACTGTACTTATATACTTGAATAATTCCTCTTTGCAGCGGAAGTAAATGCATCGAATTAGACCATTTACTTTTCACCTTCAAAATCTCAATTTGCTCTCTGTTGCGATGGAATCTTCGATCCAGCGTCCCTGAAGAGCTCTATTCGAGATATATCTTTTGCTGAAACTAGAAGCAGAAGTTCGGCCAAGCAGGTAATTAATAAATCTTCTATATTTAATATTTATTGTTGCTTATGACATATGACTTAGACCACCATGTAATAGTAAGCATGGGTTGTTACTGATGATTTTTAAACTCTTTTTGTACTCTTTGCATTTGACTTAGTCCATAGTGGGGGCGCCACACCTTTTAATGAAAGCTTGTGGATAGGGTTCTAGTGGGTCTCAACATATGTAGTCCACCCCTTCATACAAAAAAGACTTTGAAACCAATAATTTTCTCAAAGTCCAAGATCCCTTTAATGAAGTGTCTCATAGAAATGCTTTAAAGATATAGAATGTGAGACATTAAAACCTAAACCTAGGTGGCATTTTATTCACTGGATCATGTCGTTATGCTAAAAATTAAATTTTTAATTCCCCACCACCAATAATGTAGCATAACTTTAGGAATTAGGCTACTTATTTATTAATTAACTAAATATGCCTTTCACCTACTCCAAAGCACTCCCATATTCTTTTCGTGTTCTACCCCAACTCTCTTACTTTTTTTTCTCGGCTTTTTTGTCCGGAATTTAGGGCGTGTCCCATAGAAAGAGACCATTCCTTTTGTCCCCAAACAAGAAGATAAAGATGCACCCTAGTGACCATTCCCCCTCATTAAAAAGATTGTGCCTTAATTCGACTAATATATATATGATTTATCCATAAATCATATCGAGTAACAGTAGAAATATTAGTTCAGTTGTTGATCATGCATATCAGGTAGATTTTACTTTCGAGTCATGGATTTCAATTTAGATCTTTCTATGTAAAATGATTTGGAACCGATCAGAAAGAAATTTGTTCTCAAGAAATTAAAGTCTGCGGATCAGTATGTTGTGTTTGACTACAAAATTAATAATTTTACTCCCACTAAATTTGACTTGTAGATTGTAATTACATCAGTCTAAGCACCATTTTCAGCCTTTAGAATCATTTCTATATTTGGCATTTTGGCAACAGGTTAGCATTGCCTGTAGGTTTGGGTCCAGGTTAGGCAAGTGGAACAATCAAAAGAGGCAATGTACCAACTTGGTTTTAAAAGACAACTCAAAGAGACTATTAGGTTGGTCCAACAAAGAAAATAAAATAAAACTATTGGGTTGAGAATTTGAGATGGAGAAAGAAGAAATTAGTCCAAGGGCCTGATGTATCATATCATCTATGAACTGAATCAGCTAGTCTCTGTACCCCCTCATGTAATTAACGTTTCATGTCAATTAAAAAATAATAATAATAAAAAGAACACTTGTAAATTTGTTTTCCAATATGTTCCTTGGTAGATTTCTAGATTAGACTTTGTTTTTTAGGGACTCAACTAATCCATTTGGATTTATAATCAAACTGCAGAAGCTCAGCAACAGGGAAAAGCTAACTTATATAACTAATCATCTCAGAGCAGTTACAAAAATATAATGCTAATTCACAAATGAAAATTGCATTTCTACTTAACCACTAAATAACTTGCAATTAGATCGCTGGTAATTTGTATTACATTAGTAAGTTTCTCTCTACAAAACAGTGGAAGGAAAAGAAAAAAAAAAAAAGGAAAAAAAAGAGGAGAGAATGCCATTAAAAACTAAAAAGAGTGAGAGATTCAAACTCTCACACGTTAATTCTCTCCAAACCAGATTGTTGAATCCTCATGCTGTGTCTTTCAACAGAATCGCTCTGTAGTTATTCAACTTCTTCTGCAAACTGTTCTCAACTGAGGAAAATAATTGCAGTTAGTCCAAGTTAAAAACACAACCAATCTTTTTTAAATCATCTTGAATACACATATCACATTTGAATAAGTTAAATGGTAACTAGCAATTATGTACTGAAAAGAGCAAGATTAGGTAAACATATGGGTTAAGCATATTACTTTCGTAATCAATAATAATGTAGGGTCGAATATATTTCTGAGCATGATGTACTTACCGACAGCGAAGAAACTTCAGAACTCTTCAGCACCCTCAGCCTCTTAACGGTCGAAACAAACACGCTGTAATTGTCAAAAGCGAGAAAAGAACAAATTAAAGACCATGCGCAATAACACTCATAAATCACAATTTAAAAAAAAAAGAGAGAAGAAAGAAAATACTCTACAGCTATATGTACATAAACCATAAGCATCCCGGATTCAAATCTTGAAAAGTTAATGCAATGTTGAGATGGCAAGGATTTCATGAAATGTTTCACTAATCCTCTTGAAAAGCTATTGCACTCCCTATGCACATCAGCAAATTTGACCGTTCCTTTGTTAAATTTTCCATGCCTACTCCGCCTTTAAGTTTTGTGGCTTTTGCCGGCTTAAAATAAGCAAATCTTATTAATTTTTGGCTAAACTGCTCCTCTGACTTGTAATTGTAAAAGCCTTAGTTGAATCACATGGTCTTAAATTCAAGTTATAAGAACAACTACTTAAAGGTTAAGACTATTTCTAAATACTCTTGTCTAATAACTCTTTTGTTCCACCTGATTCTTCATAAAAATACGAAATTAGATATGTGGACGAATGAAAAAATCGCCGTAACATGAAATACTTACTCCCACGGCACATCGCCGACGAGTACTTTATCCCCTTCATTGTCCTCATAAACTAGAGTGTATTCCCCAGTCCCATCAATCAAACCTGAAAACATCTGTTCTTCTTCTTTTCCATGTTTCTTCTTGCTTTCAACAGTAGAAGGATCCTTTTGAGCTACATATTATGAATTGAGAACTATCAAAACAAGCATAAAATCATCTCAAAAGCCTCTATCATTGATGCTAAAAAGAGTTTTACCTTCGAGAAGACCGCGAAAAAGCTCTTCGACAGCTAAAGAGAGCTTTTCATAGTTGTCGTAGGCCTTGACATCTACCTTCCTTCCAATGGGGACCCCATCCATGTTGATCTTAACAAACAAACCCTTACTGCAATTAAGCTTTTGTTTCGCTTCCGCTACGAAGGTTTGCGGTTCGGGAGTTGGTTTTGATGAGCTACTCGTGAGATTCTTTCTGAAGGATCGAATCGGTGGCCAACCAACAACTGGTGCAGAAGCAGTTCTGCTTCTTTTATCCATGCAAAAGATACAAAATAATATTTCTCAGATCTGATAATTGCAAGCTGCTAATTAAATCACTAACTACTGCAAGATTGAGAAAGAAAAAAAGCTTAGTTGTTGTTACGAAAAAGATCGATCGGGTAAGAAAAGGTTTAGAATATGTGGACAGGTGTAGAGATGTAACCCACTACACTTGGGTGCAATCTCACAAAACTAAGGAGGGGTTTAGAACTAGTTCTTATTTCAGTAAATGTGTAGAATTAGTTCCGACACTATGTTATCCAAAATTTTGAGATTCGATATAATCGATAACGGTATCCAAAAAGTTTAGATTGGTAATTCCAGTATGAGTTGATTTTGAGAAAGCAGTAAATAAAAGCAGACTCTGAGCAACAATTTTCCTTTTCAACAAGGAGAAGTTTTAAGAAACAGTATATTCTTGTGCAAAGTACTGAAAATAAGAAAATTTGTCCTTCATCAAAAATCACTGGGTTAAAGGTTGAACAGTGCATTAAAAAACTAGTAGTAAAATTTCCAACCAAAATGTACAGATGTAGATTTTGCATTTAATGAATCAGGGTATGAAACACTAAATAGCAAACAATAGTAGGAGAAATATGCAAAATTCCAAGGTTGGAGCAATGATGGCCTGGGGCTTTTAATTACCTTGTCTGGGAACTGCTGTTGGCTGCAGCTGCTTTCCCAGCCTGCTGCTGCTGCTGCTGCTGCCCTGTTTTTTTTTTTAAAAAAAAAAATTAACACAAGAATAAACATTAAGGTAGCGTTTGGTTCGGGGTTAAAGGGGGGGTTAAGGGGGTTAACCCCCCTTTAACCCCAAACAAGAAATTGGGGGGTTTAAATTTTAAAATTTAAAATTTAAATTTCAAAAATTTTAAAGTTCAAATTTTATTTCAAATTTCAAATTTAGAATTTAAAATTTAAAATTTAAAATTTCAAATTTCAAATTTCAAATTTAAAATTTAAAATTTCATTTTAAATTTCAAATTTCAAATTTCAAATTTCAAATTTCAAATTTCAAATTTCAAATTTAAAATTTAAAATTTAAAATTTAAAATTTAAAATTTAAAATTTAAAATTATTAATTATTAATTATTAATTTTAATTATTTAATTTTTAATTTTAATTTTTTTTTATTTTTGAAATTTTAAAATTTATAATTTGTAATCTAGAATATATATTTATATTTTTAAATTTGAAATTTGAAATTTGAAATTTGAAATTGTTATTTTTAATTATTTAAATTTTAAATTTGAAATTTTATATTTAAAATTTTATACTTGAATTTTTTAATTTTATAAAAGTTATCTATTTAAATTTAAAATTTTAAATATAAAATAAAAAAATTTAAATTCAAATATAATAATTAGGGTCAAATCATTATTTTCTATTTATAATTATCCACTATTCTTCTTATTCCATCTAATCTATCCAAACACTATTTTTCTTAATCCCGGGAACAACTTAATTTTCATCCAAACGTAAAATTGGTCTATTCCAGGCTTAACCCTGAACTTAACCCTATCCCTGGAATAACCAATTCTTACTTAACCCCGAAGCAAACGAAACCTAAGAAAAGATTAAAGAAAAATCAAACCACTTAAAACCTCTCTACTTCTTTTTTTTGGGTACTTTTTCACATTAAAGTTACCTTCTTGTTTAATCCCAGCTGTGTATGAAAACCCCCTTTTTGCTCCAGAGCAAAGAGCTGTGGTGTTGGTGGAATGCTTAGAGAAAGAGCCAGTTACTTTTGTTCCTTCTCCTCCAGGAGGACCAAGTTTTAATTCTAGATCTTTCCCTCCTAAAGCTGCAAATTTGCACCTTCCTCCTCCCCCTCCATCATCTCTCACCCTCCATAATGGATCATTTGGGATCAGATCAAGCAACTGAGGACAATGATCTCCTCCTCTTCTTTTATACACTCCTTCCTCCATACCACTTCTTCTAAGATGTAACTGCAAAAAAAGAAGAAAAACATGTTGGTAAATATAATAACATATAGTGATTATTATATGTGATTATTTGTACTTCTCAACAGTGATAAATGGAAAGGTAAAAGAACTGCACATGTTAATGGCAAAATCTAGTTGAATATAAATGCCACAAAAGAAAAAAAAAGCTTTCAAAAATTCAGACTCAGACTAAACATTTGTATCATAAAACACCATATAGGCTTTGTAGAATAGGATTAATCCTCACCAAAAATGAAAGAAGAAGAAGAAGAAGAAGAAGAAGAACACCAATGAGAAGAAGAGCTGAAACCAACAAAGGAGAGAATCTCTACTCTCAACTCTCAACTCTCTCTCACCTCACAACAGAAGAAACAATGAACCCAAAAGCAAAAGGCTCTGTTTTAGGGAACAGAGAAAAAGCCTCCACTCTTTTTCTTTCTTTTTTCTTTTTTCTTTTTAAATCTCCCACTCTCACTGGAGCTCCTTGAATTCCTGAATCTTTAAAACCTCAGGCCCTTATCTGCAAAAAAAAAACCCCCAGTTTTCACAAGAGGCGATACCACCAATCCAAAGCCTCAAAATGTGACCTTGAAGACCAGTGAGTGAGTGGGAGAGAAGGGGAAACCCTCTTCTGGGCTTTTCTTTTTAATGTCATTTTTTTATTGTTATTTTTTTTTTTTTCTTTGAGTTTATTTTATCTTTTATTTACTACTATTATTATGCTTATTTGGTAGGAGAAAGGGATGTGGTTAAAAAAGGGGACAAGAGCATGACAAGTGTGAGAGATATTCCAATTCAATTCAATATAATTTATTATTCTTGTCCCAAATCTCCACGCCAATAATAAGTTTTTTACTTTGGACAGGAAAGGCGTGCTGCGAATAACGCCAGCCGCCCCCCAAACCAGCCAAGAAAACAAACATTCACACTGCATCTAAGTTAAGATAGTTTGAATAATAATCTCAGCTCTGCATACAAAAAAAATAATAAACTGGTGTTTCCTTAGAGATTATCTATCTACACTAAGATGGTTTGAATAATAATCTCAACTCCATGTATAAAAAAAAAAGAGGTTATACATCTACTCTAAGACGGTTGAATAATAATCTCAACTCCATATACAGAAAACCAAAAACAAAAAAAATGGTATTTTCTTGGAGCCTGTTGGTGGATGATTTGAAAAAAAAAAAAAAAATGTGATTTTTAAGAACCAATCTTCAGATCCCCTAGTCGTTGTTAGACGAGCTCGGGACGTGGAAAGAGGTTATATATCCGTTAATGCAATGTAGGAACGTATGAATACCTAAGAAGTGGTGGAATTTGTGGAACGATGTAGGATATGAGATGTGTGATATTTTGATTCTAAAATTTTAATTTATTATAATTTTTTGCTTAAAACTTTCTAAATTGTTTCAATTAGATCCCATGGTACACTTAGTTGTTTAAGAAACTAATGTAACAGTATTTTGGTTGATGATGTGGCAATGACTAAAATGCTAAATCAATAACACATCATCATCTTGTTAAATAAATTGTATTGTGGAACTTGATTTCAACAATGTTAAAAAGTTCGAGCCAGAATTTATAATAAATTATAAATATCATTGTTTGCGGAATCTGAGAATCAAAAGCGTATATAATTTAGCCAAAAAATAAAAATTGGTCATTGATGTAGGCATGTAGCACACACAATTCAATGTATTTGGGCTTCTAGACTTAAAAGGATATGGCCCATATCTATCCATAAACTGGACATGTCTTTTCCTAAATGTATACGGCAAAATTACCTAAAATCGAGAATATTTGAATTTGCTGCTTCATTTAAAACACTTAAAACAGAATGCTTGATTCTTCGACAGCTAATAAATCCATTTCATTTTGTTTGCTTTTTGCTCCTTTTTCCTTTTCCTTTTCTTTTCATTTTGCTTTATTTTTACCTTTTTCGGTTGGTTTTTTCTCTTTCCCGAGGCCTTGCAGTCTCACTCGGTGTAGCTAAATTTATTTGCTAAATGAATGAAGCAGGTAACGAGCTACGTTTTTCTCAAAAAAAAATAAAGAAAAAAAAGAAAAGGAAACTGGCGCTCAAAATAGTGGTTGCAAATACGACGGGCTCACCCTCCATTCACTCTTCTTTTAAACATTTAAAACAAATGAAGGGGAATCAAGTCGTGGCAGGTATTATTTTACTTTTAAACTGACGCGGAAGTACATTTTTAGATCTGGTTTGATAGTAAAATCGTCTAATATTATTTTAACTTTTTTGTTATGATCGTTAAAATAATTATATAATAATCAAATTAGTGGAAACTATATAGTATATATTGTGACTTGTGAAAACAAATAGATTATTTTTCCGTAATAATATTTTTCCACCGCTTGCAATATTCTTAACTTGTAACCCGAATGGAACCCTAGTTAGCTTGGTTTTCACAGAGAAATTTAATGCAACACGTACTCCCAAATTAAAAATTTTATACACTTTTAGGACTCGTTTGATATTAACGTCTATCTAATTCTGATGTATAAAATAGAATTAGAGCAGAAACATACAAAAATATAAATTTTTTTGCTTTTTTGTGAGATCGCAAAAGGAAAAAGAAATTGTAACAGACTAATTATGATATGCAGAACGTTACATTACATACGAAAGTAAACAATTTTTTACCGTATGTAATACAATATCTCTGCAATCTCAAACAGAGTCTCGTACTTATTAATATATGTTTTGGGTTCGAAGGAGAGAGGAAGAAGAAATCTGAAGTGCCAGTGAAAGGGCTGGCAGGAATCGATTCCGGGTCTTGCGGAAAGGCAGCCGGCATGCCTAACCAAGTAGGCCAGAAAGGGCAGCCAATAGTTCCTCCCCTGGAAAGACATGCCGACCAAAGTTACCTAATAATTGTCTAAACCCCATCGAGTGTAAATGATTAAAATATCATTTCTAATAATTTAAATTTTTTTAGGAAAAATTATAGTTTTTTTTTTTTTTGTTTTTTCTGTGCTTATTTCCAAAAACTTGTAATCCTAGCATTTTTAGGCCCAAAGTACTTTAGGCCTTAAGTTTAAAATGTCCTAAAAACGGGAGAAAAAAAAAAGATACAAAAACTAAAAAGTTAGAAGTTAGATATGGCCCATTGATGAATGACGACACGACACATGTAGAAGAGTTATATATAGCTGTTGAGTGTACGGGTATGTTTGTTTTTGTGGATTGATATCCTAATAAAGTTGTCGGCGTCTATGTTTGTTTCTGCACTGAAGTCGCAGGATCATTCAAACTCCTACGGACAATTATACGAGATCGGTCTTTCGATTCAGTAGTGTAGAGGGCGAAGTTGAGTTCGCGAAGCTCACAAGTTTCTCGCTCTCTGACTTTCTGCTTTCAAATAACTTCTAATCTTTCCTAGCCCTGAAGATACCCTCACGGCCTACGGCCCAAACCATTTTGACACGGCCCAGTTAGATGTTACTTGCAGCCACTTTTGTTTTAGACAAATAAAAGCCTAAATTAAATTAAGAGCTACAAATGGGCCTTGAATTGAGACCATTAATGTGTGTGTATATATATGTGTGTGTATATATATATATAGAGAGAGAGAGAGTCGGGCTACTATACTCTTATGAGTATAGGCCCCTTTTTACTCATAAATTTTCGACCGTTAGATCTACCCCTTTGACCATTTTCATCCGTTAGATCATATTATTCAATCAATCACCCACTCAACCCTCTGGGACCACTATCATCCTAAGCGGGAATCACTATCATCCTAACCGCACATCCCTTCATCCAACGGCTGAAAACTTATGAGTACACGGGGATCTGTACTCATATGAGTATAGTAGCCATAGCCTATATATATATATATATATATATATATTCTAAAATGCATGGTACCGCTCTCGACACCACATGAATTATGTGTTAAGGTTCAAAAGAGCTTAATAAAGCGTTCTTAGAAAAAATAAATAATCACTTATAAGATGCTGTCAAAATATTTGAACTTACAAACATTCATCAATTTGAAAAAAAAAGAGGAAAAATCATTAACTCACCTAATTAATTATATTAGGTGTTTATTATATATTTTGACTTTTGAACTCTGCTAATGACAACTCACATATAAAGTAGTAGCAGCTTATGAAATTAGCTCTGCTATTTAGTGCAGTTGGTTAGTACCTTAAGTGCCGACTTAGAGGTAACCGTTTGGTTTCTAAAAAATGCATGAAAACAAAAAAATTAAGAAAAAAGGTTTTCATAAGAAACTCTTTTTCAATTTTTCGTCCATTTGGTTTCAAGAAAAATTAGCTATTTTTTTAATAAAAAAATCAGATTTTGTGAAAAATTAATTGTTTTTGTTTCCTTTTTTCAAAAAACGAAAATACTAGTTTTTTTATAAAATCTGGAAAAAAAAAAAAAGAAAATTCAAAACAAAGTTAGTTTTCTTTAAAACTAAACAGGCGAAAACTGGAAAAGAAATTTTTTTTTATGAAAAACTTTTATTCCCTGTTTTCATATATTTTTCTAAAAACCAAACAACGACTCTTTAGTGATCAAGCCTCCGAATTTTTGGAGGAAAATAATAATAATAATATGGACTTATTAGGGGAGTGGAAAAAAAAAAAAAAAAAAAAAAAAACAGATATTCGCTTAATATAGTACATGAC
The DNA here is from genome assembly GCA_016920855.1 of Puya raimondii. NCBI lineage: Eukaryota > Viridiplantae > Streptophyta > Magnoliopsida > Poales > Bromeliaceae > Puya > Puya raimondii. Next base: position 36,868,217 of record JABWPP010000049.1, on the reverse strand, counting down.
TGAGTTACCTACCGCACTGGAGGTATCACTTTTGGCAAAAGTGTAACGCGTCATGTGCTTCTTACTAACCCACACTATTGTAATATATTTTTTTCGCATGAAATATTAAATAATCCCTGTGCAGTATATTCGAATATTGCTACTTTTGTTTTATTTATGTATTTTCAATAAAACTTTTTGCCTGTAGTAACATTATATGAAAACTGATTTATGAGAAATAAAATGGTTACTTTACACAAAATTATCTTGTACTTCTCAAATGAAACTAATTATTATATATAAGGGGCAATTGCTTATGTACCCCTGAAAAGTTTCCGACTTTCTGATTTACCCCTCTTAGAAGGCTAATATTGAAAATACTTTTTTTTACGTTCCAACATATTTCAAATATATCCCTAGAGTTAAATTCTATTAGCAATAGCTGTTATGTCTGTGAAATTACTATTTTGCCCTTTCAAATATATCATTCTACAATCACCGACTCTTCTTATTTGCCCTTAAGTTAGGGGCACAAGAAGTATTTTGATTTTTGGTCTTTTCAAATATACCTTTCTACCATCACCAATATTTCTTATTTGTCCTTAAATTAAGGACAAAAGTGATCACATTTTAATTTTTTTTTAACTCGGATAGATATTTAACTCACGTTTAATCCAAGTTAACTTAACGAGTGGTAACTGCAGGGGTATGTTTGAATAACGGAGGAACATATGAAGGATATATTGGAAAGAAAAAAAAAGTAGGAGTAAATAAGATATTTTTAAAATTTTGAGAGATATATAGATAATTATCCTTATATATAATATTCTTAAGTGAAATGAACTCAGCTAAAAGTATTATATATGACCCAAGTTAACTGCATTAAGTATGGTTGGTGCTAAATAACCATATTGAGATAGCTAAAGGACTATTCATATATTTTATCCCTGCATTTCATAATGATATTCTCACTTTATCTTGTACTGAAAAGTAGCAAAGCTTTTTGAAAGAGAACCTGTAGAACTCTTTAATGATTAATGCACTGGATTCTCTGCAACTCTAGTTGTGCAACTTCTTTACAACCTACACTGCAGGTTGCATAACCTGTAAAGTGGCCACTGAGATAGTGAGCAATTCTTTTTGTTTTTTAATCCACACACCTCTTGATTGGTTAATTTTCAAAATTTTCTTTTAAAGTTATGCTAATTTTCTAAATTTAATATAGTCAAAATTATTCTGAATGTAAATTTCGGAAGAATTAGTTCTTTGTTGTCGAATTTGGCTTGTACTGTTAAATTCTTCATCAGCATGCTCTTAAGTTCTGTGCGAAGTGAAATCTATCGAAGAGGCTAATTTGATAAGAAAAATTCTAGCATACAATATAGACTTTTTAATATAATAATTTTTTTTTTTTAATTCGGTGAGGCTAGTCAGCAAACTCAATTCAGCTTTATATTAGTATAGAGAGTTCTTAAAGGAAATGGGAACGAACATTCAGAGAGATGATATGAATTCAAGTCTTACTTAGGAAGTAATTAATGGCCATTAAGTATTAAGAAAAAAGAAGGAGCATTTGATGCCTAAGATTCTAATAAGTTAGATAGTGAGAGGAAAAAGACATGTGATAGTGAAAAGAGGCGTGCAGTGTGGAGTTAACCGTAAAACTTCAGTAGGAAACTCTCCAACAATCTTTCGTTAAGCAGGCTTAATTCGTTCTCACATGTCATTTTTATCTCTATCCAATAATTATAATCATTTTCTCTAAGTTTATTTTTTAAAATTTTAGTATTAAAAATACTCAACTAATTACTAGATGGAGACAAAACTAACACGTGACAGCGGACCGAAAGCTTCTCATCAATGAGGTGTCGTTAGAAAGCTCTTTGCTGCAGTATTATCCTATTATAAGTCAAGAAGAAGATGTTCCAGGCTGGAATATTTATGATCTTTGCCTCATCCTTTTCATGATTCTTCTTTCAACTATTTTCATATGGTGGGGCTCATTCAATAATTGATTAAACCCATATTCATTTGCATCTATAAGAAGCAACCCCCACCCCACCACTATCTCACATCTAACCAAACACTTCACTGCTATGAATTGTTGAAAATAGTGCCTTTGTAAATAGTCAACGTAAGAATATTTATGATATATAAAAAAAATTGAACATAGCATACACACACTCAAAAATACAACATAATTAGTTTGCTAACATATCAGGTCGTAGCAAGTTTTGGCTTAGTCTAAAACTTATATGCACGTGTAGTTAAAACATAATTCAAAAGTTTCAATACGTAGATTTGAGTTCAATAATCTATGCCAAACTCTTTTATTTTTTTAGCTTATATATCTAAAACAATTTTTTATATAAATTTTTAATATCAACATTTTCACCCCTCTCTCTCTCTCTCCCCTCTTTCTCTCTCTTAAATGATTAATTCGGGTGTCAATCACAATGCACATGAACCATAATGGGAGATGGGACCCGGTTCTTCAATTACTACCTGCCATAATCTCTTGATCTTCTATTCTCTCTCTCTCTCTCTCTAAAAAACAAAAAAAAACAAAAAACAACAACTTTGGATCCCATTATGTTTTTTAATGTATCAGGACCTATAACATGGAGAGTTCTTTGTGGATTATGCACAATTTGAACTACTATACTAATTTATCAATATATTAATAATATGTAAAAACAAATATTATAAAATATTTTGGGTAATGCCCAAAAAAATGGTCACTATATAGTACATACTTTGTCTCTCGTTTTATAATGTGTAGCGTTTCCCCCGAAATATGTAGGGAGTTATTTATTGTGAATATTATGCGCATGCTCAAAAAGGTTGAGAAAAGTGCCGTAACTCAATTCACTCTCCATGTTTTTTTTTTTTTTTTTTTTTTTTTTTTTTTTTTTTTTTTTTTTTTTTTTTTTTTTTTTTTTACCAAGTGTAGTTATTGTTTCCACAAGCCTAGTTCGAGTGAGTAAGAACACAACAATTATCCTATTTTTAGTTAGTTTTTTAATAATACATTTATGTGGTTGTGTGAAGCAACGTAAAAGTCATACTAAGTACTAATAATTATCGAGAATATCATGAACCATTAATTCATTCTTTTTATGATTTTTGTATAAATAACATGTGAAAATTTAGATAATTTTATTATTATAGTGTCAAAATTAAGAGTAGGACTTGTGTGCTATTAGGAGCACGGAGCCTCCGTGCTCCTAAGCCGTTTTCGATGATGGGACTTTCGAATCGACGATCGGTTCCGTTGGACTTAATCTAGCGTATTTGAAATATTTGAAAAATAATTTTTATGAAATTTTGATATCATTTACCTAGTGATCGAAAGAATTCAAAATCAATATTTTTTTAATGGTTGATATATACCGTTTGCAAGTTTAACGGTGTAGAAGTATTCAAATTAAATAAAATTTTGATAGAAATTTTTTTATACTATATACAACAAGATCAATATTTCTGATCGAAGATTTTAGTGCTACATCATAACTTTTTGTAAAATTTTTATTTTCAACCGTTGATTTTGTGTCCTTTCAATTACTAGGTAAATGATATCGAAAAATCACAAAATTTATTTTCTAGATAGTTCAAATACGGTAGATTAAGTCTAACGGAGCCGATCGTCAATTCGAAAGTTACATCGTCAACAACGATTTAGAAACACGGGGGCCTCCGTGCTCTTAATAGCACACAAGACCTACTCCAAAATTAATACATGACATAGATAATTTTTTCGCAAAAGAATAATCGAGCCCATATCTATTTCTCAAAAATTATCTAAAATGTGGCAACCCAATCTATTGAGACCATTGATGACCTACCAGATGCTCATCTTGGAGTAATGATATAGTATTTCCCATATAAATTTTTTAAAAATATTTTTTAATATTTTTTAATAAAAAAATTTAACTGATTGAAACATAAATAATGTAATGTAACGGTCACACAGAAAACTGCCTCCTACGCCTCACCAGCCAATTTTTTTTTTCTTATTTTTACTATTCCTGTGGTTTCGTACTTTCTCATTTTATTACCCTGTGATTTAAAGTGTATCACTTTAGTATATTGTGGTTTCGTTTTTCTTTTTTTCTTATTCCTTTCGTTAATTTTTTAGTTAAATCATATAGAAAAAATCTCAGATAACCCACCTCTGGTTTATCGAATATTTATTTTAGTACCCTGTGGTTTTAACTTTTTCACTGATTTAACGAAAAAATTAACAAAATGAACAACGAAAAGAAAAAAACGAAACCACAAGATATTAAAATAATACACTTTAAACTATATAGTACTAAAATGAGAAAGTGCGAAATTACAGGATGATATTTAAATTTTTTTTTTATATTATTATTATGGTTATATACGTGCATTAATTATGTTGATAGTACGCATTTCCATACTTTGTCCTTTTTCTCTCTCTGCCTTCCACCTCCCTTCTCTGCCAGCGAGATCTTTGACAGCTGTCCCCTCGCACGTGCGGCCCTCTTCGCAGCTTGTCTACAGTATAAATTTTTATCTATTTCTCAAATATTTTTTATTAAGATGTTTGTAGATCCTGCTACTGAACAAGAGTTAAGACGCTATTTGACTCGCAGATAATTAAATCTGCACAATCTATAAAAATAGGACGAGCTCGTGTTTAAATCGATATTCGAATCTAGAACATGCTATGTGGATACTGTAAGAGTGAGAGAGACTCCGCAGTTTTAGTACGATTTCGTATTTTACCAACATGAAGTCGAGATCACGTAATTATGTTTCGATTCGCTCGAGTTATGAGTTTACAAATAATCCAAACAGAATAGTATAGTATATAACAATCATTTGTACTAGGCAATAGTAATACAACTTGTCGATCTGTATTATGAGAAAGGAACAGTAGATGAAGATTTTCTTAATTCCAGCGCTATAGTAGTTAATTTTTATTTTTTTTTGAGAAAATATAGTAGTTAATTTTTTGAGCTTTTGATTTGGGATCATTTGAACTAGTGTTTCCAAGTGCATCTCTTGGAATTTTGTGCAATTTAATATTCTCAGCACGAAATAATTTATTTATTTTTGGTCAAAATAGTAACACCAACTGTTTAGTTATTTGCTATAGTTTATGAGATTTAATTTCTAAAATTGAAAATTCAGAAAATAAATTATAATAAATAAATAAAAGCATCAAAGTTGAGATGATGTCCAAAAGTTTTTCCCGTGTGAAAACAAACGGTACCATGCATGGAAAGCCATCGTATATTATGCAATTCTTTTTCTCTTTCTCTGCATTTGGGATGCGAAGTCAAGTTTATATTGAATAGTTCAAATGTGTTCTGTTGTAGATTGTAGATGTGCCTCGAAATTGAAAATCGACTTCAGTTTTGAGACTCCGACTCGTCAATAATTTTACGGTGCGAAAAATTTGAAAAAAAAAATTGGAAAGAAAAATGAATGTCTGTGATGCGGGTGGCGGAGCCCCACGCAGTATGTATCGGATCCGAAACCCGTTAAGAGTTTTCTTTCTTCATTTTGCCCTATAGGCGACAGATTGACTATTGTACGAAGAACATTGTATTTTCTTTTTCGATAGTGAAGCCCTCTCCTCCTCTGCCCGTGATTTTTTTCTGTAAAATTTTTTTCATGTAAATCTATGTGTTATTTATTTTTTCTGTTTACGGTTTGTCTATTTCACGTTTGCCATTTTTGTTTTCATTTGTGCGCTCGTCGTAGCATAGATCAACAATAAGTACTAATTCAGATGAACACTGCCACATATATTTTTGTAGATAAAATTTTCCTATAAATCAAATTACATGCACCTCAGTGGAAATTTGGATTGACATAATTATAGTTCACTTAAAATCAAATTTAGTGAGAATAAAATATTATTTTACCATCAACTAGCATATAACTGTGAAAAAATTTCGTAAGCTAGATTTTAGATTTTTTTATATAAAAATTAACTTGACGTCATTTATAGGAGAATATTTTTAAAAAATTTAAGTCCACAACCACCCACCAAATTTTACTGATGCTTTCGAGATAAGTAGCAATGTTAATAATTTTATTTTTAATAAATTTGTTTGTCGATCGAATCACAACTTCATAAATCCAAAAGCATACTAATACGAGCCTGCGTAGGTTCTGTTTGGGATAATGAAGAAATTGCATTACCTGTTATGAAATTACAATAGAAAAATATAATATTTCTTTTCGCACGTAATATCGAGTTCAGTGTATCGCAATGAGTATGAGTCGATTATAATATATTTTTTGCGAACCAATTTAAAAATATAAAATAAATCCCTATATATTTTTTTCCCAACCAATACCAAATGGCCGGTAAATATTACTATAATAACCAGGTCGTTAACATATGCATTGAAGACAACTTCTCCTCTTAGTGGGCGTTTGATAGATATAATTAAAAAATACAATATAATTAGAGATGCATAGAGTTGAAAATACAGAAGTCGGGACTATGCATATTGCTTGGTTGGATATATTAGAAAGCGCTACAAATATAAATAATTTATTTGATTATATGCAATTGATAAATGTATTTTTTAAATTTTATTGATTTATAAATATGGTGGTAAGATTATTTTCAATACATAAAAAAAAAATCTTATATTTACAAAGCAATTAGAAAAGTAAGTTTATTTTTTGTTTAAAGTTAATATCCTCAAATGATGCAGATGGAATTGTGACCAATTTGGAATTGTTTCAGTTACTACAGTCGGACCTCCTCATACAGTTTCAACTGTAATAGTTAAACTCGAATACCTAAAACTTAATACTAAATTTGTATTTACATATAGTTACAACGGTAGTACAGTACAATTATAACTATATATCGCGATCTAAACAGCTCTTGAGATACTTTATAACGTCTTCTTGGGTGAACAGCTGGGGTTCATACAAGTATTTATAGCAATTGCCTACACCTGGTGCACAATATAAGTTGTGAATGTAAATGCTATAATATGAAAAATTAATTTTGTAGATCCAATATCCTACCTTCTAGAAAAGCTTGAAAATATATTATCATAACAATATTCAAACAAATTATACAAAAAAAAAATTATTGTATCCACAAAACACCGATGTTCAATATAATACACGCACGAAATAATTATCGGTTGGGTTCAACAAATTGCTTATACTAGCAAGCTATTTTAAGTTTTTAATAAAAATAGTTTTCTCGAAAACTATAATATTTTTGTTTAAAATTGTGGTGCACGGTACACCAGGTGCAGGCAATAATTTCTTGTGGACAGAGCTCGTAATTCGCGCTGTCCTTCCATTCACAAAAGCTTTTCTTTATTTGTAAACTTCAAAGCTCGTACTTAATTTCGTGTAGACAATTAGTAAGTTAATTACTTAATTAAGTGCACCATCCACTGTAAATTACCAAATTGCCCTCCATTTAATGCCTTTTACATGTAAAGTGAATCCCTAGCTAAAATAAATTTAGGCACACAATGGTTATTGAAGTAAATCCCCCATTAAGTAAAATAAATTACAATTATTTTATTTTTTATGTTGATTAGAGAACATGCAGGTGTAGAAAGTATCTGTATAGTTACAATAATTTTTATAAACTTTTTTGTATAAAATATATAAGCCATAATCTCGACAAATATATTCTACGTACTTTAAAAAAATCTATGAGAAAGTGAGAATAAAATTTTCAATTGAAAGAAAAGATTAAAATATATTACTAAATTTCAAAATAAATACTCTAATTTAAAAATTCTAATTTTAACTTATAATAAGTAGTTAACAAAAAATAAGAATAGTTGATCAAAATCGTAAAGTTTTTATATAATTCGGCCGAGCATTAAATTGAACAAATTTTATAACTATATTTAAATCTCTTATTATATTTTGAACAAACTAAATAATATGAAAAAATATAACTTATGTGCTGACATATTTGTGAAGAGTATATATATATATTTTTTCGCTCTAAATTTGCACCTTAATAATTTATTGAAGGTTTAATCCAATTCTCAATTTACCCCCCGGGCATATCCGTAATATCCTCAAAAAGCAGGGCTGTTTTAGGAAAAGCACACTCCGTAATAATCTCCGCGCCCATTTTCCTCGAGCATCGATCTCGTTTACTCCCTCTCTTAATAACACACACTCTCTCTCTCTCTCTCTCTCTCTCTCTCTCTACTGTGGGAGATAACCAACTCCCACGCTATGAGCTCAGTGTCCCTTTGCTTTGTCCCGTACTCTTCTCCACCGTAAAATCCCTTCTCCCTCCCCCCATTTCCCCAAATCCTCCTCGAATCCCTCTCAAACCCTCATCAGATCGCTCTTCCGATCGGATTTCTCCGAATTTTCCCCCATTTTATACGATTTTCCCCCAATTTTTTGATCGATTTGTCATGGAGATGCTTCAGATCGCTCTCTCGATCGCGATTTTGGCTATAAAATTGGTCTCCTCACGATCGGCGACGACGCCGCCGCTCAATTGCTCCGACACGGCGCGCCTCTGCACCTCCTTCATCGCCTTCAAGGTGGATCCGAACGTAACCCTGGCGAGGATCGAGAGCATGTTCGACGTGCTCGCGAACGACGTCACCGCGGACGCGATCAGCAGCCCCGGGTACGTGTTCGTGCGCAAGAACTGCTCCTGCCTCTACTCGAAGAAGTACCTCACCAACACCACCCTCACCGTCCCCGTCGCCGAGGTGGGGGAGCCCGCGGCGCCGATCGTCGCGGCGGCGTACGGGGCGCTCGCGTTCCTGCCCAACTCGACCAGGGGGTCGGGGTCGGGGTCGGGGGCGGGGGCGCGCGCCGGCGCCGTCGTGGCGCTCCACCTCCTCTGCGGCTGCTCCAGCGGGCTCTGGAACTACCTCATGAGCTACGCCATGGACGAGGGCGACACCGTGGAGTCGCTCTCGAGCAGGTTCGGGGTGAGCATGGATAGTATAGAGACCGCGAACGGCTTGGCGGGGCCCGATGATGCGGTCGCAGGCCAGGTTTACTACATTCCGCTCAATTCCGGTGAGTCCTGTTTACACTACGGCGATCTCTCTTTGTTTGTGAAGGACAGATTTTTTTTAAAAAAAAAAAATTCTAGTTGAATTACTTGTTTTTGGTTAGTAAACATGGATCTAAAGATCACTGAACAGTGATTTAAGTAATTGTTAGTTTTTGTAATTTAAGTTGTTATAATAGTTGAGCTTATTCAGTTCAGTAGGTTTGGGTATACCTGGTGGAAGGCGACGTCTTTAATTATGGGGCGGATCTGTGTATGATGTATCAGTGGGTATGAATTATTGGAGTATATCATAGTGTAGATGTTGAATTTGCGTCTCAGAATTGGCTTTATAGCATAAGGTTGGTCTAGTTGTTGAAGTTGACGAAAACTGCATTTTTAATCGGATTTGATATTCACAGGCCCATAGATGATCGAGGAAAAGAGGTCTACTGGGGAAGTAATTGACTTTAAACTGATTTAGTCAACTATCAGCTTCTCAGGACCATAGCGCTACTTCTGTTAAGAGTTTAACCAGCTCTTAAATTGACCAAATGCGACTCTCTCTCTCTCTCTCTCTCTCTCTTTTGTTTTCCATTTTTTTTCTCCCGAAATACTTAGCTTTCTAATGAAGCTGTATCAAATTAATATGAATAGAGGTTCCAGTATATGGTTAACCTTCTCCTTTGCATGTTCTGGTCATGCTTTTCTCCACCATTCTATTATAAATCTTCAGCTACTTGTTTTAGTCATGAAATTTATCTTAAATCATTATTTATTATTATTATTATTTTTGGCAGTCCCCGGAGAGCCTTATTTAGGAATGTCTCCTGCTCCAGCTCCTGCACCTGTGCCTTCCTCTAACACAATCTTAGGTATGAATTGATTATTTTCTTTTACTTTGCATTTAATGCAGTCTTTGAACCCTTAGATGAAGTTTCTCGCCAATTACATTTTGCAGAATACTGCTTTGCTTTGACGCTTCCCTAATATGGACTTGCTACTATTTAGCTTCGCACTGGTGTCGGATAATTTGTTGATATTGTTGATGGTTGACTTTCTGTATAGCTTGAAAGATATGGGAATGTCCATCCCTCATGGGGCTGTTCAGTACTAAGTAAATAATATAGATTAGATAGTAAGTGGGATGCTGAACATTGAAAGGACGTTTTTGAGCTTGTTTGCTATTTCGATACCACCTAAGTTATTTGGAGAGGCAGCATGTTAAGTTGAGATTTAATACTGCTTGTTTGGGTCGTGAGAGGATCGGTGTAGCAGATGGTGGAGACAAGAGAGTAAAGAACCCGAATGTTAATGTCCTGAGGGTACTAGATGTTTGTTGCTATGATGTCTTGGATCAGTTTCTGTTTCACCTCACAGCATTTTGACCGTTGTAGTTTTTCTTGACGATGATCTATTTCTTTTCTACTGTCGTTTCCATCTCAAGAGAAATTGGGCAATGAATGAGGCTTGTAAGATTATCTCTGCCGATGCAGTTTTTTGTTCCTTCTGCTTTCATTATGTCTCCATGAGAGATGTAATCAATGTAAAATTCCTTTGTTGACTAGTTACCTCTAATTTTCCTCTTGCACATGAAATTGCTAATATGCTTTGGCAAACAGTTGGACTACCTGAGTGAAGTGCAGTTAGACCCATTATTTCTTTGTAAAATTTTCATATGTTTCTACTCTAACGTTTATTGATTGGTTGTGTAACATTGTTTCAGGAATGTTTATACCAAGATGTATAAGTGGTCTAAGGGTACTTACATTTTTTAATAGTAACATTAAAACGGAAGATGGTATTAGGGGTTATTGCAATATGTATATTAATTTATTTGTTATCCTATTTGTTTCTCATTCAGAAGCGATGCTATTTCGAAATTAGATGGATTGTTGCTTACTACTATTGTTATACATGCAGATAAACCAGAACATCCTGCAAAATTTCCTTATGGATGGGTTATAGGTAGCATGGGAATTGCTCTTGCTCTAATTGTTGTAGCTCTCCTTTCGGTCATTTCATTCAAATTCTTAAATTCTCACGCCCGACGTTCAAGCAATCACATGAAGGATCATGATCAACCTATCTCTCATAAATTTCATATCCTTAAAAGTAGCAGCTTCTGTGGCTCTGGGAGATACTTCTGCTGTAAATTTGGAAATACAAAGCCATCAGATGGGGATGCAGGCAACCACCATATCAATATTCCAAAAGGTTTGTATTAAAGGCTGATAAGTACTGCTGTTTAGTTGTTCTAGGTATCGTTAATATGAATATATATATATATAATGCACAGTAATGTCAAGCACAAAACTTGAGCAGGAATCACAGTACCAACTGGCTTGATCTTTAGTTTGTTTAATTTTCCATTATATAAAAAATGTGTATATTTTGTACAGGCATGGTAGCTGAAGCATTTGATATGGAGAAGCCTATCGTATTTACACATGAAGAGGTTTTTTATTCAACCAATTCATTTTCTGATTCAAATCTACTTGGTCATGGGACATATGGCTCTGTTTATTATGGAGTTCTTCGAGACCAGGTTTGTACTGTCAGTGGGCCTTTTGTGAAGCAAATTTATAAGCTGCTGCCTAATAAATGACATGATGATTATAGGAGGTAGCAATAAAGAGAATGACTGCTACCAAAACTAAGGAATTTACAGCTGAAATGAAAGTTCTTTGCAAGGTTCATCATGCAAGTCTGGTACAAGCCCTCTAGACTCATATGTGTGGTTATTTCTTCAAAATTCAGTTATAATGTTTCTTATATTTCTTACCTTTTCTCTTCGACCTGAAATTTGTCAAGGTAGAATTGATTGGCTATGCAGCAAGTGATGATGAGCTCTTCCTTGTTTATGAGTATGCTCAAAAAGGGTCACTCAAAAATCATCTCCACGATCCACTAAATAAGGGTGAGTCTTGTCAGTGAAAGTACTATTATTCTACTTGCCTAGGAAAAAGCATAGATGTTTTCTGATTAATTATTTATGATTAGGTTTGTCTTTCTTCTGTTATTACTTATTTTGATGAAGTACGTTTCACTTGGTAACATCTATTCAGGACTCAAGACTTTGCCCTATTTATTTATACCAAGATTTTATTTTCTGCAGTATATATGATGGCTTCCATTTACTGTCTAACATATTTCTTCTTTTTGTCCTCCTTTTGTTTCTCAGGCAATACATCGCTATCTTGGATCTCTAGGATGCAAATAGCATTAGATGCCGCCAGAGGTCTTGAGTATATTCATGAGCACACAAAGAATCATTATGTGCATAGAGACATCAAAACAAGCAACATCCTGCTTGATAGTTCTTTAAGAGCCAAGGTTTTAATAATACAAATTGTTGACTTTTGCAACTTTGCTTCACTGATAATTATATATTTCTTTGCTTGATGTTAACTGTTTGTTCATGCAGATATCTGATTTTGGGCTTGCAAAGCTTGTTGCAAAAGCTGGTGAAGGAGAAGCTTCTGCTACAAAAGTTGTGGGTACTTTTGGCTATTTGGCTCCAGAGTAAGTATATTAGGGGCATTGATTTAGTAAAATCATCTTTCAGCATTATGTTTCTTTCATCATTTTACTTTACTGATTTGAGTTTCTATAGATATTTGCATGATGGCCTGGCAACTACAAAAAGTGATGTCTATGCATTTGGTGTTGTGCTTTTTGAGCTAATATCTGGAAAAGAAGCAATTACGAGGACTGAAGGAATGATCTTATCACATACTGAAAGACGTTCATTAGCATCAATTGTAAGTTTACCTGTACCAATAAATCTTAAGAGAGCAATATCTGGTGTTCAGTATCTTGCAGTTAAAGACTCTTCAAAAACCATCAGAGCTATTTGTGTTTATACATCCTGTTTGCTTCTTTCTCTCTCTCTCATCGAAGTTTTAATGTATATTACTTAATTATACACCATTATTATCTTGCATAAATTAGTTGACTTTTCATACCTGATCTCTGGTTGCAGTAAATCAGTTCTTCAATTGTTTCCCTTTGGTAATCGAAATATCATGAATTCACTTATTCGTCCTCCTTATCTTTAATATTACTGTGTTGTCCTGAAACTCTCATGCATTATTCCTTTCTCATGCTTTATTCTTTTCTAAGGAGTAAGAACCCAACGTCAGGGCCATCAAAGTTTCTGTTCACATCATTTCTTGAAAGTCTGCTTTCCATGTGCTTTCAATTATCAACTGATTGAAAAATACTAAACTAGGGCAATACTATAGATGATGTTTAACTCTTTGTACTACTAGTTCTACCATCAGCATATATTTAGCCATATTGCCTCAGTGATACCAAACTGTATTGAGCTATAGATCTCAGGGAAGATGTGAAACTACAATATTCTCCATTGTGCTTGCTCAAACACCCTCCAAAAAGTTGTGATTGAAATTTCCCTCTAAAAGTACTTGCTGCCATCACCAACCATGAATATATGTAGTTAAACTATATGGCTCTATTTTGGGCACCTTAGCTTATGCCCATGCTTTTCCTTTTTCTCATAACATAATCATTTCTTTGAATATTGTCATTTGTTTAACTAAATCTTTTGTGACCTCTTTGCTGCTTGGACTCTGCAGATGTTGACGGCACTAAGAAATTCCCCAAATTCAATGTCTATGGCCAGCTTGAAAGAGTGCATTGATCCTAACTTGATGGACTTATATCCACATGACTGTGTATTTAAGGTGAATACTTTTCTCTGCATAGTAATGCATGCTTAAATTGGAAAGAAAGAATAAGGCAAAGCGGCAAAATTATGTCAAATTTGACACTTGTAGGGGCTGCAAAATGCAACCAGGCCTCAATTTTCATACTGGCCCTGCCTAGAAGATAATAGGATCAGGACACAAAACCTGGTCTGAAAAAGGGTCGGTTTTAATTTGCAAGTAATTCTGTGTTTTCCTGTTATATACCATATACTTTAGCTCCATCAAATATTAAAGTAATCATATATGGGCGCAGATGTTCTTGCTTTCTATAATGGTTTATTGGCTTTCTAAATCTTTTATTCAAAATATCTGGGACACTGGTAGTTTTAGATGGTTGATCCAGGGCGGGAGTCCTGGTAATGCACATCAACAATCACTCGGTTACCTTTACTGATGAGTAATGTGAATGAATTGTATAAAACCATCACGGCTCAGGCTAATGATCAGTAATTGGTGATTATTTCGTATTTGGAGACATGAATTTCTTCTCCTTTTGAGTGGAATTTTCTGTTACTTAGACGGCCATGCTGGCGAAGCAATGCGTGGATGAAGATCCTATCCTCCGGCCCGATATGAAGCAGGTGGTAATATCCCTATCCCAGATACTCTTGTCCTCTGTGGAGTGGGAAGCGGCGCTTGCCGGAAACAGCCAAATTTTCAGCGGCCTCGTGCAAGGAAGGTGATGCAGAGCTGATTCCTGTACACTACTATTTATGTGGCTTTTCTTCATCGTTGTTTGTTAATCCTTTTGAAGTACATATGTTATTTACCGTCGGCTTGTTGTCTCATTTCTTCTGTATTTTGAGTTGAAATTTTTTCGCTAGCTCGAGTATTCTTTTTCACGTAATATATCCATATGAGACTTCTTTTGTTGGCTTAGTATGGTATGTAAAATTCTGTTTCTTTGCGAAACATCTGTACTATGTATTGTTAAATTAGTAAGCCATCCATTTGGCCAGCTGTTGCTGTGAGTGTACAAATTAATTGTTACCATCTAATTGCTACCATCTGTTGCCTAATTCCAACACCATCTAATTGCTCTATTTGTATATGATTTGAGTTACTTTGGAAACTAGATAGTTTGTTATCTCGTCAATGCGAGCCAGAGCTATTTCAGAGAGGTAGCTCTAAGAATGATAGAAAATGTTAAAAGTTGGGGAATGAATCTACGATCTTACAGAATGAGATGAGCTTAAGACCGGCTCTAGTAAGAAATAGGTTCAGAAATAAATTTAATCGGATTTGTCATAGTTTGTGCCTGTTCTTTTGATGTTTCTGCGCGCGATTGGACGCAAACTGTTTATGTAGCTCTGAATTTAAGATTTCTAAAGAGCATTGTGTACCGACCCTTAGTTCTTCTGGACCACCTGCTTCGTAGGTAATTAACTTTTTAAACTCCAAATTTTGAATACATTACCCATTAGATTAAGACGTTTTCGAATTAACTCTACTATATATAAAGATAAATATTACATGGAGAGCAATTTTCGGATAATTGGTGAACTCGGTCCACGGAGAAACTTTTCCTACTCACTAGACTAGTCCAGGGGCAGGAAAAATTCTAAAATACAACGGGTGCATATGCTGACGTGGTGTCCCAAACCAATCAAATATTTTCTTTTAGGTATATATGTCCCATCATAATTATATAAAAATATTTTTATTGTACTTTTTTTTGAAAAGAAGAAATGTGATTGACTTGTTATTGATGACGTGGTGCAAGCGTGACACAGTAGACTTCCTCCAGGGGCAGAGCTTTAAAAGTGCTCTTTGTTTTTCGCGGCATCAGTTTCCCCTCTCGACCTGGTCGGTGGTCGGTTGCTAAAACCCTTGCTCGCTCGTTCGCCCCTTCCGAAAAACCCTAACCCCTAACGGACCGTCGCCTCCCTCCTCCTCTCCTCCCCCGCTCCCATGGCGAATCCGAGCTCTTGGATACCCCACGTCGAGGCCTTCGTCGACACTTCTCGCCCTCCGAGCGAACATGTTGCGTGCTCTCTCCTCTGCTGCTCCTCTTTCTCTCCAAATTTTTAGCTTTTCTTCTTCTTTTAGTTTAATATGATATAGTGGAGCAACGAATTCATGTATAATCGGATTTGGTTCAAACAGTTTTGGAGTTTGAATTGAGCAATTTGGTACTAGGGTTTGTTTATCTTCACACTACGAAGAATTGTCGCTCTGATGCACCTTTTCTATCTTTGAATCGTTTGTGTAAGCAGGTTGCTAGTATTGAGGCGATTGTGAAGTTGGTGAATAAGGACCTTTTATCCCTTTTAGACTTGGTGGGTTCAACAAATGCTCAATTGCTCACATAATAGTGTAAAATTTGATGTGAAATTGAAGAATCACTGGGTATCTGTTTGTTTACTGTAGGTAAAAGAGATGGAGATGTATCTAACCACCTCGGACAATGTTATCCGATCAAGAGGTATCATTATTGCATGATATATAAGTTGTTTCATCATTATTGCATGATATGGCTATGCAGAGGGTTATAAGATGCCTCTTTCACAATCATGTCACAATTGAATGAGTTAAAATAGCATTAGATTGTTGTAGAGGGTATGCAGTAACTTTCTGCTCGTTTTTCAAAAGCATACCTTCTTCAAGTCAACTGGTTTCATGGTTGCAACAGGTATTCTATTTCTAGCAGAAGTTCTTGCTCGTATTACATCAAAGCCGTTAGACAGCGTCTCTGTGAGTTGCTTGGCAGAATTCTTCACATCGAGGCTGGTAAGTTTTGAATCTGTGTATCTGGCCTTTTATTTTCCTATTTTCATTATCAATTTTTAGTTTAGCTGGAACTATTTCTTTTGGACCTTAAATAGTAAAAACAGGTCATATCTTTTAGCTGCTACGCAGCCGAATTTTTTTATTGCTGTCCTGTTTTCTGTAGTCAAACAGCAACTGGCTATTAAGGAACTTCTACCTGGGCAACCATTCATTAGTAGTCAGAGCTTTCTGGTCCTACATTGCATTGTGAATATACAGCTGCCTAGTGATAAGCAGGCCTTTCTTTAGCATACAAATAAATTAAAATGCACCTAGAATTCATGGCTGAATAATCATTACAAGATATCCTTATATTGAGTGTGCTTACTTTCTTAGCTGTATCTATAGTCTACATGTGTTACTTCTTGTGTTACTCAATCTTATCGATTGGTTAATTTTCATTTCGTTTAATATCAGTCAGATTGGCAAGCTTTGCGTGGAGCATTACTCGGTTGCTTGGCTCTTTTGCGCAGAAAAGGAAGCATTGGCACTATTGCAATCAGCGATGCTAGAAAACTTGCTCAGTCTTTCTTTACGTATGTTCAAGTGCAGTCTTTGACAGTGAAAGACCGTAAGGTTAACTAAAGAAACTATTTTGGTGCAAAGATGCCTATTAAGTTTTATGTTGTAGACATATTATTTATAGTGAACAATATTATCTAACATTTATCCATATTTTCTTCAGCTAAGTTTTGAAGTACTTCATTGCCTATTGGAGGAGTATCCTGATGCAGTAGTAGTACTGGTATTATACCTGCTTCAGTTTTACACTTTCCACAGTGAACTATTTTGCATTTTGGTGAATATGCAGGATGAATCACATATTTTGGTACATGCGCAAGTCTTGTAACTGCTGTAAAACAACATATTATTTTTGTTATATGGTTGACATTAGTTTTCTTACCAAAACCACTTATTCTTTTGAAACATGGGCTTTCTTTACATTAGGTTGTAAACAATCTCTTGTACTTTTGAATTTTAATTTAACAAACTTTTTATTCGAGTTGATGTGGAATTAAAAGATATATTTGGAACAGGAAGATTTGCATCTTCCTCTTTTGCTAGGCTGGTTATATTATTAATCTAATGATGGAAGCTATCCACCTATTATCGTTATTATTTTTATTATTGAACGTTGGCAGTTGATATTTTCTAGAAAAGCTTTCGAGTTTGATGGGACTCTAGGATGTCTGCTCCTGATCTTTTCTTCCGATAGCAAATTTTCACTGATGGTTCTCTGTTATGTGGTTGTTGATTGATGTCTATTATCAATAGCAACTTATCGCATGCAGTTTTCAGTTCTTCTGTACACTTATATTATATAAAATTCACTTTCTTGGTGAAGGGTGATGAGCTTCTTTATGGGATATGCGAAGCAATTGATGAAGAAAAAGATCCTGATTGCTTGATGCTTTCTTTTCAACTAGTGGAAATTGTAATCCGGCTATTTCCAGATCCATCTGATTTAGTTACACGCTTCGCGGGTGATATTTTTGAGATTTTGAGCAAATACTTTCCTGTCTATTTCACACATGTAAGTTTAGCAGATTCTGCAACATTCTTTTTTTCTTTCTTTACTGTGTTTCTTTATCAGCATATTATTCTGTGTTCCAATCTTTGCATGAGAAGTTTTGCTTGCATTTCTGAGATACTTTGCTTGCATTTCTGATTGCACTTATGTATGTCCTATTTTGAATGAAATATCATATACTTCCAATTTGCTTGCAATGCATGGTTACTTTATCTATTTAGTCACACGTATAGGTTGAATGCATATATCATCCTGTCTATTGTTGACTGATTTTTTTTCACTATTATATCCTTTTGCCATTGTTCAGGGAGGAGGTGATGAGTTGCATGCTACAAGAGATGACCTTTCTAGGGCATTAATGGTGCGCCTCATTTACTTATTGCAATTATTTACACATCTTTGATTATTAATACTTGTCCTCACCCATGAAAGAAAGAGTATGACAACATAAGGACAAAATAGTCAATAATCATATTTCGCTTGAAATGAAATACCATAACTAACCTGAAAGAAAGATTTGAGGCAAACTTGGTAAACTGTGTTTCTCTATTCTATCAGAAACAGAGATCCGGGTGTTGCTCTTATAGTATGTTATTTCTATGAGTTCGTAATTGATATAAGCACTTGAAATTTACCTAAGAGAGTTTGCACGAACAATATACTTGCTCCATTTTAAATTCCTAATTCTTCGATACAATCTTAGTTGGATTGTTTTGTGATGACTACAAATTTGAGCTTGCTGCTTACTAATCAATTATCATCAGTTTATAGCTCTTTATCTGATTATGGACTGCAGAACGCATTCTGTTCTACTCCAAATTTTGAGCCATTTGCCATCCCTCTGCTCCTTGACAAACTTTCCTCGTCTCTTCAATCAGCAAAGGTTTAGATATCATTTTATGGTTCATCATTTTTCTATAACTAGCTGTATTACTGGGATAATATTAATTTGATGACTTGACTTTACAGCTTGATTCTTTGAAATATCTTACCAATTGCCTCCGCTGCTATGGAGCTGATAGAATGTTGAAGCATTCTAAGGCTATATGGTTGAATCTAAAAGATGTGATTCTCAGTTTTCCGCCACAGAGACCTTTGGTATTAACTTCTGAATCATCTCAAGATACAGAAAGGGTGGAACACCAAATAGGAAAAGAAGCTCTCAATTGTCTGCAAACTGCCATGCTGTGCCTAACTTCTCCAGATAAAGATGTTTTCATTAATTTGATTTTGGAAGATGAGGATGTTGTAAAAAGATTCGATTTTGTCTTGAGTGAAGGAAATTCTCTAGGTACTTCAGTTGATATTCATGGTCAACTAAATGCCCTTGGAAGTATCTTCTCTACTATATCAAAGTCGTCCACATATTTCTGCACCAGAGTGTTTCAAAAATATTTTCCTTGCTTGTTGGACCTCTTGGGAGTTCCTAGGAGCGGTGCATCTTATATCGAAATGAACAATGTAAATTTTCCTGGGAGGGTAAATAATGCAGCACTATATCTGTGCAGTGATATCCTTTCAGCATGTAAAGAATTGACTTTGGATTCCTTGGTCTTCTCTCAAGATATTCTGGAGCAGGACACGTGGTGGCATGTGCTCAAAAGATTTTCTGACTCTTTAAGTTATTTTGCTGGATCATTGGTGACTACATGCAATGAAGCTGCAAATTCAGAGATTCAGCAAGCAGTTACACATTCAAAGATTCGGCAAGAATCCATTCTTTATGGCAGTAAAGTTTTTACTATCTTTTTTTTCCTTTTTCCCCCTTTCAGGACTTGATTTCAACACTGGAGATCACTATCAGCATATTGTAAATAGACTTTTTGTCCGTTCAAAAGTATTGCTTAGTAAAACGCAAACCAGCTTATTGGTTATATTCCATCTTAGTTGGTTCTTATTGATGGTTTCTGCATGATCCTTTTATTCTTCAAATAATCCTTAAGGTGTAAGCTCTAAAATCTGACATGATGTTTCGTTTCCCTTTTTTTTGGAATTACTTTTAGTGAAGGTTCTGCAGACACTGGCAACATTTCCCGAACGCTACTCTCCAATATCAGAAAGTGTTTATCACGATATTCTATTGATGCTCATATCAGTAGTTACGTGCAAGTATGATGATGCCTATCTGTGGAATTTGTCATTGAAGACATTAGGACAAATTGGTTCATCTATTGAAGATATTCATGATTCTGCGAAAGGAACAATTTACTGTAGGACTGTTGTTGAAAGGGCTATTTCTCTGCTTCAAGTTGATGATACCGCCCTGCCTCTTTCCCTAAAACTAGATGTGGTTTCTGAAATTGGTGCAATTGCGCTGGATCCTATGTCAAGAGTACTTAAAGCGCTTGAAGAAGCTATTGTTTTCCACATATCCAGCGCTTGTGTACGTTTCAAAGTTAAAATTATTTCAATAGTTTATCAAAAAAATTATTCCCTCGAATTTTTAGTGTGTAGTGCACAAATAATGTTTTGATTTCTTCACTATATACACATTTAGGTTGATGGAAGAACAGAATCTGCTGAGACTGCAATTTGTCTGCTTGAGTGTTACTCCAGTAAGTTGCTTCCACGGTATGGCCACTTCCATGCCTGTGTTTATCCTCAATTTTCAATTACAAAGAAGAATAGAAGTGGGAAAAAGATTCGTGTGTATATTTACTTTCTCTAAGAAAAGCATTGGACCTAAATAAAAGACTTCCCGCTACTATGGATTTCACAATCCTTGATAATTCTCTCAAGAACGTTTTGATTTTATCTTGATTTAACCTCTTCTTTCCCTGTATCAGGTTCTGCACTTTGCGGGACTTCGATGAAGTTGTTGTGCTATTCGCTATCCGACTTTGGGAGCAGATGGAGAGTTTAGTAGCTTCAGAGAATGAAATGAAAATTCAGGGTCTTCTTGATTCATTAATGATGACAATGAAGCTTTTAGTTTCTAGCTGTAGTGAAGAACAACAAACCTTAATTGTTAAGAGAGCTTATACTATAGTATCAGCAGTAAAATCTCTTCCGCTGCAACCATTCTCTCCGTCATCCAAGTTAGAAGAATTAGAGATCTCCGCTGGTTTTTCGATACATAACTGGCTTGTTTCTCTCTTTGCATCAGTGGTAATAGCACTTCGTCCACAGACGACTTTGCCAGATGTGGATATATTCTTGAATATGTTTATAGTATTCCTCCTCGAGGGACAGTTACCAGCGGCTCAGGCATTGGCTTCTATTCTGAACAAGTGGCCTTCAAATGCTAACATATCAGAACTTTCTAGTGTGTATACATTCGATCAAGCGATTGACCTTGTTCTTGAGAAGTGCTTCACAGTTTTAAGTAGCAGCAGCTTTTCGGCAAATTGCTGTTCTTCTAATGATTCGAAAATAAATGCAATTGCTGGGTTGGCATGGGTTGGCAAGGGTTTGCTTATGAGAGGACATGAAAAGGTGAAGGAAATAACTATGTTTTTTTTAAAGTGCTTACTTTCAAGTCAAAACATTGAGATCATTCAGTTGAACCAAAAAGAACTGGATGCCTGCTCTCTTCTTGCAACATCTGCAGCAGATGCGTTCCAACTCATAATGAGTGATTCAGATGTTTGCTTGAGTAAGAAGTTCCATGCTACAACCAAGCCACTTTATAAACAGCGCTTCTTTTCAAGCTTGATACCTGTTCTTCTCTCCTCAGTCAAGGAATCTGCTACAATGAACACAAAGTACACATCAGTAATCTCAGAGTATCTAGTAGTCTGTTTGTTTTTTGTTTGGCTATTCATTTTCGTTGCATCTGTTTATAAGTTTTTCCCTACTTAATATGGTTGTTGATTCGTATGTTTTCTCTCTCACTATGTAACTCTGTCTCAACATGGTGGAAATTTTATGGAAAGAACTGATGCTTATCATTTGAGGGTGGGAATAAAATGGAGGATTAGAGGATGGGAGGAAAAGGGGATGATGAGCGTATTGAACGGGTAGCAATCAGCACTATTTAGTGGAGCAATTTAAGTATTCAACTATCCGGATTAATGTTTGGAATTTCCTTTCATGTTTTGATATTTACATTCAGATATATTTCTTTGTTTATACAAGAATCCTAATCTTTCTCTACTTTGATTATTATGGTTTAATCTGTGAGGGAGATTATAACTGCTTGTTTGTAGTTAAAGGTAAGGCACATTTTTCACATTTGCATAAAGAAGCCTGTATCATTTCTATGGGTCTGATTGTTTCTTGGTGACATTACTTTGACAAACAACCAAAACTGATCGGGAAAACTTTCATTTAGTTACAGAACTGTACTATATAGAGCTTTCGGGCATCTTATATCAAATACTCCACTAGCTGCTGTTGTCGCTGAATCCCATAAGGTTTGTTTTCTCATAACATGGCTTTTCTGGAAGAAATATCTTTGTACTCTATAGTTTTTGCTATTTCGTCTGCTTATTCATATAATCTGAAGTTTGTTGACCTGTTTCCTTCTGCAGATTGTACCTACACTGGTGGATTGCTTAGGTATTCTGAGTCTCGACACTCAGAACAAAGATCTGATTTATAGTTTGTTGCTGGTCTTATCTGGAATCCTGATGGATAAAAATGGTGAGATCCTTTGAACATGGTTGTATTACTACAAATAATTAATTGCTGGTCGGAAACAATTGGAAATGTTAGTCAGAACAGTTTTCTATGATATATTCAAAGATGTAAGATTTTGGCTACTTTTGGAGGTCTAGGGTGCTTGAGAAACGTTTGTATCTGTGGATGTTCGTGTCGGTTGCACTAGAAGGTTCTGTTTATGCCGACATGACCGGAGAGAAAAGTTCTTAATTTTTGTAGAAAGCTACTACGTGGTAAGTGAAGATTAGCATAAATGTTATGGTCACCTATATTAACCAGTAATGGTCATTTGCTGCAATATACCTTTTTTTTTTTTTTTTTTGAGAAGACAGTCAGATGATAAATGTTTGTTTTACTTGTCCTTTTAAATCAATTAAAGCAAGTTGTTATTCGCTAGAAAAGAGAGTTCTACTTGTGTACTGATGTCAAGTGCAAAGCATCGGATGCTATCATTTTGAGTAGAATAGCAAAGAATCAGTTATCAAAAAGTTACTGATCTACCGACCATCCCTAGCGCAAGTGGCAAAGGGCTTTGTGGTTGGTACTCGAGGTTCCAGGTTCGAAGTCTAGTTGCTTCACATTTCTAGCTAAGTTTATTTCTAAAATGAAATAAAACAAAGCGGGTGGCATGCTACCTTTCTCTCTCCCAAAAAAAAAGTTACTGATCTTTGGTCCTACTTTCACTCAGTTGTTTGATCCTAATTTGGCTTTTGCTTGGTAAATGCAGGAAAAGAGCACATCACAGAGAACATTCATCTTGTCATCAACCTCCTCACCAAACTTGTTTCGTACCCTCATATGATGGTATCTTCTTGTCTTTGGATTTCATGCATTACATACTATTGATAGTATCAATTGTTAGTTTCTGATAGTTTTTTTTCCTCTTAATTAAGCAATCTGCTTTTCTTTTACATCTCTTTTAGCACTTGTTCTTAAAGCTCAATTGCGATTAACCATTGCCAGTAACAGTCGTCCACTCAGCGTGATCTTTGGATTCTATTGCTACTGACTGTTTGTTTCTTTTATGAACTTCTAGAACTGCTTGTCACAGAATTTCTTCTGTTGCTGATTGAATTTATCACTTTTCTTACTTCCTATATTAAGTTTAGTTTCTCAAGTACCCTTCCGTCCAATATCTTGGATGAGTTTGACAAACTTCATTTCTATTTTAGCTTGTTCGGGAGACGGCACTTCAATGTCTTGTAGCAATGTCAGGGCTTCCTCACTCAAGAATTTATCCCATGCGACTGCAGGTTGGTTCGGATCGTTCTATAATCGAATTTTGACTTCCTGCCTCTAATATACTGCTACGTGCCCTTAGTGGGTATGCATCTGTGAATTTTTTTCTTCTCTTTTTTTGTTTTTTAGGTATTACGTGCTGTAACCAAGGCTCTTGACGATAAGAAATGGGCCGTTCGTCAAGAGGCTGTCAGATGTCGACAAGCATGGTCTGGAATTATTCTACCATCATTTAATACTTTTGTGGCCAATAAATTGTGTTTTAAACCCGCTAGTCACGCTTTAAACTTAAACCACGATTTTTTCTACACCACAGGGCATCATTTGCTTAAAGAAGCCTCAATTATTGAGGCCATAGGAGCAGCAAGTCTGTGAAGAGTTACAGCAGGTTAGTTTCTCAATTACATCTTTCTAAAAGTTTTTCTCCCAGCCAATTGCGAGAAGTGTCAGTGAAGGTCTTTTCAATATTTTTCTGTTCTTGAAAGATACGAAGTCGTCTTGGCATCTTTATGATTTTATCTGCTTGTTGGCTTTCAAACATTAAAAAATGTCCGTACATCAATTGATATCTAATCCTATTTTTGTTAACCCTTCACTACCTTCTTTCGGAGGATTGCTTCTCGACATTTAATCTTCAAAACATTTATCTATTTCAGCTGGTGGTGTTCTTGAAACAAATCATCATATCGACATGTTTCTCTAGGATCCGGGCTTAATTTATCAGAGCCACTCATGAATCTGATGGACTTATCTTTGGAAGGAGCACAATCATCTTTGGAATTAGTGCTTGTCGGCAAAGCAAGGGCTACGGCTGTTGACGCAAATAGCTTGTGTACGAAGTGTTAATGGTACCAGCAAGAGAACAGCACGTACTAACTGGTTAATCTCTACGTCATTATTCCGCATTCTATCTATCATTTAAGATGCCTCGCGACGATTATATTATGGCAGTGTAAGCTGTACCCTTCATATTCTCCTTGTGTACGTTCGGCCGGAATTTTTGTTTCCTTAAATTCAGTAGTTTGTAGATGTGGGGAAGTAAAAGACGACGCTGCGTTCGCAAGGATCTTGTATATTATTATGGCGTAATCTAGTATCTGTTGCGTAGCAGAGTTACTCACGTGTATATCATGGTTGTGGTATGGTGGAATTATTATTATTATTATTAACAAGAAAAGATGATGAAATCTTATGCGGCATCCCGACCAATAGAGTAACTAACTACTAATGCAAATATAATAATGTTTGAATAAATAAAAGATTGTATCTAAAATAAATAAACCATGACATTATATTTATACTAACCATCATGTAGCCAATCGGCCATCGTATAATGCAACTGAAAAGGGTAGGAGTTCAACACCCCGTGTGCGCCTGCGCTACACCTCTTATAATGCAACTGAAAAGGGTAGGAGTTCAACACCCCGTGTGCGCCTGAGCTACACCTCTGCAGGAACTAAACGGCCTTTTGAATTAGAACTTTCTGAGGATTTTTTTATAAAATAATTTTTCAAAATTTTATAATTTAAAAAATAATTCTATCAAATTTATTTTTGACAAACTAATCTTCTAAAAGCGGTGAATCATTCACCGCTTTCAGAATATATCGTACGGCTATTAAAGACTGTGTCCGTCTTATTTGTACTTATTCATTTAGCAACCATATTCCCTTTCCCTCTCCTCATTAGAAGACGGTGAATCGTTCACCGTCTTTAAAAGTTTTAAATTTTTTTTGAATGCGGTGAATGATTCACCGCGTTTAAAAGATTAGTTTGCCAAATAAAAATTTGACATAATTATTTCTCAAATTATAAAATTTTATAAAACTATTTTATAAAAAAGTCCACTTTCTGAATTCAGTTTTTATGTTTTTTTTCTTTTCTTATTTAAAATTTTTAATAAATTAAATGAAATTTTTTTCATTAAATTTAATGGTTTTTTTAGCTATTGGTCATTATTTGTTATTACAATTTTGTTCACTTGAAAATAAGAGCTATTAAATGTAAATAAAACATCTGAATACTTAGTATAAAAAAAAATAAAAAAAAAGTTGGAGAATCCATTTCGAATGGCCTATATCCCTATACTTGGGATCTCCGAATTTTTTTTTTACCGAAACGCAAGAGGCCCGTTCTGTGCCAACAATTATGCAACAACCCAAACCAAAAGTAAGCTGTGTCAGTGCTAACATTCGGGAGACCATACGATCACTAAAATTAATCCAGCAAAAACAAATGCAGAGCACAGACACGGTTGCCACTTCTTTGATGTGTGGAACTGCTCAATAGGTACCCTCAGCAAATCGCGATAGGAAATGCACTAATTTCTATGAAATACTGAACAAGCAGTTTTTTAATGAATAAGAAAAGTTGATAACTATAATTATTCTCATACATCATTTTACAGTTGGTAACAGTCAAAATTCAGATGAATGAAAAGAGAGAGAGAAGAGTAACACCTGTCGAGCAGTACCTCGATGTCTGATGAATGATATCCTCAATTCAAGAAATGAAGAGACCGGCGTTTCCTTGGTAAGTAAAATGCAGATGATTCAAAACTTGCTTCCTCTAAATTGAGTAACTTAAAATGGCTCCAACTTGAATTTCATAATGAGTAATTTCCCTTTTTGTCCGTAATTAAACTATCTTCGCAAGAACCCCATTGCCTGGTAGACATTGCGGAGAGTGGTGTCGGCTATGTCAGCTGCTTTTCTAGCGCCTTCTGACAGAACATTATCCAAGTAAACAGGATCAGAGGTGATCTCCTCATAGCGAACCTGAAACAGATATAAATGATTTACGAAATGATTAAAATCTAATTTGGAACGAAATCTAGTTGGCACTCTGATGAAAATAAAAAATATATATATATATATATATGTTTAAGCATCCTTTCGTACGAGTTATTTATTAAAATGAATGGGTTTAGACAGGTAATTTACTGATAAGATTTGTAAAAAGAAAATAAATAAATAAATAAATAAAAGAAAGTTCTGCAATGTCTGTAACCTGTATTGGGTGCAAATGCTCAATCAGAGCATCTGTAAGGACTGTTTTAAATGTTCCCCAGTTCATATCTTGACATTCAAGAGCAACTTCCTGGACAAAGAACCGCTTCATGTAAATTACGGAATTATATAGTTTCAGCAAAACGAACTTAAAAAAATAACCAACATGTAAATATATAGCCAGTTCTAATCAATGAAATAACAGAGGAAAGCGCATTCACTGCATGAGAGACTGCTTAATTTGGAGGGAGAATGGAAAGGTTGAAGTGAACAAGGCATTAACCTCGATAGACTATTTTTTCGGATATCATTACCTCCTTTGTCTTTCCAGTAACAAGCTGGTATATTGAAAGAAGGTTGTTGCATTCAGGCCTCTCTGGATTGTCTAATTCCAAGCTGGACAACAACAGGAGTCTCAATATATATTAACATTAGAAGAAGGAAAGAAAAAACAGAGTGACAGAATCAAAATTAAGGTTTAGGTTGCAGAGGAAGGCAGAGATAAAAAAGAAACTGGCATCAAGTAAAACATGAGTATAAAAACCACAAAACTTATAATAATAATAATAAAACCCTCTATCTATCTGTAGCCACAGAATTTTGGTATGCTGGCAAACTTTCAGGAGATCATAATTGGAAAGAAGAATATATAATTCATTATTATTACAACATAACATGAATCCCTTTTCGCAGTTTTAACTGACTGTCCGTTGATTCAGCTCCATACATCTATCTCTTTGGCTGTTCCTTGAGTACCCACCCTTAATTAAAAGGACCTACCATATTTTTCACTATACCCTTTTGATGGCTTCTAGTGGAATTGAAACTGCACCATATGCATAAGGCAAGTTATAAGCGATATCTGAACGCAATTCATGCATAGAAAGTATTGACTCGAAGCTAATTGGAGTACATATTTGTGGATATGCTAATGATAACTAAATCTTAACCTCTTGTACAAGTGCCAACTTATGAGTGCTCTGAGAAACTAAAAGGCAATAACATGCACCTTTGATGTCCATCCGCTCAGATACAAGATGTGGACAACTAAAAAAATCCAGGAGTTATAGGTCCCAAGTCAAAAGTATCCGAGTGGACAACTAAAATCAGGGAGTTATAGGTCCCAAGTCAAAATTAAAGATCATAAACCTGTTTAGATGTTCGAAGAAACATCTTAAACCAGTCTCAGGCCTCATATAAAATTAGATGAGAACTCTCCAAGTTTACGATATAAAAGTATATACAATATTAAACAACAAAAGAAGTCCAGAAAATGAAAAACAAGATAATATCGTTACAAACCCTGGAAACGAGTCAGTTTTGCAGCGTTTGATCTTGTTTGCAATCACCTAACAAAGACAAATAATGTTATTGTAATAACAACAAGAAAAATGAAATGGAGGTGAAGCAACAAGTAAATAGAAAAATATGGCATAGAGTCAACAACAGCATGATTCTTAGATTGAGTCTGACCTCCTACAATTACTATACAATGTGAACTAATATTTTGACACATTTAGTGTAATTAAAATAAGCAAAATTTCTGAACAAATTGCTAGGTTTACAGAACATTCCAGACAAACTTTTGCACTAGGCTTCTGCATTACATTTAACATATATAATATCTATACTCTCTGACTTACATCTTTTGGGTCAAGGAGATTAATCCGTGACTGATCTGATGGAGCAGATTTGGACATCTATCAAACAATAACCAACAAATATTATGTAGAGCCATGCATTCATGCAGGATACAGTGGAGAAAAAAATTGCTTTAAATGAAAATTTATGGAAAAAGGGATACTGCATATAATCAAATACCTTAGAGAGACCATCAGTCAGGGACATAACTCGAGCGCCAGTAGGTGGAATAAGAGCTTCCGGAACCTATATAAGAGAATCACTAACAATAAAAAGGAAAATAATTTGGAGTGAAATAGAAAAATTAAAAGCAGGTCTAACACAAAATGTGGGTGAGAAGGAACACCTTGAAGAGCGCACCGCCTTTCCTGAAACAAAAAATAGCCTATAAGTCATTAATAGAAGAAATAAACACAGAACGAATAGTCAGAATACTAAATTAAAAGTTGAAGTTCCCCTACCCTCCCATTTTCTTCCACTTCCTTCCACCGTAGAGATAATTCACTCGTTCAGCCAGTTCACGAGTTAATTCCAGATGTTGTTTCTGATCTTCGCCAACAGGAACCAAATCGGACTGCACATTCATGACCGACCATAACAGTAACGATAAGTGCTCAGAATAGAAAGAAGTTAATATTATAGCATACACTAGACTTGATCAGAAAATAGCAAGGACATAGATGTGAAAGATATTACAAATACTTTCTACAAACTTGCGAGATAACAGCTTCAACTCAAATGAATAATTTACCTGATATAGAAGGATGTCAGAGGCCATGAGAACAGGATAAGTCAGAAGTGCCACTCCAACATTTTCATCACCCTAAGAACATAATGCAACCCATAATTAAAAAGAAAATCCCTTCCTAATTTTGAGGACAAGATTAAGCAGCAAGTCTGAATGTAATTATTTGAATTGGTTAAAAATGGAATATAGTCATCTTTGATGCAGCAACTAATTCAAGAATCTAATAAAGAAACTGAATTGACGGATTCAAAATATTTCTGCCAATAAAAAAATTGCAATGTGTAGAACGAAAACAATAAAAATGAGACTACTGAAAAACATGATCGGAGAGAAACAAGTAAAAATTGAAAGGTGATAGTGAAGCAGCAGTCGTACAGCGAAGACGCACCGCCTTGCGAGATTTCTCTTTGAACTGAATCATTTTGTTCAACCAACCAAGAGGGGTAGCTGAGCTCAGCAGCCACATCAGCTCCACATGGGCACGAACGTGGGATTGCACGAAAACCGAGGCCTGCAAATGGACAGAGCAATTGTACACTTCTCCTAGCACGGGAAAAGATCATAAACTACATGCAGTTCCAGTGTGAAAAAAAAAAAAAATAATACTTGCAGCTTCGGACCTTCGAAGTGTCGACACCACAAGCAAGATATAGTGCAGCAGTGCTTCTTGTTGCTTTAGATAGCTGTGGGGCATCATATGGTAAAGTGATCTGTACACAGCGAAATAAGATTCAAAATTATGTCATTATCAGCCAAAAAAACAAAAACCTGCTGGAATTAGTAGATATATGTTGCCAAATGTAACTACAAATATTAAATATGGAAATAATGAAGCTTACCGCATGTAAGTCTACGATGAAGAAAAATGTCTCATACGTGTTCTGCAAAGAATAACAAAACGCACGTCAACACGAATGCAATTACGCGACTACAATAACTGTTTCTGTTACGCAGGCGCTAGCTATTATTGTGTGCTGTTGCATAAGACTTGAACAGCTCTGCACCAAAGTTTTGCAATTGTAACTGAGTTGCCAACCTAATATTTCATGATTTCCTAACATACGGTAGAGAAATAAATTAACGATCCACGACATGAATCTTGATCTCCATTTAAAAAAAAAAAATCCAACAGTTCTAAAATGAAGCTCAGCTCCGCTTGACCGCTAAACTTAGATGGAACAATTATGAGATACAGTTACCATTAGGGAAAGTGAAATGACCTGAAGCGAAACCCAATTCCTAATGGCACCAAGGTAATTTCCAAGGTGCACCGATCCTGTCGGTTGAACTCCGGAGACGACCCTTTTCCTGTTGTTGGTTATGAGTTCAAACACGAGGACAATTTACGAAGTTAGACAAAGGCAAAATCGGGTAAATTACACCATCAATCTCTGAACTTTATTTTACCACAATTCAGTTTCCAAACTTTAATTTCTATTTCAATCAGATCATCGATGACATACATTGCGATGATGACGCAATGGTTGATGTGGCATCTAAATCAATACCATGCACTCCTATATATATATATAAAATTTACCATCGAAATAACTCTAAAATTGGTTATTTGTCAGAAAATAAAGCACATTTTAGCTAAGTCGGGCAAATTATCGAGCACATTGCGTGCGGAATAATGAAATTAGAAGCAAAAACATGGAATTATGCATTACTCCATGAATCAAATCAACGAACAACAAACATTACAACGCTTACTTCGTGATCGGAGTGGATGAGGCCTCCGAAACCTCCGATTCGGGGGCCGAAACGGAACAGCCGCATCGGAGCGGGGAAACGGACCCGATTCCTCCGAGATTGCGACTTCGAAATCTGTGTGCATTAAAACGGAAAAAGGAGAGAGAGAAAAATTACGGGGTGAGAGGATTGAATCGGAGGAATATAGGAGTCGGGAGTAAACGGGGTTTGGGAGGTGTTTTTTTTCCGTTACGGACGAGGTCGAGCCGTGGAGGCGAGGGGAGGAAGCGTTGGAGAGGCCGAGGAAGTGGGAGAGAAGCGAACGACTCATCATCGCCGTGTATTTGATTTTTTTTTTTTTTTTTTTTCTCTTTCTATCTTTGAGATTCGTTCGTGGGCGGGGCCTCGAGGGAGGCCGCGGAAATGGATTAGGAGGGAGACGAGGGTCTGAAGAAGATGATGATGCTGCGCAAATTCTACGGTCGTGAGGGATTGACGTGGAAAATTTTAACGGGTGTGATTAGGCCGATTGTAAATATTTGAAGCAAGGTATAATTGCCTATATACCGCTCAAAACTTCAAAAAAATCTAATTTATTCTTACTTTTTTTTGTTTCCAATATGACCCTCGTATGTTCCTCCGTAATTAAAAAATATTTGTACACCGATATATAATAATATAAATTATTTATTTTCTTTAGCAATAAAATATTCTAATTTTTAACTGTTTATTACGTATATTTATCAAATCTTTTGAACTTTTTTAGAAAATTACTTACTAATTTAAGAAATAGAGGATTTTGAACTGTGCCGTCGGTACGAAAATTGTATCTTATCGATATTTTGTCGGTACATGTGGATACAGCTTGTACTGATAAGCACTGAAATTCTTAATTTGAAGGTAAAAACGTACAAAAATTATCTAGACTATGGATCATTTTAAATCAACTATTTAAAAAAAATTTATTTAATTTTACCGTCTAGTTTTTTATTTTTTTAATTTGAGTTAGTCAATGACACTTTAATTTTAAACTTTATTAAAGTATGTAAAGTTAAAGTGTAGTCGACTCACTCAAATCAAATAAATTAAACGGTTGAATACTAAAATTAAAATTTTGAAAGATTGAATAAATAATTTAAAATGGTCTATAGTTCATGTAAGTTGTATTCGTTTTCACTTTTTTAGAACGGCAAATTTGATTAGTTAAATTTTGTAAATGTATTTATAATTTAATAACTTTATAGAAACATGTATACAATTAATCCTAAATTAAATAGTACAAAATAAGAGTGTAAAATGGGCTGGTCGGCTCACAAGGCCATGGATGGTGTTGGGCCTCTGCTTACCAGCCCATGACACGACACCCCAACACCTTTTTTTTCATATATGTTTTATAAAAAATATATAAATCTCTTATACATAACAAAGCAATTCAATTTAAAGCCGTTAATTTAAATATAGAATAAGAATAATCGAAGCTCTATAATCCAATTCTCTAAATAAAGGCAAAACAGAAAAAAGTATTTGATGGGTTAGGTTTAATGCGACGACCCAAATCTTAAAATCGCCTAAATACAAAATGTATTTATCTTACTAGTATAGTAATTCGTGAGACGCGACAGATAGATAATTAGAGAAAAAAATAAAAAACAGCGGCAAGAAAGAAAAAATAGTGATGGAAGAAGCGACGATAAGGAGTGGAATTCATCATGCCGATGAAGAAAGGTAACAGTCGAAAGAAATGGAAAATGAACAGTTTGACCCAATGCAGAGGTGTGACTCGGTTCAGTTCAAGCAAAAAAAGAAAAAAAAATCTGATTTGATTCAAGCAAAGAAAAAAAAAATATGTGAAAGACTTGAGCCGGTTCGGAAGAGCTCACACTCAACAATGATTGATTCGGTTCAAGCAAGAAAAGAAAAAAATATATATAGAACTTGAGCCGGTTCGGGGTGAAGCCCACACCAAACAATGAAGGGAATATTACCATGCGACAGATTTAAAAAGAATAATGTATATAAGATATAGATATAGATATAGAAATAGATATAATTAGATATTAGAAAATTATTATTTCTCCATGACAGTTATTCCTAGTGGAATAGCAGCATCAAATGAAATGTCTCCACCTAACATAAAAAGTACAATAACAAATATTTTTTTAAAATATTATTTTAATATAGCATTATCATATCTTTTCTATATAGACTCTCTAGCATCTTATATAACACCATGTAATTGATTTAAAATATAATATATGAGCAACGCTATCTATATCTATACATCTAGAAAGTGAATATAAATTTCACAATTTCTTCATCCAAAGTATAATATTGTTAAGTTATAGGAAGCAAATATTATTTTTTAAAAACTTAAGCCGATAAAAAATATTATTTATATATTTCTATATTTAGGCTCGAAATTTTTTTGTAGGCTCATAATGTAAATTAGAATTAAATAAAAAAAATTAATTATGTTAGAAGTCTGACTTGATTCAAATTTACAATCTACTATTTTAATACCATGTTAAAGTACATAAAATAATGGCTAAATTATAGAAAATCCTCTTATAAATACCTGCTTTTTTATTTTTCTTTCTAACTTTTAATAACCAACATTTTACTCCACGAATATTTTAAGTTGTTGCATTTTGCCCCTTCCGTCAGGGTTCCACCACTATTCCGTATATTTTTTAATAATTTATACCGAGAATGCCTTTCAAAATGACAGAAATATATTAAAAAATTATTTTTTTATAGAAAAAGTAAGGATAATTTAGTCATTTTTTTTTTCCATTAACTCTGTGTCCCTGAAACATTTCTAAAATTTTAGGGGACAAAATGTAATTTTTAAAAGTTAGAAAAAGAAAGTAAAAAAATAAATGTATTTACAGAGAATTTCCTATAATTTAGCCTAAAATAATTGTTATTCTGTTTAGCCGGTAGAAAAAATTATTTTTATTTTTTTATATTTAATAAAATATATGAAAATATTTTTTTTATTATAAAATTTATGTCTTATTCGCAGTCAAAATTTGCCAACTCCACAAAGCACCAAAAGACACTGCTTGCTCGCGTCATCATCGACCATCGCGGCGACCATTCCAGGTGCCACGTGGACTTTAGGTGCAAATGCCCATGCGTGGCCACGTAACGCCTTTCCCTTCCCAACTACAATATTATATTAGATTACATTACATTAATACCAGTGATTAGCGACGAAGATGATGATTATAAAGAAAGTAACACACTTCTAAACACTTCCATTGTGTGTAAAATTACTCATGTTCTCTCTCTTCACCCCGCGCTCCGCCACGTGTAATTTTAAATTTTATTTTAGAACATCAATGCTATGCCACGTCCCAACTCGTTGGTGTTATAAAAGAGCGAGGTAGCTAGTGAGACCCCTTTACTCATACTACCACTATTATTATTAATTTTGTAATTATTATTTATTATTATTACTACTAATCCTTAATTAATAATAATAATAATAATAATATCTGTGTGATCGGAGAGGAGCGGAGGGAGAGAAATGGAGGTGGATCCGACGAGCACGGTGGGGGGTGGGGTGGAGGACGTGTACGGCGAGGATCGCGCCACCGAGGACCAACTCATCACTCCCTGGACCGTCTCCGTCGCTAGGTAAGTTAAGCTCTCTCTCTACTTAATTTATTTTGTTAATTTTCTTTTTTTCTTTTTTTTAAATATTTTTCTCAGTAATCTGATATTTTCTAGCTGTGCTTTAATTTTTCTCAAATTAATTTTCAAAGTAAAGCATTGTTAGTTATATTTCGGTGTGATTGAGTAGGAATGTTTCGCATATTTTACAGCAATATGTAGTAATTTTTGTGCAATTTATTAAACAGAGAAAAAAAAAAGAAAGTACAGGCCCCGTACTGCATCATTGTTTTTTAATAAATTTTATTTGTTTAAATAAAACTTTTAGTATAAAAAGAGATGGCGCATTATTTTACAATTTTTGCATTCTAGAAAAAAAAAACAGTTTAATTTTATTTTAAATTTCTATTAAATAATTATTATTTATCATTTAGCCGAAATATATTGCAAGCTAGCAACAACGAAAATACGAGAAGTTTTTTTTTTTTTTTCATATTTATGTACTTAATTTTTAAGCTCTTTCAGTTTGAATAAAAGAGTAACATTTTTTTCTTGTAGTGTAATTAAGCAGTTATATGTTAGCTTATTTTGCTGGACTATGTACCTTGCATGTATACAAAAATTGGTAATACTTTGAGGAACTTTTTATCTTAAAATGCCAATGAGCTTCTTTCCTTGTTAGTGGTTACTCCTTATTAAGGGATCCACACCACAACAAAGGGCTCGCGTTTACGGAGAAAGAGAGAGATGCTCACTACCTGCGAGGCCTCTTGCCGCCGGCGATCGCGACGCAAGAGACTCAGGTTTGTTCGGCCGTCTCTGCACTTTACGCTAGTCTCAGCATATATGTTATATATGTGATGCCAATAATTGCGAGAACACTTTTTCTTGCAGGAGAAGAAGCTCATGCACAACCTTCGCCATTACGAGGTTCCGCTGCAGCGTTACATGGCCATGATGGACCTCCAGGTACTCTACACCTTTTAACATATTACAAAGTTTAAGATTACGTTACGTACTGTGAGAAAATATATTAAAAAAATATTTTATTTGTTTTCGTACATAATATCATGTTCGGCATATTGCAATGAGCCTGTTACGATATATTTTTTGTAGTCCCGCCACTCTGTTCATATCTATATGTTGCCCTGCAAATTCAAATCTGAAAGGCAGCACTAAAATCTAGATTCGGCGTGTATTCGCATATATTAGATTTAAGATGCATGACCAAGTTATGTATGGTTGATATATTGTTCTCGTATGTTATGATTTATTTACCAGGAGAGGAATGAGAGGCTCTTCTACAAGCTGCTTATTGACAATGTCGATGAGTTGCTTCCGGTTGTTTACACGCCGACGGTCGGTGAGGCTTGCCAGAAGTATGGATCCATTTTTAGGCGTCCGCAGGGTCTTTATATTAGCTTGAAAGAGAAGTAAGATGTTATCTCTTGTCCCCATCTTTATATTATCAACGCATTTTATTGTTGTCATTAAATTGAGGAGCTGATTCTTGTTGTAGAGGGAGAATACTTGAGGTGCTGAAAAACTGGCCTGAGAAGAGCATTCAGGTTATTGTCGTCACTGACGGCGAGCGTATTTTGGGGCTTGGAGATCTTGGTTGCCAGGTACTTTTTTTTGCTCTCGAGATTTTAGCACGACAAATTCACTCAATTGATCACTGATCCAAGTGTATATATATGTATAGGGAATGGGAATCCCTGTGGGCAAGCTTGCTCTTTACACTGCTCTTGGAGGAGTTCGTCCGTCAGCTGTGAGCATTTCATATCTAACTTAAATATTTACTGTTAATAAGAAGTTGTAATCATCTGTCGCACATAATTTAGTTATTTCTTTACATTACAGTGCTTACCAATTACGATTGATGTGGGGACGAACAACGAGGACTTGTTAAAGAATGAGTTCTACATAGGGTTGAGGCAAAAAAGAGCTACTGGCCAGGTATGGTCTCTCTTCTAGATTGATTCCAACAATGTTCTTATTAGAATTCTGATCAGTGATCTTCATATCTGTTAAATCAGGAGTATAGTGACTTTTTGCATGAATTCATGGCTGCTGTTAAGCAGAACTACGGGGAAAATGTGCTCATTCAGGTATGAGATATGCTTACGAGAAAACAGATGTTTTCATTTCTAAATATTGAAATCCTTTTTCGTGCGACTTAAAATAAAATTCATCTGTGTCTCTTTGAATTGAATTACCATTGCCAGTTTGAAGACTTCGCCAACCACAACGCATTTTACCTTCTTGAGAAATATCGCGCGACCCATCTCGTCTTCAATGATGATATTCAGGTAGTAGGACAAGGATCTCTTCCTTCGTAAAACATCGTTATAGTTGATTAACAATCAGTTGCAAGCTTTATCACTCCTTTCTCCTTTAAAAAAAAAAAAAAAAAAAATCTTATAATGGTACTATCTTTGTTGCAGGGCACAGCTGCTGTTGTCCTTGCAGGGGTTGTTGCCGCTCTGAGGTTGGTCGGCGGAACCTTAGCAGAGCACACATTTTTGTTTTTCGGTGCTGGAGAGGTCGCTATCTTTACCACTGTTTAATTCTTCCCCCTTAGACTCTTTGGAATAGAACTCATGATTTCGTGGTATCGTTTGTAGAGTTACGAAATATGCGGATCGATCATGATTGACTAAATAAGTTTTGCGCTGATGCTTCTTTGATGTTTTTGTGTCGTAGTATAATGCCATTACAACACTTCCCTATCTCTCTGTTTAAATGCATTATCACTGTTGAAATTTTGAAGTTCTATTATCTTCATCTAGATCAGAAAATGCTGACTGTTGGTGCTTGCAGGCTGGGACAGGTATTGCTGAGCTGATAGCTCTTGCGATTTCTAAGCAGGTAATACAGCTTATTCTGTCAAGCTCCTCGCTATTTTGAAATCTACTTCTCTGCTTTTCCATGTGCTCTATAATTTGAGTTAAACTGGATATGATAAATGATTGATCGTGATCCTTTCAGGCAAAGGCCTCAACGGAAGAGAGCCGCAAGAAGATTTGGCTTGTGGACTCTAAGGTTTGTTTTTAAGAAATATATTTACCCTGCTTTAACAGAACACTTATAGTTCAACCATTTTTTTTCGTCATTTTGCTAGTTCAGCTAAGAGAAAATTTTTCATATTGTAGGGTTTGATTGTTAGCTCTCGCAAGGAATCTCTTCCACAGTTCAAGAAAACTTATGCACACGAACATGAACCGGTGAAGAACCTCTTAGATGCCATCAAGGTGCAAACTTCAAAGTCATCTAGAACATCTACAAAAATTTCCTCTCTCTCTCTCTTAATTTGTTAGTATGTAGTTCTTAACTATCAAACTTCAACAGTTAGTGACATACACTAACCTTCCTTCCTTTGTATCTTAAGACTATTAAGCCGACGGTCCTGATAGGGTCAGCTGGTGTAGGCCAAGCTTTCACACAAGAAGTAATTGAAGCCATGACCTCTTTTAATGAGGTAACTTCAACTCTCTACATTAGCTTTTTTGGCAAGTTTCATTATCTATTATCTAAGGCCACCGATAATGTTTAGACCTATTAATTGTTGTTTTATCGAATGCAGAAGCCCGTGATTCTTGCTCTATCAAATCCGACTTCGCAATCTGAATGTACTGCTGAACAAGCATATACATGGAGTAAGGTAGTAATTCTCCCTTCGGTGCCCTCATAACTCTTTATAATTTGAACAAAAGTACTATAAAATTCTTATCGATCGTCTCTTCAACACTGAAATATGGTCCCCAGGGTCGAGCATTATTTGCTAGTGGGAGTCCGTTTGATCCAGTCGAATACAATGGCAAGACGTATGTGCCTGGCCAGGTTTGAACTTCCTCCATTTTGCCGTTAAATTTTTTTAAAACTCCTTGCGAGTTCGTTCAAATGGCTAAATTTGATATGATATTGCTGTCTCTTCACAATCTACGCAGGCAAACAATGCTTACATTTTCCCAGGATTTGGTCTTGGTTTGGTGATATCGGGAGCGATACGCGTGCATGATGAGATGCTTCTTGCTGCCTGTAAGCGACAAAACTTGCAGAAACTAATGTTTACCATGGTCTTAGCATACTTAATTATGTACTTATATATATTCATTGCACATGAAATTTCTCAGCTGAAAGAACTCAAAAACATAATACAAATCTGATCATTTTTGTTTATTCTTTTTTTTTTCCATTGGAACAGCTGAGGCCCTGGGGCACCAGGTAACAAAAGAGAACTTTGAGGAAGGGCTGATCTACCCGCCTTTCCCGAATATCAGGAAGATATCCGCAAACATAGCTGCTAATGTTGCTGCCAAAGCATACGAACTTGGTACGTTTTCTTCCTCGAGCATCTACAATTCTTTTCATAATTTTCTGCTCACGGTGTCTCGTTCTCTCACACGTATCATGTACAGGTTTAGCGAGTCGGCTTCCTCGCCCGAAAGACCTGGTGGAATATGCAGTGAGTTGCATGTACACCCCTGTTTACCGTAGCTACAGATGAAGCAACTTGTCTACAATTTTATAGAAAATATAAAAAAGAGCACTGCAGTTACTTGCTGGTTTTGTAAAATGTAACAATGCAGTTATTGTTGAGCTATTGCCGTATTCTGCTGTGTCTGTTGGCGGATACGGGATTTAAAAATAAACTTTTGTTTGCGCTACTTTGTCTTGTGTGGAATGGTCTCTGATTTGTGTAGTGATGCTGTGTGTGTGTGTGTGTTTCAGGGTTTCTTTATATTCTTTCCCGGTACTGACTTGGTTAAGGTGAAGTTGGGGGTCTATTTGTTTTTGTGGGTTTTTGTGGGCTTCAGAAGTTGAAATTGTGACTTTGAGAAAGTTACAGGTGTTGGCATTTGTTTCGACATCATGGTTGCGAGATTATTCGAACTCCTACTCACAATTGTATGACATGTGGGTCTTTTAATTTTGGTAGGGTGGGGGTGAAGTCACGTTCGCGAAAACCGCAAATTTTTTTTATCGGTGTTGGCGTTTGTTTTGGCATCAAAGTTATGAGATTATTTTAATTTCTGCTCACAACTGTATGAAAAGGCTCAACAGTGTTGGCTTAAATGGGCCAGCATCCTGCCCTGTGGCGGGAGGCCATGTTGGGCCGAGTCATGTTCGAAATGGCGTGAGGCTGGGTGGGCCGAGTCATGTTCGAAGTGGCGTGAGGCTGGTGGGGCCGAGTCACAATCGAGACCCGTTGGCGCTGTATCTGTACGCTTTAAGTGAATTGGTTGCGTATTTCTAACAGCTCGAGTTTTTTAGATTAATGGTTAGCGCCAACGATCCGACAAGTGGTATCAGAGCCAGAGGTCACGGGTTCGATTCCCGCATGCTGCGAATGTGTCCAGGTGCTGCCCTGTGGCGTGAGGCTGGTAGGGTCGAGTCACAATCGAGACTCGTGGGCGCTGTATCTGTACGCTTTAAGTGAATTGGTTGTGTATTTCTAACAGCTCGAGTTTTGAAGATTAATGGTTAGCGCCAACCATCTGACAAACAGTACATCAGAAAGGTTTTATTGCTCCAATTGTATGTATACCTCGGTTGATCCACAAGTGGGGACCATTGCCATTTGGGCCGTAAAGTGAACATGGGCCTAAATTATTAGGCCCATGGGTTTCCCTTTTCCCACTTGGGGTGCATCTTCTTCGTCGCCCACGCCGGATTCATGCGGACGCACTCCCCAGTCCCCACTGGGATAAGTATCGATACACATGCTATTGATTCGTTCGCCATTTTTGTGTTCTTATAACGCACCACGTAGAGAGATTCGACGATGAGATGAGCGAATGGATATGTAGTGTGGAAGTTCCTCTTTCAAGGTATCTTCTGAGTATAAAGTTTGTGCTTAACCTGATATCTTTCCATGGCTCTCTTTAACATGTTGTTTTCTATGGCAATGTTGATATATCCATGATACCTCCCAATAGTCTCGAATTGGAAAAAAAAAAATTATTATGATTGGATATATAGGGACTAAGAATTTTATTAAGGCTTATGCATCTTAGGTCCGTGATTTGTATGCAACTGAGTTATTGGTATATTTGGTATCGAAGCCGATTTGTTAAGCATTTTGTGACAGTGGTTTGAATCTAAGGAGTTATTAGTGTTAGTGAGTTGGGTCGATACACTATGTGGCGTGTCATATCATCAACTATTATCAATTTTGAATCTCACAAAAGTTTTTGCGAGGCAAAGAAGCAGAAATAGTTCTAGTGAGCTAATTGTAACGCCCCAAATAGTCCCACATCGGATGGGATACTGATTTCGATCGATTTATATGAGACTCGCACGCTAGTAATAATAACTGGGCTTAAGCATTTTGGGTTGTTGATTGGGCCCGACGAGTTATTGTTGCTAGTGGGCTGGGTCGTTATAATTGGTATCAGAGCCGAATACCGGCCGAAAATGTGAGAGCTAAGTGCTATGCGGGACAAAGTGCTACACCAACTGATTTGGTGGGAGCCACCTTTTGAACCCGTAGGAGCCACCTCTAGAATCTCACATCGCCCGGTAATTCTGGTCCTGGTCCGTCTGTCTGTGATCTGGTTTGGACCCGACGAGGACGTCAGGGTCGGCACCGTCTGTCTGTGATCTGGTTTGGACCCGACGAGGACGTCAGGGTCGGATGGGATGCGGGACAAAGTGCTACACCAACTGATTTGGTGGGAGCCACCTCTTGAACCCGTAGGAGCCACCTCTAGAATCTCACATCGCCCGGTAATTCTGGTCCTGGTCCGTCTGTCTGTGATCTGGTTTGGACCCGACGAGGACGTCAGGGTCGGATGGGATACTGATTTCGATCGGTTTATATGAGACTCGCACGCTAGTAATAATAACTGGGCTTAAGCATTTTGGATTGTTGATTGGGCCCGACGAGTTATTGTTGCTAGTGGGCTGGGTCGTTATACTAATTGATTTTTTGTAGTAACAACTTTTATTTGATGCTCCAATTTGCTTCAAAGCATAGTGGTGTTGGTTCTTTCGAGCATTGGAGCTTTCCTCAACTTTTACCAATAGGAGTAAAAAAGATTCATTCAATGATTGGTCGGATGATTGCGGTCCTTCATTCCCGTCGCTACCGCATGTCGTAGAGAATCCAGCGTGTAATGATAGAACCAAATGAAAGATCTGGGTAAGGGGAAAGGATGAAAAATGCGAATTTGTTTTCATGTTTTCTCATTTTCATTTAGAGCTGAACCAATGATCTTGTTAAAATTGATCAGATATATTTGCGGAGATCAAATAGAATTGATTCCATCCAATTTCATGGTTATAGTTCGAGCCCAGCTTAGAATTCGCGCTTTCATCCTTTCCCCTAGCCCAGATTTGTCACTTGGTTCTATCATTCCATGTTGGATTCTCTCTCGACATGCAGTAGTGACGGGAATGAAGAACCGCAATCATCGGACCAATGATTGAATGAATCTTTGAATGG
This sequence comes from Puya raimondii, assembly GCA_016920855.1. Classification (NCBI taxonomy): domain Eukaryota; kingdom Viridiplantae; phylum Streptophyta; class Magnoliopsida; order Poales; family Bromeliaceae; genus Puya; species Puya raimondii. Next base: position 36,826,207 of record JABWPP010000049.1, on the reverse strand, counting down.
TCCAATGCTCGAAAGATCCAACACTACTACTTTGAAAGATGATCTTTTCCTGGTCCTATACTGTTCTGCTGTGGGCAAGGAATAAAGTAGAGGCATTCTTTTAAGTTATTCTCTTTCTATCCTGTTATCTTTGTAGTTTGCCATTATGCTTGAACTTTGAGAAGCATGAAAAGAATTTTGTTTGTCATTTAAATTTTCTCTACTCATTCACTATTTTTCTAGTTCTGTTTTTGACAATTCATGTTGTTAGTTAGTCCTTTCTGAGTCTGTGAAAAATATGCCTTTAAAGCTTATTGCATAATGTTGTTTGTGTGATGCGAATGGAGGGAGGCGACAGCATCTTCTGTTGAGTGGTGATTTTATTTCTACTTTTGGTTCTTATACTGTTTTTCTCCCTTAATCCTTACTGTCATCATCCGAAAAGTTCAGCTGCAATCAGGCATTGAGCTGGAGAATATTGGTGGCTGTCTCAACAAAGTATCGTAGTTGTGAAACAGACTTAATACTTACGCTGTGGACCGAATTTGGCCCTGCTATATGATGTACTGCTATTTGATTAAGCGCTGCTGCCTGAGTGGTGCTATTAGGAGAAACACTAACACTGTCACTAGTCTTGACTCTTGAGCAGAATTATAAGTTTCAGATTGAAGTTTTCGCTTTTCAGGCTTAGAATCTCATTTTTGCGTCCCTCTGCAACATATGATTCCAAATTTGTCTGTTTGTTTGTTTTGCCAAGTGCTCAAAAGAGGTTGTTGCTCATAGAAGCATCAGTAAAAGTAGGGCTAAACAGTCAGCATTGGAAAGGAAAGAACCAGCTATCGAGTATGAAGAATGGGGAATGGATGATGAGAAAATGTTAAATTGTATTTATTCCTCTGATTGTGACCTTTAACCAGCTAGCACTCAAATGCGAGGGGTCAAGGCCAAATTAGTAGCAGCAACTTCAATTCAGTCCACACTATTTGCCACCTGATCAAACCTGCGGTGCGTACCAAATAACTTCATCCTTTAAGGGGACAAATTGTGGCTTAGGCTGGTGCCTGGTAGTGGTAGAAAAACATCTGCTCCAAACTGGAAATGGGTCAGAATATTTTGCATTCAGCTGAAACATTAACCAATACGGATCGTTAACTGAATAGTTTAGTTGCAGAATATCACTTAATGTAGAACTTACCATACAACGCTCCAGAGTTTTAAAATCTTAGGCGTTAGTATATGCAGTCACAGTTAAGAGTGCATACGAATATTTGCGCGTGCTACTCATGCTTCATGCCTAATTTATATAGGAAGACACCAAACTGCAATTTTGATCAATTGATTAGGTGATGATGCTTTTTCTGATTCAATGCATAGAGATACCCCAAGAGAGAGAGCCTTAAGTGCAGGTCACTATCCGAAAAATGGACAGATAGTGAAAATATCGTGGCAAGCAAATCCTACATGCTCAATATGCCAATATCCTGTTTAGTCTTTTTTTTTTTTTTTTAAAAAGCTCCCCTCCTTTTCCCGCTATATAAAGGAACTTAGGGCTCTCCACCATCCATACTAAACCTGTTCTGTTTTCGTGTTTCAACTATATAATATGGAATATGCTAACTTGCGTCGACAGGCAGCTTCTATGAAGAAGAATCTCTTTGATCAGGTATTGTCTTAGTTACACCAAGAATCTAATTAGTAGCGCTATGTGTGGCACCTTCTTTGGAATTATGATAGACTTAATCCTCGGCGAAAGGCCGGAATCATTATTCTAGTTTTCATTCTTATCGTAGTTCCGAAGAGACTAGTTAAGAATCTGTTTTCCCAAGCACTGATGAATATGCAATCTCGTTGAAAACTATCCTGAGAATGCCTACTTTCATGATTCTTAACATATATACTAGGCCACTGATCTGTCTTAACATTAACTTATATGCGCAGGAAAAATAAGATATCAGGGTGATATAAATAATGATTCGTTGGTTGCAGGGGTATTTAGATGAGCAATTTTATCAATTGGAAGAGTTACAGGATGACTCTAGCCCTAACTTTGTGGAAGAAGTCGTTACCTTGTTCTTCAGGGATTCGGCTAGACTATTGTCCAACATTGAGCTAGCTCTGTAAACACCTACTGTTCTATTCAGCCATTTTAGGAATTTTCTAGCTTATCAAAAGGAGGTGTAAAAGAAATACTAAATAGGATTTGTATAATCACCATGCAGGGAGAAGCACCCTCAAGATTTCAACAAGCTGGATATTTACATGCAACAGTTGAAAGGCAGTGGCTGCAGGTAGCAATGGATTGTTCTCCACAGTACCAATCATATTATATTCATGTATAATATGATTCTTATGTATGATATTTCCACGACTTATATTTCTCCTGCATATGTCTATGGCAAACAAGAACTCCAGATTGTTTTGAAGAAAACACCAAACATCACCTCACCATATTCTGATGATGCATAAAAGCAATTTAGTTGTGATTTCACGCGCACGCGCACACATATACACACACAAAAAAAAAAAATTATAACTGGTGTACAGCGAGCTACCTTTTGTTTTTTATGATCGCCTTTTGCGAGTATTAACTGAAAGAAAAGGTGGTTTCTCCTGTTCATATTGGGTTCTCACCCAGGTCACAATCCTCTCCCCTGTATCTTAACTCATCTTTACTTGATAAACTCCAACGAACTTCACATGTCAACATCATATGATTCAAAGTTGTTTAATTTTATTCCTATGCTATTCATTTTGTTATATTGTTGTATTATCTAAATACTAAATGCTTCTTGGAATTTGATCTTATATACTGAATAAATTTGGTGCAGCATTGGTGCTTCTAGGATGAAGAATGAATGCGCAACCTTTAGGGAGTACTGCAAAGCAGAAAATATTGAAGGGTCTCTCTCTCTCTCTCTCTCTCTCTCTCTCTCTCTCTCTCTCTCTCTCTCTCTCTCGATTTCAATCTCGATACTTAGATTTTTCTATTTTGTAGATGCATGAGATCTTTTCAGAAAATGAAAAGGGAGCATAGCACTCTTAGACAGAAACTGGAGTCCTATTTTCAGGTTTTCTTTTATCTTTTTTCTTCTATTTTACACTCTTATCTCACACTTTATATTCTCTCTCTCACTTGTGAGTAAATTAACTACATTTTTTTTCTCTATCTTCGATTTGTCGCTCACCAAAATTCGCCTTTTCAGTTGTTAAGGCAGGTTGGACCTACCGAAAGAGCAACTCGCCCCGGCGTGTGAGATCAGTTTGCAGGATATTTTGCGACAGCGAAGAATATTCTATTAATAGTCTTTTGGAATAAATGTAACTTCTGATTTCAATAAAAAGTTTGATCTGTTATAATATCATAGTCGAACTGATGTACTACTCTGGTTGGACTGTATATGGCTACGTATTTGAACTTCTAAACTCAAATAATTTGCCTGTATCTGTTCCGTAAGCTGTGTCGTACTCTACTTTTCGCCTTTTATATATATATATATATATAGACCGACCTGTTCGGCCTAGCCCATTTTTTTGGGTTTGTTGGATCAGCTTCATTGGGCCGGCCCGAACTTTCTCGTGTTTTTCGATACTTTGGTTGACCTTCTCCAACCTGGTATTTTAATACTTTACCCAGCCCGGCCCAAGTTCTTACAAATTGGGCTCGGTCATAAAAAGACATGCTATTGAAAATACAATAGTTACAATTACATGCATCTTGTTGTAGTAAATGCAGTTGAAGACGCTGTAGTTATAAATAATTTATTTAGTTGTACGTAATTGAGAATTATATTTATAAATTTTATCACTTTATATATAAGGCGGTATGAATACCCCGCTTTAGAAGGACAAATATTATTATTTTTTATTTACAAGGTGGTTAGTTATGTAAGCTTCTTATTTGATAAAAAAAATACTCTCTTACTACTATAGTTTGAATTACAGTCAATTTAAACATAATTTTAACTACCGCAGTTGAATCTTTCTCCTGCAACTTTAATTAAATTCAAATATATTAAAATAAATACAATATTTGCGTCTGCATGCAATTACAGCTGCAGTTCACGCACCGAACAACCCCTTAACATTGATTTCAGCAGGTACTACTACTCTCCATTAAAGGGAGTTAACGGCGTTAGTGTATGCATAACCTGGCTTAGTCAACCACAGTACTGGAACTTTCATAGACCCTGGACCCATATAAATGTCCAAAAATGCTATGTATTAGTAATTGTTAAAGAGTATTAACACGAGACATGGTGCCCACGCAGGTGTCTAAAGGCGGGAAATAAATTAAAATTCCAAACCCCCAAAAAAAAAAAGAAAAAAAAATTTATTTGACGCCGTCAAATCCGACGTGCCGTCCATCCACACTGATCGCCAGCTGCCGTTATCCTGCTGTTTATATTTATTGACTCCACCTGCTCCTTAACCTCTGCCACGAGAGTACTACGAATTTACAATAGTGCCATCCTGGATTAGGGTGGCAATCCGGCTCGCCGTTCGCGAGCCAGCTCTCGAAATGAGCTTGAGATCGGCTCGCTCGTTTAGTAAATGAGCCGAGCACGAGCTGAATTTTTTAGCTCGTTTAATAAACGAGCCGAACACGAGCCGGGGTCAGCTCGCTCGTGTTCGGCTCGATAACAGCTCGAATATATATATATTTTATATTTATATAATTTATATTTATATATAGATGAATATTTATATATATATATATAATATTTTTATTATTTAACTTTTAACAAAAATTAAAATATAAAATCAAATTTAATTATAAAAAAACTTATTTATATATAAAATTTTTATCATTAGATTAAAGTTTAATAGAAATTTTTTTATAAATTTATTTTTTATATATATTCAAATTATTTTTTAAATTTATTATTCACAGGTCAGCTCGTGTTCGGCTCATTAATAAACGAGCCGAACACGAGCTGAATTTTTCGGCTCGATATTTTAATAAGTCAACTCGTGTTTCGCTCGTTTATTAAACGAGCCGAACTAATAAATGAGCCGAACACGAGCCGACCCCGGCTCGCTCGTGTTCGGCTCGTTGACACCCCTATCCTGGATAAAACAATACCACACAGGCCCAAAGTGCGAAGCGTGGCATTCTCGTAAATAATTCGAAACTTTAGGTGCTGAATGTTAAGGCCGGTACGAGTTCAAACATTCAAACGAGCACGTCGTTTCGTCGTTGGACGCATGCCGTTTGGCCTGAGAAATTATTGCGTACACCGCGAATATACACATTGAGATTCATTTACATATATAATTTTAAAATAGTTTATGTACAAAATATAGAGTAAACTCATAAAATTTTTTCAATGGTAGAACTTTCGAATCGGTGATCAGTGCCGTTAAATATGATCTAGAATATTTGAATTACCTAACAATCAAATTTTTTAATTTTTTTAAATTATAATAGAGTTGGTATAAAATGAACAGTCAAAATTAAATATTCTTATAAAATTAGAAGACCGAATTTTTTAATTCAAAATTAGAATTACTTTTTTTGATCTAAATAATTAATAGAATTTTTCATCATAAATTTAACTGATTTCAAATTTTCTACACTTTAAGCTAAGAAATGCCTCATATTAGCTATTATAATTATCAATTTTGAGGCTTTTTAATTGTAAGGTAAAAAATTCGGTTTCTAAATTATTTAAATACTTTAAATTATGATATGTTCATTTATTCAGAAGTTTTATTATAAAAAACGGTTTATGAGTACGAAAGTGATCGCATTTATAATAATATAGCAGTCAGACTCCAAAAAAAAAAATTTAAAAATTTGTTTATCGGAATAGTTGCAAAAAATGATAATTTTAAGAAATCTAATTTTCGTTCCATAGAAAAATACCAAAAATTCTGATTTTTTTTTTTTTGTTGAAACATAAGCTTTAAGGAGTAGGTTTAATATTTAAAATTTTAATTAGGTTTTGGAGATTACGGTGTATGCACCCGGTGCATGCAGTGTTTTTCTCGTCGGCCTGGGGCGACGTTAACGCCGTTAAAGACAACGGGAGAAAACAAAAGAAAAGGTGCGTTCACAGGAAAGAGAACAAAAAAGGGAGAGAAGAAGAAGAGAGAGAGAGAGAGAGAGATAGAGAGAAAGAGAAGCTCCCGTTTTAGTGTTATTGAAGAGTGTCCAAAACCCTCTCTCTCTCTCTCTCTCTCTCTCTCTCTCTCTCTCTTTCTCTCCATTGCTATAAACTAGTAATGGGCGCGAGTTAGGACGAGGAAGGGGGGAGGGAGAGGAAGGAGACGAGGAAACGAACGAAGGGGGAGGAGGCGATCGAGCTCGAGGGATTTTGGCGAATCAGAGAAGCGCCGACACTTGCGATCTCCGCTAGGGTTTCCGCATTTCCGATTTCGTCTCTGAAGCTGCTGGCTACCGCCGAAATCGTGAGATCCAAGCTCAACTGTGGTAGCGTACCTCGGATCTTTGAGATAGTACTCGAATAAGTCTGAATCCGGTAGTGTGGCATTGCTAGGAAGATGCTTCAATTTGGTGTTTTTTGGAGGTGTCGTTGACTTGGAGGAGACCTCTCATCTCCCGTAGTGTTAGATTTTTGCAGCATTAACTAGTATTTTATCTAGAGGTGCTTTAATGGTGAAATTGTCTCGATGAGCCTCCAAGCATCGAGTCGGAGAAGGGATAGCATGGGGAGTGTAGATAGCGAGGTTGAGGCAGGTGAGGCGATCCGCTCTGTTTTCAGTATATCTTGTTCAATTCCTTTCATTTGACTAATAAAGTTAGGATTTTTACCTTGTTTTCCCCTTGTTTTGTGGTTCTCAGCGTGCCGCAGGGCAGATTTGTTGGAGTGGTTGAACAGCTTGTTCCCGGACTTGGATGTGCCGGTCGATGCCTCCGAAGAGGAACTGAGAGAACAATTGTATGATGGGACTGTATTGTGTTGTGTTTTGAACAGGTTGATTCCTGGTGTTATTGAGGTAATTGAGTGATGGAACTTGTTTCTCCATTGAAGTGGTTGTAGATTAATGAAGCTAGTTAGATCTTGATGCCCATTTCAGTCTGAGCTTTTGTTGCAGAGTTCTCGGGGCGCTTTTTTTTCCTCTGAGCAGCGGTTGAACAATGTTAAGAGGTTCCTTTCAATTATCGCTGAAATGGGATTACCCGGTTTCAGTGTAATGGATCTGGAGCAGGTTTTCTTTTTCTCTTTCCATGCAGTCAAATATGTGAAAACAAATTTGCACTCACTAAACAAGTATCAATTTAATTTGTAATCGACTTTTTATTATTATTTTTTACGCAATTCCGAACGTTTTTCAGGGATCTATGTCTGCAGTAGTGGAATGCCTTTTGAACCTCAGGGATCACCTGAATTCTGAGCTGGGTGAAGATGGCTTTCTTGATGTGGGCAACGTTGGAGGCCAGTTTAGAAAGAGATGGAGACTTCCGGAAATAGATAGATCCACAGCTCTAGGTGTTGATCAAGGAGACCACACTCAAGATCAGCAAAGTTCTAATATATTTGCAGAAGGCAGAAGAAAGGGCCAGCCAGAATCAAAGTTGAAAAGTACTTCGCGAAGTCCTGTTACGTCAGGTGTGCGCATAGTTTTACTTGCTGCAAGCTAAAACTTAATTGTGGTAGTTTGCAGACTTTTATGGTTCATTTTCATTGTTCTTGTTGCTATTACTTCTTTGCTTTGCATGCACACACCTATTTAAGCGTTGCGCATCATATGATTGCCCTTATAGACTGGAATTATAGTCTCCTCTTTAATTTCTTAGGGTAGAAATTATCCTCTATTTACAGTCTGATGGGTGGCATAATGGGTTAAAGGAACACAGTACAAGTGCTCTTGTATTTGAAATCATGCAAGTGACGCAATAATGATAGTTTTTATGACGACACCTCTCTAGGTTGCCTATCTCATGTAACCTGTTGATTTTCCAGCAGTGTTTTGCCTTTCATTAGTGGCTTTCCTCCCATTATTATCTTGTTTACAAGATCGATTAGACAAGGCATCTAAGGACTGAATACTGATAGTAATATACATTTCAAACTGTGGAAACATCAAAAGTTATCTTCTATTAGTCAGTCAACTCCTCAGCACTCAGTGTAATTTATAGCTATATTAGCATGATTGATTTTTTGATTGCCTTATGCAAAAACATGTCTATTGATGTTTTGAAATACCCCATATAACTTTTCTATTTTTTTTTTTATGATGGGCTCATGTTTTAAGGATAGTCTATTATTTGAACTGCCATCAAACTGCATCTTTTCACCTTGCAGGAAGTAAGTTCCGTGAAGTTTTCCAAATAAAGAGAGGTTCTTATTCTGATCTTCCTGCTGCTAAGATTTCAGAAATGATGCATTCAAATAGTTTGGACGTAAGATCTGTAATTTACTCTATACCCCTATATATTTCTGAACTTATTCATTTATTATTTCGGCGTATTTTCTTATGATAATTATTTGGCTGCAGAATGCCCCTACTCAGTCACTTCTTAGTGTCGTTAATGGTATTCTGGATGAAAGTGTTGAAAGAAAGAAAGGAGAGATACCTCATGTATGTCACTAAGCAAGCTTATATGGCATTTTCTCTGAAAGCACACTAGAATTTTTTTTCTTTCACTTTTTTTGTTAGAGTTTTTTCTTTCACTTAGGTTTTGTTAGACTCTTTTGCCTCTTCTTTCTTGGTTTAATGACTTACAATTCTATCATTTCTCTAGCGTGTAGTGTACTTACTAAGAAAAGTTGTCCAAGAGATTGAACGGCGCATTTCTACTCAAGCAGAGCATATAAGAAATGTAAGGCATACAAGAAATGTAAGACGTGTTTCATATTTTTCTGTTAGAAAATTAATATGTTGTTGTTTCCTTACGGCTGCTTTGCTGCAGCAAAATAATCTAATAAAAACACGGGAAGAGAAGTATCGGTCCAGAATCAAAGCGCTTGAAACATTGGTAGATGGTACAAATGAAGAAAACCAGGTACAGTAACCATATTTTTGAACATTTTGAGATGCTCAGCTTTCTCTAGAGGAATAATATATATTGTTCTTGTTGTTTCAGATAGTTATGAACCGGCTTCTGCTAATAAAGGTTTCATTCTTACCCCTTCTATCTAACTTTATAAACTTTGCTTCATTGTGTTTAACTTCTGAGTTAGGTTAGCTCTTTGGACGCTGAGTTTATTAATAATTGTCTTTAAGTCACTAATATGGTTCACATCAAAATTCTCGCAAGTGGTTGTCCTAAATTATTAAATTTGCTTTGGCTCAATTTTGAAAAGCATGCTCTAATGCATCTTTCTTAGGAAACATGTGCTACCATTTTTTTAAAAGCTCATAGAATTTTTGTAAGGATTTCTTAAAGATAGAAAATAGCGCTACATTATTATTATTATTATTTTGTCTTCTAGGCGGAGAAGTCGAAAAATGAAGAGAGAAGTAAATTTGGTGAGCAAGAAATTGCTAGGCTGTTGAAGGAGAAAGAAGATGCGGACATTATGATTTCAAAGCTTAAGGAGGAAATGGAGATGAAAAATAAGATGTATGAACATCGTTGTGAGCAACTTGAAACTAAGGCAAAGGAGTCCGAGGCACAGTTAACTCAGCAAGTAAAGGAGGTTGAGTCTCTTCTATCAGGGTCAATGAAGAAAATAGAAGAACTTGAAGTGTTTTCAGAATTGAAGGTGCAAAGCTGGAAAAAGAAGGAGCAAACCTTCCAGCATTTCATAAATAATCAACAATATTCAGTGAAGGTTCGGATGTCCTTTTATCTTTATTTTATCCTTTTTCTTTTTTGCTGTCGACTTACATGTACTGTATCAGGACCTAAAAATGTCATCTGAATCAATCAAGCAAGAAGTCATTAACTGTCAAAAAAGGTGGACAGAAGAAATATCTAACTTCGGTAAGAGACTTGGATATATTTCCTTTTTCTTGCTTTCATCTTATATGTGTACTCAGATAAATTAATTTATACTTGTGTGCAGGAGTAAGGCTGAAGGGCTTGATTGATGCTGCTGAAAATTACCATACAATTCTTGCACAGAACCAGAAGCTATTTAATGAGGTTCAGGAATTGAAAGGTATCTACTAGCAAAATCCACCAATAAAGAAAACCTGTCCAATGGAATGTCTTAACTATTCTTACATCTTTCGAGGTAATTTGAATGTGCTTTGATAGGAAATATCAGAGTATACTGTCGTATACGGCCGTTTCTTCCTGGTCAAAATGAAAAATCAACAACAATTGATTATATTGGTGAGAATGGCGAACTTCTCATTTCAAATCCTTATAAACAAGGGAAAGATGGACATCGGATGTTCAAGTTTAACAAGGTTTTCTACCCAGCTGCTTCTCAAGGTTCTAATTTTGTTACTCTTGACTTGTTTTTGTTAATAAGTTATGTCTTATTTTAGATAGATAGTTCTATCCATTTTATGTCAGGTATGATGTTTTGCATATGTTCAGATAATGACTAAGTAATAGATAAGCACCTGACCTAATGATATACTTCCACCAATGATACCTGCAGCGGAAGTTTTCTCTGATATTCAACCTTTAATACGATCAGTTCTTGATGGTTACAATGTATGCATTTTTGCATATGGCCAAACTGGGTCAGGGAAAACCTACACAATGGTATACCTGTTCTATTCTCCATTTCAATTTAAAATTTAATTTCTCTTCATAATTTTATTAGTATAATTTCACTGACAAAGAATGCCTTTTCTTTTCTGGAACTTTTAATCTGTTTTAGAGCGGACCTGGCACATCAAAAGAAGATTGGGGAGTCAACTATCGGGCTCTAAATGACCTTTTTGATATTTCTTGGAGTAGGAGAACTACATTCTTGTATGAAGTAGGAGTTCAGATGGTTGAAATATACAACGAACAAGTTCGTGATCTCCTCTCAAATGATGTTTCACAGAAAAGATATCCTTCCGTACATTTATTCTAAATTAACATATAATTTGCTAATGTCATTTCATAAAATTGAGTATATACATTCTCATGACTTAAAAATATATTGGATACATGTGTTCAAGAGATGAATACACATCATTTTGTTCCTTTGATCTAAAAATAACATGCAACAAATTCGATGTCTTTCAGCTTGAGTTTTTTCTATGTCACTGTTATTAAGTATACTTACACATTGCTCTATAAGTTTATACGCATGGCTGATCTTTGTATTTATGGTTCTGTATTCTCCTTAATGATCAAACACTTGGGATATGGAGTACTTCCCAACCTAATGGGCTTGTTGTCCCTGACGCAAGCTTGCACCTTGTTCAATCAACCTCAGATGTGCTGGACTTGATGGAAATCGGACAGGCAAATAGGGCTGTGGGTTCAACAGCTCTTAATGAAAGAAGTAGCCGCTCTCACAGGTCCTCTTAGTCATATTGTTTCCATACATTAAATAGAGATACCCTATAAAATAATCCATTTTAGATATAGAATTGTCCTGCAAAATCTGAAATAAGTTCATGCCCTTCAAAAACTTAAATTTCTTATGTGTATACCCCACTTACGAAATGTCCCTCTTTAAAGAACTTCCAAATACAAAACCTCCATGAAATAAATGACACCCCATCTGAAAACACGGGTAATTTTGGAAGAAACAACACTTTGGAGAGCTCCTAAAATTCGTTGTTTAACGGGGGTATATATACAAATAGATGATTTTGCAGTTGCAGGAATATATATGTAAAACCTATGACCAAGAATCTTTGAAAACCTTATGAGTGCAAACTTTCTCCTATTGCAGCATTCTAACTGTTCATGTTCGAGGTATGGATTTGAAGAATGGATCCAGTTCCCGAGGTTGTCTCCATCTAATTGATCTTGCTGGAAGTGAGAGAGTCGAACGCTCTGAAGCAACTGGAGACAGACTCAAGGAAGCACAGCATATTAATAAATCTCTATCTGCTTTGGGAGATGTCATATTTGCCCTGGCACAGAAGAGTACACATGTTCCATACAGAAATAGCAAACTTACTCAAGTTCTTCAAAGCTCATTAGGTAGCATGCCCTTAATATTTTTGCCAATATTGATTGATATGCATTTGTGTGCTGCATTATATCCGATGAAAGATTTACTTAGAAATATGGATACTCCTTAATATCCTGATATTGCAGCTTAGTCCCTGAACTTTTCGCTAACACTTTAGCCCCTGAACTTGCTCGTACAGTGCAAGATTATCCAGGCTGCTAGCAAAAAATTTGAAAACAAGTGTTTTTCCCTGTAAAAGACCTTTCTGAACCCTCTTAGTACTGAAACAAGTAGTTATTTTACATGGGAGGGGGTAAAATGGCCATTTGGCATGAAAACTTTAGATTTTGTTTGCTCATCAGGCATGCACTACTAACAACTTTCTTATATTTCAGGTGGACAGGCCAAGACTTTAATGTTTGTACAGATAAATCCTGATGTTGAATCGTATTCAGAAACCATAAGCACATTGAAATTTGCTGAAAGGGTATCTGGAGTTGAGTTAGGTGCTGCGAAGAGCAGCAAAGAGGGCAAGGACATTAAAGAGCTACTGGAACAGGTCGGGAACATTACCTCCCAAGATCTCACTTCTCAGCACTTTGCCTAGTTTCTGTTATGTCTTAAGCCATTCTTATATCAGTATATAATTAGTTACAAACCCTCCATATGGTGATCTGAGACATCTTGAACAGTGGGGTTCAACTTCACAGATTTGTATATAGGGCTGACTGTATTTCTTTTGCTAAACATGTACAGATTTCCTGAACTACAGTGAACTTGAAATGGGTATCTAAACATAAAATATTATGATTGCACTACCTAGTACATGCACTTTCAGAAAATTCAAGTGAAGTTCTAAGAGAACAGTTTTTGTTAAAAAGGTTAAAAATATCACTGAGTTCTGATAAAGAGGCACTTTAATCAAAAATATTGCAAGGTTTGGTAGTAAAATCATAAAATCATAATTTTAAGTTCAGGTACTCATTTCAAACTTTTGTGCTGTAGTTCAGATAAGCAATACTAACTTATGCTTACTCAGGGATTTTATTTGACACTTCTGGTACGCAGGTAGCATCTCTAAAAGACACAATAGCAAAGAAAGATGACGAGATCGAGCAATTGCATCTGCTTAAAGATTTTAAAACTCGATCTTCAATTGGAAACATTGAAAGAACCGGTGGTAACTCACTCAGGCATTCGTCCTCCTCTCCTGGTATTCCTTCCTTAGGTTTGATCAGTCAACAGGGCCAGCTATTTGCCGGCGGAACACTTGTAAAATCTACTGGTAGAGTTTCTCCTGATCCGGAGGGTTATTCCGAATTTAATAATCACAAACAAGCCAAGCTAAATGGAAGGGAAAATGGTAGAGGTGTACCAGCTGATGCTGAGCTTGTCGGCTTGGATGAAGCCGATTATGAAGATAGGTTAAGTGATGTATCCGATGGTGGATTTTCAGTTGGAGAAACTGATGGTTCATTAGGCAGTGCCTTTGAGTTTGTTCCATACCTTCATTCTGGCAAACCAGTTGAAGTCTCGACACAAAAAGCGTATGCTCTCTCTCTCTCTCTCTCTCTCTCTCTCTCTCTCTCTCTCTCTCTCTCTCTCTCTCTCTCTCTCTCTCTCTCATCTTGCATTTTAAATGCACAGACTGCTTTAAGATTTTTTATGTGGAAGTGGCTTTCCTCTCAACTTGGGATGAAGCTTTTACCGACACAGCCATATTATGTGAAATTCTGTGCTATTTTTTGTGTTTCTATCCTCTCATTTACATGCTTTTTTTATATTCACTCTGACCAACTACATCTCCTAATATTGACAAGAGATAAATTTGGACTTTACATGAAGGAAATATTATTTTCCCCCACTTTTCTCTTCTAGCTCCTTTGCGTATGATGATGCAATTTTCCATCATAGCTTGATCGAGCAGTGCTCGTGAACTTTTTTTATTTCTTTTTTCCCTTTTTCCCACACAAAGCTTCATCCACCTTATCCAGGTTTCATTGAAACCCATACATTTCAGGGCATGCCAAAGACATTCTCTGTTAACGCTGTCATAAGCTTTCTTTAGATCAACTTTCAAACAAGCCTTCCTTGCCCCACTTGCCAAATGAAACCCTCTTAAAAGTTTCTAGGATTGAGTTCTGCAGCTCTAAGTGAATTCTTTTTTAGTTTTACTTTTTAAAAAAATTTTATTTACTTTTTATTTTTCGAAGTTTTCTTTTTTATGATTTACTTTTTTTCTTTTTTCTTTTTATTTTTTTATGTTTTTGCTATGATGGTCTGTAACTTATTCGAGACCGAGTTGCCTCAACTTCTGTAGCTGAATTTATTTTCTATATGAATGAAGCGGGTAACGTGCTACCCTTCTTTCTCAAAAAAAAAAGAAGATCTATTCTAGGATAAGGTATTTAAAGTAAGCTTTAAATGCAGTCGCAAAGTTCTGCCAAAGATAACCAGATCGCTTCCAACAAAGAGTGCACAACCAACAAGTTCCCGGCCGAAATTGAAAGATCCTTTGAAGTCCTCAAGTACGCAACCTTACTCTACGCTCATCTCTCTTTTGAATATTTATCTCAACAGCTCTCGTATTTTGCATCATATGAGATTAAAGGTTTGCAGTATCGCAACATTAACACGTATTACCTCCTCAGGCCACGCGAAGTCTTTGAGCGGCCAAATAACAGCTTCTGCAGCCAAGCCCCCTAGAAGATGGCAGCAAAGAAAGTGATTCTGCTAAAAGCACTCTTTCCTACTACCTCATATTGAAAAAAAGCACTTCCTTGTCTGTATCGGAGACCTGTGTCTCCATTAATTTCAAATGATAGAAGAACACTTGAAGAGTGTAATATACTAAGTTAACAGTTGTAATGATTGATCACGAGAAATACTCTCTCTTGGTTCATACATGGGATGATGATTGCTGTTTCTTTTCCATTAGCTTCTGCCGATGATAATTATCCTACTACTTTCTAATTGGTACGTGTAATCATTGAGCCACCACTTTACATTTGAAAATTAAGAGGAAAAGAAAAGGATGTTGAGGTTTCTCAAAAAAGGAAAGGATGTTGTGGTTTCAACTATCTACTTCACCAAGATTGGATGAGAACAAAAAATAGTTGTTAACATTTTAGTCCCAATTACAATTGGATTCGCTGTATGGTCCATTTGTCCCCTCGGTTTCCTTGTCATTGTCATACAAAATATCTGAGAATAAATGTCTCTCTTCCTTCATTGTTTCTCTCTCTATACATATTTAACACAAGAAATTAGAGTGGAATGGAAGGGGAAAAAGTAGAAACTAAGAAATTAATTTTTTTTTTTTTGCGGTGAGCGTGGATCGAACACGTGACCTTCAGATCTTCAGTCTGACGCTCTCCCAACTGAGCTATCCCCGCAGTGATATGAATTTAAATGATATTTAGATTATAGTTTATTTATTCTAAAATAGCATACATACTACAGTAAATAATGCAAGCTTCTTGTGTGAGTTGAAATAGATGTACAACGCCGCTGTAAATTTTGCTTGTTTCGGTTTGAATTTTATCCTTCAGTTAATTGGGAAGTATTTATTACTGCAGCTTTCTCCCCGAAAGTCAGACTCTTTTTGCAACTCGAGCAATGTCAAGGGATCCGTTTCAATTTCAAAACGAGTTATCTTTATCTTTCGCAAATGCAACTAAAGCGGTTTTCCTTTTATAAAGATCCTTACGGCCCTAATTTTTAGGAAAAATGTGTTCCAACTATTGGGTAATTTTTCTTCTTGAAGAAATCATTTTTGAAGCTGTTATTATGCTTTTGTAAATTTTCAACCATACTTCCCATCAACCAATTATCGCATCATAATCAAATAAATCAAAAATATATATGCTACCCAGTTTTGTGGAATAGACAGGTTTGGAATTTGAGCGTCACCCGGTTTCTGGCTATCACAGAGAAGATTAAAAACACTTGTGATTTTTTGGACCTTGAGAAGCATGAAAACGAATACATCTATAGTTCTATACTGCGCGAGAAATATTTGCTTCGGTACTGACTACAAAGTCCAGTCCCTAGTGGTAATAGCTTCGGTACTAACTACAAAGTCCAGTCCCTAGTGGTAATACGAGGCATCATGTATACAAACACGGACGTCTGCACTAGCGCCAAGATTTAAAGTGCCGCCCCAAGCTGTACGGCACGGGACGGCACATACTGTGCCATCAAAAAAGAGGCACAGTACAGAGAGGATCTCAGACCCCCCTCCGTACCACGGCACGGACTTGTGTATCGCGCGAGACAGAGCGATACGCAGATCCGTGCCACGGCACTATGCCGTGTCGGCACACTTTTTTCTTTTTTTGCTTTTTTTCTTACTTTTTTTTTGTTTTTTTGCTTTTTCTTTTTCTTTTTCTTTTGTTCTTTGGAGTAGCAAGAAACATCCCATACTCCCCAAAGATATTGCAAATCGAACTCAATAAGCAAATTTTGAGACACATCAAATATAAAATTTTATTTTTACGTTAGAAGATTAAAAATACTGATAAAATTAAAAGCTAAATTAAATCAATTGATATTTAAATTTATTTAATTTAGTTATCATATAATTTATTGCTTAATTTTTTTGATAAATCTATTAATTTTTCTAAAAAATAAATTTAAAAATAATTTTTTTTCAAATAATTTTCAAAATAATTTTTTTATATTTTATAAAAAAAAAGACTCTAATATGGTCAAAAGAAAGAAATATATTTTTGCATTTTTAAAATTCTAACCTGTAAAAAAATTTATTCTGCATCAGATGTAGTTGTACTTTACATACAAAAAACTTACAAATATATTAATTGATGAGTATAGTAAGTTATACATAGCAAATATTCATACTTATTTGATTAAATCTTTCAAAATAATATTATAAGAGCTTATTGAAACCAAAAAAACTGAAATAAGTCTGTGCCAAAGCGTGCCAGTAGGAGGTCATGCGTATCCATTGGCACGCAAGCGTACCATGTGTCGGCACGAAAGCGTGCCGGTGCCGTACCGTTCCAGGCAGACAGCGGCACGCCCCCGTGCCACGGCACTTTAAACCTTACTTTAAACCTTGTTCCACAGTAAGAGGCGCCGTCTTGCAACAACAATTGCGAGACCACTAGAAGCTGCATCATAGGCTGAAGATCATTAGATACCTAGGGGCTAGCAAAATTATAGACTTGTTAAGTTACGACTACGTAAAAACAATGGAAGGGCACAAACAAAAAAAATGAAACAAAATTGAACAGCCTTGTTGAGTGAACATACATTCTTTTAGAATTGCATAAAACACCGAAAGAATTCAACACCCAGTAGAGAAATCATCTTTATTCTCTGAGCATTTTCACAGGAAGAGATGGAGCACACTGTACACCTCAAACCAGAGTGAAAGCGAGATCCAGAAAATTTTAAGGGTGTGAACTAGCAAATATCTGCGGAATTATATGGATGCCAGCCTAAGAAAGGAAGAACATCTCAAATACAGGGTGACATTTAAGAGAGGAATACTCTTTGAGTCCCCAAATCCAGCAATTATAAGTGCCTGAAAAGTGAAAACAGTAAAAACTGCATTAACAATATAGGGAGGACTGGTGTAAGGCAGATAATAAAAATAGAGAAATTAATATAGTACCTTCATCCAATCCATCAAACATCTAGTCAATTGAGCAACTTCAACCTACCAATGCTGTTTTTAGTCTTTATCAAGGTGGCAACATTTGACAATCTAGCATTGCACACGTCATCAAACACTTCGCAAGGTTGTCTAAGTAATGGAAGGTAACCACATGGAACCACAAAAACAAGTACTCATTTGATACCGCTTGTATTTCTATTTTTGTTTTCTGTAACTAAATATTATGATATTGAATGCATCAGTGGACGGATTTCTCCATTTGTCTTGTTGGTTTGTTTCCAAACTCATTATTTTCGGAAGAAAAAAGTGAAAGTTACTGTAAAATTGTTTTCAGGCCAAACAAATCCCATACATGTGAAAGTCAAAAACACATATTTCAAACTTGAGTCTGTTTGAATTTGAGTCTGCAACCAACCTCCCATCCACTGGCAAATCCAATACATAGAAATTGAACATAAAATTAAAAAGAAATTTAGTAGTACAAGTAAGGCTTAAAGCTGCAGCTTTGAAAACCAACCAACAAGGTGGAACCTAAGGCATCAAACACGTTAGAGTGCATGGCTAAAATGCAAAAAATGATTTAAATAATTAGACAACCAAACAAAAGATTATTCATGAGGAATAAAAGACTGCATAAATGTGAGCTGAAAGATGTGGCAAATCCAGATTGATAATTAAATAAATTCTAATGAAGTATGAAGAGATTTCATCATTTGGACATCTGATTTTAAGATAAAACAGCAGTGGTATGCATTTCTCATCGCAAACATTTGAAAGCAAACTTACCGGTCATATAGTTTGCTGGTTAGAAGATGAACCAGGAGGCGTGAGCACACCTTTCCTGCTGTAAAATAAGAAAGGAAATCAACAAGAAAAAAGAGAACAAAGATTGAAGCAGGTGACCCAGTTGTCACCCAGTTGTCTTTCTGATTTGAGCACATATGATTAGCAAAAACAGGTGGTGAGTCTGCCCACCTGTAAGAGCCTTGTGAATTGGACTGGCTCTTTTACTGGAGACATTCTGATCGGCTGAAACTCAGTTAATACGGAAGCAATATAGTGATATACTTGATAAAAGGATATGTTTTCACGTATAAAAGGAGGAAATTGTCATCATAATAAGATATCAATCCCGAGAAAATACAGAAAAGAAAAAAATAACCAGTATATCCCCCAAATAGATACTAAATTATAGTAGCAGGGAACAGAAGAAATTTCATACATTATAGCAGTATTACATGACCTTACAAAAGATGATACCCCAATATCTTCTCAAAAAGACAGAATATTGCTGTTTCTCCAGAAATTTCAGATGTGGTGCAATAAAATAGTGCCAACACTATCTAATTTTATGAAGATTTTGCAGGATGTGAATAATTCCAAGAACCTACAGGATGTGTAAAAAAAATGGGAATTGACCTCAATTTCAAGACTTAATAGGCAACTACAAGAAGATACCTATATAAACTCCTAGCAAGATAATGTACAATATATGCTTAAGGACTGGTCTCATACTAGAGAGAAGAATATTCAAGCAACCAAATATTTGTCAGCTAACAAGACAAAATCCAAACAAGCAATTATTAATCCTTCAAAATAAAATTTCAAAGTTCTGATATGCAAAAACATAAGGAAGAAGAGCACAAATGCTATCAGTTGCAGCATAGTCAGACAATAACTGGCTAATAAAGTGAATGCCAGTGGCACTGAAACATAAACTATACAAGCTTAATAATAATTAAAAATGCCTACAGACCAATCAAAATTTGACAGCTCATGGGAGGCATCTTTTAACCTTGGCAGTAATACTAATGATGTGTTAGCTTTAGCTGATAAGTGAATGGTAATTTGTAAGATTGAAATAAGGGCCACAACATACAAAGAGAAGATGCATAATGCGGGCAACACGCTCGGACTACAAGAGTAACACGACTTTAAAGTTGATCAGACGGCTTCAAAAAACCCCCCCATATAATGACGTAAAATTATGAGACTGTGCGGCCATAGCAAACAGATGCAATGTAGAGGTTCTTCGCCCACTTCTCCTGCAATAACCAGAGTTTCCAGCTTATAAGAAAAGAGCAACTAGACATGTTTTTTAAACAAATACAGGGATAGTGCCTACAGATATAGCAGTTAGTCCCTAACTTTTTACTTTAACACTTAGTCCCTGATGTTTCTCGTATATTGCAATTCCATCCCTGGCATCTAAAAAAAATCTTTTTTCTTCTTGTAAATTGCCCAATTTACCACTTCACTTATAAAACGGGATCCTTATTTTGGTTTTTTTGATATTGGATTAAAAAGGTTATTTTACAGCAAAGGTTGACGTAGATAAGAGTTTTTTTCTTCCTTTTTTTCAGTCAAGTTTGGAGTTGCAATATTAGAAATTAGATATTTAGGCAATAAGCTGTTTAAGTGAAAGTTCAGTGATCAGGTTGCAACAACAGGAGAGTGCACTGACTATCCATATATTATATGCAATTTTCAAATCAATCACAAGACCGAAGCAGTTAAACAATTAAATGTAACACACCCACCTTCACATGCTGGCTAGGAAACGCAGATGTTCTTAGCGTCTCTTGAGTTTCATCTGTGGGCTTCCTTCTTGGTACACTCAAAACGAATGCGGCCTGGTCCCATGTGGCAGCAGTTGCAGTTATACGATAGCCATTGTCCCACCTCCTATGAATACCCTCACTAGGATATAAGAAGTCAAGTTCAACAACCTGGCAAAAGAGCATGATAAATTTGTATAAGTTTTCAAAGCTCATTTGATACTTTGCAAAATAAAAGAGGAGAAAACAAACTAGTAAATCTGAAAGAAAAAAAAAGAAAAAAGAAAAAGACAGAAGAACTAATTACCTGATCAGAGAATCCTGCATTCCGAGACATGACAATTCCCCATCTGCTTCCAGCAGTCGCCATGGCAGTGACATAGAAACCCTCTTTCCATTTTTTATTTATCCATTTGAAAGGAAAGGAGTCACTAACTTTATAGGACTGCTGTGCATACTGTGTACCTGGAAGAAGATCAATTAAGAGATAGGCTATCACTATGATAGCTTCATTTATAGCATAAACTCCGAAAGTGTTACAGATTTTACTCTAATTTACCTTTAGACATTACTACCAAGGAGCTTCCATTGTTTGCCCCAGCAAGTGCAGTAATATAGTAGTTTCTCTCCCATTGATCCATAATCCATTCCTTCAAAAAATTTAAACAGGTATCTTAGACACTTACAAACTTGAAGATAAAATAAAAAGTAGAAAAATGACAACCTTAGAATATTAAAGCATTTTCCAGGTCAATAAGGTTAAAATTACTGCAAGCGTAACTCACCTTGTGAAGAAATTGTGGTGAGAGTTCATAAGCTTGGGAAGTGAAACCAGTGCCTGCATCCATAATTAGGGCCCAGAGATTCGAACAAGATGAAATGCAACTGATATATAAGCCATCTTCATTTCCTTTTTCAATATGCTGAACGAGCCTCGAATCTGCCACATTGTAGTGGTACCTGCAGGAATAAAATTAGGAATTAAATATTTCTCCAATCGCCTAACTAAAATTTATCAAGCGTAAACACAAAATAGTAATACTAATCACCTCTGCTTCATTGGTCGGCGGGCATTGTAAACACTTATCCACTGTGTTGCAGGCATTCCCATCCTAACCTTCTTCTTTGGTTGCTCGTCGTCATCTTCTTCCATCATCAAGCGACCTCTCTTTTGACCAACCTGATATATAAGCTTTACAAAGTTCAAATGAAGATTAGGCACTTTATAGTCCCAGAGTAACACATTTTACTCTTCAGATAAGAGGGGGAAGAAAAGATCATTGATGTACCTTTTGAGCTCCTTCAGTATTTATTGGCCTGATATCTGGATTTGGACCTACTATGCCATCAAAAAGAGATATGCACTTTGCATAATTAGGTTCCTCATCAAACTTTAAGTTGACCACATACTCAACAAACTGTCTGAAGGGTGATGGGCAAAAGCAAGAAAGAGATTCTGGTGATGTAGCCATCTTCTTTTTGCAGACAAGGAAACCTTTATTTTCTCCCTGAAAAGAGAAATCTTGTGCACTAAGCATAGGGGGGAGAAAAAATTTCGCATTTTGAATAATTATATATCAGTAGACAGTAGAATACCTGATATCCTTGCCAAGGTAGACGGCCTCGGAGAAGAAAGATCAGTGTATAAGCAAGGGATTCTAAATCATCTCTTCTACTTCCTATCCTTCCTAGATGAGCATGAACACTAGCATAACGCACAGTTCCCCTGCAATATCAATTTGTAATAACTTATGATCCACACTGTAAGAATAAGAACGATCTAAAATGTGCAACTGAGTCTAAAATCTTTCAATAAGAGTCTAATGGCGTGGTAGACAATGGAGTCCATGAACAAAACCTGAAAACATCTGGTCTCTGATCATACTCGACGTGCAGACCAGTGGTACTATCCCTCCACTTGGTAGCTGTCATTAAAATATTCAAAAAATTGATCAATCAATGAGTCCAGAACATACGAATGTAAAGAACCACATATCATGCCGCTCTGTATCAAATAAACACAACTAATACCTAATCCAAGATCAACAAGAAAGAGCTTCTTTTCTTCTGGAGTCCCTGGCGGCCCAAGTAAGAAGTTTTCTGGCTTCACATCACCATGAACATATCTGCCATTATTAACAATTTGCAATTACACACGAATCGTGGCCAACACAGAATAATAAGATTTTTGATAGAAGAAGGCGAAGAGTGCAGTCAAAACAATTTAGAATAGTGACAGACCCTTTAGAATGCATCTTTTCTAGTATGGAGATTGCTTCAATAGCAATACAGGCAACCATTTCAACAGACATTCTGCACAAATTTGGAAAAGATAAGTGCTAAAGTTACAATAAAATTTCAATACATTTAACTAATCCATAAGTTTCGAGATAAAACAACTCACGTGTGGGAATTATTATTCCAAACATCCCAGAGACTTGGACCAAGCATATCCATAACCTGCAACATGCAATTGACATTCAGCAACAAGTGTAGAAGACAGAAATTTACATGTCCAGAAAGGTCATGAGTATAGCGAATTACCATGACATAGTAATCCCCTTGGCGACCTTTGAAGTGAACCCTTGGAACCCCATGTATCCCCCCGAGAGTGCTACATGAAACGTTTACGTAATCTTAGACAAGTAAATATTATTCATACTCAGGTTATGTTAACTCATGAAAAGACGAGAGACTGCAATTTCCCTTACTTGTAGACTTGCCATTCATAAGGCGGTCCGTAATTACATCCTTTGCTGCTTCGGTGCTCAAATTTTAATGCCACCTAGCACACGACAAGAGAACATTATCCATTGCTAGAAAAGATATTGGTTGTTTCGCCACAACAACACTACAACAAGTTAAAATCACAAAACTACTGGTTATTTTGCCACAACAACAATTCAACAACAAGTACAAATTGCACACCTCTAAAGCCATCGAACCGTTTCTATCGGTTGTAGTGGCTCCCGTAATACGACGGCCGACGTAAACTTGGCCAAATCCTCCTTTTCCCAGCTTCCTCTCGATTCTATAAGTTGGTGAATTGCCAATTTGGACCTGAATCAAAGGAGAAACTGTTTAGATGATCCGAGAAACAGCAGCATCCTTAAAATTTTCTTCTTCTAAAGAAATTCTTACAATTCCCAACGGAAGTACCACAAGAAACTTTCAGGGAACACCAAAAACACCCCAAAATTGGCAAAAAGCCCTCACCTTTTCCGGAAGGGGAGCGGTGCTCCCCTCATCCTCAGCGCCGGGGAGCTTATCCGCGCTCTTCGCCCCGCTATCGCAACCATCCATCCTCCTCTCTCCAACCCCTTCCTTGTTGTCGTCCCCAACCAAGCCCCCACCACCTTCGCCCGCCCCCTCCGCGAGCCCGATCTCGTCCGCCGCCCTCGCCGGCGCCGGCGCCGCCTCCTCGTCGGCGACAGGGGGCTTGTTCCGCGCCGCCCTCCGCCGCCGATTGGTCGGCCTCTCGGCCGGGGCTACGGGATTCGCCTTCGCTCGGCCCCTGCGCACTCCGCTACGCAGCTCCGGCATCGTTCATCATCCATCAAACCTCATGCCTCGTGAAAGCCTAGATTTCGCCCCCGATCGATGGAAACCCTAGCTCGAAGAGGGCGAAATCGGAGAGGCACGGGTCGATGGGACGGCGATCGGCGCCGCGATGGATCTCGATCGAAGCTTTGGGGGCGGAGCACCGAATTGGGGTGCTTAATTTGGAACGAAGAGATCTTAGAGGGGAAATTAGGGTTTTATTATTTGGGATTTTCCTTTTTTTTTTTTTCTTTTTTCGGGGAGGAGCCACAAAGGTGTGGAGCTGAAGAAAGGAGGAACGCCTCGCGTACTCCCTTCTCGACACGAAAAGGATACACACGGAGTCACGGTCTCACGGACCATAATTTGTTCGAAAATATTTAACATGTAATACTAACAGAAAATAATTATGTTATTATTAAGTATCCATAAATAAATAGTTATATTTTTATAGTTCTAATTTTCTCTCATACTTTTAGATATAATAAGATTTACTTTTTAAACTAAAAAATTTAAAAAAAAAAATTTCAATTTTTTTACATTTTAAAATTACGGTTACCGCCAACTGCAATTTTAAAATATTTAAAAAATATTATAAATACTTTTTAAATTATTTAAAGTTTTTTAGTAAAAATAAATAAATTTTCAGCCACCATATTACTAGACCTATGTGGTAAGTTGTTCCTCACAAACTCCGGGACACGAGGCACACGGGCATTGTCCCAAGGGAGGAAAAAAAAAAAACAAAAAAAAACCAAAAAGAGAGAGAGATCGCTAAAGTGGGGTTAATACGCAAAAACAAGAGATCCCAAGAGGGCAACGGGTTGGGTCAAAACAAGGGGCTGATCCCGTTGGAGTAGGATGGGATATTTTTTTTCCAAATTAAATTACGTTCAATCCCAACGCGGAATCCAATAATCTGAGTAGCAGGAATGAACAATCAATCAAGATGTCATAAAACAAGCTTCCTTCATACAATTGTATACAAATCTTCTTTTTGTCACTATATATATCTGAAGCAAATTGTTGGTTCATATGAAACTTCAAAGAATGGATTAAAGAGTAGCAAAATAACAAGAACAGATTTACAGAAGCGGGGGTAAAAAATAAGAGAGAGAGGGCCATCCACCATGAGTGGTTTTCTTATCCCCAGAGATCCCCTTAGAAAGGAATGGGCCTCGGGATGAGCAACTACGAGGAACCCTACGGCAAGCTCGAGTTGCCGAGTCCGAGAGATGCTGCAACTTCTCTAGAAGAAATGTCGTCCGCTTGTTCCTGAGAATTAAAAAATACATATACATATTACAAACACATTAAAACATGCACGGCTTCTTAAGAAGCAATGTTTTCAATGGAGGTCCTAATTTTTGAAAGATTCAATCAGACATCCACGAGGGACTCTGAGAATTGTTGCGAGAAAAGAATTGATTGTCTCCGAAAGACAATTTCCTACAATAAAACAATTAAAATCATAACAGTGGTTATGCAGCATAAAAAGCAAGCATACCTGCAAGCGATGTAAGAGATACATCAAGAAGAGATGCACAAACACCTGCATGTAATCATATACGAATGCAGTTTAGAGGCTTTTCCCAATTTATGCACATTAGATAGAGAAAGTAAAAAGAAGGAAATTCTTGCCAGATAGAAGAGTAGGATGATTCTAGCAACAGGATACCGCCACAAAAATCTGGTAGCCCGTACAGCCCCCGAGTCTAGAAGCTTAGCAGCTTTTTGCAACTGAAAGAAAAAAGATCAAAACAAATAATGAAACCAAAAAGGAGGTTTTTTTTGGGGGGGGGTGGGGGGGGGTTGGCGGGGAGGGGGGAGTTGAGAGAGAGGGGGGGGGGGGGGGGGGGGGGGGGGGGGGGGGGGGGGGGGGGGGGGAGGGGGGGAGCGAGAGAGAAGAACAGACTTGTATGCTTGCTGCAGCCATATGCCGGTGGTGTAAAGGTAGAGGCCTGTAATGCACCTATTAGTTGTCCAGTGATTTACGAGAATCATATCCATGCATGAAAAGATACATCTAGATCTGAGCAAAAGAAGGTCCAAGCCACCTGGCCCCCCCCACCTGCCAGGCCCAGTTTTTTGGGCCAGTCAGAATCAACCCATTTCACCGGGCCAGGTGAGTCTCAAAATCTGATGCCCAACAAAATTCAGCTCAAGCTCGGGTCTTCAAATTCTTTAGTTGATCCAGCACAGCCATTTTTGAGCTCACTGGACCTGGCTCAGGCTTAAAAAAGCAGCTAAATCCCGGGCCAGGAAATTTTCTCTTAATCCATGATCTTGACCATGCTCAACCTAGGATTTGCTCAGGTCTAGTCATACCCGCCGTTACTGAGAAAGGACTGCATACTCGAGTGCTTTTATATCAGTATCTTCTTCCCATGATGACACTGATCTGCGCGCAATTCTACTCCTTTCGGCTTCTACCTGTCAAACAGATAATCAAAGTCACTATGGCATCATATGATGAGTTTTGATGTGATAAGAACATATACAAGAAACCATTTCTTAGCAAAATCAGGAGAGAAGCTGATCGCTGACCTGTGCTTCTTGAAGACGCCTTATCTCTTTCTCTAGTTGAAACTCCAACGCAGCTTTTTCACTGGCCATGGATTCTAGTTGGGTTTGCTTATGGTACTGAAATATGTTGAAACATACGCATGCAAGATCAAATGAAGAGTCAAACTCTAGAATGTTGAAGGAAACATTCCCTTGAAGGGTATAAAATTCGAGCCATGGCATACCAGCAAGTCAGTTAGTTCACGATATCGCTTCTCTAATTCTATATGCTCCTGCCAAAAGAAGAAAGAGAGTTTTATGCTATAGTCAATGTAAGATAAGGTGTCAAGAATGTGTTTTTGTGTATGTGCACAGGCGTCTACGCACTAGTGCTTTTGTGTTTGCTAGAGAGAGAGAGGGAGAGAGAGGGATTATATACTGTAGACCGATGATATTTCCTGTCATTGGTCACAAAAAGGGCAGACAAAGCATATATTTTCATGTTGCATATCACTGCCACAAGCTGCATCAGTAAGACATCCTAAAAAGGCAACTAAACTGATTTCTTCATAGTCCAGATCTACTCAACCTACATAACCTTTTACCCATAATCTTACTATTCAATTTATCATGACACTTTCCAGTTCACAAGCAGTTTGCTAATTTTCAATTCTTCGTATGGTTGCTCAGATGGCCATTCATTTAACTCTCCATTGTACATCAACTCTCAGAGTTATCCTCTTCCTTTATCCTAGATATCATCATTTTTATCGAAAGCAATATGGATACTTGTGTATCAGATTTAAATTTCCGCTGTCATCTTTCTCTTCGAGGATATTTTGATGGCCTTAAAAGATAGAATCATCATGTTGTCATGAAACTGTTTTATCATCTCGTAATTTGGAGGCAGATGACTGGTCTCCAAGAGGAGAAACTTTAATAATGGAGTTTCCAATTGGGCAGAATACTAGCATGAAATGTTTAGATTAGCCTGTTTACTAAAAAAACAAAACAAAACAAAAAACAAAACAAAACTAAGCAAAGCAATTAGCTTACCTGTCTTGAATAATGCTCGGCGTCCCTTTTCATGCCAGCCATCTCTACTCGCATCTTCTGTAGCTCAACCTGTCATGTGATAAATGAAGATGTTGCAAAATGATAATTGCCAGTCAAAAGTAAAAAGTACAATCAAAGAATCATGTCCATTAAAAAAAAAAAAAAAGAGATATACAATTTTTAAAGCATAAATTTCAAATTACTGTCTTGACTAGTTGTAGCAGTATTTTAGCACTACCAACATTTTCAGCTCTTTACCCATGAATTTTTCTTCATTGAAAAGTAAACTGAGAGTGCGCACTTTCAGAATGGTATCTAAACTTCAAAAAAGAAGATAAGAACTTTCATAGTAAAGACAAGAGTGTGCACTTTCAGAAAGGTATTTAAAGTTCAAAAAAGAAGATAAGAACTTTCTTAGTAAAGACAAACGATTACCTCCAAAGAAGAAAGCTTGTTTTCTGCTTCTCTTTGGCCTTGACGCGCACGTTCGGCTTCTTCCTGCCATGCCTGCATCTTTATTTTGAAATGCACAAGATTTTCAACAAGGTAACATGATACTGAAATAAAATGATGTCAGTGCAGCATTTTTGAATGTTGTACTACAGTGCTTCTTACCTGAAGAATTTGGTTAGCTTCTTCAGAAGGCTTCTTCTGGAAGCGGCGATTACGAGCTTCCATGTCTTGTAACTCTTGCTGCAGCGATGTATTTTCAACCTAGGGTAATATAGGGATATCAATAAGAAATCAAAAAAGTTGACCAGTTTAAAACTTCCTGAAAGCTAATGAGCAACGAAAGGACCGAAAATACCTCAAGCAAAGCCACTTTCTGCTCCAATTCAGTTGCCCTTGATGTGCTTTCATCTGCAGCTCTCTGAAGAATAATGAGCTGGTCAAAATCTAATAAACATGCTAAATAGATGTTTGTGAAACAAAGTGACTATTTTTTTGGAACGCCTAATGCAATGAGTAACACAAAGATATAAGTTAAGAGGGTATGTTCAGCTCATCTTGGTGATTAGAACTACGAAGAATTGATAGGTGAGAAGCAGCCAAGTAATCACTTTCATTAGCATAAAGATACAAATGCAAATAGCAAGTAATTTTGGCTAGTGATAATGTGGAGAATAACACAGGTCGTCAAAAACCTAGAAAATTGATGGTCTTGTGAGAAAGGAAAAGAAATTAAATCTCTCTCCTTGAAAAGCCCTATGCCCTAAGAAGGTTTTACTAGTGAAAAGCAGAAGAAGATAAGACCCCAGTAAGGTCTTTCACTGAGAAAAGATAACGTACAAATTCTTACTTGTACTTCATTAAATTACCTGGATTCTAGCAAGAGCATTTGATGCCTCAACAGCTCGGTGCTCTAGCTCTAACTCTCTCTCTACTGCTGCCTGTATAATGCCTGATCATAAGCCAAAAATGGAGGGGAAAAGAGAAGGGACGATAATGGAAAAAGATCCAACAGTTTTAAGGAAATACCATCTTTGTGGCATTATGTGCAGTACGCTCTTCTTCAGCTCTGCGCTCTGCAGAAGCAAGTTCCTCTCTTAGAGCCTATAACATGCAAAAAGACAAATTGTTAATATTCTTAGAAAAGAGCTTAAAGTAACATCACCGTAAAACCTAATTCTCTCTAAATCTAAGAATTATATACCTGGATCATCCGGGTCTCTGTCAGTTCACGGTTTCTCCTCAGATTCTCCAAGTCTGCCTGGTTTAAACAGTATAAGATGTGACAAGGTGGTGGATCTTCAAAAATTAAGAGATATGAAGATGTGTAAAATGAGGAAGAACTGGTTTTGCTTCATGACGATTGAAAGCCTAAGATTGTGGGAAATCCAAATAAAAATATCGGCTTACAGAGCAGATTCAGAAGCATGCTAAGAAGGCATGAATATTGACATAGAAGCATCCAAGTATCCAACTATTCTAAATTATCTTAAATATATAGATTATAAGCTAAATATTAGAGTTCGCTAATAGTATTGTGGTATTGGAGTACCTTGGATTCCTAAGATGTTTATATACAATTCAGATACCAAAGAATTGAGTAAAAGCCAAATAAAAGAGTTTGTGTTAATATTGTGGTATCAAAATGCCTGGGATTTTTAAGATGTTTAATCACAATTCAGATATTGGTTTCACCGACTTATAATATTGTTACACCATTTGGCACCATGAACCTCTTTTTAAGAAAAGGCAAGTGTAATTTCACTGTCCTAATATTTTGAAAAAGAATGCTGGAGACACGACGTAAAAAAAAGAATGCTGGAGACACAATGTAAATATTATTTCTTTATCAACCCTCAACTGAAGGAAACTGCAAGAAGAAGGCACCTGTACAGAGGCAAGCTTTACTTCAGAAGCAGCAGCTTGTTTCCTCAAAGCATCCATAGAACTGACAAGAGATTCAATTTCAGAATTTTTTGCAGCCAAAGCATCAGCCATATTTGACTCCACTCTCGCCGCTTCCATCCTGGATGCAGATAAATCATGTTGAAGTTGCTTTATGTGAGCTTCACATGAACTATTCCTCTCTCTCTGTTTCATGTTTCATAATGCAATTAATAATTAGTGTTTCACTTAGAAAAATTATAAGAAAAATAAATAAATAAAAAATACAGTTTTACCTCTTGAACAAGAAGTTCCTCAAGCTGTGCGTTCTCCGATTTGTATTCTTGAAGACGGGATTGAAGTCCAGCACAAACCTGTCGATCAACAAGAGAGTGGCTCAACATATAACCAAAGATATATAAGAAAGTTGATATGGGTGCAAAGAACCAAACGATATAAGTCAAGATACGAAGTACACGGCTATATTTGTTTTACACATTATGAAGATTGATTTTATTATATGGCCAAATATTTTAAAATGCTCGACTATATGAGATAACAAATACCACCATTAGTTGTTTGGCAACTACTGAAGAAACTGCTTACTTAGATTTACAAGATCAACCTCATCAAAAGCCAGTAAAAGGCTAGAGAACTACCATTTCTTCTGGGCACCGATTTATGGAGATGGGAGCAAATAATTACTAAAAGTTAAGCCCAAGTAGATGGGAAGAGAGTTTAAGGCCAAACCTAAATAAAAGAGAGACACTATTCCCATAAAAAAAACAAAAAGAAAAAGAAAAAGAAAATCCATTGCTTTGAGCTTGTTTGGGAATGACATGTTCTTCCAAAGTTGGGTGACTAGATAGATAAGCTGCACGCCTTTGCAAATACGTGTTCTAAATCTTGTCCAAAAATCTTGCAAAAATAACATGAATTTACATAAATAAACACAACTTTACATGTCTGGAAAAGAGCAAAATGTATGCATGCACAGCAAATGAACATGTTCAATAATGCATTTACAAGTCAGCTTCTACAACACTTAAAAGTTTGGACAGAAATTTTATGATGTTTCTTACCCGGGCTAATCTAGCCTCTTTTGATTGACCAGTTTTAACGGCTGTCTTAAGCAATCCTTGAGCCTGCAAAACAAACCAAACAATCAGCCAACGGTACTCTATAGGCCACCAACATAAGCATGCAGCCAAGTGTGACCTTTTCAGCGAACAGGAAGACTTTACCTCCTCAAGTTGGTCCTGAACTTTCATGGGAGAGGCATCGGTTCTATTCTCTTGCTGATTGTTTACGTTCGGTGAGGTCTCTATTTTATCCCGCTCAGTTTCTTGGGAATGACTATTGCTCTGTTTCTCAACTATTTCAGGTACAGTTTTCTCTTGGTTAACAGTCAAGGAATTATTTTCTCCCACCGCACTGACAGTCAGATCACCATTGGTAGAATGATCTCCACCGTCAACTTCGATCTCCCTGTCTGCCAGCAGAGGAGACCTTTCATTCTCATCTGTTGAAGTTGTAGCCACAGCATCCTGGTTAGCAGAGGAAGCTGCACTCTCAATGTTGTCTTCTGTCAGTGGGACTTCGACCATATTGTCAACAGTGTTTTCACCACTCTCATTTTCAGTAACTAATACTGCTGCATCTTTCTGATTAGCAGATGTTGGTGCATTAGTAGATTCATTACTATTAACATCATCAGTTCTAGAGACACTGATTTCATCAACTTTTCCATGTGGAACTGATAACTGTTTGCTTTTCCGGTCAGCTTGAGGTAGTATGCTTTTAGATTTTTCAATGTTGGAGAATTTTAATTGACTCTGCAAGCAAAAATTATATAGAACAGTAAATATAGTGAATCATTTATGGATTGGAATAAAAATAATAAGGCTAATATTCTGGAAGCACATTGTAACTTAACCAATGACCTTTTCCCTTGATCTCGTCTTCCGGGATTGACTGTCTTGACCATTGAGAGCTTATCGTAGCGGAAAAAGCAAAAAAGAGCATAAGAAATAGACATAGTGGCCAAAAAAAAAAAGGAGAATGTACCAAAGAAACCACAAAAAGGTAGTACAGAACAAACTGGTGTTCCAGGAAGAAAGGTCTATGTACCTGGAACCTGTGACTCAGACTGCTCCTCTGACAACTCACCAACAACAAGTTTTGCTCGCCGGTCAACAACTTCTAGTAGGTCTGCTTAGGCCATTTGAAAATCTTAGCATCTTTGTACTAAAACTTTATGCTTGTTGCAAGAGTAATTTGTTAGCTATTTCAGATACTATGCACAAAAATGATAAACAAGGGGGAAAAAAAAGAAAAAAAAAGAGCACAATAAAATAAATAGATAAATAACATATGAAGGTATAAGGGAAGCACATGAATAAGAAAAACAACTAGAAATCCCAAAGTAGATCAACAGCATGTATGTTAAAATGGATGATATTAAACATGCCTGTTTAGGTCCCAGTATCCCAAACACTCTAATTATCTTAAACTCTTGTTTAAAAAGGGCACATTACTACCTCAAAACGAGGTTCGTACAACTAAACCAAGAACAACTGAGGCTAAAGAATACCACTTAGGCTAACTAGTTTGTGCAGCAAAATTTGATCAAAATGATTTGGAAGCTTCCACTGGCATCTGCTCAAGAAGCCATTATATCTACTCAACTACTCTTTTCCCTCTTACCCTTGCAGAATCTTCAATTTGTATCAAATGACTTCTTAAGCATGCACTGAGACGTACGGCAATTTTGTTTTCCATCAAAAGAAAAAAGAAAAAAAACTAGCTATGATCGATTTCGCCGATTTCATCTTAATCATAAGTAATCATACACTAAAAGAGGGGACGAATCTAGTGACCAACTGATTTCGCCAGCTAAATGACACAAGTGGAGCTGTATTTGATTCTGAGGCAATAGTAATTGACACAGAGTGAATCAACAGCACCGAGTATCTAGATATAGATGAAATTAGATCAGAAGAATCGGGACCCATACCAATTCAGCTACGTATAATTAGCTAATCTCAAACCAGATCTCGTATCATAACGCGTAAAATTTACACATCACGCTCTTTTCCACTGAGATCTACCGCATCAAACGACATTAAAACCTCATCCTTACTCAGCACCCCTACGCATCATTCTAAGAGCGAGAGGTCGATCGAAACAACTCTTCGTACGGGGGGAGAAAAAAAAAAAAAAAAACAATAGATGCGATCGATGATCCGGTTCCAATGCATCGGTAGGAAACGGATCGAAGGGGAAGAGATCGGAGATTGGAGGAGGAGGAAGGGGGAAAGAGATCGGGGTACCTTCGGCGACCTTGAGCCACGAAGCCATGGGGGGAGGGAATGGGGTTTACGAACTGCGATGCGAGGGAGGCGGTGAGCTAAATCAGGAGAGGGAACGGGGTGCTTCGCGGCATGTTAGGGTGCGGGGGAAATGTGGAGAGATCGGAATCGGAGACGAGGGAGATGGAGATGGGTCGTGCTCCTGCGTGAACTGGGGACCTGGGGTGGGTGGCGGGGTTATTTTCAGGAGAAACTGGGGTGCTGTTAGTTAGATGATCGTTCTCGTAATTGTTTATTCCATTTGAATCTGATGTATTCAACCAGCCCGTCTAGCTCAGTTGGTAGAGCGCAAGGCTCTTAACCTTGTGGTCGTGGGTTCGAGCCCCACGGTGGGCGATTGAATTTTTGCTGTTTTCTTTTTTTAATGGATTATTTTATTTTTGTTGAATAATGAAGGTACGAGGTTTTGTTTGTGCATATTAATTAATTATTAAGCTGTTGAATACATTTGTTTAATACCGTAAAAGGTCAATGACATTAAGGTACGATTGAATTTTTGCTGTTTTCTTTTTTTAATGGATTATTTTATTTTTGTTGAATAATGAAGGTACGAGGTTTTGTTTGTGCATATTAATTAATTATTAAGCTGTTGAATACATTTGTTTAATACCGTAAAAGGTCAATGACATTAATAAGTTTTCAGTATAGTCGTTCCCACCTTGTTAGATGTTAACTATGTTTGTTTAGTGGCTTATTTTGATTTGTTTAAGCACCCCAAGTAGCTGTTGCGAGATTAGAGGTTCGATTCCCGTTGCGCTTATACCTAGAAGATGTTTTATTCAAACAACATTTTATCAAAATTCCAAAATGACTCAACCCAATAGAGTCTTTATCTGTTAATACATGATGAGCACGAAGCTAATTTCTATTCTGTAAATGGCCTTACTTCAACAGAACGTATCATATGCTTGCAACATATACTCACACGATGGCACATTTCATATTTTTATACAATGCTGATTTACGAGTTCACAAGAGGATACGGCATAAGGAAAGGAAAAATAAAAGGGGTACGAAAAAACGGAAGCATGCTTCAGAATGTTAGACTATGAAGATTCTTCTCACTTTCTTCATCTTCCTCCGACAGATAGGACACGTCTGAGCCTCTTCCAAAATCCTGCACGCTCCAAATAACTTCATATGAATAATCTTACAAAGCATTTTCTCCAGTTATTATACTATTATGGACCAAAGAACTTCATGGAGTGGTGCTAATTTCGGGTTTGTTCGGCCCTGCTAGAGCTTCTGTAGGTTTGTTGTTTGAGTAGAGTGAATAAGAAAAGCTGTCAGAGTCTTTTGATTAAAATCCCCCAAACAGCTTTCAGTGGCAAGTAGAAGCACAAGTTTCAGATCATTTAATACTTTTAGTCCAAAAGCTTATTCAGCTTTTCGTATAGCAACGCTCATGACTTTCGCTCTGCAAATGCTTATTTGCTACTTTTTGAAGCAGAGAGCTCCTCCAGAAGCTAGGCTAAAAGTTCTGAAGTCGAATTCTTACCTCAATCCACATGTATAGCATGTAGTGGAATGCCCACAAGGAAGAAAGAAACAATCCTTCCGAGCTTCGCAGCAGATCACGCAAAGGTGTTGGGACTGATCAGTGCTCTCGACCTCTTCTAATGGCTTTGATGGTACTGCTTTAAGAAATTCCTCAATATCTTCTCCCTCATCATGAGAAACTGATTCATAAGATGATCCCAAGCTCGTACCGTCATCCTCTTTGTTAGCCAGTAGAGGGCTTGTTTCATTTGTGGTTAAAGTAGTTTGATGACTGGTAGTATGTCCAAAGCTGAATTCAAAGCTAGTGAATATCTTGTAGATGAGTAGAATGGCTAGAGTCATTAGACCTACATGTAAATAGAGAAAAAGATTAATTACTACCTGTTTGACCTAGCATTTCAAATGGCTTCTCTACTTTTCAAAGCAGAAGCTATTAAAAAGAAGGCTAAACAAATAGGCCGGAGCCATTTTGGGCTCAAGAATAGATCTCCAGTTGAAGCTTCTGCTTCTTCTACAATAGCTTTATTCAAGCAGCACTTATGCGGAAGCTTTAGATTGGCCAAGCAGGCGCACAGAGTAGCAGATAGATTGGAGAATAGATGGGTAATTTACCACGTACCTGATCCAACAAAATAAGTTATCCATCGCGGACCATATGATAGCTTAATGTACCATTCATCAGATTTCCCTCCCTGAAGCAGAATATTATTTGGCAGGTTAATTTACACAAGATAAAGAGCTGTGTTGGAAAATGTAATACACAGAAAAGTAGTGAAGTTTTTCACCTTTCTCGGGCCTGATGACAGGACTGCTACATTCTCCTCGAGAAAGAACAATTTTAGAGCACATAGCCTGTGACCCAGTGAGCACTTGAAATATGCTCCAGTTGTATTGTAGGACAAAGCCTGAATTCTAAAAGTCAACTGTGCCTGCAACACAAAACCCTATTTGAGCAATGAAGAAATTGCATGATAATATGACAAGCATGACCAAGCTTAGTAATATGACAAGCATGACCCAAACTCATTAAAAATGCCGCCTATCAATCAAGAAGACATCATTCTATTGCTTTTTCATGCGCTACAGATATGTGTAATGTAGTACTAATTTATACCTATTAACTGGAAGTAAATGAAATCAGACTGAAATCTCATGATTGACTCTGTGAAAGAAGAACAATGCAAAGATTAATCTCTGCACAAATTCAAGTGAGGAAACCCTGCACCTCTATTTCCAAATTATGCAAATTGCCCACAGCAACATAATAGTCAGAAGGCTTTTCAATTTTCTGTTGAATGACACCATCTCCTGTAATTACAGTGTCACTTCATTAGAGCTTGAGTTATACGCGACCATCTTTGACAAA
Organism: Puya raimondii; assembly: GCA_016920855.1. Lineage (NCBI taxonomy): Eukaryota > Viridiplantae > Streptophyta > Magnoliopsida > Poales > Bromeliaceae > Puya > Puya raimondii. Next base: position 36,790,370 of record JABWPP010000049.1, on the reverse strand, counting down.
GTCAAGCAACCTTATAATCCTTACCATGTATCAAGTTCCATGACAACGTGGTATTGGGATGTGATGGGTTCTCAACCCACTGAATAAGATTTTCCTTACCTAACACCAAAAGAGACTATCAAGATAGATAGTAAGAGGTGAGCAATAAAAATAAAGCAGCAGAACTGGAGATTTGTATAAGATAGTTGCACTTTCCTATCTTCAACCAAGTCAAATTCACAGACATGTTATCATGTAGTCGCTCAGATCCAAAACTAACAACTCGATTAGTACTTAACTGGTGAATAACTTCTGAACCAAGTCACTGAATCATACAAGGAAATAATTCAAGGCATTAACAAGTTACGATGAAATAGGCGGTTCTCCTTGCCTTGGGCAATAACAAGGTTCAATGGATAAGATCCTTCAGACTTCACGCTGTAGAAGATTTCTACTTGCGCCCCTTCGTTGAAATAATATATCCATTCCTGCTCCACGAAGAGTTTATATACTATTTAGAAACAAAACTACGATAAACCTGCAGGTTAGTAGGGGTGTAAACTGGCCAAGCTCAAGCAAGTTGAGGCGAGCTCGGTTCGGCTCGATTGCATGCAGGTCAGCTCAATCTTAATTCAAACTTGAGTTGAGTTAAACCAGGACAAATCAAGCTCAAGCTTCGCCTGTTAGACTAACATGCATGCAAAGACACACAAACATATATTATATATAAGCATATGATACATACAAACAAAAATTCGCGCTTTTGTGACCTGAGCTGGGGTCAAACTTAAAATTATTGCTTGAGCTCAGCTCTTTTAGTAAATGGGCACGCTCAAACTGAGCTGCAAACAAAGTGAAGCTCGAGCTGCTCAGAAGCCAAAAAGCTTTTTTGCCACTTCATATTGGAAACAAACGCAGGTAACAATCCAAAGATTTTTTTCAACAAACATATTGCAGAATCAAATTTTTAGTTCCTCCATTACCTTGTGAAAATTAGCTGGAACAGATCCATTGTGGGTCTCTAACCATGAGGCTCGCACATCAAGCGGCGGAAGCTCGCGAAATCCATAAAGCATCGGCCCATCCGTTGATCCCTCTTCCGCTTTCACCTGTGATCGGAGGAGAACGATCATGCACCCCCATTAAGCAAAGCTTAAGGTTGAAGAAGCGAAGGATTTAGGGTTTGATACCGACCTTTATATCCCGAACGAAGATCGAGCTGGCTCGGAGGAGCCGCGAGCAATTGGGGCCGACTACGATGTCGACCGATCCGTAGAATCCGAGGATCGTCGTCATCGAAGCTGCTAGAAATCGACATTGCTAAAAAGAACCAGACACACACACACACACACACACACACACAGAGAAAGAGAGAGAGAGAGAGAGAGAGAGAGAGAGAGAGAGAGAGAGAGAGAGACCGAAGAACCAGAAGGTGAGGAAGACGACGAGGCAGGAAATGGCGTCGTCCCTCGCCTCCGGGGACGCGGCGCTGGCCATGGATTCGCCGATGCGGTAGGAGATCGTCGGCTGCGGCGGAGGAGGAGGAGAAGAAGAAGAAGACGAAGTGCTTCTGCTGCTGCTGCTGCTTGAAGGTTCCATGTTGTTGGTGAGAAGAGAAGGATTGGGACGAAAGAGAGAGAGAGAGGGAGAGAGATCGCTCACGAATACTCTCGAATGCCATGGAAGGATCGAGAAGAGGAGCGAAGGACGAGAATGGCGGTGGTGGTGGTGGTGGTGGGTGGAGTTCGACGAGAACGGTGGGTGGCGAACGACCCTTCGTGATGGGGACGAAGAGAATGTTCGGTGCAGTCCCCGAAGAGCGGAGAATGGAAGAGGAAGAAGAAACAGTAGTTGAGTTGGGCTGAGATCTAATGAGCCGCTCTTCGGCCCAATTTAGTTTGTATATTGGGCTTCAGGCCCATGTAAATCATTAATAAACCTTAAATTTTGTTATAAAACAAAATTAAATAGAAGGCTTATTTGGCACCTCGGCCTGGGCCTACAGTGTATTGTGGGCAAAAATTGGATTTTTTTTTTGGCTAAATTATAAAAAAAAAAAATTATAAATATCCGTTTTTTTACTTTCCCTTCCTAACTTTCAAAAATCTATATTTTATCCTCTTGATATTTCAAGTTGTTGCATTTAGCCTCCCTCCGTCAGGGTTCCATCATTATTCCGTTCATTTCTTATAATTTATACCAAAAATCTATTTTTTTTTTCTTATAGAAGAAGTAAGGGCAATTTGGTTATTTTTTTCTCTTCGTTAACGTCGTACCTCCTAAAGACATTTTTGAACTTTTAAGGGGACAAAATGTAGGTTTTTGAAAGTCGGAAAGAAAAAGTAAAAAAGTAGATATTTTAAAAAATAATTTATAATTTAGCATTTTTGTGTGTGTGTGTGTGTTTTGCATCTGTATGCAATGTGTTTGAGACAGCGTGTTTTATCACATTACTGCAGAAGCTCTAAACGGAAGCTTTTGCATTAGCAAAGTGAAGGGAGACCACAAAGCAAGTTGTATCATTGGGCCAAACTAGGCCTTAACTGAGTGAGAATTTTTTATTATTTTTTGAGAGAGAAAAATAGCACGCTACCCGCTTCGTTTATTTCTGTTAAAAATAAATTTAGCTGAAAATGTGAATCAATTAGAGTTCGAATTTAGGAGCTCGAATACCAACTACCAAACTCTTTGCCACTTGCGTTAGGAACGGTCGGTAACTGATTGAGAAATTAAGTTTGGACTCGTCATCTTTTGCATGAATCTCCGAGACATAAGAAAGTGGCAGATTTGTTTCGTTCCTGTTTCTCTTTAGTTATCTTCGTTGTCGGATTCTCTTTAGTTATCTTCGTTGTCGGATTAGTGTTTGACAAACTAAAAAAAAAAATCATAATAACTCTGGCTGAAAACCTAAAATGAAATTGTAGACTCTCCACTCTCTCTCTCTGCAAAATAATACAAATACTTGATCTAATACAAAAAGTTTAGCTGAATAGTTAACTTTAGAATAAGATGTGACAACTGACAAGCTTTATTATAATAACACGTTTAAAGTTATTTTCATCCGTATTAAAAGTATGCATTCCATGTGCTTGTTACTATTTAATTTTGCTGAAAAATAAAATGTGTTTGTGCCACCAAATGGCCTAGGCATAGTAGGGTAAAAGACTTCAACCCTAGTAGATGATTATAAGAATTCACCATTAGAAGAGTCCTTTAATTTCTCTATATAGAAAAGTACATCCAAAAGCATTTTAACTAGTCCATTTGATATATAGCTGATGCACTGATAATTACGCGTAATATGCTAATTTTTAAACTACAAATTATATAAGTAACTAGCACTTGCTTATTACAATAAAATATCAACAAAACTTATACATTTTTAACGTTCTCTCACGCGGCCTAGTTAAATGTCCATTTTCTCGTGACATATGGTTCTTTCCTAAATTTTGCGAACAACACTCAAATCATAGTTAGTGTTGGAGGGCGAAAAAGCCACCGACGCCATAAATTTACTAATTAAAGGTGTACTCGCGCCTAGCTAGGTCTACTGGGTCTTTTCCGTGGTAAGCCATCGTGTTGTTGTTCGAAATAGTGCTATTTAAATAGTGATGCTAATTAAAAGCAAATGTCATATTGAACAGCAGACACTAAATTATACTTTCTACTATTTAGGGTCAAAATTTAATTTTTATTTTTGCTGTAACAAAAACTTTAGTTTTTTTCTTATCTCTTGAACATTGCTGTCTAAAACAGAAGCAGAAACATGACCTAACAAACCCTAATAATTAAGTCGAATACAAGATTAATTAACTAGATAAGCACGAGGCTAGAGCGAGAAAATTATATTTAAGCTCAGCCAGGTCAAACAAGCTCTAAATCTGACGAGTCTCACTTTAGCCCTCAAACCCAAGAGCATGCGTGCCCAATGCATCAAACCAACTCTCTATATATCCTGCATATATATATATATATATATATATAACTCGCAAAATATACTATGTCCCATTGATGCTTATCTATGCACATACATGTACTCAAACCCAAAAAAAAAGAAAAAGAAAAAGAAAAAAAAAGTACCATATATTCCATGCCCATGCACGTGCACGTCCCATGGCCACCATGTGCAAACTCCTCATCTACGACGTGAGACGCACTCTATTTATCCTTTTCCCCTCCCCCCCTCTTTTCCCCTCTTGCACTAATAAAACAGTAATAAAAGAAGTAATAATCACGTTACTCTCCCAACCGCTTCTTCTTCTTCTTCTTCTTCTTCTTCTTCTTCTTTATAATCGCTTAAAATGCCCACCCATATGCATGTGACCTTTGTTACGTATGTCCCCTTCTACCCACCTCCCCATATATAAAATAATAATTCTTTTTATATAATCTCATAAAATAATCTAAAAAAAATAAAAAAACATGTAAGTGTTTAGGATGAGGATGTATTTATTGCAATATTTCTGAGGCTTCAATGCTCCCCATTAGCAGAACCAGAAATTCTAGAACTTTAATTTTTTATTTTTTTTCATGATTTATGCTTATTCATGAATGAGTTTATTCGTGGTTCATGTTACCCCGTAGAGTTATTTGGCATAGCCAAAGTTACTCTATAAGCATTATTTGAGTATAGTTGCTTGAATAAGCATTTGAGCCTTGTACTTAATTCGGGCTAAGCTTCGATGATTTATAATCTCTGTTTTTAGGGCACGTTCGTTAACTATTTTAGTTTGACTAACAGCTAAATGTTTGACAAATAAAATATCAAAACTTTTGATTTATTAGAAAGCTTGTTGAGATCGATCATTTAGATTCTATAAACGGAAGTTCCATTTTTTAATTTTGCTTCTGCCGTAGCAAAAAATTATATGTACAATGGATTCGAACAAGAATATTGGTGCTTTCCCACGCAAAAGGTTCACAAAACAAATAACTAGGCTCTTACCAAGTCTCGCTCTTTAGGGCGTCAAATTTGTTTTCTTTCATCGCGACAAAATTAAAGGTCTAAATATTTTATAAATTAAATTTTTTTATTATTTTATCAATAGAAAAGTTATTTCAGAAGCAGCGCGTGACTATTGCTTTTTCCAGTAAAAAAAAAGTTGTTCCAAAATTTCAACTAATAAACACAACATACAATGTCATAATTGCAACAACAACAAAAAAAAAAATCACACATAAGTTTGCACACAAACCAGCTACAAACAAGTATGCATTGTTGTTGAGATTGTGACTTTGAAAATGACTAGCTCTGATCTACTTGTCACACTCTAGTGAACCCATCACAAATTAGTTACTAGCTAGCTCGAGATTATGAATTGAAAACGACTAGCCTTAGCCCACTTGTCACACTTAACTTAGACCCCTATAAAAATTAGGAAAATCTTTGACTTATACACATGGTTTAATTAAACCTAATTATTCTTACTACACAAAGATATATCCAATTTAATATCCTCAACTATAAATCGTTTCGAAATATGGTCCTCAACCTAACTTTTTTTTTTTAACTAAGACCTTCTCGCTGTCTATATTTTTAGAATTATGTAATTTTAGTCTGAAAATTCTAGATGTTTTCTCAAATTCATTAGTGGATAAGACATTTCAATAAATTTCATAATTTCAATGTATTTTTAGTCTGAAAATTCGATTTGAAGGGTCAATTTCAAAATAACTTATTGGTGAGGGTACAATTTTACCTTATTATTACATTTATTATTTCATTAATTTCATATATATATATATATATATATATATATATATATATTTAGATGCCCCTATGGATCAGCAAAGTCTCTGAGCCTGGGATCACGAGGACACGCATAACGAGGATTCTCCCCTTGTGCCTAATTCGTTTTTTCCAATTTTGCCCCTCGCCCCACCCATGTGATTCCCCCTCATTGGGTGCCCATCTCGCGAACTTAATTGGTTCCCTCTAAGTCCCTCACGTTTACTTTTATTATATTTTAGTCCCTAGGCTCATGGTATTGAGTGCCGTGGGATTATGATGCATCGTGCAGGGGAGGGGTGACAACCGAGAAACTATTAAATTATATATTATTATTATTATTATTATTATACAACGTCATCCGTGGACCTTTTTATATATTTCCTATCAATTATAGCATATTTTAAAATGATTTTAGAGTTTAATATTATATTATTTTGATTTTTGATTTTAATTCTTTAAAAAGTAAAGGCATGGTTAAATTCAGTATATTTTACTAAATTTAATATATTATAGAATTCGATATTAAAATCAAAACAAATTATATTAAAAACTAAAAAGATATTGTATAATTTAAGTATGGTCAATATGTTTTTAGTCTATCACTATTCTCTGCTCTCAACCTCAACTATGCAATAAATTATTATTTTTTAGATCTGATACTATTAAGTTAAAAAAATTGAGGCCAAACATTAGCGCGGTCCATAATAATAAACGTTGTTGATTATTAAAATCTACTTTGATGATATGCTGACAAAAAATATTACTTTAATATTAAAAAATATCTAAAAAATTTAAAAGTATTTTTAATTCTTTTTCTGAGCTGATGATAGTTGCCACCGTAATTTATAATATAAAATTAAATTAAAAAAATTTAATTTTTTTTAATTATTTGTACTATAAAAATAATAATTTTAGCGACGGTATGATCAAGCTAGACTCGAGTTCACGTAATAATTTCTGTGTAGTGACCTTCTGTGTACCTGCAGGATCAGTGTTTGTGAGTTCTGGGCCGTTCGATTGGTTTGGCCCGGGAGAGAGATCAAACGGCGGTGATCGTAAGTAGCACCGCAAACCACATTTTATAAAATTGCATGGGAGATTATTAGGTACAAATGATCATCACGTGCATCCGACGGACAATAGGAATCGCCGTTCTAATTCTTAGAACTCTTTTTTTTTTTTTTTGGATTTTTCCAGATGGAAATAAAAAAGGGTCTGGGAAAATACATTGCTAAACTCCCTAGAATTAATTTCTAAGGGTTAGAGTAGAAAATTAAAGAACACGAAAATTTTGAACAATAAAAAAGAAAAAAAATAACCTAACAAACGCTCCGCAGGCACTTCTGCTCCGAATAAAATTCTCCTAAAATTAAAAATTAATCCCTGGAAATACTTTTACGCTAAAGTCCTTCACTCTTTTGGTATTTTCGTTTCGGTCCTTTTTCGCGCGAAGCTAGAGTAGTTGCCGGAATTCGTGGCCTAGGTGGTGGTGGTGGTGGATCAAGAATTCGTCTGCGGCGGAGTGCGGGGGAGCGGTGTCGAACACGGCGGTGGCGGCGGTGCGGGAGTGGAGGAGATTATGATGATGATGATTCTGCTGTTGTTGCTGTTGTTGCTGCTGCGGTAGTTGGAGTTGCTGGAGCTCCTTCTGGCGGCGGAGCTCGAGGACTTTGCGGTGGGAATTGGAATGCTTGGAGAGCACGAACGTGGGGCTCGCCGCGGGCCGGTACTCGGGCACGAGGCGGCCCGACTTGAACCGGACGCCGCAGGCGTTGCACAGCGTCTTCGGGCCCATCGGCCCCGTCCGCCACTGCGGCGTCTTCTCCGTCGCGCAATGCAGGCACCTCCTCCCATCCCCCGCCGCCGCCGCCGCCGCCGCCACCGCCGACACTCCCGAATTCTCCTTTTTCTTCGCCGGCTTCGACGCCTTCTTTCCTGCAACGGCCACCGCCGAAGCGCCACCGATCTCAGTAATCTCCGACTCGGACGACGACACCGGGGCTGCGGCGGCGGCGGCAGTGACTTGAGCGGCCGCAGCCGATGTCGGAGAGACGACGAGGAGGCGAGAGGACCAGCTGCAGGGCGCGGCGCGGGACCGCTTGCTGCGGGCCTTGCCGGGGACCAGGGAATGGTGCGCGGCGGCTGCGGTGGCGGCGGAGGCGGAAGCGGAAGCGGAGGCGGAGGCGGAGGCGGAAGCCGAGGAGGAGGAGGAAGGGGAGGGCTTGAATCCGGAGATGAGGTGGAGCTTCTGCAGATCCTGATCGCTGGAGAACGCCGACTCCTCCACGAAGTTCGAGAGCCATTCCAGCTCGGCTAACTCCTCGTACTGCTGCGTTAACACAAATTTGGTACCCCAAAAAAGAAAAAAAAACAAAAAAATTACTACATTGCACAAGCTCTATCTCCTTTTAATTTCCTGTAACTTTCCTTTTTTGGATTATTCGAACAAAAACTGAATTCGGTTTCCGAGGAAGAGGAGAGTAGTACTAGGTACGTACTCTGAGCACTCGGGCGTTTCTTTTTCCCCTCGAAAATATTTAGAAGCGTTTCATTTTTATTTTTATTTTTACTTTTATTTTTTTTCTTTTCTCTTCGCCCCAGAAATGAATGGATTTTTTTACGGAGTGAAGAAAAAATAATTTTAAAATTTTGCGGTAAATTAGCACAAAATAGATAACGTCTCCGCACGAATTAAAGTTAAAGAACAAAAAAAAAAAAAACGACGTAGGACGTTTTTTTTTTTAAAATTCCGCTGTTTCTTAAAAAATAATTCAAATTCAAAAAAAAGGAAGACGAATAGGCCAATTTATCCATCGGAACGAAATTAACCCCAAAAATGTGAAACATTCGGATGCAATAATTCACGAGAAAAACCAAAAACACTACTCAAAATCTTCGAGGAATTAATGGTGAGAAAAATGGAATTGATCAATTACCTGCTCGCAGAGGTCGCCGGCGAGGCAATTATCGCCGAAGCTCCGCGACGCGAGCTCGCCGGAGAAATGGGGGTACCCGCCGCCGCCGCCGCCGGAGAAGGAGGAGTTACAGCTATCGACGGCGGTGACGGTGGACGAATCCGCGGACGAGTTCCCCGCCGCCGCGTCGTCCGCGGCGGAGCCGTAGACCTCCGCCGCCGCCTCCGCGGCGGCGGCGTCGTCCTCCTCCTCCTCCTCGTTGGAGAAGTCGAGGAGATCGTCGACGACGAAGGCATTGTCGGCCGCGGCGGAGGCGACGGAGCCCTTCTTCTCCGCCGCGAATTGCGTCATCGTCCCCGACGCCGCCCTGTAGAACCCGCCGTGGTAGCACTCCGGCGCCGCCTCCATTGGTGATCCTCTTTTTAGGTCACAATTTGGGTGCTCCTAGAGAGAGAGAGAGAGAGAGAGAGAGAGAGAGAGAGAGAGAGAGAGAGAGAGAGAGAGAGAGAGAGGTTTATTTGTGTGCGCTTATGAGGCGACAAGGGAAGAGGCGAAGAGCTTTGAAATGGTGGTGGGGGAAAGGAGTAAATAAAGCAAAAGACGAGGTGAAAAATAAAATAAATTATATAAGCCTACGGTAAAAAAATAATAATAATAATAATAATACAAGGTGCGTTCCTGTCGCCCCTTGTTTCCTCTCAATTTACGATGCTGCCCTTCGCGCTCGGATCAAATCTGAGCCGTCCGATTACTGAAACAATTATTATTTATTTCGGTTGTTTCTTAATCGTAGGTTATGGTGCACGTAAGTTTCGATTTGAACCCAAATGTTCAGTTGACGATGTCGGTTGATTTACCAAAATACCCTCAATGGTTTGCATAATTTGCTGAGAGCTAACCAGGGGCAGTTTCGGAATCTCATTAATTATCGGGTCCGTGTCCGTAGTTAATGAAGTGGAAATGAATTTACTCCTCCGTTAATTCATCTGGTAATTGTAAATTAACGGAAATTAGAAGGAAAGTGGGGGTTAGCTATTAAAAAAATAATTTTAAAAAATGTATGGAGACCCCCTCAACTATAGTCCCTTGCGAAATAGCCCCATTTACTTTGTTTTCTTAAATACTTTTTAATTTTTAACTGTTAAGAAATGAGTGATTTTAGTCTACTAGTTTGGTTAGAGATTTTATAAAATTATCTTAGTTTCATCAAAATTTAATAATTTATCTAGTAAAATTAGAATAAAATTAATGATTAATTGTTAACATGCTATTTAATTTAAGTACTTATTTTAAATTTACGCGTTATTTGGAGTTGGAATGAGTTAGCTGATGATAAATTATTCAGTGTAAAATTGTATTAATTGTCAGATTGGAAGCAAGTAGTCTAATATTTGCTTCTTAAAATATTTTAACATCCATAATTTTGAAATAGCATATTTCATCGACAAATAATTTATTTTATTCTGAAAAATAAAATTTTAAAAAATCAAACATAATATCCATTTCAAATATTTGATTATATTTTCTCATCTTTCAAATACCGCCCCTTTTTCAGTAAACTCAACAACATGTGCCGAAGAAACTATCCGTGTATTCAAATATGATCTTGTAATATTTTATGTATAAGTAGGTAGAATAACTCAAATTTGAAGTAAACAAAGACGATGGGGCCCATCGCAATTGCCTATAGTTGAGGGTTCCTAATAAATTCTCAATTTTTTAGGAAAAAAAATTGAGGAAAAAAGGATTATTTTGTTTTATTTTATTTTTGTTAAATTAAATTATTGGATTCAACTCTCCCTTAGGAATCGATCTATCAGTGTTTGTCGCGTCGACTCGTGCATTAGCTTCCAATTTTACAGCCGGATTCCTCTGCCCTTCACTTCTCTAATCACTCTCCCCCACTCTCCTCGGGAATCGCGTTTCCCCTTTTTTTTTTCTTAACCTGTTTTTTTTTTTTAAGAATTTGTATTTTTGTAATTAATTATTAATTATTATCTATTAATCTACGCTCCCAGTTTTTAACACCCCGAGCACCTTTTTTTAAAAAAAAAATAAAAAAAATCCTCGAGCCCACGTTTAAGCACGACGATTACAGCTCGACGCAGAGGAATCGAACGGTCCGAATCGCGCCACGTGGCGGCGCGGCAGGGGCTTGCTCCCGGAGGATCGCCACGTCAGCGCCCGCCTCCCCCTGCCACGCGATCGGCTCCGTGGAGCGCGCCCGAGCCGGCGAGCGACACGCACCGTCGGATCCCACCGTCCGGCACGTGTCTCGCATCTAGAAGAACCGGGTGTCCGTACTGCGGGACTTCGTCTATGGTGGGCCCGGGTCCCACGACGCTCCGATCCCGAGGTGAATCGCCGTTGGAGAATGGGATAAATGTGGTTGTGCATAAATCTACCAACGATGGTGCGTGCTATGGGTACCCTATAATGCATCCCAAGATATATACATGACATTTCGCCTGTGATTTATTTAGTCTCTTCGGATGTGACGCATCTAGTTTGAAATTGCAGCGTTCAAACACACCTAGTTTCATATTTTGGTCGGCCGAAAATTTTTTTAAGCACTTTAAACACCCGTCCTTTCATACTATAAAATAAGCTGTGTTTCAAAGCACTTTTTTGGCACCAGTTTTACGATGAGAGGCTCAAAAATATTTTTAAAATTTTGAAACATTTATTGTAAGAAAATATGTGCTTTGAGCATGTAATTGTGAAGTTGTTTGTACAGTTGGGATGCTGTATTTTAAGTTTGAGAATTTAATTTCTATTCAATTCTACTTCTACTCCTTTCTCCGACAACAACTTAGAACTTCAAAAATAGAAAAAGTTAAAAGTTTTTGTTATCCAAATTTTGATATGAGACTTTAATCTTAAAAAAATAGAAGTTTTTATTTTGTGCTTTAGTTATTGATTCAGATATAATTTGTTATGAAGAGTTGAATAATATTATTTTTTTAAAAAAAATAATATTATTCAAAACCGTATTTTACAGAGCAATACTGTAAATTCTCCAATTATAAGACCAAACAATCCTTTCAACCATTTACTTCCTACCACTTGCATATGAGCGCTATAGAATATAAAATTCACAAAATGTCAATTGACCGTTAATCACACTTTATCCGTAAATCGACGGCTCTGATCGCATGGTACACCGTAGTTGGAGTGTACTACGTTGGAGCATGATGGTGTTGTCCTTTTTGAGCTTTTAATTTTGCTTGGATTTAAAGGAAAGACTGCAAAAAGAGAAATGGAGGAGAGGAGAAAGGAGAGAGAGCTTTGGCTCTTTTTGGGGGGTCGTTGCTTGGCGTGGAGGTCTTTATTTTTTATTTTTATATTTTATAAAAATATACTATGAATTAAATTTTTTGAATTAGGCCCCTCAACTTTATATTTTGTACTCACAATTTTAAATTCATAATCTTCTTGCAACATTTTGCCATTACCTTTTATCTTATTTGACGGGCATTTCTCATTTTCGTAAGGGAAAAACAAACTATTAATCGATAATTTTTATTCTCTAAAAGGGGTGAACCCAAAGAAAAAATAACTCGAGGGAGCAATCCAAAATTTGCCAATAGTTGAGGGGTATCCACGCATTTGTACCTTTTTTTAAATGAATTCTATAGGATTTATTCTTTTTATGGGCCTTTTTTTTTTAATGAAGGCCCATTTATAATTTTTAGGGTGTGGTGGGCCCGGGGGGAGCACGTGATGGGAGCTGGACCCGGTGTCAGCGACCATGTGGGGGCTCCACCGAAGATTAAAAAGAGCCCACCACCACCACCACCACCACCACCACCACACTCCAACACAAGCGGTGGTCACGTACACGTGGCCAGATCCGATTGCGTGGTTGGCGCCCTCTTCCCCGTCGCTTCCCCTCGCACGTGCTCCCCGGGGCTCCCGCCACGTGCAACCCGGGGTGCACCCCCGAGTCACGTGCAGTCGCACGTGAGCGGCACGTGAGCTTCCCATTTGCCTCTCCCTTGGTCGGTCTAATGTGCATATATTAGAGTTTTTGTTTAACTATATGAAACTGTAACCGACCGTCCGTAGCGCAAGTGGCAAAGGGTTTGATGGTTGGTATCTGAGGTTTCGAGTTCAAATCCTAGTTGATTCACATTTCTAGTTAAATTTATTTCTAAAAAAAATAAACGAAGCGGGAACTGTAGGTAGTTAAATAAATTATTGTTTATATTATTAGATATTATAGATTTCATGATTGTATAAATTAATTTAAAATCATCTTACTTATTACATATTACACTGATATGCAGAAAAAAATATTATTTTTTAATTATAATGTTTAGTATTGTAATTATTCTTACAAAAATTATGTTAATATTTATTAAGTATCGTATATATATGTATTATACAAAGAAAAAGAATCAATACATGCATAAGGGCAAATTTGACATTTTAAATATTTCAATCAACTTTATCGACTATTCTTTTTCTATTTCAAAAAAGTTACCAAACATCATTTTATCTATTCCAGAGAATAAGTAAAAATTTTGCTATATTCTAGAATATTAAGATATTTTTAGGATACAAAAATTTAATCCTGCAATTATTATTTCATTACCAAACAGAGTCTTAAGGGATAAAAATGTAAAACGGGATGGATCCGGAGGCACAAGAAGCCTCCTATATCTCGTTTCATTTTCTCGGCAGGTTGAAGAGGATTCGGAATGAACGAGTTGATTTTTTTTATAATTTGTCCTACTTACCGCTTCGTTCGAAACGAATCAGATGAAAGCGAATTTTAGCAGATCAAAACAGATTAAGAAAATAAAAGAGTCTTTCATCTGTTGCTTATTTTTTTCAGTGCATCATGACAGGTTCATGACTTTTTTTTTTTCTCTCTTTTGTTGATTCCCATTTATCACCCTTTTCAAGATGGATTCAGACGAAAGCTTTATCAACTCGGATCCATTTGCATCCATGTTAAGGGACGATATAGATCTTTAGCCATAAGTTCAAGATTTGATCACTGATTTAAACTTAAAAATATGAACCAGTTTCATTTGCACTTTTCTTTAGGCTAAATTAGGAACAGTGAGCAAAGCATGACCCCTTCATGTTGCATCAGAAAAAAGACTCACTTTTAGTCATTATTGAAACAGGGTCATCTGTTTAGACGAATATTTTATTGAAGAAAAATGATGTCCCTCATTGTGTCTTATTTATTTTTTAGGATAACTTCAAATATCATCCATAAAATTTCGTGTTTTTTTACTTTAGTACCATATGGTTTAAAACGTATCACTTTAGTACTCTGTGGTTTGGTTATTCTCTTTTTGTTATCTTTTCGTTAATTTTTTTATTAAATTAATGAGAAAGTTAAAACTACAGGATAATAAAGTGAATATTCGATAAATTATAGGTGGGATATTTGAAATTTTTTGTATAATTTAACAAAAAAATTAACGAAAAGATTAAAAAAAAAAGAATAACCAACCCACAGAGTACTAAAGTGATACGTTTTAAACCACAGGGTACTTAAGTGAGAAAGCACGAAACCACAACGGTGGTATTTGAAGTTATTCTTTTTTTTTGTAAGCTCGATCAACTGATTTTGTATAAATTATGTACCTCGCGAGGCCAACCAAGCTGCTAAGCTGCTCGACTCTTATGGTTGTTTACATATATTTATTTTTTTTAGAGAAAAACTCTGCTCCTTTAGAGGTTAAGAGCTTAGCTCCATTGTGTTAGCTCATGTAATTGGATCCGCATCTTTGCAGCCTAGACTTTTTGCGCAAAAAATTATTTTTTAGAAAAAAATTTAGGAACATTTGATCCACTCGGATTAGTAGCATCTCTTAAGTGTGTGTTTAAAACTTACGGTCGAAGTCCGAAAAGCAACTACATACCATGCAAGTATAGATATATAAAAACAAAATATATTACATGCATACGTGTTTATGTGCTTACAAATTTGCGTACATAGATTCATTTGTATTTTCCTCTCTCGGCATTCTCTCTGCAGCCTAAACTGTGATGTTTCCTATTAAATAAAAATTGGTTCTCGAAGGCACTACTAATGTTGTTCGTTTGGTTCGACCCGGATTTCAAAATATTGGCTAAAACTCATCTAATCTCTAATCTCATTTATAACTCACTGAACTCATATTCAATTTTTTCCATTTACTTTCTATGATGTCCAACATAACCTGACTAAGCCCAAGCCCAAGCCCCCAACGCGAAGGTCGAAGCCCAGCTAACGCAATTCGGCCTATAAATAGTTGGAGTTTGGGCCGGAATGAGGCCCATTAACTATTCTCGGTTCGGTCCATAAACTTTTCCCAAACAGTAGCAATTAAAGCAAAAGCATCAAAACCCTTCTCCCTCCTCTCTCTCTCTCTCTCACTCGTCGAAGAGGAGCTCGAGGAGATAGAGCTCAAATGTTCCCTCCTCGGCGAAATCCATCGCAACCCAAGCACACGAACAAGGTAATCTCCCTCCGCTCCTCCTTTCTCCTCCCCTTTTCTCTCCCCTCCCAATGGTGCGCTCAATTTGCCTCTCTCTCTTAGAGGGAGGAGCCATGGCTCGCGACGACGCTGAGGCCCGAAAACTTCGTCCCGGGGCTCATAATCGGCTTCCTCCTAGGGTTGTTCGTCGATCTCGCCGCTTCCCGCAGAAGCGGCTTCAAGGGGAAGCCCACCGCACCTCCGGCTTCAGGGAAGAAGCAGTTGGGCACCTTCAATGGCGGCGGCGAAGAGCTCAAGATGGTGAGCGGTTCTTATTTTCCCTAATTCGCCCAATTTTCGAACCCAGACGTTTCCACGGTGCTTTGTTAGTGTTTGGATTAGCTTATTGAGCTGTAAATTCGGCTTTTCGGTGGGGAAGAAGCTTATATATGAAGCCCTGCGTGTTTGCTTAGTGTGACCTAACCATCTAATTAATGGAGTAGACTAGTAGAGTGAATTCAGTGGTTGTTATTTAAATGCAATTAAATTGTGGGGAATTTTTTGATGGATGGTCCTGTCGCCATGAAATACTCGTCGCTGATAGTTCATTTAAGTCACAGCATTGATGATGATCAGTGTTAATCAGAATTAGATTAAAAAACTGAGGAATTATATGGTATGAAAATTGGGATTAGCTTTTGTTTTAGTGCTCATAATATTTATATGTTGTAAGAAGTGGCTATAATGTGGCAAGACATTGTTGTGTCAAAAATAGATTCCTCATATGTATATTGGGATATTCATATTTCTCAGTTATGGAGAGGACCATACCTCTTGGCAAGATTAACACATTGAATCGGAATGGTGAGTGTTGTTTTCGTATTTACTGTTTAGCATGCGTATATTTTCTTTTTTGCGGACTTTAGTAACTTGAAAACATTTGTTGTCAGTCACAATCGTTCATGATGCTGTAGGTTGTCTATCTAAAGGTATATTGTGTTAATACTCCCCTTAACTTGAGTGCCAATTGTTGGTAGACAAGCTGGAATTAAATATCTGAAACCCATGTTACATAGTGGACATAATTTGCAAATTTGATATATTTCACACTCCACATCTACTGAATTTCAGTTTTTTATTTTATTTTAAATTCCTTTAAATGAGCAAACTATTTTTAGGGTGATGTGATTTAACAGGGGGTGATGTCTACTACAGGTTTTAATTGTTCGACAAGATCTGAAGATGGGTGTTGGTAAAATTGCTTCCCAATGTGCTCGTAAGTGTATTTTTATGTGGAACTATCCTAATTATTCTGATGACATAATGGACATAATTGTTATCTTGCATATTATCTTTGCCATTTCACGTGTTTCTTGTGTTCTATACTATTTGCATGCAATTGATTCTTGTCAGACCACCTATCATGGTTCAGGTGGACACCAACTATCCTTTAATCTCCAAAAATCTCCAAAAATATAAAGAGACAAATGTTCTTTATGCTTGCTTTAGGTACTGTTTTTGCTATTTCATAAAATTCATAATAATGACTCATTTTTCTTGCAATACGGCTAGCAGATGCGGCAACTGGGTTGTATGCAGAACTGTTGCAAAGGTGATACTGTATTTTAGAACTTGTCTCTTTAAGCATTTACATTTCATTTAAAAAAAAAAGCATTTACATATGCTAGATATTACAGTAAGTTCCCTCACAATTTGCTGATTTGTATCTGTAATTATTTTACTGACCTTCTCTTCTTGCAGCAATCGATCTCTTCTGAGGCAATGGGAGCAGTTTGGCCAAGCTAAAATAGTTCTGTCCTGCAAGAATCAACAAGAAATGTATGCGATTTGTTCTGTTATAATATTGATTCTTCTTTTCTCCACTTCACTGCTAAATTGTGATAATTCATATTGGACTAGCTGGTCTACTTTTCAAATTGTAATTTGTGGCTTCTTTCTTTTCCTTGATATTCCAGGAACAAACTGAAGGAAGCAGCAGATCGCTGCGGCCTTCCAACTCATATTGTTGCTGATGCAGGTCGAACGCAGGTGTGCTTGACCTTTTGTCACAGTAGTTAAATCAGTGTTGCTGATACTGGATTTGTACTTGACATTTAACATGCTTATAGTTTAGTGTGGTAGTTTTGGCATTTCCGAATAGTCTTATTTAGAGAACAAAGCAAAGATTAGTTTAGATTCACTTTTATAGCAGCATTCTTAATTTTATGTGCGAGAGTTGGTTCCTAAGAAAAAATAGATGAAATGAATGCTGCATGTGGTATGCAACATTTGCCTTTCTGGTTCTTTGGTATGTGTGAGATCACATGGATTTCTAGAGATGCTATGCAGCCCTTGGAAGATTGATGATAGTGTATTTTTTGACCCCTGATAACTGATTTCATTTCATAGGTGCATGCTGGATCTAGGACCGTTCTTGCCATTGGACCAGGTTTACTCTCATCTGTGATTTGAATAAATATGTAATTGAGCCCACCGGTGTACTTTCGGAATAAATATTTAATTAACATCTCTACACAGGGAGGAAGGCAGATATAGATTCGGTTACTGGGAAATTGCGTCTACTATAATGATAGGCAAGGGTATGTTCAGCTTCCAAACTTTGTTCTTTATTTTTCAGAAGTATTACTTTGTTCTTACACTTTTCCTAATTTTGTTTACCGGTTCTGACATGCATGGACAATCTCCTTTCTTCTCTAAAATTCTAAATTTTCTCAATTTTCTTATTAGGACCGTAAAGTGAATGATAGTAAGTGGGGCACATAATGCCATTTGCCATTTTCAAGTCAGATAACGAATCGGAGAGCAATTACTAAACATACAACATAGCACCAAATAGCTAGTGGTGGAATTGAAAAATAAAATTAAAAAAAATGGACAGAGGATGGTAACTGCACGTAGAATTTAATGTTGGCTATCTAGTGTGTGATTTAGTTATTTGTTCTTCCTAGTAAAGTAAACAGAAAATTTATAGAGGTGGATGTCAGAGCTTTTCGCTAGTGGCATTTGGTGGATTCTTTATTGGCTAAGGGGCAGATTTTATTGCGCAAATATTAGCTATTAATCTTATACACGATTTTATGGAGTGTGAGATTAGAGCGTACTATATGCTGAATTTGAAGCGGACCTCGGAAGCAGTTTTGGGTTGCGAATGATGAAAATGTAGTGGTCTCAATCAATCTATCAGCTATGTTCGGTTTCTTGTCTTCAGTTATCTCTAGAGATCCAGATTATAACAAAACTTAAGTGCCACTCTTTCTAGGTTTCCTCGTGTCCAAAACTCGTCCACTTGTTGTTGCTTATTCGTTGAGATTGCTTAATAATTTCTCATTTCCATATCCTTGATGCTGTATCTGTGTTGCCGCAGGGTTGGAATTTTCTCCGATTTCTCTCTATCGTGTACAAATAAGATATTGTCTCCATTGATTCTTCTTAACTGGCGGGGGGCACCAGCAAGGCTACTTGTCATCGTACTTTGCTTTGCATACAAGGTGACTGACAAGGTTGCAGGTAAACTCCATGAATTATCCGGGACTTTGGTGCTTATTTTTCTGGACGAGATCGCCCGAAGTTCCTTTTCTTTGCCTTGCGAATTGAGCAGTCGCCGTGAAGTTACTGTGATTACTATTCACGGAGGTTAGTTGCAATTTTAGAGAAATTTAATTATCAAGAGATTTTGCATTTTCCTTAGAACTTGTAGTAGGAGACAGTGCCCCGCACATTTCATTTGTTTACCTAATGTATTGACATCGATGTGTATATATGTTTGCTAATGACTGGTGTGTTACTAATTCGGTGGTGGTAAAGTGTCTAGGTGAGAATGGGAAAGCATTTAGCTAATCACACTGCATTTTATGTGGGTAATATTATTTATACCATTGTATTGTATGTATTTGCAAAGATGCATTATGAGGCTTCTCTTTTTCGCTCGTCAGATTGCATTAAAGGTCAACGTTCCCTCGGATTAAACCTAAATCAAATCCCAGCCGGATATTAATTGAATCCCAGTTTGGGTAGTGAATCTGTTTCGCACAGTATTTCTACGAGTACAGCGCTTATACAGGTTTACAACGCTTATAAAGCACGGTTGCGAAACGAACATGTGGCTTCACAACAATGTTGTGGAACCGTTGCATTGTATACTACTTCGTAGAGTACTACAGAGTTAAATCTACGCAACGGATAAATTATAACTACGCGTCTATCTATTATGTCTTCCGACCGCCTCCCTCTACCTTTTTGGGTGCAAACGAAAAAGCGAAGCGGTAGTTCGAAATTACTCAAAAAACCCCTCGAAATTTCGAAACCAAAGTAGAGCACAATAGAAGAAGAAGACGAAGACGAAGACGAAGAAGAAGAAGAGTATATAAGAAGCTGCAAGGAGAAGAGGAATAGGACTCACGACGATGAGCTCGTCCTCGCCAGCGCCGAGGAGCTCGCGCCCCGGCGCGCGGATCTCCCCCTTCTACCGCGACCTCGCCTCCCCGATCTCCTCCCACCACCGCGCCGGCGCCGGCGCCCGCTCCGCCGCCGCGGCGCACGCTGCCGACGCCGCCCCATGGCGCGGCGGATTCGGCGGGGCCGCTCCCCCTCCGCCGCCGCCGCCGCCGCTCTTTACCCTCGACGACCGCGTCGACTTCTCCCCCGACCCCGCCTTCGGGGAGTTCCCCCCCTCGTCGCCGAGGAGCCGGACCCCGCCTCGCCCCGATCGGCGATCCTTCTCGCGTTCCCCGTCGCTCTCTTCTCCCTCCTCCTCCGCTTTGAGGATTAGGGCAGAAGCCAGCTCTTCCGGTGGGGTCGGCGATGGGGCGACGCCGGGGGCGGCGCAGAGCCCGGGGAGATCGAGTTGGATGACGCCGGAGAGAGGTAGTGGAGTCAATTATTTGGAGAAGGGGAAAGGTTCTCCAGTAGAGGGAGTGGTGGAGCCCGGGGCGTTGATCGCGCTTCCGACGAACGTAAAGGAAGTGGCGCTGGCGCCGCAGGATTTGGTAAGGGATAGCGTGCCGAATGGGGGCCTTGATGATGAAGAGTGGATCACTGTGTTTGGGTATGAGAATTGCCTTTGATTCGCACTTTTGTTGCATTCCTTGAAAAAAGCTTCTAATACGTTTCTAAGCGTTCTGTTATTACTTGTTACTATTGATCTCCATTTTTATATTTGTCTTATCATGTCAGTAGGTTGCTAGATAATGTGTAGGGATTATGCTTGTTCATAGCAACATTTCATTTGTTTTCCATCTTAAAATAGTTGGTACTAGTAAACTGCTTTAGTCGATTTGTGAATTTGATGCTTCAGTATGTTAGGATTTTATCCAGATTCCTGCTCTGCTTTGGTGAAGTTTCCTTTCTTATTCTAGGAGCATTTGTTACTTGCAATTAGGGCTTAATATATCAGTTATATTCCTTGTATAGTTGTCGCCCAAGTTTGTTTTTTGAGATGCTAAAAGCTTAGCTACCGTTTGTAAAGGCTTGGCTTGCGTTTATTTATTTGTATGTGTCTATTTTATTGCAATTTTGACAGGAGAGACTTTCTTTCTTCGATTGTCTATACTGCATTTCGATAGTGCACAATCACTTTACAATTTTTTTTTTTTTTTTTGGGTGATGCTTTATTCTTTGTTAATGCAGATTCTACCCGAGCGACACCAACCTTGTTCTTCGTGAGTTTGAGAAATGTGGGGTAATATTGAGACATTTACCTGGTCCAAGCAATTCTAACTGGATCCATATACTCTATGAGGTAATACCTTCATCAGTGCTGCACTTTATTTCATCTTCTGTTCTATTTATGTTGAATACCATTAACTAAAGCCATGACATTTTATGTGAGTCCTTGCAGTTGCTATGAATCTTGCCACAACATTGATAAGGCAGTTTCACACAATGAAATAGATGAGTTTTGTACCTCACATTAGTGATCCCAGGTGGCTTAGGTTGATGCCTATCCACCATACAATAGCTTTGTTTGTGATTTCAACCCGAACCAATAATCTCTGTGGCAATTTGGAGTATACTCCTATCATCATCATTTTGAACCTGACCTACTTTTTGGTTGGCAAACCTGCTTTCTAGTTTCTGATGGTCATCATCATCATAATCATCATCATCATCATCATCCAACAATTTTCCTAACTAATTTTGTTGTAATAATGCATATATATATATATATATATATATTACTGTTTGTAGATTAGCTGCATTGTGTAAAGGTTCCAACTCCTAAGAAGTTCCTATTGATTTGTGATGTGCCTAGGAGGATGAGGTGGTATGTGGTGCATGGTTTTTTGTTTTCCATAGCTGCATTGAATAAGTTTCAGGTTTGAGGCATCACTAGGACAAAAGGACCCAAATAGAGCCCAGCTTCACAGCTTATTATATTTTCATAGTAATTAGATGCTTAACAGTAGTTAGTTCTGTAATGTCAACCCCATGTTCTTGCATCCACATTATCCTATTGAGTCTCGAGTCTTAAGGCTCGTTCGGCATTTTTGTTGTCATATCTGGTTATACTTTGTACTAAAATATAATAATCTGTTCCATGTGTTATAAACTTTGCTTTATCCAATATTGCATCCTAGTTTCTTCCCATTACTGCCCTTTTCCTTTATGAACTATTTGCTGCTTGGTTTTAAATTAGAAATACAATACTGCAAATAATACCTTGCTTTTATTAGTTCACCTATTTCAGTCTCTAACTCTCCTGTTGTCTTCTTTTGGTGTCTTAAAGCACCGCTATGATGCTCGAAAGGCTCTTGAAAAGAATGGGACTCAACTAACAAGCGCTCTTATTATCGGAGTGAAGTCCGTTGATCAGATAGAACGGCAGCTTCTAAACGAGAGGCTCAGTAAATTAAACCGCGGGCGCTTCATGGTCTCCTTACCATCAAAACCATCTGTGAAGACCACAGCTTCTTCAAGCCAATTGGGAGCTTTCCCGCGGCCCTACCACCCAAAGTCCAACACCAATGTTATAAGTGACAGCGGGCGCCGTGCAACAGGAAGCATCGCTTCGCCAGCAAAATCGCTCGTATCAAAAGTCGCGGACTTGGTTTTCGGGTTATGACCCTATTTTTTTTTGCCCGAATTTTTGCCATCAATTTCTTTCCTTCAGTTTGATGCTTGTTGTCCAGCAATTTTCTAGGTGTGTGCGGATGTTCTTTGAACCTCGCAATGGTTAAGGAGAGGTTCATAGCAAAAATAGAGAGATGGATGCTGTAGCTTTGTTGTGTAACTCATGGCCAGAATTTGTAGTTTCTTTTTCTTCCGTTGTTGGAATATTTGAGAGTGGTTTTTCACTCGCAATCTTCGCACTGAAATATTGCAGCTGATTGTGGCAAATATCTAGTCCTCGAAAAGATAAATTGGCTTTTGTCTCCCAGGTGGTAAATTTGAAATGCTGGATTGTTCTAAATGGTTTTGCAGTTCTTTCGAATATCCTTTTCTATTCAATCTCAACAGAGACAGTTTACCCATTATCGATTCTTTTTAATGAATAGATCTGCAACTTTGAATATGGAGTTCAAAGTGATCAAATTGGAAATGAGACTCTGAATCATATAACTACATTTATCGAATTTGATACTCTAATAAATGGATTCGGATTAATGTGATTTTTGCTCAACTGAGGGCCTGTCTACATATCGATAACTTGCGGATAGAATTCAGATGGCTTTGTGTTTGGATCAATGTGCAAGCTCGGATACAGTATGAGTGGAGTTTGGGACTGCACAACCTCGCCTCTTCACTGGCGTGCAAAGTTGGGATTATCGAACTCACATTTATGCAGAGCATACAAACAGGTCCTAAACCTATTTTACATATATTGAACCCAAGTTATTCAAACCCAACTCTGAACACACTTAGAATACTACTAATTTCATTTTTATAACAGAAATGTGAGTCGTGGCTGTAGATTTCGTGTTTGGACAGCAAATCTCGCATAGCGCCTGCCCAATTTAATTTCTTGGGCGAAAATTTATGTCCTGTCGAATGCGGGGAGAGTAGTTGTTTCGTCGCCGTTTTCAGATGAAGTCGGCGTTGCTCTCAGTTTTCCGAAAAGCTTTTCACCTAAAGTCGGCAGGCAGGTTTAGACATTTCGAGGCCGAAGTCGGATACTTTCCTTAACTGGAGTCGGCAAATCCAGCTATTTCGACGCCGACTTATATAGACTAGTTTCTATCGACAACCCCTCTTAAACCCGCCAATAATAATAATAATAATAATAATAATAATAATACCCATTATACATCAAAACCCCCACCAAACCCCTCTCCCTCCCCGAAACCCTAGTTCTCTCCCTCCACTCCGGCGACCCTCCGGCGAAGATGCCCGGACGACCATCGGACTCCGGCGACTCCCTCGTCCCCTTCTCGCCGGAGGCCCTGGGCCCGGTGACCCACCGCGTGCACCACGGCCTCAAGCCCCCACTCTTCCGCGTCTACGTCTCCTGGTCCGGCGGAAATAACCTCCACGTCGCGTGCATCCGCCCCCCTCCTCCGGACTCGGAAACCCTAGATGGAACCGGCGCCGAAGGCCCCGAGGAGGAGATCGGGGGAAAGGTGGTGGAGGTGAAGCTCGGCAATGGCGATGGGGAGGTCAGCGAAGCGGAGAGGCGGAGGATTGCGTACGGGTCCGTCGCTCCCTTCGCGCTCCTCCAGAGTCAGAAGAATTTATTTGCAGCATCGTCGAGGATGCCGAACTCTTCGATCCGCACCGAATGGTAAAACTATATGCGGTCACATCTTTGTATGAGCTTTTAAATTCAAATGTTATTTCATGTCACTTATTAGGATGTTTGAGCTTTTTGGAAAATTCTGTTTATGACATTAAGAGATCACTCATAGCAACTACTACTGTTTGTGTCACTCTACTTTTATTCGAATGATAATGAGATTCTCTAATGGGCCTTTGTTGGAGTTACGCGTAGGTTTATTGGAGAAATTTGTGGGTGTATCTACAGAACGGTCCCGGGATTCATCGACATAACACAATACTGCAAAAAAAAAACTCATGATTAGTAGTACCATATGGCTGTTTAAAGTAGTGACATTTAGTTTTTATGGGTTAGGAAGATGAACAGATATGAAGCTTTCATGTAGTCTGGACTATATCACCATATAGAAATAGTCTATGCATTATTTTATAAATAGGTAAAGGTAGTAAGATTTTGTTGTATTTCTTTTTTTCATGGCCAACAGGTGGCATCATGTTCTGGAATACAGTAATAGCATATCCAATCTTCTTGGGGAGCCAAAGCCTCTTCCTTCTGCTGTAATTGAAGATCCAAAGATGATCTTACAGGTTATTGAGTTTTACTTCGTGATGTGATCGAATTCACTGAGAACATCTGATTCTTCTCTCTTTAAATTCTATGCTACCGGTTTATGATTGCTTGTCCTGTGGTCTTTAAGTTGAATCCATAACTCTTTATTACAGCCTGGCGAGGAGCCTAAGAGTTTGAAGGCTGCATGGCAGCTCATGGAGATATTCTATGTTGATAAGCAGTTGTCGAGTTGGCTTCCGGAGTGTCTTGTTGATTGGTTAGCAGTAATGTTCCTTCTTTTGACCTTTTGTTCTTTTCTTTTTTCTTAAGTGTGGATGTGAGTATCGTGTGCTTTCCGTATTTTTCTTAGGACTCCTTTCTTTGTTGTCAGGACTATGACAGTCTCTTGACCAGGACCGAAAGTACAATACATGCAAAGATTTCCAGTCTCCAGAAAAAGCTTGATACCTTGAAGGTTTTATCTATCTTCTGTGCAATACTTTTTTTATCTCTAGTTCTGTTTAACCAGAAAGTACCATGCTTAACATGCATTCGCTAATCCATTCAATGAACTGGATTTCTAATTTGGCGTGCTAGTTGAATCAGAAATCACTTTTATTTGGACATCTATTTTATAGTGATGCTGTGGTAAATGGATTATTTTCTTGTCCATTTTGCCACCCAAACTTAGAGACAGCTACTCAGTAGAATAAATCAGAATGCTTTGTTCCTCTTTCCTTGATGTGTATGACCTGCGTAAATGTTCTTTGAGTGTGTGTTTCCTATTTCAATATAAAATTTGAGTTTGAGTAGTTAGTATGGCCAATCATTCATCACTTGAGTCTCTTTTGTGAGATTTACTAATCATCTTGACACTTCTCAGAATGTTAGTTGCAGAGTTTCTTTAAGCTGGTGGCTGCAAAATTGTCTAGCTTTTTCACTCTTTTAGAACCTTAGGATATATGGATTTCTGAGGCCATCTTAAGTTTGTGAAAATCTATAGAAGATAATCATATTTCTACTTTGAAAGAAATCAAACAAGGCAGTTTCATCGAGAGTATGCTTTTCAGGTTTTTGAGGATGATCCTGATTACTGGGAAGGGTTGTCAGCAGCACTTGCAGTTGGATGGCTTGACACTGTGGCAAGTTTATTCTTTTGATTCTCTTTGCTGGATACTGAGTTTTGCTAGAAATATACTTGGCATGATTTTATTATGACTTGAAAATGGACTTTTCTATTGCAGGTAAAGTTGCTTAGATTACATGGATCTTATCAGTTGGATCAGCTAGACAGCCGCGAGGTTTGTATTTATAGGTCAATTTGAGTCATTGAAATTTTCTAGTAGTACTTCAATTGCTTTACATATGTTGCATGCTGCTTAACTTATCATGAAGATCAAATTAGGTTCTGTATATTGTGACCTATTCATTTTGCTCTCTCTTGCAACCCTTTTATAAGTTCTGATGGAATTACTTTAGGACTTTGCCAGATTCTGGTTCTTTGAACATCACTTTAGCTGACTGTATTTGCATGGTGCAGATTGAAAATGGGTTGGTAGAGGCGGTTGCTGTTCTTGTTTCAACAATGCCGCGAATGCGTCCTGATTTACCACCTGGAAGATTAGGTCAATGCTGTAAGACCAAACAAGAATATATCAAGGTATATTAGTATAATGTCTATATATCCTTTTAATCGAATTATCAACAAACACTTGTCTATTTCGATTTGCTAGGCATGGGAAAAATGGAGGGGTCATGTGAGTAAACTCGAAAGCAGCGCATTTTGGGTGCAATGCAGCCACCCTGAAACTCGGGATGGCTTGAGGAATTTGCTTCAGATCATGCTGGGGAATATCAAGAATCTTACTGTTGCGACTTGTCATTGGATGGAGTTGTTTATATCGCACTTTCTCTATATAAGACCGTTCACAGTGGTTAGTTACTATAAACATGCAACGTTTTTTGTCGTGGAATCTGATACTCACTATTTTCTTTGATTTTTCTGTAACTAATCTTGCTAATGTGGGGGTAATTGAAGTATTTGCACTTATTCATGGCTGGATCTCTACCTACTTTCGTAACATGTATGATTGTTTAGGGTTTAGAAGGTATGCAAAACTTGGCTCAGAAATGTATGCAGCTGAAACCATCCTCCAATTACAATGGATTGATAAGACTTCTTACTGGTATTTTTGGAGAAAATACAGAGGTAAGAACAAGACACATACAGTTTTTTCTTTCTTCCCTTAAGCAGGATTACATCACCAATGACGTATTCTTATTATAGTTTTCTTGTTTTGACTTGTTAGGTTGTTTTAGCAGAATGCTCAAAGTCATTTGGATCATGGTAAGCTAAGCAATCAAATTATCAAATATAACTGTGTCTTTCTATTTGGTAGTATTTTAATATTTATTTTCACATGTATGTTGGCTCTTTGTACAGGATGGTTGTTCATGCCATGGAATTGTTGACAGCTAGTAGTGATAATTCAGGTATTCTGCTGCATGAGGAACGGTATAACTTGGGAGGTATCAGCATAGAGGAACTCCATCGGCTTGGTTATGCCCAAGTTTTGTCCTCTCATCCTTTGACCTGGCAAGTGAGTTCCTTCATTTGGTTGTTAATTAGTGGTATTACCACGTTGGCACGCAATTTCTTATATGAAGTTTCTATGTACTTCTGTATGCTGAGTGAGATACGAGTACCCTAGAGTAGCCCTTTATTAATCTATTCGCTACTATCCTGCTATTGGATCAAGCGTCATACTAAGATAATATCAATTTTTTTGTGTGAATCTACTATATTTGGGAGGCAAACTTATCAAATGAAGTGCATCTTTCCCCTTATCTGTTATTTTGTATTACAGCAAAACACTAGTTTGTCCGACCAAAGCACTTGTTTAACATTGACTTACCTGTTCTCAGATTGCACCAACTTATCTAGCATCATGCCCAAAGCAAGGTCTAGGTTTGCTGGAGATTTTACTTTACAGACAGCCTGTACAAAATTATCAGTTAGTACTCAAGGTGATTTATCTTGTCATTTACTCAGCGGTAAGGCTTCTCATAAGTGCTACTATTGTCTGCTTGATGATGACCTGAATCTTTTCTGTTGACTAGACTCTGGAGATTTGTCGATTATATGAACTGGAGAACATCAGTTCAAGTGTCATGAAGGTATCTTTAAAGCACATTCATGGCTATCTTATCATGGTTCGGTTGTAACAAACTAGCGCTCTTCGCAGCCTTGTTTGCAAGCCAATTTGGGCTTGTTGTGGGCGTGTTTGGCTTATCTGGAGCTTCTGCAGAAGTTCTACAGGAGTAAAACTGTTTGAAAAAGCTCTTTTTAGCCTCTTGTCTCTACACTAATTGTTAGTCAACCGCGTGGTTATTGGAAGCTTCTGCTTTCTATAGAGAAACTTTTGACGTCCTTTGTTCAGTTTAAGTGGCTAACAAACTCAATTCTAGAGCTTAAGCTCAGTTTTGCACTGAACATGTGCAAGCGCTCTCATTTTTTTTCCCCTTTCTTTTCGTCCTATCAGATTGCTGGCATGTACCATTGGAAGCATGGTAGAAAAGGGTCTGGGGTTTACTGGTTTCAGCAAGCAGGTGATAAAGTTTCTCTAGACAGGATTGCTCAACAGCTATTTGAAAGCATTGGGAAGTCAGTTTCTGATGATAGTTTCAAGGTGCTATTTTCTTGGATGAAAAACGTTTTTGCATGTATAAGTTGTATGCTGTCAACTAAAAACCTAACAGCTTTAGTGGGTTCTTATTTTTTGTTAGGAGGAGAAATTTGTTCACAATTATCTCCACTTAAAATATTTCTTGTCGGAAACTGATTATTTCAACTAATTGACAGCAATGGGAGGGATTGATTGAATTGCTTGGTTCAGATGTTGGGACTGCTGGAGGCCTTGAGTTTCTTCACAAGTACCTCTTTGTGCTTTTGCTTCCTTCCGTCTCATCTTTCATGATTCATGTTTTCATTATTTTTAACAACATGCTTTGGCAACAGATATCGGGATTTTAAACGATCCCTTCAACTGGCGCTAGAAGGGAGAGCTGTCGATGCTGCTCGGCAGACCATGCAATCACTTATTCAGGTAGTGTTGTGTCTCTTAGCAATTAATTGCAGTTAAAAATCAGTTTACTTTGTATAAATGGTCTGGCATCTACAGCCAGACCATTTACCGAAGCTATCACACTTCTGGAACTTCTAGCACTTGTCTTGTAAACTTCGAATAAATATTCTCTGCAATGTATATTCTACATATGATTTTTGTTAAAGTATACTGCTGACAGTTGATACGACAAGCTTCCTAGTAAGTTCTTGTTCTCAACTTTAACATATGAAGTGTACAGGGCATCAACAAACTTGCGATGTTTGTACATGAGTGGTAGAGCCTGATAACAAAATCAAGTCGACTTTTTTCAGTTTGGTGATTTTCTATTTGATCTGACTCCGATATCAACATTGTTCACGATATCTCAATATATGCAGCTTATGAGGAATCCGTCTACACCACAACGTTTCTGGCTCCCTCTTTTGCATGTCTCGGTAGGTCATTTACATTATTGATAGGTTAACATTTATTATGTTATCACCAATACTGCAAACCAAGTGATTGAATTAGGATTTAGAACTGGTTTTGCAAATAATTGAATTATAGTTTCTTGGTTTTTCTAGCAGTTATTATTTGCCTTGGAATGGTTCCGTTTTTTGGTACGGTTTTTTAATATGTCAGTATGCAATCACATGATAATATGTTTGAGTCGTGAGAATAGCCACTTAATGATCAGTAGGCAGTGGTGGGAAAGATACACTCATTATTCCGGTCAAAGAAATTTTGATCCATAAAAAGAGATTTTGACGGAGACTAAGAAAAACCAAAAAATAAGTGGATTCTTTTTTCTTTTTTTTTTGAACCTAGATGCAAGTCTCATTGTCTGATTATTGTTTTCTCTTTTTATTGTGGTATCCAGGTTACTTTGTTGAATTGGAAACCCCAGCCTCTATTAAACGTTGCCGAAACAAACTTGCTGCTAAACAAGCTTCAAGAATTATCCATGGCGAAGCTGCGCCCGGATTACTGCGACACTAACTTGCCATCGCAAGCACTAAGCTCAGTTAGATTAGCTCTCGCCGCAAATCTCGGGCGCGCTATTCTTGAAGAATGCTGAGTTTATTCACACTGTCAACTTCATGGCTAAGCCATTCTCATTGTGGTGAATTTCGAATCAGCAACAGTACACAACACCGATCCCTCTGAAGCTCATGAAGGAATGGAGCAACAATGTATCATCGACAAAAAGCTTTCGACTCTGCAGCTTTGTTTATTTTTGGGATCATTAAT
This sequence comes from Puya raimondii, assembly GCA_016920855.1. Taxonomy (NCBI): domain Eukaryota; kingdom Viridiplantae; phylum Streptophyta; class Magnoliopsida; order Poales; family Bromeliaceae; genus Puya; species Puya raimondii. The sequence goes on along the minus strand of JABWPP010000049.1, from coordinate 36,760,686 downwards.
GTAACGTTATGTCTTATTTTCTTTCATAACGGACTGGCGAAAGCGGTACACCTAATTTATGTACAATGCCATAACTTAAAACTTTCTTGAAGAAGCTTGTTGTACATTTCTGCTAAAAAAAATTACCAATTTGATACGGAGAGAAGGCAAAATACCGGCTAGAATTGGATGAGTTACAATTATCTAAGAATAACTCATTATGTATGAAATTTTTTTGGTATAATTATAAGAAAGGAGTTTGGTTTTTGCTTATTCAAAGATTTTACTATTATGATTTAATAGAATAGTATATTTTATCTATAAGATGATTATCGTATTTAAAAAAAGTCATTTACTCTCCGAATATTAGGGGTGTCAACGAGCCGAACACGAGCTGGCTCGTTGAAGTATCGAGCCGAAAAATTCAGCTCGTGTTCGGCTCGTTAATACTCGTGTTCGTTAATACTCGTGTTCATTTATTAACAAGTCGAACGCAAGCTGGCTCACAAATAATAAGTTAAAAGAATTAAAAAAGATATATATAGAAAATAATTTTTTAAGATCTTACCTATTAGATTTTAGATGTATTGTTGAAATTTTACATATAAATGAGCTTTTTTATAATTGGGTTGAGTTTTATATTTAGGTTGGACTAAAAATCAAATAATAAAAATTTATGCTACATATATATAATTATTTATTTATATATATAAATATAAAATATATACATTCGAGCTATTATCGAACAAAACACGAGCGAGCTAACCCCAACTAACCCCAACTCGTGTTTGGCTCGTTTATTAAATGAGCTGAAAATTTCAGCTCGCGTTCTGCTCGTTTACTAAACGAGCAATTCGATCTCGAGCTCATTTCGAGCCGAACACAAGCTGGCTCGCGAACAACGAACTGGATTGCCACTCCTACCGAATATGATATCTCATTCTAAAAATTTGATTACACTTCTTATCAATCAAATGTACAATTTTTTTGAATAAATTAAGGAGTATACCGAACATGATATTCATGCATCCAAACAGAACTTAAAAGAATATAATTTATTTGGTATGATATCCTGATCAACCATGAACAAGAAATAAAGATCGAGATTCGAACAACTTATATTTCTCCTCATTTACTCGATTTTACAACTTAGAAAGGCCAGATAAGTCCCTCAAATTAAAAGTAAAATTACATACATATGTAAATTAAGTGAAAAGGCATGGCAATTGAAAAACATCAACTCTGCGACTCTTTAGTCACTTCTGAATGGAAAAATGAAACACCAGCCTCGTCGTCATGCTCATTGATCTGGCTTTAAAAGAATCATTATCACTTCAGTAACGCATCTGGCGAGAAATAAAACAAAAAAAATTAGTTTTACTATGAATTAGAAGTTAAATACAATAATCTAAACATGAGGGTAAATTTGTTTAAAATATATTAAGAGATAACGTAAGTAGCAAGATTTTGCTTTGCTCAGGTTGGGAACCCTCAGAGAACATAGAATGTTCAAGCCACAGTGAACGAAGGCAAAGTTCAAATCAAAATGGTAGTCCTGCTTACGCAATGACTTGATCTTCATGCTTGATCACTTCTATCTGAATAAACAGCATCAACATCATCAAGCTCAAGTAGCTTGGACATAAGCTCCTTGTTTAGCTCCATAGCTTCATCATCGACCTGTTCAATAACATGAAAGGAGGGGCTTAGTGAGCAAAAGGGCGATGCTAATTTCTTTTCTGAAATGTTTTATGTAATACTCTTTTATAAACAATGGAAAATTGATAAAGAGAGCACTTAATAAAAGTTTTTGTCTATGAAACCTCTTGATTTATCTTAGAATTCTACATGCTGAGACGGTTGGCTACAAAATGGTCTCTATTGCAACTGTTAACCAGTAAGAAACTAGTAAATTCTGAACATTAACTAATTCGTATGTGAATTTGACCTGAGCTGGGTGGCAAAGAAACAATTCTTGAAATTTTTTGGGATAACTTCAAATACCACCCCTGTGGTTTCGTACTTTCTCACTTTAGTGCCCTGTGGTTTAAAACGTATTACTTTAGTACCCTGTGGTTTAGTTATTCTCTTTTTGTTATCTTTTCGTTAATTTTTTTATTAAATTAATGAGAAAGTTAAAACTACAGGATAGTAAAGTGAATATTCGACAAACCATAGGTGGGATATTTGAAGTTTTTATGTATAATTTAACGAAAAAATTAACAAAAAGATAATAAAAAAAGAGAATAACCAAACCACAGGGTACTAAAGTGATACGTTTTAAACCACATGGCACTAAAGTGAGAAAGCACGAAACCACAGGGGTGGTATTTGAAGTTATCCCAAATTTTTTTTACTGAAGAAGCAACTGACAAGGAGAATAATGTCTACAAGACCTCACTAAAATGATCGAGATAGAGCAGGAATGTTGATAGAGCACCTCAATGGGGTTCAACGGCAGTAGCTCAAACCCATTATCCTGCTCAAATGCTATTCCTTCATCTCGTAGTTTCGATAGTATGACAGGGTAGTCTTCTGCTGAAGTAACAATCTTGTAATAGCTGCAAAAATTGAATCAGCTATAAGAACATTACAGTGAAGAAGCTTCCGACTCCTATCAAACTGATTTGGCTGCTACACAACACCGAACAACCTATGGATTTTAAATGAATCTTAAATACTATAAGCTTCCTCAAATCTCAGTAGTGAGTAAAAAAACAAAGTTTGGTTAAGGCATCGAGATGTGTTTTGTGCGTGTCAGCAATCCGATCGTGTAGGGTGGCAATAGTGGATTCAAATACAACTGTTTGAGTGGAAGTGATGGGGCTAAGCCGACAAATAAGAAGATGGGTCCTCATTCGACTATCACTCCATAATCTAAATCGAAGTACCAAAAAAAAAAAAAAACATGATCTTCATGTATCAACTAATTGTATATTGCCTTTAAAACCTGGACTTAAATTTTAATATCTTTGCTGTGTCACATAGTGCCAGTGCAGTTTTATTTCCATTTTCAATCATTCAGAATGGCAAATGAATCAAAATTTAAAATGATCACATCTTCCAGAAAGCTGACCCCTAAAGCAGGAACATGACAAAATTGCAAGTGATGTCACTACATATCGGATTGAGAAGAACCTTTCTTGACGATCTTCTTCTGACTCATCATCATAAATTGTTGGCTCAATAACATCTTCGGCACCAGAATCTAAAGCAACAATAAGCAACTGGTCCTTGTCAGCATCAGCGGCCTTTACATTTACAACGCTAGCGCGTCTGAATTTGAACATAATAGACCCAGGATCAGCCAATTTTGCTCCACAGTCCTTCACCACACCTCGTACAGCAGCAACAGATCTTGTTATTTTGTCAGTAAGAACCTCGACAACCATACCAACTCCACCAAACCCGTATACCTGATTCATCATAAAGAGATGGGCTATACTACATATAAGATGCAAAGCTCGTATTAAGCTATAATACAGCATTACTAATGTACCTCGTAGAACTTTTCGATATAAGTCTCTTGGCCCTTTTCTGATGCTTTTTTTATGTTACGCTCCACGATTTCCTTTGGGATGTCGAGCTCTCTAGTTTTCTCTAGTATGGCTGCTAAGATGGTGTTTGACGATGGATTTGGGCCGCCTTTTTTGACGCTGCATAATATATAATTTTTTTTTATTTTTTAACATGCCATAATATATGCATATATTGCAAACCATTTGCATGAAGTTTGAAAACTAAAATTTTTAAGGCTGTAAAATGATATTCAGCTTTTCTTTTTTCTTTAATTTTTATCAGCATTCTGTTTGAATTCTAGTTTCACTTCTTTGTTTTTTCCCGTAGTGCTCCGTTCAAAAGATTAACGATGAGTTCTTATTACATTTCACAATGCCATGAATTTATCATAAAGCAACAGCAGAGATTAATATGAACTTACGCAGCAACAATTTCTTTTCCAATTTTGCTGTTGCGCTTCATCTTCTTCAGATTTTGCGCATCCTGTGAGAAACGAGATCTTATGTACTCAGCCCAAAAATGATTAAAAAAAATGTTCCGGAATTGTTAATAAATATCCAATGCTTACGAGATGCCATTTTGCTTATTTCGAGTTTGATAAGCTTCTTCGGCACCTAAAATTATAAAATGCTTCTAGTATACAAACATTTCTCTTTCGCAACCTCCTAAATCAGAGTTCTCATTAGCAAACCACTTGAAATTTATACAACAGTAGTTGTAAATTTTCAAACTTGCTATAGCCAAATAAAGTTTCTGAACATTTACAGTTACAATAAAGCATCCAATGATGTGTTATATCCATCCCATTTGATCTAATAAAGCCCACTACAACTGTAGAGCAAAATTTATAAGCAAAATTAGCAATTAAAAAAAAATAAAAATCCTACCTTTCTACCAGCGATCTTACAAGAACGCCTCCCCATACAAACCGGTTGAGACGTCCAAATCCTCCTCGCTCTCTGGGCGCGACCAACATCGTGAAACGGTGTACACCGCGAACTCCTCTCCAATAATCCAATCCCTAACTCCCCCCCAAAAAAAAGGAAACAAGATGAGCTTTTTTGATCAAATGGAGTAGAAGAAGAGGTCGAGGGAGAGCACGTACCAGGGAGCGTCAATGGGTGGCTCCTGAGGGAGGAGAGGGAGACCCTGTGGACGAGAGCGCCGAGGGCTCTCGCCGTAGTAGACATGGGCGGCGCCGCGGAGCTCGTTCGCGTCGCGCGCGCCCGCGACGTGCTCGACGAAATGCCTCACCGAGTTGATGAAGTGGGCTTTCGAGGAGACCGATCATTGGGCCCGGAGTTACAAACGTGGGCTGTATGTGGACCCCCGCAAACCCAAAGTATACATTTTTTTTTTCCTTTTTTAAAAAAAAATCTTGTGGGCTACGTGGCACCTTCTGGATAAATCTCGAATTCGGACTTTTTTATAAAATGACCCTAAAAAATTTTGTATTTTGCAAAATGATCCTGTAAAAATTTTATTTGTAAAACTAACCCTCTTCTCGCCACGCGGGCGCTAGGGTGGAAATTTGACATAAAGACGGTGAATCGTTCACCGTCTTCAGTAAGGCGGTGAACGATTCACCGCCTTTATCATATACAAAGTGAAGGCGGTGAATGGTTCACCGCCTTCATAAGACGGTGAACCATTCACCGCCTTTAGTGTTAATCCGCAGCTGGAGGAACACCAAGAAGACGGTGAATCGTTCACCGTATTCTCTAAGACGGTGAATCATTCACCGTCTTATCAGTGTTCCACCTTCAGGACTTAGCCTTGCCAAGTGTTCCCGCCTTGCCAAGTGTTTCCGGAGTGGGGTGACCTAGAGAAAACGGTGAACCGTTCACCGTTTTATGAAGACGGTGAACCGTTCACCGTCTTCACTAAGGCGGTGAACCGTTCACCGCTTTGTAAAAACGGTGAACAGTTCACCGCCTTCATTAGGTATACCCGCGACCGACACCTCTTTCCTTCTCTCTCGCGCTTTCGGTCTCTCTCTTTCTCTCTCTGCCCCTCCCTCCCTCTCTCTCTTCTCCCTGCCGCCGTCACCCCCTGCCAACCTCCCCCCGCCGGTCGCAGTCCCCCCCCGCATCCGGGGCCCCTGCCAACCTCCCTCTTCTCTCTGCCCCTCCCTCTCCAGTAGCCCTCGCCGGTCGCCGCCGGCCCTGCCGCCGTCGCCCCAGCCGGTGGCCGTCGCCCCCGCATCCGCCGCCCCTGCCAACCTCCCTCAGGAACCCACATTGCAGGTAGCTTCATTGCTTTGCAATTTTTAGCTAATTAAGTTAGGTTTATAATTTAATTTTATTACTCCATGGCATTCTAGTATTGTAGCTAATGTTGGCATTTTTTGCATTGTGGCAATAGGTTAGACTTGTATTGTGGCGATCTTTATTAATTTTTTCTATTATATTCACTAAATATTTTTAGAGGAGATTTGAAAGTTTTTTTCTGTGTAGTTAAAATGGCTAGTCGTCGGATGTCTTTAAGTGTTCATTGGGATGGACAGTTAGTTACGGATGGAAATGGTCCCCAATATGTCCATCATTGACTTACCAGCCTCGTGGGCAGACCGAGAGAGCTTTGGTACAATCACTTATATATTAATTATTATTTTAATCATATATTAATATAAACCCTAAAAAGTGATTTTTAATCTATAATGCAGGTGGACGCATTACGACAGACTCACCACAGCATCAGACAGCTAGTTGATGATCCCCCTGTAATCCATATGATGCTGGAGTCTCTGACGGGCATCTGTGCCCATATTGAGTCGGTACTGGAGCATGCTCCTGCCATACCTATAGTCACGGATATCGGGGGTCGAGATTTTGGTCATGCCTCGACATCGGGTCATCATATGCGACAGTCACCGTCTCCATCTCATACGGACGTTGGAGTTATGCCCGCCGCCCCTTCACCGTCTCCATCTCATACCGACGTTGGAGTTATGCCCGCCGCCCCTTCGACATTTCATTTCTTGACTATTGACTTGGACTCGCTTCCGCCACCAGTCTCGCGAGCGTACTTTAGATTTATATATTCTCATCGTCATGGCGCGTCATTATCACAGCACCGCCCAACATCTACACCGGCGACTGTCGAGGGTGATCGACCGGAGCCAGAGGAGACTCAGGCGATTCCGGAGCATCCTGAGGGCATTATTATCGCGGATCTCGATCAGATAGCCGGTATCGAGCCACTTGATGACGTACCTCCTGCTGAGCTCGATGTTGATCGTGGCCGTAGACGTGGACGTGGACGTGCACGCGGACGTGGCCGAGGACGTCGAGGGAGAGGAAGATCGAGAGACTGATATTTATATGATTTAGATCGAACACATTGTATAATATTACTATCTTTTTAATTAGTTCACATTTGTATATCTTTCTGTGTTTTTTTTTATATTCCTATGTTATTGGTTGTATCTTATTGTTCTATTTGTCTTGTTTGCACTAAAGGCGGTGAATGATTCATCGTCTTTAATGTATAAACAGTAAAGACGGCGCGTTCACTGTAAATCCCCGCCCAAGACCAAGTCAAATTTTCTCCAAGTCTTAGCGAAGGCGGTGAACGATTCACCGTATTCTTGGTGTTCCTCCAGCTGCGGATTAACACTGAAGGCGGTGAATGGTTCACCGTCTTATGAAGGCGGTGAACCATTCACCGCCTTCACTTTGTATATGATAAAGGCGGTGAATCGTTCACCGCCTTACTGAAGACGGTGAACGATTCACCGTCTTTATGTCAAATTTCCATCCTGGCGCCCGCGTGGCGAGAAGATGGTTAGTTTTACAAATAAAATTTTCACAGGGTCATTTTGCAAAATATAAATTTTTTTAGGGTCATTTTATAAAAAAGTCGCTCCAATTCGCACCAAATCATATCCGACCGTCGGAACACCCGATCGTCCCGTCGCTCCAAGCTCCCAGAACTCTCCCGCACCATCTAGCACCTTCTCCTCCTCCCCCACCCTCCGACACTAACATCCTTCCAGAGTAATGGCGAATCATCTTCTCCCTCTCCTTCTTATACTCCCTCCCCTCCTCCACTCTCCCCATCCTCAGATTAATCACGCAACAAACAACGCACGCATACGCATCGAAGCAATTCCACCATTCAATCTCGCGCAGTTCTACCAAAGCTAAGCGAAAGCTAACGCTAGAGCACCATGAATCCCGACAAGTTCACGCACAAGACGAACGAGGCGATCGTGGCGGCGCACGAGCTCGCGCTGGGCGCGGGCCACGCGCAGGTGACGCCGCTCCACCTCGCCGCCGCGCTCGCCGCCGACCAGTCGGGCCTGCTCCGCCAGGCCATCTCCAACGCCGCCGGCGCCGCCGCCGGCGCCGCCGAGTCGTTCGAGCGCGTGGTGAACCACGCGCTGAAGAAGCTCCCCTCGCAGTCGCCTCCCCCCGACGAGGTGCCCGCGTCGACGGCGCTGATCAAGTGCCTCCGCCGCGCGCAGTCGTCGCAGAAGGCGCGCGGGGACTCGCACCTGGCCGTGGACCTGCTCGTGCTCGGCCTCCTCGACGACCCGCAGATCGCCGACGCGCTCAAGGAGGCCGGGGCCAGCGCCGCGCGCGTGCGCGCCGAGGTCGAGAAGCTCCGCGGCAAGGAGGGGCGGCGCCGCGTCGAGAGCGCCTCCAGCGACGCCAACTTCGAGGCCCTCAAGACCTACGGCCGCGACCTCGTGGAGCTCGCCGGCAAGCTCGACCCCGTCATCGGCCGCGACGAGGAGATCCGCCGCGTGGTCCGCATCCTCTCCCGCCGCACCAAGAACAACCCCGTCCTCATCGGCGAGCCCGGCGTCGGCAAGACCGCCGTCGTCGAGGGCCTCGCCCAGCGCATCGTGCGCGGCGACGTGCCCAGCAACCTCCTCGACGTCCGCCTCGTCGCGCTCGACATGGGCGCGCTCGTTGCCGGGGCCAAGTACCGCGGCGAGTTCGAGGAGCGCCTCAAAGCCGTGCTCAAGGAGGTCGAGGAGGCCGAAGGGAAGGTCATCCTCTTCATCGACGAGATCCACCTCGTCCTCGGCGCCGGCCGCGCCGAGGGCTCCATGGACGCCGCCAACCTCTTCAAGCCGATGCTCGCCCGGGGCCAGCTCCGGTGCATCGGCGCCACCACGCTCGAGGAGTATCGGAAGTACGTGGAGAAAGACGCCGCATTCGAGCGCAGGTTCCAGCAAGTGTACGTCGCGGAGCCGAGCGTCGCCGACACGATCAGCATTCTCCGAGGGTTGAAGGAGAAGTACGAAGGCCACCATGGTGTTCGGATCCAGGATCGGGCCCTCGTCGTCGCCGCGCAACTCTCCAGCCGCTACATTACAGGTAAGTTCGTTGCTGGTTCCAGTTCCATGTATTCTTTTTGTTGATATTTTTTTGTTGAATTTTGATGCTGATTATTAATCTCTGTTGTTGTGACTATTAAAAAGGACGGCATCTTCCTGATAAGGCGATCGATTTGGTGGACGAGGCTTGCGCGAATGTGAGGGTGCAGCTCGACAGTCAACCGGAGGAGATCGACAACCTCGAGAGGAAAAGGATACAGCTCGAGATCGAATTGCATGCTCTCGAGAAGGAAAAGGATAAAGCGAGCAAAGCTCGGCTCGTTGAGGTCGGTATTATTATTATCATTTCTGAAAAATACATTTTCCGGCGACGAAATTTGATCTTAGATGAAGCTCTAACATGATTCTGTGTTGTTTGATTTGTTTGTTTGTTCTCAGGTTAGGAAAGAGTTGGATGATTTGAGAGATAAGCTGCAGCCGCTGAAGATGAAGTATCAGAAGGAGAAGGAGAGAATCGACGAGATCAGAAGATTGAAACAGCGCAGAGAGGAGCTGCTCTTCACTTTACAGGAGGCGGAGAGGAGATATGATTTGGCCCGCGCCGCTGATCTCCGCTACGGCGCTCTCCAAGAGATTGATGCTGCAATTGCGAAGCTCGAGGGTGATACTAATGAGAATTTAATGTTAACCGAGACTGTCGGACCCGAGCACATTGCAGAGGTACTCATATTACGAACTCTTATATATTCTAGTTAATCAAATTTAGTTCCTGTATTCTCAAAATAAGGGGGAGAAAAAAGAAAAGGTCTATGAAGTTCGATGGGTCGATAGGTCAATTTTGTCACTAGAAGAGTTAAAACCTTAACAATTTAGTTCATGTAGTTAGATAACCCCTAAGGTTTAATAATTGTTTCACTTCTACCCTGAGAAGTATGGTTTTTAATTCTGAATCTTCTTCAAGCTCCATGAATGATTATTATAGCTGAGGATTATTTGTAGTTAACCTTTCTTTTCAATTCCAATTTTTTTTCCCCTTCTATTGTGGTATGCTGAAATTTTGATTACTTTACAGGTGGTGAGCAGGTGGACCGGAATTCCGGTGACCAGGCTCGGCCAGAATGATAAGGAGAGGCTGATGGGCCTGGCGGAGCGGCTACACAAGAGAGTGGTCGGACAGGAACAGGCAGTCGATGCGGTGGCGGAGGCCGTGTTGAGGTCCCGAGCTGGCCTTGGCCGGCCGCAGCAGCCGACCGGCTCATTCCTCTTCTTGGGGCCGACCGGCGTCGGCAAGACGGAGCTTGCCAAAGCGCTCGCAGAGCAGTTGTTTGATGACGAGAACCTTCTAGTTCGCATCGACATGTCAGAGTATATGGAGCAGCACTCGGTCGCCCGACTCATTGGTGCGCCACCAGGGTAAGTAATTTTTGTGAAAGTCTTCTTAACAACTTCTTAGAAACAGAATCTTTAACTTGGAGTGAGAAACTATTTCAGAAGAAGCTAGGTCAAATTGGCACTAATTAGTCTCGACTAGTCTAGTCTAGTGTTTTATCTGGGTGCTTATGCTATTCTATCAAAATGTAGGTATGTTGGCCATGAGGAAGGTGGGCAGCTTACAGAACAAGTGAGGAGGCGGCCATACAGTGTCATCCTTTTCGACGAGGTGGAGAAGGCGCATGTTGCCGTCTTCAATACCCTTCTTCAGGTCCTCGACGATGGTCGATTGACCGATGGGCAAGGGAGGACTGTCGACTTCTCCAACACTGTCATCATTATGACTTCAAATCTGGGAGCCGAGCACCTTCTTGCTGGAATGGTGGGCAAATCCACTATGCAGATTGCTCGTGATCGAGTCATGCAGGAGGTAATGAATCTTTTTGCAACCTTTTCTTATCACCTTGTTTGAGCTGATAGATTCGAAGTTATTCTCCCAAACATAGTAAAATATTACCGGGAATTTATGATCAGATTAAACTGAAATATACTACAATAACCGGGCATAATTATTCAAGCCCCCTGTCTTGAGCTATTTTATCCCTCACTGTGGCTGGTTTATGCCTGTTATTGTTAAAGTTATTGCTGCAACCATTGTAGTTTCCCCTCTAATTTGAAACCTTGTTACCAGCTATGCTAAGATAGCAGGATTAGAGATTAAAAAATAGCTTATTTCCGTTGAGTTTGCTGTGCCATAATTTGGAGGTTATTTGGTATTCTAACCAATTCATTCGATTTATTGTGTTCAGGTGAGGAAGCATTTCAGGCCAGAGTTACTTAACCGATTAGACGAGATAGTGATATTCGATCCACTCTCTCATGAGCAACTGAGGAAGGTCGCAAGGCTTCAGATGAAGGATGTTGCCGCCCGTCTTGCTGAGAGGGGCGTCGCCTTAGCTGTGACTGATGCTGCTTTAGACGTGGTTTTGTCCGAATCCTATGACCCTGTAAGTTTCCTTTTTCCATCTTAATACTGAAATTTTAAATTGCTGGTTTCCTGTAACTTGGACTGAATTGTGAAACAATTGTTGATTCTGGGCATTTGCAGGTGTATGGTGCTAGACCGATTAGAAGGTGGCTGGAGAAGAGAGTGGTGACGCAGCTGTCGAAGATGTTGATACGAGAGGAGATCGACGAGAACTCTACTGTGTATATTGATGCTTCTCCTGGGGGAAAGGAGTTGACATATAAAGTGGAGAAGAACGGCGGGATGGTTAATCCAGCAACAGGGCAAAAATCAGATATCCTGATCGAGATCCCCAACGGAATTGCAAGGAGCGATGCTGCTCAAGCAGTGAAGAAGATGAAAATAGAAATGCCGGATGAGGATGGCATCGACATGGACGAAGAGTGAAGTTTTCTCGACGGAAGACGGACAGTGGAGTTTAAATGAATAATCTAAGCTATTAGCAATGGTCCTTCAGGACATTTCTGTAATCTTCTTCTTGTTGACTTCTTATTGTATTACTTTCGTTTGTGGTGTTTGCACACTTTTTGGCTCTTCAAAGCGAGGAACTGGACCTTATAATGGTTATTTACCTGTGTTTTTAAGTGTAAATTCCTCGTTTCGTCTGTAAAGAAGAAATATTACTTTTAACCTTCTCATTGTGCAGAGTAGTGTGGTTCTGATAATATATTTTTTTTGAAATCTTTCTGTAGTTTCAGTTTCTATTTGGTTTTTCTAATTGGATATCTACTTATTTCTTCTGCTATATAAAGATCAAAAAATAAATTCCTGAACTTTCTACTGAATTTTCACATTCTACTTGAACATTTTCTGTGCTCTATAAAGTATAAACACACAATTTGAGAGAACACAAGTACACTCATCTACAATATATCACTATAGCTTTATACAGAAACTCTACAACATTTTCTCACCCTATGAGATGTACATTACTTGTATATATACTTCTTTCATCACACAAAACTACTTTGATTCATCTAGGAAGATAACACAAAAGCTTGACAAATCTATAAGCTTTTATATCGTAGCCATATAGTTAGCAGCAAGGGGCTAATTTTTTCTGGGGATCCAACATCCGTGCAACCCGTAAGGGAGGCCGTACGGGAATTTGGCACGTGCGATCTCTTCAAAGGTGGAACCATCCAGAAGCAGAGCGTACCCTTCTCCATTTTTGGAACTCACCATGGAAATAACAACACCTGGAGATAGATCAAATTCTATTTAGATTTGCCTAACAATGCATTAATTGTAAGGGATAAGTTGAGTGTGACTTAGGTGCAGGGCGTATTAATTAAGTTATATATCTAGTTTGAACCTTTAACAAGTCTTTTGCTTCGTTTGATATTTAACATTAAATTGAACAGAATAAGATAAGATAAGAACAAAAATAAAACTTTAAGCAATTTCAGATGAGTTTCTCAAACATGATTGTAGTGTCCCTTGCACCATTAGTCAAACTCAAGCCTAGTAGAGCAATAAGAGTTGTAAAAAATGCGACTCACCGTCGTCCTCCTCGACCGCTCCCGGTCTAGCCACGAAGAAAGGCTCCGACGGCACCGCGCCATCTTCGTGCCAGTTCTTCGCCCTCTTCTCGACAAGATCAACCTGAAATCAACATTTAAGCCCAATTTCAAACCCATAGATTTAGCCTAATTAATTAGCATGTATAACTAATAAGTGGGTAATTGCTAATACTCTCTATGTATATTACCTTTGTGAGTGTGTTGGGGAAGTTGCAGGGGCGTTGGGCTCCACAGGCGTATGCGTATCTATATTTTTTGCCCAAGTGTGCTGGGTTTATGCTGCACATGTCCATCCCTCGTCCGTGCTCGTTTGGGTCCAGTGCTGCGTCCAATTCCCCAATTGGACTCCCATCCAGCGGGATTCTGAACCGTCCCACCCTAATCACACCCAAAACAAAACAAAAAAAAAATAAAAAAAATAAAAAAAATCAGATTCTCAATCCACGGAATAAATAATTATCTGTCTGAAAAAGATTGTAACGAAAAAATCTACATCGTAACACTTACACCGCATCATCTATGCTCAACCAATCGCATCTCTTCTTTTGAGAGTAAAGTATAATAAAAATAATCATGATGGAATGAGTGAATCTAAGAAAAAGGATCTGATTGGTTGGAAACACCACATCAGTAATATAACTGGTGCATTCTAGACTTTTTCGATCATAACAGTTAAGTACCTACCTGGCGTCAGGTAGGACGTCCTGGCCGGTGAAAGATTTGAGATTCTGGAGGCGAAGTTTCTCGAGGATGGAGGTGTCGGCATGGTGCTCGCAGCAGTCGGCGACGATGGCGGTGACCCGGCCGTCTTCGTCCTCCTCCTCGTATGCGTTGATGAAGTGGAACGTCACGTACGGCGGCACCTCCACACTTGCTACCTGTCCAGTTTCAATAGCAAAACCAAAAAAATCAGTAAATTTTTCTAAACCTTACTTACTTCGTAAGGATTTAGATGATCAAATGGGCTTACAATTTTGCCGCTGGCCTTGCACATAACGTGCATGTAGCTCCCGCTCTCCGGGTGCCATTCAAACTTGTACAGCGGCGTCGGCTCCGCCCTCAGCAGATTCCGGGCGCAGTACCGCAGCGGCATCTCCGGCACCACCACGTAATGCTCCGTCACCGGAAACGAGTGCACCCACCCCGGCGCGGGCCCGCCCCGACAATTCACCCTCCCGATCACCTGTCAAATATATAATCAATACGCAAGTATTTTTACTGATTCTTAGTTAGGAGTGCAGTTGGCTGAGGGCTTGATAATTGATATTAATTACCTTTCTCTCGTTGCTCCCGGGCTCCATCCTGGCGACCAGGTACCCGGGGCGGAGCAAATCCGGCAAGAGGGTGATGAACTCTTCCGTGGTGACCACCGGGTGCGCCGAGTGAATCAGCCCGCCGAGGCCGTCGGAGTACTCGAACTTGCCGACCGTGTCCAGCGTGTCGGGGTCGATCTCTATCGACCCCTTGACCGTCTCCGTCAGGCACAGCACGCGGCCGTCGCCGAGCGCGACCACGCCCGTGTTCGCGTTGTCGGTGAGGGAGCTCCCCGAGAAGAGGCTCGCCAGCTCGCCGACGTAGGCGAGGAAGTTCTCGGGCCTGGGGGCCTCGGAGAACTCGCGGTAGCAGAGGCGGCGGTTGCGCTTGGCCGCCGCGTAGGCCGCCGACTCGAGCTGGCGGTGGGCGGCGGACACGCGCCCGCCGCGGAACGAGAGGCGGACGAGCGTGGCGTAGCCGTCGAAGAGGTGCCGGAACTCGTGCTCGTCGATGTTCCACAGCCCCGGCCCGTTCCGGAGGTACGTGCCATTCTACAAATTAATATTATTTATAGAATTAAACTACTATACTATTAAAAGCACAAACTCATTGGTACAGATAAATTTTCGATCATTAAATAAAAATTTGTAGGATCATCAACTGTAGGCTATAATTAAAGTACCATCTATAACTTAGATATTTTTCATCACACTTTTTTACAGTCATAATGTATTCTCGGCGCAATTCCAAGAAAGAAACAAATATAAGTGCATCCCTATTGATTATTGTCGCCTTAAAAACCGACAAAGATCTAACCTCGTATTAAGCTAAATATAACCCAGTGGAATCTACGGAATAAACTAGAAAATTTAGCAACTTCTTATTGTACGGTTCTATACATGTATGATCATCATTAAAAATAAAAAAAAGCTTCGGACGTGGCCAAACCACTCTCCCCAATAGTGAACATCAAATCAGGGTTGTGGTCCCTTCATTATAGATCCTATCTATTTATTAATTTAAAATTGGTAGTAAGTTAGGAAATTTAAAAATATATATATAAAAAAACTCTTTAAGATATGGCTTCGACACAACATCACTTTTAGAGTAGGGTCTCAGCACTCTCACGTAGTTTAATTATTTTGTTGTTTGAAAGTGACAATCATAAGGTTTAATTAGCCCATAGAAATAATTAATTATCTCAACAGATGACAAAATATTTATGCATGATATATGTTTATTAATTTTTTTCGTACATAATAAACTATATATATAATGTAGCTATTTCTTTTTTTTCCCAAACAATTCCAAACAATTCCAAGACAAATAATGGGTTCATATTAAACTCGACAACCACTTCGGACCAATCATTCAATATTTGCACTGTAAATAACACTGCTTAGCTATTTGTTCTCTTAATTATTATCGTTCTTCGGCAAAAGTACAATTCAAGTTAATATTCTCAAATTAAAAATTCAAGCAAGACTTTTATTAATATAATATATTATAATTGTTCTATATCGGCTTAAGCTTATAATTTTACGTCGATCTTTTATGATCATTTTAAGCTTCTTATCATATTAGCATGATTAATTTGTATAGAATCATACAAACGAAAAACATGCATGAAATCATATATAGATCATGATGTTTATTTCAATTACCAGCCAAAGTGGAATCTCCCCCTCCACCTCCAACGCCCCCTCCCACCTCTCCTGCCTTACGCTCCTCCACGCCGCGAGCTTCTGCTCTCCTCCGCGCTCCGTTTCGACCGGCGGGGGGAGGGGAACGACGACGCGCGGTTCCGTCGCGACACTCGCGGCGAGGGATTCGCGCGGATTACCGCGACATCGGCTATTCGGGTTCACATGACCGGGGCTCGCTAAGATGGACCGAACGGAGTGTAAGCGATGTAAATAAGAAGGGAAAGGAGCGCGGGATCGAAGAGGAGGGGAGAGCACCAAAGAGGCCATTAAAGAGAGAGAGAGAGAGAGAGAGGGTGTAGAGTGTACTTGTGAGATTTGGTTTTGAGTTTGAAGCAAATGTTTGAATTTATGTATGCGTATATATAGAGGCCGCAGGGGAATCTCGTGAGATGGAATTCTCATTTGCTACAGGACGAGCTCGGTTTCTATGCTTCGACCGAGTCCACTTCGGGTTATTTTTGGAATCTTATGATGCAGCACCAATTAAGAAATTCGGAAATTACTCAAATACCCTATAATCCCATTTCATAAAAAAAAAATTTGAAAAAAAATAGCACGCTGTTCGCTTTATTTATCACGAAGACGATTAATTATGGAATAACTTCAAATACCACCCATGTGGTTTCGTGCTTTCTCACTTTAGTGCCATGTGGTTTAAAACGTATCACTTTAGTACCCTATAGTTTGATTATTCTCTTTTTTTGTTATCTTTTCGTTAATTTTTTCGTTAAATTATACAGAAAAAATTTCAAATATCCCACCTATGGTTTATCGAATATTCACTTTATTATCCCGTAGTTTTAACTTTCTCATTAATTTAACGAAAAAATTAACGAAAAAATAACAAAAAGAGAATAACCAAACCACATGGTACTAAAGTGATACGTTTTAAACCACAGGGTACTAAAGTGAGAAAGCACGAAACCACAGAAATAGTATTTGAAGTTATCTCATTAATTATATATGCCTTTAAAAAACAAAAACAAAAAATCTACGGACGAAACGAAAAGAAAAAATAGAAGCAAGTGGAAAAGGAAAGGCCCGAGTTCGAATACTAGTTGATTCACATTTCTAGCTAAGTTTATTTATATAAGAAATAAACGAAGCGGGTAGCGTGCTACCTTTCTCTCAAAAAAAAAAAAAAAAAAAATGCATCTCATTGCTCTACTCTTAACTCTTCCAACAACCGGTGTCGGATCAGTGTAGCGTTGTCTAAAAATCACATCATTTGTGTCTACCAAAATCGTCTCAATTCCATAATTGAGGTCATGCGCAAGAGAATTAGTATTATTTTTTTCATATTTATATCTAGCAAAACATGTACAAATCATATTTTCATGAATCTAATCATCGTCAATCAATATCTAGCGAGTGTGCTTCATGTACGCAAATCACCACCCGTATATCATATCTGATTAGATTTAAAACATCTATTATATATCTCGACATCCAATAGCTTTAAAAATCAGAAGTATTGAAGAAACTATATATAATTACGGCACAAAAGAAATATGATTTCAAAATATGTCATTTTACTATCATGATATCTTATCTATTGGTTTGAGTTTTAGAAAACTGATACATTACGGATCAATTCTAAGCAAAAAATTCTCTAATAAGTGCTGAGTGAAAGACACACACATAAGTAGCTCCACCAACTTGGTTGATTTGATGCTCAAACTAGTGGGGGACAGTGTTTAAAATTCCTTTTTGAGATTTTGCCTCCTCCAATGGAGCTTAGTGTGCACCAAAGCTTGTTTATTAATTAAAGCAAATAAATAATAAACTTAATTGTAGTTGGTAGAGTCATGCATGCAAAAATTATGCTGATGCATCAATCAATATGTTAATTGTAGGTTAGATGTTTGGATCCATTCTTTTATGCATGTTTGATTTTAAAAATTAACCTTAATACCAAAATTATTATATATTTAATTTCTAGTACACATAGATGATGTAATAGTCCACTAAAAAGTTTCGAGAGTCACTTAATTATATAATGGATTAATTTTATTGTTCAATATATATATATGCGGCTCTAAGTTAGCCTTTAGTTAGAAAAAGTTTATTGAAAAAAGGGAAAAAAAAATCTTTGCAAACTATTCATTAGAATATGCTAGATTCTAGTTCAATCAATTTGTCACCAACGTAATAATTAATGTGAATTTAGTACATTTATAGGCCCTTCACAATTTGTATAGAGTAATGATTTGGATGCCCTATATATATTATAAATAAATATGATACCCCAGAGTGTTGTCATTTCATTGACAAAAATTGATTATTCTTTTTTTTTTTTTTTTTTTTTTTTTTTTTTTTTTTTTCACCATGCGTTGCTCAATTTACAGGTGATGTTATCAATGTTTAAGTCATATTTGAATGTATGAGTATTTTATTCTGTATTATCGTTTAATTTGCTTAATTTTTTTTTTTATATTTAATAGATAAGAAGCGTGATAAAATATTTAGAATGAAATATTATATTTAATCTTAAAATTATTTATTTAAAATAAAATAAATTATCTCGTACATAAAATATATTATTCTATCAAATTATAAATAACAAGACTTTTGAAAAAATAAAAATCAAAGTCTTTAGTTATTATCATTTTAAAAAAATTTACACTAGTAAACTATTTTTGAATAATTTATTTCGATATCTAAACATGACTTTAGAGAAGATGAGGAAGCGGAACATGGATTAACAGTTCTATCGAAGTTAAATCTGTAGTTGAACTGTTAACAATTAATGAATATTAAAATATTTACATTTATGCACACAAAAAAAATCTATTCGAATCTCGCCAAAAGAAGAAAAGGAAAAAATAAATATATAGATGATTCAAATATATACACTAAACATTTCTATCAAGATGGATTGTTATTATTTTTTAACGAGCTCTTTTGCAGGATAAAAATTCCAATCCATCTCTCCAAAAAAGAGAAAAATATTTCAATCAAATATTAATTTTTTTATCCTTAAATATCTTTAGGCTGTTATGTGTATAATTAAACTTTATTTTCAAACAAAATTTAAATTTGATTTGATAATCTAAATAGAGGATACCATCCAACTCCTTTGCAGTGGCAACACTACCATAACAAAATGCAAAACTAAAAAAAAATGGATAATACCGACCGTTCCTGGCGCAAGTGGCAAAGGGCTTGGTGGTTGATATCTGAGGTCCTGAGTTCGAATCCTAGTTGATTCACAT
This sequence comes from Puya raimondii, assembly GCA_016920855.1. NCBI lineage: Eukaryota > Viridiplantae > Streptophyta > Magnoliopsida > Poales > Bromeliaceae > Puya > Puya raimondii. The sequence goes on along the minus strand of JABWPP010000049.1, from coordinate 36,741,742 downwards.
TTCTAGCTAAGTTTATTTTTATAAGAAATAAACGAAAAGGGTAGCGTGCTACCTTTCTCTAAAAAAAAAATTAAATAATAATTAAGTGGATTTTGATAATATTCATAGACATTGAGGACGATCAAATCTTTGCGCTTTTTCATAGTTTCTCCGGCCAAATTTATTCAATTTTTATCTTTTTGGCCTTTCTCTATAGTCTTTTAATTACTTGTTATCTTCTATATTTTTCTTTATTATCTCTCGCATAATTATTTATATTATTTATTTTATCATTATTTTTAATTATTTAAATTTTTTTCTTCAATTTTGTCAGACACTGCAGACTTCATGAATATCTTTTGAACTGAAACTTGGCGGATCCAAAAATATAAACATTACAATATGGTTCGAGGGATGGAGTCGGAGCGGGAGCGTAGTCTGAATAGTTATTTTATCTATAGTCTTCTTTATATTTGTTTCTATGTAATGCAGTTTAATGTTCTTGAGCTTGATTTTTTTATTTATGAGTTAGTATTTAGATTGGGGATTGATTAACATGCTTTTTAAAAAAAAAAATTTGAGGACCATCTTTTTAAAATCTAATTTTAGAAATACATATAAATATTTTTTCCTTTGTGTGAGAGCGTATTTATTTTATTTTCAAAAATTGTATAATAATATAATGAAGCTCTATTATTTAAACTTTTAAAAAAAACTTCAAATATTTTTCTGTGATTCAGCGCTTTTTCACTTTAGTACCTTGTGATTTAAAGTGTACCACTTTAGTACCCCGCGGTTTTATTTTTTTTTTCTTTCCGTCAGCACCTCCGTTAAAATATATAGAAAAAACTTTAAATACCTCCCTATGGTTTATAGAATATTTACTATAGTATTTTATAGTTTACGAAAGTTTTATTTTAGTACCTGTGGTTTTAAATTTTTGACTAGTTTAATGAAAAAATTAATGGAGGAGATAACGAAAAGAAAAAAACGAAATCACAGAATACTGAAATGATATATTTTAAACTATAAGGTACTAAAACAAGAAAGCGCTGAACCATAGGGTTGGTATTTGAAGTTTTTTCTAAAAAAATCATAAGCACACTTAAAAAAGAAAGGGATAACTTCAAATACCACCCCTGTGGTTTCGTGCTTTCTCACTTTAGTATCTTGTGGTTTAAAACGTATCACTTTAGTACTCTGTGGTTGGGTTATTCTCTTTTTCGTTAAATTATACAGAAAAACTTTAAATATCCCACCTATGGTTTATCGAATATTCACTTTACTATCTTGTAGTTTTAACTTTAACATTAATTTAACGAAAAAATTAACAAAAAAAGAATAACCAAACCACATGGTACTAAAGTAATACGTTTTAAACCTCAGGGCACTAAAGTGAAAAAGCACGAAACCACATAAGTGATATTTGAAATTATAAAAAAAAAAAAAAACACTACAAGGGCAAAAACGACAATTCACTTATTGGATTCTTCAAGTGCTGCATGATTTGCCATATAAAAAAATTAACGGCTTTCCATAAGCGGTGTGCAAGTGAAATGGTAAAAGGAATCTCGGTTGGATTCCTCACCACCCATAGTGGCACAGGGACGAAGGTGGGGAAACGAGAGGCTTCTCTTTTTCTTTTTTTATTTTGTGTGGGACTTTTTCGCCCATTGTAATCATTGTGTTTCAAATCAATTTTTTTTAAAATTAATTTCAAATGTCTTTATATATATATATAATATAAAATTATGCTATTATATTATACTATCGATAATACCAAGCGCTAGGTGCTATTAAGTTTTCGATCGTTGGATGAAAAAATGTGCGGTTAGCAGGGTAGTGGTCCCTTAGGGTTGAGAGGGTGGTTGGTTGAATAGTATAATCTAACGGGTGGAAATGATTAAAGGATAGATCTAACGGTAGAAAATTCGATAGTGCCAAGAGCTTGGTACTATGGATAGTATAGCAGTCGGACTCTATATATATATATATATATTGAGTAGTGCTATCAAGTTTTCGGCCGTTGGATGAAAGGATGTGCAGTTAGAATGATAGTGGTCTCCGATTAGGAGGGTAGTGGTCCCCTAGTGTTGAGAGGGTGGTTGGTTGAATATTATAATCTAACGGATGGAAATGATCAAAGGATAGATCTAACGGTAGAAAATTCGATAATGCCAAGAGCTTGGTATTATGAATAGTATAGCAGCCGGACTCTCTCTCTCTATATATATATATTGAGTAGTGCTATCAAATTTTCGGCCGTTGGATGGGATGTGCGGTTATGATGATAGTGGTCTCAGGTTAGGATGATAGTGGTTTTCTAGTGTTGAGAGGGTGGTTGGTTGAATATTATAATCTAACGAGTGGAAATGATCAAATGATAGATTTAACGGTAGAAAATTCGATAGTGCCAAGAGCTTGGTATTATCGATAGTATAGTAGCCGGACTCTATATATATATTGAGTAGGGCTACTGTACTATTAGGAGCACAACAGCCCTTGTGCTCCTAAGTTTCTAATCATCCATCAATTTTGATGGGCAGTTACGATGAGAGAGAAAAGAGAAATTGGGGAGCAATTCAAAAGAAGAAAAATTGAGATACCCAATTTTTTTTTTTTCAATTTCTCTTCTCTCTCTCACCTTAATCATCCTTCAAAATTGATAAATGATTACAAACTTAGGAGCACAAAAGCTGTTGTACTCCTAATAGCACAGTAATTTTACTCTATATATATACATATTATTTATTATATATTTTCACTAGTTCAAATTATTTAATTAATGTTGGTATCCATTCGTGCCGTTCCTTGGACAATTATTTTTGATCCCTAGTGGACGCCCCAAAACTTGGAGATATTAATTTAATATTGGAATTTTTACTTCATGGGGCCATGATCACAATAAATATGTCTCACCCAGTTGTGCATTGATTGGATGTTTAATGGAAGAAAATTAAATAAAATTATGAGTATGATAAATATAACATTATAATAATCTACTATTATGATAGAATATGTAATATATGTTTTTTTTTTCTAAAGACTTAAATTATTAGAGAACGACGTTAATATCTTATGCTCTGCTTCTTCATATTTGGAAGATGCTAAGTTGAAATTACACACACAAGACGAATCTTCGTTGACTTAGTAGAAATTATCCAAAATTTTAGCATATATAGTAATTAAGTTATGGTGGTTTAATATATGTGTGGACCCTGTCATTTTCCACCTCTTTATGGTAATACAAGTCCCTAATGATCCAACTTAATTACGTGGAACAAAATAATCCTTGTTTAAGTGCGAAACGCACGATTAATTCAAACAATAATTTAGCACTGCGACATAAGAATAAGTGAGTATCATTTGGTGGAATGGTTCTCCTTGATACCTCCATGGATGTTGATGTGTTTCTTGTTTCTTTTTTCTTGTTGTTAAATAAACATCGAACATGCGCGTAAAGCGTTATTTTTAAGCACAATTCGACAAAATTAATTTCTAATCTTTTAAATTAGTTAATTATCTTTTCTCTCTCGCCAACAAAAGGTTAAAACCATTAATCTTTGGCATTAGTTAATTATCTTTTCCCTTGCCAACAAAAGCTTAAAACCATCTCTTGGCATTAGCTATTATTTGTACTATCTTATGATGAAAGCTTACACCAACTATGTTATCATAATTAAATTACCTTTTGACTAATCATGGATATAACAATTTCGTATATAACATGCAAAATTTATCTGCTTCACATCACCGCTATTTTATCCGTACTTAATTCGCACCTCTCTAGAGTATAAATAATAATTTACGTAACTTTTCTTGTGATTTTTTTTTTTGGTCATATAAGCTTAAACAAATTTCTTATGAGGTTGTTGATATACTGACATACACATATGACATACAGTAATTAAATAATTTATTGCTATAGAGTGTAACTTATTGTGAAAGAGTACTGCGACCAAACTCAGAACAAAACTGCTTCGCGCAAACAGTAGACAATTAATTGTAGCCATCAACATAAATATTTTGTTCATCATGAACATAGTTGTTATGCATTAACAGCTTCCAGATAAAACTGTTAATAAAAGACAAAGTAAGTGCATTATCATTGTCAGTATCATACCACTGTTAGTGTATGAATCATCTCAATATGTTGAATTTCTCCAACTACATGAAAAATTAGGAAATAAACACATCGTTCTCATCAGATGTGTTACGCCTTTTTTAATTTGATTTATAATATGTAATGTTCGTTTCTCCTTTCATAAGTTTTGATTAGTGATTGGCCCGAATGCGATAGATATTCTGTTTATTCGCAACGAAGCGATGAAGTATTTTTCTTTTTCTTTCATTTTGTGCAAGTTTCAACGTGCGTACGTGAGAGAGAGAGAGAGGTAATTTTCTAGTTAAACATTAGAGATAGAGATTAATAGTAGCTTTATATATAGAAATAATGTAGCTTAATTTTGAAGAGAGTTGCTCCACTTGTTCATTTAATACCTTGAGTGACTTCACTCCACTCATCAGGGTTGTCGACGAATCTCCCACTAGCAAATTAAGCTTAAAAAAGGAATAATTTGCAATGTTAATCTCAGATTTTTATTGAGTTTTTACTCTAATCATCAACTTTAAAATTACTAATATTTGTTAGTTATTTTAGTTTAATTTTTTCTTTTGTCAAAGTGCATAAGAAATAACTAAAATAATTTTCACTTGAGTTAATAGGCTTTTCGAATTAAGAAAAAAAATGCTAATATCCAGTTATCTAAATTAAGATACAAAATCAGATAAAGTTTGAGAACCAAACAATTAATCAAACTTTAGTTAATAAATAAAAAAGTGCTTTGGCCCAATAACTTGTAGGTGTAGTGTTTTCTCCATATTCTCCAATTTGAGGAGTTTTTGTATTAGGGTGGCCGACACGGCCAGGTTCCCCCCACTGGGAAGCAGCTTCTCAATTCATACACCAAAATAATTAAGAAATATTTCCGCGAACCCGGTTCGCCACATCACCCTTAGAGTGCTCACTCGCTCGGTCGCTCGGTCGCACACTTGATTGCTTCCACTGAACTTAGCTGAATATATAAAGCAATTATGTTTTGAGCTTGAGATCTCAGATATCAACTATCAAATTCTTTGACACCTACGATAGGAACTGTTGGTTTCTCGTGCGGAACTACTGCATAACAAACTGTATAGATAGATTGATTAGTGAATAGAACTCTGTTAGTATTATTTGTTTGTTTTACATATATACAGAGGTTGATGATAGAAGCCAAATGACTAATTACCAACCACTTTGACTCCATTCTTAATGTCAATTTTTTAATTTGTCCATTGTTTATACTCTTACATTGATGTCAATATCTAGCGGTTAAACTTTGGCTAACAACTTCCATTAACTATATTATGTTTTGTTGCCACTAACTTACGAAATGGATGCACAATTTTTTTTTTTTTGAGAGAGAGGTAGCACGCTACCCGCTTCGTTTATTTCGTATAGAAATAAATTTGGCTGGAAATGTGAATCAACTAGGATTCGAACTCGGGACCTCGGGTACCAACCATCAAGTCCTTTGCCACTTGCGCTAGGGACGGTCTGTGATGCATAAAATTTTTCACTCCATTTTTTTTTAAAAAGAGCTTCTATTTCTACAGTAGGATAGCGATTTAGCGCAAAAGTTCGGTCGATATTGCTTCCGAATATAAATATAATAAAAAAAATTTAGAACTTACAAGATTAATATATACCGTCAAATTTACAATATTTCAGATCATTGTAGGAATATTCGATAGGATAAACTTACAGAAATAAACAAAAAAAAAAATTATGGGGCCCATCTCCATAGTGAGATCGTTGATCTACGGTACTAGTTTGAGATTCGAACATTAATTCGATGATGATGAATTTGACTACCTTACTGAAGAAATAATTTCTATAAAAATAAAGTTCCTCCAAATAATAAAATTTTTATGGGAATCATCCTCAAAATAAAATTTTTAAATCTATTGTCCATCAATGTTTTGAGATTCGCCGAACTAACTTAGTCTAAAATGGGCCGGGTCGGGTCAAAAGCTGGTGGCCCATACACAAATAAACCACTTGTCCGGCTCGGTCCGTTTAGTTGATCCGGTCCGACCCAACCCAGGCTTTACCTTAGCCCGTATAAATTTCCTACCGGAATTACTTAACCCGGACCGGACCGGACCGGACCGGCTTGTCCTCTTCAGCGTTCTAGGGTTTAAGCGCTCTTCGTTCCCAAACTACGCCTCAAAACCCCTCCTCCTCTACCTCCTCTTCGTCTCCCTCTTCTCTACAAACCCTAGAAATCGCACGAAGGTTCCCGAACCTTCGCCATGAACTTCCGCTTCCAGAACCTGCTCGGCGCACCCTACCGCGGCGGCAACGCCGTGGTGTCGGGGGACTCCCTCCTCCTCACCCCCGTGGGCAACCGCGTCTCCGCCACCGACCTCGTCCGGTCCCAAACCCTAACCCTACCGTTCGAGGCCTCCTCCAACGTCGCCCGCGTCGCCGCCTCCCCCGACGGCGCCTTCCTCCTCGCCGTCGACGACGCCTCCCGCGCCCTCTTCGTCAACCTCCGCCGCCGCGCCGTGCTCCACCGCATGGCCTTCAAGGGCCCCGTCACCGCCGTGCGCTTCAGCCCCGACGGCGCCCTCATCGCCGTCGGCGTCGGCAAGCTCCTCCAGATATGGCGGTCCCCCGGCTTCCGCAAGGAGTTCTTCCCCTTCCACCTCGAGCGCACCTTCCCCGACTGTGCCGCTGCAATCACCGCGCTCGATTGGAGCCCCGACTCCGCCTACCTCCTCGCCGGATCGAAGGATCTCACGGTGAGGCTCTTCCCCTTGAAGAGGTCGAAGCGGTCGCTTGGTAAGCCTTTCCTGTTTCTAGGGCACAGGGAGCCCATAGTCGGGGCATTCTTTGCGACGGAGAAGAAGACCGGTAGGGTTCATCGGGTGTATACAGTTTCTAGGGATGGGGCTATATTTACTTGGAATTTGGACCAAAGTCGAGATTTTGATGACTCTAAAGGGAGCATTTCGGATCCTCCCTCTCCCGGCACCCCCGAACAGAGGCATTCTAGGGTAAATCCTGATGATGATTCTATGGAATTAGACAATAGCAATAGGAAAAGAAAGATCTCATCGGAAACTGTCGAGGCTGAACAGTCTGAAACCCCTTTGCATAGAGCAAAATGGGAGCTTCAAAAGAAGGATTTCTTCATGCAGTCACCAGCAAAGTTGACGGCTTGCGATTACCACAGGGAACTTGATATGGTGGTGGTTGGGTTCTCGAATGGGGTTTTTGGGCTATACCAGATGCCGGATTTCGTGTGTATCCACTTGCTTTCCATTTCGAGAGAGAAGATAACAACTGCGGTGTTTAACAAGCTCGGAAACTGGTTGACATTTGGTTGTGCGAAGCTCGGGCAGCTGCTCGTGTGGGAATGGCGATCAGAAAGCTATGTTCTGAAGCAACAAGGGCATTACTTTGATGTAAATTGTATTGCATATTCACCTGATTCACAACTGCTGGCGACAGGAGCTGATGATAACAAGGTCAAGGTGAGTGACGATTATACAAGCTATTTCTTTATCAGAAGCTGTGTTCAGTTTGTACCTTTCGGAATCAAAATTCACTTGTTTTTGTAATTACCTCTATGAACCATGTTATTGATCTGGTTTCGTGCTTTTTGATATTTTTTATTGTAATTTACGCTCTTATGTTTATGGTAGTAGTTGGCTATTTATTTCACACATGCATGATTTACACATTATCAATGTTAAAGCTAAATTCATTTTTAATTCAGAGCTAAGGCTGTTTCCAGATGGGCATATTTCTAAATTCTTTTCATTTTTTGAACTAGGCAGACGATTCATAGATATCTCTGCTAAGATTTTCTCCTGTGTCATTTTTGCATTTAATTGTTATTTTCTAAATATACTTGTCTGTGAATAAATTTCAGGTGTGGACAGTTTCATCAGGTTTCTGTTTCATAACATTTTCCGAGCACACCAATGCTGTAACTGCACTTCATTTTATGGCTAATAATCACTGTCTCCTAAGTGCATCTCTCGATGGGACTATCCGTGCTTGGGATTTGTTCCGTTATAGAAATTTCAGGACATTTACCACCCCTTCTCCTAGACAATTTGTTTCCTTGGCATCAGACCAGAGTGGAGAAGTAATATGTGCTGGAACTCTTGATTCTTTTGAGGTTCGTAAACGTAATGTGTACATGTATGGATCCATATGTAGTTCATGGTTTTCAAAATTTTGTCATTTGTTCTTGATTATATTTGCGGAAAAATTGTTTCAGATATTTGTTTGGTCAATGAAGACTGGCCGCTTGTTGGATGTTCTCAGTGGTCACGGCGGACCTGTACATGGCTTAATGTTTTCACCAACAAATGTAAGCCACCTTGTATCACATTAAGTTCTAACATTCTATTAATAGCTCACCTAAAATTACAACACAAACAGCATTTATTTTTAAAAGGGATATGTTCTACTTCACTATTTTACTATGTTTGTCGTTTCTTTGTCTACGTTTGCTATTCGTGTCCTTACATTATCCTTTTTTCTCTTTATGGTTTGATTTTTTCTTTTTACGTAATTTGCTCTTTATTTTGCAGGCTATACTGGCATCTTCATCGTGGGACAAAACTGTTCGCCTGTGGGATGTATTTGATGGAAAAGGTGCAGTAGAGACATTTCCACATACACATGATGTTCTTACTGTTGCTTATCGTCCAGATGGAAAGCAGCTAGCTTGCAGCACACTAGACGGTTTAATCCACTTCTGGGATCCTTTAGATGGCCTTTTGATGTACACAATTGAGGGCCGTAGGGATATTGCTGGTGGGCGTCTAATGACCGATAGGAGATCAGCAGCCAAATCAAGCTTTGGGAAGTATTTTACAACTTTGTGCTATTCTGCTGATGGAAGCTATATTTTGGCTGGAGGGAATAGCAAATACATTTGCATGTATGATGTTGCCGATCAGGTCGGTTCACCATCAAATAACTTATAGTAACTTATTACCTTTGTGATTGAGAATTGTATCGCCTCACTTTGCATGACATCTCATGGCTGTTTGTAGTGAACCATCTATTAAAGATACTCAATCAGCACCAACAGTTAGTATAACTACCACGTAAATAGGGGTCGCAAGCATTAAATTTCTTGTAAATAATGAAATTTGCATTTTCATGTCTTTTTTTTTTTTTGAGTTCTTAACTGTTTATAATTTAGGCAGTAAGAGCCGTTTATGTCTTTTGTTTTTTATTTCCAGGTATTGTTGCGTAGATTCCAAATCACTCGCAATCTCTCTTTGGACGGAGTACTTGATTTTCTGAACTCCAAGAAGATGACAGATGCGGGTCCAATTGATTTAATTGATGATGAGAACAGTGATGTTGATGACGGAGTTGACCACCAAACAAGGGGAAACTTGGGGCAAGATTTACCTGGTTCTGTTCCAAATCGTGGAAGACCCATTGCTCGTACAAAATGTTTGAAAATTGCACCAACCGGCAGATCTTGGGCAGCAGCGACTACTGAAGGAGTTTTAATATACTCAATTGATGAATCATTTGTTTTTGATCCAACTGATCTAGACATCGATGTTACTCCTGAGGTACTGCTTTTTAAGATGCTTGTCTAGCCTAGTGTTTTCAACTCTAGCCACCTTTAATAGAGTTTTTCACAAACAAATAAGTCTGAAGCTTCTATTGTCGCGAGAAGCTAAAATGAGATTTCAGCGCAAAAGAAGGTCCACTTCAGAGCTTCTACTTCTGCTCTAGACATTAGTTTTTGGGGCCATTCTATTATAATGCTTCTTCTAATAGCACTACTTAAACAACACTTGATTGAATAGCACTATTACCTTTGGTAGGGCAAGCATTCCTTTAGCGTCTATTTGAACTAGCTTCTTTAGTAGTTTCCCATTCAAAGTAGCAGCAGCGAGATGTTTTCCAAACAAAATGTTTGGAGCTTTTGCAATGATTTGGAAGCTGATGTGAGCTTTTGGACCCAAAAACAGAACCTTCAAATTGGAGCTTTGATTTTGCTGTATTGCGGAGCTATTTTGGAGGGTATCAATGAGAAAGCTGTTGTTGCCTTTTTGACTAGCTTTACTTAATAGCACTCTGCAGAAACTCTAGCCAAGCCAAAACAAGAACTTAAGCATACTTTGCATGACCTTCTTGTTGATAGCTCTCAAAGGATGATTATCTGTGGAATGACTTACCGCCAATTGTTTTTGTTTTCTGTAGAAAGTAGATGAAGCTCTTGCAGAGGGCCAGCAGCAGAGAGCTTTGTTGCTTAGTCTCCGCCTGAATGAAGATTCTCTAATTAAGAAATGCATCTTTGCTGTGGATCCATCAGATATACCAGCCATTTCTTCTTCAATACCCTCTAAGTATCATCAGAGGTTGATTGAAGCATTTGCCGATCTTTTAGAAAGCTGTCCGCATCTTGAATTCATTCTTCAGTGGTGTCAGGTGCCATTCTCTTCAACTGATTATACTGGTATTTGAATCGTATGCAAACTCTGGTCTAAAAATTTTAAAAAAATATATATTTGGTGCAGGAGCTCTTTAAAGTTCATGGTCATTTTATTCAGCAAAATTCCAGAAGTTTTCTTCCAGCACTTAAATCCTTGCAAAAGGCAATCACAAAGCTACATCAAGATCTGACTGACACTTGTTCTTCGAATGAATATCTCTTGAAGTATCTATTATGCTCTAATGGGACGAAGACATAGGGGTGAGTTTCTTTCACTTTATTGAATACAGCTTCAATTAAGGATTCTTGTATTGAATTTGGTAAGACGAGCAATTCTTTTTCCTCACTATATTTTCCCAGTTTTTTTTTTTTCTCCACCTGCTCTCTATTAAATGACTTTGTATGTTTCTCTGAGGTTGAAAATGTTTTGCTGCAATTTTCATCTTCTTTTTTTTTTTGGGTGGCTTTGTTAATTAATGGCTAAAGTAGTTCCTCCAAGTTGGAAGCAAACGTCAGTTGCATGTTCCTCTTGATTTCCTTCTATTCTCTCCCTCTTCTATGTTCCTCAAGAGTAACACGATTTTGTCAATTTTTCTTGCTTACAATCCGTTACAGACCATCTCCAAATTATCCACTGAGATTGCATCCACTTGTTTTCAAAATTTCCTTTTTATTTGTCAAGTTGAGAAATATCCATTTCCTTCTAGTTATTCATCTGTTTATCTTATCTGTATTTTGTTTTATTATTATTATTTGTATTGTGCTTGGTTGTTGTTTATTTGATCTGAGTGCTGTTTTCTTTGTCGGTCTTTTCTCGGTATAGCTGAAATATTCATCTGGCATAGAATCTTGTGAACTTACATGAATATGTTTGTTTTTATAAGCGAGCTTTCTCGGGCATCGATCATCATGGTCGTTATTTCTTACTAACACTATTTTTTAATCCTTGGTTGCAGATGTTAAGTGAATTCCTTCGGTGGTTGGATTCACTGCACTCGCAAATCATGTCTATGTTTGAGCAACTTGTGCTAAATACACCTTGGGTTCTTCAAATTATAGGTATACATTCCCATGGCCACAAAACGACCGCATCGCACGAGTTGCTACTGTTATGGGTGCTGGATCTCCCTTCTTGTCTTGGCAAACATGCAATGTGAATATCGCGGGCGCTGCGAACAATATTCCATTCTACTTTATTTCCTCGAGAGAATCGAGATGAGATCTATGCTCCTTGGAATTATTTTTTTTCAGTGATGTTCATACCAAATTGAGAGTGATCGGGCTTAACTGTTGTAGCAGTAAAGCCCCCATGAGTTTTGTGTGAACACAATGAAAATTTTGGCGTTCCTTTTCTTGTAGACTATTGAGTTAACAAAATTATGAAATCCTTAAAATTCGAGTTGGTTTCAATGAAATCCAGGTGAATCTAACAACCTTTTGATTTTTAACTATGATTGCGAAAAGTTTTGTTGGGAGTGTACACCCCATGAACTGGTAGAAAGAGTGATAAGAAGTGGTGGCGGGCCATGATTGATGTACGAATCACTGCAAAGCTGTTTCTTGGAATTATACAAATGGTTGCACAAAAGCTCTGCAATAGTCGTATGGATGAGGGGACAGCAAAATTTATCAACACTTGGGTGGTCTCCCTCAATTATAAATCGAGAAACAGAGGATTCACATGTTCAAAACTAGTGTATGCATACATCATCTAATTGGTGTTCTTCGGAATATTCTTGTTGGACTCTATATATAATTGTCTTTTAGTTGGAAAAATTATCCTGATGTAAAAGTTAGAAAAAAGTTATTACTTGGTGCAGTAGCTAATTAATGATGAATGAACAAAATATTTCAATTTGGTAAGTTTTTCTTTAGTGCGCCATTCTTAAAGATCATGGACGCTCCTGTGTTATAGTTTATCCCTACAGCTCATAACCTGCTGTGAACTACACAACATTATATTCATGCATGTATGTTATGTTATGTTATGTTATGATACGAACATAGACACTAATAAGTAAATACATTTTTGGTTTCTTCGCGAAGTCCAATTATTCATTGTGCCAACTTTTATTATGTCACTTTGTGGCTCTATTAATTGGACCCACTTGAAGGAATTAATGTTGTTAGCTTACACTAAGTAGGAAACATTTAATTCATAATTTCTCTTCCCACGTAGATTCTGCTCGTTTAAATTAACCTCGAAAACAAATTCAAATGCTTACCCAGGAATTTGGATTCTTATAGCCATTTGAACACGCAGCGTTGGTTTTCACGTGGGGATATGATGTGTGTCTTAACAATTCCTGGTAACGTGGCCCGAAAATTAAAGCAAGAGATGTCCTCTTGATAAAAGGCAATCAATCAATGCATGGAAAAGAAGGTGCTATATGTTTCTTGTACCCAAGCGACAAACTATGATGAGGACCTTTCTTTTCGTACGAGGTAGGGTAGTGTCGTATTAATTGCACCATATGCCAACTCCCACCAACTTGATCAGGATCAAACTCAAATGAAGATGAATCAAATTTGATGGTCGTGCGATTTGAATTCAGGTTGGGACTCGGGCTTAAGGTGTTTAGATGTCGAAACAAGTTATCGTATAATAATAACAACAGCTTGTGTTGTAAAGATTTTCTTTTGTGATTGAAATTGGGGAGTTTAAAATTGGCCTGTTTAGATAACGCATTCAACCTACGAGGTTAACTTATCTTATTCTGTTAATAAAGGTTGCGTATTGTATATCTTTGACATCTTAGAATTAACTACTACAGACCGACCGTCCCTAGCGCAAGTGACAAAGGGCTTAGTAGTTGGTACCCGAGGTTTCGAGTTCGAATCCTAGTTGATTCACATTTCCAGCTAAGTTTATTTCTAAAAGAAATAAACGAAGCGGGTAGCGTGCTACCTTTCTCTCAAAAAACAAAGAATTAACTACTACATACTCTTTTGAGTAAGAAAATTATATATATATATATAGAATGAGGCTACTATACTATCTATAGTACCGGGGCTCCGGTACTATAGTTGCTTTTTCGATCTTAGGGTGTTCAAATCAACGATCCACACCGTTGAAACTGATCTAGGGTATGTGAAGTTCTTAGGAATAAATTTTAGTTTTTTTCGATATCGTTTACTTAGTAAATAAATCATGTCAAAATGAACGGTGGAAATTGAATAATCCTTAAAATTTGAGTATAGGAGTTTCGAATTCAAGATCAAGAATGTTGACCTTCATCTATGTAGTTTAAAGTATTTTCTATCAAAATTTGAAAAAATTTAGATTCTTCTCCACCGTTAAACTACAAACTCGCCATAATAACCATTGAAATTTGACAATTTTGAAACGGTTTGATCATAAAGTAAACTACGTCGAAAAATTATAAAATTTTATTCCTAAGAACTTCAAATATTCTAGATCAGTTTCAACGGTGTGGATCGTTGATTTGAACACCCTAAGATCGAAAAAGCGACTATAGTACCGGAGCCCCGGTACTATAGATAGTATAGGAGACTAGCTCTCTCTCTCTATATATATATATATATATATATATATATATATATATATATATATATATATATATGTATATATAGAGTCCGATTATGATATTTTCGGAAGCATAAATGAGTTGGTGCTTTCGATTTTTTAATTTTTAGATCAACTTTTTTTTATCATTTCTGACCATTGGATTAATATTAATCACCTAGGGAGAGCACTAAACCTTAAGGAGACCACTTCCAATACTACAATTCTTGATCCATGGGCTAAAAATTCGAAAGCACCAATTTCTTTATGCTTCTGAAAGTATAGTAACTCTCTCTCTCTCTCTCTCTCTCTCTCACAAAAACATGGTGGGAAAAGTTCCTAACGTGATCGAGTCCGTCTCATCCTTCGTTTACCGGGTAAGTAAACTGTGCGAATAATAAATATGATGGTCTCACATTGAGGACAGTACCCCGCCAAATTTTTTTCTCCTGATCAATAATTTAAGCTATAGAAAAGTTTCTGGTTATGGAAGAAACCTCAAATATATGTTGGTGGGCACGTAAAACTCACTTTTGGTAGGAAACTCTATCAACTTATTAATATTAGTCACTCACGAGATGCCCGTGTCACCTTTTGTGGTTGGTCTTTCACCTTCACTATTCGACACAATGATTAATGATTCAAACACGTCATCATTTATTCATGCATGCAACACTGCAACAATTTTATGATTCTGCAGTATTAATTCAACTCTTGGCATTTACTTGAAACCACAGTAATTTTACTAATTTTTTTTTTTTTTTGACAATAGTGTTAAGTAATTCTTCTGTAAGGATTCTTAATTTAAACAAAATCCTCTATATATCGTAGCTCAATGTTCATATATATAATTAGTTAACACAAACTATAGATTAAGTATTAATTGGGTGATTGCATGTGATAGATTGGGTCAAAAAGATATGTGACATAGATTTAAGTACTCTAGAGAGAAAATTAATACTATATGTAAAAAGACATGGAAGATAATAAAACCATTATGCTCAAACAGCATCATTTTATAATTAGTGTGGATATTACAATTAATTATGAGTCAATTTTTCATGCCCCTTCTTCAAATCATTGGTTTGATGTATAAATACTGAAAAATGAAAAAAAATTTAAACTTTTGCTATGAGTTTATTGTTGGCAGAAAGGAGCCAATATGCTGCCGTGTGATGGAAGGTCAGGTTGGGCCGAGTCATGTTCAAAGTGGCGGGAGGTCGGGTTGGACCTAATCATGTTCGAAGTGACGGGAGGCTGAGTTGAGCCGAGTCACAATCGAGATCCGTAGGTATCGTTGCTGAACACTTGAGATAAATTAGTTGTATCTATCTAATAGTTCGAGTTTTTAGAATTAATAAATAGTGCCAACTATTCTACATTTATGACATAAAATTGAAACTAAATTTTGAGCGAGAAGGCTTGCTTCACACTTCTATATACGTGTACCATGGAAAAAAACATTGTTTTTTTTCTCTTTTGACATAAGTTGTGGAGAAAGCATGCAGCTGGGTTATTTTAAAGAGAAAAAGTTAATGTTTTCTTAAGTTAGCTTAATTTACACATAAATGACACTTTTGCAGAAGTTTCAGTTGCGTCCGGTAAATCACGTAATTGAATCAATGTAAGTTGACTCGAACTCGAGCCAAGTTGGGACCACCTAGCTTGACTTAAACCCTAGCTCTTCACATGAGCTGTTGGATCCTTAAATATATCCAACATTAAATCAATGTGGGTGTTCTAGGTCTTGTTGATATTGTGCTATTTAATATTAGTCATCAATTAATTAATTCTCTCAATGCAACCAACCCATTTTTATGAGAAAATAGAAGGACATGGCAAATTGTAGGCTAACATACCAAATCTTATCAAATGAAATAAGAATCAAAATATAACAAATGATCATATATAGATAGTGTGCACAAATTAATCAATTAAGTGTACATGGATCTCCTTGAGGGATAAGTTTGAAGGGGTAAAAGGTACAATGTAGGGTGTGAGAAAGAGAAAGAAATTAAAGCATGCACATTTGGTGCAAGTCAATAATTATTAGAATAATGTGATGGGCGTAGTAATTAAAGATATAAGATAGAACCTTCCATCACTACAATAAAAATGGTGTATAACGACACTTTTAAATATCGGTACAGATAAAAAAAAGTGCTGCTGGCTAAATTGCCGACACTTTTTAAAAGTGTTGCTATATGTGGGGTCGCTATATGTGGGGCTGTCTTGATGTTTGGCACCCACTCCTCCAGCGACCTGTGGCGGAGGGACACGTAGCGATCGTAGCCCTCTACGATCCCTGCGAGATCCTCGCGGCCGAACTCCAGCCGCCGTAACCCTACCTCGTCGGCTGCGGCGGCGGAAGAGGAGAAGAGGAGATGGTGATCAATTTTTCTTTTTTTTTTCTTTTCTATTTGTAATCAGGCCGAGTGGGCTGGGTGGGGTTGGTTGAATAGAGGAACTTTTTATTTTTGATTGGATTGGGCTTTATATTTAGGTCTTAGTAGATTTTATTTTAAATTTTTTTGCATAAATAGGACACTTATACAAAAGTGTCCCAACAATGTGTCCCTATAAACTAATTCTGTTGTAGTGCATGTAATTGAAAATTAAACGTAAACTATATACCAATAAATAAATGCCATACATACATCTTTTTCTTAAAAATGCCATATAAAATGTACTGTGCTACATCCGCACCCTAAAAGAATCACAGGTCATTGTTGTAAAAGAGTAAAGCTATAACAATAGAGTCATATATATGTTAGTCCAATACATTCAATTTTACATATATGGTGGTGTACACCAATTTCACTAATTTCTGCCATATTTGGATGTATAAATATTTTATTCGATATAACGAGGAGCGTGATTTTATCTAGAATGGATACCACATTCAGCCTTTAAGTTATATTTTTCGAATAAGATAAATCATCTTATAAGTGAAATATACTATCTTACCAAATATTAGATGTCAGGACCTTTCAAAACACAATTAAAACACATCATCTTAACTTACAACTACATAAATTTTTTATTTATAAAGAATAAATTATTATTGAATATTTTATTCAGACATCCAGATGAGACCATCTACGTACTCGTGGTGTTAAGTACCGATAATCATTTGGTATATTTGTGAAGTTTGACTCATTAAATGTACTTTCTGGTACATACTAAAGGAAGCGTACATGGCCCAATAAGTAAATGCTACGGTTAATGACATGGGAGCTGATATTCACAAATGTAATTTTGATGAAGATAGAACTATTTTTCAAAATTATTTTTTTCAAAGGCGAGGATAGAGAAGGAGAGAAATGACTATTCAAGAAACAGATGATCATTTGATGTAATTTAAATTTGCTATGTTCCTGTCAAAATATACGCTGTGAATATCATCGCCCTTTGGATGCCAGGCTATTGGGGATATTGAGAGAGAGAGAGAGAGGGGGGTAGGTTGAGAGCCTGAGACTGACACTAAGAACAATCCAAAAAAGAGTTAAGGAATGTAGCTCTACTAAGTTGAGAGCCTGAGAGTGACACACCAAAGAACAATCCAAGAACAAAGAGAGAGTTAAGGAATGTTTTTATTTTTTTTGAGAGAAAGGTAAGCACGCTATCTACTTCGTTTATTTTAGAAATAAACTTAGCTAGAAATGTGAATCAACTAGGATTCGAACTCGGGACCTCGGGTACCAACCACCAAACCCTTTGCCACTTGCGCTAGGGACGGTTGGTGAGTTAAGGAATGTTGAAAGAGAGAGAATTAGACACTACTATACTCAGAGCAAAAAAAAAATAGAAATAAATAATATCACAAGCCAAAATATTATTTCTCCTCCCATGATCATTTTCTACTATAATAAGTGGAAAGCACCAAAAGGCCAAAATGTACAAACAAAACCAGGAGGAATTATTATATCCCAGTTCGTTTGCATTATGACTGTACAATTATTTAATACCTTTTCAAGGTATAATATTCCTGCACCATTACCATATTCATAAGCTAATTATGACGCAAAGGATTGATAGAATTTGGTTAAGACGAAGAATACAATAAAAAAAATAAATTTAAAGATTCAATCTCAGTCGTTCAGCATTATTTCAAAAAAAAAAGAATCATAAATTATGACTCCGAGTGATTAAAGAGTTATAAATTCAAGATCCTTTTCGTCACTCGTGCCACTATTTAAGACTCTATTCAAGGAGGAATGTACGACGGAGATTGAACATTCAAATTTTATTTTGTTAGTGCGTTCTTCATCTGAGCCAGTTCAGACGGGACTAAGTTAAGAAAATAGAGAGAGAGAGCGAGTTACGTTTCCCACGCCCATAAGCGGTCGTCGGAAACGAATGCGAGCTCGTCGGTGGTCTCCTCCGGCCACACCGCCATCGTCGTCGCCGACACCGCCCACCAGTCGACGAACTCGGCCGAGCCGAGGCGCGGCAGCTCGACGATCTCGCCGAGGAGGTCGTCGTCGTCGGCGGCGGCGGCGGGGGCGGCGGGGGCGGGGGCGGGGGCGGAGAGGAGGAGGGCGGCGGGGTCCATGGCGGCGGCGCGGGCGGCGGCGGCGCGGACGTCGCGCGGGGCGGGGGCGGGGGCGAGCGCGGGGAGGGGGAGGGCGGCGGCGAGCTCGGGGAAGTTGAGGGTGGCGGCGGGGCCCTTGACGCAGAGCGCGGCGGCGTCGTGGGCGCGCGCGGCCATCTCCGGGGTGGGGAAGGTGCCCAGCCAGATGCGCGTCTTCTTCCGCGGCTCCCGGATCTCCGACACCCACTTCCCCCACGCCCGCATCCGCACGCCCCGGTACGATGGGTGCCGCGTGCTCCCCGCGCCGCGCACCCGCTTCGCCGCCGGACTAGAACTCGGCGGCGACATCGCCTTGCTGCCGGGTTCTGCGGAGTCGGCGCCGCCGCTCTGCGTCATCTCTGCATTGGGGGGGAGCGGGGGTTAAATTAAATTAAATTGGAGTCGCTGGTTATCATCTCTTTGAAATTCGTGCGGGCTAGCTTTGGTCTCCGTCTATTATAGTCTTTATAGAGGAAGAGGAGAAGTGGGCTTTTGTGAAGTAAATATATAAATGTTTGTTGGGAAAGGCAATTGCTTAATAAATTTTTTTTTTTCTAACATGTATAATACATAAAATATATTTCAAATTAATTACGGATGTATTAAGCCGTGCGATGGTGATTGTGTATGGATTTCCACGCGTAACAACAAGAAAGGCCGGCGTTTAAAAAAAGCTCCGAATCAGAGCTTTTATCAAAAGCCAGATCGATACAGCCCACCAGCGGGCAGCACCGCTAGATCAAATAAGACCTATATTGTGAAGTAAATATATAAATGTTTATTGGGAAAGGCAATTGCTTAGTTAAAAAAAAAGGAAAAAAAGGCTTTTTTCTAATAGGTATAATACATAAAATATATTCCAAATTAATTATGGATGTATTAAGCTGTGCGGTGGCACAGAATTTGACGCTTGTGATTGTGTGTGGATTTCCACGCGTAACAACAAGAAAGGTCGGCGTTTTAAAAAAGCTCCGAATCAAAGCTTTTATCAAAAGGCAGATGGATACAGCCCACCAGCGGGCTGCACCGTTAGGCCAAACAAGATGAACATGAATCAAATCGTGAGTAATATGGTGATTGCATATGAAACTAATATGTGTACCTTTACACAACGCGAAGATAAATGATTTGATGCTGCAAATTCTATTTAGAATAATTGTAACACTTTCTCCAAGGATAGAGATTGATTGGTGGATAGGAGATTCAAAGTAATAAAAGAGAGGGTGGAGGAGTAGATCAGTAGAGTAGTAATGTTCATTTTGCTTCATATTATAATTCTAGGAGGATTCATATACACTGGGGGTGGCCCCAAGTAAAATGGTCTGCAAGACTGCAATGCGTCAAACTTTTTGGTACGCAATGGCCGACCTCCGAGCGTACCCTCCTTTCTTTTCATGTTTCTTGTTCACCATGTTTTTTTTTCTTTTTTTTACCTCTCTCTCTCTCTCTCTCTCTCTCTCTACATAGATTGTTCAAAGGATTGATGTAACATAAAGCAACTCAGTACTAGCCCTATGTTTGCTGCCTGAAAGATAAATGTAGTAAAAGCAACTCATAGCCTGCTTGTTTTCTGAAAGTGACGTTTACGGTTTTTTTTTTTTTTTTTGAGAGAGAAAGTTAGCACGCTACTCGCTTCGTTTATTTTTTTAAAAAATAAACTTAGCTGAAAATGTGAATCAATTAGGATTCGAACTCGGGACCTCGGGTATCAACCATCAAATTCTTTGCCACTTGCGCTATGGACAATCGGTAAAGTGACGTTTACGTTGAAATAGACTTTCGAATTAATTAAGTCTCGTTTGGTTCGAATATAAGTAAGAATTAACTATTTCAGAAATAAATTTAAGTGTGGATATAAAAAAATAATATTTGAATGAAAATTGGATTATTTTCGGAGATAAGAAAAATATCGTTTTGATTAATAATATAGAATAAAAAAAATAGTGGATAGTTATATATAAAAAATAAAAGTATAGGTGGGGATAGTTATACCAGCTTATTTCAGATACTCGAGAACTATTATTTTCGAATAAAAAATTTACGTTTGAGTATAAAGGGGGGATAAAGGGTTATTCCCCCTTTATCCCCGAACCAAATGGTTAGAGTTTAGGTAAAAGAATTTGCTGTTATTTTGTATAGTAGTGAGGCTGAAGTTTTTTTAATTTTACTATTTATTTGGCATAAAATAAATTATGTAAAAATTGGAGGGTTAAGAGATGACTAAAATTTTATTATTTATATCTCACTTTTGGGAAGGGCCGAAGTCATTTACGCTATTTTGGAGAGTTTGAGTTTCGATCGAAAGATGAAGTTACAGAAAACCAAACAAAAGAAGTGGATATTTACAGCCGCTCATCTCACTCCACTTTCGGTGAAACAGACACACGCTCAATAATAATATTAATAGCTTCGCACACATATGCATGGCCGAGATCAAATGAATTATTTCATGTTATACTGTATTCAGCACTCTCCCTCACGTCTTAACTCAGAAATTTTTAATAGATCCAAGATGTGTATTTGAATAAAATGAGAGAAAGTTAAATAAATTTAGGATTTGGCGGGACTCAAACTCATAAACTTTGATCCCATATTAAATGATATAAAATAATAATTGTTCTCCAGAAACTTAAGATGCAAGCTTAATTTAATTGGTAGAAAATTAAATGTGATTTAGCGGCCTAGCAGGACTCGAATTCATTACCTCCTACTCCGATATTATATTAAATTATGTCAAACAACCGTATCTTTTTAAAAGCTTATATTACCAAAGAACGGTTAATTCAACATTTTCCGTATAGTTACAAAAGCTTTAATTCAGGTAACTCTTGAAATAGAGATGTTCTCTCTTTCTATGTACGTGAAATAGTTCAACTCATATAGAGAACAGTGTATTAATTTTTTATATTATCATTCCACCCTACGGCCAGACTCGAGATTTTCTGATAGGTCAAAGACGCCAACTACTTTAGTTAATAAATTGAATAAAACTTAATAAGACCAGAAGTCTGAAAAGATCGATTAAATTCAGGATCTTCTACTCCGCACAATTGGAAACAACTTTTTATTAAAAATTCAAGTTTGTTGGACAATACAAACTTCCTCTCTTCCTCTACAATCATCTGCTGTTCTTCATATTTTAAATATGGGCGTCTGCAAAGGGTTCTTGATCTCACCTTTTATTCATTGATGGGATTAAGCAACTTTTTGATAAAAATTCACGAGCTATATATAGCTGGAAAATAAGAGAATATATATATACAGCTTAGCAGCAGCAGCAGCAGCAGTAGTACATTGGATCATTGAATGTTTGCTGTTCCTTTCTTTATTTGTTTTTTACCTATCATGCAGGGGTCCCATTCTTATAATAAGGCTTAAGTGATGTTGCATCTTGAGGTTGATAATGATTTGACCTCAAAGAGTACAAAATTATTCTAAAAGTTATTTTGAGAAAGAGTAATACTATAAATTATGTTATTTATGTTACCTGTACCTTGGGAATAAATCTGGGAGTAAATGAATCAGGAATAGCAGTAACTACAGTATATTTAAATAGAGAACCAAGTTAGTGGTCAATGTTGGCTAGCTTCTACCCATCTATGAATCATGCCTAAGTAAAAAAGTACACCTTGAGATTGTTTGAATTGATTGGAGTTTTTTTTATTTTTTATTTTTAAAGAAGTGTTGTTCGAGTTCGGTAATTTAAAAACCTTCGTAGCGCTCTATCTGCGCTAAAATATCAACTTAAATTGGTACTTCTACTTTTGGTGTTTATAAAGGCTCATTCCTCTTGCCCAGCAAGCCAGAAGCTCTATATAGAGCGCGTCTTTAGGTTATTGAACTATTAACTTTTTTTCTCTTTCTTTTAATGTGTAAATAAGCTGTTTCACAAACTAGCTGAAGAAGCAATTGAGTAGTATAGAAAACATGACATCTTGAAGAGTGCAATTTTGCGTATTTAACTTGAAGTTTATTTGAATGTTAGAACACACCTTTATATATGTTTATAAAATTGGGGCAATTTGTTAGCTATATACCCTTATAAACTTCTCGACTTTTATATCCACCCGTCAAAAACATTTGCCCCGAAATAAACTCTTCTAAAAATCGAAAGTTTTTCTAATTAATGCTCAAAATAGGGGTAATATTAAAGAAAAAGTGAAATTTTTTAGGAACATATATACTTGAAATGAGAGTTAAATAAGAAATTTAGTAAGTTTCCAAGAGTACAAAAGTAATTTTATCCTTACAATATATCAAATACAACTAAAGCCCATATATACTAAGGCTTTGTCCCTCAATTCAAATTTGAATTTGAATATCCTTTATAATTTGAACAAACCAATTAAGCTGGCCTACCGACCGTCCCTAGCGCAAGTGGCAAAGGGCTTGGTGGTTGGTATCCGAGATTTCGAGTTCGAATCCTAGTTGATTCATATTTCTAGCTAAGTTTATTTCTAAAAAAAATAAATGAAGCGGGTAGCGTGCTATCTTTCTCTCAAAAAAAAAAAAGAAAAAAAGAAAAAAAAGCTGGCCTGATCTTCAAATTTGGAATTTTGCTTTGCTACACAATTTTCTCTATGCTTTTACTATTGACATGACAACCTGGTACTCGAAACATTACATCAACAAAGTTGTTTTCGACAACTATTGAGAGAATGCGATGTCATCAGAAAACGATATGTCTCATCGCGCTTGATCGATCTCTATCGTATTAATCATATATATATATATACCGCCTTATACAAGAATAGCAAGAAGAATTAGTTGTTGACTACGAATAATACTAGAGGTATTTTCATCAAAAAGGCTTGATGATGAGTCAGTTTTATATACATGAATATTAATACAATGGAAGCCGAGTATGATATGCCTTTCTATTTAATACAATGCCTTGTACCAAATTAGCAAGAAGATTTAGTTTGGTACAAGTCACATTCGCAAGGTTTCTATTTAATTAATATTGAGGACAGGCCAATGTCACGTTTGATAGCCACTTCAATTTTCAAACATCTGATATGAACGTTAAAACGCAAAAATCATGCATTGACAAGCTAAGCTGTCGACTATGAAAACTGACTTATCAACTATATTTTTGAGTATATTCTCAAGTACACTGCTCTTGAATAATAAGAAATAAATTGTTTTCACTCCACTGTTTTATTGATTAACTTTCTTTTCATGATATTCACTTCTTTCTTCCTTAATTAATTAAGCAAATTAACTAGCTTGGTATCATATTTGGAATTACTCGTGTTCTTATGTTTTCATTGGATCCGACAAGGAGGAAGAAAAATAAATTGAAATCAAATTTATTTACTGTTTGATTTTTAGATATGTAAGTAGCATCACAAAATAGGGCATAATATTGTTAAATAATATGAAACAACCGTTATTTTCTAAAAACTTAAGCTGGGAGAGAACAATGTTTAAATAGGCCGATGACGTAGACTTCAATTAAATGAGAAAAAATTAATAATGTTAGGAGGCTGCCATGACTCGAACTCAAGACTTCCTGCTCTGATACCATGTTAAATAACACGATAATCGTTATTCTCTAAAAATTTAACCTAGTAAAAATTGGTGTTTAAATATTTTATGTTTAACAAATATTAATATCCAATACTATATTGGCCTAATGAGTTCATGCAAATAAGAAGTCTAAAACCACAAGTCAACATTGATTTCTCCCCTACTCCACCCTAAACTCATGTAAGTGGTAGTCAAATCAACCTAGCCTACAAACCCTAATTGCTTCCCCTCACCAAGGACTCTAATCGACCTAAATTACTACCTAATGGCCCTATTTTTTCTATCAATTAAGTTAATGTTAAGTTGACAAATATTTCAATAATTACCTCCCCTAACTAGGAAAATAAATGTGAAAGAGAAGAAGATTCAATAGGTAATAGAATCGAAGGTAGGTCGATCGAATTTATCGGTAGCATATATTCATTTTTGGAGTACTTATAGTAATTGAGTTCAATGATTAGCACACCGCTTAATGGCTAAGTAAGAACAAGCACAAGGCTATCCATGCACAATGCATAGCTAGCATGATTGTCAAAAAAACCTATCAAATGATCATGACCATTCATAGTTTATATCCACAAAGTATCGTGATACACGCAAACCCCTATAACTTCAAAGGCCCTATTTTATCTGACTTTTGAGCTGCTGATGCTTCAATTCCCAGAAGTTATTGTTACGATATATTTAGTATCTTATGGTATATTAGGATACTGTATATTATTATCATATATAGAGTAGGATTATATGGTATGTAATCCTAGTTGTAGTATTACTATAGTAGGCAATGTTACTATAGTAGACCTATCTCTTGTACTATATATTTTCATCAATTCAACCCAAGAGGGTATGCTCTTTTGCCCTTCTTTCATGGTATCAGAGCGGGAACCCTAATTTAGGGATATTGATCCACAACTATCATCCACAACAAGTCTCACCTTCTTCCATAGGTGTTCTTTTCCTTTTGGTGTTCTATCTCCTCTTATCATTGGACTTCTATCTCTCCGCTACAGTACTGCTACAGTATCTGCGCTACAGTATTACTACAGTACTCGCGCTACAGTACTGCTACAGTCGCGCGCTACAGTACTGCTACAGTACGCGCGCTACAGTACGCGCGCTACAGTCGGTGCTACAGTAATTTCAGCCTCTTTGTGATTCCTCTTTGCTCTTCGGGTGCCGCTCGGACTATCCTCGTACCGCTCGCTGGTTGCTCGTGTCGCTCGGTCCTTTCCCTGGTGCGGCCGTTCTTATTTGGTGCTAAGTGGTTCCTCTCTTGTGCGCTGGGTACAACTAGTTTGGTAGAAACCAGGTTCTTCCTTTTTCTCATCCGCTACATTCCGATTTATCTTTCTTTCATATCTAGTGGTGGATCCTTCTCTTTTGGTAGCAAATATGTCTTCTTCTACCTCAAATTTGCCAGTTGTTAACATCAAAACTCTCATACCACTAGAACTCACTGATTCCACATATCTTGTGTGGAAGCAAGTCTTTCTTAATGTTCTAGAAAGTTTTGGTGTTACATCACATGTGGACGGAACTGGTGTTGTGCCTTCTCAGGCTATCGATACTGCTGATAAGAAGGTGGTTATAAATTCCGAATATTTAAGTTGGAAAAGGGAAGACACCACTATACTTTCATGGATTAATGCCACTTTATCCCTTAGCATATTACGAATGGTCATTTCTAGCTCACCTAAAACTGCATATGATGCTTGGAGAATCATTGAGGCATATTTTCTTGATAAGACTGCTTCCACGGCTTTTTCTCTAAAGTCTGAATTGCGGAGCATCAAGAAAGGCTCAATGAGCATGTGTGATTACATGCAAAAGGTCAAGTCGATTGGTGATGCTCTTCAGGCGATTGGTGAAACCGAGTCAGACCATAATTTGGTCATGACTGTTCTTCTAGGGCTACCAGAAGACTATCGCGGTTTTGTTAGTGCTCTAAACACACACAGAAATAAGCCCACTTTTGAACAGCTTCGTCCACTTTTGATGCAAGAAGAAACGGAAGTCCAACGTCGTACTAGTGTGATGACATCCTCTACTATTCCCACTATTGACGGTGAAGCTCTTTATGCCAATCGTGGACGCGGTAATCGTGGAGGCCGTGGAGGTAGATATCGTGGAGGCCGAGGACAGCATGGTAGACACAACTTTGGTCGTGGATCTCCTGGAACCTACTCACACCCTCAACCTAATAATCCTCAACAACCTTACATTCCAAAGTCTGGCACACAATGTCAGATCTGTGGCAAGTTCAATCATTCTGCCCTCCAGTGCAGACAACGCTTCAATCATTCCTTTATTACAGATGATGTTCCTCAAACTTTTGCTGCTATGAACCTTCATGAACCCGGTGAGGAAGTATGGTATCCAGACACCGGAGCATCTAATCATATGACCGCACATTCTGGTATTCTCTCCTCTTCTAAACCTTATAGTGGGCACGAAAAAAAATTCTTGTTGGTAATGGAAATTTACTTGATATTACTCAGACAGGTGAAACTCATTTAAATACGTCGTCTAACTCTTTTGCTCTTAAAAACGTCCTTGTTGTTCCTTCTATTAAGAGAAATTTACTTTCAGTGCGTCAGTTCTGTCATGATAATAATTCTCTTTTTGAATTTGACTCTTCTGGTTTTTTTTCTGTGAAGGACAAGGAAACCAGGGCGGAGCTTCTTCGATGCCCTAGTTCGGGAACATCACTCTATCCACTTTCCTCTAAAGTTGCAAGTGTAGGAACTAAGAAACCGCTAGCTCTAGTTGCATCTAGGTTTAGCGGAGATATATGGCATAGACGGTTAGGTCATCCAAGTTTTCCTGTTCTTTCTACATTTATTAAAAACAATAAAATTGTTTCTGATTCTGCTTTGAAATTATCTGTTTGCAATGCTTGTAATATGGGAAAACATGTTAAACTCTCGTTTCATGATTCAGAATCTCAATCTGCTTTTCCTTTTCATATTGTTCATTCTGATGTTTGGCAATCACCTGTTCCCTCTGTTTCTGGCTACAAATATTATGTTATTTTTATTGATGATTACTCTCGGTTTTCTTGGCTTTACCTTTTAAAATTTAAACATGAAGTTTTTGACAAATTTTTCGAGTTTAAGACAATGGTTGAAAACATATTTCATAGTTCAATCAAAATTTTTCAATCTGACAATGGTACTGAATTTGTAAATGACAAATTTTCTACTCTTTGTTCACAAAATGGAATTATTCATAGATTCTCTTGTCCTTATACGCCTCAACAAAATGGCCTTGCTGAGAGGAAGCATAGGCATTTATCTAACATTGTTAGGAGCCTGCTGTTTCAAGCTTGCTTACCTCCTCGATTCTGGGCTGAGGCCATTCAAACTGCCGTCTTTCTTGTGAATCGAATTCCTTCTCTTACTGTTTTGAAAGGACAATCGCCATATGAAATTCTGCATGGTTGTGTTTCCCCTGACTTGCAACTTGTTAGAGTTTTTTGGATGTTTGTGTTATCCCGATGTTCAGGACATTGCAGCTCACAAGCTCTCTCCCCCGTTCTCTTCCTTGTGTCTTTTTGGGACTTTCTGACAAACATAAAGGTTTTCGCTGTCTTTATCCAAGCACTGGTAAAATTTTTATTTCTCGCCATGTTACTTTTGTTGAACATGTTTTTCCTTACTCTTGTCTTTCTAAATTCTCTTCTTCTCCTTCCTCTTCTATTTCAAACTTTCAAATGTTTCAAAATTTTCTTTCTAATCCTCCCCTACTGGGTGAGAGTCCATCCACTATTGATGCAATCTCTGGCCTCTCCTTCACACGCCCCTCTACTGACGTTGGTTCACATACGCTTGTTTCACCGTCTGAGCAATTATCAGTTTTTCCTTCCACTGTGAATCATGATGCCCCACAGGTTAGTAATGAGAATGCTGCCGCTCCTGCTGGCCAAACTGAACTCCGGGTCTATACCAGACGACACACCAGCCGGCCTGCTGCTGCTTCACCTTCACCTATTGATCTGGCACCTTCCACCTCTGATCATCCACCTTCCCCTCCGCCTGCTGCAGTCTCCCCTCCTTCTCATTCTCCTTCTGAGCCTCCGTTGCTTGCCAGAACACACTCTATGCTCACTCGATCCATGGCTAAGGGTTCCGCTGCGTCTTCCTCCTTCCTCGCTTCTGCACGTTCTATTCTCCCTGCTGAGCCTACCTCTTTTCATGAAGCTTCTCAGGATGCAGGTTGGCGTGCTGCCATGGCTGAAGAATTTGATGCATTACTGACCAATGCTACTTGGGATCTTGTTCCTCCTCCCTCTTCTGTTAATCTTATTGGCTGCAAGTGGGTATATAAAGTGAAGCAGAAGGCGGATGGTTCCCTTGAGCGTCTCAAGGCTCGGCTTGTGGCTCAGGGTTACAAACAACAACAAGGTATTGATTTTGATGAGACCTTTTCTCCGGTTGTCAAGTCGACCACTATTCGAACTGTTATTTCAGTGGCTTTTTCCTCTGGGTGGTCTCTTCGACAACTTGATGTAAAGAACGCCTTTCTTCATGGTACTCTCTCTGAAGAAGTTTATATGAAGCAACCGCCTGGTTTTGTGCATCCTTCTCTTCCTCATCACATTTGTCGTCTCCGAAAAGCGATCTATGGTCTCAAACAGGCACCTCGGGCTTGGTTTCAGCGGTTTACTTCTTTTCTTTTTGAACTTGGTTTTGTTGGCAGTACTGCTGATCCCTCGATGTTTGTTTGTCATTCCTCTTCTGGCACTCTTGTTCTTCTATTATATGTTGATGATATTATTGTCACCGGAAGCTCCTCCTCTCTTTTAGAGGCTCTTATTGTCACCTTACAACGAGAATTTGCTATGAAAGATCTCGGGCCGCTACATTATTTCTTGGGCATTGAGGTTAATCGTTCGTCTTCTGGTCTTCATTTGACTCAGCAGAAATATGCGCATCAACTACTTCAGCGCCATGGCTTTCTTGATAGTAAGCCCGTCTCTAGTCCTCTCTCTCCGACTTCTCGTCTCTCTTCTCATGAGGGGCGCCTTCTTGAGGATCCCTACATTTATCGTCAGATCGTTGGTGCTCTCCAGTATCTCACCTTCACAAGACCAGATATCTCGTATGCCGTCAACTCTGTTGCCCAGTATTTACATGCACCTCGTGAACCCCACATGCAAGCGGTCAAGCGCATTCTACGTTATATTCGCGGGACGCTGTCTTATGGCATTCCTATCTCCCGCTGTATCAATCCTTCTCTCGTGGCATTCGCAGATGCTGATTGGGCTGGTTGTCCCGATACCCGTCGCTCTACTTCAGGATATTGTATATTTCTAGGGCCCAATCTTATCTCCTGGTCCGCTAAGAAACAGCCCACTATTTCTCGTTCCAGTTCTGAAGCCGAGTATCGTGCTGTGGCTTACGCGCTTGCTGAGACAGTATGGATCCGACGTTTACTTCGTGACCTTGGTGTGTTCTTATGGCGCTCCATCAGCATCTATTGTGATAATCTCAGCACGACTTATCTTGCGCCAATCCTGTTCTCCATGCTCGAACGAAGCACATTGAGCTTGACCATCAGTTCTTGCGCGAAAAAGTCCAGTCTGGTGATTTAGAATTGGTTCACATCTCTTCTGATAAGCAACTTGCTGATATTTTCACAAAGCCTTTGTCACCTTCTCGATTTTCGGCTTTGCGGCTCAATCTTCGCATCCGGCCAGTGGATGCTTAGCTTGCGGGGGGATGTTACGATATATTTAGTATCTTATGGTATATTAGGATACTGTATATTATTATCATATATAGAGTAGGATTATATGGTATGTAATCCTAGTTGTAGTATTACTATAGTAGGCAATGTTACTATAGTAGACCTATCTCTTGTACTATATATTTTCATCAATTCAACCCAAGAGGGTATGCTCTTTTGCCCTTCTTTCAGTTATCCATCCTAAAATTGCTCTAGCCCTAATATGCTTGACCCTCTTAACCTTTTGGGCTTAGCTATCGCCTAAAATACGATAGTCGGTTCCAAATTCTGTAAATGTCACATTTCTCCCTCTTTTAAGTTCCGATGTGTTTGTCAGGCTCAAGCACACTCACAAGTATCAGATGATATGTGACTCATTTAGTTAGCCTTAGCCGATCTTGTGGGAACTGGAAAGTCGCGCTCCAATCACAACGGTCGTCAGCCGGAAAGCCGTGCTCTATTCGTTGTATAATCCTAACTCAGTCGAGACTCATCTCATACTTCCGGCTGGTGATTTGCACTGATACCAATTAAATGTGTCACCTTTAAAATTTGAAATAGTTCTATATCTATCTAAGTTATAATATGACTAAATCTCTTAATCCGGTTGTAGTATTTTGGGCAGCGGTTAAACGCAAGAGGTTAAGAGGATTAAGCGTGTTAGAATTATAATAGCTTAGGATGGATGATCCTCGGGTAAGTGGGACGTCACCCTATTTTGGAGCGTAATTTTTTGACTTGGTCCAGCTCTATATTATAGCTCTAAAGTTGCAGTTTTTCCTTAACAACACTATTGGACCAAATAGGCCGAAGGGCACTGATCAATCATAGTCGCCCATGAGCATGAGCCTAATTTCAAACTTAGTGTAATTAATGGCAAGATAAGGTCAAATAATTGATGGCTCAACAAAAAGGAAAATATTATTATATTTGCTCTTAATTAAAGGACAACTTAATATATAGCTGAAGTTTATTGGACGCGTGGTAGTTGTGCATCTATTTTTAGGTACTAGTTATCCAAGTGGTTGAGCTATCATGCTATAATCCATCAAAAAAAGGAGCCCTCGTGCTATTAGAATTGCATCAAATTAATTAAGAGTATTGTTTTTCACCACAATTTACCATAGTTTTCCAATCCTTGATGTTCAATTGTGTGTATATATATATATATATATATATATATATATATATATATATATATATATATATATATATATATATATATATATATATATATATATATATATATATATATAATTAGATTACTATACTATTAATAGTACCAAGCGCTTGGTGCTATTAGATATTCAGCCCTTGGATGAAGGGATGCGCGGTTAGGATGAGGTTAGGATGATAGTAGTCCCCTAGGGTTGAATGGGTTGTTGGTTGAATAGTATAATTTAATGGATGAAAATGGTTAAAATGGTAGATCTAACCAGAAAACTCGATAGCAGCTAGTGCTTGGTACTATCGATAGTATAGTGGCCGGACTCTATATATATATAGAATCCGGCTACGGTGCTATTAAAAATATCAAGCACTTGGTGCTTCTAAGTTTTTCGCCGTTAGGTCTACCATGTTGACCATTTTCACCCGTTAGATCATACTATTCAATCAACCACCTCTCAACCCTAGAAGATCACTATCATCGTAACCGCACATCACTTAATCCAAGGACCGAAAACTTGTAAGTACTAGTGACTTGATACTTTTAAAAACATAGAAGCTAAATTTTATATATATCTACATAGAATTAGGTTGGAATGTTTCTAATAGCACCAAGTCATTGGTGCTTCTAGATTTCGGGCCCTTGGATGAAGATGTACGGTTAGGATGAAAGTGGTCCCCTAGGGTTGAGTGGGTGGTTGGTTGAATAGTATGATCTAACGGATAGAAATGATCAAAAGGGTAAATCTAACGGTAGAAAATTTGGTAGCACCAAGCACTTGGTGCTATTAGAAGCACCCCAGTCGGACTGCTGTGCTCCTAATAGCACAGTAATCCTATTCTATATATGTATAATACTATCTTGGCTTACTGTGCTAAGTACTATTCGTTGGGAAACTACTACCATACTACTTTCGATTAAGAATTTCTGCTAAGAGAGTGTATGGTTTCACACCAAAATATGAAAAACTATTTTCAAAAAAAAAAGTTTTTTTTTATGGAAAACAGTCTTGTTCGTTGTTTTTGTTTTTCCGGATAAAATTTTTGAAAAACAAAAATACTATTACTTTATAAAAAAAATATTTTTTCTAGAAACCAAACAATGAAAATACTTTTTTAACGAGAGAAAAGTTTCTCAGGACATTAATTTTTCATGAAAACCAAACACCCCCTAATTTATTATTGGAGCAAAGCGAAGGCATTATGAAGCATGACCATTTAAGGTTCTTACATGGTGTTACCTTTTTTCAACGAATCTTAGGTTTCACCATTTTTGCTAGCTAGTTAGAACATTGTGAGCATTAACTCACATGTATATTTAGCCCCTTGATACAATTTATGTATTCATTTATTTTGATAACCTCTGTTTTTATTTCTTGCTCAGCCAATTATATATGTCAATATTGCTTGCCACTAATGTGTGACACTCCTCATGGTCTTGTTCCTTCCTAAATTAAATGAATTATTAATTGTTTATGAAATGAATAACTCATAACTAAACAAGAGGATAACATTTGAGGATAACATCAGAAAAAGCTAACGTTGAAAAAGCTGCTTGTGGAAGTACGTGATCGTACGGCATTGTGGTCTCTTTACTGTGTCTAATCTTCTTCTTCTTTTTTTTCTTTTTTTTTTTTTCTTTTTTCCTCGCGAAGCCTCGTTGCTTCACTCTGTTGCTAAATTCACTTTCCTATTGAATGAAGCGGTAGCATGCTACCTTTCCCTCAAAAAAAAAAAAACATTTGAGAAGATCTAATTTGGTCTCACTTTTTATGAACTTTGTGGGGTTAACTTAACATATTATTTTGCTCAATTCCCATATTAATTCAACTCGGATTGGAATTAATGTTATATCAAAATGAAATGAGTCATTAAATTTTGAATTAATGAAATTTTGAAAATTTGAAATTGAATTGAAATTAATGAAATTTTGAAATTGAAATCTCAAATATTAATCATTAAATTTTTGGCTTTTTTTTGTTTAGGAATGGTCTAATATCTATGAAAGAAAGTGATGTTACACTCTACTCATTATTGGCTACTTTAGCTGGGACAAGTCTAATCCTACTTTTTGGCCTAGATGAATTGAATGAAGGCAATGTTATTTTGCCACCTCTTTGTGGTCAGTTGTGTTGTGAACTACTTTAAAGACAAAATTCACATGTAAGGTGTTTTTGCAGGTTTGCATATCTTTGCGCAAAAATAATAGGGTGAGGAATGGGTTTGGCCATTTTCCTTCCATCCTATCAACAGTTTACCTACTAGAATTTGAACGCATCTATGTAACGACCTGACCCGATCCGCTAGCAATAATAACTCATTGGGTCCAAACCATCGTTCCAAAATATTTAAGCCCAGTTATTATTACTAGCGTGCGAGGCCTCATATATTTCGATCAAAATTATTTTTCCATCCGATGTGGGACTATTGGGGCGTTACGACCTGACCCGATCCGTTAGCAATAATAGCTCATTGGGACCAAACCATCGGCCCAAAATGTTTAAGCCCAGTTATTATTACTAGCGTGCGAGTCCTCATATATTTCGATCAAAATTATTTTTCCATCCGATGTGGGACTATTGAGGCGTTACAAACTCTCCCTGTTTAGACCCTGACGTCCTCGTCAGGTCCAAACCCGATAACTCACACTTCCGGTTGGTATTCGGCTCTGATACCAATTGTAACGACCCGACCCGCTAGCAATAATAATTCGTTGGACCCAAACTACTGGCGCAAAATACTTAAGCCTTCATTTATTACTAGCGTGCGAGGCCTCATATATTCTAATCAGAATCATTTTTCCATCCGATGTGGGGCTACCGGGTCCATTACAATATTGGTTTGACAGTTTTACACCATAAGTATTTTCATTCTCTCAAGTGAATTATTCTTACATTTGGTCTTTTTTCGAAATAATTTAAGATGATCTAAATAAATCAACTGACGTTTAGCTGATAGAAAGAACAAGTAAGATGGTACAAGCAATTCTTTGATTTAGCGGACAAAAAAAAAACCAAAAAAGAAAGAAAAATGTTTTCCACAATTGTGGTAGTGCTTGTTATTTCCATGGCTAGTATTAAAGGTTTTGTTTGGTATTAAGGTTCATCTAACGCTAATAAATAAAATAGAAATATGCTTCTGTGTTTTTCGGTTGTAGAAAAATATCGTAACCACTCATTGCGATATACGGAGCGGGATGTTTTTTTTGGAGAAAAAAAGAAGCATGCTACCTGCTTTATTCATTTAGCGAATGAATTTAGCTATATGGAGTGAGGCAGCAAGGCCTCAGAAAAGAGAAAAACCAACAGAAAAAATGTCAAAATAAAGCAAAATGAAAAGAAAAGGAAAAGAAAAAAAGAAACAAAAAATTCGTAAGCGTTACCTAACTCTACAATACTCAACCCACTCCCTCGCCAACGCTCTAATACGTTGCGATATACGGAGCGGGATGTTACATCGCACATAATGCAATCTCTATGCAATTCCAAGTAGAGCTTAAGTAGGATGAGAAGTTTCCTTTTGTTTGTTTATATAAAAGATGAGGGTAATGCTCTTTGGGCTTTGGGCTCATGAAGCCAATTTTGTGTTTGAAGCCTATAGATGTTAGGCCTTCCTGTGGGCCTATGACTCGGCCCAAGCCCATAATCAACCCTACCTGGCATCTTTTGTAGTCGGCGTTGGACCTTAAATTCGGCAACGAGATTCATTTCGCCACCGACTTAGCTGTAGAATCGGCAAGAGATAGAAGTCGGTATTACGAACGAAAAATATTAACAAAAAGAAAATTGAAGGGGCCGTATCAAAATTTGTTGATAGTTGAGGGGGTTTATATATTTTTGTCGAGAGGGGAAAAACTACCTTCGAGTCGAAGCCATCGTGTTTCTCTCTCTCCTCGTTCTCCTCGTCTTCGATCTCAAACTCCTCTCTCTCTCTCTCTCTCTCTCTCTCTCTCTCTCCATTTCTCTCTCCTTCTTGAATCCCCCTCGCCTCGATCCATCGTCTCCCTCCTCCCCCTCTCTCCCCTCTCCCACCTCCCATGGCGGGGCGATTCGGCCATGGCTCCGCCTCCCCCGCGGCGGCGGCGGCGTCGATGATCGTGACGAGCACGCCGAACCAGGAGCTCGCCCTCACCAACTTCGCCTACTGCTCCCCCGCCGATCTCCGCAGGTTCGCCGTCTCCGGATCGAAGCACGTCCTCGCCATGGTCGGCGATTCCTTCGTCCTCACCCTACGATATCCTTTTCATAGATCCGCACTCCAGTTTCGAATTATTACTTACATTGCTGTTTAGGATCGTATTTGTTGACATGAACACGAATCACTCGTCATTTCTAGGGCTCATCCTGTTTGATTCGTCTGTAACTGCTTGTTTTGTATGGGACATGAGGAATTGAAGCAGTTTTAGGAGAATTGATTGCACTGTGTTTTGTTAATTTTGAAGGCTTATCATCTAATTGATGATTAATAAGCTTCTATTGGTTATTGCATATTTGGTATTCTTTTCCTTTTCTTGGTCCTTGACAAATTCATACTGCTCATGATGCTGTTGTTGATGGTCGTATTGCTTTAAATGCAATCCAACGACGCCATGCTAAAGTTTCCGCCGGTGATTCCGTATCTGTTAGCAGGTATGGGAGCTTTAGTTCTCTCTTTTTGTGGATTTCTATAGTCGAATTTTCTTCTCATTGTTTTATGGTCATTTTGTGTTTAGTTTTGTCCCTCCCGATGATTTCAAGCTAGCACTGCTTACTCTGGAACTTGAATTTGTGAAGGGAAAGTCTAATAGGATTGAAGAAGTATGTCTCTCTCTTGAAATTCATGTATAATTCTAACTTATTTCATGCTCGATCTGGGTTACACTAATTCATAAGTTTGATTTGCTTTGCAGTTGGATGCTGTTGTTCTTGCCCAACAACTTCGAAAAAGATTTCTTGATCAGGTAAACAGACCTATCCTTTTTATTGTAACTAATAATGCATTTTGTTCTCCTGAGAGATAAACTCTTTCATGCACTGCAGCATATTCCCGAGCCTTTACTATCCAATTTGCTGATCATTTCTTATTTCACTACGTTCTTATCTGCTTGCTTATGGCGAAATAAGATGTAATATCCTTTCTTATACACTGTACAAGAGCCAAAAGTGTCGAGGAAGTTCTTTTACAGGTCATTTCAGGTAGATAAGTTCTGAAGGAGCCTGAATTATTGTGCAGGTTATGACGACTGGTCAAAGGGCTTCCTTTGAATTTTATGGAACAAATTATATCTTCACAGTCAATCAGGCTATGCTAGAGGGCCAAGAGACTTCCAGACCAATGGACAGAGGAATGATCTCCATGGATACATACATCATATTTGAAGCTTCTCAAAACTCGGGAATTAAGGTCCTCTTTTCTATCCTTAGTTTTTCTTGCATATAATTGTTGATTACCATCTTTAGGCAGTTGGTAATTCTCTCTAGGCATGGCCAGTCATAACTTGTTTGGCATGAAATCTGTGGTTTTGCTTCAGATTGTCAATCAACGGGAAGCTGCTAGCAGCAAGCTTTTCAAACAGAAGGAGTTCAACTTGGAAAAGTTGGGGATAGGAGGACTAAGTGTTGAATTTGCAGACATCTTTCGAAGAGCATTTGCTTCTCGAGTTTTCCCCCCTAATGTTGTCAATAAGTAAAGGCCTGATGTCATTTGAACTGATTTGAAGTTCTCCGGTTTTCATTGCAATATATTGTATCAAGCTTCTTTTGATGGCAATGCACTACAGATTGGGTATCAAGCATGTGAAGGGAATGCTACTTTATGGCCCTCCTGGTACTGGCAAGACGCTTATGGCTCGTCAAATTGGGAAGCTGTTGAATGGGAAGGAACCCAAGGTTTGAGATCTATCAATTAATGCATTCTTTGTTAAGATATGTTATACTTGCATCTAGTTGCTTCAGATATATATTGTAATTAGACTGGGTGCAGCATTTTATTCTCATTTTGTTATGCTTGATTACTGCATGAGCTTGTTGATGTCATGCTTGGACATTTTATAATTTGGGTATCAAGCTTCTAGACGGTTGTAATGTTTTGTACTTAGCCTTTTATAGTTGTTAATAAGTTTTTTATTATTATATTTCCTCTCGAAATCTATGCCATTTTTGCTGCTGGTTAAGGACTGTTCTGTACTTGTAACTGTAATCCTGCCTTGTGAACCTGTAGATTGTAAACGGGCCTGAAGTCTTGAGCAAATTTGTTGGAGAAACAGAGAAAAATGTGAGAGATTTATTTGCTGATGCTGAAAATGACCAGAGGACTCGAGGCATGCTGCTCCTTTCAATACATTTCTCTGTGTTCTGTGCCAACTAGAATTTCTAGTGTTTTCTGATGTTTCATGCCTTGTACTTGTCTCAGGTGATCAGAGTGACCTCCATGTCATCATCTTTGATGAAATTGATGCTATCTGTAAGGTAAACACTTTGTACCCTTTTCTTCATTATCATCTATTCCTCATTTAACATTTTTTTTTCCCTCTCTCAAGAAGCTAGGAATAGTCTTTATTATAGGAAAATTCCATTGGAAGCATTATATTATCACCTGAAACAGGGTCAGACACCTGGAGTTGTTTGAAGCATTTAGCTCCTTTTTTTTTATTCATCTTTTACTGTGTGCTGATAAATTACAAGTTCTATGATCATAATAACATACTTCGAGCTGCCATGTTTAATATAACTTTTCTTTTTTGTACATGGTATTTTCTTTTTACACTGAATTTGAGATGTGAATATGCAGTCTAGAGGGTCAACAAGGGATGGTACGGGAGTGCATGACAGCATTGTGAATCAGCTCCTTACAAAGGTAAAATCTAGTGGATTTCTAATCTACCTTTCTATCTGTAGTTATATGACTGCTGACCAGGTCATT
This sequence comes from Puya raimondii, assembly GCA_016920855.1. Classification (NCBI taxonomy): domain Eukaryota; kingdom Viridiplantae; phylum Streptophyta; class Magnoliopsida; order Poales; family Bromeliaceae; genus Puya; species Puya raimondii. The sequence goes on along the minus strand of JABWPP010000049.1, from coordinate 36,703,809 downwards.
GCTTTTTAGATAGATGGTGTTGAGTCATTAAACAACGTATTGCTTATTGGGATGACAAATCGAAAGGATCTACTCGATGAAGCCCTGCTAAGGTAAATTTCTTTTCTTTCTTGATTGTACTACTTAACTAACTTGCAAGCTTGCAAGGTACTTCTATTAGGAAAAAATAAAGGTACGTAAACTGCTATAAGATTTTATGGATTAGAATACCTGGGAGTATTATTATTAAGTGTTTAAATGATGTACCTGATGACAGATATTTAAATTTTGTAAAAATGCTGTATATTTTTTGCTGCTATTCTTTATAGTAAAAACTCTTAGCAGTTACATACTGTTTTTATGTTGCCATGATCGTCGAATTTGTGAGGCCATGTGGAAGACCTATTTAGTCCTGAATATAGAGATTATTGCGGTATGATTCTCATATTGTTAATTCTTTGCCATATTTTATTTCTAGGCCTGGACGTTTGGAGGTTCATGTTGAGATAAACCTCCCTGATGAAAATGGTCGTCTGCAAATTCTTCAAATACATACAAATAAAATGAAAGAGAACTCTTTCCTTGCTCCAGATGTGAGCCTTCAAGAGCTTGGTATGTGCTCTCTTTTTTTTGCTTCAGCTTTTCATTATTATGGTTCTTAAATAAGGATAATCACTCAGTAGAGGAAATTGAGAGCTCCCTAAAGCTAATAGAGGAAACATTAAAACATTATTCAATAAGAAGGTCAAGGTGAAGATACCATACCTAAAGTCCGAGTGCTCCAGTGTTTCTGGAGGTTGCTCTGTATCAGCTAGCTACTTATGGCTGATACTGGCATACGGCTAACTTTTGATGCATCAATCCTCTTTTTCGTGGATAGTTTTATCTAATTTATGTCTCTTTAGTATAATAATGTCAAGTAAGAATAAGTAATTATTTGTATCACAACATATGTCTGTATGTTGGTATATATGATTTGCTAGATATTCCATGCTAGATATTCTAGAAAGCTGAGATTATAGATTGACAATGTCCATTTATAAGGCCTTTTTTTATTTTCTGAATGAAGCTGCTCGCACAAAGAATTACAGCGGAGCTGAGCTGGAAGGTGTTGTCAAAAGTGCGGTCTCATACGCTTTGAACCGGCAAATAAGCATGGATGACCTTACAAAGCCTCTGGATGAAGAGAGCATTAAAGTCACTATGGATGACTTCCTGCATGCTCTTCACGAGATCATTCCCGCATTTGGTGCTTCCACAGATGATCTTGAACGATGCAGGTACTTTTTTTTCATCATTTATTATGACTTTTATACTGGGAATATTATACCACAGTTTCAAATTGGGATCATTTTTATCTCTGTCTAGCAAAAATTCCAAAAGGATGCCCAATAGTTAACTGTAAATCATATCCTGAAACAGTGATATTATTTCCACTGTGTCTTTTGGGGCCTTTACATGACAGTTGCACATCCATTGCTTGCTTCATGACTTAGCATTATCTATGTAGGCTCAATGGAATTGTCGACTGCGGTGAGAGACACAAACACATTTATCAAAGAGCTATGCTTCTTGTAGAGCAAGTCAAAGTAAGCAAAGGTAGCCCACTTCTTACATGCCTTCTGGAAGGCCCTGCTGGCAGGTAAATTCTCTATTACCTATTACTTGCTTATTTCTCTTTTGGGAATCTTTGTTCTCTAATTTTTATTTTTTTTTGGCCTTTTTCCCAGTGGTAAGACAGCAATGGCTGCTACAGTAGGTATAGACAGTGATTTCCCTTACGTGAAGATTGTAAGTTTCCTTCTCATTCTCTAATTGATACTACTTTTAATGGTATAATGGAGCTAATATGTTGATACATTTTATGACCGTAGATATCTGCAGAAACAATGATTGGCCTTAGTGAGAGCAGCAAAAGTGCAAAAATTGTAAAGGTTTGTTGGAAATGATTTGGTTAACTTCTATTTGTGTGAATTTAGTTTATGGATCTATGTGGGAGCTTTTCCTAGTGCTCGTCTCTAGTTCTGAATTAAACAAGAATCCAAAATTCCTCGCGCCTGTTTTTCCTATATACGTAACCTTGTGATGCCTTTATCATGCAGGTCTTTGAGGATGCTTACAAATCTCAATTAAGCATCATAATTCTTGATGACATTGAAAGGTAACTAATTTTCTTCTATTTACTTGAGTTTCTCATTATTACGCGACACTCTTAGGTATATAAGGTATCTTACATAATTATTTGTATGATAATAACAAAGCTCTATGAAATGTTTATGAATTTTGTTTCTTTCATAACTTATAAGAGATCCCGGACCCAGGACTTCAATTAACATGCTAGACGAGTTAAATTCTGTATGCTTCTATCTTTATTTTGATTTTTTGTATGATGTTATATATTTCAGGTTGCTGGAATATGTAGCTATTGGGCCACGCTTTTCAAATTTGATTTCACAAACATTGATGGTCCTTCTCAAAAGGCTTCCCCCCAAGGTTTGCACTATGTTTCCCTTTTTTCTTTTCCAGTTTAGTAAATCAAGAATATATTTACGAAATGTTATTTTCCCAATTTTGTATTTTTTTTATTGTAAACCCTTCTTTCTTGTTTTTATTTTACTTTTACCAACAGAGTATACTTCTCGCATGCAGTTTACATGTTGAAGCAATGGGACTACTTGTCTTCTTTTCTTTCAGGGTTCTCACTAACAAATTATTTTGCAGGGAAAGAACCTACTGGTTATAGGAACAACAAGTGAAGTGGGCTTTCTAGAGTCTCTTGGTATATGCGATGCATTCTCTGTCGCGTATAATGTTCCCAAACTGCACAAAGAAGATGCCAAGAAGGTAAAAAATAAAATAAAATAATAAAATGAATTTCGATGTATACAAGTAGCCATATTGTTTACAAGCCTTATTATATTTAGCACTGCCATATTAGGAGCAAGAGTCTGACGTGTGAACAAAGTAGCAATACTACAATTTTCATGTTAAAGCGATAAGAAACCGTGAATAACTGGACTGGTGAAGATTTGAAATAGAAAATAGCGCTAGTAGAAGCAGGAACTTGAGCGGTGGCCGTAAAAGTGGCCATAAACTTCTTCAACCCAGGGGCCCAATATATTTGTGTACTTTGTTATGTTTCTTTTTTTTTCAATATATAAGTTAGCTGCCATGATCCTATAATCATTTAGATCCTATGGCAAGTTTTGGCTCTGTGAGGATTAACGTTGCCTTTATCTTATCTCGTTTGCCTTTTGCAGGTATTGAAACATCTCGACGTTTTTGCCGACTATGATATTGATTCGGCTGCTGAGGTCCTGGATGATGTAAGCTTCCTTCTTCTCTTATTACTGCAGACTTTGTTCCTCTCTTAATTTCCTTGTTTTTTTTTATTTTCAAGAAAACTAATCAATTTTCATCACGTTCTTACTAATTTGGGATGGTTACAGATGCCTATTAAGAAGCTATATATGCTTGTCGAGATGGCTGCCCAGGGATCCATGGGTGGAAGCGCAGAAGCTATTTACTCTGGAAAGGAGAAAATCAACCTAAATCATTTCTTCGATATCTTGGGCGACGTCGTTTCACTTCGCGTCTAAAATTTTCATATACCTTTACGCCCCGAGTGAACTAGGCTCTTTTTTTTCTTCTTTTCTAACCTCTGATCTTTGGCTCCCCCCCTCAGCTCTTTGTTCCCTTCTCTATAGATTGGCATGTTGAGATGAATTCTCTCCTGTTTTTGAGAATTCTTCTTATTGTGTGTAATGTTGTTTTCTTGTACCTTTTATTTGATCATCACTTCTGAGAGGAAAGCTATTTGTAAGACTGACTCTCTACACAGTATCGGAACGAGTTTTTTCATTCAAGTTACATCTCAGTTTCGACGAATTTGCATTCCGTATCGGAACGAGTTTTTTCATTCAAGTTACATCTCAGTTTCGACGAATTTGCATTCCGAGATGTCGTAGATGGTAGCTACGTCTCATTCATCCATTTTCTTCCTTAAGGATCCAGAATCTTAAGTTTTACATATCTGACTGCTGAAGAATTTGTTCTATTGGAAACGGATTAGAATTTTTTTTTTTTTAAAAAGGAAAATGCAAAGTGATTGAACTGAGGTTTTGGGAGATAAGCTGGTGGTGGTGGTGGGGAAGAGTAGTGGGCGGCTGCGGCCTCAGCCGCTACGACTTGTGATGGCGGTAGAGAAGTGGTGATGATTATGATTGCGGCCGCCAACCGTCTCTAGTGCAAATGGCAAAAAGTTTGGTGGTTGGTCCCCGAGGTCCCAAGTTCGAAGCCTAGTTGTTTTACATTTTCAGCTAAGTTTATTTTTAAAAGAAATAAACAAAGCAGATAGCATGTTATCTTTCTCTCAAAAAAAAAAGAAGAAAAAAAGAGAATATTATGATTGCGGCCATAATAGGATTTTTGTGGCAGTGGAAGGATCAGAAATGGCAGTAGCGACAGTAACAATCTTTTTTTTTCTTTTTTCTTTTTGGCTGGTTCGGCAAAAACCATTGGATCGGTTGGCTCCCACAGTGTAACAGTGTGGCTCCTCTAATCCAATAAAAAGGGTCCGATTCGGTTTCAACATTTTTAGTGGTGGCTATATAAAACCAATAGCAATCACGAGTTTCTTTGTTTTTGTTTTTTGAGAGCGTAAATCATCAGTTACCCAATCCCAAAGAGATCAGAGGACTAGAAATATCAAAATGACGGCCCACAAGCTTCCAAACAATCTCAACCCACAATAGCTTTCCTCTTTTAGCTGATTTCACAAAGTTTGTAACACACGCAACTCTCCCTTTCAAAACATTTGATTTGAGTGGCATATATATATATATATATATATATATATATATATATATATATATATATATATATATATATAGTGAAATGATACTTGATGCAATACATAATTCCTTCGAAAAATCATATCAAAACTCTTATCAAGAGCGAGGGTGACCACACTACGGGTTTCGTGAGCTTATCTCTAACCTTTGTGGGGCGACGTTAACATCTGAGGCTGAGACTACAAATCACCCTTTGTGCTAATGCATGCGCCTCTCAAAATTATTGAGATTCCTTTGTATGCTTCTAAGCTCTGGCGTGTGGTTGGCACGGAGAAGCAAAGCTAAGCTAAGCAACTTGCGCGCGCGTGTGTGTGGCGCGTACGAAACTCCGCACCTTTTGAATGAATGGTAACGCTCATGTGTTGAATGGCTATAAATAGAGGCCAAATCCAACCTCCTCAGGAGAGCATATTAAGTTCAAGTTCTGAGTAGTAAACACTGCAAACTAGGCCTCGCTTCTCTTTCATCTTTCGCCATGTCGGGCACCTGCGGCAACTGCGACTGCGCTGACAAGAGCCAGTGCGTGTGAGTGCTCCTTCCGCCCTTCTTCTGCTTACTGTTTTTATAAGAGCACTTGACAAATAAAAAAGTTTGAAACTCCTGCTGCAGCAAGAATCAAAAATAATATCTTAAGACGTAAAAGCAGAAGCTCATATTTCGTACTTCTACTTTTGTGTGCCGCAAAGAGAACATAATTTTATATGTATATTTATAAAACCACTATGTAGATCGTATTTTATCAGACAATACTATATCTTACAGTAGGGTTAAACATGCTTCGTGAACTCCACAAAAGAATGGTATCGTCTACAAAGCCACGTATGCTACGGATTGATCAAAGTTACTGGATTTATTTATTTATTTTTCTTCTTAATATCCGGAGTTTGGCCCTCTCTATATTCTTATTTGGGAGTCCCCTGCGTTGAGACTCAAATCCAAAACACTCCCAAGGGTGTTTGTAACTTCTATAATTCCACAACTTTATTTTTGAGTTGTAACGAGTATAGAGATACAATTCCATTCTAAAAAAGTAAAATAAAAAGTAATAAAGATTTGGCGAAATACACAGGATAGTATTTGGATTGTAGCTATGTATGATTTTGTTTTCTCGTACTAAGTTCAAAACTTGGCTCGATATATGCAGGAAGAAGGGAAACAGCTACGGCATGGAAATCGTTGAGACTGAGAAAAGGTATTCATTTTGATTCTCCAACATTTATTTTATGTAACACCTCAACATTCCCACATTGGATAGTCAAAAAAATTATGGTTAAAAACATAAGAATCATGAATCCTAATAATAATAGCTGAGCTGAAGCATCTTGGACTGATGATTAGGCAAATAACTGAGCTTACGCATTTTAGATTGATGGTTTAGAATCCAACGAGTTATTAATGCTAATGGGTCGGGTTGTTATATTTTTACTACTAAAAATGTGAATCTCGCTCCTCTGCAAATTTATATCAAACTGGCATTTAAGAACCTATCACCAAAGAATTATCTGTCATGCTCAGTATTCGTTTCGCAGCACGAAAACTCCAAAATCAGTGTTCCAAATCAAAATCCAAACATAATTCTTTCGCCTAATTTGTACAGCTACTTCGACAGCATCGTCGAGGCCCCTGCTGCCGCCGAGCACGACGGCAAGTGCAAGTGCGGTGCTAGCTGCGCTTGTGTGGATTGCACCTGCGGCAAATGAGCAGCATATGTGTGTGTCTGATATATAATCAAAGGAATGTTTAAAGAAGTATATCAGGGACTGTCATGGTGTATAAAAATTGGCAGTTTGGAATAAAATAGCTGGATTATATATCTAGCTTGTATCTAAACTCCACAAGTGATCTTACTTAATATATTAGTATTGCTGTTATTATTAATGAATTGCAATTTGGCTCCTAAACCCTTTGCCAGTACAGTTTAGGCTCTGAACTTACCGAATTTCTTGCAATTTCATCTCGTAATGCATTTTCCTGAAACTCTGATTTCCGCTCGTAGTCGTGCATGTGATATTGCAAGAAATTAGTAAGTTCAGATAGTAATCCGGTTAACCGAAAGATTGGCGACCAAGTTGCAATTTGGAATCATACACAGACATTCACCCAAGTTTTCATTTACAGAGAGTGGCTTCAGTTACAGAGAGCAACTCACGGCATCTGCGATTAGTTGCTCATGATTTCAACCATAAACAAAGAAATCGAGCTTCCACAGTAACAACAACGAAAAAATAATCTTTTACCTTTCTATTAATTCTATGGTATTTGGGTTCACAACAAATATAAAAAAAAAAAAAAAAAAAGTGTTACATAATGAAATGATGCAAAATCCTAAGATGGATCATAAGCCCTTGAAGAAACAAGTATAAACACCCCGAAGTGGAATCGATCAAAAATTGTAGAAAACAAAACTTATATCATTTTGAAGTCATTCGCATATATTTCCAGGTTTACTCTTCATAGAATCTGGCCCGTATCGTAATGCGGCGAGCCTACACGATTGCTCCTTTATCAACACATACATCGAAGGCCTCGCATGGGGGACGATTCCGAACTCGTCGTTGTATTCTTCCATGTCTTCGGCCATGAATTGCCAAGCTAAGGCACCGGCCCCTGCTCCATTTTTCCTTGCGGAGTCGTAGATTATATCATATATAGACTTGTATAACACATCTCGGTGCGAGTGATTGAAGTCTTTGTTCTTGTTTGAGAGCCCAAATTCCGTGAACAAGACAGGATTTTCGAGTTCTTTGTCGCCGTCTTCGATGTGAGAGATAACCCATTTGGAGATGTAGTTTATCTTCTCATTGAGATCTGCATTCACCAACCTGCAAAAAAGAAAGAAAAAAAATCATCTAAAAGTCCAAATATGGTAACAAATCAATTTTCGGAGGCGCGCATGAAAATTCAGATTCTGTAGAGATGTATGAGTTAAATTGGATACTTCTACAGTTATATGAATGTAAAAAAGTGTCTAAAAGATACATGACGGAGTCGAAAAGGAAAAACACGTCAACGTGAGTGCGATTATTGCTCACCAACTATCGGGATAAACGTGGACAGAAGCAAAGTCAATATCTGGAACTTTGGAGTTCCGAATGAAATCCGATCCGAGGGTACCGAACCATTTCCCAGGATTCACGCTCTGCTTCTCCGGCGGAGATGATGGACCGTAGAACCCCTCGAGCCCGATTGTCAGAAGATGGTTTTTGTCGATCGACTTCACATACGCAGCCATTTCTTCAATCCAACCCTGCGTAGTTCAACAAAAGTAAAATTCATGAAGCAATAACATAATAAGACCTGGATATATTTTTATTAAGAACTCGTACAATCCGAGGACCAATGTATTCTGGATTTGGCATATGGAATTGCACTTTAGTTGGAGATGTTGATTGAATATAGCAGGAAATGAAGATAAACAAGAAATACTTCGAAAAGATACATCCTGAATGTTCTGATCAAGAACAAATTTGAATTATAACTAATACAAAGAAATGTACGGGCGCATCAATAGGCGTATTATTGGTTTCAACAATGAACTTACCTGGAGCGTATCGCCTGATGCATCAGACATGCATCTTGGCTCATTCATCAGCTCCCACGCAAAGATCGCAGGGTCATCTTTATACTCGATCCCGTTTAAGTGGTTCTTCCTCGTCAACAACGTCTGAGAAAGGAATAAACAGAATACATTGAAATAACGTAAAATATGAATGTAAAACATACCAAAAGTTAACTGAGTTCACTGGCCATTTATTTTTAGGAAGTAGAATGGATTCAGATACATTTACACGCCGAATGAACTTTACAGGGATCAAACAAACAGAACAAAAGGTTTGAAAATTAATCTTAAGAAAGAGAGTATTTACCCTGAGATATGTTTTGAAGTAACCGCGGATAGACGGATCGAAGAAGAAGGAATCATTCGAGGCGCTCGTTCCGATCCCCTCCTCCCATGCCCATTTAACATACTGTGTTTTCCCACCGTAAGCGTCGAGATTGTTCGCCAAGCTTAGAAGCAACCTAATTCCATGTTTTTGTGCTTCCACAATTACGCGATCCAGCGCCTGTATTTCTCCACTGATCAGCACAAGTAATAAACAGTAAAAAAGTGAAAAATTGCACAAATTGTAGCAGCTATGGGAAGCAAACATTAGGGTTTCTCCTCTTCATTGTGAATCAGAATTTATATTATCAACATTAATGAGCCCATCAAGTAAATTATCAAAAACAACAATTATAGAGCATGTAATACCTTGAACACACTCTCACCACTAAGCACAAGCCACATTATACCTCAAAATCCAAAAAAATTATGAAAAAAAAGCCAAAAACCTCAAATAAATCCTCCAAAATTCACTTTCTTAGAACACAAAATTATAATTTAATACCTTAAAAACATTCTCATCAAAATGCCCTGGTGAAACTTGGAGAGCATTGTAGTAGCCATCGTTGAAAGCCCAGGTCCTGCACACAGTGAGGCCCATTTTAGCACCAGCTCCTAGAACTGCGCCGACCCTCGGCCGCGTCACCTCCTCCACAGCTTGATCCATTAACCAATACGAGTTCCACCCATTCACGTAGAACACTCTCCCCTCCACGTAGAACCTCGTCCCGTTCCTCTCCACAAAGCTCGCTTTTTTATCCTTGGAATGGAACTCCACATCCCCAAATGAGAAGTATATCAAAGCAACACACATAACAAGGCCTAAAACATGGTAGAACACTCCATTATAGGCCCGCATTGTTGTTGTTGTTGTTGTTGTTGTTGTGAGTGATAAGCTTCTTCTTGATCTTCCTCTACTCCTACTTAAGCTTTTTGCGCCATTAAAAGCTATAAAAGCTATGGATTGGAGAGGAAAGTGGTCAAGTTTGGATCTTGTGTGCGTAGCTTATAAGCTGCTTCTCCTTTTTAAGCTTTTCCCCACCACCATTGAAGCTTTGCTAATGAAGGAGAAGGGGAAAGTGGCCAAGATTGGATCTTTGTATGTAGCAACAAGACAATGAGCTTTCTCTGTGCTTCTAAACTTGGCTGGGAGAATCTTAGCACTGTAACAAAGATTAAAAGAAAGGAAAAAAAAAAAGCTATTCACAGGTACCAAATAGCCATTTTGGTGCACAAAATCCAACAAAGGGGAGATGTGTGATGTGTGTCCCTCACAAGAGCATGCCCCACATGCTGTTCTCTGACTTTAAAGAGTGAAAATGGACCACAGCAAAGAAGTGGCCACTCAAGCAATGGATCTCAAATGCTTATATAGCTCCATGGATAAAAATGGGAGCTTGAAGAAGAGGGGGGGAAATGAGTTAAATGCACTAAGTAAATTGATGGGCATCTTTTTATGGTGTGAGGGGACTTATAAGGTTGGAGAAGTACAAGCAATAAGTGGTTGGCCTCTTATTCTTTTGTATTCTTTTGTATTATTATTATTATTTTAAGATTACTTCTGGGTATCCCAGATTTGAGTAATGTTACAGGACCCATAAAATTTACCATAAAATAATGTTCATGATGATGTTAGCTGTTTTTTTTTTCTTTTTGAGTTGGTTTCATCTTTGATTTTATATATAAAATTTAGCCAATACCCTAATAATTGTCATAGATACAATAAATATTTTTTCTTAATTTATCGACTTATATTACAGAAGCTAATTTGCGTCCAACATATAAATAAATCAACATATCAGCAATCTATAAAAATAGTATTTTAACTGTACTCTTGAATCAATCATATAGATTTGAAAGAAAGGTTGTTGTGCAAGGTTGTCATCCATTGTCTTCTCTCACCAAATTATGTCGAAAAAAGGTATTAAATTATTTGGGAGGTCAAGGCCCTCCATATGGTATGTCTCCGAGGCCTGCCTAATGTGACAAACATTTTGATCTTTGGATCCATTTATTTATTCAATGAGTACTTGAAACCTCAACTTTTCAGCACCATCTCCCTCTTAAGAATGTGGACAAATTTTGTGGGGTAAGCCAATGTAATCTCTTTAGCAACGAACTGTTTTTTTTTTTTGAGAGAAAGATAGCACGCTACTCGTTTTATTCATTAAAAATATGAATTAGGCTACAGGGGTGAGGCAACAAAGACCTCGAAGAAGGTGAAGGTACACACACGCACAAAAAAACAAATAATAATAATAATAATAATAATAATAATAATACTAATAATAATGTCCGGTAGAAGAAAGAGTCTACACCTAGAGATTGAATAACTGTTTGATCTTAGAAATAGCCAACTGGGAGTCTGGCTAGACCTGCCAACTGGGAATTTATTTTTTGAGAGAAAGCAAAGAACTGTTATTAAGTCGCAAAGGAGGGATAATAATATAGAGGATAAGATCCAATGACTAAACAAAGCCAATTGGGACCCAACACTTGGTAAAGGAAATGATCTATGTGAATAATGATCCTCCTCTCTGGTATTGAAAATGTAGATAAGAAGAATTCAATCAGATTTGCATCAGTAAATGCCTTTGTTGTATTATATTGAAGTGGGAGTAGGAAGAGGATAGCTTCATTCATTAACTTTTGTTGTGAAACTCCCATTACAGAGGAAACTAAACTAATACCACCTTTAATGATGGAATTTTAAGCCTGAAAAATGTTTTTAATCAGAGTCAAAGTAATTTGCCCAAATTACTGCTTTGCCATTCTGAAAAGTCTCTTTACTTTGCTGTAAAAAACTATTCTGAGAAACTTCTCAAGCTAAGAATCTTAGGCCCAAATGTTAGGCTAAAATTAAGAGAGACAAATAGTGGCCATCAACTAAGAATGATGTACATGTTACCTACTTGATTCTTTTTAAGATATGGGTAGGAGGCGCCGTGTCGCAGTTCTTAGTCGCATTTCAAGTGTCAAATTTTTCTCGCTTTTCAAATGGCTTCTCTACTTACAAATTTGAAAATACGTGTTTGGCGAACTGAAATTAAAGAGATTCTAGATAAAGCAAAAAAGTTCAAATAACCTTCTATATCCCAAAAGACCAATATTTTAATTTGAAACATCTTATTCAAGCTAAAGAAGAAGGCTATTATGAGAAAATAAACAAAGAATGAGCTAATTAAAGCTTTGCCGGTCTAAAAGACAGTGTTGAATATAAAATATTAAGATATTATTATCTAGCAGTTTGAGGTTTAAGAGATAATCAGTCATTTCACATATTATTATACATGTTCTTGAGTTGAAATTCTATCACCCATCAAAAAGTCGAGTGCCTAGTGGAGAGAAAGAGTATTAAATTATGAAGGGATAAAATAGAAAAACTTATGAAGGGTTAAAATAGAAAAACTCTCACATTGGAGGAGTATGGAGAAAGGCTTTGTTAAATGTGCAATTAACTCAATTTTTAAACAACTTGTACTATACTATCTTCTTTTCTTTTTTTTTGAGAGAGAGATAGCAAGTTACCTGTTTCATTCATTAAGTAAAATGAATTAGGCGTACAGCATGGAAGCAGCTATGGCCTCCGAAGCACAGCAAACAAAGAAAAAAAATGACGAGTAGCATAAGTGAAAAAGCAAGTAAAAAGACGGGGAAGAAGAAAGACGGCGGAGTCTGAACCTGAGAGTGGCTTAGGTCAGCTCGGTCCAAGAGTTAAGCAGAATCTTAATACGGTCGAGAGCCCGAAATACATTTGGAGAATTTGTTTGGAAGATAATATTATTTTTTTCCGTCCAAACCACCCACTTGTACTATACTATCACATTAGAATTTCTTTTTTTTCCCTTTTTTTTATTTTTTTTATTTTATAGGTTACCAAACCGAAGCAAAAGTCAGAGGTTGTAATATCCTTGACTTGCACTTCAAGTCACGTTGTGTCACACTTAGTCACGGGCCATCATCTCTTGGTTGTTTTGTTGCGGAAGATAACATTGGCACGTTGCTGTACAAAGTCACAAACCGGATTGATGGGTTTGTCCTCTACAGCATCATGTACTCATATCATGCCACGTACCTCTTCCAAAACTTGACTGCGCTGTATAAATATTTTATATATCGGTGTATTATTTTAATTTAATTTTTAAAAAAATTATATATTTGGGGGATGAAAAGTATAGTCAAATATTTAAAATAATATATTATATTTTGATTTTCAAATTATTTTTTTCAGAATATTGCCGATGAAATATATATAGTTATGGTACTAAATAATCATGGATAGTAAAATAAAATAAATATTTTTGAATAATTTATTCCGACATGTAAACAATGTCTAAATGATTTAGGGCAATGCTACTCATACACCGTATACTTGAGCGTAAAGTTTACACCCCTAGTTTTTTTAAAATACTATAACCTTACGCTATATGGAATGTACGAGTAGCATTTTTCAATGATTTATTGCTTTCATATGTTTGTTGTAGACTCGAACTTACGTTCATATTATGCAATGGAACTCATTTCCAAATCTAGGGCTGCAGGTAGCATGGTTAAAAAACCGGTCGAACCAATCAGGCAGAACCGGGTACAAATAAGCTGAAGCAATAGAATCAGTTGTTGAATCACTGATCGAACCAATATAACGCGGAATCCGATTTTTAAAACACTTTGCACCTAGGCTGCTTGGATAAAGTACGCAATGGATGAGGCCCAAATAGAGATTAGACTCAGGAAATTGGGCTCGGATCAGACCGGACTGGGCCGTCTTCAGGTCGGGCCAACTATGCTGACTGGTTGGGCTCGACCGGACCATTAACATAATGCCTATATTGTTATTAGTACTAGTTTTAGAGGCACGAAATTTAAAACTTAGGAAAGATTCTATGTTACATGTCAAATGTGTTCAATTTTAAGGCACCAAGATTTGATCTGGTAGGGTCACTACAAAGCACCTGCATATGTATAGAGAGGCGCTGAGCCCATTTTTAACCGTAAAAAAAAAAAAAAAAAAAAAAAAAAACTAAAATTTAAATCAACAAAAGATAACACATTATCTCAGTTGCTCCCAACATATTAAGTATATATGCATGAAAAGAGCAATTTTGAATGTTATTTATTTGAATTTGAAATTGGTTATGTACAGCTACAAATGAATCAGCTATCGACAATTTCTGACCAAAAAATTACAGAGCACTTGTGCCGCATGAATATATAGTAAATCACCAACATCCTCTACGCAATCTTGTAACAAAGAAAGAATTATGACCTACTCCAAAAATTCATACCGAGTTGTTCTCCCTTGCAGGGGCAGCTTTAGAGCGATGGCGCCTCGAACCCGACTTCCTATCCCGCCCTCGCCTCACGGGTACCTTCCTTGATGCAGAAGTTCTTGTTACTGCCCCGTTCACGGCAGCGCCGGGGAATAGTTTTCGAGGTGCTTCGCGAGCGACAAAAGGAGGTGGGGGCGGCGGCAATGCGGCGAGCCTCTGCTCTAGCAAGTCTCTGTGATATGACTGCATAGGGCAAGTCTAGCTTGTTAAAGCAAAAACCCCTATCTATCTATGTGCAAGAAAAGAGAGGAATAAAGAAATGTACAGCAAAACCTGAACTGTAAGACATTTCAACATTGGTGCACCAACTTTCTAGCTTTTAATTTGAGATGTATAGTTGGGGGTAAAAATGAAGAAAAATACAAGAAACTATGGCAGGGGAGGGAGTACCTGAACTACGAAGTCACGCCTTTCGCAGTCCAGGAACATGTCTGCAGTCCAATTAACTTGCGACATTATTTTGTCTCTTACGGTACTAAAACTAAGCTGATCCCTGGAGGTAAAACGGTCGACTTCATTGAACCAGAGACATGTGAAGAGATTCGTGATCGGCGTATGCTCTCTTATTATCACACAGCCTTCAGGGACATCTGATAACGGTAATCAAAGTTAGAATTTCCCAGTTTGCAGCGGCTTAAACTGAAAAAAGAGATTAATACCCACCACTTGTGATCGGAAGCTTAGCTGGAGTGTAGCGAGTCAAACCCTCTCTCTTATAAAACTCAATTTGGGAATCAATAGACACATTATCATACTTTCCAGCAGCTTTATTGGCCTCTGCTTCTTCAAAAACATCAAAGCGTTTGTAGTGCCTTGAGATAGCAAATGTGACTTTTTTCCTCCACAAGAATCTGAAAAGATGTCGAGAAAGTATTCCAAGAGTTAAGGAGATAAGATGAACAAGTAAAAGACGCCAAAAAAGCAAAAAAGTACAAGATAACAATTATTTATTTGGTCCAACTTTCTCATACGCCGCTCAAGTTCCAAAGAAGTTACACAAGAAAAGATGTACAACTCGGCTAGGAATTAACTTTAATCCCTCTATTTTATTGTTAATTCTATTGTTAAGTCTATTATTAATTCTATTGCACAACTCGGTTAATTCTATTGTTAAACTTTAATCCCTCTGTTCTATTATCGTGTGCTCTATATTTATCAGGAGCAGCCCCATATGGTGAAAACTGTACTGGGGTAGTTTGACTGCCTGTTTTCACTAAACCACTTCTACATGCTCTATAAACAACAGAATGGTAGGAAATATCAGATAAATCTTTTAATCATGTGCACTCGGCATAGGCCTACAATCTTAAGTACTTGTGTATCAGTTGACCAAATACTAAAAGTTTAGGCATTAG
This sequence comes from Puya raimondii, assembly GCA_016920855.1. Taxonomy (NCBI): domain Eukaryota; kingdom Viridiplantae; phylum Streptophyta; class Magnoliopsida; order Poales; family Bromeliaceae; genus Puya; species Puya raimondii. Next base: position 36,688,409 of record JABWPP010000049.1, on the reverse strand, counting down.
ATTGCCTGATCATCTGATCAGCAATAGTACATACATTTTTCTCCAACAGAAACAATAGTACATATATTCAGACATGCTTAAAGATAAACACACCGAGTCTATAGAGTATAATTCTCATACAGGCTTTCATACCTTATTAGCATCTCTCACTTTATGCCACAAATTTGATTTTCTGTCAACGCAAAGCTTAAACAGGAGTAGAAGGCAGAAAACTGCTATAACTAATAGAGCTTACATAAATGCATGCCCAACTAAAGTCCACACAAAACTAGGCAGCATATAAATGCATGTTGTTATACATATATACTTGATTTACAAGTGTAACGCTTACTGCCGGATGCTGTTGATTCCCTTCCATATACATACTTCACCATACAGTAAACTGATCAAAGAATACTGGTCACAAAGATAAAAGATTGGCACTTCTTAGTAAGTAATATACCTCTCAAGAATCGACAAGGGATCCATGACAAGCTCTAGCTTTCCATCAATCCATAAAGACCACTGTATATTTGGGAAAAGTCTATGGAGCAGAAGTTTAGGAATCTGCATGAGATGAACTTGTTAGCACCGTACAACATATATTATAAACATGAAAGTTGCAAAAGAATATACTGCAGAACCTATGCAAAGTATATTAATCTTAACTACGATTTTCATACATGAATGAAGAAATATAAAGCATCAGACAAAGACAATCCATTTAATTTTGGATATCAAAGCTCCAATTAATTGCAAGTAAAATATTGAAATGGCTAGTTGCCACCAGCTCAAATATGTAAACAACAAAAAATGATAAAATATAAATGAGACAGAATTTTTCAAATTAGGATAAGTTCTCACTTATCCAAATCTTTAAGGTCAGATCTTATCCATTTGCAAATTCTCATATTTTCTCATGTCCGAATTTATCCCTGAAGATGACACCACAACCAAGTTAACAACCACTTAAGCCTTTAGGGTCTGCTTGGTTCACTGAATCCATAAAGCCCATGTGAAATCACTTTTACACTAGTATCTAGCCTGAATAATTCGTCATTATCAAACTATTAATTAGAAGGCTCTTCTAACATGACTAGTTTTATAGACAGACATGGGCTAGTATGATGCCATATTTCAACACTCGAACAATAATATAAGGGAAATTCTTTAGACAAAGGTACCTTTCCATTACGTCTTGCATCCGCGTAAGGTAGGTTGCGGACTACCAGCACCCTCCATAACCCAACTCTTTTCCTGCTGTCAATTGTACTGCTGTTCCTTATGTAGGCATATGTTTCTTCATCCACAAACATGTAAAAGCATACGTTTTCCTTCGAATATTCACTGATATGCTTTGGTTGTTGTATTATATCATAATTTCCTGCCCAATCAGATAATAGCAGATGAATCAACCTAAACAGTAACAAGCAGCAATGACCAAAGAAAAGGACAACATATTAGGGGGAGACGTGCACAAACAGCAGTGCAGTAGCTCTAACAGTTCAATACCAAAAATAGCAGATGCTACGAGTATCCCACGGCATTGCTCCATTTCAAGAAGATCAGCATAATCTAGGTCAAACCCACTCCCTTGGCTAGGTTTCTTTCCTCTCACAAATCTGATCAGACAATAAAGAATGACAACAATAATATAAGCAGGATGAGCAGATATTTGTCCCTTCATAAGACTAAATAAACAACTAGTGGTTGAATCTCAAAGTTTTAGTGTAGACCCGTGAAAAGCACATGACAAAAAGAAAACCTACCCACAATGAACAGTCATTGACTCTTTTATATCAAAATATTCATTCCTTTGCTCAAGAGATGGGTATCCTCCAAATAAAGAGCCTCCAATTGACTCATTCATGACCAAAGTCTCTTCTGAAACATAATTTAAGTTCTTAATGACAGGTGATTCTGATGGCAAAGGTGGCATGAGCATCAAGGCCTCCTCAACAGAGACATAGCAAACAGGACATGCTACAACAGAAGAAGAACAGGAAAACAAAGCAAGTTAAATCATGGAATCCATTATGAACATCGTTTACTAGTTAAAGACACTAAATCAAATGTGCTAAACTTACGGCGTGGCCCAGTTCTTTTCTTATCGAGCGGTGGAAGAGAAAACGAGAAATTTTCACATGGATGATGTGTGAAAAGTGTCATTGGAGGGGAAATTGGAATATGAGGCTGAATTTGATTGCTAATGGCAGTAAACTGTTGCTTTGTAGATTCCGTAGTAGTTGTGTTACCAGGTTTCATAATAATGCTGACATGATTTGAAAATTCCAATGTATTCCCAAATCTAGATGATTCATCTTCGTCTGAAACAAACCACAAAGAACAATGTTACAATTCATTGCAGGGCAGTACTAGATTACTAAGTATTGTTTCGAATGACAAACATCAGAAGTTTAGTGCAATACTATTTAACCAAGAACAGGGAGAAAAGTTCCATGACTTCAACTGGCACCTATATAAAACCAGTAAAACCTCTTTAGTTTACACGTTATCACTTGCTTTCAGGCAAATATAAAGCAAAACATAGGTATCTGTTTTACCATCTAAGCTCCTAATTAACAAAGGTAAACAAGAAATTATTCATAGCTTCACTGTAACAATCCACTACTTGCCCTTCTGCTTCACAATGATACTTCCATATAAAGCCAGTTGAAGGAAAGAAGCAGGAAGGACAATCGCGTGATGTAACCAGAAATGAAGTAATCACTTTCAAATTTGTGACCGACGAAGAAATCCGTACATCCAGTAATGGAAATGTGTGACTAGCATCAATACCTTAATCGCATGATGTTAACACAAATGAAAGTGATCACTTTTAAATTTGTGACTGATGAAGAAATCTGTGTATTCAGTAATGCAAATGTGTGAGTAGCATCAATACCTATCACAGACAATTTTCTGAGACGAATAACAAGATGAGATACGGAATTATACGACGGATAAAAATAACAGTAACTTGGGCCCAACTGCTACTGCTTGATCAAGTCTCAGCTCAGAGCCAAAGCAACCTACTGGTATGAAGCCCATGCTATGTCTCATTATGTATGTATTAAGTTTTTGGCATGTCAAGTTGTAGAGTGTTTGTGTGATACCACCTAACACCAGTCTGGACCCAACCAGACCAATAATAACAACTAAAGCATGATTTAGGTACCAACAACCAGAACAAAAACTGACCAGGTCTAACAACTGGTGTAATAAAAAAAAAAATATAAGCAATATACATGGTAAAATAATATGCAGATCTACTCATAAGTATGCATATTGCATTTCTCAATCTTCAATAACATAAGCAATTCCTGTGATCTCACATACTACAGATGACAATTTGGACATGGTTAATCATCTTAACTGGAACTTTCTCATGACAAACATCCCACTTTGTATAGACCATAAAGCAATTGGAAACATTGAATTAAAGGAGGTTAAGCTGGTGGGATGGGAGGGGATAAAGTTCACAACAACATTACTGAACAAATAGACTATAGAAGTTTAAAACGTAAAATGATCAACTAGCGCACTTGTACTTAAGAAACCTCCAGAAGTGCATTACTGGGTAATTCATGCACGAACAATAATCAAGACAAGGAATCCTCATGAAAATTCTGAATATCAATAATCACAACTACGCGAAATGAACACAAAACGGTGGATGGATAACGATAGATCGAACCTTTACTGACGACGGAGAACAACAAACAGTAGAGGGTGGCCGATGCGATAAGCAACAGCAGCATCCCGACCTTCCGCCTGCCGACGATCTTACAGATCCGCTGCAGGAGCCTCTCCTTCTCCCTCGATCCCGAGAGCAGCATCTTCGAGGGCTTGCGCCCGGAGAGGGGCGGCGACGGGACGGACAATGCGGCTCCATTATGCAGCTGGAGCTGCTGCTGCTGCAGCAGCGATCCATAGCTCCCCGATCGGAGCCCCAATGACCCTCCTGTCATTGTCCCTTCCCAGACTCAATCCACCCTTTCATCTCCCCAGTCCCCCGCAAAACACTCTCATTCAACTACCAATGCACCCAAACATCAAAAAAGAACGAATCCAAACCCTACAAATCCTATTCTTACCACTCCAATACTGCAAATCCAAATCAACCGAACAGAAATGACGAAGATCTACACAATTCTCAACTCAACAACCAGATGCGACGTATAATACATCAAATCCATCAAAAAACGGAGATCTACTATAGATCTATCACTCGTTACTATCTGTCGACGCAAAAAAAAATGACACAAAACAAAAAAAATTACAGGAAAGATTAGGAAAAACTGGGAGCGATTACGGGATTGGGGAGGGAGGAAACGTCCTTTTTGAGGATTCTTCAATTCGAATTGATCGACGATACTGTTTCGGATCGCCACTGGGATTGTAGGATTAGGGTTTCAGCGTGAGATGGATCGAGAGAACCCCCTCGCTCGTTCTCCGTGCATGAGAGTGGGGCTTGCGATGAATCGAAGAGGATGAGTTCATGGAGTGTTTTTTTTTTTTTTTTTTTAATACGAGGGATAAAAATAGAAGGGAAGAGGGGGAAGGGAAATTAATTAAGATCGCCTAATTATCGTTAAATACGAGATTATTGAGGTGATGTAGGTGTACCCCAAAATGTACCTAGAATACTACTAGGGTCAAAACGGTAAATTTGTTGTGTAGGAATGCATTAAGACCCCTCAATATTTTTTTTTTTTCCGACCCTCTTCGAGGCCCTCGCTGTCTCACTCCTTGTAACTTAGTTCATCTTTTCAATAAATGAAGCGGGTATAAAAACTATATAACATTCATGTTTAAAAAATTAAAAAAATAGAAATAATGCCATACAAGGCATTTAGCTTTTATATTTTTATTTGGAATAACCTACTTGTTAAATTAAAAAAATAATTAAAATTAATAGCTCTTTAAATTATTAATAATTTACTATTTCAATTTTCTTCACTAAAACCAATATGACTAGTAATAAATTTTATTAATTTTTTATTTTATTAATTTTTATTTTACTAATTAAATTATTCAATTAAATAAAAACTGTTTATGGAGTGTCATTCACAAAAAGTGTATTGTTTAGGGCGGTAATTTCAAAATTGCCTATAGTTGAGGGATCTCCATAGATTTATGCCGGACATTGCAAAAACCATCTATCAAAGTGGTCTAGTAGACCAGCCGAATCAAAATAGTGCCTCATGTCTAATAATTTGACTGGTTCGGTCTAAGATGACGTGGTAAAGAGGTTCACCCAATAACTTTTCATACATTTGGTGCACTTGTTGGGTACATTCTCGGATCGTATAGCCAGTTTTATTTAATTAATAATGGAATTAGTGGGATTAGGCGCGATCGTGTATTTAACCGGCTATAGCCGGTGAATGCCAACTGTGACCGGCTATAATAATTAGAAGGGGCAATTGCTTATATAAGCCTTAAAAGTTTTCGACCTTCTGATTTATCCTGATTTACCCCGAGAGGCTAATATTAAAAATATTTTTTTTACGTTCCAACTTATTTTCAATATACCCCTAGAGTTAAATTTTGTTAGTAAACGATTAGTAATAACTATTATCTTTATAAAATTACTATTTTACCCTTTCAAATATACCCTCCTAGTATAATCAATTTTTCTTATTTGCCCTCAAATCAGGGGCAAAAGAAGTATTTTAATTTTTGATCTTTTCAAATATATCCTTCTACCATTACCAACTTTTCTTATTTGCTCTTAAGTTAAGGGCAAAAGAGATATTTTAATTTTTTTAAACTCTGGTAGACATTTAACTCACGTTTAATCCAAGTTAACTTAACGGATGGTAACTGTATGAATATTTTTGAATAATGGAGGAACGTATAAGGGGTATATTGAAAAGAAAAAAAAAGTAATGGTAAATGAGATAGTTTCTGAGTTTTGAGGGCTATATAGACAATTATCCCTAATTAGGAATTCTATAATACAAAGATTATTAGTATTTTAAAAATGATTAGAGTATAATACGAATAAAATAGGAAATATAATATTAGTTTAATGTTCCCTAAAATAATACAAAGAAGGTGAGTGGCAATTGCTTATTTGTACTTCTTCAATACAAAATTTAAACAAGGAATCTGAGAAAAAAAGGTAGGATCTGAATCCATAATAAATCCATTTTTTTAAAGCTTACAATAGCTTTTTTTTTCTTTTTTAATGGTACACAATAATATGTAAAAAATAGCAAGAAGCCTACGGATCTCTTTGTTTCACGAAACGTGAAATTCAGGTTGAAGCAGATATTCGGATGAACTTAAGTTTATATAAAAAATATTATTCTTTCACTGTTTGTTTGTATGACTGTAAAATTAAAATTCTTTCAGTTCTTCTCTTTGGTTAGTTTAACCGAATAGCATAAACGCTAAAGGTGCGAGAGATGAATTAATAAATTTTTTTTCAGTTTTTTTTTATAACTGATTTTGGCCTGGGTTGGGCTGAAGTTAATTACACTATTTTTAAAAGTTTAAGTTTCGACCGAAAATAAAGTTATGATGAACGAAACAACAAAAGTGAATATTTATGATCGAAAACTATTTTAACTATTTTACCTCTATCTGCTTTCGAAGAAACAAACATACCTTATGATGAAGCTTTCGAATTTTTTCAGTTATTGGGAAACAAAATAATGGGAAAGAAAAGAGAATACCTTCCAAGATACTTTACGAATCTAGTAGCAATAACGAGATAAGCAATAATTTTTATTAAATCGATCCTTTGGATATACGGTTTCCAAGCCATTTTTTAGCATAAATGCTGACTTATTATTATAATCTTTTCTGTCATTGCATGTGGTATTGTTTGCTTTATATTTACCATGCACATGACCAGAAGTCTTAAAACAAATTTTAAATTATTTTTTACTAGATCAATTTTTTGAATAATAACAAATGTTCAATTTTTACATTCAAATATTTTTTGCAGCAATTAGAATAATATTTGGTGGGATATTCGCTTCTATCTCCATTTCTAAGATGTTTTTTTTTTAATAAGGAATAAAAGAAAAAAGTGTTTCATAGATGGACTTTGTTCAATATTCTTGTTGGTATTGGTATAAGAAACTACTTAGCTAGCCAAGTCAACAAAATGATGGATAATTCCCCTGCAATATTTTTCAAACTGAAAAGGACAGAATCACCCAAAAAAAAAAAAAAAAAAAAAAAAACATATCACTGGTCAAAAACCCTTTTTCCCCAAATTTTCACTTTAATCTACAGTTATTTGATTTTTATAATTAGGTCACTCATGTTTATAATTATTTTTGTAATGATCCAACTCTAGTGCTCACTAAGTCACTAGCTCGTCGATACCAAAGCATTGACCCACATACTTAAATCTAATTATTATTACTATAATAATTTATTCTTATATTTTTCATACATGATAATTATTATTTCTAGAGCTTTTGGCTATTATATATAATTTATTTTTTATCCGATGTGGGACCGTTATAGTGTCACAATCTTAATCAAATTTTTTCTAGCGAAAGTGTGTTACCTGAAATAAAAAATTGGCTAAATTACAGAAAAATTTCCTGTCAAAATTTAATTTTTCACTTTTGCCCTATCATTTAAAAATCTACATTTTACCCCGTTAAAAAAAAATATATATGCACTTTGCCCCCGCCGTCAGTGTTCCGTTAGGAATCCGTTTATATTTTATTATTATATTTTTTTAATACCCAAAATATTCTTGAAAACCCTCTCCTTTCCCAGATGCCCTTTCTCCCTCCTCGTCGACGCCGCCCGCCACATTGCTTCGCCTCCCTCTGCCGCCTCGCCGTCACCCACCCCCCGTCTGATCCCACGCACGCCCTCGCTCTTCTCCGCCGCCTCGCGCTCGCCCTTGCCCACCTCTCCCTCCACACCCGTCCCAATCTACTGCCTACCGTCGTTAAAATGGATGGGCGACAAAGGTACAGGAGGAGCGAGGAAGCAGCTGGAGGAAACAGAGTCGGATTTGGGGTCGAGGGAGGCGCGAATAATAGAGAAAAAAGACGGTAGGCGTGCAGGATTGGGAAGAAGATGAACAGGGACGAGGGGCATTTTGGTCATTTTGCCATCAAAGTTAACACCGTACCCCCTGTATACATTTTTTATTTTTTAGGAGGACAAAATGTAGGTTTTTAAATGACATGAGGAGAAAGTAAAAAATCAGATTTTGACAGAATTTTTTTTGTAATTTAGCCTAAAAAATTAAAAGGTTAAGGCTAAAATAAAATATTGGATTCAGTTTAGGAGTCAGCGGTGTTAAATAATTAAATATTCTCTTAACTTTATAGTGCAAGTTAATTTCTATTTGAAGTTTGGACAATTTGGAGCTTTCAATTTCTAAACCAGCTAACAATTGCATGATAGAGATATTTAACCTGTCTCCACATTTGATGCAACACTAAAACCACCAATAGGGGGTAAAATATTAAAAAGTTATCCATTCAAATATATGAATTTCTATACAATTTAGAATTTATATACACTTTTTAGGAATTACAATTTGGAAAAAAAAAATTAAAAATATTGTCTTAAATTAGGGGGTCACGAAATCATTTGGTGCAGTGAATTCTGAATTATAAAAAGTCTTTTAAATTAGTGCTAAGTGTTCGCCTTTCATCGTAGCTTTGATACATATGTTAAATTTTTTTAAAAAAAATAATCGTAGAAAATATAGAAGTTTAAGTTCAAAAGTTATGGATGGTGAAATAAATCAACACATAAAATCTCAAAGGTAATGTAGCTAAAATATATTTGTGAGAAGATGATGTAGGAGTTCATTACAGCTTTACATCTACTGGATACATTACTGGACCCAGAATTTTAATGGGTCTGATCTTATTAGACTCATTCCTAACTCATGGTGATCTCAAGGTTGGATCAAGTTGGAGTCGAGATAATTAAAAAATTGATACACAAAAATTAATTTACCACTAAAAAAATAACATTTTCGTATAATCTAAAAGGAAAAGAAAAAGTCTCAGAATCTCAGAGACCATCACAATTAGTAATTAAGGTGAGCTTTGACTGTGTCCAAAAAGTTTTTTTTTTGTGTGTGTGTGTGTGTGTAAGATTTAGAGTTTTATAAAATCTTGAAATATAGCTCAAAAATTTGCAACAATCTGGGCTGTGCTTGGCCCACAAAGAAAAAGGTAATTGCGAACTTTTCTAGCCCATATAGCATCTCTAAATTTTTAGCTCTTTTGCAAAAATAGGCGTCTGAACTTTTAATTTTACCAATTAGATCTCCTAAATTTTATTAAATAATTCAACAGACTCATCTTCTCAGATGAAGTTAGTAATTTCATAGTTATTTTGATCGCATGTCTTAAACATAATCTTGTCAGAGTTCAAAATATAAAAAATATATATATTATTAAATGTAAGGATTGAAGAACAAGTAAACCTAATTATCTTCGATTAGAATTAAAAAATTATATGTATATTAAAGCTTCATAAGAGTATATACGGTATATACTGTTGGCACAAATAGACCAGCATCCTGTCCTATGGTGAGAGGCCAAGTTGGGCTTAGTCACGTTCGAAATGACGTGAGGCTGGATTAGACCGAGTCATATTTGAAGTGGTGTGAGGCTGATTGTGGCGAGTCACAATTAAAATCCGTGGACGATATATCTGTATGCTTTAAGGGTGCGTTTGGTTCGGGTTATCCTGGCAGGATTACAGGCAATCCTGCCAGGATTACTGCGTTTGGGTCATCCGGTATGTAATCTGCTCGGTATTGCAGCATTACAAAGGTGTAAGATTACACCGAAAATATTACCGAGGGGGAAAGGGTGTATCTTGCATTACTGAAGATAAGTAATCTTGCATATTGTGTAAATTACAAGTTTACCTCTCTAACTCCAGAAACCCTTTCAATACGTCATTTAAAAAAAAATTAATTTAAAATTTAAAATTGTCAAATTTTGAATTTAAAATTTTGAATTTAAAATTTTAAAAATATAAAACTTAAAATTTTAATTTTAATTTTCAAATTTTAAGTTTAAATTCTCAAATTTTAAATTTTAAACTTCAAATTTTAAACTTCAAATTTTTTTTTAATTTTTAATTTTTAATTTTTAATTTTTAATTTTAATTTTAATTTTAATTTTAAATTTTAAAATTTATATTTTAATTTTAATTTATAAATTTTAAAATTTATATTTTAATTTTTAATTTTTAATTTTTAAATTTTAATTTTTAAATTCTAAAATTTTAAATTCAAATTTATATTTTAAATTCTAAATTTTAAATTTTGATTTTAAAATTAAAATTAAAATTAAAATTTATATTTATTTATAAATTTTATATTTATATTTTAAATTAAAATTTTATATTTTATATTTTTGTTCAGATTTAAGATTTAAAATTTAAAATTTAAAATTTTTAAAAAATAAATTATTTAAAATAAAATTTTGTAAAAGAATATTCTTTGTAAACAATAAAACAAGGTTTATCAAATATGACTATAAGGGCAATTTTGGAATAGACTATACTTTATTGTCAAGATTACTGAGTTTTATAAATTGAACCAAACATAATAATTCTATATATACAGTAATCTAATATTACATTACTGCATTAAACCAAACGCAGTAATGCAACATCAGTAGTAATCTGATTCAGAAATCCAAGATACCTGGATATGTCGACATACTCTGTAATACTACATAACTCGAACCAAACGCACCCTAAGTGAATTGATTGCGTATTTCTAATAGCTCGAGCTTCGGAGATTAATGGTTGGCGCCAACGATCCGACATATACAACTAAAACAACTGTGCAATCGATAACTTTTATTGAGAAAAGATGTTCATTAAACTATTTGATAAAATTTATTTATTTAGTTTCACATAGATAACGAATATGTTCTCTATTGCTAATGAGCCCCACAAAAATCTTTGAACCTTTATGTTCTCGAATTTTGCATATTTTCAAGTCCCGTGGATAGTAGATAATCACTTACTATTATTTAAAAAATTGCGAACGATAGTTGCTTACTATTCATCGCAAAATAATTTAAATTTAAACTATCTGTTAGTGGGTCCAAATCAATAGGCTTAATTTTATGTGCTGAATATATTTCAATACTAAATCACCTAAATAGTTTTTTTTTTTTTTTTTTTTTTTTTTTTTTTTTTTTTTTTTTTTGGAGGAGGAGGAGGTGGTGACATTAGGGATAAGAATGGCTACCTCCCCATAGTTTTCTGCTAGTGTATCTCTATCTTAATTAAATTTCGCAAGGACAAATCTTTGGCTTTATTCATCATGTGATACATACATTTTATTTTATTTTATTTTATTTTATTTTATTAAGGTTACATGTGATACATACTTAGTTGTTTCTACATGTCCTGGAAATTTCTTCGCAAGGACAGTGTCTGAGCCCACTCGTTTCTTCTGGTAGGTTCGTAGGTATGGAATTATTTTCATATTATTTTCATCTCATCGTTTTCGAGTAGTTGGAATTTACTAATTAATTAAATTGTGCACGTTTATTAATTTGTTCAAAAATTAGGAAAAAAAAAACATACAATATGATGTGTGTTTAATTTTTGTCCACTATACGACAGAATCATGAATTTCAAAATTGTACAATTGTTTAACTTTTGTCCATTATACGACAAAATTATGATTTTCAAAATAGTACAATTTCAATGCGTGATGATTAATCATATTATGAGTAACAACACTGTAATCTTTTCACACTCTTCATCAATTTACAATGACAAACAATTACATTTTTTTTTGGATAGAAATGTAGTATGTTATTCGCTTATTTAAAAAAAAAATAACTTTAGCTAAAAATATAAATAATTAAATTTAAATTTTAAAATTTTGAGTACCAATCATCAAATCTTTTACTGTCTATGCAAGAATAGTCAGGTAATTACAATTGTTATATAAAATATGTTGAATAAATATTTATTTATTCACATAGGTCATATGCTACATATTGAAAAATTAGAGAATTTATAGGAAGGTAATCACTAAATAAAAACAATGGAATTGTCTTATTCTTGCTATTATGTACAACCCCATCATAATATAGTGCTCAATCCTAGTCACTCGACTTGTTCCAATATTCCCATCATAATATGTAAAATAATATAAAAAAGTACATATATTTTTCAAATTCCAAATTAAAAGAAAATAATCAAATCATTTTGAGTCATAATTCTAGAATGTTATCGACGTCATAACATTCGAGAATACAGGAGAATAAGGACCAGTTTATTCCAGATTATTCCAGATAAAGAACATCAATATAGGTAAAACAATAATAACTACTTTACTTTTTTATACTAAAGAATGCACTGTTAAAATAACTTATTTAAGAATAATTTTTTTCGCTCTGATTAAAAGGAAAAAAAATTGAGCATTCGCGATTGAATAAGCTGGCATAGTAAATACTAGATAATTCAGAAGTGGAATATGGTATCTCTAATTGATAATTAATCACACTACTCATCTGCATAATAAATACAAAATATTATTTTAAAATAAATTAAAAAAAAATATTGAATAAAATATGCATATATTCAAAGAGAGCCTTAACAAAGATGTTTATAATTTGGTTACAAATAAGCTCTGTTTTTAAAGCAACTACAGCGGAGTGAGCCGCATATCCCATTTGCGCGGATCGGAGTTCTCTTCCGAGCGTACCCGCATCCGCGAGTAACGGCTACGGTGCGGGGCCTACCCCGTGAGTTGACCTTCTTATCGGTAGGATATCAAAAAAAAAGTTGCTTGCACCGGGTGCACGTACAACTCGTGCACCACAATATATATTTACTAATTAATGCCTTAACATCAATAACACAAGCAGAGTGGTTGATGAAAAAAAGAAAGTAAAACAAAACAATACATAACTGGAGATTGGGTTGGCGATAAACTAAAATTTTGGTGGGCGAACTATATAAAGAGATAAGTTTTTCAAAATATACTATTTAATTCTCGATTGATTAGTGAATTTGTAAAGAATAAATGTCTAAAATTTATAATATATGATACAAAAATCTTGAGATGCCAAAATGTATTCAATAAGTTAATTTTTTTAAAATTTTACTTGAGTTTTACAGGCATATGCCTGAAAGATTAGAAGTCGAATTATTGCATGTGGCTTTTTACTGACCATTCCTAGCGTGAGGGACAAAGAGCTTGATGAATGGTACAGAAATTTCAAATTCAATTTCTAGTTGCTTTATATTTCTCTTTAAATTTATTTTAAAAAATAAACAAAGCGAGTAACATGCGCGCTCTCTCTATACATATATGTATTTACATATATAATAGCATTTCGAAAATTTGGATTTTTGTCTTAAATTTTTGATAGTAAACTAGCAGAAGATTTAGAATTTTATATAGAATTATAAATGCCCATTCAAAAGAATTGTTTTTTTAAAAAAGAAAAAAGGTGACTTCTCTAGTTTTGAGTTCTAAATCTTTCTGATTATGGTGTACAGTGAACCAGGTGCATGCAATTAATCTCTCCCATTCCAGGTGTTTGTGGCGGAGTATATCCAAGTGAGCATAACAATGGGCCGAGCGGATAAAACCGGGCCCAAATGTGGGGCCCAACGAACAATAATTGCGCGACAGGACAGAGTGTACGATGACGTGGATCCGCGCCCCGCCCGGTATTTGAACTCGCCCAATTCTTCTCATTCTCTACCTAACCTACGAGCTGATCCCAACTCGCTCATGTTCGGCTCATTGGCAATCCTAGTTTCGTGTTTGTGGTAGCATCTGATATGGAGCATATCCGCGAGTGAGCGTAATAGTGGGCCGAGTGGATAAAATCGGGTCCGAAAAAGTGGGGCACAACGGATAATAATCGTGTGAATTGATGCGGTGTACGTTGATGTGGATCGACGCTGTGCCCTGGTATTTGAACTCACCCAGTTCTCTTCAACACCTGTCTAGCTTAAGAGCCGCCCCAATTCGCTTGTGTTCGGCTCATCGATAACTCTAATTTCATGTTTGTGGCAGCATCCGACACAGAGCACATCCGCGAGTAAGCATAATAATAGATCGATCGGATAAAATCAGGCCCAAAAAAGTGGGACCCAATGGATCAACGTTGACGTGGATCCGCACTGTGCCACAGTATTTGAATCGTCTAAATCTCTTCATCCCTCTCTTAACCTAAGAGTTTGTTCGTGTTCGACTCATCGACAATTTTAGTATCATATTTTTGGCACACGAAACAGAGCATATCCGCGAGTGAGCGTAACAATGAACCGAGCGGATAAAATTGGACCCAAAAAGTGGGGCCCAGATAATAATTGCGCAACCGGACGCGGCGTACGTTGACGTGGATCCGCGCTGTGCCTCGGTGTTTGAGCTCGCCCAATTCTCCTCATCCCCCACTAACCCAAGAGCGGGCCCCACCCTTTCGGGTCCCGTCCACTGCCCTTCCGCCACGTCGACCGACCGCTGAGCTGTCGCCCGATTCTTCGCGGCGCCTCGTTCCGCTTCTAAATCAACCTAGCACCCCGTGGGACCCTCCCGACGAGAAATTATGAGCTGCGCCAGGTGTATATGTAAGCTTCATGCTCCTCCCTAAATATTTGATAATTAATATCTTTACCATTTTTATATTTTTAAATTAAATTTTTATATACAATAGTATAGGAAAAAAACAATAAATTACTTACAATCTCGCATTCAAAGTGCTTGTTTACTTTTAAAAAACAAAAAAAATATATTTTGCTTTCAAAATTGATAGAGTTCTGAGTCTTGTGACAGCGAAGAAAAATAAGACCTATTTTTATAAATATGATGTACACTGTACATGAGGTTTATATATTGGAAATAATGTATTTGAAACTGATGTCGCTTATGCATCAAATATATCAAAAAAAATCAATTGCAATTTGCAAAAAAAGTGGTGACAAAATTTGTTGTTTTTGATAAGCAGCTACTTTAGACATGATTAAGCGCAGCTAATAAGTTAAAATTTGATTTTGACACCTCTGTCCTAGGATTTTTGAGATGCGGTGCATGAGATGCACTCATGCACCCGGCGCAAGCAATAAGTTCTCCCATCTAAGTGGCCTATAAAAGGGAGAACGGGGGCGAAAATGGTACCAGAAACAAGTGAGAGAGGGAAACAGAGGGGGGAAACGGGGTCAGTGGAGGAGATGGGTACGGAAACGGAGGGGGAAACGTTAAGCAGCGGAGGGAGCCTCTCGGATCTGGTTGTGGGGTTCTTCGAGGAGATCGAGGGAAACGCGAATCCCGAGAGCGACGGCGAGGGCGAAGGGTCGATCGGAAACGACGCCGAGCGGAAAGCGTTCTGGGAAACGCAGCGCCAACTCCTCCATGTAAAAAACAAAACAAAAAAACATCGATCAAAATTCGATTCAAAATTTTAAATTCAAATTCGTTTTGATTTTAAATTTTAAAAATTTTATTTTATTTTGTTTAATAATTATAGGAAGCTTTGAGTGAAACGAGCTCGGCGGAGAAGCGGATCTTCGCGGCGACGGAGGATATCGTGAGGACGATGCGATCGGAGGATCTGATCTGTTCGTGCTCGAATCGGACGGTCAGGGACTGCCGGAGCTGCTCGTTGCGCCACGTGGCGGATCGGCTGCGGTGCGCCGGGTTCAACAGCGCCCTCTGCAAATCCAAGTGGCGCCGATCCCCAGATATCCCTTCAGGTTTTTTATTTTTTATTATTTTATAAATAAAAAAAATTTCAGAGAATAACGGTTGTTTTATTATTATTTGATAATATTCATAGGCGAACACAGCTACGTGGACGTGGTGGTGGAATCGAAGAAGGGCCCCGCGGTGCGGGTCGTGATCGAGCTCAACTTCCGGGCGGAGTTCGAGATGGCGCGGGCGAGCGGGGAGTACGGCGGGCTCGTCGCGAGCCTGCCGGAGGTGTTCGTCGGGAAGGCGGAGCGGCTGAAGAGCGCGGTGAAGGTAATGTGCGCGGCGGCGAAGAAGTGCATGAAGGACAACAAGATGCACATGGGCCCGTGGCGGAAGCACAAGTACATGCAGGCCAAGTGGCTCGCCGCGCCGCAGCGGGCGGCCCCCGGCTTCGCCCCCGCGACGGCGGGGACCGCCGAGAGGCAGCGGAAGATGAGGGCCTCGCTGTTGACGTTCGATTTGCATCGGACGGTCGTGGAGGTTGTGTAACTTGACGTGCCATGAGCAGTGCAGCTGTACTACAGTTGTAACTATTCTTCTTCATCTGGTGTTTCGTCCACTATGTGTAAAAATTTACGATCACGCTAGAATTAGAAGCTTCGGTTTCAACTTTAACTTCAAAATTTTTAAGACTACTACTGTTAGACGTTTTTCACCGTCAAGGTGGTGAAATGAAATAAATGAGTTTAGTTTCTAAGTAGATAGCTTGATTATAAATTACTCTTATGCTCAATTATATATTTTTCTTTATTTTTCTATGCATTATCCAAAGTGGAGAACCATCATACAATTAGCTTAAACTAACACTTCTAAGGAAAAAAAAAAGGCTCAACTTTACTTGAATAAAACTGTCTATCCTCCGTTCCTAGCACAAGTTAAGTTTGGTGGTTGGCATCCGAGATCCTAAGTTCGAATTCTCGTTGATTCACATTTCCAGCTAAATTTATTTTTTTAAAACATAAACGAAACGAATAGCATGCTACCTTTCTCTTAAAAAAAAAAAAAATTTACTTGAACAAATCAAGTTCAAAGAATTAATAAACTTAATACTTAGAGGATTAAACAGTTTTTTTTTTTTCACAGCAAACTTAGAGGATTTGAATACTTAGTCGACAATGAATATTATTAAGAAAAAAGTGTGATTTATAGAAATTATAGCAATCTGGCTCAACTTAATAAGCGATGATTTAAAATGCTATGATCTGATGTGTAGATGATGTGTCCCCTAAATTAAAATCAATTTCAAATTTAATTACTCAATAGGAGATAACCCCTATTAATATTAAAAAAATAAATTAGCCTCATTCAATGGCCTCTCTCTTTTTTTTTTTTTGGTAAACATCTCTTAAAATTTCAAATATAATTATGTAATAGGTGTTAACCCCTATAAATATTCAAAAAAAAAAAGGCCTCATTCAATTGACTTCATATATAATATATTAATTAAAAAAAAATCTCAAGCTAATTTCTAATTTATAAATCCTAATTAATAGATAGCAAATTGATAATTATAACATATTAGATATCAGCAGTTCAAATTTCAAAATTGAAAGGTACATAACATAATCAAAACAAGTGGCCAAAATAAATTGGCCTAAGCAACCACTAAAATGCCAAAAATAGATAGAGATGGCTTATAATGTGTTTTCAATGAAAGAAGATTCCTTTGCTTTTGCTATGGTAAGAAGAATAGTTTCATATATAGTACATAATATGAAACTTGATCTTTGTATAATATGAAAGATATCTACATCTATCAGCTTAAGTTTATGGATTGGTTCGAGCATTTTAATGTGGTAATAAAGTTTGATTCACATCGTTAATTAATTTCTAATCTTACTTATAGCTATGTGCTAGTTGTGTATAACATGTAAAGTAGTTTGTACCGCATATAATACGTGAATATTTTGTGATTGTGTTGAGCTTATACCACATACTAGTAGTGTCTAGCACGTGTCAAATAGAAGTATTAAGAGAAAAGGAGTCCACTGAATTAGATTCATATTGGGATCAGAAGTGGCCAAAATACATCCTTAAACGCAATGTGGAATTTACATAACTTTTAATGTTAAAAATAAAAATAAAAATTGAAATTTTGGGGTACATATTAGCTTTCCTTCTAGATCTTCATGTATCTCTTATGTTCTTGTGAAAATTCTATGTTATTCTAAATTGCATACCTTGAAATTATTTTGTGATAAAAATTGGTTAGTAGTTAATTAAGCTACTAAAGTTCTAAATTTAGATATGTTTTCTATGATTTCCCTGAAAACATAAGAAATACATCTTTACATAGTGCAGTTCCAATTCCTTATAATCCGATAGTGTTATGTGGCCCTTAATACCAAACATAATAGAAACACTTGATCCATAATATCTAAATAATTATTGGGTTTATCCAAGATCTGCTAATTATAGCTGGAAAATAATATTAGCATGCTAATTTTACTAATGACAAATTATATTTTATAAAATATAATTAAATTAGTCATTAAATAGTGACGAGATTCAGTAAATCGATCTGTCAATAGTAAAATTCCGATATGTCAACCACCATTTTCCGCTGCATAATCAGATTCAACTAAACATGGTGTATCCACAATCCGACTAGAAAATAGACCGAATCCGAGATTGGATTAATTGAATTGGATTAAAAAAAATAAAAAAATCTTAAGTGATAAAAAGAAATCGGTGTGATTAGGTGAAGTAGCACTAATTCCACTAATTCCAAACCTATTGACTTGACTTTATAGTCACAATTGGCATTTGATAAGATAGGACCACCAGAGTATTGGCATGACCACTCAGATAATGTTAGGGTGTCATAGTCTCAAATATTGTTTTCATGTATATTCTCACACTGAAGGGTTATTTGGTTGCACGTAGTTGTAACTGTATTTATTTTGGTGCATTTGAACTCAACTGCTGCAGTTATAACTGCATAAGAAAGCACAGATGCAGCAGTTAGAACTACGTCAAAATTGACTGCATTTCCAACTGTAGCACTTAGAGAGAGTAATTTTAAATAAAAATAAGCTTATCTTCTTAATAATTTTTTAAGTACTTTTTTTTTCCTTCACCACATAAAATGTAATCTCACAATTTCACATATAAAATAATTAAAGTTAGTAAATGTAATTCTCCACTACATACAATCAAATAAAATATTTATACATGTAGCACTTTATACCATATCCAATCGAATAAGATGCATGTAAGTATAATTATTACATTTTTAACTACATGCATCTCCAACTACGCTCTAGTTATAATTAGGAATGCAAACGAGACGGATCCTAGGGCGGAAGGGTTCCCCACCTTCCTCTCTTCTTCTTGTCGGATCGGAGCGGATTTGCGGGGGGCCCACCTTCCTCTTTTCTTCTTGTTGGATCGGAGCGGATTTGCGGACGGATTAAAAGAAGAAAATGGTCTCATGCTTCCTGCTCCATTTACTTGGTGAATTAGGGCGGATTTATTTTACCGGTGAGAATATTCACAACTATCTGGAATTGCTAAGATTCTAATCAACTAACAAACTAAACACAGGATCCGTACAACAAATTAATAAATCCAAATTATGGTATTATTATTCACACATAAATTCTTATTAATATAATAATAAGAATCAGAATTAAATGTTCTCTAACCCAATAAAACTAATATTTTTTTTTATTTTTTTTAAAGAATCTAAATCTAATAATTTCGGGTCTCTAATCTGTGTGTTACTGGATCCGTTTGATGCTCCTACGCTACGTGCGCGGCCGTGCCATCTCGGGCTTATTCGAATGCGACATCAACCGTTTCCCCGATTTTGTAGAGCACGACACGTTAAGTTACATAAGTTTCTCTTTTTCTTTTTTTTTTTCCAACATAATACTTTTAAATTTTTAATTTTATTAATATTTTAATTTCTTTTGTTTAATTTATTTGATAACTTTTTTACTCCAGTAATTAAGTAAAATTAAAAGATTACGCAGTCGAATCCAAACTAACCATACTTTATAATCTTATCACATATAGTGGGGTAAGTTCAAAGCTAAACCTATCGCGTTTCCACGCTCTTTCTCTCTGTTTTTTGTTAATCTTAAACTTAAACAAATTTAAAGGTTACGTACAAAAAGCTCCGTAACCATACTCTTTTTTTTTTTTTAAACTCTATTTTTGAACTCCCACGCTTAATCTTTGTATTTCTCCTTTTCTACGCCTTATTTATTGCTTCTTCATAAATTCCATGCTTTATATATTTTAACCGTCTTTGTTGCGTTTCCGTTGCATTCCAAGTGATAGTTACGATAACCCAACCCCACCCATGCTCATCTTATGATCCCATCTCTTTTCTTTCATTAATAAATTTTATGTAATTTTTTATTCTTGTTTCTTTGGTTACATACATTACATAACATATATATAGTGTGAGTTTTATTTTATTTAAATTATTTGTTTGTTTTAAAAGAAAAAACATATGGAATGGAATTGAAGAAACCGAGATCGCCGATGCATCCACTCGTTACTACTGCAATGGAGAAGCGAGTGAAGTGGCCGCTTATCCTCACCGCAACTCTATGCGGCGTCCTCGTACTCTATGCGACCCCGCTCGCGTCCTTGTTCTCGCCCGTCCCCGCGCCCCCGACCGTGCGACGCGCCCGCACGGGCGCAGAATCCGCGGGCTCGCCGCCCATTGGCCCGGCCCCGGCGCCGCGGATCGCCTACTTCGTGTCCGGGTCGCGGGGCGATCTCGAGCGTCTGTGGCGGGCGCTGCGGGCGCTGTACCACCCGCGCAACATCTACGCCGTCCACCTCGACCGGGCCGCGCCCGGGCCGGAGCGGTCCGAGCTGGGCGCGCGCGTCGCGGCCGAGCCCGTGTTCGCCCGGGTCGGGAACGTGCACGTGGTCAACCGGTCAAACATGGTCACCTACCGGGGCCCCACCATGGTCGCCAACACCCTCCACGCCTGCGCCATCCTGCTCCGCATATCCGACGGCTGGGATTGGTTCATCAACCTCAGCGCCTCCGATTATCCCCTCGTTACTCAAGATGGTCGTTTTTCCCTTTTTTTTTTTTTTTTTTTTTTTTTTTTTTTTTTTTTCTCTTCCTGTTTTGTTATTTAAATCATTTATTTATTTATTTATTTATTTTATTTGGTGTGTGTAGATATTTTGCATACGTTTTCGAAGTTGCCGAGGAATCTGAATTTTATAGAGCACACGAGCAATCTGGGATGGAAGGAGTAAAGTGTTTTCTTATTCAGCATTAGATATAGTTTAGGAGAAATTATATTCTATAAGCCCCGCGTATGCGTATTCGTAACGAAGTTTATGTAAAATCATAAATTTAAAAATCTTTAATTTTGGACGTACGGGTCCTAAAAATAAAAAAAGAAGAAGGGGTATTCTATTTATTATGCTTTGAAATTGGAATATGATTTGTTACAGGGATCAGAGGGCGAAACCGATAATTATCGATCCCGGGCTGTACAGATCGCAGAAATCAGATGTGTTCTGGGTCTCCCAGAAAAGGGAGCTGCCGGATGCATTTAAATTGTTCACAGGTAAGCAAGCTCCCTGCAGTTCAGCAGCAGGTATTAATTTTGGGTGTTTCATGTTTATGTTTATGTTTATGATGACGGTAGAAAACTCTATTTGTTTTGGCGGCAGGGTCAGCGTGGATGGCGCTGTCGCGCGCATTCGTGGAGTACTGCGTGGTGGGCTGGGACAACCTGCCGCGCACTCTCCTCATGTACTACGCCAACTTCGTCTCGTCGCCGGAGGGCTACTTCCAGACCGTAATATGCAACGCTCCCGACTTCGCTCCGACCGCCGTCAACCACGACCTCCACTACATCTCTTGGGACGTGCCGCCGAAGCAGCACCCGCACGTGCTCGCCCTCGCCGACGCCGACGCCATGATCGGCAGCGGGGCGCCGTTCGCGCGCAAATTCGCCCGCGACGACCCCGTCCTCGACAAGGTCGACACCGAGCTCCTCGGTTTGCCGCAGCCGCTGGCAAATGCGACTGGCTTCGTCCCCGGCGGGTGGTGCGTGGGGAGCCCGCCCTGCTCCGAGGTCGGAGACATCGGACGGCTCCAGCCCGGGCCGGGCGCGAAGAGGTTAGCTCGTCTTATTGATCCGATCGTCCATTCGGAGGCCCTCAAGCAGAATCAATGTATGTAAAGATAAGAATTTTAATATTTTCTAACTTATTAGATGTCAAAATTAGTGGAGATTAGACCAAATCAGGTA
The DNA here is from genome assembly GCA_016920855.1 of Puya raimondii. NCBI lineage: Eukaryota > Viridiplantae > Streptophyta > Magnoliopsida > Poales > Bromeliaceae > Puya > Puya raimondii. The sequence continues at coordinate 36,666,494 of JABWPP010000049.1, read as the reverse complement.
TTTTGATTTGATATTCTTATACAAATTAGAGATTCTGCTTTTAAGCCTGAAAAATATAACAACTAAAGGATCGACTAGTAGAAGTTATTGCAGCATTAAAGGAACAGTAATTTTTTCATGTTACCTGTATTAGACTTTTTAAAAAAATATTTAGTCCCCTTTGTTTAGATATGAAGCAGCTTTGTATACGGTCTATCTACTTATTACTTGATTATACAATTAAAAAAGAACATTCACACTTGTGTCAATGGATCATTAATACCATGAAAAGAATTGTATTTATGAAATCAGAAACCTACTAGTGTAATAATAATTGTATTTATGAGGTAACGTCTTCAGATGCATGTTGAAAATTAAAAAAAACATTCCTTCAATGTTTTTAAAATGCACTCTGGAAGTAGTTCAAAATGTTTCCATGATGTAAAGAGTCTTGTAAAGAATCTGCAGAAGAAAATATGCAGGTCCAAGAGTGCAGAACATATGCAGAAAATTAAAACGAAGGATGTGTTGGTCTTCACAAGCATTAAGACATCAGAGTGGATTTCACACTTGAGAACTGAAAAAACAACCAAAATTTCGTATAACATTCGGACAAACATGCTAATGGATTATCCACACACAAGAGAGGTCCGAAAATTTAAAAAAAATGATATAAATCTAGTGTTTATAGGATAATTACATGGACGCGAGAATTAACAAAGTTTGGAAGACAAAGAAGTGGGAAAAATTACACTAGCTTGGGTAGTGGATTCCCCGAGCCATCCGTATGCCCGGGTTTAAGCTTTTGGATCCAGTGAAAGACCCATTTCTTGTGGTCCTGGCAACTCGATGTCTGAAGCTGGTTCAGTGTTCCGTCTCGCGCAAGAGCCGACTCAAACTGTTCTAGAATCTTCACTATCTGCCAAAACTCGGGCCTCTTTTCCGGATGCAGTGCCCAACATTGCTCGATTAGGGCTCGTAACGGTGCAGGACACTCCGCGGGAATTTCAGGCCTCAAGTTCTGAAAATGCAAGTTTCATGATCTTCAGTGATCTTATCTTTCAAATTAAATTGTAAACAAATTTTTTTTAAAAAAAAACATGATAAAACAAGTTCCACAAAAGCAAACATTACGCTTCGTATTATCGAGTTCTCCTGTTCCTCGCATCGGAACTGTGAAATGCAGAGAACTCGATATCAAGAGTCTTTGCTTCGAGCATCAATTTAAAGATGAAGACTCATCTTAAAACAAACATTTGACTCTTGAATACAGAATTCCGGTTATTCATATCTCAATCATATCAAGATAGCTATTCATATCCCACTATCATAAAAGGAACATAGGAAAATGCGTAAGGAAGCCCTTTTAGGTAATTAAAGAGCTCATAAACAAATGATAACATATGCTTCCACAGAGATTGCGGAAAAAATAGTCAACTTCATATAAAGGAAGCTCAGAATATGTTAAAACGCCTACCTTGTCAACAACCGCAAAAGCTGCTTGAATGGGATTCATCTCCTCATACGGAATCGTGCCGGTAACCATCTCCCACAGAAGCAGCCCGAAGCTATAAACATCAGCTTTTCGCCCATAAGGCTTGTGCTTAATCATTTCGGGCGCCATCCACCGATAGGTACCGGGGTCCTCCGCTAGTCTATCACAATATGCTTCCTCGCAAGCGATTCCGAAATCGGCGATTTTCACACAGAAATCCTGATCGAAAAGAATATTCTCGGGTTTCAAGTCGCGGTGGATAACCCCTTGCGAGTGAATGTACTCCATACCACGCACGATATCCAAGGCAATCGCAATCAGCTTCTCGAGGGGAAGTGATTTGTGCTGTAGCTTGTGAAGAAATGCTCTTAAAGAACCACCAGAAAGATACTCGGTGACTATGCAAAAGACCGGCGGATTCTTACAAGCCCCTTCCAACTGCATCAGACCACAGAAAATTACATTACAATAAGATAACAATAATAATAATAATAATAATAAAAACTCAGATGATACCAAGGTGAAGATTAACAAGTACCTTAATGACGTTGCGATGATAGAGATGAGAGAGAAGAGTGACTTCTCTCGTGAACTGCTTCTCGAGCCGAGCCGCCATATCTCTGTCTTCGTCATCATCAGGCTGCCGAATAATCTTCACAGCGACGGGCCGCTCCTTATATATGCCATGATACAGGCGACTATGAGCTCCCGACGCGAACCTAAGTCCGAGGTACAACTTCGAAAGATCGACCGTCCAATTCTCCGCGGTCTCCAAGGCAGCAACTCTCCCACCCCCATGATCAAAGTACCTCGCCCAAGTAGTGTCCTTTTTACTACTCGACTTCTCAGAGGCCTTTAACGAAGACAAATCCTGACGAGGACTCGAGCTGGGGGTCTTATTGGATGCTTTCCTGGCGGGGGGAGGGGTGGAGAATCTCTTTTTAAGGGATTTGGCTTCTTTGAACACATCAGAGACGAAAGTAGAGGGCAGCGGGGATACCGACCGCCGCCTCGGTTTCGAGTCCCGCTCTCCGCTCTTAGCCGACGCAACCGATTCACGAGATGTGGGATTCGATCTCGTCCATGAAGGGTAGACAGAAACCAGCGTAGAACCCGCAGTTTGCGCGTTCACTCCATTATCGGGATAGAAAGAGAAGTCGGAAGATACCGAGCTTGTGTCCTGCGATTTGAGCTTCAAAGATTTCCGACTATCTGAATTAGGCCTCTTCAGTGAAGCTTCTTGAGTACGTCCCTTGCTCATCTTCGCCGGCTTGGATTCCTTTGAGGGCTTAGATTTGGGGACTACAGGCCCGTTCTTCAACTTCGATTCCGACACCGGGCTCTTCGCTCTAAATTCCGAATTTGAACCCTTCAGTTTTGATTCAGAAATAGAGCTCTTCTGGGCCGAATCGGCATCAGCTTCGGCATCGGAAGGGACAGAGAATTGAATCGACGGCGCTCTACTGGAGTTCGATCGAAGAACGGAATGCGTGAACTTCGTCCTCGTCACCCAAGAGCTGTTCCCTTCCTCCATTCTCTCCGAATACTAAACAATACCCACAATGCAAAAGATTAAGAATCAAGCCTCAAACCCTCCAATTCAAGGAAAATCGAGCTAAAGGTACGATTTTGATGAGAAGTGAGAACACATCCCATGAGATATTTAAACCCCACCAAGGGGAGTATAAGCACAGGGTTTTCCCATCCCGGATTCCAAATCCATCGAACCCTCGTTAACTTTTCATGAAATATCCAATCCAATCACGCTCAATTAAATGCACCCGTTATGTGAATCATCCCTACTTTCCACGCCACAGCGCTACAAATACCCCAACGAATTGCTACAAAAACGAAGTATCGCGATCAAATTCGACGAACCTGTGACAAATCCACCAACCAACCCATCAAAATTAACCCAAACAGCTTCGAAATTAAACCAAATTCTCCCGTTTCCGCCCGCGGTTAGCAAAAAGGCGACGCCTTTAAGCATCAAAACACGGGGTTCTCGCCCAAAACCGAATCAAATCGATCGCAACCCCAATTAAATTGGGGCAAACTACAGCGAACCTCATGAAGCGTACACAGATTTGTTAATCAAAAGGGAAAAAAAAAGGCGCACATAGATAATTGCATACCCTAACAAGCAACGTCGAATTAGGGGCAAAAAAGCGCATCAAAAGAGTCGGCGCCTTGTTGCGCCCCACCTCGTCCTCCTCCTATCAACGGAACAGAGGAAAAGTTGGGAGATCAAATTCGGCGCCGATTAAGCCCCATGGAGGGGGGGGTCGAATACGACGCCGCACACACGTATGGTTCGATTTTTTTGGTTAATTTTGTGGATTAATTTTAGGGTTACACACAGCTTGGTCGCTTAAGGGGGGGGATGGGATTAAAATAGGGCAATAATTGAGGGGGTAGGGATCGATTAAAAAATATAAAAAAAATGTTCGACTCTGCTCGTTTTGGGGAGAGAGGAAGAGGACGACGAAGACGACGACGATGACTTCGACGTGGAAGCTGTTTTCGGAGAATTGCTTTTCGGAGCGGTGTATGGGGTGGGCCCCCCCGATTGGTGCGTTTATTTTCCGTGGACCGCGGGTCTGTAGACCGGGATTCTTGTTGTAAGGCTAGACCCTAGAAATTATATCTTAATTAGAATAAAACATACTTTTTCAACTTCACATTTCTATTAAACACAATGTATATCTCCTAATGGAGTTTAAATGAAATGATTTATAATATCGATATAATTCATGTATAAAAAATTAAAATTTTCAAAATGTATTATGTAAGCACACGTAGTTGTAAAAGTTACCGGCGACAAAAAAGATTTATTAATTAGTCTCAAATACAAATATTATTAAAATATATAAATAAAGAAGAAAAAATAATTAATAATGTAAAATTTTTGATTTATCTTTACTCTCTCATTTATCAGATATCTTTATAGAGGGAATTATTATTAAATTTAAAAATTGATATCGTCCTGCGTTATTATCCATACGCTAAGTTTTGTATTTTTCTTTTTCTTTTTTCTTTTTTTCCTTGCGATCTCGTATAGGCAAAGGTAAGATGCGTTAGTAATTGGACTAGTGGTGGATGGGTGTATAGACCGGGTCCGTGCAGTGAGTTTGGTGGTATCGGGTGGAGAGGCATACGGAAACGTCGCATGCGGCGGGGGTTCGTTCGTTCGCCGCCGCGGGGCCTGCATGATCTCGCACGTGCTGTTTTTATGCGGCCTCGTTTGTCGTAAACGTGGAAAACACAAACTCACGCCTATATTGACTTTGACTACTCTACGTACTCTGCTCCTCGTCTTATTCGAGTTTATTCGAAATGCATTGGGCTTGGGCTTCTTGGAGCCCACCAAAGCCCAATTTAGTGACCAATTTTGTGGGCTTTTCCTTTTTTTTTTTTTTTTTTTTTTAAGGATTGCTGTAAAATAATTTGTGTTTTTGTTTTTGTTTAAAAAAAAAAAAAACCTGTTTAGCTACCAAATTTATTTCTTCGAGCTACAAGAACAACATTAGCAATCATTGAGAAGAGGAGAATAATAAAAGGTAATGGAGCACACATCCATAGTGGCATTGTTCACAAACCAACACTCTAATTTGAGAATTATGTGAACATGGAAACGAGATCTTCACGGATTAGTTGGTGATTTCAGATTATTATTCTACGCAAAAGAAAGCGAATGAAGCTAACCAAGATTCCCAAAATTTCCAAACTTATGTAAGATTTTGGGTGGGTTACTCAGATGAAAATATCAGCTGTAACCACCCAAACTGCATGCTTAAAATTTCTCTGCCTCATCTGTTGAGAAATGTACTGACCAAATTCAGCACAGCCGTGCGCATCACTCTAATAAAGGCACAAACTGTACACGGGTCGTAGGACACAATGCGCATACCCTTCCTGCTCGATGAGGGATTTGAATCCGAATCTTATAGCACAATGATTCTTTTTATAAAGAAAGAATCAATGGACATCGGCTGCTTTAAACAGCTACGGTGGTAATGCACATATTTCCGAAAAAGGAAAATATCCAACAATAAAAACCATATTTAGTATAACATACTCACTTCTCATCTCTCAATTCCCTTCTCAGCTCTAAAACACCATCATCATCCTCAAACTCCTCCTCCACCCATCTCAGCAGCTCCCTCCGCAACCTCCGATCCAACGCCCCTCTCTCCTCCATCTCCCGCAGCAGGGCCGCGGCGTCCCCCATCGTCTTCCTCCTGCACATCTCCCCCAGCAGCGCCCTCCACGTGATCCCGTCCACCGCCCGCCCCGCGCGCGCCGCCTCCCGGAGCGCGCGCGCCGCGTCCGCCACCTCGCCGTCCATCGCGAGCGCGCTCACGAGCGCGTCGCACGCGCGCGCGCTCGGCGCCAGCCCCTTCGCGCGCATTTCGTCGAACAGCTCGCGCGCGTTGCGCGTGCGCCCCTGCGCGCAGAGCCCGCGGACGAGGTGGCTGTACGTGTGCTCGTCGGGCGCGCACCGGTAGACGCGGCCCATCTGGTGGAACACGCGGAGCGCGTCGTTGAGGTGGAGCGACTCGGCGTAGCCCCGCACGAGGGCGTTGAGCGCGACGACGTCGGGCTCGATCCCGGCGTCGACCATCTGGCGGAAGAGGGCGCGCACGACGTCCGTGTAGGCGTGGCGCACGTAGGAGTCGGCGCCGCCGCGCGCGAGGAGGGCGGTGAAGAGGAGGGCGTAGGTGTGGGCGGTGGGGCGCGCGGCGGGGTCCGGGGACGCGCGCATGCGGGTGTAGACGTGCACGGCCTTGCCGAGCTTGCGGAGGTCGCAGTAGAAGTAGACGAGGGAGTTGAGGAGCGGGGCGGGGGGGCCGGGGAGGGCGAGGGCGAGGGAGGCGAGGGAGTCGAGCTCCGGGAGGAGGCGCGCGGAGGCGAGCTTCTTGAGGGCGGCGAGGAAGGGGGCCGGGTCGGGGCGGGGGCGGAGGAGGCGGTGGGGGTGGAGGTGGAGCGCGTGGGTGAGGACGCGGAGGGAGACGCGCGGGTCGGGCTCGGCGTAGAGCGCCGCGGCGAGGTCGGCGCCGGTGAAGCGCGCGGGGAGGGAGGCGAGCGCGCGCTCGACCAGGGTTTCGTCGACGGGCGGGGGCTTCGCGGGGCGCCTCCGCCGCGCGCGGCCGTGGTCGGGGGCGGAGGAGGAGAGAGGAGAACGGTGGAGGAGGAGGAGGAAGAAGAAGAAGTTCGCGGGAGGGATCGAGGGGATTAGGGTTTGGGGGATTAGGTTTCGCGAGGTGCGTCGTAGGGAAAGGGAGAGCATTTGGCGAAGAGGGGATTCGATTGGGGACGGTGATCAAAAGAGAGAGTGTGGGATTAAAACAAGTGATGTTCGAATTGGGCCGGCCCATTTGAAAACTTGGCCCGTCCAAAAATAAAACAAATTGTGTTTGTCTTGTTTGGCCCATTAAAATGGCCTGGATTAGTTTTTTATGATTCTAATAAATGTGTTAGTTGTACCACTAAGTTTATCTTGCTTGGTTGGATGTTGCCAAAAAAAAAAAAATATTACCACTACAAACAATTTATTTGGCTACATATAGTTGAAAATTATGTTTTACAAACTTTATTATTTTATACATGAGATGGTAAGATTACCACCAATGTAGGTATACTTATCTCATATTTAAAATTACTCTCTCAACCTGGATGTAGTTTCAACTATTGCAGTTGACTCTTTATTATAATTTTATCTGTATTTTTTTAAATGCAGTTTCAACTGTATGTTTTACAGTTTTATCTGACAAGCAAGATGATGTGGTGACATGGGGGATTACAGGAGCACATTCGGTACACCCAAATACAGAAAAATTAACTCCGACCATTTAATACGGACGGAAATATTTTGTACACAGAAATTTTCTGCATACAAAGCTATAAGAATTTGAGAACTATTTAAGTCAAACAAAGGTTGAAAAAAAGTGTCTTGGCTCGACTTGTACGTGTCATTGGTTCATAAAGTTTCACACAAAAGTGATGATAATCTTATCCCTATTTATTCAACTCTGTTTGAATGTTCACAAAGGGACAAATGGTTTTGCTAATGTCTCTATATGTTTTCTCCATTACTTTTGCGCTAAAAAATATCAATAATGTTTTTATATTTTCTACTCTACTTTTTTATCTATCACAATTATCTTTTAATCCGAGTCCTCGTTTGGTACATCCATGCACCTCTTTGCACTTCCTATAGATCTCTTTTTTCACCATCTACATATTAAAATGTTCTCTTTGAAACAACTATTGTTTTTTTTTTTTTTTTTTTACTGGAATGTTTTTTTTTCCTCTCTCTATATACATATATTAACTTTTTGGTACCATAATATCATATACGATCAAAATGGTACTTCATTCTACGAGTTCATACATTTGAAATTGATTTGTTAAGTCAGAACAACATGTGTGGAAGCTTGAAACTCAAAAGAGTAATACTACACGTATTTCAAAATGTGCTTCAAAATATTATCTGAGATTCAGCTCTGTATACATCCTAGTTGGTGACATTTGTTCAAACGAAACGCACAATTTTGGACAAAAGATTAATCCGAAAAGCTATACTCCAATAATTCATCAATAATATTCTCCGTGAGAAACACGAAGCACCGACACTCAAGACTCAAAATCTGCAAAAAGAACGACGGGTTCGTTCTCTCCAATCTCGAGCACACAAAAATTTTGTACGCGAGGGAATTGCATTGCCTATCGAAAAGGGGGCTCCTCTAGGTCACACAATTTATGCAAGCCGACCATATCTTGCATCAGACTGATAGCGATACTGCCATATATATACGCAAAAATTTTCTCAGAAAGGAATTGCATATTTGCATCTAATGTGGCCTAAATTTGATTATTATTATTAATTGTGCTTTTTGCTTTCACATCAGCTCTATAGTGAGAAGAGGATGGACTGTCACCAGAAATCACACGAAATTATTTGAGCTGCTACTACAGACAGCTATTGAAGTAAAAAAGAGTGACATTGAAGGAGTATTTTGTTTGTAGTTTGTACTGCTGCTGATGTGGCACAATCCTATTGGTCCCAATCAGTTTCAGGATGTTGAATCCATTTTTCCACCTGGTCTCTTTAATTGCAGCTTTTGCTGACTTTTGGAGCAGTAGTGTGGTAAGTAAGGTGCCCAGTGGTGCAGGAAAAATTCTAAAATGCAACGGGTGTATTTGGTGACGTGGCGTTTCAAATCAATCAAATATTTTTTTTTAAATATATATGTCACATCATAATTATAAAAAAATATTTTTATTATGTTTTTTTAAAAAAAGAAGAGATGTGATTGACTTGTTATTGATGACGTGGTGCAAGCGTGACACAGTAGACTTCCTCCCAGTGCAGGGCATTGGATGTGTGTCCACACATAATTAAAAGGACTCTTTAACCTACAGGTTGGGGAAGAGGGAGACCCATCATCCATTTGGTCTCAGTTTGGTTATATTAGTACTTCCCTAAAAAGTGATATTAAGTTAACATTTAAGTTTGTTTAGAAGACTTGTGATTAGTTAGTTGTTCGGCGCGCGGTTCTGTTTACGTAATTAACTTTATATGACGAATAGTTTAGCGAGAAGAAGTAATGAGATTCTGTATCTGAAAGTAAGAAGTTTTAGTCGAGTCCAAGCAGAATACTCAAATGACACTTCATTAAGCAAGTTACCGTATGAAAGTAGAAGTTTTAGACTTTAAATTATTTTTTATTTATTGGGTAATTAAATATTAAGTTTTAAAGTAGAGAAGTGCTTCTGCTTTAAAATACGGTGAGTGCGCAGTGTTGAAAGGGGTTCGAATTCTCTACAATTCTATTTGGATACACATATGTTTTCTATTGATCCCCTAAAGTTCACTATCTTACCATAATTATTAGAAAAACATAATATGTTCAGTTCATGCAGATGTCTCGCTTATTTTTATAGAGCCCTTTGTATCTGTTGCGATTTTTGATCGAGATAAGGGAATCTCAGGATAGATAGCGTTTCCTATGCGCATTGGCCGTGCTAGTTGAGGGCTCGATAGAGGCTAGCTTTTGAGATAGCATTTGTACATATTGGGACACGCAGTGCTAGCTACGATGTATTTATTTACTGTTATCTAAGAGATGTGGATATATATATTTTGGATATTATGTATGTACAGTATACCTTCAGATTTTAGTTCTTTATTTACCAACTCTGATATCTATTAGTAGTAGATCTCTAGTTATATTTTATAGGTTTAGACACTTCGTGTGCATAAAATTTTTTATGTATACGATGAATCTGTTAGCATGTCAGAACTATTGCCGGAGCATAACAGATTAAATTGTGATTGTGTATAGAAATAGAGTTCTAGAGAATTTGTACCCAATTACCATAAGAAACTTCCTTTTACCACCCTCCCTTTCCTCAACACAACAAAGAGGTGGTGGGACAGCCTGGATTCTTGGGCCCACTTAGTGGTAGGTGAAAATCCTCACACTAAGATTTGTACTTTCTAGGTAGCAATCATAAATCTACCAAGTTGAGCCACTTTAACAATATTTTTTTTCATATTACAATGTATGTAGACACCCCCCCCCTTGGAAATTAGTGCTCTAATGATGTGTTGGTACATAAAATATTGGGTATTTTAATTGATTCAAGCATAATTTAAGGTGTTAGTTGATACTGTTACAATATACAGAGAACTCATGTATAAATATTCATGAATCATCTTTTTACTTCTTACTGAAACCGAAGAACTTATTACCACGTCAATCTATACAATCCGTTGAACTGTAGACTTTTTTTTTTTTTTTCTGTTTCAAAAATTGATAATGGAAGTTGAAAAAGAGTTATGCGATCGAGAGCTGATAGATGGATAATGCACAGGTGATTATTTCCCTTCAAATACATTGTTTGTTTTGTTTTTTTTTTTTTTTTGAGAGAAAGATAGCACGCTACCCGCTTCATTTATTTCTTTTTAGAAATAAACTTAGCTGAAAATGTGAATCAACTAGGATTCGAACTCGGGACCTCGGATACCAACCACCAAGCCCTTTGCCACTTGCTCTAGAAACAGTCGGTCAAATACGCTGTTTGTTCTCTTCGTTAATATCATCTATTTTTATTTGTTTCGATATGAGTTGTTTCTATCAGTATATATGGGAGATCAAATTAAAATTAACAACACGATATTGGCTATTATTAGTATTGAGTTAATAAGAGGGCAAAATCATTTATGGAATCACAACTATATATTTGATAGTATCCCCAAAACTACCTGATAATTTTTTTTTAAAAAAATATATTAAAATTAGGAATAACTTCAAATATTATCCTTGTAGTTTTATGCTTTCTCACTTTAGTGCCATGTTATTTGGTTATTCTCTTTTTTTTATTTTTTCGTTAATTTTTTCGTTAAATTAATGAGAAAGTTAAAACTCTAGAATAATAAAGTAAATATTCGATAAACCATAGGTGGGATATTTAAAGTTTTTCTGTATAATTTAACGAAAAAATTAACGAAAAGATAACAAAAAATAAAATAATCAAACCACATGATACTAAAGTGAAAAAATACGAAACCATATGAATGGTATTTGAAGTTATCTCTTAAAATTATAAAAAAAAATAGGATGTCTCCAAAAATAAATATACATTTTTTTACCAATTTTTTTTCAAAATGCCCAAAGGTTGTCCCTTTTTTTTTTTTTGAAAGGACAAAGACTTGTCAAAATGCTTACAATTCCTCCTTTGATTGGACCTGCTTCTCTATCATTGCATTTCATATACAAACAAATTAAGCTTGTACCTATTCACATCATACCCTGGAAAGAGCAATTTCCACAATAAATTAGACCCTTCATTTTAATATTCTTTTTTCCTTAAAATTAATTGTGAAACCATAAATTAATTAATAGGTCCTCCATTTCTGCATACAAATTTGCATCAATCTCAGCAGGACAACATCACAGTTTCAAATAGATCCAAAAATTCGAATTACATATAAAATTAAGCAATAAAAAATTTGTAACATAAATTAGTGGGCAACAGAAGATACATTAAAGTATAATAAAGTATAATCGCATGAGCTGAATAAGATTGCAAATAAATTGTCAATTTTAATAGCTATTATGAGAAAGGGGATCCTTTTATTTATATTTACATTTATAACATATATATATTCATTAAGGTAACTCCAAAAGCTTATTTGTTTTTGTAGCTCAAGGAAATGAGATCGACCTTCCGACTTCCGTTTTGAGCGGAAGACGTAGTCAAGTTTGCGAAACTCACAAGTTTCTTACTTTCCGACTTTTCGCTTCCAAACAGTTCCAGACTCTATAAAGTCTCTCTGAAATAAACAATCATTCCTAAATTTTAAAGCAATGTAAAATAATAAGAAAACCAGAACTAAATTTTATATAATTTTTTGGTTTTGAAATCTTAGCCACAAATAAGGATTCTTTTGGCATTCCTTCCTTCCCTTGCATCCTACTCTTGTTAACATAACAGCTGGTCCACCCTGTCCAACCAATTTGAAATTGCAAAGACTTAATGAGTCTTTTTTTTATTTTTTTTACTTTACCACTTTAAAATTAATACAATAATTAGTGCCCACTTTAGCCACTTTAGGAAAAAGCAAGCCCTAATTCCTTGCTAAGCTCAACTATACCTTCTTCTTCTTTTTTCCTTTTCCACCACAGCCCACAGAAACCACCAATTTTAAAAGCATCTTTATTGATTATTATCTCCCCATAAATGCATTTGCTTTTTTTCCCTTCCATTAATGGAGTTTAGGGGGGGGAAAACAATTAAAAAAATAGAAACATATCAGTTACCAGTGGAATTAATTCTCAACTTAAATTCCTTTTTTTGAAAATTAAAATGAAGTGAAATTAAGAACCTAGTGACATGCTAATCTATGGAATTTTAGAAAAGGAAAGGAGCAAATTTGGAGAGTTAGGAACAAAAAAACAAAAAAATCCCATTTATGGAAATTGCCACCAAATCTCAAGGTTAGTTAATTTGAGTTCTCTTGCATCATAGAAATCGTAGGAAACAAATTTTTTAAAAAAAAAGAAGAAGCAAAAGCGAAATCAAATACATAATCATCAACCTCTAACCCAAAAAAAAAAAAAGGGAAAAAGAAAATCCCAAGATAATAAAGAGAAACCCCATGAATTAATTGTGATAAGTAGATGAGGGGGAAGAGGAGAGTTTGGGGGAGGTCACCGGGAAGAGGGGGAGGAGGCGCGGCGGGGGCTCGGCGGCGGCGGGGCCGCCGCGCGGCGAGGGGTGGAGGTAGAAGCCCTTCTCGGCGATCGCCCTCTCCTCCGCCGCCGCCGCGGCGGCGGCGGCGGCGGCGGCGAAGGAGTGGGGCGCGGCCGGGCGCGGCGAGCGGGTGAAGACGCCGTCGGGGCTCAGCGGCGTCACGGGGCTCAGCGTCAGCGCCCGGAACCCCAGCATGCTCGGCGACGGCACATCGCTCTGCCCCCACGGCGAACTAGGGTTAGGGTTAGGGTTAGGGTTAGGGTTAGGATTAGGGCTCCGGAGCGCGGGCGCGGGGAGGGGGCCGATCGTCTTGAGGCTCTTGAGGCCGCCGCCGCCGCGGCGCTCGTAGAGCTTGAACGCGGGCTTCTTCGGGCCCACGGCGGCGCGGGCGGCGGAGGGAGGCTGCGGCGGCGGCGCTGCCGCCGACGATGAGGACGGGGAGCCGGTGAGCATCTGGACGACCTGCTTGAAGGAGGAGGGGTCGGCTTGGACGAAGGTGGTGGAGGGCGCGGTCTCGATCGGCCGCGGCGGGGGCCTTAGGGCTAGGGAAGGGGCCAGGACGCCATTGTTGGCGCTGGCGATCGTGGAGGAGGAGGAGGAAGAGGAAGGCGACGATGCGTTGGGGGAGGTGGGTTGTGGGTGGGGATTTGAACACTCTCGACCGTTGGGGACTTGGCTCTCCATCGATGGGGATTAGGATTAGGGTTAGGGTTAGGGTTAGGGTTTGTGGGTGGGAGAGAAGATGAAATGCGAAGCTCTCCTTCTCTCTCTCCCTCTCTCCCTCTCTCTCAGTAAGAGACTTTTCTCTTTTGATATTCTTTTTCTCCTTTGTCCTTAAATGTAAATTAAGAAGTTGTTATAGGGATCTACTTGCACATTTTAGGGGCTTTGAGGGGGCGAGTTGAAATTTTGGTCGCAAGGGGGAACGGGATGGGCCATAGAGAAAAGCGACGTGTCATTGACTTAGAGAGCCTCTATCTTTGACTCTACATAAACTGGTTTTGGATCTACTAAATTGTCTTTATTCTATTCTCGAAAAAAAAAAATTATAGATTGCATATTTATCCTATTAAGGTTTGTGTTTTTATTTTTGCTCTCTTCTTGGTAATTTTTTTTAAAAAAATGCTAATTAGTATGCAATAAAGAGAATAATTTACTATTTTTCTAATTTTTTTTTTTTTAGGAAAACAAAGAGACAGTGGGAGAGAGAGTAGGATTTTTTTTTCACCTTTTTTTTTTTTTGCTTAATTGAAGTATCTCTACTTTTGGTACTATCATAAAGGTTTAAAATAAAGGTAGCATCTAATTCCCTCAATTTGATGGGTTATGAGAGCAACAACACTCTCCTATCTCTTCCTACTGAATTCAAGAACCAACATATAAATGTCACCAATTGCCATATATATATATATATAGCTGGGCTGCTGTGCTCTCAGGAGCACCGTGCTCCTGAGCCATTTTTGATGATAGAATTTCTGAATCAATGATCGGCTCCGTTAGACTTGATCTACCATATTTGAAATATCTAGAAAATAATTTTGTAATTTTTTGATATTGTTTACTTAGTGATCGAAAAGGTTCAAAATCAACGGCTAAAAATAAAAATCTCATAAAAATTAGTGATATAGTACTAAAATTTTCGATCAGAGATATTGAACTTGCTGTAGATAGTATAAAAAATTTTCTATCAAAATTTCATATGATTTGGATACTTCTACACAGTTAAACTTGAAACGGCAGATATCAAACTTTTAAAAGTTGATTTTGAACCCTATAGATTGCTATATAAATGATATCGAAAAATCGCAAAATTTATTTTCTATATATCAACTATGCTAGATCAAGTCTAATGGAACCAATCGTCGATTCGGGATGTACCATCATCGAAAACGGCTTAGGAGAGCACACAAGACCTACTATCTATCTATATATATATATATATATATAGAATCCAGCTATTATCCTTTTAGGAGGATGAGAGCCTTCGTCCTCCTAAATTTTCTACCGTTCGGATGAAAAAATGTGCGGCTAGGATGAGAGTGGTTACGGTTAGGTTGATAGTGGGCCCCTAGGGTTGAGTGGGTGGTTGGTTGAATAGTATAATCTAACGGTTGAAAATGATTAAAAGTTAGATCTAACGGTCAAAAATTTGATAGGACAAAGGCTTCTATCCTCTTAAGAGGATAGTAGCCGGACTCTATATATATATATATATATCTATAATCTATAATCTATAACTCTATATGAAGCCTCAATATTTTTGCCACGTGGCAAGCTATCCTTCATCGTGACTAGCCTCTTTTTGAACTAAACCACTTTATCTTCTTCATTACATTTAACAATATTTATTAGCTTTTTAACTTGGCATAATGAAAAACTTTTATTATTTTCTTTTTTGAAAATGAATAGTTTTCAAAAACTGATTATACCTTATTCCATCAATTAATGACAATTATGATTAATTTTTTTTAATTATTTTCAGTTTTGAAAATGAATAGTTTTCAAAAACTGATTATACTATATTTCATCAATTAATGACAATTATTATGATTAACCTTTTCTTTTATATTTTCAGTTTTGAAAATAATGATAGTTTTTAAAACTGAAACTCTATTTCATCGAAAATGAAATCTCCTCTTTCTTCGCCTCCGCCGCGGTCGCCGCCTTCTTCCTCCTCTGGCCCTCCGACCCCGATGTCGGCGTCGCCCGCCTTTGCCTCGACCGCATCCACGTCGCCCCACTGCCCCTCGCCGCCGTCGATCTCTACCTCTGCCTTAACCTCCGCGTTCGTCTTCAACTACAGCTCCGCCGTCTCTCTGATGTCACCTTTATCAGTTACCTTGGTCGGCCGCTCAGCTCCGCCGCCCTGTCCGTACGCCTTCCTCCTTAGTTCAACACGTTTCCTGTGTACTCCCCCAATTCGAAACCCTAGAGCAGAGAGGTTCCAAAATCCAGTTCGAAAAAAAAACCTAATCCTTAGATTCTCCACCCCTTGATTACTTCTACTCTTGCGCAATCACACGATAGGGGCGAGTCATAAGCTCCAGGGCGAGATCGGTCGCATCCTCAAGAAGGTCCAAGAGGGCGTTGAGGTTTTCGATAGCATCTGGAACAAGGTGCCATTCATGAAAGCGCTGGGTTTTGTGATTATTTTTTACTGGATTTTCTTGATGATTTCAATGATTTTTTTTTATTTTTGTGGCTGGGTTTACGACACTGAGAATGCAAATTAGAAGGAGAAATTTGAGGCAGATTTGAAGAAAGAGATTCAATCGAATGAGATAAAGGATAAAAAGGTGAGAAATTATATTTAAGTTATAAATGATTCTATAAAGAAAACAGGTGTAATTAGATTCCGAAGCTAGGCGATAGTATGAATAGTATTTTCTTGAATTGTGTGAGAATCATGTGCACTTATATTGATGTTCAAGACACTGGAATTTGATGTTGAGACTAATTTCTTAGCAACTTGAATAGAAAATTGACGGATGTTTTATGTGCCGCTAACATAAATTTGCATGGGCAAAAGCTTAAGAAATAATCAGCTAAAACTAATTTGTACTTGATGAGAAATAGAAATGGTAAAAAACTTAGAGATATGATAAAATAAATTCTCGAGTTGAAGTGGGGGTGGGAGTAAACTCGAGTCATGGAAGCTGTTGAATTTTACTTCTTAATAATGCCACTATCTTACATTTTGCTCGGGCTCAACGGAATCAAGGTTCTTGACAGTGCTGTTTGTCTGATCTAGGGCTTCGCCATGAGATCCATTCCATTGGATGCCGTTACTGTGGTTGAGGGCACACTAAGACTCTTTCTTCTTTCAGTTCGTCCTTAAAGAATTGTTCCTTACTTGCTTTTCCTTTTTCTCAATTTTATTAATTATTTTTATTTTTATTATTTTTATGTAATTTAAAATTTTTGAACACCAGATATTTTTTAACACTAAATATTTTTTATTAGGAAATAGTCAAAGAGGTTTTGCAGAAAATATTTCTGGGCAACTTCTTGGAACTCAAGGTTCTTCAACAGTTTCAAACTCCTATACGACCCCCACTCCTACACCCTCAATCGCTCTGTCCTTGAGAAGAAGTAAAAACTCTATAAATTTTTACTCGCCGCATCGCGCAAGTTTCTATACTATATACATGATTGCTAAATCGAAAACATAATTGAAATTACCCTATTTCTGGTATAGGAACAACTCATTTTTTTTTGTACTATTTATGAAAGTGGAGTTCAATATCTAGATTTCTTTCTACAGCTTTATTTATTTATTTATTTATTTTTGCAGAATCTACCCGCTGCAACGCGCGGTTGTCTTCACTAGTATATATTATAGATAGCTAATGGTGGAAAAGTGATGATTACTAAGCACAACTCCCTAACTTGTCTTTCTTAATTAAATGAAATTGAGTGGGTCAAGCTTTTTCTAGGTTAAAGTTTGTGTAGGCCCCCCCATTATAGCCCATTAGAAATGGCCCTTTTTAGCTTTTAACATTTTTAATTGACTACTTTAAAGTAATTTTTAGTAAATAAAATTAGAATAAACTAATAACCGATGATAAAATACCCGTGAATTTTAGTAAATTTTTTAACTTAGCTAACTTGTAGAACTAGTATAAAAGAAATTATAAATTAAGAGAGTATCAATTTAAAAGTTAAATTAAGGGTCTCCTATTGGTTGGTTTAAATAATACAGTAAAATATGAGTATTGGTCAATGGGATTTCTTTTTTGGTGAAACTATTTCAAAAGGACATCAATTTCAATTTAGCTTTTATTACTAAAAGTTTCAGACTTTAGACCTAAAGATCCTTTGATGGGTGTAATATGAGCTTCATGATTTTAAGATAGATAAAAAAAATAAATGGTAATATTTATTAAAGTGTTGTATTTCTACATGAAATTATTATTTTAAAAAAATATTTTCTTCTCTAGAGAAGCCACAGACTATATATAATTAACAAAATAAATTTTACTATTAAAGAAAAAATAAATGATTTTTTTATTTATTAGCAGAATCAGAATTAATAAATTTAATACATCTGTAATAAAAAATGGGACAAGTATATTGAAGAGCCCTATACACAAGGATCAGCACAGCTCAATATAATAATAATTTTTCAAAAACTGACAAATTGAAAGATCGGATGGTAAAATTAAAATTTTAAAGGTCGGATAGTAGATTCAAAATGATCCATAATTTTGGTAAGTTATATACTTTTTTTACCGAAAAAAATAAAAAAATAAAAAAACTCACCAACTACACTATCTTATATGTCAAAGGTAATTTGACATTTTGAAAATTGAACGAAAAGCTGATACAGTAAAAGGATGAAAGAAATCATGGAAGCCACATTACAACAAGTGAAATTCATGTCTCAATCATTTGAATTATAAAGCCGCGAAATCGAAGAACTCTGCACATTACAGTGCCCGCGATATGTTTTTGAACTCACTCAAGCAAGACTGCAAGATCTTCTGCCTCTTGTGAAGAGACTGGAACTCGCTCTGAAGAACATCGATCGCGCCGGGCGCCACGAACATGTCCATGAACTTTTCGTCGCTCACCGCGAACAAATCCAAGCCCAGCGCCAAGAACAGCCTTTCTCGACTGCATGAAACCAATCAAACTAAGATGATCGCTGAAAGCAGCATGAACCTTTTTAACTTAAATGATTTGAGTGGTTTATTGTTTCCTGAACAGAAAAATTAATTTGCCGAAAAAAAAAACCATTGCTGGCATTTAACTTACCATGGTGTTAAGAATCCTGAGTTCAAGGCCGAGGGCACATTTCTTTCTATTAGAACTTCGCGCATTCTTGCAAAATATTGAGAGGATATTGAACAGATGTTGGAGTACGACGACCCGGATTTTGAGCCAAAATCATTGCCGCCGAACAAGATATTGGTTTGGTTTCTATTTGCATCCGAATTTCTTCCATATGTCACCATCCGTGCGTGTCTTTTTCTTCCGTTAGCTTCCATTAAGTGACCGTTCTCTTTCTTATTCACGCCACAGGGATCATTCGGCTGGTCGGGTGAGGGCGTCTCCGGAACCGTCATTTGGCTTTCCTTAAGCACTTCCTTCGATTCTGTTCCTTTAACGGGTGGTGTTTGTTGTTGATCTTTTGGTGGTATGTTCTCCTGATTTGTAGCTTGCATTTCGACTTCTGCTGCCGCAGCACCTTCCGATAAGTCGAAATAGGCTGCTGTCGGAAGCTGATTCAATCTGTAAATGGAGTTCGAACTAGATCCGATCCCAGCAAACAAATCACTTTCATAGCAGATGTGAGAATATGGGCTAGTGACTGCATCAAGGTGGTGTCGCACCAGTTGCTTGCATTGCTTGGAGAGATCAAGAATGAAGTTGTTATATGAGCGTCGTAGAGAGGCAAGAAAGCCGATGTATCCATCCATGTCCTTGTTATTTTGCCGGCCTATGCAAAAAAAAAAAGGAAATGCGTAAGGCAACTGTATTACTAGAACGAAAAATAATACCTCTCAAAAGCAGGAAAGAGGAAATAACATCATTTGAGGTGCTAGTAGGATCATACTTCACCATAATACGAACTGGTTACCTAATCTGTATGAATGACTATTAGGGCTCTTGTTAAGAATGACAAGGATGAAAAGAAGGACCTGTCTTGGAATGGGGGGAATCAAATGAAAGATAAACAAGAACCAATGCTTGTCAGTGTTGTAATTCCTACTTACAATTTACGACTATTATTATGGTTTGAGTTAGTCGTATCTTTAGTTCATATATTACAAACCATTCTCTACGTAATTCCTATTTACACTTTATTCAATCTCCAAATATCTATAAAGGTTTCAATCTTACTTGTTCATCTTAGTAGTTGCAAACCATCTTAAGAAAATGGAAGATATTTTCTGATGTTTGCAAAGAACTAAAGACTCAAAGAGTTTTATGCTTACGTTCCAAGTCCTGAGCACGATTACGCTCCATCGCAAGGTCAAAAAGGCTCTGTAAAACGAAGGCAAGTCGGTCACAGGCAGTATCAATAAGAGGAGCAAGCCACGCTCGTGCAGCGGCACGTGCTATTTCAGCAGCGGCCTCTGTCACTCCACCGCCTCCACCTCTTCCAGCATGAGCAAGTAGTATATTTGCAACCTGATCCCATTAAGCAGGAAATCAAGCAACTTATTCACCAAAGTAGTAGCATACATAGTCTATGACTAAGAATAAAGAAAAAGAGGTTTCATTCTACCTTCTCCCTTGACACTTGTGGGCATTCTATTGAGTACGTTGCACAACGAAATTCATGCATTACCCTCTCAAATGCAGCTCCACCATAAAGCCTGAGAGTACAATTAGGAGGGTTTACTGCAATGGTGACACCTGGCCAACTCCCAATACCACTTTCTTGTTGTTCCTCCTGCGTACTTTTTCCCCATTGCTCTGGAGCAGGATCAGCAGCTCCATCAATTAGCACACCCTTTAACATTTGAAAAAAAGTTTGATTTATACTTGTTCCACATGTTTTATCAATAGAGACAAAAAGAATGAGAAATTCTTACCAAATGATGGCAAATCGAGGCAGCATGTAGCATCGCCGACTTCCGAAGATGAGAAACATCAGAAGTTGCATGCAATTTCAACTCCATCCGAGAAAGCTCCAAGGAGACTTCACTGCATCTCTGCTCTAGTAAGGCAAGGGTCGCCGGAGCTGCTTCTTTGTACCTCTTTTGAAGCTCAGATTCTAAGTACTTTCTGAGACAGCTAAAGCCAACATAGGTTCCATATTTCTCTTCATTGAAACCTCCTTTGATGTTGTCGCGTAGGTGGCGCAATACGTCTGAATCTACCTGGCAAATTTGCCTGCGGAATTCGTCATTAGAGATAGTCCCCCTATCTTTGGGCAGCGCCACAAAAAATGGGTGGGTATTATCTCCGAGGTAACCACTTGCACTCAAATAGCTATCGACTTCCCACCGTTCAGTGAATTCCTTCAGAAGCAGCAATAGGAATAACAGATCATAAGGGCAAAATGTATTCATCATTAACACAGTCACGGAGTAAAGAAACTCTAAGAGCTAGTTGGCGATGTTTTCATGTAAGGCACTTGGGGCAATTTTGTTCACTATTGGTATTGCTCATATGTTCACAAGCCTTATATTTATAGGCTTCATATGACGACAAAAAACCAAAATGTTGTAGTACCTTCTTTTGCTTATTGAATTTCTTAAACAAGATGAGTTTCCAAATTAAGCAATAATAGTAGGGCTAAAAAAGTTCACCCTTCGAAATCGAATTTGAGGGACATGTATGCATATTATTCTTCAGCAGGAAGAAATTTCAGGTGAGATATACCTTTAATCTATTGTCAAATTTAGAGATGGCGATAATTGTCCGCTTAAAAGTGGGATCAATCTCACGAACAGCGTCCAACCAAAGCGAAGAGCACCACTCCACGCTGCTCTGCTGGAGGAAGAGAAGAAGCCGATGGGGCGGGCTCGCTAAGGACTTCACCATCGACAATATCTCATTGGGCGTGTCTTCGGGTTCGCCCTTCTTAGCCTGTGAAGATAAACATTGTTCAGCATTGACTATAACATAAATTGCTTCAAATGTTCCCCCAATTATTTTCTAAGAAAGGAGAGACCTTGAGAACAAAACCGGGAGTGTCAATGATGGTGAGATTAGGGCAGTGAGCATATTCTGCTCTCATCACTATTGGCTTCGACGAAACTGCTGCTTGGATCTTTCGCAGATGAGAGTCTGTTCGGGATCTTATAAGATCGGCAATCGCAGAAGATGAAACCACCGGATTCCCGTATTCTTCTGAATCTTCATCCTGTTGTCATAACAGGGACAGGTAATTCCAACGCAGAATACACATAACACGTACCAAAATGCAAAATCTGCGGCTAACATAACAAAAAAAAAGTGAGAATTTACAGGGACGCTCTTAGCTATTTTACATGACCTCAACTTTTTATTCTTTTATTTTACATAATTTTCGTCAACTAAATTGCGGAATTTGCTAATTTAAGTGATTGATTTCTATGAAATTAACTGTTCTTTACTTTTCCAGCTGAAGAACTGTAGTATTTGCTTATTGTACGCAGGTTGATAAGTGAATGAGCCGTAAATTTTGGTCAAATCTCAATTTGAGGGTCCTATCTCAAAATTTCTCAAACGAAATCGTATGGAGTTTAAAGCGGTGTTAAAAGCGGAAACACACAACAATTCAAAGCCCTAGATAGGATCGGAGAAAGATAGAAACCCTAGGAGAGCTCATAAAGACGATCCGACGCATCAAAAAGCTCGGAGATTAGAGGGCTCCGACCTGGAATCGGCACCGGGGCTCGAGTGCGGAGGGATCGTGGACCATCTGGAGCACGAGGGGCCTCCGCGTGCCCATCTCCACCTCGCGGACGTTGAAGCGGAACCCAAGGAGCGCCTCCAGGAGCGAGCTCTTGCCGTCCGATTGGCCGCCGACGGCCACGATCTCCGGGATCGGGAGCTTCTCCCCGAACGCCACCGCCGCCGCTTGGAGCCTGTTGTAGGCCTCGAACCTCGACTTGAACTCCGGCGCCGCCGCCGCCGCCGCCGCGGCGGAGACGGAGGCGGCGTGGTCGATCGGGTGAGGTTGCTGCGGCGCCGCCGTTCTCGGCCTGAGGACGGAGGAGGGTTGGGTCTTAGGGTTTGGGGTTTTGACGGGGGTGGAAGTCGCCATGGGAGAGGAGGAGATGTGGATAGAGAGAGAGAGAGAGAGAGAGAGAGAGAGAGAGAGAGAGAGAGAGAGGGAATGGGGATTTTTGAAAGGAGAAGGGAGGAGAGGGAGAAGTAGCCGTTCGAATTCTTTTTGCGGGTTTGGGTGGATGGTAACCGGAAACATCCGGTTCGGAAAACCCTTTGCAGGGAGAATTGTCCGTGGACTCGGCTCGCCACGTTATTCGTAAACCGATGAATTAACAGTGGAGATTGAAAGTGGAGGCGAGAGTCCAATGGACGGAGGGTTGATCTAACGGCGGTTCACAGCCGATCTGGTGAATACGGTCTACGTATAGTTGGCGATGTGCATTCGAAGAGGTTAAACGGGTTCGACTTGGGTCCGACCAAGAATAGAGGATCCGGCCCTGCAGAGCCGAATTAAGTGTGTTTATAATTTGAGAATGTAGCATTGTGTGATTCAAAATGGATTCATGCTCACATCTTTTAGATTCACTGACACATCAATAATACACGTAGAAATATGTTTCAGAGGAGACCGCATATTATTCGGAGATAAAACATAGTATACTTCTGCTCCCAAAATTCTATTATAAGAAAGTACCATGTCTAGCTGTGGAAAATGAAGTAGAGGACAAGCGCGGCCACGGCAAAAATCTTATGTCTCTTAGCAGCAAGAAATATTTTTTTAATTCAAAATATTGTCCATATATGTTGTTGGTGTGTTGGTAAATTTAAATAACACTTTTGAAGTGAATGCATGAGTTAATTAAAATTCTTCATACTATACGTACTAGTATGGAATATTATGAAAAACTTGTAGCAGTACTTTCCGGCGAAATCACATACAGAGATCAGGATTTTTTGAAACTCAAGTCTCAGGGAGATGTACTGAGCACAATTATTTACTCACATAGAAAAATAGATTAGGCCTAATAATAATACTAATTATTCAATGAATGAGTTTGATTAACTCAGTAAATACGAACGCTCCTGTCAAAAGTGGCTCTTTGCTTTATATTATTCATTGACCTCAAAATCCAAATTTACAGTAATCAGTCAAAATAATCTCCAACCCAAAACTTATTTATATAATAATATTTAGGCCTTTTTGCATAAAAAATTCATTAGTTTTGGGCTGTTACAAAATTGGGTCGATTTTTTCGATTTTACAGATTCGGTCCGGATTTTCAGCAAACTGACCAAAATACCCTTCTTACTTTTTCTTTCGTTCTTTTTTTTCTCTCTCCGAAGAAGCAGCTGAGGCAGAGACGGAAACAGCCCGCCTCGCCTCTGCCTCGCACGCCCTCGCCCTCGCCCTCCCTCTGCACCCCCCGCCCTCCTCGCCTCCGACCCTGCTGAGGCCGCGCCACGACCCTCCTTCTCCACTAGGGCACGGCGACGTTTAGACGTTCCGACGCGCGGTGGAGGAGGAGAGCCTGCGCCTAGATGTCGCCGTGCCTAGTGGAGAAGGAGGGTTGCGGTGCGGCCTCAGCAGGGTCGGAGGCGAGGAGGGCGGGGGGTGCAGGGGCGAGGGCGAGGGCGAGGGCGTGCGGGGAAGAGGCGAGGCGGGCTGTTTCCGCCTCCACTTCCGCTGCTTCTTCGGAGAGAGAAAAAAAAGATTTACAAAAAAAATTTAAAAAAAAGATTTACAAAAAAGATTTGCAAAAGCCCAAAACTAGTAGATTTTTTATGCAAAAAGGCCTAATATTTACAATCATATATATATTATTTATTTTTTATAATAGAGATTCTGATTTGATGATCGAAACTGTTAAAATTGATTTAGAGTATTTGAAGTATCCAGAAACCAAATTTTATAATATTTAGAAGTTATTTATATAGTGATCAAAGGATCATAAAATCGATAATTTTTTACGGCCTATTCATTTTCGACCGTTCATTTTGACTCTTCGATGAAATTTATAATAATTTTTAAAAATTACAAAGTTCGATTTCTAAATATTTTTAATAGCGTAGATCAATTTTAACGGTACTGATTATCGACTTAAATTTTCAGTCATTCAAAATGACTTGGTAAGACAAAGACCATTATCCTTTTATATATATATCAATAACTTTTTCTTATTAATGGTGTATTAACTCCGTTGACTCTTGCAATTATAAAAACTATATAATCATAAATTGTGATCATGTTTTATACGCAAATTATTGATCGTAGAGTAATCTTGCATTAAGGGTTGGGTTTCGAAGATATATATATATCCTAGTGTACGCATGTACCGAGGTCGATGCAATAACTTGCCCCTCTTGCATTAATCTTGCATTAACTCCCAAAGTAAAAATTCTAATATAAATTTTAGGCTAAATTACATAAAGCCTCTCTGTCAAAATTTGATTTTTTATTTTTTTTCTGTCATTTAAAAATCTATATTTTGCCCTCCTAAAAAATAAAAAATGTACACAGAGGTACGGTGTTAACTTTAATGGCAAAATGACCAAAATGCCCCTCGTCCCTGTTCATCTTCTTTCCAATCTGCACGCCTACAATCTTTTTCCTCCATTATTCGCGCCTCTCTCGACCCTAAATCCGACTCCGTTTCCTCTAGCTGCTTCCTTGCTCCTCCTGTACCTTTGTCGCCCATCCATTTTAACGACGGTAGGCAGTAGATTGGGGCGGGTGTGGAGGGAGAGGTGGGCAAGGGCGAGCGCGAGGCGGCGGAGAAGAGCGATAGCGTGCGTGGGATCGGACTGGGGGTGGGTGACGGCGAGGCGGCAGAGGGGGGCGAAGCAACGTGGCGGGCGGCGTCGAAGCAACGTGGCGGGCGGCGTCAGCGAGGAGGGAGAAGGGAGGAGGGAGAAGGGGCATATGGGAGAGGAGAGGATTTTCAAAAGTATTTTGGATATTAAAAAAATATAATAATAAAATATAAACGAATTCCTAACAGAACACTGACGGCGGGCACAAAGTGCATATTTTTTATTTTTTAAGGGGATAAAATATATATTTTTAAATGATAGAAAAATAAATAAAAAATCGAATTTTGACAGGAGAGTTTTCTGTAATTTAGCCTAAATTTTACATATTTAGCATTAAATATATGTTATAAAGAAAATTTGATCGGTCCAAGGACCAATCACAATCACTTTGTCATTTTCTTTGTTGTATGATGGGCGTTTATAAATGCCCAATCTTTTCCAAGATGGCATTTTTTATGCATGCGAAGTTACCCCCATCCTCTGACATTTAAAAGTCGTTATCGGAATTGCACTTCCCAGAAAAAAGAAACAGGTGGTTCGGACGGTAAAAATTAATTTTCCACTGCCACTTCCACCACCACAGAGGTGGTTAAATGCACAAAACTATACATTAAATGCTCACTCCCTTACATCCCATTGCTGGTGAAAACTTTAAAAATAGAAATCCACAAGAATTTAGTTTGTACACTATCGATATCACAAAGTTTTTTTATTTTACAAAGTTATTTGCGATGAACGGACATGCGAATCGACAATTGAATCTGTTAGACATCATGATATACAAAATAAATTTTGTATTTTTTCGACGTCATTTAACTAGTGATCGATAGGTCTCAATTTTAATGACCGATGTTATGTATTTATAAGTCTAACAGTTTCAAAATTCAAACAATTCAAATCTGGTAAAATTTTGATAGAATTTTTTTTTACTATTGAGAGAAAGAAATTTAAATTTTTTATCATTATTTTTTATGAAATTATTATTTTTAGTTATTTATTTTGAAACTATTTGTTTCGTAGGTAAATGATAATGAAAAAAAAAATGAAAATTGGTTTATAAATATTTTCAATAGTATAAATCATATTTAACAGAGCAGATAGTCAATTCGATTGCTCCATCATCGAAAGCAACTTTGTAGCACGAAAAGCTTCATTCCACTGATATAATTCTATCCTAGTTCAACCCACAATGACAAGAAGAACATAGGTAAAAAGAGAAATGCTGTTTATACATTAAAAAATTGTGCATAAATTCAATATTTAATTAATCTAAGAATACAGATAATTTTTTTATATTTTTAATATTAGGGAAGTAAAGTATGATAGAACTAGTGTAGAATAAATGGGCCTTACGTACACCATGTCGTGTTGGCATATATTCAGCACTGAGCTAATGTGGGATTCGCCCAAGGACCTACTGATTAATTAGGTAAATATCTAATATGTTTCTCGACTAGATTTGGAGGAGAAACTATGCGTTTTTGGTACGTGACATGAATCTAGCATGGGTTGTACCGAAATGAACTTGAACCAGTACTTTCAACAACAACAAAAATATCGAAGACAAAAATTTGGAAGCGTTATTATGTTTTGATGCCAATTATATAACCGGTCATAAAAAATACGAAAATAATAATTTTTAGAAAAAGATATGGTTAGGATTTTAGTTAGATTTGTGGTTGATTTCTAATTGAATTAGAATAAATATTTAAATTCATTAGAGATCAATTAATTTGAATTTAGATATTAATTAGAGTAGGATTTCTAATTATATTCGGATTAGGTGGATTAATCAGTGCGTTGGACGGTCAAGTTGCTACGGCAGTGCCTTGATGAACGCTCCGTGGTCCGTACCAAATAGACAGGCTAGGCAGGGTTGCATGCACCTTGTGCACGGGTGCATATGAGAGAGAAAAGAGAGAAGTCTTTTGTGGTTTATAAAAGACGAGAGAGAGATGAGAGATTCAAAAAGAGGGATCGAATTTAAACTACTCTATTAAGAGAAGTAAGGTATAATTTTCTCTTGGTTAATGAAGTTTATTTCAGATGTTTAATTTTTTTTTGTAGTTGTATCAGCAATAGCTTTTTATTGAGAAGACGAATTTATGATAAAAATTTGATTTGACATTTTCGGTACCGAAATGAGTATCGGATCAATAGCAGTCGGTGTCAAAGCGGGTTGCGGATTCTGAAAATCTGATATCAGGACGAGTACTAGATTCCTATCAATTGATATTGAAGCTATAGATTGTCGGATGAGATCGATGGGGATGGCTACGAAGTTCGAAATCGAGAAGTTCGACGGCAAAAATAATTTTGACTTGTGGCAAATTAAAGTACGAGCAATCCTTGCACAATAAGAGTTGGATGAGACGTTGAACGAGAAAAAGACAAAGCCCGTGGAGGTCACGGATGCGACACGGGAAAGATTAGTGGAAGGTGCTGAATACGCTTCATCTATCATTAGCATATATATGAGATTCTTTATAATATAGCTAGTAAATATACACCAGTAAAATTGTAGAAGAAATTAGAAGATCTGTACATAACCAAATTCTTGACGAAGAGGTTATATCTAAAGCAGTAACTGTTCATGTTGCGGATGCAAGAAACAACCAGACTCTACGAACATTCGATTGAGTTCTACAAAGTGGTGGCCCAGTTCACCAGTATGGGAGTCAATTTGGATAATAAAATAAGGCGCTGATTTTACTTTCTTCGTTACCGACGGCATGTGAGCATCTAGTGATCATATTGCTTTGTGGTAAGAAAATCATAAGCGTGGAGGCAATCATGACAACGCTTCTCTCAAACGAGATATAGACAATGGGTCAAAAGTCTAGCACGCAGAGCCATGATACAGTTCAAGTGGTAAGAATAGAAGGAAACGAAAATATCGACGACCAGAATTAGTCAGAAAAAATTGCTATCTAGGGTGGAGTACTTCTACTGTTATAGGAAAGACACATAAAGCGCAACTATCGAAAACTTCAGAATAATTTGAGGGAGTTAAAACGGTAGAAGGAAAAAATTATCACGGAGCGGGACGAGGAGACATCAACAATGACGGAGTCGACAAAGTCGGAGATGATAGATTCCAATGTGCTATATGTAGCGAACGATGGTTCTAAAATTTTGGATGATGTATGAGTTCTTGGTTCAGCGTGCTCTTTTCACATTTGTTTGGAATTTTTTTTTTTTTTACTATCTATAAGGTAATCAGAGGTGAAAAAACTCTTACGAAGAACAAAAAATTAGTATGTAAAGTTTTGTGAGTCACTACTGTGAAATTCCAAATACATGGTGGGGTCGTGAGAACATTGATGGATATGCGGTGCATTCCTGGTTTGAAGCAGAATTTGATCTCGCTAGGTGTGTTGAACTTGAAGAGTTGTAATTTTTCAACTTCATGTGGAGCTATGAGGGTCCAAAACGAGATCGGATTATGTGCGAGGCGAACAAATGCAGAAACTTGTACGTTCTGAGCGAGAGCACAGTTAGAATTAGAGCAAAGTCAGTTTGAGCTTCAAAAGTTTGCGGAAGTGCAACTGCTTCAGATGGAATAGCAAATGTGGCGATATTAAGCGGAGGAGATGAGCTTTGAGGTGTAGCTTGCATGGTGAGCTCGACGCAACGGCTAAAGATTACAAATCAAATCAAGATGGAGATGGTTAGAATTTTGATTAGATTTGTAGTTGATTTCTAATTGGATTAGGATGAATATTTAAATCCATTAATGATCAATTAATTTAGATTTAAATATTAATTAGAGTAAGATTTTTAATTATATTAGGATTGAGCACATTATATCGTATGCATTATATAATGCATGGATCGTGAATTAATTAGTGGGTTGGATGGTGAAGTTGCTACGGCTGTGCTCTTAATGAAGGCTCCGTGGTCCGAGTACCAAACAGAAAAACTAGGCCGGGTTGCATGCACCAAGGTGCACCGGTGCATATGAGAGAGAAAAGTGAGAATTTTTTTTTAGTTTATAAAAAACGAAAGAGAGGTAAGAGATTCAGAAAGAAAATTTAGATTGAATCTATTCTGTTGCAGAAGAAAAGTCATGTGTAATTTTCTATTGGTTAATGTATTTTATTTTACCAGTATATTTTTTTATTTGTAGTTGTGCCAGCATTAATTTTTACTAAGAATATGAATTTATGGTAAAAATTTTATTTACCGTTTTTGTTGCAGAATTTCAAAAATCGATACCGAAATGAGTATCGAATCAATAGCAGTTGGTATTAGAACGGATTGCGAAAATCTAATATCAGAGCGAGTATCACATTCCCAATATATATAATTAATATTTGAGAAAGAAGATAACTACACGTAAAAACTTTATTAATAAAAAACACTAATACACCTCAGCATGCATCTCTCTAATTAAGCTCGTCTCATCTAGTCCCGGCCATTGTACCCACACCACTCCAAGAACACCTAACACCTACGTGTAGGTGAGCAAACCGTGACAACCCCTATTATATATTTTAATTAAACCAACTTTGAATAAATACAAATTCTCAATCCTACTCTTAACTATTAATTTTTTTACATATATACCTAAACTCTTTGACTAAGTTTGCATTATAACTTGTCGAGAAAGAGTGTTGAATTATATGACTATATACATCCCGTTGCTTCAGTTTTTAGATAAAAAAGTATAAATATTAACACAATTAATATAGACAGTTCAACTCTACACTATTTATAAAAAGATATCTATTTTATTTACTTTTTTAAAAAAAAATAATATAAACTCAGCTAGAAATGTAAAGTAACTAAGTTTCCAACTTAAGATACCAATCATCAGACTCTTAGCCAATTGCGCTGAACACTGTAGATTTTCGGGACCTAATTCGAAAGCGCCAATAGCGGAGGGGCTCCTTTCACATTCTCGCCGACAAGGACAATATAAAACACCATCATGAGAATAGAGTTCAGTAAACCACCTTAAACTACCATTTTCCTTTTGCTGGTACTACTACTTCAATGGCCGTGGCCTCGAAGGGTGGCGAAGAGTTGGCGATGGAGAGAGAGGAGGAAGAAGAAGAAGAAGCCATGGAGGAGCCAGTGAGCCCCATTGGCCAATACTTCAACAGCGACGCGCTCTCCATTTCCATCCTGGGCATATTCGAATCCGAAGTCGCCATTGATGAGGCTCCGATTATGTCGACGTTGGAGAACGTCTTCTTAACCCTTCATCCACGCTTCTCTTCTATCATGGTATCAGAGCTTGGTTTTATTTCATATCTTTTTTAAGATCTATTTTTTATGGCTCAATTAGTACGATTTTATACGTAATATCAAAGACGTCCTTTAATAACTAATGGTGGTGAATTCGTGTCACATGCTAATAAAATCTAGATAATTCTTTCTTTTATAAAATATTAAAAATTATAAAAATTTTAGAATACTAAAAAAATGTTAAAATATTAATTTTTTTATTTTTATTTTTTTTGCTATCATTCTATTCCATTTCAAAAGTAGGAAAAAAAAGGGTCAACTGTAAATTGATTGTGAAGGCAAAAAGAAATGTAAATTCCTACATGTATTTGGTTATGGTTGTTCTCTTGTTGAAGTAATTTTTTATAATTTTCTATATTTCTTTTTAAACGCCAAAATTATTAATGAGATTTAAATAATAAGAGAGCAAAATTTAACATCAAGATGAGTAAAGTGCAAACAAAGAGTTATAACTAAATAAAAATATTAGCGCCGTAACTTTTCTTTTGTTTATTATTTTTATTGTAAAAGAGTTGAAAGCAATCTCTTTGGCTTCTTTGTAAAAGCGTACATAAAACAATGTTTCTCAAATTAATCATAGTTGTTAGAGATGTTTTTAATGTTAACTTTGTTTTTTTTCTTTTTATCTTTTTTTTTTTTTGGGTTCCCATCGTATATGGAACCATGGCCGTCCAAAATTGTTAGAAAATGTTAAAAAACATAGAAAGTAGGAAATTAATAAAAACATTAGGGGGTTGTCTGTTTCCGTGGAAAAGCATGGAAACTATTTTTCGAGAAATTTTTTTTTATGAAAAATATCTTTTTCCATACGTTTCATTTTAATTCTCTAATAAATTTTTTTTAATGAAAACACTACTTTTTCATAAAAATTGGAAAGAAAAATTCTAGAAAAAACTACTTTCTTAGGAACAAAATGAATGGAAACCACTTTTTGAGTAGGAGGTGTTTGGTTACTCGGAAAAATATGAAAAACAAAAGGTTTTCATAAAAATAAAAACATTTTCCGCAGTATGGATGAAAAAATTGAAAAAAAACAAGAACAATATATTTCCATAAAATATGAAAATAATTTTCCTACAAAAACTGCTTTTCTAGGAACAAAATGAATGGAAAATACTTTTCCATTTAGAAAACTATTTTTATGGGATATTCTAATGCTTTCTCAAATTACATTTTAATTTCTACAATGTTAGTTTTTTTCTCTTTTAAAGAGGATATTTCACTTTTATTTCAACTTTTCAAATGGAAATACTGACGTGGCTTACAGTGAAACAGTCAAATGGAATCTCGGGTTTTAAAGAGGATAATATTTCATTTTTTTAATTTCTCCTCTTAATTAGTTTAAATATTTAATATATAATTTTAATATTATATAAAAATACTGATTTATCAATAATATTTAGTAGATACAAAGGCACGGTAAACAATTTGCCATCTAATTAGCCTAGCAAGTAGCAAGTGAACACGCAAATCTGTGCTGAGCCATAAATTCTGAAAGGCTGCTCCGGTACTGCACGATCCAAATTCAAAGCCGTGTCAAATCGTGCCGGCCCCTGGCCCGTATCTTTCTTCCGCTTTTACTTGTATGGCTCAAATCAAATAAATATGACCTACACGGTCCAAATAACGACCCTATCTTTTTCAAAAAATAATAAAAAAAAAGGAAAAGATAAAACTACCTCTCTATCTCTCTCTCTACTAAAATGCTTGTCACCCACCACCCCTACACTGTAGTAGGAACATAAATATTTTTCACGAGTAATGTTATATTTATAAACAAATTTACACCGGTTTAATTATTAGATATTATTATACATTTTTTTTCATAATGTATACACATACACATATATATGATCTCAGGTTCGGGACGATCACGGGAACCAACGGTGGGAACGCGTGGCGGTTGATCTAAATCAGCACGTCAAATCCCCAACGTTCCCGGGGGGTTTAACTACCTACGACAAGCACGTGAAACAGTACCTGACAAAGATAGCGAACGATAAGCTCCCCCAGAATCGTCCCCTGTGGGACCTGCACATCATGAACTACCCGACGGCGGCCGCGGCGGCGACGGTGGTGCTGAAGCTCCACCACGCGCTCGGCGACGGCTTCTCCCTCATGGGGGCCATCTTCTCGTGCGTGCGCCGCGCCGACGACCCCTCGCGGCCGCTAACGTTCCCCCACTACAAGCCGCGGGGACCGCCGGGGACGGCGGCAAAGGAGGGGGGGAAGGCGAGCGCGGCGTGGCGCAGCGTGCGGCGGGGGGTGGCGGTCGGGTTCAACACGGTGCGCGACTTCGGGTGGAGCCTGCTGAAGAGCAACGCGCTGGAGGACGGCCGGAGCGCGCTGCGGTCGGGGGCCGCCGGCGTCGAGTTCCTCCCCGTGGAGATCTCCGCGGTCGCTTTCGCGATGGAGGACATCAAGAGGATCAAGGATAAGCTCAGCGCCGTAAGTATAAGTAGTTTTAGTGGATTTCAATTTGGTAACTAGAAAAGGGCTAAGTCATACAGCCTCACGTTCGAGACTGTCCCCACTAAATTTTTGTTCATCATTCTCTTGCGCCTGCTAACAGACCGTGAACGACGTGGTCGCCGGTGTGATGTTCTACGCGACCCGGCTCTACGTTCAAGCTGCTCGGGAAAACGGCGGCGGCGACGAGAAGCAGCCGTCGATGACGGCGCTGGTTCTGCTGAACACGAGGCTCGTCAGCGGCTACCAGAGCGTGGCGGAGATGACGCGGGGTAGGTCAAAGTCGCCCTGGGGCAACCACTTCGCCTTCCTCCACGTCTCCGTCCCCTCGTGCGGGGCTGACGCCCGCGCAGCGGATCCGGTGAGCTTCGTGCTCGAGGCGAAGAGGACCATCAAGGCGAAGAGGGCGTCCCTCGCCATGTTCCTCACCGCGCACTTGCTCGAGGCTCTCAGGAAGCTCAGAGGAGCAGAGGTACATACGTACGCATGTTATCTAATTCATCTGTATGTTCGTACACCATAAATTTATCAGTAACCCATTTATTTCATATTTCATCATGTAGGCCGCGGCTCGGTACCTACATGCTACGCTGAGGAACACAAGCATGGGAATCACAAACCTACCTGGGCCTGTAGAGAAGATGTCTATTGCTGGGCACCCTGTCAAGAGCCTCTACTTCATGGTGGTGGGTTCACCTCAGGTACTTAACAACTCTTCTGTTTGAACGTCAGAATAAGTTTTTTTTTTTCCAGTTCCGACGCTACGTACGACATAGATTAATGTATTTCATCTACAAAGCTATTTAATCATGTTCATCATTTCGCTTTGTTTGCAGAGTCTCACAGTAACTGCTCTTAGCTACATGGGACAGCTCAAAATTGCAGTGGGAGCAGAGAAGGGGTTTATAAATTCTGAGCTCTTGGTCTCGTGCATGGAGAAAGCTTTTGAGAGGATCCTCGAAGCATCTGTTGGCAAAAAAACCTGACTAAGAGCGCGTAATCATTCGAATCGAGCGTTAATTTACGGAGTAATGCTATGCTTACAAACGCTTTTACAAATTTTCTGCAAACTGAATCAGGCGGTCATATTTCATTGGTCAGAAATAAATCCAGATACTCAAACAAATGGAGTTTGTAGGAAGTTTATAGAAAATTTGTGAGCGTAGGATCATTCTTATTTAAATCTTTTCTCGCTTGCTCTGTTTGTTTCCTTGTTATATATACTATTTATGTTCTTCAAACTTGTATTTGTTCCTACAGGACCAGTTGTAAGTGTAATTGGGCTAAAATTCAATTGGAGGTTTTTTATTTTTATTTTTGTGGTTTGAAGAGTTTGGCCTCATTTAAACTTTATCTTATTTACTTGGGCTTAATAATCATGGTATATAGTAGTGTAATCTTAGTATATCAATTACTATAATTGATGTACTCTAAAGCACAAAATGTTTGTCTAAAAATTGTCAATTTCCAATAATATTTCATGGGCATTATTATTTATAAATAAACAAGAGAGAGCTCCCTGAGCCTCATGGATCAAATGTTCACAGGATACTGCAGGATCATTCATCAAATGTTTCAGAATATTTAAGTTTTTGTTTTTTTAAAAAAAATGTAGGTATCAGAGGGAAATTATGAGTCAACAAAAAGCTTAATTGTCAAAAGGATGTTTACAAAAAAAGGTATTCCAGGTACAGAATATTTCCTTTCATCACATATTATATTAAACAAGTAGAGAATTTCTACAAACCCTAATAAGTAATCCACTAGATGGAATTAGGCTTCAAGCATTGATTGATCTCTTGACCATATCTCAATGTAGCATCCATGCTTAATTAAACCCTGCATTTAAATGGAAAAGAAAAAAAATATAAGCGAAAAATAATGTAATGCAAAGACTCTCTCAGAAGCTCGATTCGATTTCAATTTCCTCGCAGCACGAGAATTTCAAACTGTGTCTGTCGAACACTCGAAAATCCGGTTTCTCGGTTCAGAGAAATTTAAAAGTTGTTTCAAAAACCAGGCAAAATAAGTAACAGGATACGGGTCCAGTACAAGAACCTAATTTAAGGTCTAATCCATGGCCGAATGAGGTTGATCCTCCTCCCATGTTCTTAAGTGTCTGCACCTGAGCTAGCTGAAGATCTTAAAAAGTTAATATTTGCCAATCACTAAATAAATAAAAGTGTCAGTGAAAAGGAAAAATAATAACTTGTACTCGCAATCACTTTACATGTATGTCAAACCAAAGAACCAATCAGCTTTACGATAAGATCAAATCACGATTCTACTGAATTTAACATGCATGTTAAAGATTGTGGGTACGTCAGTCCTCCTCTTACCTTCTCAGATAAACCGAATCTTTCTTCTTGCTTATCTCTGACCTGCGAATCGGCGCTCAATATATAATTAAAATGTACATTTTGTCGCACATACTCAAAAGTAATAGGCAATCAAGTGATTTTATATTATTGAGAACTACCATATTTTCGAGGAAATTGAGTTCCCCTCCCATCTTTCTCTCCTTCTCTGATCTAACCTTGCTGATGGCTGCTTCCAAATTGTGCTCCAACATGTCCAAAGTGGGCACTGTGTAGTGCTCTCTGTCATCAACCTTCATGAATCTATTCAACCACATTACCACCAAAGTTTTTATTTTTGTACATTTAATCTCCAAACATAATGAGCTAACTCAAAATTTCTCTCAAAAGATCATTCAAATTCTAACTAAGTTTGTTTTAACTTGCACTTCATTTGGTTTCACTGTCCTTTTTTTTTTTTTTGTCTTTTTAGTAAATAAAACTCATGGCTTCTCGATTCATGTCATTATTATTAGTTAGTAATCTATAATGGTTATATGCGAAAAAAAAAGAAAAATTATTACACCATTTTTGTTATTTGTTGCACGGATTATCCAAAGATGTATGGAACTAAGCATATAAAATATGTTTATATATGTTTAGAAAAAAAAACAAAAAAAAAAGAAGTAAAAACGATTGTACCTTAGTTCTTTCTCCATTAGTTCACACAATTTCTCAACCTTCTCTATCTCTGCATTCCTCTCCTACAAAACAGTCATAAATAACATAAATATATAGCAATCTAAAGTCACCAAATCATACTAGGGAGAGAGAGAGAGAGATTAATATACTATACCAAATGGCAATCTTTCCAAATCTTAGTATTGGTGGCCATCTCATACCTCTCAATAAAATCCTTAACACTAAAACAACAAGTTAAAAAAAAAAAAGGTGAAAAAAGAAATTAGCATAAACAACAAGACAATAAGAAAACCAACAAAAAGACCCAAGTTCAGCCCAGACAAAAAAAACTGGGTTCAGCTTCAGTTCAACACTCTCTCTCGCGTCTGGACTCGAGATAAATAATTAAATGATGCATTTGGTGGTCCGGTGCGACTCGAACTCAGGACCTTCTGCTCTGATATATTCGACGGTAACAAGAAGACATACCTGGGGACAGAGGGGGTGTGGAAGTGGTAGAGCTTTCCTGAAGAGGAAAAGAGGAGGAGCAGCAGGTCTGCGTCGCAGAGGATGGAGAGCTCCTTGGCCTTCTTGAACAGCCCATCCCTTCTTTTATAGAAAGTTGATTGCCTCTGTGTTGGGTTCTCTATCCTCTTTATCTCTGTTCTCCCCCTCCCCATTTTGATCCCCTTTTTTCCTCTCTCTCTCTCTCTCTATATATATATCTCTCTCTATCTCTATCTATCTATTTATCTCTCTCTAAAATGGGGGCTCTTCTCTTACAAATGCGAAAGAGGTGGTTGTTTTGCTTGTTTTGTTTGTAGGAGTGGGGGAGGTTTACATGAATATGGCAAAATGGAGGAGTGGAGTGGGGGGAGAATGAGATGGTGTTGGTGGGGAATGAATGTTTTGCTTGTTTGGAGATTCGTGAGAAAAAACAAAAAAAACAAAGAAAAACTTTGTTTCTTTTCCAAACTTCAAAATGGTGGCAGGGAATATTTAGTGATTGTAATGGGTGAATGACCATACCTCTCTTTCTCTCTCTCTCTATGAAATGTGTCACACACATCTATATCTCTCTCTCTCTCTCTCTCTTAAGGGGGAGAAAAAAAAAGGAGCAAAACTTTTTGAGTGCCCAAAGAGTAACCAGATTATCTGATTAGTCTTATAAAAACAGATGCTTTTAAAATTCTAATCTCCAAACTAGATCTAAGTAGCTGTTTGAGAAAGTTGTTTGTGTGGATTTTACAATATCTCATACCGATAGCATGTTGTAGTATTG
Organism: Puya raimondii; assembly: GCA_016920855.1. Taxonomy (NCBI): domain Eukaryota; kingdom Viridiplantae; phylum Streptophyta; class Magnoliopsida; order Poales; family Bromeliaceae; genus Puya; species Puya raimondii. The sequence continues at coordinate 36,629,353 of JABWPP010000049.1, read as the reverse complement.
AGCATACGTTTAACAGACAGCCACAAAAAGTAAAGAGCTTAGAGAAGCTACAAAGCCTTTTCTGTTGGACCAGACGAGACCTAAGTTAGGGATTAGTTAACGTACGCTAAAAATCAAAATTTCTAGAAAAGCTTTAGAAGTTTTTTTCGTAAGACTAGTACTATTGGGCATACGTTTAACAGACAGCCACAAAAAGTAAAGAGCTTAGAGAAGCTACAAAGTCTTTTCTGTTGGACCAAACGAGACCTAGGTTAGGGATTAGTTAACGTACGCTAAAAATCAAAATTTCTAAAAAAGCTTTAGAAGTTTTTTCCGTAAGACTAGTACTATTGGGCATACGTTTAACAGACAGCCACAAAAAGTAAAGAGCAAAGAGAAGCTATAAAGTCTTTTCTGTTGGACCAGACGAGATCAAAGTTAGGGATTAGTCAACGTACGCTAAAAATCAAAATTTCTAGAAAAGCTTTAGAAGTTTTTTCCGTGAGACTAGTACTATTGGGCTAAACAAAATTTAAATTGTAGTAGATCAAATAACATAACCTAAATACCTAATTTCACTACCTAGTGCATTTGAAGATGCCTAGAACATTATTATTACTAGCTATTATTATTATTATGTTAGAGAGATGTATTATATATCTATCTATATTAAAAAAGCTTAATCACAAGGACATATGCTACACACTGTCACATTAATAAGAGGGACATTTTTTTAAAAATTTTAAATTTTATTTTATTTTTCCCCTCAAGAGGAAAAGTAAGTAAGCAAGTGGGGATGCAATCATCATATCAAGCAAGAATGAGACCTCTGCATGCCCCTGAACTGTAGCGCCTGGGCAATGCATGGCCTTTTGTACGATTTTTGATGCACATCATGAGCCGTCGGTTTTTACAAGGTAACCATCTCTGATCCATTCATTCATTGAAGACAATGGTGAGCTTTTTCCCAAAATAATTTAGAATGATGCGTATATATAATATTGGAAAGACTAAAATACAAAAATTTCTATAAATATTCATTTTTTTCAATACTTTTTTAAATTTTGAGAATCTATATTTTGCCGACCCAAACTTTTAAAAATATTTTCAGAATATTGCGACATTAATGGAGAGAACTAAATAATCAAATTGCCATTATACTTATTCTGAAAAAATAAAATTTTAATATATTATTATTATTTTAAAAATCTTTTTTTAATGTAAATTGTATAAATAGATGGAATAGTGACAAAAACATCAACTTAAAATGTTGAAAAAGTAAAAAAAATATTTACAGAATTTTTTTGAGTTTTAGATTATTGGAAAATAATGTGTTACCAAATAACATTTTTTTTCTTCAAAATTTACCAAAATTCAATAAATTCTATTAATTCTACCTCTAACTTCTTTATTTTCTTTTTTAAATTACATTTTTTTTCTTTCCTTATTGGGAAAGAAGTCTCGCGGGCGGGTTAGCTGGTCCCTGAAGCATTTCCATATTTGGAAATATCTGCGTATCCAAGGTGTATCTACACCGTACAATTATTCTGAGATTGGTGACATATGATGGATAAAACCAAAAAAAAATAAAAATAAAACTGGATCGAGTTGATGTGACCCATCGATAGTTAAAGCTTTTAGTCCTGTTTCGTATTCAGTATCATCTATAACTAATAAAAAAATTTAGAGAAAATTTCAAATATCACCCCGTACTTTCGTGCTTTCTCACTTTAGTGGCCTATATTTTTAAACGTATTACTTTAGTACCCTGTGATTTGGTTATTCTCTTTTTTGTTATCTTTTCGTTAATTTTTTCGTTAAATTATACAATTTTTTTTTTCAAATATCCCATATATGATTTATCAAATATTCACTTTACTATCCTGTAGTTTTAACTTTCTTATTAATCTAACAAAAAAATTAACGAAAAAATAACAAAAAAAGAATAACTAAACCACATGGTACTAAAGTGATACGTTTTAAACCACAGGACACTAAAGTGGAAAAGCACGAAACCACCGGGATGGCATTTGAAGTTATCCCAAAAAATTTATGTTTTTAGCAACAGTAAATTTTAAAAGAGTATTTACAAATAAAAAAATTATGCTTTTTGATATGTCGGAAATTAAAAATAAGATTTGAAAGCGTGGAAGCATATTTTCAAATTTATTTTTTTTAGAGAAAAATAGTAAGGCTTCGTTTTTTTTTTTTATAAATAAATTTAGTTGAAAATGTGAAACAATTAGGTTTCGAACTTGAGACCTCGGGTACCGATCACCAAACAACCAGTCATATATATTCTCGAATTTATTACTCCTATTTTTTTTGTAGAAAATATATTATTATAAGAGCGAAGCTAGTAAAAAATATTATTTACTTTTTGTCGGTGGAATGCTAATAATATTAATCTAAATATTAAAAAGTAAAGATTGATAGTATTTATGGTAAAATTTTATTATAATAATATTTCATCAGATGTATATAGCACTGTTGAGATAATATTTTAACGCAACAAAATACAAATGCTGTGGAGTAATTCAGAGTAAAACACCCAATATACTTTACTGAATGATGTTAGAGATTAATAATGCCAATTTAAACAAGTAAAAAGATGAAACTTAATTTTTTTTTTCATTTACACGTCGAGAATTTTTTGTTTTTGTCATTCATATAATTGTGATCGGCACATTATTATAGAATAATTTGTTAGTACACTTTTATTCGGGCGAACTCGACTATTAGTTTCACTTCTCTCCTGAGATTTTAAATGCTAAAATTAATTAAGATAATAATAGGAAGTCATAAACAAGCTAGCCACATAGTTCATTTGGTTTTAATAATATTAGCACAAGATTAATTTAGTTCATGCTTATAGTAAATCACGACGTGAATTAGAAAATAAAGTTTTTAACTTGGGACTGCAAATAAAGTAAATAATTAGTGATTGAGATAGAATCTAAATAATACAGTTCAATATACAATGGAGGAAAGAACAAGGAAACTCTCCAATAAAAATATTTCCATAACTCACAAATAAATCAAAGCATATAAGGAAATTATAATTTTATTTGAAGCAAAAACCAATGTCATTGCACCCACATTAATATGAACAAAAAAAGAAAGAGAGAAAGAAAAGATCACAACCCACTAACCTAAATAATAATCCCAACAATCTATAACACTTGTTATTGTTATATATAATTTCACACCACCTCTCACCACCCAATGAAACAAACCCAAAACTCTAATAAAACACCAAACAATGCATCATCACCTTCAAAGTAAAAACCCACCACCCAAAACCGCAAACAGGACACCAAACCCTATGCTGGGCACAATCAAAACAGAGGAGGAAGGGGAAGGCCCAGGAGAGGTCCCGGCACTTGGTGAAGGCGCAGAGATGGTGGAAGTGGGAGGAGGCGATGATGGAGATGGGGAGGAAGCAGGGGAGGAGCTCTTAGATGGCGAAGGAGATGGGGTTGGAGAAACAGGGGAGCTCTTAGATGGCGCAGGAGATGGAGTTGGAGGAACAGGGGAAACAGGGGAAACAGGGGATGGTGTAGGAGAAACAGGGGAAACAGGGGACGGTGTAGGAGAAACAGGGGAAACAGGAGAAGGAGATGGTGTAGGAGAAACAGGGGAAACAGGGGATGGTGTAGGAGAAACAGGGGAAACAGGAGAAGGAGATGGTGTAGGAGAAACAGGGGAAACAGGGGATGGTGTAGGAGAAACAGGGGAAACAGGAGAAGGAGATGGTGTAGGAGAAACAGGGGAAACAGGAGAAGGAGATGGTGTAGGAGAAACAGGGGAAACAGGGGAAGGAGATGGTGTAGGAGAAACAGGGGAAGGAGATGGTGTAGGAGAAACAGGGGATTTGTTCCTCACGGCTAACACAACTACAACGAGCTTCTGCCCCTTGAGGCACTTCTCCTCCACGCCACTGATGAAAAAGAAGGGGCCCGATCGATCGAACGTGAAAACAGAGCTCCCCGTGTCACGCCTCTCTACAGCGTTGCTCACATTGCACTTGTCGAAGTCCTCCTCTCTCACCACCAAAACAGAGTCCTCTCCCTTCTTGTACTTGAACACTGCAAATAACAACAACAACAACAACAACAACAACAACATAAAATGGCGCAGTTCATATGAATCTGCTAATCACACAAGATAAGAGGATGGCTTTGACTTGTACATACCGAGGCTATCATTAACTTGAAACCTGTTCCTCTCGGCCCAATGAGAGTAACTCTCGGAAGGGTTCAAAACCCACCCATCTCTTCCTCCCACGTAGAAGAAATAAGCTTCTGAAGACGCCATTAAAGCCATGAACACGGAGAGAACGGAGAGAACGATGAAGCTTCTAAGCGTCTCCATGCCTCTCTCTCTCTCTCCCTCTCTCTCTCTGGTTTCAACGAAAGAGCGCAAAGGAACAAGAAGAGATGAGTAGGGCTTTGGAAACAGAGGAGCTTAGGAAATATCGAGAGATCGAGAGAGAGAGGGAAAAGGTGGTGAGAGGTGAGCGTGGGAGGGTCGAGATATATATAGTGGTTTTGTCGTAGGTTACCGTTGTGGCGCGGTGAGTTTTAGGATCCGGTGCTCCGCCTACGTACACGGGCCCCTTGTAATAACTCTGAGAGGAAAATTATACAACACCCCCCTCTAGTATTACGATATTGCGACACAGAGCCCTCTACTCTTTTTGTTTTTGGTCTCTCTCAACTTTTAATAACCTTAATTGCAGTTTCTTTTAACTAATTAAATTATACTTTTAAAAAAATTAATAATGTGTTCGATACATTTGATTATTTTGAACACACTTTCAATTTATTGAATCATAAGTTACATCACTTAGGTAATAATTTTGAGAAAAAATGTTAAGTAGACAATCCCTCGTGTATAAGCTATTTTAAAATCGTGCGTCCTCAATATATTGTTATTGGAATTCTCTTATTATTTTTGAGATTACTGTTCTAACAAAATTGTCAATAATTTTAAAAAAAATTATTTAATTTAACAGCAATTTGATAAATTTAATTATATTGAATTATTCTTTTTTTTACTAATTTTAACTGGTAACGATTAGTTCCTAAATATACTACTAATTTTCAAAAATATAAATTTATTTATAGAAAATAATTTAAACCAAAATCCTCAAAAACTAACAAATATAGTGGAGGGTCCACTTAAACTTTTCAGTAGTTGAGGGAGCTCCATACAATTTACCAAACTCTGACGATGCCCGTTTCCTTCCAACTGCACCGTGCGATGTCGGACACGTGGAGGGCCCGGGGCGACTCAGCGGTAACCAAAGTTTTCGAATACCGGGGGTGTAAATATCACCGCTTTATGATTCGTGTGCCGTAAATGGAAACTTGGCGCAAATCCAACGGCTATTACGGGCCGTGTATACACTTGTACGCAGTATATCTTTAACTCCCTTTATTATAGGCGACAAAAAAAACCGTTTCTTTTTATTTGCTATGGTTTAAATAGAGCGTATATAAATATCAGATTTGGAGGGTGTATGAAATGAACGGTCGAGATTCGAGAATGGATTTGGAAAGGAGACAATGGGGAGGAATCGAACGTTGGGATTTAATTAGAGAGGTGATTTAAATTTTGGTTGGTGTAGTAATTTTGTTTACTTATATAGTTTGCGTTATTTAATATTTTTGGGTTTGAATAATTTGAGTATTTTTTTTTTAACTGATGAAATTGTAGATTTTGTTAACTGTTAACATAATGAAGTCATTGATTTTAGTAAAAAAATTTCATTTTATTTTCATAAATAAATAAATAAAAAGTTGTGACATATTATGATGTGTATATTTCGTGTTTGGAATAAAAATGAACTAAAAATGAAAAGATGATCCAAAAAACCTACTACTATTCTTATGCTATCATTTAATGAGCGACAAAAAATAGGTCCAGCTATTATTTTTGTTAAAGGAAATTAAGGAGAAATATAATTGTTCCTAAAATATATATATTAATCAAATTGGATGTGCATATTTTTGGTTGATATTTTAATGCGATCACGTTGTTCATGTTGTGGGGCTTCGTTGTGTGGCTTTTCTTATAAGTCCTGTTCTTTTTTTTTTCCCCTTAAAATAAAATTTTTTGCTCTTAAGAAACAACATCCATGTGACACATACAAATATAGAAGCTTAGCAAACTTATGTGTTACTTTAATAAGTAAAATTTTATAATGATGGGGGGAATTATTATAAGGTTTATTCTACCTATTTTAGGTGATTTTATGTGGGTGTTAATCATGTGGGATCACTATTATGAGGGGAAAGAATTAAATATAGCCTTATTTGAATTGGTTGAGTGTAATTTATAAGGAATTTTTTTGAAAAAGTCATGGAGGATCAGGTATTTTTGTACAAAGGAAAACACTTTATCTTAATTTCCTAACAAATTTGGAGATGCCAATGTTTTCTTGGTAATTTATTTTGGGGTAAATCATTAGTCACTGTGAATATCACCATATTTAAGGGTATTCCTAAACATTTAAAACAAAATATATATATTCTTGGGGGGAAAAAAACGACTTGAATAAAAGGCAATAAATTTTCTACGGCACTCAAAGCATTATTATTAGTTTCTAGTAAAAATGTTAAGAACTTATTTAAATTATGGGTCAATTTAGATTAGCTACAAAACCTTTCAATATTTTGATTTTACCACTCATTCTTTTAATTTGAGTCGGTCAACAAAACTTTGAGTTTAAAATCTGAATACGTCGTTTATCTTTACGTGTTTATTAAGTATATTGCGTGTAATTCTCGCAACTATAAATTAATTAAACTGAATAATTACTTTAAATTTTAAAATCAATATATCGTTAACTGACACAAATCAAACAAATTAAAAGATTGGTAAAATCAAAATTTTAAAAGATTAGATAATTAATTCAAAATAATTCATAGTTTAGGCATATTATTTATGTTTTTATCTTCTGTTTTTTGAGAGAATGACAACATCTTATTGTTTTGTTTTTTTTCTTTAAGAATAAAGTTAGCTGGAAATATAAAACAACTAGAATTTAAAATTTGAAATACTAATCATCAAGCTCTTTGTCACTTGCGCAAAGAACGGCTGGTCACTCAAATCGTTATTATTATACACGACTTCTTTACATCATAATCCGAATCGCACAATCTTTTTTTTTTTTTTTTTTGAGAGAGAAAGGTAGCATACTACCCGCCTCGTTTATTTTTTTAGAAATAAACTTAGCTGCAAATGTGAATCAACTAGGATTCGAACTTGAGACCTCGGGTACCAACCATCGTGCCCTTTGCCACTTGCGCTAGGGACGGTCGGTGAATCGCACAATCTTGATACAGGGATAGAACCACAAAGAGATGCTAAGGCCTTTTTCTCATGCAATGAGGGCGTAAATACACACATGTTTTCGTAGTTACAAGCATGCACACTAGGGCTTTAGGTAACCCATCAATCCGATGGTTCACCCAACAGCAACTTGGTTTGGGTTTATCTCTGGACAATAGAGTCTGAAACTAATCGAATTTGTGTGTCTTTGTATCGTCTGTTTAAGTGAACACAAAAAAAAGAAAAAAAAAAGAAAAGAAGAAGTAAACAACTTATCTCAGAATAAGCAAAATCATTGGATTCGGTCGTAGCTCGCCGAATTCAATTCAATCGCAACCTCGATCGTGTCGGGTGTTAACGGACCAAATCTGATCACTAACCTAGTTTCATTTGGGCCTTGAGGGCCCATTGAGTTGACAAGGCCTTCCCCTTATCACGCCCAGTGGGCTAATCGCCCGTATTTGGTGTCAAGGTGAACATCGACTGGGCCCAGTCCAGTTATGAGGTGAGACACGTGAAATGTGCGCTACGGTTTTATAACACCAAACACGAATATCATCTTGTTTGGCATCGTTAGAGCTTCTTCGCACGTACTATTCCAAAAGAAGCAAAATATATCACCACCTGATAGTCTGGTTGGTAGAGCGCCTCTGTTGCAAGGGACCATGTTCTCACTCGAGTGAGCCAAAACGAGACTCAACTCGCCTAGCCCATAAATAAAGCTTATACATATATCAGCTTACTCATGAAAGAGAGGAGAAATGCACTATTGCGAACAAACCAATGAATCAAATGACTATGATCTAATGTGTTCAAGTACAATCTAACAAGTTACACACCAGCTGGTCAAATTTAAAAGGCCAAGAGCCACAAAGAGTGCAACATTAGTCTCTCTCTTCTTGTGCGTGGCACATCCTACTCTTTAATTACTAGCATGGAATGCCCTAGTTAGTTCACAGCTGTAGAGAGCTAAATGCAAATGCATGGGACTGTGAACAGTAATTAATAAGACACTAATGTTACTGTACTATGCGATATCTACATGCCCAAGGAGGCACGAGGTAGTTGAACACATTATATGTAGTCCGAATACTTATGACACCCTTTTGAAGACTCGCTGTCCTCATTAAATTGAAGCACTGACAATGGAAAAGAGCCCTGAAATTAGAAAGAAAATATTGCCTGGACCTAGTCCGCCACATCATCCCAAAATTGGTCCATAATTTTTGGCCCTGGAGACTTCAGAATCTAAATGGCACAGCCTCCATTGGATGTGATCTACAAAATCTAAAAGACTCGTTATGAAAAATCAGAAGCTTTGAAAACCTAATATTGCAGAGACATTTAGTAGTCCTAAAGATCATGGTGATAAAAGAGCTATTGTTGATGCCAAACCGTCGATACTGGGGATTCTTACATTTAAGTTGCAGTTGCGATGCAAAGGACCAAACTCCAGATTCTCAAAAAGAAAGAAAGAAAGAAAAAAAAAAGAAGCTCTTCTTGGTTAAATGATAAGTATGTTTTCCAAAATTACAATTTTTACAGCATAGAAATTTCAGGTGATGTAGATCACATCAAACAGTTTAAACAAAACTAAGAGTGCTAGACCATGGACTGGGTCTAGGAAACTAAAATTTTCTTCTAAAAGAGTGAAGATAAGTTCCTTCATTGCACACATTTATTATAGCACTCTTAATTACCCATCCAAATAAGCATTTGACTTGTGTATACTCAAACTTACCCATACCATATCTTTGTTTCTGGAAACAGCCCCTGTATCCTATAGAAGCCTAAATATAGTTGAATGAGGTCACCCCATTCATTTAAGAAGAAAAATCTTTTCCAAATCTAAGGTTACGCAAAGTAGATCACTTTACCTCTCCTCTACAATAGTCCCCACCTTTTTCCTAGGGTTTGTGCTACAGAATTTACAACTTTTAAATGCACCTGCAAGTTTTCAACTAACTAGTTGGTCTTTCCCTGCATGCATTTATGCCTTTGTTGCAGTGCTGTGAATTCAATTCAATTTATCTCTTACTTGTGTATATAGGGCGTGGTGAGTAGTACACAACAGCTACACTCCCTTAGTATCTATATATATATATATATATATATACACCACTATTTCTCTCTTAAGTTTCTAGTGAGTTTTGAGTTTGGGTAAAGGTAAAGAGACGGAAAGCGAGAAGAGAATGGCTCTTTTCATGTGTTTTTTGTTACTGGGGTTGGTTTCTAATGGAGTGGTATCCCCAGTGATGGCTAGGGAACTTGGGGGTTTCACCGAAAAGAAAAACTACTACCCTCCTGATCCCCACCACCATAGTCGTAAGTACTATTTCTCTATCTCTTTCTCTATCTTTCTCCCAGGGCCTCTTTGGTTTAGTAGTGAATTTCAAACTATGAAGGGCCTCTCTCTCGGTTGATTAGTTGCTATGAAACAATTGCGTACCTGTGTCTAAAAGTATTGTTAATATGGTGCAGATTCACCACCAAGCACTCCCTCCAATTGCCCAACGCCATCGCATGGTGGCACGCCGTCGCACGGTGGCACGCCGTCTCACGGTGGCACGCCGTCATATGGTGGGACGCCGCCGACGCCTCCGCATGGCGGCGGAGGGTACTACAACCCACCCACGCCTCCGCGTGGCGGCGGAGGGTACTATAACCTACCCACGCCCATCATCACCACTCCACTCTCCCCTCCGCTTGTGGGGCCTATCACGCCAAGCCCTCTCGTCCCGATCACGCCGCCGACGCTGCCGACGCCGCCAACGCCGCCAATGCCGTTCCTGCCGATCCCCACCCCTCCGTCGACTCCCTCGCCGTTCGACCCCAACATCCCGCCCTTCTTTACCGGCACTTGCAAGTAAGCCATTTTAAACTCAATCAACTATTTAAGTGTATAAAAATTGCTTTTTTACGAAATAATCTGCTCTCTTTTCCTTTTTGCACAAAATATCCCTACACGACCAAGATTCTAAAAGTTAGTAAGCTAACTAATCGCGAAAACTAAAGAAACACACAACTTACACAAACCCACAATAAAAAAGAGTAAATTTCTTTGCAAAATAAAAGGTCAGAAAAAAAAATATTTATCTCTTACCATTTTCATGTGACTACTTCGAAGCTTCTGGCGAACCCACCCAGCGATAATATGGGGCGTCCTTGGATACTGGGGCACTGTCGGCAGATTCTTAGGCCCGGTGGCAGCTTCGCCTTTTGGGAGGAACCTCAGCTTGCCGGAGGCGCTGTCAAACACACGTGCCGACGGAATCGGGGCCCTCTACAGAGAAGGCACGGCGTCTCTGCTCAACTCTCTTATCAACAAGCGGTTCGCATTCACGACGCAGCAAGTGAGGGACGCGTTCATGACCGCGGTCGGCTCCGAACATTCAGCCATGGCCCAGGCTCAGCTCTTTAGGAAGGCCAATGAAGGACACATCAAGCATCAGTAGTTTTATATAATATATGCCTCTTTATTATATGCATCCCTAAGTCGTTTTTTTTTTTTACGTAGCATGCATGTTAAACTTTAGTGTTTGTGATGAGTTAGCTGTGTTTGGTATTATGAACCATGATGTGTTTTTGGTGTTACACATGTCTAAGTTAAATGTTAGTTATAATTGGTGACCAAAGATATAATCGTGTGCTTGTTGTTGTTTATTTACAGTTGCTAAAATTACATAGGTCTACTGTGATCTTCTATGGAAATTTATATAGAGAGCGATGAAAATATTAAATGAAAATCACAGAGCACGAACTTTAAACAGCGAATCCTGTATGAAAAATACGTAGACGTAGACATATTTTGGTGAGGGAAAATTATTACTATGATGTTGTTTTCTGTGTCATAGTTACTGATATGTACCAAGGTCTTACTGAGATCATTAAATTCTAAAATAATACATACAGAAAACGACAGGACACAGTCAATGAGGTGGAGATTCTCTGTTCGTACGAAATTTATATCACAAAATTCATGCCACACATTCAAGTCTAAATAAATGAACACGCATGGGTCAGCTATTTAGATTAGCACAATGATGCAGTCAAAGAACAGGATTTGTTTCAAACTGGTATGATGGTAAAATGTATCCAAAGAAGAAAATACAATCTGGAACTTTGTTGCATGCACAATTTGTGTGAAAATGTTCCGCATATATGGGAAATTATTGCTAAGATGTGATTGATCGCGTTATCAGTGGACTAGGATTGTTAAATACAACACAAAGCGAAAGGCTCAAATATTTGATTGAAAAAGGCCTAAAGAAGGACTTGAAATGACTGCTGATATAAATTTCACAGTATGGAAAGCAAGCTCAGATAACTGATCATGTTCAAAATAATGTGTTGTTCAGTAAATTGATTAGCCATTGTAAAATTTAACTTATGAATGCGCTCGTCAAGCTGTACCAGAAATCAAGAAATGATCAACAGTAACAAGAACTTGCAAATTTGAATAAAGAAGCTGCACAATGAAGCCTTAGTGTGCAAAAAAAAAAAAAAAAAAAAAAAAAAAAAAAAAAAAAAAAAAAAAAAAGTTGAGAGATAAGCAAACAGCCCACGTCTCACTGTGGGAAAGGTTAAAAATAGTTATAAAGAGATAACATGATAGAAATAAATGATGAAAACAAATGCGGAGATAACATGATAGAACTTAGTGGAGATGGAGGCATTTTGTAATGATAAGATATCAAGACAAATAAAAAAGAAGAGAACAACTATTCATTTTGCACTTTCTCATCACAGACAAAGCCTGCAAGGCAAGATTTAGAACTCTGAAAGCAGCATCAAGTTCCGTCCAGAAGGTTCTTTCAAACAGATAAGAAGAACCTCAATTCAAATAGGGCAGACTAATACAGGCTGAAAATTTATTGTATACGGCACACCCTAGCACCACCAAAGCTTTGTATTTAACAGAGCTCCCTCTCAAAAACAATCTAATTTTAAGCAATATTATGCTTGACAAATCTCCTCTCCCTAAGGTGTTTCCAGATATTAGGCCAAAAAAAATTAAAGAAACGCGAAAAAAATTCAGGAATTAGAGAAAATATAGTAATTAACGGTCATGCACCTAACTGAAAACAACCATGGACCTCATTTATTGAATTAATAGATGGAACATAATGCAAGTTTTATTTGGACAAAGTTTCATTACCTCCACTTTAGAAAATAGACATTTGATTTTTTCTTTTCTTTTTTTCAATTAAAATCTCCAATTAGAAACATGTTATCCAAGCAGGCGCATATTAGGTAGAGATTGGAAACTTGGGTAATCACATATCTATTGCTCTAAATAATCTCCATAAAGAAAATGTTTTACGCAGAGCCACAACTTGAGAGCCTAAAGCAACCAATCGTAAAGAACTCTACTTAGTCCAGATAAAATGATCTTAACACCCCTATCTATCAACTCCAATAAAACCTCAGAGGATTATTAATGCTTGTCACTGACACAGCATTTGACACTATATTAACAATATATTCAATAAGAAAACAACGGATACCAATCACGACAAAATATTTGCATAAACTTAACAGACAAAATTTTGAAGCATCATAGGTCCATTTCGATCATGACTCTAATGATGTAATAGCAACGAGGGTTCCTCGAGTTTAATCAGCAGGCACGATCTTCATCTTTCCGTGGATGTTCTCATCATAAAACTGTCTTTCCTTGTATGGTCCCTGATATTTCACTTCTTCAAACTACCGAACAACTTTCCAAAGGATACAAGTGTATATTCTTCGTCATGAAAGGCGATTTCATAGTACCAAAGATAACATGTTTCTCGCGGTTCTAAGAACCTGCTCAATCCATGTTAACTTCAAACCACTCGAGAATATCATCGACCTGCAAGCTCGTCATCTCATGGTACCCGTACGCGAGATTCAACTCCTCTTGTATATGATCAACCCACTCATACTTTCCCGCCAAAAGCCCTCTCTCCTCTACCGCGTGTTTCCACCGAGTCGCACGCCCGTCCTTTCTCATAAACCCCTTCTCGTCAGCAAACCCTTTCTCCCGGAACAGCTCATAAAGCTCAACAGAGAATTCTTCATTCAACCCCGGTATCCTCTCAGATAGAAGTGTCGGCGTCAAAGGAAACTCCAAACACCTAATCTCTTTAACTCGAACCCCCTTGTTCCGTAGCAACTCCATGTTCATCTCAATCAACTTCGCTCTCCGCGAATCCTTCGGCATGTGGACAAAAAGGGTCGGCGGATAGCCTACCGGCATCTCCGTCGATCCGAACACCCCTTCCGCGATCATAAGCGCAATGCTACTAAACCGCATCTCGGCGGCAAGCGCGGAAACAAAATGACCGCCCGACGACGCCCCGAGCGCCGTGAGAGGGAGCTTTTCGAGCTTATACTTCGCGATCCACCACTCGATGATCCACTTAACATTCCGGAAGTCCTTTCGGACCGACCAACATTCACCGACACTCGAAATTGTCAACACCGCGAACCGCCGGCTAAGCGCGCGGAGCACGATGGCCCGATCTTCGGGCAGGCCGACGCAATCCGGGCAGCTCAGGGATCTGTCCCAAAAGTTGGCTGCCCGGCAATTGCAGCCGTGGGCGACGAAGACGGCGGCTTTCGGCGAATCGGGGATTCGCCAAATTGCAACCGTGCCATTGGTGAATTCAACACTGGGCATGAACTGAATTGCAGAAGCTAGGGTTTGGGGTTGCGTTAGCTTGTGAGAAGCAATTTGGGAACTGGGTTTTGATTCGATTACATGGAAATATAGCATGCAAATTACGGAAATTGAAGCTGCAATTGCGAGAAAAATGGATCGGAAGTTCCACTTACGGTTGCTGCGACATCGATAGGTCGATTCGTGAACGCGATTCCACATTGGGGCATGGAGTGTTGCGGGGTGGTTTGGGGGCGCTAGGGTTTTGGAATCGGAGACGGGGATCGAATTAAAATGGAATTCATTTTCTACGATGTGAGTTGCAAATTTCGTAAGCGAAAATAGTAGTTGCAATTTCGAGAGCGACGGAGATTGTAGTCGGGTGTAAAATTAACCGGATGGCCCGTGGCCCGGCCCGACCCGACCCGATAAGGCCGCTGGCCGTGCTGGGCCGCGCTCACACGGCTCTAACCGGGCCGGCACAGTATTCTTTTAAAAAAAAATCAAAATATTCAAATTTTGAATAATTTTTAAACTATTTATTGAATAAAAAATTATATATATTATAAAACTAACGCTAAAATAGTTAAAAAAAAAACATTTTTTTTTAAAAAAATAAAAATATGTATAAATATAAAAAAATAGATTAAGTTTTGGCTCGGTATGGTCTGTCCTGAACTTGTCCTGATTAAGAGTTGCACCGAGCCATGAATTACGATCCGTACTCTGCCAAATCACCGTATTAACGCGGGCGGTACCGGCACAGTACAACCCAATTACACTTCTAGTTGTTGAGATGATCGATAATAGCAACCGAATAACATAAAATTAAGAAAACAAAATTAAATCCAATTAGCTGATAGATTGAATTTGAAGAAAAATTGAATATGAGTTGGTAAACTCTTATTTATTTTAATTCAGATCATTTTAGTAGTAATAGTTATACTGATCGTATAAGCAACGATTTAGCGATGATTATGCAGATAAACAATGGAGGATATGAACTCATGCAGGTTCGAACTTTATGACGGCTTTATCTGGCCTTCGGAGTACCAACCAATTATATTAAGCAACGGTGGTAATCATCGCTGCTGCAAAAAATTATGAAATATCAAGCTAAAGTATCATTCTGTCAAACTATAAATTAATCTTTTTTTTCTTTAGCATTTCATAAGTGAGTTAATGTGGATTAGTCAACAAAGATTGTGGTGCTTATTTACCGGCAAAATGTTTTTATTTTTATTTTTGAATTTGTCAACCTCCCTTTTTTGTACTCTAACTTTTCAAATTATTCTTTTGAAGATCATAGTAAAAGGTGGTGGTGCTGTCTCTTTCTGCATGAGCTGTCCACACCGACAAATGGTTCTCATTGCGCGTTTACCGCATAGATGTATAAATTCCTTAAAAAAAAAAAGAAAATAATAATTAATCAAGGTGAAAAATTATGTCATATGCATTCGTAAATTAAGATGGCTATTGACATCAATATATATATATATATATATATATATATAGAGTTGAGCTAGAATATTTCTAAGAGTATCAAGAAGGTGGTGCTTGTGGGTTTATAGTCTTTGGATTGAGATTTGGAGGGTTGGGATGATGGTGGTAAGTGGTGGTAGGTGGAATAGTGTTTGATCTAAAGGCTATTAGTAATTAAAAAGTAGATCCAAGGGCTAAAAATGTGGAAGCACTTGGTGCTTCCAAAAGTATTCTAGCTCAACTCTATATATATATATATAGGGTTAATTGCATACAGGTCCCCGTAAATATAGTGAATAGCAAAAATATTCCTGTAAAGTCTAACGTTTGCAAAATATTCCTGCAAAAATTCTACCGTCTGCAAAAATGTCCATGTTGTTATACTCTGTTAGAAAAACTGAGTTAACCACAGTTAAATTTTTAACTCTCATTAGTTAATAAGGTCAAATGACCTGTTTACCCTCATCCTCTTCCCCTTCCTCTTCCTTGATCGGCCCACTCCGCCGCCCTCGTCCGCCCCCTCCGCCTCCCCCACCGCCCTCCGCCTCCCCCGCCGCCCTCTTCCTCTACTTTTCCTCTCCCCCCTCCCCGGCACCCTCGGCCGCCCGCTCCGCCGTCCTTGAACACATCGAAGGATGCCGCTGCGGCGGGGAAGCGGGAGCACCGCCGCTGCCTCATCTTTCTTCTTCCTCCTATGCTCCTTTTGGAGGGACATATTTGTGAGGGCAAAACTGTCATTTCATATTTTTACTATTAAAAAACAAACAGATCTCAAACGACAACAAACCAGAGGGACATATCTGCATACATTACGACTTTTGCAGGAATAACTAATGAAAGTTGAATTTTGCAGGAATATTTATGATATTTACTATGTTTGCGGGGACCTGTATGCAATTAACCCATATATATATATATATATATCACATAGTTGGGTGAGGGCATTAGCTGAATCTGAAACTAGAAACTGCTTTTTATGATTTTATTCCAAAAAAAACTGCTTTTTATGATAATAATGGATGCTGATCTTAAAATAAGCATTTGAGTGTTTGATTTATCTAGTGTTAGTTTTCTATATATTTATATAAATAATAACATGAAATATGTTACATCAATTACTGTATAGTCCAGTTGATTGTCATCGTGGAATCTTTCGAAATATTGAAATACCGACTCATAGGGTTTCATACTTAATATGATAATAATCTTTTCTACTTCTCTGTGAGATTTGAATCACCACGATACGGTGTGAGATTTAAACAGAAACTTTTTAATTGGAATAAATACTTAAAATTTAGACGTAGAATGAATCACACTGCTTGCTAAAACTCTCTTAAATATGGTGGATGCAGGAATAGTTCCTTCCCACATATATCGAATTTTTATTGCGTGGACCTGGCCCACCATGTTATCTAATAACCACCCCTTGTCCCCTTAACAAAGGAGGAAGTCTACTGTGTCACGCTTGCACCACGTCATCAATAACAAGCCAATTACATCTCTCCTTTTCAAAAAAATATACAATAAAAATATTTTTTTATAATTATGATGTGACATATATACCTAAAAGAAAAGATTTGATTGGTTTAGAACGCCACGTCAGCATATGCACTCGTTGCATTTTAGAATTTTTCTTAACCCAAGAGAGTCAATGGTTTAACGTGTGCTTTTGCTCGTTATGTAGCATCCAATGGCTAGTGACAGGTCCATGGTAGACCAGGTCCACGTAAATAAACAAATTTCCAATTCACCCCCTATTGCGATCCCTTTGTGTACGACATCCACACAAAACAAACGGTAAAAGTGTATGGACAACCCTCAACTATTAATATTCTGAAATGGGCTCCTCACCTTTAATTTTTTTTTATTTATACACTTTGTTAAACTTCAAATTTCTCTTATTTAAGTTAAAAATATTACTAGTTGTGATCAAAATTATTAGGTTTGATAAAAAAAATCATTTGATTCCAAATAATTAAAAGGGAACTCGAACCAAAAAAAGAAAAAAAGAAATAAAGTTGAGAGGGCTCTTGCCGAATATGCTATAGGTAAGGGGGTTCCGTACATTTTTACCACACGCAAATCTCCGCAACAAGCGTCGCATGCGGGGGTTTCGCACGCGTATTGTGCTCCACGAACTTTCCCAGGCGTTTCCCCTTCCCCTCTCTCCTATATATGCGGACTCTCGTTTTCTCCGCTCCTACTATGTAATTTTTTTCCACTAATTTGCGCGTTCGCGATCGTTTCCTTTCCCCCTCCTTTTGCGATCCCCTACGCGGATTTCGTAAGTTTTTTTTTTTAATTTTATTTTGTGTGTAGATCTAGGCCCTAATTTCCTCGTTTTGGGGAAAAATACTTTTAATGTTCTTTAGATGCATTTTTAATTCGATCTGAGAGGAATTTGTGATGTTTCGAAACTCTAAATAGTGACTATCATGGCTTTGGATTTTAGTTCTCTTCAATTATATGATTCGTTTGCATTTTTTGATCTATATTAGATCTGGAGTAGATTATGTTGAGTAGAGTTTTAGATCCCATAAAATTGAACGAATATGTTGCAAAGTCGCAATTTTTGAAGAAATGGTTGTGTATGTTTTATCTCTATTGATCAATTTCGTTAACTATTTTGGATTATTTTGGAGTAGCAATATATTTACACTATAGGGTTGATGCAAAGTTGCAAATTTTTTGGAACTCCATTTAGATTAGTAGTTAAATGCGGGAGATAGGTGCGTATAAGCACAAAATGATGCTATTTTATGTTGGTATTTTCTAAGAAAATTTATTTGCTCAATTTAGGGTGATTGTTTCTTTATGATCCTGTAAATACTGGATGAGAAAAGTTTAGATTGGATATTATTAATATCAAATTAGACATTTCTAGATCAAAGGAAAGATGAAGGAATTGCCGGATTAGCGCAAAAAAAGTAAATGTGGTAGAATTATTATAAGAGATTATTAGAGCCATATGTTGTTTTAATATGCACTGTAACTGATTATCTTCGAGTGGCTGAGATTTCAGGAGCTTTCTGGTATTTTCTAAAAAAAAAAAGAAAAAAAGATCTTTCTAAGTTTCTGCAGAGTGTGAATGAAACACCCTGGAATGCCATGAAAACTTATGAATTTTTTAACATTTTATGATTTTATCTGCAGTTTTAGTCTACGGAAAGGAGGAAGAAGAAGATGGCGACATATAGGCCCCAGAACATTCTCATCACCGGCGCAGCCGGATTCATTGCATCTCATGTAGCCAACCGCCTGATCCGCAACTACCCGGAGTACAAAATCGTGGTTCTTGACAAGCTCGACTATTGCTCCAACTTAAAGAACCTGAATGCTTCCCGCTCATCGCCTAACTTCAAGTTCGTCAAGGGCGACATTGGCAGTGTCGATCTCGTGAACTACCTCCTCATCACCGAATCTATTGATACCATCATGCACTTTGCGGCTCAGACCCATGTTGATAATTCATTTGGAAATTCGTTCGAGTTCACAAAGAACAACATCTACGGGACCCATGTCCTCCTCGAGGCCTGTAAGGTCACTGGACAAATCAGAAGGTTTATTCATGTTAGTACTGATGAGGTGTACGGAGAGACCGATGAGGATGCCGTGGTTGGAAATCACGAGGCATCTCAACTACTACCTACAAATCCATACTCGGCTACAAAAGCTGGGGCTGAGATGCTTGTGATGGCTTATGGGAGGTCGTATGGGCTTCCCGTAATTACTACTCGAGGAAATAACGTATACGGGCCGAACCAATTTCCTGAGAAGCTCATCCCGAAGTTCATTCTCCTTGCCATGAGGGGGGAGCAACTTCCCATTCACGGCGACGGGTCTAATGTGAGAAGCTACCTCTACTGCGAGGATGTTGCTGAGGCCTTTGAGGTGATTCTTCACAAAGGAGAAGTAGGACATGTATACAATATCGGGACTAAGAGAGAGAGGAGGGTGATTGATGTTGCGAGAGATGTATGTAACCTTTTCAATTTGGACGCTGATAGTGTAATCAAGTTTGTGGAGAACAGACCGTTTAATGATCAGAGGTACTTCTTGGATGACCAAAAGCTGAAGATTTTGGGATGGTCGGAAAGGACGCCTTGGAAGGAGGGGCTGCGAAGGACAATAGAGTGGTACACGAATAACCCTTATTGGTGGGGAGATGTATCAGGGGCTTTATTGCCTCATCCGAGGATGTTGATGATGCCCGGAATTGAAAGGCATAACTGGTCTGAAGAAATCAGAGGGATGGTTTCCTCCTCAAAGGAAAGCTGCAATCAGAAAACGACAGTAAATGCAGTTCCTGTTCAAAAGAGTAGCTCTCCTCAAAATCCACCTTTGAAGTTCTTGATATATGGTAGGACCGGATGGATCGGTGGGCTTCTTGGTAAGATATGCAGGAAGCAGGGGATACCATTTGAGTATGGGAAAGGGCGTCTCGAAGAGCGCTCTCAGCTCGTTCTGGATATTCAAGAGGTGAAACCGACGCATGTTTTCAATGCTGCTGGCGTGACCGGGCGGCCCAATGTCGACTGGTGCGAGACTCACAAGCCCGAGACTATCCGGACCAATGTCGTGGGCACATTAAATCTGGCTGATGTTTGTAGGGAGCATGGATTATTAATGATGAACTATGCTACAGGGTGTATATTCGAGTACGACGCTGAGCACCCACAGGGGTCGGGAATCGGATTCAAGGAGGAAGATAAGCCAAACTTTACTGGCTCATTCTATTCAAAGACCAAGGCGATGGTAAGTTTCTATTTGCCTTTGTGAATCTGTTTTTCGAACTATGGGACTATTCGGCCCTGATGGAGCTTCTAGAGAAGAACTGTTATTTGAGTCGAGCTGTTCAAAAGAGTATCAGCAGCTCATTTATTATGAATCTGCGCGACAGCTTTTTGCTGTAGTGGATGCAGAAACTTTATATTAGAACTTACTCCCTTTGGGACTCAGATGTTCGTTCCAGCTTTTCTGCCACAGCAAATCTCTAGAACTTATGTATTTTAATTGGTTGGTTGCTGCCCTTTTGGAGTAGGGAAGCTGCTCCTGAAGCTAGGATACACAGGCAGCACTATCTTCTGTTTTTCAGATTTTACGAGCTTACACAAAAGTTGCTTTTGGTGCAATTGCAGGTTGAAGAGCTTCTGAAAGAATTTGACAATGTCTGCACCCTTCGAGTCAGAATGCCTATATCATCTGATTTAAGCAACCCGCGCAACTTCATCACTAAAATTACGCGTTATGACAAAGTGGTGAACATCCCGAACAGCATGACTATTTTGGATGAGCTCCTGCCGATCTCAGTCGAGATGGCGAAAAGAAATTGCAGGGGTATCTGGAACTTCACCAATCCTGGTGTTGTGAGCCACAATGAGATCCTGGAGATGTACAAGAAGTACATAGATCCCGACTTCAGGTGGGCCAACTTTACACTCGAAGAACAGGCCAAAGTTATAGTCGCGCCACGAAGCAACAACGAAATGGATGCATCAAAGTTGAAGCGGGAGTTTCCCGAGTTATTATCCATCAAGGAGTCGCTTATCAAGTACGTATTTGAGCCCAACAGGAAGGTCTTAGTTGATTGAGAGAGAGAGAACTCTACTGCTGGTTAGTTGAACCAATTTCTGAATCTATTTATCAGCACTCGCGGCTATTCTTTTAACCTGTGCTACTACCCATTAGCTCTAAATTTTACTGCAATTGCAGCTATAAGATGATTCTTCTAGTTGTAGTTAAATTCTCGTCTCTCTGTTTTTGGTCCTTTTATGAGGTTATTATAGTGTGGTGTTGATTTGATTACTTGTTGAAACTTTGCTGCTGTGTAACTTCTTTCATCTCATTACCCTGTCTTTCACTACTATCATTTCATATTTGTTTTATTTCATTACTATGCATACAACTAACTTAATATTACAATCAATTTAAATAAATATTTTATGGAAAAAGAGATGCAGGAGCTTAGATGAATAATTTTTTTAGTTTGTTAATGCGCCTTTCATCGGAGCCTGCTCGGCCCGACTTTTGTGGGTCAGCTTGGGCCTGGCCCGGTTTCTCGGGCCAGTTGGGCTTTACATCTCAAATCTTTTATTTCTTTGTTTGATTTGGTGTGGCTCGAGGATTTAATACCTTAAACCCGCTCGATCCGGTCGAACCCGATCATTTGCGACCGGGCTCGGACCGGACAAATGTGGATTTTGCTCAGGTCTACATGCAGGAATATTCTTGCAAACAACCCTATAGAAGTTCTATGCATAATAGCCATATCGTACAAAATTATTTTTTGACTTAGAAAATCTAAAATTCTCAACAACCAAAGCAAAAGGGTTCATTGAAGTAATTTGTCCTTATTGCAAATGTCAACACATCCAACTCATAATGATATTGAGATTCTCAGAAGCTTCTTGGGTCACTTTTGTCATGTAGTGAGTGTCACCCACAAAGAGCTTAATCCTAAGAGTCACATTAGGGTTCCTTTTCAAGCCGACGTGGAGCGATTCGGTTCGTCGAAATCGAGTTTAAGTAGTAACGTAAAGCTTAATAAGGTCAAACAACTTGCTGCATGGTACTTTTAGTTTGGATAAGATCAAATTATACGGTGAAAATGTATGATAAAACATTAATTTATTATTAGTAGAATCCAAACAAATTACGACAGTGTTGTGTGTTAGGTAATCTTATTTACTTTGTGGTGATACCAAGTCACAAAGTAGAGATAAACCATGAAGTAATCTCCAGGTGGTGATCTAATCTCTCTTCTAGTTGGTTATTGGACTTGGTTATTAGGATAAGATTGAGAGATAAATAATAATAAAGTAAACAAAAAGAAAATGGAAATAATCGTTTGCTTAGAAACTCTGATCACATCATACAACAATTGATACCTCATAGTTGATTTGTATTTGTTCCATATGTGACAAAGTTGGCATGTTAGGTGTGAAATTTCGGATCCATGGATAGAAATTTGTGGGTGTATTAATGATTAATTTGAACTTACACATTAACAATTCGTATTGATTAGTAGTTAGCTTGACTCGAGGAATAGTTTTTCAACTTCGAGTAGTAGTAACCGAACTATCATCAAACTATGTAATCCGAATGTCGAACTCGTGACTATGTTGTCATGCTGATGTCATTAGTTGAGCCAGTAGTTTAGTTCGATGATCATCGGTTGAATCGCTGATTCTCGAATCAATTGCTTATCTGACTTACTATTTGTTCTGTTTCTCAAACGTTGCTTTGCTTGGGCAATAATTTCGCGAAGGTCTCATTGCATATTCTTCTTGCTGTCATTTTCGAGTAATCCACCCACTAATACAAGTAAAACCATTAGGTTCTTCATTTATTTCGTTTTAAAAATAAATTTAACTAAAAATGTGAAACAACTAAGCTTCAAATTTAGAATCTCGGGTATCAACCACCAAGTTCTTTATCACTTACACTAGAAACAATCAGTAGTAATATGTACTATTGCCTCGGCAGTTACATTGTATCCAATCATATTATTAATTTTTTTGCTCCGACAAGAGTAGATACTGCTCTGGTAATATCAGTTTCTTTGTCACACCTGTGTGTAGCCAACAGATTGATTACAAGCCAATTGCTTTACATGGTTTGCACAATAACTGGGTGCTATATATATATATATATATTTTTATTTATTTATATGGTGGCGGCGCAGCCATTTCAATCATTTTAGGGCAAGTAAAGGGCTAGAATTATTAGTATTAAATTAACGTGGCGTAAATTTAATTTTTACTTTTAGCTTCAGGACGTGGCAAAAACTCTAGAAATATCATTTTGCAGCATACTATTTGAGAGATTGTTGCATGCAATTGCTAAAATTAGATCGCAGGAGCGACGCCAAATTGACTCCAAGTGTAATTCTATGCTTACTAAAATATGTTGATATGGAACGTTTTAATTAGGGTTAAATTTGCAACCTCAGAGTAGAATAATGATTATCATAGTAAAAGAGAAAATAAGGGGAAAAAAAAACTAAAAAGATTGTAAACGTATACAACTGGGCAAAATATTTTTTCATTATGTAATTCTCACACGTACCTTTGAATACACAATTTAAGAGAGATTTGTGAAGGATACATAATAAAAAATTATGTGTTGGAAATATAAGGTCTATGCGTGCATAAGACCAGCATGAAAATGAGGGGAATAAATAAATCAAATTTAAGTGAGATACGTACAGTACTGTAGAGGATCATATATATATATATATATATATATATATAGAGTTAGGCTAGAATACTTGTGGAAGTACCAGGGTCGTTTTCGATGTTGGGACTTCCGAATCGACGATCGGCTCCGTTAAACTTGATCTAGAGTATTTGAAGTATCTAGAAAATAAATTTCGCGATTTTTCGATATCATTTGCCTGGTGATCGAAAGGGCTCAAAATCAGCAATTTCAATGGTCGTGGTGAGCCGTTTGCAAGTTTAACGGTGTAGAAATATCCAAATCACGTAAAATTTTGATAGAAAATTCTTTATACTATATAAAACAAGATCAATATCTTTGATCTAAAATTTTAGAGTCATATTATCACATTTTGTGAGATTTTTATTTTCAGCCATTGATTTTGAGCCCTTTCGATCACTAGGTAAATGATATCGAAAAATCGCGAAATTTATTTTCTAGATACTTCAAATACTCTAGATCAAGTTTAACGGAGCCGATCGTCGATTCGGAAGTCCCAACATCGAAAACGACGTGGAAGTACCGGAGCCCCGGTACTTCCACAAGTATTCTAGCCTAACTCTATATATATATATATAGGGTTCGGCTACTATACTCTTATGAGTATGATTGCATTCGTACTCATAAGTTTTTCTCGATGATGGAGCTTTCGAATCGACGATCCATACCGTTAAATATTATATAGAGCATTTAAAACTTCTAGAAATTAAATTTTATAATTTTTTGACATCATTTGCCCTATGATCAAAAGATCTCAAAGTTGACAATTTTTAACGGTCGGTATGTGATACTTGCTCGTTTAACGGTGTAAAAGAATCGAAATCGGTTGAATTTTTGATAGAAAATTCTATTTACTATGTAGATAAAGATCAATAACTTGGATCTTAAATTGAAGAATCTGATCATCCATTTTTAGAACGTCGTTCGATTTTGATCGTTCATTTTATGCCCACTTGATGGACTTTATAACGATTTCGAAAAATTACGAAATTTATTTTCTAGAAGTTTTAAATACTCTAGATCATATTTAACGGTATAGATCGTCGATTCGGAAGCTCCATCGTCGAAAACGACTTATGAGTACGAAGGGTCCTATACTCATAAGAGTATAGTAGCCCTACCCTATATATATATATATATATATATGGGCTACAATGCTAGATATCTTAATTAATACAACTTCGTGGATAGTTTCGTGTGCTTGTAGGTCTCAACGTACCAAACTCACGTCATTGAAGAATGTTACGTTCAATAAATTATGAACAAATATTTCATGAACCCAAATGTCTCAACCCCAAATAATTGTAGGGATTCTTCTTATTGGAGGTGCAACACGTTACTGTTTAGTACAGATGATTAGTATTTCGATTGCTGAGTATGATAAGTTGGCATTCGTTCCTCACATGCATGTTTATTGAAGGGGGGTCTTAGTCCTTGATTGTTTAGAAATTATATGTATAATAAATTTTAGAATGGAACCTAGATTTGTTATATATATTAAAAAATAATAATAAAAAAAAGTAATTTTTTAGAAGTCAAATTCTTGATGTCAATGCCATATTGCCATGTAAGGCGAGCAACCATCTAATTTTGACACTATTGGCGATTAGTGTTATATATGGTCACTGATACATCAACAGTATATAAAAATAACAGTATAGATAACCGAAATATATATATATATTTTCCATTTATAAGTATATAAACAAAGAAATGCCTTTTCAAATAATTGAGAGATTAATGCGTGGTGAAAATCAAATGTTAACATCAACATCCTTTTAGGAAACTTTTTGGTGCTCGCAAGCCCGTAAAATTTAAAATTCTCTCTTTTTTTAAAAAAAATTTTAATGCACAACCTTATCAAACCATGTTTAGCTACAAAAATGGATTGTTTAATTGCTTGCATTGGTCATTTTACAAGAAAATCCAACTTTCAAAATGGTTTTTTTTTTTTTTTCCAAAACAAAATGGTCCCGGAAATTTGTTGTAGTTTATCTATGCCTTCGATCCATCTCTCACGTATACCATACGCAAACGAATACTCAACTTTGACAAGCAAAGCAAATTTCTAGTACAAGTTCTTTGATTCACAATTCATGACTAAATTTGATTCCTTTTAGATCCAAACAAATATTCAATCTTATATTTTTATTACATACGGCTCTGATCCATCTAATGCTAATAGACAAAATTGAACTCAGATAAAAGCATATAAAAATATATTTTTCTACAAAATATATTATAATTGAATAGCACGTAATACAATCTCCTCACAATCTCAAACAGAACCTCAGAAAAAAATAATGATGAAAAATGTACTAAAAATCCCATTGGCACTCTCTCAACATCGATTTTTTTTCACTGTGCTTAGCTAAACTAAAAATATTGTAAGATTTAATAATTTTAGTAGTCATCATATATATTTTTTTATGCTTTTTTCCAATTGACTAAAAGTATAAGATATATATATCAACTAAACATATAGCTGAAACAAAAAGGAAATAAATAAGGACTCAAAAAAAAAAAATTGAAATCGCTTTCGATTTAGTATTGTGTAGATTATTACAAAACGACCTCAGCGAAGCTCAAAACGTAAAATTTCTTAAGCCGCAAAAGTATTATTATCACTATTACGAATTAATTAAATATTAACAAATTGATTGATTGATTGATTGAGTTTATGACGTTACATCTCGAGGAACCCCGTCATCCGCAGGATCGAGTTCCGGAAGTGCGTGAGATCGCGCCCCTTCAGCGTCCGCCCGTGCCCCACGCACACCGACGACGCCGCCGCCGCGCTCCTCCGCGCCGCCACCACGTGCGGCGCCGCCGCCTCTTCTCCGCCGCCGAACCCTAGCCCCCACGATCGGGAAACGCCGACGCGCGCGATGCGGATCGGCGCCGAGGGCGGGACCATCCGCCGCGCCGCGGCTGCGGGGGCGGCGGCGGCGTAGTCGTCGCCGCCGCCGCCGCTGTGATCGCCGTCGCCGTCGTAGGGCCACACGATCTCGGCCTCGTCGTACTCCTCCATCGCCTTCTTCTTCTTCTTCTTCTTCTTCTTCTTCTTCTTCTTCTTCTTCGGGTAATTAGGGTTTCTCTCTCTCTCTCTCTTTCTCTCTTTTTGGATTTGGGGATTTTGGGGGTAGGGGGATTTAATTTATAGGGAGAGGGGGTTGGGGGGGGGGGGAGCTCGTAACGAATTGGACGAGTCGTCGTGTGCACACTTTTGAGCGAGGATGACGTCATCCGAGGGCGAGGTGGACGGAGGTGAAAATGTGCGGAGACCCCCCTCCACTATATTATATTCTGAAATAGATCCTTAAGTTTATGTATATATATTCTTTAGGCTAAATTACATAAAATTCTCATGTCAATACCCGCTTTTTTACTTTCCCCCATGTCATTCAAAAATCTATATTTTAACCCTCTTAAAAAATAAAAAATATTCACAGGGGGGTACGTTGTGATAAAATGACCAAAATACCCTCATCTTCTTCATCTCCTCCTCCCGAATCTTACTCATCTCGCATCCCGCACCCTCGCCCGCGCCTCCCTTGACCCCAACCCCGACTTTGTGCGAGGGCGAGGCGGCGGAGGGCGAGGCGGCGGCCGAGGACATATGTGTGGGCATGGATGAGAATTTCAGAGATATTTTGGGTATAAAAAATAAAATATAAACAGAATCCTAACGAAACATTGACGCAAGGGGGCGAAGTGAACATTCTTCATTTTTTAAGTGGGCAAAGTGTAGGTTTTTGAATGACAGAGAGGAAAAGTGAAAAAGCAGGTATTGACAGGAATGTTTTCTGTAATTTAGCCTATTTTTATTCACATTTTTGTAATATAAAAATTAAAATTAATTCTTTTAAATTTATTAACTGATGAGTGGCTGAAATTCTTAAAATTGGTTAAATAACTGATAAGTTTAGACCTCCTTCAGTATCTCTTTTTTTTAAAATATTAGATGTATATAATTTGATATGAGCACTTTTTTTTTTTTTTTTTTTTTGTTATGATTGCTGGGGTTAGATTACTATTCACTCAGGCCAAAATATAGATGATTATTTATTTTAAAACCTTAAAAAAATAAAAAAAATTTTGTTGTCGAACAAATTATTAGTAGTCCACAATCTCCTTCCATATTATTTAATACAAAAAAATTAAAAAAAATAGAAAAAGGGCAGTGATACGAGACTAGGCCTTAATTGAAATTTTAATATATTTGACTAACATTATTTAATTCTAAAAAGTTCAAAAGTAAAAAAGAAAAAGAAAAGAAAAAATGAAGTGAGATCGCAATTACACAAAAATAATACGTGAGGGGTCACCATGCAATTTTACCTTGGATGTATTTAGAGTTTATAGTGTTGCATCCGTCGTCGACACGCTGCCACGTGGCGCCATCTGTTGGAGTTGGACCGTTCGGATTTATTGGATTGAAAAGAAAAGGAGTTGATTAATATAAGAGAATACACCATTTGATCTTTCGAAATCCAAATCCGAAATTTTTAATAAGCGGTTCCGTTTGAATGTGGACGTGTTTCTGGGTCTTAGAGGTGGTGAATTTGGCCTCGTTTTGAGTGAATATCCCGTAGCAACTACTAATGCAAGGCTCACGTAGCTTAATTGTAAAGGGCTTTTTGGTTCCATTAAATTATTACTTAGATTAATTAAGTAAAAAAAATTAATAATTTTGACTGCAACTAGAAAAAAAATAAAATTAGATTCATTGAATTTGGTCAACTCGTTTAATAAATAATGACCGGAATCGATGAACTTACTGATTGGGATCAAAATTAGTTACACTAATGGTGTTTCTCATGCATAATTCCATGGTGATACTGATAGAGCTCAAATCACTAACAATAAGTAAAATTCATCGAACCTGGTTATTATCATACAACAGGCTATTTCAATAAATTTGATCAGTCATTAAAATTTTTTGGTCGAGTCAATATACATGCTCATAATTTTTATACTCAAAATAATCAGAAAAAAGCTTTATCATAATAGTTAATATATAGAGTCTGCTGTGAATGTCAAATAGATCGAAGGTTCGAATCTTCATAAAAAAAACACATAATATATTGATTATTCGATTGCCGAAGAAAATTTATGATAAATCTAAAATCAAAGTCATCAGTGCTCGCCCACAGATTCTTTTTTTGTCCAAAATGTTACTATCAGGTGTCATCATGTAGATTTTAGTCTTATCCACATAATCAAGTGTACGTAACACGCAATAATCAATCTTATTAGAACTGTACATATCATGGTGACAATGCACTTAATACTAGACGTTCATTTGTCCAAATGAGGACAAAAAAAGTAGTATTTTAAATATTCGAAACATGGTTTATGCACTGATATTAAAATAATAATCTTCATTAAGGAGGTCTTTTTTGAACTACTTATTTATTAGCCAAAATCATTTAAAATGAGATTAAAGTGAGCAAAATCTATGTGAAAACAAAATTAGTTTTTTCTTTCTTTTTTTAAATTTTGATTTTTTTTTCCTTCCACATTTTTGTTAATTTGCGCTAACTATGATTGAATCAAATGCATGGAAATGGTCATTTAATTCGTTAATTAGGACTGGCACTTTGCTAATTATCTCTAAGTAAGAACGGTTAGTGAAATAAATGATGGATTTTTGTTATGATCACGATTCTTGTTATTTTGGGAGTACTCTATTTTCACGAAATCTCATATCACATAATGAAGAGATTTAAAAATAGCTATGCTACCATATTATTTAAAAATTCAATCCAGTAAGAAACAAGCCCAGAAATATATATTAATATAATTTACCTGATATCCACCATGCATATAACTTAAAGAGCGGATATGTTAAGTACTTAAAAGATTAGAAATTAAGAATAATTCATTTGAATTTTTATAAACTTCTTATACTCTCTCTATCCAAAGTGCAAGATGACAATCTCGCTTTTATAAATAAATAAAAAAATATTGAGCTTTAAAATTTCACAAATCAATAAAATGAACGCTGCCACTTAATTAGACTTAACCATGATTATAGGGCAAAATTTGTTCCAAAATTGGCTCTTCAATTTTTTTCCCTTTTTGAAAGAGAAAGATTTATGTTTTTTTAAAATAAACTGAATTAGAAATATAAGGTTGTTTAACATTTGACATAGAAAAATGCATGCGTAGCACTAAAAGAAGAAACCTAAACCTATCATTGAGGGTAAGAGGCTTGTTCCAAAACTGGGCAAAATTTGTTGCAATCTCCAATGATTGTATAAATAAACATTTAGGCCCCGTTTGGTTGGGGGTTAAGCGGGGATAACTTTAGTTATCCCCGCTATTCCCTCAAACGGAATGATTTTTGACCGGAATATTTTATTCCGGTCAAATTTACTATTCTCGATTATTCCGAAATAACTGAGATTAAATATTCCACCCTTTTGGCGGAATAGTGTTATTTCAAGCTTAATATCAAACTTAATTAAGATTATAAATTTAGTTAAAAATATATTATATAGATATAATATATTTAATTAATAATAAAATAATAAAATATCCAAGCTAGATTTATAATAAAATATTATTTAATTAATGTTTTATATATTAATTTATTTACTAATTAACTAGATGAGTAATTAACTACTTAATTTATTACTCTAATAAATATTTAATTAATTATTTGAGTAATTAATTCATTATTTTAATTAATTTTCTAATTAAATAATTAATTATTTAGTATACTTAGTCAATAACTAATACTTATATTGATTAATTAATTAATATTTTGAGTAATTTAATTATTTTCTTAATTAATTATCTGACTATTATTAACTAATTTATTTATTATTTATTAAATTATTTGTGATTAATTAAATTATTAATCACCAATTAATTTATTAATTAATATTAAGGGTTTTTTTAGCAATATTCATAATTAATTAGTAGATTAAATAAGTTGAATTATTACTTAATTAATATTTTGCACTAATTAATTAGATAAAATATCATTATTTTAAAACTATGATTATTCTTATTCTCGCTATTCTAATCAAACCATCCAAACACTATTTTTCTTATTCCCGAAAAAAATCTAATTTTCATCCAAACGCAAAATTGATCTTATTCCTGCTTATCCTAACAATTATACCTATCTCAGGAATAACCTAAAATTACTTATCCCCGAACCAAACGATACCTTAAGGCGAAGAGGTTGAGAACGACCCAAGGGCTCGACCAATTTGTGGTACCTAACAACATCATCTACGGTGGTCACTGCTCGAGCCGATGCTTATTTAAGTAGCCAAGGAATCTACCCTTAGCCACCACCCTATTGAGTAACCAAGTTATCTCATGTTTCTTGCTCGAAACACTTCAGTTTTGCCCCAAGTTGAAGCTTGCTTAGTTTCTTTTCTCAAGCAACGCGGAGTAGGGTTCTCGATTCTGAACACAAGCTTACACGATTCGACCACAATTGATTTGTTCTATATAAAAGTATAAAATATTACAATAGTATTTTCTCGCAACTGGGCATTCAGAATAACAAATTGTTATAAATAATATATATCTTAATTAGTAGAAGATTCTAACTATTGAATATAAAACATTATTCGCTTTTAGGATTGATACGACGCGAAGCCATCTATTTTTCACTTTTCTTTTTCTTTTTGAGTGAATAAACTTTTGAGGCGGATCATTTTAAGTACCGCTCTAGTTTTCGAACGGACTAGAAAAGAGTAATTTCTAAACAATTAAGGGTGACGATATATCAACTGTTTCAATATTTTTTTTTTAGGGAAAGATAACATGCTACCCGTTTCATTCATTGAAGAAGTGAACTAAGCTACAGGGGTGAGGCAACACAGGCCTTGAAAGGGGCGCGCGAAAAAGAAAAAAGAAAAAAGAAAAAAAAGACTGATTAATAGACCTAATCTCCTGAAAGAAATTTCACCTACTGATTCGTAAGCTGTTTAATCTTACGGATCCCTCGGAAAGGGTCATGCATGATCATTCTAAAAATCGCACAGTTTCTAATCTCCGAAGTGATCCACCAACGGCTATTAAACCGATTGGCCCGGAACTTGAAGGTTGCGAACCCTTCCTGCTCATCCATTTATCCCAGACCAAAGTCACGTCATCGCCCAAATCTCTTGATTGTATGTTCTCCAAGGCCATTGCCATTAGAAATCTGAGAAACACGCACCGAGTAAACAAATGGTCAATAGTTTCTTCATCCGTCCCGCACAGCACACAGGTCGTATTACCAGTCCATCCTCTCTTAAAGAGATTATCTGCAGTCAGGGGCCTTTTTTTTAGAACGAGCCAGCAAAATACTTTCACTTTCAAAGGTTTACGAATTCGCCAAATCTTACTAGCACGAGCGTCCCTCGTGCCCCCGTCACTTAACATCACGTAGGTTGACTTCACTGAAAAATGCCCTGCAGGGTTCCACCGCCAATGCACACTGTCTGGGCCCTGGTCAAATCGGGAGTTATCGATCCTTGCCTTAAGTGCTGAAATGCTAGTAGTTAACCCATAATCATTATAGTTGACCCTACCTAAAATCTTGCACCAATTCCATCCGTTACTCCTCAGGCAATCATTGATTTTCAAATTTTTCTGAATCGATAAATGAAACACCTCCGGAAATGATGATTGTAATGTAGTTTCCCCGCACCAACGATCTAACCAGAAATCGATATTACGACCGTTGCCTACGTTGTGATAAGTCCCCCATTTGAAGATATCATTTTGACTTAGAATTCCCCTCCACCAAAAAGAGGAAGGTGTAAAGGATCTTCCCTCATTCAGTGGTCTTCTCTTATGGTAAAATAAGGCATGAATTATCTTGTTCCAATGCAATTGGGGCGAAGTGAAGAATTTCCACCACCATTTGACAAGTAGAGCTTGATTCATCATACCTATATCCAGGATGCCGAGTCCCCCCCTCATTCTTGCTCTTACAAACGCTTTTCCAAGAAATTAGACATCCCTTACCAGGTGAGTTGTGACCTCCATTCTAGAAGAAGTCTCTCCGCAGTGCCTCGATACTTTTGATAACCCATTTAGGTGCCTTAAATACGGAGAGAAAGTAAATGGGAAGATTAGTAAGAACAGCGTTCACTAGGATGAGTCTACCCCCCCTTGACAGTAATTTCGCTTGCCATCCGTCAATTTTACTTTGTATTTTACGGATGATACCTCTCCAATCCTCCTTCGATGGAGGTCTGGTAGACAGCGGCAAACCTAAATACCTGGTAGGTAAGCTGCCAACTCTACATCCAAGAATAGATGCCAACCTTATTGCTTTACCCTCGACCTGCCCAAAATAATAGAGCTCCGTCTTCTCCCTATTGATCCTCATACCGGACGCCCATTCGAAAAGCTGCCACAAGAATTTAAGATTTCTCATGTACCTTCTTTTGGCCTTCGTGAAGAAAAAAGTATCGTCCGCAAATTGGATTAGGGACATCCTGGAAGCTTCGTTAGGGCCAAGGCCTTTTAAAAGATTGTTCGTGATTGCCTCATTCGTCATCCGGGCTAGGCACTCCGCTACCAACAGAAAAAGAAAATGGGACAGCGGATCCCCTTGTCTCACCCCCCTCTTCGTTTTAATCCACTTGGTTGTCTCACCATTAGCTAATACATCAACTTTGGCGTAGCATACACATAACTTGATCCAATTGCACAACTTTTCATCGAAGCCCCACCATTCTAAAATACGGAAAAGGAAAGGCCAATAGATTCTATCATACGCCTTTTCAAAGTCCACCTTAACCCCAATTCCCTCAACAGATTGCATATTTCCCCACCCAATCAGCTCGCGAACAGCTGCATAAGCATCAGTGATATTCCTACCCTTAAGGAAAGCCGATTGGGAGAAGGATATCAGATCACTCATAACACATTCTAGTCTATTGGCTAAAACCTTAGAAATAATCTTCTGAATTCCGTTCAAAAGACTTATGGGTCGGAAGTCGTCCGCCCGTTTAGCTCCTTCCTTTTTCGGGATTAAACAGATGAATGCGTAATCAATGGGGCTGGTAGACAGCTTTCCCGCCTCCATCTCCTGGAATAAGTTCAAGATATCCCCTTTTAGAGTGTCCCAGAATGTTTGATAGAAACTTAACGGAAATCCATCGGGGCCCGGTGCCTTATCACTCCCTAATTGGAAAACCGCCTGTTTTATTTCATTTAACCGAAAATGTCTCGTGATATGCGCTAAGTTGGTATGATTCACACGATTCAAACTGAAAAGACTGCTCCAGTCCCCAAAGGAAGATGGGGCCGACTCGTGCGGTGTAAAGAGATCCTTAAATTTTCGAAAAAGATAGTTGTTTTTATCCTCTTCAGATCGATACACTGTATCTCCCTCTTCTATCGTATCGATCCTATTAGATCTCCTTCGACCGTTAGCTATAGCATGGAAGAATTTGGTATTACCATCGCCCTCGCGTAACCAATGTTGCTTTGCCCTGGATTTCCATAAAACTTCTTCGTCTTTCAGCACTCTATTTAATTTGCCTTTTATCTCCTCTCTTTTATTAAGAGCATCCTGAGTTAGCTCACTTATCTCTTCTTCCCTATCGATCTCGTGAATTTCCTCCATAAGTTTGTTCTTTACACTTCTAATACTATAGAACTCGTTCGCACACCACTCTTTAATTCTCCTCCGACAGTGTCTCATTTTCGACGTGAACGTTAGAACAGCCGTATTTTTCTGTCCCCCTTCCTGCCACCAACCAGGCAGTTTGGAGACCAAATCCTCATGATTAAGCCAGGCATTTTCGAACCGAAAGATCTTCTTTGGCCTTGGTATATTTCTCTCTGCTGATAAAAGAATGGGACAGTGGTCCGATGTTACTCTAGGAAGACTTTCAACCTTTGTTAATGGAAAAACTTGATCCCATTCAGTCGAAACGAGAAATCGGTCGAGCCTAGCAAGAGTCGGGTTCCTCTGCATGTTGGACCATGTGAATGATTGGTTAATCATGGGTAGATCAAGCAGTGCTAGGTCCGTAATAAGGGTGTTAAACAAATCCGTCGCTCTGGAACTCCACAGCTTCCCCCTCCGCTCCTCTTGGCATCTGGTGCTGTTAAAGTCTCCACACATAATCCACTTGCCTTTACAGCTATCCTTCAACTGAAACAATTCCGAGTAAAAGTTTTTCTTGCCATCCCAGGTAGCCGGTCCGTAGACATTAGTAACGTAGAATCTTGTTCCATTATTGGCGAGAGATAGAAGAACAGTGATGGAATAGCGTCGCACGATGACCTCGTGACAGAGAAAAATGCGAGAACTCCAACATGTAATCAAACCCCCTCATGCTCCGTCGGATTCTATAAAGACACATTTATCTAGGAAAGAACCGCCAAAACTACGTAAGAAGGACCCTGAAATATGACTTACTTTCGATTCCTGGAGACACACCACTACATTGCGTAGCGAAGAGATTACATCCCGAACAACAAAACGTTTAGAAGGGTCATTAAGCTCTCGAACATTCCAACTACAGACTCGAAACATCGCTAACTAAAAGCGAACCCCAAAAAATCGCCAAAAGGTGTCTACTATCCCAAGCACACGTCCAACAGACGCTCATTTCTTCACGAAATCGGCAAATTTCTTCGCCTCGGCACCCTCCAATATCACCCCGCACCGTCGACTCTTGCGGATGATCTTCTTCAAGGAGAGCTCGTTGGGGGAACCACTCCCACCTTCACGCACTGTTTCAATATTGCAAATGATAAATGTATACATTGAATTTAGCCGCTGATTGTAATAAACCAAATTCATTATTGTATTTCACGCATTAATAAACTTTCTAATTCAATCTAAAATTCAATGAAATTTTGCACCCAATTCATTTTATACTAAATATTAGTAGATATTGACACGGACAATTTTGTCGCTCATGCAGTAATAGGAGAAAATTATTACCAATGACATGGTCCACAATGTCAGTTGTGGACCATAGACCTCGTCCACCACATTCATCTATGGACCAACCAATTCATCTTCATTCATCTCATTATTGCATTAATGCTATAGATCACAGACACTTTTAAAAGTCTCGCATGTCTGTGTCAGACACGCATATGTCTATGGCAGACTCGTGTCCGATACGAACACGTCATGAACACACGTTCGACGCTGGTCTATAGCGTATACCATAAAAAAATATTTTTTAAAATTTTTACTTTGTTTTGTAGATATATATTTTAAAATAATAAATATTTTAGTTTTTTGATAAATATATATACTTTTTTTTTCAATAATGTAGATAATTAAATTATGTACGGTAAACAAAAATTCTTAAAATATATGAATTATTAATGAGAATATTATTAATTTTTTGTTCTTATATGAAATATAATATTAACCGTGCCCATGTCATGTCCTTATCGCCATATCTGAATTGTATCGTGTTCCGTGTCCGTCTCCGTGACGCTCAGCGGTAATATAAATTAAAATAGAATAGAAGAAGACAAGGTCATTGGTCTATTGATGACATGGTGAAACAGGTTCAAGCAATAGTCTCTGCATTCACAACTTCTTTTTTTTTAAAAAAATATATATATTTAAATGTAAAAAATACCATAATAATTTATAAAGAAACACTGTAAGGGTGGAATGAAAAAACTAACTACGCGTGGTCCACGACTGATGTGACGGACCATGTCAACATAAATAATTTCTCCCCATAAAATTATTAACCGTAACCTAGGCACTTGCAAAAATAAATCAACAAAAACCAAGTTGCTGAAAAATAATATTTCTTCTACATATGAGACAAAAATTACGCGTAAACTTTGAGCACACAAAATTAACAAGAAACAAAACCATATATAGGAGAATCCAAATAAATCCAAAATAATAATAATAATTGGCATATAAGAGAGTTAATTCAATTGACTAACTACAAACCCAATTAAACATGAACAAAAACTCTCATTTATTTTTTCCCCTCATTAATTACATCTATTAACTTCACTCCCCCCTCCAAAAAAAGAAAGCAAGCTACTTACACACTATACCAAAAAAAAAAGAAAAAGAAAAAAGGTTAGCAATGAATAGACCTTCCCTAAACCATATCTCATCTTAAAATGGGTACCTAAAATTTCAATTTTTTTAATTTTACCATTTACTTTTAAATTTTAACATAAATTAACCAAATGTTTTTTAAATTTTTTTAGAAATTAATCAAAAGGATATACTGTGCGATTACATAGTAAATTTATTTTTTTTCAAATTTCAGTACCCATTTAAAAAAACGCTATAGTTCAGATATATATATATATATATATATATATATATATATATATATATATATATATATATATATATATATATATATATGGCCCAAACATTTTCACCTTAAAAACTTAAAATTACAACAACAAAAAAAAAACCCCCATCTCTATATATTTTTCCCCACCTTTATATCTCTAAGACAAAATATTAACAAAGGAACTTAATTTATTAGCCCAAAACCCTCATTGATGCATAAGATAATTAGAAAATTATCTTACATGTTGAGGAATAATATTCCTCCTCCCCTTGAGTGTTTTCCCGTAGATCATCAACACCATCTTGCGTTTGTTGATCCTCCGAGCTAAAACAACATGTGGTGGTACAAAATTTTGGCCTCCATTTACCGTGCTAGCACTCATGCAGTGCGCGCTCTCGCCGCCGACGGCGAGGACGGTGCCCGCCAAGGCCGGCATCCGCGACGGCGGCCGGCCGATCTGAACCCTTTTGGGGATGTCGATCGGGGACGAGACCCTCCGACCGTCCGGTTTGGGAGGGCGCGTGTTGGGGCTCTCGTCGGGGAGATTGTAGTTGAGCCATTTGTGTTCAGCACCGCCCCTGTAATAATCCTCTGGCGTATCGGGCCATAATATATCCGACTCTTCGAACTCCTCCGATTGTGGTTTTGGACGTAGCGGATTTGCTCTGCTTCGGGGCAGGTTATAGTTGCACCACACGAATTTAGCACCGTCCTCGTGATAATCCTCTGGCGTCTCGGGCCATAATATGTCCGACTCTTCGAACTCCTCCATTTGTGTTTTTGGATACAGTGGATTTGTGTGTGTTCACAAGGGATTATATGGTTTGGGAATAGAGGGAATAATCCATTGACATAAGTGAGTGGACCGGGTAAGTCATAAAGATACAATTGCGTGCACCAGGTGCATCGTTTTGAGTGATTTTGATCAAATAAATTAAAAAAATTTATTAAATTTATTTGTGATATATAATTGAGAAACTAAAATAATTCACTAAAAACTTCAATAAAAGAAAAGAAAATGAGAGGACGAGGATGCAAAGGCTCATATTTATCCAACCGTGAATGTGAATGTGCATGTGCATTGTAATTGTCTCACGTGTAAAAATTTTGTGTGCACGGAACTATAGTGTTGAGTCACTATTAATTTATTTTTATTTTTATATTAAATAATAAATGACATATATGAGTGCACAAGTAATGAACTGCCACGTGGCTCCAGGGTTTGTGGTTGGGACCACTAGCTTACTTGCGGGAGGGGTTCACTCTTTGTTTTCTTGTGGAATGTACTTTAAATTTTTATTAATATTGTTATTATTATTGCTTTAATTTTCATGATTATTTTCTGTGATTAATTAATTAGTTTTTAAAAGATGCATGAGAAAGATGAAATAATTGTGAACATAAGGTACATAAATATTCAAAAAGAAAAAAGGAAATAATAAAAGAGAGAGTAAGAGGAGTATGTGAAGTGTTTTAATTACTTGAGGCTTTGACCCACTTTTTGATTCAATTGAAGAGTAAATTGGTTTGTTATTGGATTTGGATTCCAAATTTTGTTTGACCCGTTAATTATAAGTTTGGGTCAAAATATGCAGCTAAGTTAATATTCAGAACAACATCATTTGCATTAAAAAAAAACAAACAAAAAAAAGAAAACATAATGCTTATTCAATGAATGTTTTTACCCCAAAAAAAGAAATAGTGAATGTATAATTTTCTTTTTTCACTAAATTTTGTTCTTTCTGTTTACTTTTACTTATTGGCCTCCTTTTTTATAACGTGACTTAGTCGATACATTTTATCCCATTAATTTTAGGTTGCATTGCAGCATTTGGCAACGAATACATGATTTATACACTTATATTAAATTTAATTTTAAAATTTAGTATTGGGTTAAAGGGACCAGCATCCTATCCTGTAACGGGAGGCCAGATTGGGCCGAATCACGTTCGAAATGGCGGAAGGTCAGGTTGTGCCGAATCATGTTTGAAGTGGCGTGAGGCTGGTTAGGTCGAGTCACAATCGAGACTCGTACATGGGCGTTGTATCTATACACTTTAGATAAATTGGTTGCATATTTCTGATAGCTCAAACTTTTGAAATTAATAGTTAGCACCAACGATCCGACACTTAGCACCATGATGATTCCAAATATTTTGAAATATATTGGGAAATAAACGGTTTCCCCCTTTCTAACTAATTAAATACTTTTCTCATCTTTTACCGAAAAAATAAGACTCAAATTTGAAAATAATATTTGGTGCCATTGAAAATTCTCAATATAATTAAACTCAAATTTATTTATAGTTTAATAACACAGTGATTGACTAGGGTTAGCTAAAGATTGGTCAAATTCGTGGTAATTAAGATCGATTATAAAATACTTGAAGTATTTTCATTGCTTGTTCCTTTGTACTTCTAGGGGAAAAAAAATAGAAGAAAAAAAAGGCCATTAATTATGTTGATTACCCAATGAAAGCTTACCACATTATGAGTTACAAATAATCAACTAATTCGGTGCACCATATTCGTAATTAATTTGCGATTATAAAATACTTTGCGTATAATACATTTCAAAAGAAACTTAGAGAACCTAAATTAATGAAATGTTGAAATGCGTAACGTTGGCCATGCTTAATTATTTCTATGTACGAAAATGCTATCCTAAACATTTTCTAACGATGTTTTAATTACATTCTCATTCTTCTGATTTTACCGTAGCCCGGCTAATTTAGTTCTTTAATCAAAACCCAAGTTAATTCCCTAAATTCACTTATCAGAACATGATGAGATTTAACGTGATATAAAAAAAAAATCAATATGATGCCCTACTTTTCGAGAAAAAAAATAAAAAATTGTTATGTCTTGTTAATATTACCTTTGAAAACTAAAAAGAGTTACACCAAAAAAAAAAAAAAAAAGAAATCAAAATTGGTGGTCTCTTTATATAAAGATAAGTTAGGGAAACAACATTGTAGTTTAAACCAAGGGTTAAATTGTTACCAGAATTGATCATATCATTGGCCGAAAAATTTACTAAATTTTTGCACTAATAACTGGCTGAATTTGATCATATTTAATAAATTTAAGGGGCAATTGCTTATATACCCCTAAAAAGTTTCCGATTTTCTGATTTATCCCTCTTAGAAGGCTAATATTAAAAACATTCTTTTTACGTTCCAACCTATATTAAATATATTTTTAGAGTTAAATTCTGTTAGTGAACTGTTAGCAATAGCTGTTATCTCTATAAAATTACTATTTTGCCCTTTCAAATATATTATTTTACCATCACCGACTTTTCTTATTTGCCCTTAAGTTAGGGCACAAGAAGTATTTTGATTTTTGATCTTTTTAAATATACTCTTCTACCATTACCAATATTTCTTATTTGCCCTTAAGGTGTGTTTGGTTCCACGTAAAATTATGAAAAAAAAAATTTAGTGAAATTTTTTTTTTCGGAGGAAAATAAATTTTACGCTCTCTAGTGTTTGGTTTGTAGAAAAAAAAGTAGTTTTCCGTTACAGTTGTTTGGTTGAAAGGAAAAGGAAAAAACTATTATATGTATTTTTTATTTTATATATTATATATTATTAATATATAATAATTAACATATTAATATTATAGTTTATATTTGTAAATATATTTGTAAATAAAATATATTTAAAATATATTATGCAGTAAGTATGTAATATAATATATAATATATATATATTTAATATTATAAAATAAATTACTACATATTTAATAAAAAATATTTACAAATAAAATATTATATAATTGTATATTTATATTGAAGATAAAATATTATTTATATATATATGAGTCCGGCTATGGTGCTTGTAAAAGTATGAAGCACTTGGTGCTTGTAAATTTTTTACCGTTAGATTTATCCCTTGGACCATTTCCACCCGTTAGATCATACTATTCAACCAACCACCTACTCAACCCTAGAGGGTCCACATCATCCTAACCGCACATCCTTTAATCTAATGGCCAAAAATCTGCAAGCACTAATAACTTGGTACTTTTAAAAGCATAGTAGCTCAATTCTATATATATATATATATATATATATATAAAGGGAGAGAGAGAGGTCCACCATGGACCTCTCTCATGCGGTCCACGAGGTGGAGTGGACCTCGTGGGCTGCGTCCTTTTCTTTCCCCGTGCGGCGTGCGTAACGCAGTGCGTTTTCGTTTTCCGCTCGAATCGAGCGGAAAACAAAACCCTTATTTTTCTCCCAATCTATAAAAAAAAATTTCCGAAATTTTTTTTTTACGAGCAATCAAACGCCGGAATCTCACTTTTCAATCGAAATTTTTTTTTCGGGGTGATTTTACAAGGAACCAAACACATCCTTAAGTTAAGAACAAAAGAAGCATTTTAATTTTTTTAACTCTTGGTAAATATTTAACTCACGTTTAACCCGAGTTAACTTAACGGATGATAACTGCAGGATATTTTTGAATAACGGAGGAACATATGAGTGATATATTAGAAAGAAAAAAAAAATACGAATAAATAAGATATTTTCGAAGTTTTGAGAGATATATAGGTAATTATCCATATATATATATAACTTAGCACATACTAAAATAAAATTATTTGTCTATATATCGTGTTGGTTGTTGATATGAGGCACCTAAAAATTGCTAAAAGGTAGCATGGCAAACATATTTTCCCATCAATGTTGCTATTTTGTAACCGGAAATTCGGCATGTAAGGCCGTGCCGAAACTTCGCTTCGCTCTCTCACCATCGATCCTACTAAATTTATTTATTAAAATTAAAATTAGCTCTGCCAATAACATCACGTCTTTATAAATCCCATAGTATCAAATCGTAATCACATCAATATTTTCTGTACTATCAACTTCTTCATTCACATCAATTAAACTCGACTAGCGTTTACAAATTACAACAACATTCTTTCCCACCCAAAAAAAAAGAAAAAAAAGAAATTCGAGAAAGGTGGTTAATCTCCGGTAACGTTACGCCTCCAGGAACCCGGTCATTCGGAGCACCGAATTGCGAACGTAGCTCAAATCGCGCCCCTTGAGCGTCCTCCCCTGCCCCGAACACAGCGAGAACGCGACCTTCCTCACGCTGCCTCCGCCCCTGCGCGATGTAAAAATGTGCGGCGGAGTGAACTCCGTGTCGTCTGCATCATGATCATCATCATTGTCATTATCATTATTCTCCTCTTCCCCGACCCCCCGCCCCCGCGGCGTCCTCACCCTATTCGGGATAACCATCGCCGCGGTGGTCGAACATCCCCGCGCACGGGCCTTCGTTTTGGACGATACACGGCCGTCCGATGCGCCCGTCGGACGGCGATCATCGCTGTCCGGCCACATCACCTCCCACTCATACAACTCTTCCATGCTTTTCTCTTTCCTTTTCCTTTTTTTTTTCCTTCTTTTTTTAATTTCTTTTGAAAACTCTTCTACTACTCTTTATTATTTGGGGCTTTGAGATTGGGCTATTTATAGGACAAAAAAAAAGAAAGAGCCGTGTAAACTACAACACTCCTAACAACATCATCCATTGCGTGGCCCAACCGCGACTCGCCACGTGAGCGTCACTCGTTGTTCCTCAAATAGAAGCATATCCAAACACATTGCTTGCTTGTGGAATATAATTGGCCACTTAAACTCATTAAAATAATCAAATGGCACGTAGATCACACATTAACAACTCATTAGTTTCAACATCCTTAATTTAAAAAAGGGACTAAAACGTATAATAAGAATTGCATTGTAATTAATGAGATATATATGCATACCAAGTATGGGAATTAAGTGTGGTGGTGCTACGTACCAAGTGTTAGAACCGTGGGGGTCATGTTCATGTTGGGCCTACTACGACGTGACACGTGTGAGCTTAAGAGAGGGGTTTTTCCATAAGAAGTAAGAGATATTTTAATAATATGAAACAATAAGACAAGCAAAAGGGTGAAGCAATAGGAGAGAGAGAGAGAGAAAGGTCGTGTTCAAACGTTACCAACCTTGGATATATGATTGGTGTCTTATTCAATGATATATAGTAAAGCTTATCCACAAGTTCTATTTACTTGTTTGTTTTTTTTTTTTTTTGGGTTTTTGTTGAGTTTAGGGTGTGGAAATGGAGAGCCAATGAAGTGAATATACGATGGGTTCTCTTCTTTTACTTGATCGGGCTAATTGGGTGACAACACGTTGGTTTTAGCGAATTTGATAGTAATATAGAAGACCAAGTGATTAGCTAATTTAAGATAAGAGTTGCATTTTGATTAGGTACGTGTCACCATCCTAAAACTAATTTATTCCTAGTACGCTTAATCCTCTTAATTTTTTGGGCATAATCATCACCCAAAATGGTATAGTCAAATTAAGAGGTTTAATTTTATTATATCTCATATATATGGGACTATGTTAAATTCTGGGGACGTCACAGATTAGACATGAGTGTTTAATATAAAATATTATGCAATGTTTTTTAAGCTATTCGCCTAGGTTCGTAAATGATTTGTTGTTTCACATGGTATTAAAATAGATAGGCAGAATATTTTGAACATCTCACCATTTTTCTAATCTTATTAATTTATA
This sequence comes from Puya raimondii, assembly GCA_016920855.1. NCBI lineage: Eukaryota > Viridiplantae > Streptophyta > Magnoliopsida > Poales > Bromeliaceae > Puya > Puya raimondii. The sequence continues at coordinate 36,585,828 of JABWPP010000049.1, read as the reverse complement.
GGGCTCCCATGGCATTTAGGGCATCTAATGTTATTGGGAGAAAGCATATACTAATGAAACAACGCGATCTACTTAACATGATATTTTATACGAAAACAGATGAAACATGGGCATGCATAATTAACACGTGTGCCCCACGTAAGCACTTTTCTCTGGTGTGGCCTTTGTTAATTGTTTTTTGTAATTTAAGACCGTGGGCGTGGATAAAATAATGAGAGAGAAAAATTATTATGTGCACCCGGTGTACAAGTATATATCATACACTGTACCTTGCAAAAATTTATGATGGACATATCAAAACTTGAAACTCAGAAATTATAGACACCATATTCATTTTTGACGGCCCTATCTCTACCACTAATTGTTGGATTAATTTGCCGATGCAGATATGAAAACTTGTCAAATCATATAACTTTTATACGCAGATTTTTTAGATGTTTAAGATTCGTGTATATTAAGTTAGATACTAATATAAAATACATCCGGTGCGAGGAATAATTATCGATAAAGAGATTGGAAGAGATGAGTGGGCTTTTTTGAAAAGCTCGTGAGGAGCATATAATGGATCCATTTCCATGGTTTGACTATAGTGGCATGAGCAGTACTATACTTTTGGGACACTTTATGGAGATAGGAACTACTGCTTTGTGACTTTTAATGACACGATATTATTATCCCCATAATATTCCGTTTGGATAATTCTACGTAATTACTTGCATAAATGTGTAACTAATTATTGAGATGTGAATGAATGGTTTGGAGAATATTGTATATATATTCCATTTTCTAGAACAATCTTTGACGTGATTTATTTAATTTCATGAGGAAAAAGTTGAAGAGTTTATAGACCTCTTTTTATGTTGACGGGTACATTTATTGAATTTGATTACTATTTACCGACTAAATTTGATCCGGCTCTAGTAAAAATGGCTATGTTTATATCACTCTTGTTGCCTATGAGTCTACACATGTTGTGTCTTATTCAACATATTTGGATATTTTTGCGAAAATGTTATTTAAGTTGTTTTTTTTTTTGCGCAGAAAAGTTTGGTTAAAAAAAAGTCCTAGATTTTTTTCATTTTGTCACGCCACGTTTATTTTAGCAGCACTTTGTTGTAGAATTTCCGAACTTTTTATTTCCCAAACAAATAATTCTACTTGAGCTTTCCGCAAAAGTGCTTTTAGAAAAAAGAGTAGGGCTGTTTTAAGAAGCCCGAAGTGTTTCTCTAACTGACCATATTTTTTCTTCATACTGGGCTGGGCTTGGACAATCAATAACTATGGACACAGGCCCAGTTATTTTACAACTTCTTGGGCCTCTTGTTACGGACAAAGTGTTTTCCGCTGACTTCTCCTTTGCAATCGCCCAAACTCCGAAGGAGAGTTTTGTCGGAGATTTTACTGAGACATTCTAGAAGATTCTATGCAGATTTTGTTGGGAATCCGGTACTCGCCTCGGTACCGGATCTTGTGAATCCGCAACCCGCTCCGATACCGGCTGTTGTGGATCCGGTATCGATTGTTGGGATTCCGCAACGGAAGCGTCGAATCGGATTTTTATCATAAACCCGTCTTCTCAGCAAAAGCTGACACAATCACAAAAAAGAGAAAAACCAAACAGAAAATATGCGGGTAAAATAAGATTCACTAAATAAGAGAAGATTACACCTGACTCCTCTTCTACACAGAATAGCTACAACCCGAGCCCTCTTTTTGAATCTCTCCTATCTTTCTCTTGTCTTCTATAAACCCAAAAGAAGACTTCTCTCGATGTATGCACCTATGCACTAGGTGCATACAACCATGGCTCTCTCTTTCTCCTGGTACGGTTCTACCCAAGAGGGTTTCTCTCTCACCGTACTCACTTTTTCTCTCTATACAAAAGGGTACTCCAAAGAGCTATATATAAAGCTCCACCCAAAACGTACCCCAATCCTAGTATTATTAGGATTTCTACTCCAATACATATTTAAATCTATATTTAATTATCTCCAATAGATCTAAATATTTATCCTAATCTAGTTAGATTTCTACTCTAATTAATATTTAAATCTTAATATATCTTCAATAGATTTAAATATTAATTCTTATCCAACTAGAAAATAATTACAAATCTAACCAAATCCTAACAGATTTCAAGACTGATGGTGCGATGCCAAAGAGTCAAGAGTCCCTTAGAGTTTCTAGGAGGACAGTAAGGGCATGTTTGGTTCACCTATTTTAGACTATGAAATCGGAATGGGATTCATTGATTCCAATGATTGTTGTTTGTTTTAAAGGAATCGGATTCCAACTCCCATTCCACTTTGGAATGGGAATGACTAAATCTATTGATGGTCCAATCCGGCCTTGAATACCGGATTGGCCCATTCCCAAGTAAACTACTAAAAATTCTCTTCCACCAACACCTCCCCTCCTCTCCCTTCATCACTTTCCTCTCTCTTAATCAAAACACCCTCTAAAAAATTCTAAATTTTCATTCCGATACCCATTCTATTAATGAACCAAACGTCTTGGGATGATTCGTCATTCCATTTTCCATTCCAAAGCAATCCAATTCCATTTCTCATTCCTAATATTCCAATCGCGAACCAAACATGCCCTAAGTGTAGTCTCTTGGGAGCTCATAGCCTCTCTCTTTGTCTTGTAGTTATGCACCACTTAGTGCCTTAATTTTTATTTGTAACTTGGCTGGCGAGTGGCCTATATAAGGTTGTGGCCTCCACCCCCTCTCCTTAGAAAATTAGTTGTAATCCTTTTCCTTATCAATATACACAATATTCTTCAAACTCTCTCTCTCTCTCTTATCTTTAGTCTTAGGGCGAGTAGGTCCGGACTTAGTAAGTTGAGAGGTAAGCTTATTCACTTCACGAAGGAAGGCGAGCGCCGCACGGGCTGGACAAGCGATTTCGCTTTAGTCGTGACACTCTGCTCTAAAAAAAAAAAATAGGTATTTATAAGTTGGTATGGTTTTTGAGAATAATTTAATGCAAGTAATAACCAAACAAAATTAAACCTTCATAAAAAATATTGGATAAAACAACATTAACTTGGTTTCTATTGCTCCGAATAAATGATTTGATATTTTTCCAATTAAATTTTTATCCACACCATGTCTTAATTAAAAGTGGGCATGCATAAGTTGTTACACACTTATGACAAGTTACAACTGGCTCCATAAATCAATTCCTTTTTTTTTCCTTTTTATTTTTGAGGCTATAAAATATAATATCTCATCATTCACTATTATGTCTCTATTGGCCAACTAATCCCTGCAGTGTGAGATTAATGTGTTTTGCCGTGGCCTTCATTAATATATATCTACACGAATAAAACAAATAGTTTCCCTCTTCTACATGGAATCATATGCATAAATATATATAACAAGTCATTTTCGAGTAGGTTGTGTGGTGCCATATATGACAAATGTTATTTTTGTATGTTACCAATATATAATTTTCTTATTTTATTTATAGGGTTAATTACATACAGGTCCCCGCAAACATAGTGAATTACAGATATATCCCTGCAAAGTTCAACTTTCATTAGTTATCCCTACAAAAGTCGTAATGTATGCAGATATGTCCTTGCCGTCAGGGACTGTTAGAGAAATTGAGTTAACCATAGTTAAAATACTTAACTACGATTAGTTAATAAGATGAATTGACGGTTTTACCCCTTCCCTCTTCCTTGATCGGGAACGGCGCCGCCGCTCCTCAACGGGCGCAGGCTAGACGATCCACACATCAAGAGGGCGGAGAGGGCGAGAAGAGGCGGAGCGGGGCCGGGTGCGTCGCAGCGCGGAAGCGCTTCGCGTGGGCGACGAGCGCGGTGGCAGCGGCGTGGGCGAGGAACTGGAGGGCGAGGAAGAGCGGCTCTGAGACGCGCCACCCGGGGACGACGAGGGCTAGGGTTCAGTCGAGGATGCCGCTGCGGCGGGGAAGCGGGAGCACCGCCGCGCACCGCCACGCACCGCCGTCGCCGCCTCCTCTTTCTTCTTCTTCCTCGTATCCTTCTTTTGGAGGGATATATTTGTGAGGGCAAAACTGTCATTTCACATCGCTACTGTTAAAAAATAAACGGATCTCAAACGGCAACAAACCAGAGGGACATATCTGCATACATTACGACTTTTGCAGGGATAACTAATGAAAGTTGAACTTTGTAGGGATATATCTGCAATTCACTATGTTTACGGGGATCTGTATGCAATTAACCCATATATATATATATATATATATATATATATATATATATATATATATATATATATATATATATATATATATATATATATATATATATATAAGAGTCCGACTGGTACGCTATCGGTAGCACGGAGGCTTCCGTGCTACTAAGTTATTTTCGATGATGCAGCTTCCAAATCGACGATCGGCTCCGTTAGACTTGATCTACACTATATATTAATAAAAGTGTTTGGAAACCAAATTTCATAATTTTTCGACATCATTTACCTATCAAACGAGTAGTCTAAAAATGAACGGCTGAAAATAAAAATATCATAAAAAATGATGATAAAAGGCTTGAATTTAAAATCAGAGGTACTAATCTTACTCTAAATAGTGGAAAAAAAATTATAAAAATTTCATCAGATTTGAATTCTTTTACACTGTTAAATTCACAAACGCATCACATCGATCATTAAAATTGTCAATTTTGAGACCTTTTGATCACTAGCCAAATAATATCGAAAAATTATAAAATTTAGTTTTCAAATACTTTCAATAGTGTAGATCAAATCTAACGGAGCCGATCGTCGATTTGGAAGCCACATCATTGAAAACAACTTGGTAGCACGGAGTATACCAGCCAAGCGCTATATATGATGGTAACTTTGAACTCTAGTTATGCAGTAAAAGTGGTTTTTGTTACTTTTTTTTTTCCCTTTGTTAATTAATTTATGATGTAAATGAGACGCATGATAGTTATTTGCTCAATTAATTTAACCAATTGTATGTTGAATTATATGAAGTTTTTGTAAGTTTTTTCATACACAGTATGACTCGCATTGAAGTGTGAACAGCAAAAAATTCTATAAGTGTGGCAAACAATTATAGAAGTGTTAATGTAACATAAATATGAACAACTAAGATTAACCTGCTTTAGTAAGCTTCTATCTATATATCTCCTTGCATGTGCATGGTTTGCGCTTGATGCCAAGATCACAATAAATGCTTAAGATTCTTGTCGACTAAAAATAATTAACCACCGTCTTTTTTTTTCCCCGAAAAGCTTATTTATCACTGATTACAATTCAAAACTTTTTAAATTTATTTTAAATTATCAAAACATCCTTCTCGATTAGTAAATCCTAGGGGTTTGGAGATATTTGAAGGAAATTTTTTTTAAAATTAATAAGAGTAATTTGGCCGATCAGAAATAAATTAGATATTTTTGAGGTTTTGAAAGAGATATATTAGATATTAGCCTTATATGATAACTAACACGAAGACCTATAACTAGGTCACGAGATCAATGGAGCTTAGATGTCTCCAGAACCTAGAAGGACCAAAGGACCTGTTTGCCCTATTGCTTGGGCTAAGTGTTTGTTTTATAATAATATGGTGTTATTAGGATTGTATAAACTTTTAATTTTCTCGACGACTTTTTATGTCACTATTTGGAGCAGTAAACCAAAGCTTTTAGTTTTTGGGCTCAGAACTACATGATGTTAGCTAATTAGATTTTCATGACAAGATGTTAACATGAGAAGTTCTTTCTTTGAGACTTGAAATGTATTCTTTTTAGCTTTCAACCGCCATCGACAGCAACTGAAAGGTAAAAGTAGGCCAAACAGACTCTAAGTCTACGTAGTATGCGAAAGAGTGAGGTGGCAGCAAGGCCATGTGGTAGGAGGTGGGTGGGGGAGTGGGGAGAGGATGTATTCCTACTTTCCATTGTGCCTCATTAACTGCAAGGGAGAAACTCAGGCCATGCATGCATATCATCCACTGATCAGTATCTGACACACTGTTCTACACAATCCCCCTATTCCTACCCCTGCATGGCCTAATTGTTTCCTCTTCCCTCATTCAATGATGGTAGGTATAGCTTCTTCTTTTATAGTAGACTATATTTCTATTTTAGTAGCTTTTTACTATTCTGTTACTTGTAATTATTCTTATATATTTTTTAGGTATTACTATTGCTTCGTGTACACAGAATTTTCTATATATACGGCGGATCTGTTGGCGAGCCCGGATCGGACCAGAACCTCGGGCACGACAGATTAAGTTGCTATTTAAATATAAAAATATAAAAATATCTACCAGCTTAAGCTTTTAAAAAATAACGATTATTCTGTATTATTTACCATGGTATCAGAATAGGAGGTCTTGAATTCGAGTCTCCTCCTATTTAATTCAACTCCGCGTTATGAACCTATCAAAATTTTTTAAGGCCAGACATTTCTCTTCCAGCTTAAGCTTTGGGAGAACAACGGTTGTTTCGTATTATTTAACAATTTTTGTGTCTTTTGATATTGCAAACTTTGTTTAATTTACATATGTATACTAACCTTTTGAATTCGAAAAATTGAGGAGCTAGCGAAATAAAACGAACGATGTAATTTAGAAATCTATCTTAAGAGAAGGGGCTGTTGAAAATTGGAAAAATGGTCAAAATTGGGCACTGCTTAGTTAGTTATACATTTAATGTAGTAGAATTTTCATTCAAGTGCATGAAATTTTAGTTACTGTTGGAAAAATGTACAAGTTGACTTTCTTAGAAGTAAACTTATAGCCGACGAAATGGACTTAATTAGCTGTGTCTAAGCATGTTGCACCTTTCACTTCGGGTGCGGTGCATTAAAGAGCCTACACATGAAATTGAAAAAGGTAAAATAAATAAAAGAAAATTGTAAAAATTTATAAGATTTACTTTTTAACATTTAAACGCGAGTTCCGTGATTAAACTGTGAAAGCACCAAATTTGGTGGTTTTCTCACTATGCATATATAATGAGATGAACAAACTGTTCGAATTTGGGTTCGATTGGATTGCAGACAGAAAATCATAATCGAAACCGAAACCGTTGAGTATTAAATTATTATTATTATTTCCAATAAATATGGCCAATCTTGACCACCAACGCATCCACATGTCACAATAACTCCACACTAAGCCATTGTGGAAATATAAATTCCATGGACCCACACTTAACCCAATCCAACCCTCACAACCCCAACCAAAACCCTAATCCCTTCTCCTCACTCAACACCTATACATGTACACTACTCCCCTATATAAAACCCCCCCACCACCTCTCATTCCCTTGCACTTCCTCTCTAGTTACTACTACTACTCTTGTTGTAAGTAACAAAGAAGGAAAAAATGGCTCACATTGAGCTAAGAAAAGGGCTAGGGTTTGGGTGGGTGCTCATCTTAGCTTTGGTCTCGACGTCGTTGGGCTCGGTCCGGTCGGACCCGCAGGTCCCGTGCTACTTCATTTTCGGGGACTCGCTTGTCGACAATGGCAACAACAACAACATTGCGTCGCTGGCGAGGGCGAATTACCCGCCCTACGGCATCGACTTCCCCGACGGCCCGACCGGGCGGTTCAGCAATGGCTTGACCACAGTTGATGTTATTTGTAAGTCCAATTCTCTCTACAACTGTCCATGCTACGTACGTGCATTTTCTTTGGATTTTGTATGTTAATCAATTTATAAGCTCCTTAATTAGCTAGTAACGTGTGACATTGTTTGAGAATTTGTGTAGGACTAATAATGTGGACTTATACGTTATAAAAAGTACAATAACGTATATTACTTTTTTTTACTATATATGTTTTGGTACTACGTACGTACGTACATAGCTTACATGCAGTTGGTTAGTTGAGACATTCTCTCTCTATGATTCTTTTTCTCACTCTCTCTATATATAAACTCTTTCATCAAAAATACCTGTTAGTTTCTCGACACTGATTGTTTAAGATTTATTTAAAATGCGAAAAAAAAACATGTCCAAAACCCCCCATTTTTCATTAAAAAAATGATCTATATATTCTTTTGAATGCACGGTTTTATTTTGAATCTTTTAGCCTAGTTTGTGAGGCTCGCAACCGCAGAAGCGAACCATATTGCATGGTCGATCGACTTCACCTTTTCTGTGTGACCTACAACTGCATGCAGATTTCTAAATAATTCTGAGAGAAAAGTTTTTCTCCACCGAGTTAGGTTGCAGAACGCAGAGCCACCGCAAAGAATAATCGCGAGATGTTTGATAAATAAAATATCATTCGCTAACTCCTTGTTACATTTAATTGTTCCTCCAAATATTAAGCAATCTATTATATTTCTACACGTAATAATCGAATACGTAGACCGATAGGGTCATGTCATTTTTTTTCTTTTTTCTTTTTTTTTTCAGGTTTACAACTTGCAAAAGTTAATATACAGTAGTGTTCGAACTATATGTTCTCCTATTCATTCTAAGAATAAACATACCTATGTAGAATGTCTCGTTACCTTCTTGGGTAAATTTTTGGTGGTTGGTAACAGTAACTACTTTTTGACAAATTAAACAACTCAGTGAATCTTATCATTAATTATTCGCTTGTTAAATTTATATTATTAAAACACGTGAAAGTTCAAAAACTAAAATATTTGCAATATGAGAGTAACACGAAATTAAACTATAAATAACAAAAGGATAATATACATATAGTGTCACTCTGAGCAAAGTCGTTGACACATAAATTGGGTCTAGCCCCAATTTATTATGTCACATGTTATGTTTCGTTCTCTTGTGAACATTGAAAATAATTTAACATAGATATAACTAAATATTAATACATTTCTTCGATTTTACACTTACTCATATTTTTTGTAGTTTCAATATTCCGGGGCAAAAATAAATTTAATTTTTCAATGCACTTAAAATGGGATTATAAATCACGTCATTTTTAGAAAAATATTTGGGTGGAGTTAGATTAATTTGCATTTGAAATTCCAAATAGCATGTCAACTAATGGAAAATTTTTGTTCGAATTGCGAAGCTCAACTGTTGGGGTTCGACGATCTCGTCCGGCCGTACGCAGGCGCGAGCGGCGACCAACTCCTCACCGGCGTTAACTTCGCGTCCGCCGCCGCCGGAATCAGAGAAGAAACCGGGCAACAACTGGTACTTTTTTCACATTCCATACGCCCCATCATACATACATGCATATTTCTATAACACAATTATGATCTAGAGTGTACACTTTTTTCGTTATATACAATTTTTAGTGTGACCGAAACTTTTAAAGAAAAGCAAAAAATATTTTACATGACATCAGAGCATGAGATACTGAGTTCCAATATTGTTAATTACGTCCACAATCCTCTGCAAATGTACAATTTTGAGAAACTTTTGCAAACAAATCCCTGAATTTTTGTGAATCTACGACGACAGGGCGGTCGGATAAGTTTCGGGGGCCAAGTGCAAAACTACCAAGCTGCAGTGCAGCAAGTTGTAAATATTCTGGGAGACGAGGACTCGGCTGCAAATTACCTCAGCAAGTGCATATTCACAATTGGAATGGGGAGCAACGACTACCTCAACAACTACTTCATGCCTGCGTTTTACTCCACCGGTCGACAATACACTCCTGAGCAATATTCCGATGACCTCATCAACCGATATTCGCAACATTTAACGGTATATATATGTTCTTATTAATTAATATTATTAGGCATTTTCGCGCTAGATATAGAGGCATTCGTACTTACAAGTTGAATTCGAGAACAGAACCTCTGAATCAATGCGTAAACACAATTTTATGACAAGACTCTATTGGTGGTGCCCATGCCAGTACTACTGTTAATATTATTATTAATAATGATTTTGATTAGACTCTTTACAACTACGGGGCGAGGAAAGTGGCGTTGATCGGAGTGGGTCAGGTCGGGTGCAGCCCGAACGAGCTGGCTCAGCTGAGCCCGAACGGCGTGACCTGCGTCGATCGGATCAACAACGCGATCCAAATATTCAACCAGAAGCTGGTCGCACTTGTGGACGGGTTCAACACGTTACCCGGCGCGCATTTCACGTACATCAACGCATACGGAATTTTCCAAGACATTTTGAATGATCCTGGATCCTTTGGTAAGTCATTTTTACATTAATTTGCAAGGGTTCTGGGGGTTCAGTGGTGCTCAGAAACTCTATCTTTCTATGATAACAGGGTTAAGGGTCACAAACAGAGGATGCTGTGGAGTGGGAAGGAACAATGGCCAAGTTACATGCCTACCATATCAAACGCCCTGCCCCAACAGGGATGAGTACCTCTTCTGGGACGCATTCCACCCGACCGAAGCCGCGAACATCATTGTCGGTAAGCGGTCGTACAGCGCGCAGTCGCCGTCCGATGCCCACCCGATGGATCTCCGCCGTCTAGCCCAGGCCTAAGCCATACATAAGCCTCTGAATTGTGGGAATATTTTTAGTAGCTCTCATGCTTATTGCTTTAATTTGGAAGTGATTCTTATTAGTGTTTTGTGTGGATCAGATAAAGTGTAAGTATGTGCGTCATTTGTTTGAGACATAGTGGAGAGTATTTTTTTTATTACGTCAGCATCTGAACAAGACCTTTTTGCATAAAAAATTTACTAGTTTTGAGCTTTTGCAAAATTGAATCGCTATTTTTAATTTTACAGATTCGATCCGAATTTTCAGTACTAACCAAAATACCCTTCTTATTTTTTCTCTCTCCTCTTTTTTTTCTCTCGCTCTTTTTTTTTTCTCTCCGAAGAAGGCGGCGGAGGCGGAACGCCTCGCCTCTGCCCCTCAGGCCCTCGCCCTCGCCCATGCACCCCCGCCCTCCTCGCCTCCGACCCCGTCGAGACCGCGCCGCGCCACGACTCTTCTTTTTTTTTTTTCCCTCTCCGACCCTACTCCACCCGCCGTCCCCGCTGCCACCGCCGGCGACGAAGAAGAAGTGTTTCTTTGGGCCAAGAAACACACAGGCGAGGGAGGGGAAAAAATATAGTTACACTCCGGCAAGGGCGGTGGATCGTCACAAAAAAAATTGTAGAGAAAAAAATAAAAATAAAAAATATTGTTTCCCTACAGAAAAGAACAAAAAATAGAGAAAAAGAAAGAAGATGATGAAATTGCATGTTAAAAAAAATTACACTGTTTTAAAAAAAAATTACACTATTTTAAAAAAATTACACTGTTTTAATGAATGTTGCACTATTTAAAAGAGAAATTACACTCTTTTGAAATAAAATTTACACTTTTTAGGTAAAATTGCACTATTTAGGATAATGTTGCACCATTTCTTTCTCTTCCTCTTCTTCTTCCTTTTTCCTCCACTTTCAATCGTCATCCCCTCTCTCTCTCTCTCTCTCTTTCTCTCTCTCTCTCTCTTTCCTCATACTCCCAAAACAATTTGGAATCGGTGCGGTTGAAGAGGGAGGAGGAGGAGCGGCCGTAGTCGCGGGGGTCGAAGAGGTAAACGGGGAGGAGGGAGACGGAGGCGTCGGCGGTGGCGCGCGGGGCGGTGGTGGGCAGATGCAGGGGGCGCGGCGAGCGTAGGGGGCGACGAGGGCGCGGGTGCGGGCGGGGGGGGGGCGTGGGGCGCAGGAGGCGCAGGGGACGCACCCTCTTCGCCCCCCGGGGGCGGGGCGCGGGGCGCAGGGGACGCGCCCCCTGTGCCCCGCCGGGGCGGGCGCAGGGAGGGGGGCGCAGGGGACGCGCCCCCTGCACCCGCGCCCACGCCCCCACCCCCTGCGCTCGCAGCGCCCCCTGCGCTCGCCCACCACCGCCCCGCGCGCCACCGCCGACGCCTCCCTCTCTCTCCTCCCCGTTTACCTCTTCGACCCCCGCGACTACGGCCGCTCCTCCTCCTCCGGCTTCGACCGCACCGGTCCAAAATTGTTTTGGCAGTGTGAGGAAAGAGAGGGAGAGAGGGAGAGAGGGGGGGATGAGGATGGAAAGTGGAGGAAGAAGGAAGAAGAAGAGGAAGAGTAAAAAATAGTGCAACATTATCCTAAATAGTACAATTTTGTCTAAAGAGTGTAAATTTTATCTCAAAAGAATGTACTTTTTTTTTAAGTAGTGCAACATTCATTAAAACAGTATAATTTTTTTTTAAAACAGTGTATTTTTTTTAACAGTGCAATTCCATCATCTTCTTTCTTTTTCTTTATTTTTTATTTTTTCCAGTAGGGAAACAATAATTTTTATTTTTATTTTTTTCTCTACAATTTTTTTATCACGACCCACCGCCATCGCTGGAGTGTAACTATATTTTTTCCCCTCCCTTGCCGGCGTGCTTCTCGGCCCCAAGAAGCACTTCTTCTTCGTCGCCGGCGGTGGCGGCGGAGACGGCGGGTGGAGGAGGGTCGGAGAGGGGGAAAAAAAAAGTGTCGCGGCGCGGCGCGGCCTCAGCGAGGTCGGAGGCGAGGAGGGTGGGGGTGCGCGGGCGAGGGCGAGAGCGTGAGGGGCAGAGGCGAGGCGTTCCGCCTCCGTCTCCACCGCCTTCTCGGAGAGAAAAAAAAAGAGCGAGAGAAAAAAAAAAGAGGATAGAGTAAAAGTAAGAAGGATATTTTGATCAGTTTAGTAAAAATCCGGACTGAATCTGCAAAATTAAAAATAACGACCCAATTTTACAAAAGTTCAAAACTAGTGGAATTTTTTATGCAAAAAGGCCTTCCCAAAATAATAAAAGTAAAAAAAAATAAAAGTAAGATTAAAATATTAAATAAAAACTTTTTAAATAAAAAATATGTTTTTTTTTTAATCGTCCAACTCAGCCTATAGAAATGGGCCTCTGTTTTGTTTACTCTTCACGTCCATCGAAGCTTCTAAATTAATTACGCCGCAACCTTTTTAACTCGCTTCTACACTTGAATCGACCGAAACTCTCGAGATTTGCTACAATTGGACTACGTGGCGTGAATCCATTGGTTAGTTTTGTATTGTAACCAATCAAAACTTGCCACGTAAACAGAATTGTAATTATCGTATCCTCCTAGGTTGTAGCGGATCCTCACAATCCCCACGGCGTTTCTCGCTCTCTCTTTCTTTCTCCTCCTAGGGTTTATGCCTTTCTCTCTCTCTCTTCGATCACCCTATCCAATTCGCGATCGCGATCTCCGGAGCTTGCGTTAATGGAGTCGAAGTCGACGGGGCGCTTCACGCTGGGGAAGCAATCGTCGCTCGCCCCCGACCGCGACGGCGGCGAGCTCGAGCCCGTGCGCTCCGAGGGCTCCAATGGCGGCGGCGCCCTCGCGGAGATCGGCGCGGAGATCCGCCTCATGTACCTCGCGAACGAGGGCGACATGGACGGGATCCGCGAGCTCCTCGACTCCGGCGTCGACGTCAACTTCAGGGACATCGACGGGCGCACGGCGGTCCACGTCGCCGCGTGCCAGGGCTTCGGGGACGTGGTCGAGCTGCTGCTCGAGAACGGGGCGCAGGTCGATCCCGAAGATCGGTGGGGAAGCACGGTGGGTTCCGATGATCACCTTTTGCTTAGATTCTTAGGGTTTATTATTTGAGGCTAAAAATTTGGTCTTTTGCTTGCGATTGCATGGTTTCGAGTTGATTGTAGGAGTGAAACGAATGCCTTTTGGTAATTACTGGTTCTAAATATTAAAACTAGTGGAAAGGAGAGTGTTTTAGTTCACAGTTGAATATAATTGGTGAAGAATGTGTTGATGTTTGATGTGTTTATTAAAAATTAGTGTATGGAAATAGTTAATTTAGTGTAGTCAAAGAATAGGGCAATAAAAGTGTGGCCACTTCATTGAATTGGTGCACTTTTTCTAGTTTAATGTTAGAATTCATTTATAAAGGTGCACAAATACCTTCGCAAATCCACAGAAATCGTGTAAAATTAACTGGCTTAGGGAAGTGCTGCAAAGCATGGAAGGGAAGATAACAATATGCCAGCTTTTGTGAAAAGAAAATTTGATTAGTATAAGATGGCATAACTACAAGTTAAAATTTTCACTTGCAAGTATAGAGTTAAAATTTTTGCTAGCAAGTTTATGTTATAGACTTTTGAATCTCAACGCTTTGCACAAACTTGAGAAAAGAAAGGAAACACACTGAAGGGATACAGGATTAGCACAAAGAATGTCATGGAGGATCTTTGTCTTCTGGCATTCTCGAAACCCATCTTTCTAAAATCTTCTTATCAAAGGGAGTAGTGCAATCTCTTGTTGCCACAATCTCTGTGAGATCTGTTAGATGTGCCTCGAAATGGTAATCGACTTTCAGCTTTCGGGACTCCGACTCGTCGACGGTTTCGCGGTGCGACTAATCGTGAAGGAAAATGAATGTCTGTGGTGGGTAGCGGAGGGCTCGGGCCGATAGGATCTGAAACCCGTTAAAAATTTTCTTTCCACGTTTTTGCCCTAGGGGCGACAGACACAAAATTGTACGAACATTGTATTCCCTTTTCTCGATAGTGAAGTTCTCTCCTCCCTCGCCCGTGGTTTTTTCCTGCAAAGAATTTTCCATCTAAATCTGTGTGTTCTTTTATTTCTGCTTGTGGTTTGTTTATTTTTCGTGTTCGCCATTTTCGTTTCCCTTTGTGCGTTTGTCGTAACAAGATCTATAAATTATTCAGCCATATGCAGTCCGCAAAGTGTAGCTTAGAAAGTGTATTATAGTGCGCACCGAAAGTGAAATCATGAATTTGCATTTTATCCTCCTATAATCATATGTAAAGGGATCATATTGGTAAGGTTTTGACTTATTTGTTACTGTTGTTTATAAATAGCCATTGGCAGATGCAATACATTACAAGAACCATGATGTGATCAAGCTTTTGGAAAAGCGTGGCGCTAAGCTTAAGGTATGTCAGGCAAGATATCTAATCTATTTGTCATGAAAATTTGGCCATTTTTTCTTTCTTCAAGTGACTTGTCACAGTTTTGACTGTTCTCAATTTGCTCTCTAATGAAGATAGCTCCAATGCATGTTGATAATGCCCGCGAAGTTCCAGAATACGAGATAGACCCAAAGGAACTTGATTTTAGTAACAGCGTCCACATAACAAAGGTACTCACATCCTTCCTACCAAAAAATATTTTCTTTTAGCTGACAAGCAGTCCTGTTCGAGATTCTCTTTCATAGTCTCTTTTTTTCTTCTGTTACTTGATTAAGTGGTCATTACATTCTGCTAATAGTAACAAGTATAATCCGACAACAACTGTTTTTTTCATGATTTCATTTTTTTTAAAAAAAAACTTCTATCAGTATAACTCTTTATTTTTTTTGGTCAAATCATGTAACATAGACCGAAATACTATATGTAGCATCTCTAACTGCTTTTCATATTATCGGCATAAGTTTCAATCTCTAATAGCAAGCAAAATAAGACTCAGATATCTTTCTGCTAATATTAAGTTTAAAGTGCCTCATACATCCCGATAATCTTCTCTTTTATTTGCATAACCATGCTTATTTTTCTAGTAACTTCTCTGTTTCTGTTTATATCTCTCAATTTTTTTTTTTTTTTTGAAAAAAGATGTTAGTGACTCCCTATCTATTATATTGCTGAAACCCTGCTTTTACATTCCACACTAATTTAATTTAGTGTGTAAAGTTGCTGTATTTTCTTATTGTGTGTTTGACACAATCTTCTTTCCTCAGGGTACATTTCGTATAGCAACATGGCGTGGAATTCAAGTTGCTGTGAAACAACTTGATGAAGATCTAATTACAGATGAAGATAAAGTGTGGGTTTGTCCCATTGATATAGAGGATTCCTCATTTAGTTTCTATATACGTCTGTATGCTGCAACTCTTCGTAACTTTTATCCTTAGCCATCTTTTGGCTTACATTTTAAAACTTTTTCTGTACATTACAGAAGGGCATTTAGGGACGAACTTGCCTTGCTTCAACTAATACGGCATCCAAATGTTGTCCAATTTCTGGGTGCTGTTACTCAAAGTAGTCCAATGATGATTGTCACAGAGTATTTGCCTAAGGTTGTTATTCCTTTTCCAAATTAACTGTTTTTAATATAATAATTCTGCCTTTGCATATTTTTTTTTACCTGCGAATTTTGAAATATTTTAAGCTTGATTTGTCATCCTTGGTTTCTGCCTTCTTACGACACTTTTTGCTAGTTCTGAATCCATCCAGACAGAAGGAAATTGTACTTAACCAACTCGTTAGTCACCTTATGGAGGAACTGCTGTTTGTCTTCTCTTATAACTGTTACATGTCTCTGCTGCTTCAGTAGTTTGTTGATTGTATAGACCAGGGTTAATTTTTTTTTTCCTATACTTTTTCTTTCAGGTTTCGTTTGTGACATCATATTCATCATCTTTGCAAACTTGGTTGATTGACTTTCAAGGTGTCAAAAACTGGAATATAAATTTGTGCTTGTTTAACAGAAAGTTATTCAAGTATGGTTGCTCTATTTTTAGATGCATTTGAACATGCTTTATTGTATTTTTTTTGATGACATACATATTTTGCTTATACAATTTGCAATTTGCATAGACGTGTTTGTTTATACAGCTCTATATCTGTATGTATGAATAACTATGTAATTCCTTTTATAATTCATTCTGCTATGCAGGGCGATCTTCGTGCATTCTTGAGACAGAAGGGTGCATTAAAGCCAACATTGGCGGTTAAATTTGCCCTTGATATTGCAAGGTTTCTTCACCTAATACCGTCAATAATCAATATCTCTACTTCCTGCTGCTTGACAATATTTCTTTGCTAATTTTATGTTTGAGCACCTCTTCTGTTTGTATAACTAAACTGTTTTCTTTGGAACCGACTTTTATTTCAAAACATTCCAGGGGAATGAATTACTTGCATGAGCATAAACCAGAAACCATCATCCACCGTGACCTTGAACCTTCGTGAGTGACTACACTTGATGCTGCTATTTTTTCTCTTCTCTTGGTGCATCGATTGAAATAGATCTATAGTTTGCCTTATGAACTTCCTGGATAGTCTGACTTGTTGAATATTGTTTAACTTTATATATTGTAAGTTAACAGAAATATATTACGAGATGATTCTGGGCATCTGAAAGTTGCGGACTTTGGTGTTAGCAAGATGCTGAAGTGGAGGAAAAAAGTTAAAGAATATAGGCCACTGGAATGTCAAGACGCCGCCTGTAAGTATACATAAATTTTCTTCTATAGTAGGATTACATTATTTTAATTAGAAGTTAAAATTTTTGTTAATGGTGTTGTAGTGTATTAGCATTTGCGTGAACTTACAATGCTTCTACTTTTTTCCGTGCTAAACCAACCTCTTTTTTCTACGTGTTGCCATGTGTAAATGTCAATAGTTTTGTTTTATTACTGTCACCTGTCACCTAAAGAGGAGAAAAAGTTCTCTCCGATGTCTAATTTTGAAGCTGAATGCTGTCTCATTCTTTTCGTTTTCATATTTATAGTTATATCTTTCTTGACAATAAATTGATAAAAATACTATCAGGCAGGTATATGGCTCCAGAGGTATTCCGTAATGAAGAGTACGATACAAAAGTGGATGTCTTTTCTTTCGCTTTGATTCTACAAGAGGTAAAACATCCTAAAGCTTTTCATGCTGATATAGATATCATTCAGATTAGATTAACCAAATTGTATTGTTGGTCCCTACAGTAGGATCCCTCCTGTAAGGATCTTTGCTAGAAAAGTTAGACCCTACAGGAGGGATAAATTTCCCGCTCTGTAAAGTCTATTTGCTAGAGTAGTTGAATTGTTTCCATTCTAAATGCTGTTAATATTATTTTCTTCACCCCTATGCCTAAAACATGAAACCTATTATTAAACTAGTCTTGTTTGTTAAGAGATTAATTAACATCTTAAACTTTGACCTTCCCCATTATTTCTAAATCTCTTGTTGTTTCTCAGAATAGGTCCACTGTAATGTTCTTAATATCTTGCAGATTTTCATCTTCACATTGCTTTTATGGTGGAAGAGTGGTTAAAAGACCTTTTTACTAATATATATATATATATTTTTCCTTTTGGTCTATGTATGATCTCTAGATGATTGAAGGATGCCCTCCGTTTGCCAATGAAAAGGATACTGAAGTGCCAAAAGCATATGCAGCTAAAGAAAGGCCTCCTTTCAGAGCTCCTATGAAGCATTATTCGCATGGATTAAAAGAGTAAGTTTTCCAACGACTTCGATGCCCTGTTCCGTAGGTCTTTTACTGGCTGTATGGTCCGTCCATTTCAGCTGGCCTCCTATACTATCAAGTATCAACTAGATCAAGATTATTTATCATTTTAAGTTACTGGGTGGAATGTTACTGATAAATTATAATGGCATATCTATACTAAATGGTGCTCTTGCATTTATGTGTAGCTAACTCCTTGTTTATAAGCTTGCTTCTTATCCATTGCTACTATTACAAATTATCCATTCCTACGTGTGGTACATATTATTCATTTTGGAAAGACACGGTGTAATCTCTTATTGTGCAGGTTAATCGAGCAATGTTGGAGCGAGAATCCTTCCGACAGACCTCCTTTTAGAACAATAATTGATCGTTTGACTATAATTCAAAGTGAAATTGCTCACAAGAAGCGGTGGAAGGTATTGTTAATAACATGATTTCTTGTTTTACCTGATTTTCTGGGGGTTATTCGTTACTATTATATCCATTAGTTCGGGCATACCTTTTATTCCTGTTATTAATATTATGCTTCTAATGACATTTGGCATGTTTAACCGAACCTTTTTCATTCGATTTTTTATTCTTAACTACCAGGTGAGACCCTTAAAATGCTTCCAGAACCTAGAAGCCATGTGGAAGAAAGATCGTTCTAACAGTAACAGCCGATCTTCACGTTCATCCAATTCGAATTTGTGACGTTTCCAATGATCGGCTTTTTCTGAAGAGTAAATTCAAATAGAGTGAATGAGGAGCGACTTCAACATCAATTATTTTGCATAATCTATTCTTAAACCTTGATGTCCGATTCTTGTCGGTAGACTTATGCAGGTCCCTGCGACTGTTGGTAGAACAAAATTCCTGCAAAAATCTGTCATTCTATTTATATATATTCTGCTTATTCGACCATGTATACAATATGTACCATGTGATATCTTTTCCAAATTAAGAAATAAATATTGATTGTGTTATGGTGTGTACGAAACATTGAAAACTGTGCCATTTCATGTTCTTTTTCTCGCAAACTATCAGTGATGTACTAACAAAATAAAGTTGAAAGCTCCATCTCGTCCGTTCACCATTTTCTTCATTTGCATGGTGATTCAGAATCTGTTTCATTCGCCATGTCGCTATTTACTGCTTTTTCTGTTTGAGGAACGGCGAAAGCCCTAGGTTGATCCTCAAATTTTATTTTGTTCATGAGGAAATTTGTTCTTTGATGTATTTTATAGTGCAATCCAAACATAAAGCAAAAGACAATCAGAAATTAGAGTGTGATATATGTGAAAATTCATGAACTAAATTTCTGAGGTCAAAACACATGAAGCAAATTAAAAGGGCTCTCCATACATTATATTCAGCATATGAATTTTATGATTGTTCAGAGGCCTTTTTGCATAAAAAATTCACTAGTTTTGGGCTTTTGAAAAATTGGGTCTCTATTTTTGATTTTGCAGATTCAGTCCGGATTTTCAGTAAACTGACCAAAATATCCTTCTTACTTTTTCTCTCTCCTCTTTTTTTTTTCTCTCTTTTTTTTCTCTCGCTCTTTTTTTTCTCTCCGAAGAAGGTGGCGGAGGCGGAGGCGGAGGCGGAACGCCTCGCCTCTGCCCCTCACGCTCTCGCCCTCGCCCACGCACCCCCACCCTCCTCGCCTCCGACCCCGCTGAAACTGCGCCGCGCCGCGACTCTTTTTTTTTTCCGCTCTCCGACCCTCCACCCACCGTCCCCGCCGCCACCGCCGGCGACGAAGAAGAAGTACTTCTTGGGGCCGAGAAGCACGCCGGCGAGGGAGGGGGAAAAATATAGTTACACTCCGGCGAGGGCGGTGGGTCATGACAAAAAAAATTATAGAGAAAAATATATATTATTTTCCTACTGAAAAAAATAAAAAATAAAGAAAGAGGAAGAAAATGATGAAATTGTACTGTTAAAAAAAAATACACTATCTTAAAAAAAATTACACTGTTTTAATGAATGTTGTATTATTTAATAAAGAAATTACACTCTTTTAAAATAAAATTTACACTCTTTAGACAAAATTATACTATTTAGAATAATATTGTACAATTTCTTACTCTTTCTCTTCTTCTTCCTTCTTCCTCTACTTCCCATCCTCATCCCCCTCTCTCTCTCTTTCCTCACACTCCCAAAATAATTTTGGACCGATGCGGTCGAAGCCGGAGGAGGAGGATCGCCCGTAGTCGCGGGGGTCGAAGAGGTAAACGGGGAGGAGGGAGAGGGAGGCGTCGGCGGTGGCGCGCGGGGCGATGGTGGACGGGCGCAGGGGGCGCGGCGAGCGCAGGGGGCGGGGGCGTGGGCGCGGGTGCCGGGGGCGCCGGGGGCCCGTCCCCTGCGCCCCCCTCCCTGCGCCCGTCTCGGCGGGGCGCAGGGGACGCGCCCCCTGCGCCCCCTGGGGGTGCGGGCGCTGGCGCGGGCGCAGGGAGCGCCCCCTGCGCCCAGCCTGGGGGGCGGGGGCGGGGGCCCGGGCCCGGGCCGGGGAGGGGGCGGGGGCCCGGGCGGGCGGAGGGGCGCAGGGGGCGCGTCCCCCCTGCGCCCCCTGCACCCCGCGCCCGCGCCCCCAGGGGGCGAAGGGGGCGCGTCCCCTGCACCCCCTGCGCCCCCCCCCCCCCCCCGCTCGCTCCCGCGCCCTCGCCCCGCCCCTGCGCTCGCCGCGCCCCCTGCGCCCGCCCACCCGCCCCGCGCGCCACCGCCGACGCCTCCCTCTCCCTCCTCCCCGTTTACCTCTTCGACCCCCGCGACTACGGCCGCTCCTCCTCCTCCGACTTCGACCGCACCGATCCAAAATTGTTTTGGGAGTGTGAGAAAAGAGAGAGAGGGGATGAGGATGGAAAGTGGAGGAAGAAAGAAGAAAAAGAGGAAGAGGAAGAAAAAGAAATGGTACAACATTATCCTAAATAGTACAATTTTATCTAAAGAGTGTAAATTTTATCTCAAAAGAGTGTAATTTCTCTCTTAAATAGTGCAACATTCATTAAAATAGTACAATTTTTTTAACAGTGTAATTTCATCATCTTCTTCATTTTTATCTATTTTTTATTTTTTCTGTAGGGAACCAATATTTTTTATTTTTATTTTTTTTCTACAATTTTTTTGTCACGATCCACCGCCCTTACCGGAGTGTAACTATATTTTTTTCCTTCCCTCGCCGGTGTGCTTCTCGGCCCCAAGAAGCACTTCTTCTTCGTCGCCGGCGGTGGCGGCGGGGACGGCGGGTGGAGGAGGGTCGGAGAGGGAAAAAAAAAAGTCGCGGCACGGTGCGGCCTCGGCGGGGTCGGAGGCGAGGCGGGCGGGGGTGCACGGGCGAGGGCGAGGGCGTGAGGGGCAGAGGCGAGGCGTTCCGCCTCCGCCGCCTTCTTCGGAGAGAAAAAAAAGAGCGAGAAAAAAAAAGGAGAGAGAAAAAAAAAGAGGAGAGAAAAAAGTAAGAAGAGTATTTTGGTCAGTTTACTGAAAATTCGAACCGAATCTGCAAAATCGAAAATAGCGATCTAATTTTGCAAAAGCTTAAAACTAGTGAATTTTTTATGCAAAAAGGCCTTTTGGGAATACGGCTGGAGTAATAAGTAAAAAAAAAAAAATTTGACGCCTTTAACCAAAAAAAAAAAAAAAAACACTTAAGTAAGAAGCTTTTTATTTATTTATTAAACTTTTTCTAAATCTGTAGTCAAATATAAGGACATCAGTTAAAAACTTTTAAATTAAAAATATACTTTAAAATTTTAAATGCAAAGTAAATTATACGATTTACCATACTGTCTCAATAATATTTTTTGGAGGAGCTTTTCAAAGAAGTAGCACGAGATGAAGTCATTTATTTTGGTCACGCAGTCTAGAAGGTGTTTTTTTTTTTAGAGAAAAATAGCACGCTACCCGCTTCGTTTATTTCTTTTAGAAATAAATTTAGCTGAAAATATAAATCAACTAAGATTTTAACTCGGGACCTCGGGTACCAACCACCAAGTCCTTTGCCACTTGCGTTAGGACAGTCGGTGGTCTAAAAGGTGTTAAGCAAAGTTGAATGTGGCGCACACAGCTGTAGGCTGTAGCTGGCCCTCGAGATCATCACGGCGCCACGTTGGACTGAGAGTTTTTTCTCTAATAAAAAAAATTATCAAAAGGATCTTTAGAATTTATAATTTTGATAGTTAAATCTTTTAAACTTTATTAAATAATATTCTATTTTTATTCTCACCGATACAAATATAGTATTAAAGATTGGAGAATAAAATAAACTTATTTTTAATTTTTATTACTCTATCTAGCATTATGATAGAAAATACAAGTTTTGATATATTTTGAAATTTCACAAGGTTACAATTACTACACAATTGTAATTATATACAATCAAACAGTTCTAATTGTATTCTTTATATTCTAGTGCCGCCCGTTTTTTACTGGAAGATCTGAATACGAATTTTTTCTGACTTGATCAAAAATTTATGATATGCAACAGTTACATACATCATCTTGTCCAATCAAATATTATTATATATAACGAATTAAATAACACATATTTTAATATTTTAATAATAAAATATAACAATATGATTTTGTATTGGGTGATAATAATTAATCAGGTCGGGTAAAGAGTGATAGGCTTAAAGCCTTCTAACTGTCCATTTAGGGCCAACTAACGTATTAAGGCAAAACAGAGTTAGGACAGAAAAATATTAAAAATATATTTTTTTTATTTCTGAGTGTGATCATAAAAAACTAAAATATAATAATTTATTGTTATTATCTTATTTCGTAATCGACTCATTGTCATACACAAAATATTTTCATATTTTACTTTTTTATTGTAGGTAATGCAGTTTATTTTACAATTACAAATGGGATGTATATCTTTTCCTACCTGAAACGAATAAAAAAATATATAGAAATAAGGATGATATAAGTTTGAGGAACTACTATATCTAAAGATTCGTGACAATTTTGCATTTCATTTATCTTAAGCAACTTTATCTGACTTTGAATCTTTTCTAATTTTTTCGTTTGGGCTCTCATTAATGATGTAAAAAATGCACATGGAGCAAGAAAAAGGGCTACACATGCAATATCCAAAGTGCTCAGATAAGTACGAGCTCACGTGGGAGAAATTTACTTTGTTGGGATGACGAAAAGGAGAAAAATTATAAATTTAAATTATAAATAAAATTATGTACTTTCTTTTTAGGTCTTTTTTAATAAAAATTTACTAGTTTTGAGCTTTTGTAAAATTGGGTCGCTATTTTTGATTTTGCAGATTCGGTCCGAATTTTAAGAAACTAACCAAAATATCCATCTTATTTTTTCTCTCTTCTCTTTTTTTTTCTCTCTCCTCTATTTTTTTCTCGCTCTTTTTTTTTCTCTCATAAAAAGGCGGCGGAGGCGGAACGCCTCGCCTCTACCCCTCACGCCCTCGCCCTCGCCCGTGCACCCCAGCCCTCTTCGCCTCCGACCCCGCCGAGACCGCGCCGCGACTTTTTTTTTTTTTTTTCCTCTCCGACCCTCCTCCACCCGCCGCCACCACCAGCGACGAAGAAGAAGTGCTTCTTGGGGCCGAGAAGCACACCGGCGAGGGAGGGGAAAAAATATAGTTACACTCCGGTAAGGGCAGTGGATCGTGACAAAAAAAATTATATAGAAAAAAAATAAAAATAAAAAATATTATTTCCCTACAGAAAAGAACAAAAAATAGAGAAAAAGACAAACATGATGAAATTGCACTGTTAAAAAAAATTACACTGTTTTAATGAATGTTGCACTATTTAAGAGAGAAATTACACTCTTTTGAGATAAAATTTACACTCTTTAGGTAAAATTACACTATTTAGAATATGTTGCACCATTTCTTTCTCTTCCTCTTCTTCTTCTTTCTTCCTCCACTTTCCATCCTCATCCCTCTCTCTTTCCTCACACTCCCAAAATAATTTTGGATCAGCGCGGTCGAAGCCGGGGGAGGAGGAGCGGCCGTAGTCGCGAGGGTCGAAGAGGTAAACGGGGAGGAGGGAGAGGGAGGCGTCGGAGGTGGCGCGCGGGGCGGTGGTGGGCGGGGGCGGGGGGGGGGGCGGGGCGCAGGGGGCGCGTCCCCTGCGCCCCCCTCCCTGTGCCCGCCCCGGAGGGGCGCAGGGGACGTGCTCCCTGCGCCCCCTGGGGGCGCGGGCGCGGGCGCAGGGGGCGAAGGGAGCGCCCCCTGCGCCCACCCGGGAGGGCGGGCGGGGGCGGGGGCCCGGGCGGGCGCAGGGGCGCAGGGGGCGCGTCCCCTGCTCCCCCTGCACCCCGTGCCCGCGCTCCGAGGGGGCGCAGGGGGCGCGTCCCCTGCACCCCCCCGCGCCCCTCCGGGGCAGGCGCAGGGGGCGCGTCCCCTGCGCCCCCCGCGCCCCGCACCCGCGCCCCCAGGGGGCGAAGGGGCGTCCCCTGCACCCCCCGCGCCCCGGCCCCGCCGAGGCGGGCGCAGGGGGTGCGTCCCCTGCGCCCCCTGCGCCGGCGGGCGCAGGGGGCGCGCCGCCCATGCCCGCACCCGCGCCCTCGCCCTCGCCCTCTACGCTCGCCGCGCCCCCTGCGCCCCCCACCACCGCCCCGCGCACCACCGCCGACGCCTCCCTCTTCCTCCTCTCCGTTTACCTCTTCGACCCCCACGACTACGGCCGCTCCTCCTCCTCCGGCTTCGACCGCACCGATCCAAAATTGTTTTGGAAGTGTGAGGAAAGAGAGAGGGGGGGGGGGGGGGGGGGGGGGGGGGGGGGGGGGGGGGGGTGGGGGGGGGGGGGGGGGGGGGGGGGGGATAGTTCCGAGGGGGGGGGGGGGGGGGGGGGGGGGGGGGGGGGGGGGATTTACAATAACAATAAACTGTCCATGTGATACAGGAAGGGATTGCAGGATCAGATCAACTTGTAATTCCTTATCCATTTTCACGCCGAGCTTCTCAAGCTCTCTGGGATCTTTCGATCATTGTCAAAATGATCATGAACAGACTGCCCTTTAGTCAGCTATTGGACGGTTTGGTAACGTGAGGATTTTCTGGTCGAGAACATAACTGAGTTTTTCGAAACTCAAAACTATTTTTAAGTTCTTTAGCCAATCTTTATAATTTATTTCGTTTAAGGGGTTTGTGTCGAGAATATGAGAGAGACGATTGGAAGCAGACATTTGCTTTGCAGAGAGTAAAGATTCAAGTTAGATATTTGTATTTATTTTGAAAATTTTGTTTTAGGAATTTTAAAAACAAATTTAGCCTCCCACTATTTTTTCGAGTCTCTTACACTCCTCAGGTAGAGAAACGAAAACCCAACGCAACAAAAGATTTCAAGTGGGTACTGCGATCCCACCAGTTTAACGTACCACCTCACCTGACAGATATTGACGACACGCAAATCGATGAGTGGACAACTCTTGTCCAATGCTTCTCAAGCAAATTACAGTGATCGGTCTCTAAGTCCTGTAGGCCTCACCTGACAGATATTTGCCTCATTCCTTAGTTAAGTCTGACCCACTGACAGATATTGGGCCCAACCCTATTTTTACTTCGCAGCATCTCATGCTAATAGAGTGGTTGCGCCTTCCCGATGCAACTGACCACTGTAACCAGCCGTGCCAATCAACACCAGAAAAACGCCCGCACTTCTACAACGGCGGAAGACCGCTCGACTTAATATTTGTGAGGAGATTAAAATTCAGGTCTCATATTTTATTTTTATTTATTTACATCTAATGCAAATAAAATAATCCGCGCATAAAAACATAATGTAACTGGTGATGATCATGGATCTAAAAGTGGATTCGGGCTCGAGCCACTGATCCGGAATCGGGGTCTTAGCGTCATAAATTACAAGCCAAACACGTCATTGGTTTGATCGGTTTCAACTACTTGATCCGATCCAGAGCTACAACTTGATCCGATCCCTATCAACATCTTGATCCGACCGCCATCAAGTGCTAATCTCGATCTGGTCTTTGCGTGCTTCTCGGCTTGTAACTGATCAACCAATGACGCGCAACCATACAACATACAACCCAAGAATAATGATAAAATTAATTACATTTGATAACTTTTATCTCTAATATATTGAGACATGCAGGTCTCTAAATAAATCGGCTCATGCACGCAAGCACCCAAAAAGCCATCTCTAATACAGAGTCCTTAATTTAAATAAATTTAAAATTACAGGATTTCGCATACACATCATACATCACATGTCGAAATAAAATAAATAGGTCGCTATCCATGATCATCACCGATATGTATCTCATACATCACATGCATAATAATTAATTTTGGATTTTCTAATTAACCGTTTATCAATGATTCAAAAAATAACAATGATCAAATCACTAAAATCAACCAATCTTATTGATTGTTTATTATTTTGATCAAAAAAATTTAATCCGCAAACATAACTGTTGATCTCATCAAGAATTCATATCTCATATGAAAAAGATTCATAAAATAAAAATCGAATTTGATCTCATCAAATTGATCTTACAAAAAAAAATTAAAAATTAAAATTTTGTCCGTACGGATGCTACAGTACATCCCATACGGATGCTTTCAGTATATCCATACGGATGCTACAGTAACATCGTACTTTTTTTTGAAAAACTGTTGATCGAAATTAATTGATCAAAATTTATCATGTTTCGAATATGGTAAAACGACAATTTATATATCGTTCAACCGGCGAAGAACGGTTTAAAATATCAAAATCTATAATTTAATCTTGAAAACCATGAAGGTGGCTCTGATACCACTGTTAGAAAATTGTGTACGGTAAAAACGCAGCGGAAAGAAAATCAAACAAATTTGATTTCAAAATTTCGAGATCCGATCTCAAAAACCACGCAATTAGGATCTCTCATGTTATTCAAGATTAAAACGAGATAGGAAGATCTAATCTTCACCTTTGCGCGGATAGTTCTTCACCGTAATCCGATGATCGTGGAATTAGGTTCTCTTAAAGCCGCACACGCGTCCGGCCTCTATAGATATCCACACGAGGTTGACGATCCAATCGTTGTTCTCACCGGGGTGCTAGCTCACTTGCAAAGAATGTCTTTGTTGCTAGAGGAAGAAGAGAGAAATTGAGAGAGATGACGACTAGAATTTTTTAAAAAACTCCCATATATTATATAGAGGGATATAATCCTCAATCTGATTCGACTTGAACTTGTAAGTCCTCTCTTGTAACATTTACACTTTAATACCACTAATTTGTAATAATTACAAATTAGTCCAATTATCAACATATTGACAATTAGGTCCTCTGGCAATTCAAAAATCGCGATCTAGCTATCCGATCAGTCACAACCTCTTATGTGTGTGACCCCATAGGTTCTATTCTATCTGGTAGTGAGATATATTCTGATCATTATCAACAATATCACTGAAACTCCTTTCAGTGGGTCGAAACAATTCCAACTCAGCCCAATGAGAATTATCGATCATCCAAATAATTCTCATGAGTCTCACAATCCACTAGTGACGCCTAGCAGCATGTAGTGACATTCTAGTAGAATAGAATACTGAACCTCTTGGTGCAGTTACCGTGTGATACAGTCCTTCTATCATGAATCCCGACTAGACGGAGATCATGGAACAACTCGTCAAATCCCATCATCTGTCATATGTCAAATTTATTCGACTCGAGTTTCTAATATCGGAAACCCTTTCCGCTATTTATCCTGCCTTGGCCAAGGTCTTCTAAACTCGGTCTCATAAATCACATAGGACTAACGCTCCTATCTATCAAGAAAGATAGATTTTATATAGGTGCACACCCTGTTCCTACAACGAACCTACTGCAGCCAACATGCACCGCAAGGACCCGAATGTACAGTCAAACTATAGTAAACTCATTGTGAATAGCCGAGACACCGCAGGTCAAAAGACCAGTCACACTACTGCAACATTGAGTAAGTCACTGACGAGTGAGTAGACATCCAAGTGACTTCTCGTGTTGGTCACGCTCGGTACCCATGTTCTCTAACAACCACATGCACATTCGCTCCAGTGTCTCCACACTGTTGACTCGAGACTCATCTACCCAAAAGGGAAGCGACATGTGCACCAATCTCATCGGATCAATCACCGTCCCCGCGATGATCCATCGATCGGGAGCATTTAAGAATTAACCATCAATGACACATGTCTCAAATTCTCAACTCTAAGAATACATGTCATCATCTTATTAATTTTTTGGACGATTCATGCACACATACACAACATGAATGAAATAAGAACCCATATTTATTCATAATATTTAAAGTCAAATACAAATTTATGTCCTAAAAAGAATACATGTGTCGGCCTGATTGACTTTTAGGGCATACATCTAACAATTTATACATCCAAAACGGTCGTCAGATTTATTGGGGGCTTAAATAGGCAAGTGATGGACCCCGAATACTGGGCCTATGGGCATGGGTCTATCAAATAAATCTCGTCACGTTAGAACAATAGAACAAAAAAATAAAGTTGTGCTCTTCGCAGTTTAGGCTCTGTTTGAGTTTGCGGGAGAAGAATTGCATGCACGTAGAAGTTGAAAAATATTTTGTTTATGATCGAAAGTGATCATCCATCACACAGATTCAATTGATTCAATTAAGATAAGATTTCAAGTACCCCACGTGAAAAAGGAGAACATTTTTGTATGTATTCGTCCCAACTCATTTTGTTCTAATTAATAACATTAGACAATTTTAAGAAATTTCTCAATCTAAGTAACATTTTTCGTTTTAACGGTCTAATCAAACCAATTTGAATTTCGCTTTGGTTTTGGTTCGATTTAAACCAACTCTGCTTCTCCTTAAAGCTGAATA
This sequence comes from Puya raimondii, assembly GCA_016920855.1. NCBI lineage: Eukaryota > Viridiplantae > Streptophyta > Magnoliopsida > Poales > Bromeliaceae > Puya > Puya raimondii. The sequence continues at coordinate 36,556,895 of JABWPP010000049.1, read as the reverse complement.
TCTTTTAAAAGAGTGTTGACGCCTAAAGTGAGCACCGGAGGGATCGAGAAAGCATAGAAAAAGATTTCGACAAAGAGAGATGGCAAAAAGCAAGCAATTTCGATTTTCGATATCGCACTCAGAGTGGACCCGCTTCGGCAATCGAAAGGTGGGTCGGTTTGAATTGCATAGTCCAAAATTCGAAAGGGCGTGATCGAGGCCAAAAAGTTAGGAATAGTTGAGAAAATTAAGAAGAGTGGCGAAACATGAAATTATTCCGCCAATTACGACTATTATGGCTATAAGAGAGAAAGTACTGGCGCAGAAAAGAAGAAACGAAAATCAACCAAGAATATCAGTCTATATCAGAGGCAGTCCCTTTTATTGTAGAAGTAGCTATGGCCTAATCTAGGAGTAGTTGTAACGTAACTTCTTCCGCCTTTAGCCTCTGCATTCTCCATTGACAACCATTCGAAGCAATGTTGAATCACCTCATCTTCGCCAGCGAATGCACCTGCGGCACGCCGCTCACCTTTATCCATGCAGTCTCGTGACCTCAAGAACCTCTACTGTACAATGGTTCTGTATCGACACGTCGGCCCGGACAGCTGTCAAAGCTCGAAAGCCGAAGCAACGGGCCTTTTGGCGAGATCGAGCGTGAAGACCTCGAGCTTGAACCTGACCGGATCGTTTCCTCTCTGGTCCGCACCTGAGATTAGTCCAACCTTCGATTGAGGGACATCACTCGGCGGACGGGCCAGCCGTGCTATGCGTGAGGTCGCAGTTTTTCCGCCGAGCAACAAAGAGTTGGGATCTTTTGTCTTCTACACCCAATGCCTCACTGTTGAAACATGTTGTTATCTAAACCATTGCATGATTTTCAAAATTAAGGTAGCCATTTTCGTGCCTTAATGAAATTTCATCTATAACCACCTAGATTTGCTAAATCAAGGTGATTAATGGCGGTGTGATTTGCTTTATATTGAAATTTCATTCTTTTTTTTTCTTTGAATGAAACTTCATTCTCATGAATTCTAATTTGATAGAGAGTTAACTACTGCAAATCTCAACAACATTGTGCTCACAATGGTGTTTATCCATTTTAAATTATATTCTATATTATTTTTCGTCAGGTTGTTCTTTCGAGCAATACGAGATCAGAGCCAATTCTAAGCTCTCACCATTCAGTGAAATGGACACCCACCTTCAGCAATTTTATGCGTTATATTCTAAGATGTCAAATTCTCATCTCTTACCGCACTTGGTAATTCTATGTACTGTTTTTTATTTCATTATGCACTTAAGTTTTTTAGCCGATCATTCGTATATTTTGGATAACAATATTTTAGTGTTCACAATTTACTATATATATATATATATATATGGAGAGAGAGAGAGTCCGGCTGGGATACTATCGATAGCACCAAGGGCTTGGTGCTATCGAATTTTTCACCGTTAGATTTAACCCTTTGATTATTTTTATCCGTTAAATTATACTATTCAACCAACCATCCACTCAACCCTAGAGGGCCCACATCATCCTAACCGCACATTTCTCAATCCAAGGGCTAAAAAACTAATAGCACCAATAGCTTGGTGCTATTGATAGTATTACAGCCTAGTTCTATATATATATATATATATATATATATATATATAGAGTCCGGCTACTATACTATCGATAGTACCAAGCAGTTGGTGCTATCGAGTTTTCTGGCGTTAGATCTATCTCTTTGATCATTTTCACCCGTTAGATCATACTATTCAACCAACCACCGACTCAACCCTAGGAGACCACTATCATCCTAACCGCACATCCCTTCATCCAATGGCCGAAAATCTAATAGCATCAAGCGCATAGTTCCATATATGTATATCTTATTTATGTGTACCTGCATGGTTTTTTCTCCTTTGCATGTGCTTGTTTATGTGCGAACCCAAGAGGGAAAGAGTACACACCTAAGCCATGCGTACCAAGGAACGAAAAATATCCCGAAGGAAAGAGAAGATGATCGAAAGTAGCCAGGCATCTTGTAGTCTTCGTCCTCGAGGTCAAGTTCTTTGAATCTGCAGCAACGCAGGTACATGAATATCCTTTACACTAATTATAAGAGTTTCACACGCGGCATGTTTCGTAACAAATTAATCTTTTAAATAACATGTTATTAGAGCCGGATCCTGAATTTCACCGTCTTCATCATTTAACAAAGAGATTTTATATTATTCTACTGATAGACTAAATTCTCGTCTCTCATCGTATTTGATGTTCACGCGTCTCTTCTATTTCATACAAGATAAAGTTTTCGTTAAATGAAGAGCACTCAATTCCTTCTCGTGAAAATTTCTATTAGTTCCTTATAGAATTTGGAAACCGTTATTAACATAGCAATATATATATATATATATATATATATATATATATATATATATATATATATATATATATATATATATATATATATATATATATATATATATATATATATATATATATATATTGCCAAAACAAAATAGATGTCGTGTATCTCGAACCTCCTAATCTAATATGCATTTAAGTCCTTTTCCGACTTTTACAAATTCGGAGGATTCTAGAGTTTCTATATCACATCGAGAAGAATCAAATGATAGCGAAATATGCATCCTATGTGAAGATGGAGAAACTGTACTCTTGACACATGGAGTACCAAAATATAATTATTATCCGAGTCAAAAATTATTCTCAAATGTGGTGTTTGGTTGGGGGTTAAAGGGCGGGATAAGGAGGTTAACTCTCTTTTAACCCAAACATTCTTTTCGGGGGGTGGAGTTAGCTAATCCCACCCCCATGGGTTAAGAGGGATAAGGGTGGGTTAGCTAATCCCACCTCCCCCCTGGAATAGGGGTGGGATTATCAAATCACACCCCTATTTAATTTTTAAATATAAATTTATAATTTATAATTTAAATTTAAAATTTTAAAAATTTATAATTTGTAATTTTAAAATTAATATTTATATTTTAAATTTTAAATTTTAAATTATTATTTTTAATTATTTAAATTTTAAATTTGACATATTATATTTGTAACTTGAGATTTGATTTAAAATTTAAAATTTAAAAGTTATAACTTTAAATTTTTAAATTTGAGATTTAAAAATATAGATTTTAATTTTGAATTTTAAAGTTTAAATTTTAAATTGTTATTTTTAATTATTTAAATTTTAAATTTGACTTTTTATATTTGTAATAATTTATATTTGTTAGATTTGATTTAAAATTTAAAATTTATGACTTTAAATTTTTTTAAATTTGAGATTTAAAAATATAGATTTTGAATTTGAATTTTTTAATTGTAAAAGTTATCTATTTAAATTTTAAATTTTAAATATAAAATAAAAAAATTTAACTTCAAATATAATAATTAGGGTGAAATCATTAATTATTTTCTATTTATAACTACCAACTATTCTTCTTATTCTATCTTATTTATTCAAACTTATTTTTCTTAATCCCGAAAATAACTCAATTATCATCCAAACACAAAATTGATCTATTCCAGACTTAATCCTGAACTTAACTCTATTCCTAGAATAACTAATTCTTACTTAATCCCGAACCAAACGAAACCAAAAGAAATATTGCTTGTATAAATATCCACAAAAGTAAAATGTAAATTTAACATGTCGGCCTATCGGAAAAAAAAAATACAATATATTAGTTCAAAATAAGTACGTCAGGGACGAAACCGTCGGATGTGAAATTGAAAAATTGAGATCTGAAGAAAAAAAAATACCTTTTAAAGCAAATAAGGGGCGTTCTCTTTTTCTTTTTCATTTTTTTGTGTTCTTTCTTTTATATTTATATAACTCTACAGTAATGAATTTGATGAGTACACTAGTAATACATCAGTGCTACGCGGCAGATAATAAAATAACTCTCTACATTCACAGTTTTTTTTTTTTTTTTTAAAGTACGAAATATATATTATCATACTCTAAGTATCCAAATAGAGAATTATTACAAAATTAATACATTATATTAATTACGTGTAGTCTTATATATATATTAATTACGTGTAGTCTTATATATAATTTTTAATATAAAATAATGGTATCTACTATACTCGAGGGGTTTTCCGGAGCAGATATAATTAAGAAAAGATAAGCCAAATTCACTAATTTTAGAAAATAATTAAATTTTAAAAAATTAGGAGGCCAAAAAGAAAGAATAACTTTTGCCTACAAAACTGAGTGGAGCCATGCATCTTATCCATCAAACCCAATACCTAATGATTACTATCTAAAAATAAAATCTCATCCCATAAATATAATCTAATATTTAAAGGGCAATTATAGAAATTAATTAAAAATCATAATTCAACAATAGAAATAGAGATTTTATATTATTTATAAAAATAAGTATATACTGACTGTCTCTAGCGCAAGTGGCAAAAGACTTGGTAGTTGGTACCCGAGGTCCCAAATTTGAAGCCTAGTTGCTTCATATTTCCAGCTAAGTTTATTTCTTTAAAAATGAACGAAACAGATCGCTTTCTCTCAAAAAGAAAAGAGAATAAGTATATAAAATCTATACTAGCCAAAAGAAGACTCCAAAAGAAGAAATACACCTGACTCGAAACTCGAGTTTTCGTTCTAAACCAAAAGAAGAAATACGCCTGACTCGAAATCCGAATTTTTTTTTGGTTCAAAAGAAGAAATACCCTGACTCGAAACCCAAGTTTTCGTTTTGAAGCTCTCTCACCCCTCTCTTGTCTTTTACAAATCCTAAAAAACTACTCATTCATCCATCCATGCACAAGGTGCATGCACTTGAGCAAGCCGCCGTACTCTCCACGTCAGCATCGTACTATCCTAGGATTCAACTCCACTCACGCTATCTATAAAGCGCAACCAAAGATGTACACAAATCTAATATAATTATTAGGAATCATCTTTTAGTTAATATCTAAATCTAAATTATTTTTCTAATAAATTTAAATATTTATCCTGATCCAATTAAGAATCAACTACAAATTTAATTAAAATCCTAACAACTGGCCGATATTTAAATAATAAAGAAAATAATGCATATGAGATTATATTTTAATTTAAAGATACAAATCATCACTGTTTAGTGCAATGTATATGACCAATATATATTCGTGTGGGCTATAGTTTTCTCCTTTCTTTCGGCCTTTTGCTTCATTGAATGGCCGAACAGGAACTAGCCTTTTTGTCTCTCTTTCTTTTTTCGGCTAACTTTTTTTCTCTTTTTTTTTTTAAACTTTTTTTCTGGTTGACATTTTATCTTTATACAAAGGGGCACTATTAGTAACACTGTTGTACTCACTTCTTTTTTTTTTTTTGAGAAAAACTGTTGTACTCACTTTTATGTATAGTTAGAGAGGAAAGCTAGAATATTTAGAACCCATTTTGTTTACAATTTATTATATTTCAATAATACTTTATATTTTTTAAAAAATATTTAAATTATGGATTAATTTCATACAACTTCCTCTAAACATATCGAATAGCAGATATATTTCTATAAAGTTCAACTTTTTATTTTTAGGCTAGATTATATAAAATCTCCCTGTCAATACCCGCTTTTTCACTTTCCTCCCTGACATTCAAAAACCTATACTTTACCCCCTCAAAAAATAAGAAATATTTACAGGAGGGTACGGTGTGACAAAATGACCAAATTACCCTCATCTTCTTCGTTTTCTCCCCGATCCTGCACGTCCCGCAGCCTCGCCCGCACCTCCCTCGACCCAACTCTAACTTCGTTTCCTCCACCTGCTCCCCTGTTCCTCCAGGACGCTCGCCGCCCCTCTATTTCGGCGACTGTAGGGAGGAGATCATGGTGGATTTGGACGGAGAAGTGGGCGAGGGCGAGGGTTAGGCGGCGGAGGAGGGCAAGGGCGTGCGTCTGGGCATGGACAGAAGGGTGCGCGGAGGCGACGGCGAGGGCGAGGGCGAGCCGGCGAGCCTCCTTTCTCCCCGATACCGATGAGGAAGAATGAAGAAGATGAGGGCTTCAAGGATATTTTGGGTATAAAAAATAGGATATAAACGGAACCCTAACGGAACACTGACGGTGGTGGGGGGGGGGCAAAGTGCACATTTTTTATTTTTTGATGGGGCAAAGTGTAGGTTTTTGAATGTCGGGGGGGGGGGGAGGGGAAAGTAAAAAAACTGGTATTAACATGAGGGTTTTCTATAATTTAGCCTTATTTTTATTCCTACAAAAATTTTAACGTTTTTAAATATACCCATACTGTTAGGATCCTTAAGAAAAAATATAGTTAACCATTAGTAAAATACTTAATCCTGGTTAATGAATGAGTTAAATTGATTTTTTTTATATTATGTTGGCTATTTATTATTGGGCTAAAATAGGTCCAACTTCCTGCCCCGTGACAATAGGCCCAGGAGACAAATAAGTTGAGTTGGGTGAGCCTAATAAGTTGAGTGGGGGTGTGATCCACAAGAGACCCAACGGCAAGAGGCCCAACAATAGACCCAACGTCCAGGTGGGTTGAGTCAGGTCGAAGCCCGCGAGCGCTATGGCTGAGCCCTTAAGTGCGATGAGTGCGCCCTTCCTATGAGTACGTGCTTTTGGGATAGTTGGTTAGCGCTTACGATCCTACAATTGGTTGTAGGATCGTCGGCGCTAACCATTAATCCCAAAAGCTCGAGCTGTTAGAAATACGCAACCAATTCACTTAAAGCGTACAGATACAGCGCCCACGGGTCTCGATTGTGACTCGGCCCCACCAGCCTCACGCCACTTCGAACATGACTCGGCCCACCCAGCCTCACGCCATTTCGAACATGACTCGGCCCAATATGGCCTCTCGCCACAGGGCAGGATGCTGGCCCATTTAAGTCAACAATCCTCCTTCCAGCACCTGCACACATTTGCAGCATGCAGGAATCGAACCCGTGACCACTGGCTCTGATACCACTTGTAGGATCGTTGGCGCTAACCATTAATCCCAAAAGCTCGAGCTGTTAGAAATACGCAACCAATTCACTTGCGCGGGTTCGATTCCCACATGCTGCATTAACGGTGCAGGTGTTGGAGGGGGGATTGTTGGCTATTTATTATTGGGCTAAAATAGGTCCAACTTCCTGCCCCGTGACAATAGGCCCAGGAGACAAATAAGTTGAGTTGGGTGAGCCTAATAAGTTGAGTGGGGGTGTGATCCACAAGAGACCCAACGGCAAGAGGCCCAACAATAGACCCAACGTCCAGGTGGGTTGAGTCAGGTCGAAGCCCGCGAGCGCTATGGCTGAGCCCTTAAGTGCGATGAGTGCGCCCTTCCTATGAGTACGTGCTTTTGGGATAGTTGGTTAGCGCTTACGATCCTACATATTATTGGTAAAATATTTTTTTGAAAGGATATTTCTGTATAATTCTAACCGTTGGGACATTTGGAGGGATATATTTGTAAGAGCAAAAGTATCATTTTATTTATTTACTGTTAAAAAATAAATAGTGTTTTAACGGTAAAAATCCAAAAGGGCAAATATGAATATCGCTTGACGTTTACATGGATAAAAATGAAAAATTGAACTTTGTAGGGATATATTTGCTATACGTTATGTTTACAAGGAAAATACTTTTTAGCGATATAAAAATAAAAATACTTAACCCTGATTAATAAATGAGTTAAACTGACCTTTTTATCTTTTTTCTATTATTGATAAAATACTTTTGTGAAAGAATATTTCTGCATAATTCTAACCGTTTGGACATTTGGAGAGATATATTTGTAAAGACAAAAATGTTCTTTCATTTATCTACTGTTAAAAAATAAATAATGCTTCAACGGTAACAAACCAAAAAGGCAAATATGAATATCACTGGACGTTTACAGGGATAAAAATGAAAAGTTGAACTTTGTAGGGATATATTTGCTATTCGATATGTTTATAGAGAGCTGTACGCAATTAACCCTTAAATTATTATCATTCAACTTAAGTTGGGTAGTTATAAATGGTGTTAGCGAAGTAGCAAAATTAATGTAGATTTTTAGATGATAGGAATACTAGATTATCATGAATTAGGAGGTATTCTCGTTTCCATACTTGATCGGAATTATTAGTAGCCCACTAATAAAAATTATACTCGTTTTTAACAATCTTCGAATCCAAATAGCTTGATAAGTTGGTAAAAAACTTGTCATCTCAAATATAAAATATATAATATTTCTGAAATATTACAAACCTTGAACCAAACGGTCCCTTAGAAATAAAATATATAATATTATGAGCGATATTATTAACATATAAGAATTTATAGATGTATTGAATTTGGTCATTATGCACGACGTATTTTAATCAAATGCAACGAATGTGATCCGGCGTCATTCTCAAAAAAAAATATCACGGTTGTACCAAACAACGACATTGCAAACGACAGAATTGCATCTCAATTAGAATTGTGTTATTTGCTTTGAATTCATAAAAACAACCTTCATACATCTGCCGAATTTCTACGCATAAAATATACATAAATATATAAAAGTTGGACTAGAATATTTTTAATAGTATCCGGCTGTAGATACTATCTAATTTTTAATTTTTGGATGAAAAATTATAGAATTAGAATGATAATGAACGGGATACTAATTAATTTTTGGATAAAAAATTATAGAATTAGAATGATAATGAACGGGATACTAATTAATTTTTGGATGAAAATTTATAGAATTGGAATGATAATGATCCCCTAATAGGGTTTAGTGAGTGAATGGTAGAATAGCATGATCTAAAATGTGAAATTGATCAAGTAGTAGATCTAATGGTGGAAAACTAGATAGCATCAAATGGTTGGTACTATTAACAGTATTCCAGCCAGACTCTCTCTCTCTCTATATATATGAGTAGGGCTATTATGAGTATAGACCCCTGCGTACCCATAAGTTATTTTTTATGTTAGAAATTCCGATTTGACAATCCATATCGTTAAATATGATGTAGAGCATTTAAATTTTTAGAAAATAAATTTCGTAGTTTTTTCGAAATTATATAGTCAAAATTGAACGATCTCCTAAAATAGATAATTGAATTTTTCAATTTAAGATTGGAGTTATTGAACTTTACTTAGATAGTGAATAAAATTTTTTATCAAAAATTCAAACAATTCTGATTCTTTTACACCGTTAAATTAGTAAGTATCTTATACCGAATGTTAAAAATTGTCAAATTTAAGATCTTTTGATCGTAAGGTAAATGACGTCAAAAAATTACGAAATTTGATTTCTAAGAATTTTAAATGCTCTGAATCATGTTTAACGGTATGAATCGTTGATTTGAAAGTTCTATCGTCGAAAACAACTCAAATAGGAAGAAAATTGTATTCATAAAAATATCGTAGCCAGACTCATATATATATATATATATATATATATATATATATAGTTGAGCTGGAATACTATTTATAATATTTAGGCTCTTTTGCTATCGATATTTTAACCGTTAGATCTACACTTTAATCAATTCCATCCGTTAGATCATATTATTCAACCAACCACCCACTCAACCCTAAGAAGACCACCACTAAACTCTAGAGGACCACTATCATCCTAGCCCTACAATTTTTCATCTAAGGCTTAAAAACTCGATAGCAAGAGAGCTCAAATACTATTAACAGTATTCCAACCGAATTCTCTATTAGGTGTTAGAATACTATCGGTAGTACGGAGGCCTCAATACTACCGAATCAGATGTGTGCTAAGGTGGAGTTCCAACTTGTTTGTGTTTGCCACAAGCTGCGTCTCAAACAAAGCCGCTTTCTTTTTGAGAGAAAGATATCACGCTACCGGCTTCGTTTATTTCTATTAGAAATAAACTTAGCTGAAAATGAAAAGTAACTAGGCTTCGAACTTGAGACTCGGGTACCAACCACCAAGTCTTTTGCCACTTGCGCTAGGAACGGTCGGTAACAAAGCCGCTTTCAATCCCAGCGAAAGGGAGCTGTTCATTAAATCTGAGGGTATGAATGAGAAGCAGGATCTCAACTTTGCGAGAACAGAGGATTCCGACGGCTAAGATTTACGCTTCGACCCCGCGCCTCCTCCACATTTATAAATAGCTCACATCCCTGCCAACGTAGTTTCTCAAAGCACTACCCCCATGCATTAGAACTAACTCAACTAGCTAGCTAGCTAGTTTATCCGAAGGCTACCGCAGGAGCAAAATGTCCTCAGACTCGTTGGCTCTGGCTCGCGTGATACCCGACGTACTCGACCAGTTCAGGCCATCTGTGCCCCTCAGGATTATGTACAGCAGCAGGCTAATGGTGAATGGGACCGAGTTGCGACCGTCTGCGGCCGTAAACAGGCCTAGGGTTGAGATCGGCGGAGATGATCTCCGCAATTTCTTCACGCTTGTAAGATGATAATAATTAACTAACAAAATATATAATGTCCAAATAATCATAATATATAGCTAGCTAGCGAGTATGAATCTAAACAAACAAAAGTAGAATTTAAGTTGGTCTAATTACTAACTGTTTTTGGTGCTCAACGGAAGGTGCTGGTGGACCCAGATGCTCCTAACCCAAGCAACCCATCTCTTAGAGAGTACTTGCACTGGTGAGCATCATTAGTTGTTCTGTGTAATCAAACTTGTTTTGGTTTGGGATGTTTTGTGTGTTTGTGTGTGTGTGTGTGTGTGTGTGTGTGTGTGTGTGTGTGTGTGTGTGTGAGAGAGAGAGAGAGAGAGAGACCTCCGCTTTATTTGTTGGGAGCAATGCTACACATACATCCCACCCATCCTAAGGCGGGATGAGTTTTACTAGCCACATCGATTCCATTTTTTGGTTCCAGATTAATTCGAAAGTTTGGATGGTTTCCTGCAGGATGGTGACAGACATACCTGCAACAACAGGCGTAAGCTTTGGTGAGTTTCTACCATTCAAAATTCATTGACTAATTTTGATTTTTTTTCTTTTTTCAGGAACAAATAATAACAAGATGAAATAAATCTCATGCATGCATTTTCTCGGATAAATACGAACAAAATTTTAAATCCAAACCTTTTCGAGCTACTGATTAACAGGACACAATGATCCAATCCTACATGGGCTTGCAACCATGCATAGGGGTGTAATGTTAGGCCGTGCCGGGCCGGGCCGTGCTCCGGGCCGGCCCTTTAAATTTTAATTTTTTAAGAAATGTAAAATTTAAAAAATAAGAACGATATATTATTTTTATTTATATTGAAATTTTAATTGAAAATTTTAAAATTTTATAAAAATAATTATAAAACAACAAAAGTTTAAATTTTTTAAAGATATATACATTTTTTTATTATTTTTGAGAAAAAAAAAGGATTTTTGGTCCAATGGAATAAAACTGTTTGGTCCATTGGACCAAAAACCACTCCTCCCAAGGTAGGAGAGCTTCTGGGCTTCTCCCCAGGAGCTCGGACCCGGGCAGCGGGCTCTTCTCGGCCCGGTACGGCCCAGGCCCGTTTTGGGCCGGTTCGTGCCTGGCCATCGGGCCTAAAGAGTGAGGCCCAGCACTCGAGCCGGGCCGGGCCTGCACGGATGCTACAGTACCCCCGTCGTACTGCAGCCCGGCCCGTTTTACATCCCTACCCATCCACATGTCCTAACAACTTAATATCTTTCTAAATAAAAGTTGCACCACTTAATATCTCATAAATTGTATTCGAGCTTAATCCGTCATCAATAATTAGGATCAAGTTCATAAAATCATGAATATATATATTTTTTTAAAGAGACAGGCTAAATGGTATCACTTTCTTTCACATTTAGGCTTTGAATTTAGGACCTTGATTACTGAAATTTAAGTTTTTTACCACTTACGTTAGTAACGGCTAACAAAATTATAAAAATATTCAAACGAATTATGTCGGAGTACTGGGTATTTATGCATGCATGTGCTCGTGAATGTATACGGAAGGACTGGGTATCCGACACACTCCATTTTGTATTGAAGGCAATCCATTATCGCTATTAAACCAAAAGAGAGAGAGCTTTTTTTTACTATATATAATGTTTTTTCTCTGGAAACCCAATTCACACTTTAAATAATTATTGCCTAGATTTAGTTTATAGACCGGGCATCATAACTAATTATTTTAGTGGTTGAGAAAGTTATTTACTAAGCACAAAAAGTTTTAGTAGAAAACTCCTCAACGAAGCCTCTTTGAGGAAGTTTCGGTTCATCGTTATATGTTAGTGTTGTCTCTATTCAAAATTATTTTCTCTTCTCTAGAATTAAAAAAAAAAATATTAGTATTAAAAAAACATCCAATGAACTTTCAGATGGAAGCAAAACTGATTCGTGTCACAGGTCAGGAGGTGATATTCTACGAGGGGCCGGAGCCTCGATCTGGCATTCACCGGCTGGTGTTCGTGCTGTTCCACCAGCTCGGCCGAGGCACGGTGTACGCCCCGGAGATGCGCCACAACTTCAACTGCCGGACCTTCGCGCGCCAATACCACCTTAACATCGTCGCCGCCGCCTACTTTAACTGCCAGCGCGAGTCCGGCTCCGGCGGGAGAAGGTTCAGGCGCGAAGATATCTAAAGAGAAGGAGAGACCGGGAGATTCAGAGAAGAGCATGCAAGAACTAGAAATAAGAGCAACTAACACGTAGTTCTACTAACTGTGGGATTATGTGCTTATTAGGTTTTTCTAGTAGAAATAATTTCTATAATAATAATAAAGCGTATTACATTCCTATGCAATGTAGTCGACTAAATAAAGGCATATCTGAGTTTTGCCCTTAAGCAAGTTAATATTTCCACTACTAACTACTTTTTGCACTCTGTCACTCATACATTTGGATTCCTGGTCCAAAACATAATCATCAATCCAATAACATTAAAGGGCGAAGCCTCAACCCCTCTCCGCATTTTTGGATCAGTGGGTCCCCTCCTCTCTCTTTCTCTCTCTCTCTCTTCCTCTCCTCTTCTTTCCTGTGAGCCCCCAGAGTTTCCCGTACGCCTCCGCCCCCTATGCGCCGCCTCCGCCTCCTACGCGCCGCCTCCGCCTCGCGTGAGCACTGTACGGGCCGATCTGCCCCTCAAGGCCTTTACTCTCTCTTTCGCTCTCGCTTTCTCTCCCCTGCATCGATCTATCACGATCCGCGCCGCCGCCCATCTCAGATCTCGCGATCCCGCGAATTCCCGTTGTCCAGGCTTTCAAATCCCGCAATATCGGCCGGATCCGGCACTTGCGTGGAGGTGGTTTTCTCTCTCTACCACACGCCTGTATCTACCACAGATCTGGGCATTTAATGCCGCCGTAAAACCCCCCACTTCTCCGGAGATCGGTCGCTCTCTCCGCTCGGCTGGGGTTCGTACAGATCTGCACTGTACCTCCCCATCTGCTGCGGATCTGGCCATTTAATGCCGCCGTCGAGCTCCGATGATAGTGATTGATTTCGCTGCTAAGGAGTTACCTCCGACGTTCTCCGTTCCATCTCTCTCTCCCTCTGGCGCCGTTTGGTTGTCATCTTAGAACGGTGCGCCGCTTGGCGCCGGCGCCCTCCCCTCCCCTCCCCTCCCCCTCGCTTTTTCTTCGCTTTCTTTCAGTGCTAGTATGTATATATACCGTTGGCAGGTAAGCTTCCATGCCCAATTTCTTTCGAGCTTGCAACTCTTACCTGCCAACTCTGTTATTATTTGTAGTGTTCTTGCCTGCAGAGAGGAGGTCCGGTTTTCTGAAAGTTCCTTCGCTTGCTTCTTATTCTAATGTTGTATGTCTATGTATATGTTTGAATTTCTTGATACTTGGGTGCTTCGACGTCGACATGTGGTTTTGTATGCACTTCCTCTTGCCTTGCCTACCGTAATCGGATTCTTTTTTACCCAGCATTTCGCCTTGATTTTGTACACTTTTTTCACCCTGATTTTGGCATTTCCTTTTCTTTATTTTTATTTTTATTTTTTATTTAGCTTCACTTTTCCAGGCAGATTGTTTCTACATGGAGTTTTTGTGCAATTTCCTGGGTCTACCAAATATTGTTTTTGCTCGATTTTCTTATTATACTATTTTCATGTTATTTACATTTTCTTCAGGTTCACCTCCTGCTCACTGTTGCTTTCTTCTTTCTTTGAGGTGAGGCAATGATGATATGGCCAATATTCGGAACCTATCTTCTGTACTGAATTTGCCCCCCCCCCCCCGTATGCTGCCTTTGAAACTGAAATAGTCCGCAATGGCATGGCATGTCGAACACCCTCAGGGCAATCGCTGCAGCCTGCGGCTATTACTGTAGAGTTCCAATCCATACAATGTTCATCATACCCCTTTACTTTCAGGGGGCCACGAATCTGAGCCTTGCATTATGTTTTCCTACGTATTTGAGATCTGCTTGCTTTTTTTCTTGCACTATTTTTTTCTTTAAGTCTGGCACTTAATTTGAATAGTTCATCTCTTAAAATCTCTACTTGGGTTTCCCTGCTGTTAGTGCAGGCATGGAAGTGGTCGACATTTCATTTAAGCAATTGCTGCTTGAAATTGTTGGTCAACATTTTATTTATAGAACTAATTTCCGATGTGCCCGATCAATAAACTTATAAGATTTTGCTCACATATCATAGAAATAGCATCTGTATAATTATTTTTCATACTGTGTTAACTTTTGCCACTATGTTGATTGTTTTGGCCTGCAAGTGATAATTTTTTTGGCAAATTTTTGCTCAGAAGTTGTGGAATGCATATGTGTAAACTAATTTTCGAGTCTGCTAGGAGATACTCCTCCAACATTTTGCTCAAAATTTGTAGAAATGTACCTACATAATTACTTTTTGAGCATGTTACATTGGATGTCTGGGATACAGGTTGTAGAAATGTATTGGAATAATCATTTCCATGCAATATGTTGATTGTTTGGGATGCTTCAGAGAATAGGCTTCGAAAGTTTTGCTAAAAAAATCTGAAGAAACACATCTAGATAATTATTTTTCTATACTCAATTGACTGTTTGAGCTCCAGGTATATTATTTTTTTCCCACTATGTTGACTGTTTGGGCTGCAGTGCTATTAATTTATTTTGACAAAATTTTGCTCAAAAAGTTGTAGAAATGTACCTGCATAATTCTTTGCCTTGATATGTCCCTCACTAATAAATTAAACTTACTGAACTGAAAAATTTAAAAAGATTTTTTAATATTCTACTTTTTCTCCTTTTGTTATTACAATGTTGAAGAATTGTCTTTATATATATATATATATATATATATATATATATATATTTGGTGTTTTTCTATGCTATGTTCACTGTTTGGGCTAGGTAATTCCACTATAACTATCTCACTTCAATAAAAGTTCTTTACAACTATCTCACATCATTTCAAATGGAAGCTCTTTATTAAAGAATTTAATTTATTTTTTCATATGTTAACCTTACAGGTTTGCAGGAGATGGTGGCCTAAGTAGTAGCAACACTGAATACTGACAATATAGTAAAACTAACTGTTTATTAGCTATGCATCTTTTTAAATTTGCAGTTTGCTATGAAATTTGTCGATGCAATGCAGATAACATATAAACAATTATTTTGTTATGTCTTTGGACCTAAACTAATCTTTAACATTAGAAATATTTATGCAAATATTATTTTTTTGTTTAATATTTATTATTATATGTTTATTATAAATCTTCCTGCCAGCCGCGAAGTACGGGTCCTAAACTAGTACGCCACTAAACTTAAAATAACGGGAAAAAAGGAGCATGTATCATGTTAGTTCATCATTTATAAACATATGAATTGGAAACTCTTAGGCCCCGTTTGGTTCGGGGGTTAAAGCGGGGATAACGAAGTTATCCCCGCTATTCCGCCAAACGAAACGAAGTTTGGCCGGGATATTTTATCCCGGTCAAACTTCGTTATTCTCGGTTATTCCGGAATAGCTGGGATAAACTATTCCATCGTTTTGACGGAATAGCGCTATTCCAAGCTTAATTCTAAATTTAATTAAGATTATAAATTTATCTAAACATAAATTATATAAACATAATATATTTAATTAATAATAAAAGAATAAAATATCCAAGCTAGATTTATAATAAATATTATTTAATTAATAATTTATATATTAATTTATTTACTAATTAACTAGATAATTAATTAACTATTTAATTTATTACTTTAATAAATATTTAATTAATTTTTTGAGTAATTAATTCATTATTTTAATTAATTTACTAATTAAATAATTAATTATATTGTTTAATTAATTAATATTTTGAGTAATTTAATTATTTTCTTAATTAATCATCTGACTATTATTAACTAATTTATTTATTAATTTATTATTTTATTAAATTATTTGTAATTAATTAAATTATTAATTACCAATTAATTTATTTATTAATATTAAGGGTTTTTAGCAATATTCATAATTATTTCGTAGATTAAATAAGTTAAATTATTACTTAATTAATATTTCGTCTTAATTAATTAGATAAAATATTATTGTTTAAAATTATAATTATTCTTATCCTCGCAATTCCACTCAAACAATCCAAACACTATTTTCCTTATTCTCGAAAAAAATTTACTTTTCATCCAAACGCAAAATTGATTTAATCCCCGCTTATACCTCAATTTATACATATCCCTGGAATAGTCACTTTTTGCTTATCCCCGAACCAAACGATACCTTAAGGAGTACGATGGCAAACGGTGAAGCCACCTTGGATTCGCCGACTTTCATCTATTTCATCCCGTCCCCCATCCTCTGCCCACGCCGCCGTAAGCGTCCCTTCTCTCTACCTCTCCCTAACCCACCTCTTGATGACTCCATCCGCCGCTTCCTCCCCCCGCCTTCCCTCCTCGCCCTCTCCACTGCTTGCGCCGCCTCCACCCCTCACTCATCGTCCTCCCTGCTGCCTGCCGCCGCCTCTGCCGGCTCGCCAGCCTGTTGCTGCCGACCCCCTTTAGAAGAGTGATGAGACTGCTGTTACTACAGACGAAGAGGAAGATGACGAAGATCAGGTGATAGATTGCCCTAATCTTTCTGCTTTATGTTTGAAAAAATAAGTTTTTGCATTGAATTGCATCAGAAGAGGAGTTATTTGATCAAGTTTGTTAGGATATGACTACATTTTCTATTTTGCTCTGCTGCTCTTTTTTTAGTCGCATGGGTTCAATCTCTATACCTTTTTCCTCGCGGGAGCATGGAACCTGCCGATCCCACCCATTATTGTGAGAGAATGAAAGCAAGATCAATAACTAATTAGGTCTCATTTGTGGTGCTTATCTGAATGTCCAAAATTTAGCCCATAGAAATAAGTTTTTTCATCGCATACATTATATTATACGAAATATAATTTTGGTCAGGGAATCCAATGTGTTGGCTATTTATTATTGGACTAAAATAGATCCAACTTTCTGTCCCGTGACAATAGACCCAGGAGACAAATAAGTTGAGTTGGGTGAGCCTAATAAGTTGAGTAGAAATATGATCCACAAGAGACTCAACGGCAAAAGACCCAACAATAGACCCAACGTCCAGATAGGTTGAGTCAGGTCGAAGCCCGCGAGCAGCCATACCTGCGAGCGCTATAGCTGAGCCCTTAAGTACGATGGATGCGTCCTTTCTATCAGCACGTATTTTTAGAATAATTGGTTAGCACTTACGATCCACACAATATATCTTTTGAAATAGCAAGAACATAAAGATCGACGTATTTTGAATTTTTGACAAGGCTTTTTGATAGTTCACAGTGTAATACAGATATGTCATCCTTTAGTTATCCATTAATGATTTGTTCTACGGCTAATACGGTTGCTGGACTTTAGTCCAGTCCGTGATTTTCACAAAACTCTGCAAACAGCCAACAGACTGAAGAGGAAACGCCTGTATTCCAAATCAACCTATGTATCAGTCCAGCAGTGAAATGCCTTAACCTCCAATTTTCAATTTGGGTGGCTAAAGTACACCATCTGATTCTCCTGTTTTCAGATTTAATGAGACCTGTAACTCTGTCAGAGTCCCTTTCTATGGCAGGTTGATGGGATAAAGGAAAAGATCAACATGCTGATGGAACCTGTTATCGAGAAAAGATAGGTAATAGAGAGGGAGGTTGAAGAAAACAAGGATACAAATTCAATGACAGATTAATCTAAAGCAACTGTGGAAGCAGATTACTATATATGTATATGCAATACATAGCAATTTTCTGAGACTGAATGTGTAAGTGCGAAGTTTACACTTTTTTTAGTTAATTGAAAACTATATGATAGTCAGTGAGTTTGTTCTCCGATAATCATGTATTATGTTTCATTTTTAGATACAAATCTTGATATTGAACTCGAAAATAATAATCTACAGACTCTAACGATCAACTATAATAATATCTTCCCACCGCATCGAGCGGGTATTTTAACTAGCAGACATTATGTCAGGTGGAGTATCTCAAGCAAACATAGCAAAAGATCAGCAAGAGTTATTCACTGGAAAATATTTCAAGATTTAAACCATGGTATCTTCAGTCACCTGTTAGGAAGCCACAAACTTAAAGCGCAACCACCAAGCACCTAGGTCAACTTCATAGAAATTTCAGTCAAAATCATGTATAAGATGAGCAAAGTTTTTAGGGGGGCAAAAGAATCTTATCAAATGAGACCTCAACTGTGACAAGCAGTAATGAGAGCAGAGAGCCAAAGACACATGATCCACATTCCGAACCAGTAGCTAATATGACATTGCTCAGACATAATGGTTGATATCAATTTCAGATGCTGGTATCGATTCAACTTTTAGGGTTTCCGTACAGTGCATTACTCTTAGAACCATGATATCTCAAACTAGAGGAGAAGCTGCAGAATTAAACTACAAGTTTCATTTGCTACCCGCAGCCGGAAAGAAACAGAGGAACAGAGAACAGATAGATGAACCTAGATATCTAACCATGAACCAAGATATATACCCACGCACTGTGGCCTAACTACAAAAGAAGGGACTGAACAGTTAAAATGAAAAAGAGAATTTATTTTCTTCCTTTAGTGGCAGGGGATCTCTCTGTACTACACTTCAAATTGGTGACATAAAACACCTTCCATGATTCTCTTCATGATCAAAACCTAGTCAATATCACTACCATTATTGTACTTGTCGAAGTAAATCCAGTACATAAAGTATGTTCCAGGGAGGTAACCTTGCTAAGGGGATGATTGATCCAACTATCCTTCATTGCATGCTTTTACATAAGACATCATCTTATTCACATTCTATTGCTCTAGTTTCTCCTAGCTTCTACAGTCTTAATCACGGACCTTTATGGAGACGGTCATTTTGAATCAAGGTTGTAAATAACGGATAGCGGGTATATAGCGTTTGGAGAATCTCATAGCGGAAAGCGGATAGCGGGCGCCATAGCGGGCGCTATGAACCCATAGCGGATTTCATAAAAGCAAATTTAATATGTTTATATTCCTTATAAAAAATACATATAATTTTGAAGAAAAGACAACTAATCATTCTTTTTTTTAGTATCGCAAGCCTATATCTATTTAATGTCATTATCTATTAAGAATCTAAGATTAACTTTAAAATATTTAGCATACCAAAAAGACATAAAACTTGAAAATCTATAATTCATTAACAATCTAAACAATTTGTAAATGGATGTCAAAAAAAATATCTTAGGTAAATAATTATCTTCCAAACCCTTAGAAACAGGGTTTGATCTTTATATTTCATTTAGAATCCGACACGATAAGCTACTTTAATCCGCTTGCACTTTTTAAAGGTTTGGGCTCATAGCGCCCGCTTTCCAACCGCTTTATAGCGGTCGCTTTAGCGGGCCCTATGCCGCTAAAGCGGCCGCTATGAACCCAATCCGCTATATACCGCTTTATGTATTATAGCGTAGCGGTAGCACATAAAATCCGCTATAGCGGCCGCTATAGCGGCCGCTATAGCGGGCATTTTGGCCGCTATTTAAAACACTGTTTTGAATGCATATTGATCCGATTGAGCTTTGAGGTTTCAGCGCTCTGCCAACAACCACTTACCCAAGAAGTTGATTTACGACAACTACAAGTCAAATATTACATTTATTGATGGTAAATTCTAAATCTACAAACTTAAGTTCTTCACTTAATCGATTCTCTTCTTCTTTTCAGTACAAAGAATATCGAGATTAACATAGGTCTTCCCAATATCGAGTTAGACGCAACATAAATGATTAATCCAACGAGGTCCTACAATAGGACCTCAAAAACTAAATTTTGACCTAGCCTTACTCTAGTGTAATGTAACTACAGATATAGAACTTCCAATAGGATAGTGTTCAGAATGAAAACTAAGATTCTAATCTGATTCACATCCAACGCAAGATAATAGTTTCAGGTAATTTCTTATTGCCAAGCCTACTGAGAGATACATAGCAAAGCTCAAAACAAGTAACACCACAAAGATCAATTCGACATTGAACAACAAAAAAGAACCATAAAAGCTTTAAGGGAGATAGAATCAAAGTGCTTATTTATTCTCAAGGTGGCAAACCTCCACTTTCTCCCATGACTCCAAGCTCTTATCTTCGGTATCCGTCTTATACAGCGCAAGCTCAGAGATTTGAAAGCTGAGCCCACAAATCTCCTTGTCCAACTCCTCGACCCTCCGCCGCGCCCTCTCCTTCTCCTCATCTGTTAGATCTCCATATAAAAGGCTCAGATGAGGCATATACGCTGCAATTCCCACCCAAATCAATCCCCAGTTAGCATAAATCCGAATAAAATCTCACGAAATTAGATCTGGAATAGGGCTATGCTCACGAGTCGAGCTCTGGTATCCGAAGTGGCGACAGCAGTGCGCGCTCGCTTCCACCACCTGCATAAGGGAATCGAAGCGGATAATTAGGGATCGATCGATCCCGCAGATCGAAAGAGGGGGAAGTGAGGCTAGGGTTTGGAAACCTCGGGGGAGGGATCGATTAGGAGATAGACGCACTGGTAGAAGAAGCCGCCGCCGCGGGCGACGGAGGCGACGCGGGCGGGGTACGGGGAGAGCGCGGCGGCGGCGGAGCGGAGCATCTCGACGGCCGCGGCGGGGGGGAGGCGGGTGGCGCCGACGACGGTGATGTGGGGGTCGAAGGCGGGGCCGCCGAACTCGGAGCGGAGCGTGGCCATGAGGCGCTTAAGGCGCCCGCGCACGTCCTCGGGGGGTAGCGCCCACACGGAGTACACCTCCTCCGCCGCCGCCGTGGGCTGCGCCGCCATTAACGGAGAGGGAGAGGAGCGAGGTGGAGGGAGATGGAGAGATGAGGGGGGGCGATGGGCTCGGCGGGGACGAAGAAGAAGAGGGAGATGGGAAGAGGAGAAGCTGCGAGAGTGAGTGGGAATAAGCTCGCGTACAAACATTTTTGTTATTCTTCTTTTTTTTAGTTTATAATTTTCAGAGCTTTTTTTTTTTTGCATTTGACCTCTCAAAAAAAAATTTCACAAATATTCCCACCAAATTTATAATTATAAGATTAATCATATCTCCGCCACGCAAGCGCCATATTAGAAAGAAAATTTAAGTTGAACACGGTAAATCATTCACCGTATTCAACACGATGAATAATTTCTCGTGTTCAAGCGTTGCGTGTAAGTCCCGCACGATCTCTCTCTTCCTCTCTCCCCCCAGCTTTTCCTATCTCTTTCTCGGTTCCCCTCCTCGAGCTCTCCTATCTCTCTCTCGGTTCCCCTCCTCGAGCTCTCCGCCGTCGGTCGGCGCGCATCCCCTCTTCTCCTCCCTCCTCCTCCTCCATCATCCTCCGTGGTGGTTCCACCATCACCACACATCCACGGCGACATAGTAGTAGTAGAAGGAATAGAAGGAGAACACGAAGAATCATTCACCGTATTTGAACACGATGAAAAATTCACCGTGTTCAACTTAAATTTTTCTTCCAATATGACGCTTACGTGGCGCTCACGTGTCAGAAATAGAGCCAATTTTATAAATATAAATTTTATAGAATTAACTATTTGCAACAAAAAATTTGTTAAGGGATTAAATATAAAAAAAGCCCTAATTTTCATGTCAAAAAAGGTATATTACATTTTAAACTTTAAATTATAATTTACACTTCTAACTTAATATATTAAAAAAATTAAATTTTTTATTTTTAATTTTTGAAATATAAATTTTGATGTAATATGCCAACGTTACCTGACAGAATTCAAGCTTAATTTTTTTACTCTGATATCAAATTCAAAAATATTTTTAAAAATATAATACAATTATTAATTTTTCATTAGTATAAACTTACAAAAAATAATATTTAAAATATTTATATCCAAAAAAGAGTAGTTTTTTTATTTTTATTTTTTATTTTTTATTTTTTGGGAGAAGAAGAACGAGTAGGTGGTTATATAATCTTATAAATCCTATTTACAAACATCAATCAAAAATATATAAAATAACTATTTGTCTCTACAATTAAATTACCAAAAAAATATATTTTTCTAGCCTCCATTGTACTTGAGCTCTCTCCACAGAGAACAAAGAAAGATGAGTCAGTACAGCCACTCTTTTGAAATTTACGATGGAATAGTCGCAGAAATTTTGTGATCATGCATTAAGAAGTAAATTAGCTAAAGACCACTAAACTGTACTAATTACTGCCAAAATTAGTGTAACCAACTACTAATTACAAGTACAGAGCATACATAAGCCCACTCTTATTCAAGTCGAAAATCCCGAGTTCACACATTCTAAACATGCAACAACACCTTCAAACATTACGACAAAACAACCAGCAGCATCATTCTCTATCTCTGCAACAACCCCCTAAAACCATCACGGAAACGGCGCTGTTCGCTTCATCTCCGTCGGCACGGCGTCGACGGCGAACCCCTTGCCGTGCTGCTTCCAGTAGTCCGCATTCGGATTGATCCACTCCGGCTCCTCCATCTCCACCCGCGACTCCCGCAGATCCTCCGTCACGATCCCGTGCTTCTCGTCGCGGCGCCGCACCAGCTCGGGCCGCACCTTGCCCAGATCCACCGCCTGCGGCGACATCATCAGCGCGGGGGCGCCGAGCGGGAGCCGGTCCCCGCGGTCGACCTGCCACGTGCACCAGAATTTGCCGTAGGTCTTCGCCAGGTTCGCGAGCTCCGGCCCCTGCAGCATCTCCGGCACGCCCGGGTTCGTCCACAGACCGGATTTGATCTCGTATGCGTGGGAGTGCCACAGCTTCTGCTCGTCCGGCGGCAACGTCTCGAAGATGCGATCCGATACGATGTACTCCACTCCTGCTCATGCAAATACATGATCATTTGCTCGAAAATTTGTTAAGATCATAAAATTCTTATGAACTCTCTTTTTTTTTTCTTTAAATTGAAAATCACTACTGGAAGCCTCTTTTGAACCTATTTTATAATAGTGTATCAAAGCATAGAAATATATGAAAGTAAATGAAAATACTATCAGAATAATATTAATATCATAACAGAAAAAATACTGTGTCGAACTAGTATTCTGTCACGCTTTTTTTGGGTAGAAAAATACTAACTCTACGACCTAATAACCAACCTTTTTTCAATTTTTAAATTTGAAAAGACTGATAAGACTAGTGGCGAGAAAAGTTAGTTATTAGACTGCACTGGTATTGAAAAAAAAAATTAGTCATTAAGTGATAATGTAGTGGTGAAACATTACAACCCAAAATAGATGCAAAATCTATAGCACCTCTCCCCCCCATAGAAAAACAGGATAAAAACCAATAAATCAACATTCTTCTTTAGTCTATAGCAAAAATTTTAAATATTCTTTTTCATCAGATGTAATATTCGTTAGATACACTTTATCAAAAGTAGAAACAAATACTAATTCTTGTGGAATATATGAAACAACCGTCCTACTCTAAAAATTTAAACTGTAAAAAAAATAATTTTTAAATATTTTTAAATTTAACACTCTCCTTCGCGTCTGGATTTGAAACTTTTCAGTAGGTCCACTTGAATTAAATGAAAGAAAATTATTAATGCTAGGAGTTGGCGTGAGTCAGACTCATGACTCCTGCTCTGATACGACGTAAAATATATGAAACAACCGATGTACTTTAAAAATTTACTGTTAGATTTATTGTTATCACGTAAAATATATGAAACAACCGATATACTTTAAAAATTTACTGTTAGAGAAAGGTGTTAAATATTTTTATATTTCACAATTATTTTTTTGAGAGAAAAACAACATGCTACTGTCTGCTTCGTTTATTACTATTTTTGAAAAATAAATTAATTGGCTAAAAATATAAATTAATTAGTTTTCGAACTTAGAACCTCAGAATGCATACGGTGTAGAGATGGTCGGCAAGAAAACACCAACTTAAAAAAAAGAAAAAAAATCATACCGATGAGGCGGGCGGAGGAGTCGGGGGAGTCGTAGACGGCGCACTGGAGGAAGTCCTGGTTGAGGCGGGCGGCGTAGTGGTGGGCCTCGACCTGCCGGGCGAGGTCGTGGGCGTAGAGCGCGAAGGTGCACGCGTGCTGCTTCATCTGCCGCACCGGCCGCAGCGCCTGCAGCGCCGCCGCCCCCTTGTCCAGCACGTGCGACCCCACCGTCGTCGCCCTCCCCGGCGGCACACCGCCGCCCTCTCCCCCCGCCACCGGCGTCGGCCCCGGTTTCTCGTCGCTCGACGCCATTTCAATTCCTTTCGCTTCTTCTACTCCTTCGGTCGCAGTGGGGGGGGGGAGGGGACTTTGTAGTAGCGGGGAGAAGTGGGGGGGTTTGGACGGGGCACGTGCCCCGTCGGTACACACGTGGCGGTTCGCATGCGCGCGAGGTGGCGTCTTTTTAAAAAAAATATATATTTTTTTTACTAACAGAGAAGCTTTATTGTGACATCTGTATTTCAGAAAGAAAAAAGAAAAAAGAAAACCTCTACACTTCTAGATTAACTACACTTATATATTAATTTAAAAATTATAACTTTTCACAAGCCACTTGTCGCTCACTGGTATATAGTCTTAAGAGGTCCTATAAGTACGCTTTAATTATAACTAATGGAGATACCCGCATGTTACGCCAGATCGATTATAAAAAATAAAAAAAAAATTAATATAATTAATAAAAAAATGTCAAAAAATAAAAAAATATATAAATTTAAAAAACTGAAGAAAAAGCAATAGCTGCTTTAGTAAAAATATAAGAATATAAATATAAGAAAGATGAAAAAGAATCAGAAAAAAAACTATAAGAATAATAAAAGTATATTTATAAGGCTAAATTACAGAAAATTTTTCTGTCAAAATTTGATTTTTCACTTTTTTCCTGTCATTTAAAAACCTACACTTTGCCCCCTTTTAAAATGAAAAATGAAAAATCTTCACAGAGAATACGGAGTTAACTTTGATGGCAAAATGACGAAAATGCCCCTCACCCTGTTCGTCTTCTTTCCAATCCTGCACACCTACAGCCTTCCTCCTTCATTATTCGCGCCTCCCTCGACCTCAACTCCGACTCCGTTTCCTCCACCTGCTTCCTCACTTCTCCTGCACCTTTGTTGCCCATCCATTTTAACGACGGTAGGGAGTAGATCGGGGCGGGTGTGGAGGGAGGGGTGGGCGAGGGCGAGGGCGAGGGCGAGGGCGAGGGCGAGGGCGAGGCGGCGGAGAAGGGCGAGGGCACGTGTGGGATCGGACGGAGGGGTGGGCGACGGCGAGGCGGCAGAGGAGGGCGAAGCAGCGCCGCGGGCGACGTCGGTGAGGAGGGATGAGGGGCATCTGGGAGAAAATTTCAAGGGCATTTTGGATATAAAAAAATATATAATAATAAAATATAAACGGAGCCCTAACGGAACACTGACAGCGGGGGCCAAAGTGAATATTTTTTATTTTATAAGGGGGCAAAGTGTAGGTTTTTAAATGACAGGGGGGAAAGTGAAAAATCGGATTTTGACAGGAGAATTTTCTGTAATTTAGCCTATTTATAATATCCGTAAAAGTTGGAAATTAAAATGTTATGTCTTATAGTTAGAGCCAGAAATTATAACTAATTAAAATTTGAGGACTAAAACATTATGTGCCTCATAGTTTGAGCAAGAAAATATAATGCATTAAAATTCGAGGACTAAAGTGCCACGCGTCTTATAGTTTGGAACCAAAAGCATAATTTACCTTTTTTATATTTTAATTTTATTTCAGACGAGGACAAAGCTCTATAAGTTATGTCAAATCATCTAATAAATTTTAGAATGTCTAATTGTTAAAATTAAAAGTCGACCAATCATATTTTTAATATTTCAAAAATAATAAATATGAAACTGATCGCTCATCATACTATAAATATAGCATTGAAGATTGACATTAAAATCAAAGTAAAAACGTATAGAATTTTTTAAAACTATAAACTATTTTGAATTAACTATCCAACCTTTTAAAATTTTATTTTTATTATTCAACCTTTCTACATATTAAATTTGAGTCAGTCAACGATACTTTGACTTTAAAATTTAAATACGTTGTTTAGCTTATAAATTTAGTTAATATACTTTATGTGATTTTCACAACTAAATTTATTAAAATAAATATTAATTTAAATTCTATCAATCTTTTTTTATTATTTATTGTACAATTTATATCTAAATGATCAATATTATAAAATTAAAATTTATGTTTAATACGTCTAATCTACACTATTTAAAAATTATGTGTAAAAAATTATATATTTTAAGTTTTTATAATAAAAGAAAAAAATTTAAATTAAAAAAAATCAATTCTTTCCGTCCTAATTAGTGGAGAGTGAAGAGAAAAAAATAAAATAATAATAATAATAATAATAATAATAATAATAATAATAATAATAATAAAAAAAGGCTAGCGCAGCTCCAGCCCACCACCCTCACCCTGGAAAAAATCTAAAATGCAACGGATGCATATGCTGACGTGACGTCCAAAATCAATCAAATCTTTTCTTTTAGGTATATATATATGTCCCATCATAATTATAAAAAATTATTTTTATTATACTTTTTTTTTTAAAAGGAAAAATATAATTGGCTTGTTATTGATGACGTGGTGCAAGCGTGACACAATAGACTTCCTCCTCACCCTGGCCCCAGACCCGCCCCCTCCCGCTCCTGCGCTCCCTCCAGCTCCCCTTCCTCGTCACGTGGACGAAAAAAAACTGAGGATTCATATAATAATAATAAAATATAAAATAAATAGATTATAATAATAATAATTATTATTATTATAATATTTTGTATGTAGAGATAATATTATTTATTTTGAAACTGATAATGTCGGTGTAGTAGAGTTTGAAGATCTGTGCATGAATTATATTGTGCATGCATGAACCGGTTCACCACGTTTAATTATACAACGTTTGATAATTTAGTCTCGACCTGAGGATGACAACGTGAACGGATTAGTACGGGTTTGATTTAAGATGATTTAAAGACCACAATATGAACCAGTTAGTGGAAAACCAATCTATTTTGTTTCGGATGGTTCGAATTGGCTTTTGGATTTAAGATTCCTTCTACTGCAAATTCAAACACATCTATTAGTTGCTTCAGACCTGTCTATCCAAATAACTATGTTGATATTAGGCTAAAATAATATTTTTTAACTATTGCTATTACATCAAATAATAATTTAGGAATGTCAACGGTCGGATTCAGGGCAGATTTTTAAAAACCCCAATCCGAACCCGACTACTAAATCCGAAATTCGAATCCAAATCCGAATCAGACGGATTTTAAAAATCCATATTCAAACCCGAATCCGACCAAAATCTGAACCCTGAACCCGAGTCCGAACCCGAAAATAATTATTTTTTTACAATATTTCAAATTCACTCCGTTTGGATTCGAATTCGAATAAAATTTTAAATATCCGTATCCATCGACATCCATACGCGTACAGGCCCAATGTCCGGTAGGAGATGGATGAGAGCCAATCCTATCAGTCCAACCGCGTGGCTTACGCTCTGATATCGGGTCGGATCTTTTCCATGTATAAATCCACATCCGATAACCGCCCCTTTTGTGAACCCTCTCCGACCATTCGCTCCCCACCCCCCCCCACCCCCCTTCGTTGTCCGAGACCTCGTTATCGCTCATATTATCCACTTCTTCTTCTTCTTCCTCTTCTTCGTCTTCTTCCTCCTCCTCTTCTTCGGCTCCAAACCCTAGCCCTCTTCCCCTCGACGCCCATGTCCGCGGAGAGATCCCTCTCCTTCGAGGCATGGGAGGAGATGCAGCGCCATGGGCAGGATCTGGCGGATCGCCTCGCCCAGGGCTTCACCGGCCTCATCCAATCCCACATCGCCCCTCCCCACTTCGCGTGGCCCCCCTCGCCCCCGAAGAACCCCTTCGATCTCGACCTCCACCACGCCGCCGTCGATCACAAGGAGCTCTTCCCCTCCGCCGCCACCATCTTCCATCTCGGCGGCCGGATGGGCCAGGCCGGGGCCGATTTCGGCGCATACATCAACGGCGTCGTCCAGCAGTTCTTCCGGCGACTCCCGGCGCCGTTCCGGCAGGAGGAGGGCGGCGCCGCGGCGGTGGCGGCGGCGGCGGAGAGGAGGAGGTGGGACGAGGCCGCGGAGAGGCGCGGCGGAGGCGAGGCAAAGGGGATCGGGTTGGCGGCGGAGCGGCTTGGGGATCGAGGGTTTGTGGGGGCCGCCACTGCGAGCGCGGGGAGTAGCTTGGATGAGGATGAGGACGAGTTCGGATTCGATCTCGGGGCCCTCGGGCGTTTCAAGAGGCCACGAGTAAGATTTATGCTTAATTACTGCCATAATTTCATTTCATGATAACTGTATTAGTTTAATTGATGGACTCCTGGATCTGAACCCCGAAAGCTACTTGATGTTATCTCTACTACTGTTTAGGATTGCGATTTGAAAATCTCTTCGATGAGCTTTCCCAAAAATACTACATTAAATTGAAGCAAGATGATGGTGGAATAGTGTTGCATCTAGTTTTTGCGCATGTAATCAGTAGCATAAGGACACTGCTTTCTAAACTGAGATATCTAAGGAATTATTTAGTGCAGCAAATTTGATTCTAATGTGTTTTTTTTCTAGTGAATAAATGTTTGGCCAAAAGAGTAGCTTGGAAATGGTTAGAATTACTTACTAGGTTATATTTAATAAAAATCGATGTCTTATTTCCACCAAAATTGGCTTAGAAAAATGCCTTTTCTGCAGTCCTTTCTTTCAGATGCTTACCATTATGATCTTCAGGATCTATTGATGCATCCTACTTAAACTTGTCGTATTCGGTACGTGTGAGATGAACTTGACTCATTTGAGTGCATGCAGAAGTTCATCTTGTCGTTTACCGGAACTTTAAACTTGTCTGTAGGACTTGAAGCTATATTTTCTGCATTCGGTTGATTTTAATTTGTTTCCTCATTTTGGAGTAGATCATTCACCAATTTGATTTATTATGTGTTGAACTGGTTAGAGGCAGCTTGAGTAAGTCGCTAGTTATGACTGAAATATCGGAAAAGAATTACTGCAATTTGTAGCATGTATATGCGGTGAATAGTATTTTGTCTAAATGCGCAATCTTTATGTAATACCTGCTGAAATGTTCAACACTTCGAATATAAAATCTATATCTATGGTGAATGCTGACATTCAGTATGAAACACAGGGCACAATAAATATCACTTCATCGTATAATAGTAGAAACCAGGAAATTGAGAGTTCTTTAGTTGCAAGAGGAGACTTATGGAGGGTGGAGGCATCACGTGGGGGGTCGACTGCCGGAAATGAGAATTCACCTCTTTTCCTTGTTCAGCTAGGACCTGTGCTATTTGTTCGAGATTCAACGCTTCTATTACCTGTTCATCTATCAAAGCAACACTTGCTTTGGTATGGTTATGATAGGAAGGTAAATTCTTCTTCTTGTGTGTCATAAACGTGCTTGATTTTTCTTACCGACGACAAATTGTTGGTTTTAGGTTCTTTGCTTGTGTAATGAAATTGTTGAATTTTATAGACAACTTTTTTGTAACTCATGTTGTTAATTTTTCTATTCTTGCACTTGCTATCTATTCTTTTGTTGATCGAGTTAGATATTTGTTTGCATATGCAGTTTTCATATACTGACAGAATGGATTTTTCGCATTATAGAACGGAATGCATTCGCTATGTCCAGCATTATGGTCGAAACATAGACGGTGGTTGTTGATGTCAATGATCTGTCTCAACCCCCTTGCTTGTGTAAGAATCTCAATTTTCCTCCATTAATTACTTTATTTATGTTCTTTGCAATTATGTTACTCCTTCCAGTTTTTCTAAAACATTTATACAATTGATTCTTTATTGGCGACTCCCAACAAAATTGATACATCATTGTCTTCTATTTGTGCGTTTATGTCTTATAGGCTTTTTGTTATGATTTTTTTTTTGCCACGGTAGTCTTCTCAGTACCCAAGCTAAAGAGTTGATTTTATATTCTAGGGATACAATTACCAGTGCATCTAATAAAATAAACAGGAAAATGAAACTAAACTGTATTGGTATCATTGTATTTTTAAAGCAGTACATATATTAGCTGAATCTTCTAATTTCTCTTCTTATTGTTAGATCATGACCTATACTAAAAGGATTATCTACTCGGAAATCCTGCTAGTTCCTATTTCAGCCAAAATGTCTAACGCTTTATCTTCAAAAAAAATGTGAAAGGATGTCTTCTTGACAAATAAAAATTGGTTGTATTTGACACCAAAGTTGCTGATTTGGTGCTTTGTCCCAGTCGTTTCTGGATCTGCAGTTTCCAAATGGGCAGCTCACATATGTGGCTGGTGAGGGGTTGACAAGTAGTGCATTTCTTCCTCTTTTTGGTGGGTTGCTTCAAGCTCAAGGCCGATATCCGGGAGAAACAAGAATTAGCTTTTCTTGCAAGGTTAGCATTAATACAGGCTTATATCTTCCAACCAAATGTAGAAATATCATATGTGGTTATGTGTATCTCTCATTCTTTGTATATTAGTTAATATGACGTCTCGTTTAATTCTCTTAAGCTTTATTTTCCTCTTTACTTTCTTTAATAATGCTTATCAGACTAACGGCTCTAAAAGTTTGTTATTCTTTTTACGTAGAACAAGCGAGGTACTCGAATAACCCCAATGCTGCAGTTGCCCGACAAATCTTTTTCCCTTGGGATTACACGGGCCATAGCTTGGAAGAGATCTGGTGTTATGGTTCGACCCAGTGTCCAACTCAGGTCAATTATTTGCCTCTTCCCAAAAATTTTGGGTTTCGTCTTTACGATTGTTTTCCATGCTATTCATTCATGGTCTAAATATAATGAACTATATTGCATTTTGAAATGTTTATCTAAACTTAATAATGTTTGATTTCAGCTCCTGACCTTTCATTATTTTTTATTTAGTACCTTTAAATATTTTGTTATGTTACAGAATATTCTGTAAAAAGTTCAAAAACACAGTTTGTTCTGATGGGAAAGTAATGGAATTAAAACAATGAAAGGCTAGGTACCGAATAAAGACTTTTAAAGATCAGATATCGATTTCAAAATGCCCTGCATGTTTCACCTTAAAAGTTTGATACATATTTTACTCCTGCATTGTTGAAGTCGGTGCATCTTGTGCTACTGTTGTTATTTGTACACTTGCACTCTTTCTCCTGAAGTTGAATCTAACCACTTTTCCATTTACTTTTAAACTTGTTCAGTGTATGCCCCACGTTTGGAGGAAGTGATCCTGGGCTTCGTGCAGAGCTCATCCATTCCGTGAAGGATGAAGTGAATATAATCTGCGGCTGCTCTTGCTCGACCTATCCTTCTGCTTTTGCCTCGCTTTCTGTAAGTTGTTCTTTCTCAGACTGGCAGCATTGCTGCATTATACAAATTGATATGAAGAAATTAATCAGTCTCATTTCAATCGACAGCTGGGGAGGTCTAAGTGGAATGGGCATGTGGGGAGCTCGGGAATTGTTATCAGCGCGGAAACACCTTTAAGCAACATTGGCCGACCATCACTCTCGGTTCAACTAAACAGTGGTTTTGAAATTTAGCCGCGCCCTCTCCCAACTGTACAGATCACTGTGTATATGACTAATGTCACTGTCGATAGGCCTGCAGAAACAGATCTATGCATGATGAAATGCCTGTTTCATTTTCTTTTTTAATACATAGATAGGATTAGAACCTATTGTGGGTATTTTCTCCATACAGGAAATTTTGATTGGAAGAACTCTCAGCAGCATCGTGGAGATTATGGTTCGAGGCAAATTGGAAAGGGACGCAATTGATGGCTGGAAAGCAAAAGTTTGGAGAAGAAATATATGAAGTGGGTCAAACTAATCTGAAATATTTATGTAAATCCAATAGTTTCCCCAGTCCCTGTTTTTAAATTTTTTTTGAGTTTTGCCTGGATAAGAGACGATCTTCAGCAATAGCTGTTGAAAAGTTGTATGGATGCAAGATTTCTCTATGCTTTTCTTTGTTGCAACTCACTGGTTGCAGGGAGACGGTCATGTAAATTGGTGTTAGATGTCTGTGTTAAGTCTACCTGTTGTGCATAGTTTAAGTTGTGATACTTCAGTGGATTTTCTGCTGTGCATATTTTTGTTCTGCTTGGTATCCAATTATGGTGGATGGACTCTAATCTGTTTCAGACTAGAGTTTCTGCAGCTACTGGGTGTTTGAAAAGGCTAATGGCAACAAATTAGTTGAATTCTCTTCTACAACTTTCATCAGAAATGAGCTTTGATCCGGACAAGTACTAACCACTTTATGTGCTTTAACCGAAGTTTCTCACCTTACTTATTAACAAGTTTCGTGAGGAACAAAAGTGAGAAAGGTGTAAACAAAAGATCCCAAATCTGTGGGATAAAATGCAGGCCTATGCACAACCAAATCCCAAGTTTCCCGAAGAATGATACCCGAGTTCATGTCTAAAATCCAAGCAAAAATTCTTGTGCACAGGTCCACGCGTGCACTCACCCACAAACCCATTCACACACCACACACCCATACACCCACGCAGGTCGAACCATTGGAAGCATATGAAGGAGAGAGAGGAAGCTACGGATGGCAATAACACTATTTATGGTGCACTTTTACAGTATGTTCTCAAAGCAGAACAAAAAAGAAAAAAAAAATAGGTAGGTAAAATTTTAGCCCAATATGGATATGAATATCTAATTTTTGAAAACTTGTTACTCTAACAAATTTTGCTTCAATCACAATAAATACGACACAAAAAACAGGCGCTCTTGATTTCAAGTGGATATTTCTTTTTAATGAGCATCTCATGCATAGTTTGAAGACGACGTTAGGACGCGCCCTCGTGGATTCGCATTCTGCTACAAGTCCGCAAAGAAGTCGGACACTGAAGTACTTGATCGACTCTTGCCATGCCTCTTTCTCTTTGACTCTGTAAATTAAATTTCACATAACAACTTAAATTAAAGCAACTCAACATTGTATCAAACAAAATTCAGCATTATCAGCATGGTTCTAATAGAGCAGTAAGTGCACAAAGTAGTTTTAACATCAAACAAGCAAAATACTGATGATCTAAACAGGTTTGAGAACAAATGGAAGACAAACTCACTTTTTGATGACACGGCGGGTTTAAAGTCTACATCCATCTCAGCATCATCACTATCGGCTTCATCCGGAAGCCTATCTTGGGTATTTTGATTACCATCCAAGAGCTCTTGCAAGTCCCAAAGCTACGCGAAGCAAACAGGTAGTTTCATTGTTAAAAAAAATGAAAAATAAAATCTTTAAACAAGTTAAATATGCAATAATATGTGTGACAATTAAAGATAAATCTCGATGCTACCTTCATCATTTGGTCATGTGAAATGCTAGCAAGAAATTTTCGATCATGTGAGAAATCTGCAAGAGAAATAAATAGAATTAGCTCATACATATCTGAGGTTGGCTTTCAAGAATCCTAGCCACCTTAATCAAGGAAAAAAGGAACTATAGATTTTACCAAGCCGTTCTATTGGGTATTCTGAGTGCTCGGCAAGAGGCTGGATAATTCTGTTTGGCAAAATACCGACCAACCTGTGGAAAGCCCAAAAATGCTAGTTTACAACAGTGAAATTTCTCAACGTTCACACTGAAGAAAATTTGAAGTTACAAGAAGAAATTAATTCATACCTGATGACCCCATCCTCTGACCCAGATATTATAGTATCTTCATCAAGCTAGAAAAGAAGTAGATTTTAGAAAGCGTTAATTGGAAAATTACAACAAGAACAGAACAAGAAAATGAATAATGAGCTGTCCCCTCACCTTCAATAAAGTATCAACTGACATGGGGTGCCCAAGGAAACGGTCACTGCTCACAAACTCAGAATGTTTAGTTGGTTTAGATAACGAGACTGCATCTTGTAAAAAGAGTTGTAGAAGTGCTAGACTAGTACTCAAACATACAACTGACGAGAGGATAAAAAGAAGGCAAACTAATCTATGGTTAATATACAATATCTAGAAACAAGAGATCATGCTCCGTGACGGAACACCTACACAATAATATTCAATGTAGTTACCAATCCTACCAAAACTTTCATGTTCCAATACCAAGTAATTACCTGCAATCCTTAAAGTGGCCCCAGGAATATAGCAACAAAGCACCAGTCTGAGTTCCACATATAACTTTTCGACCATTCTGTGAAGAATAACAAGGCCATCAGAAGAAAATCAATCAGATCTTATAAACTTGCTCACAGCAATTCAAGCAATAAGAAAAAAATTAGTCTTCTTTTCTGTGCTGCATTGCATACTGAAAAGAACTCACCATGCAGAATATATATGTTATATTGATATCTAAGCAAAACCTTTTAGAACGAGAAGAGAATGAAAGATTAAAGGTTAAGGTTAACACTAATAGAACCTCGCAAACTATAGGTCCTTTTGAAATATGTCCCTTCATTAAAATTACCTCAGAAATTATAAGGCAAAAAAAAAGAGAGCTTCTATCAAGCACAAAGATGATGAAACTCTAATGAAAACAATCAATAAGTTCCCAATCACTTCCCACCAGTTTCTGGCTAAAACAAAATATTTATTAACGCAGAGAACATAGCTAGTTAGCTACATTTAATGCAGTTCTTCCAGGTAAAAGTAGGTAAAGAAAAAGAAAAAGCTCAGATATTGAAAGGAAAAAAAAATTACCTTCACTATAACCACTGATAATAACTCATCTTCAGAAAATTCAGACCGGCTTTGTACCTGTTGGTAACAAATAGACTAAAGATTAACAATACGACATACCATACATAATCAAATAAGAAGATCCTCAATATAAGACTCAGTAATTTTCTATAAGAAGAAGGAAAGGAAGATCAGCTGCTCACTTTGTTTTTACGAAGATTGCAAACTGATAGAGACCCATCACCACTGTAAACAACAACAATTACAAGACAGAGTTTAAACTCTCCATGAGAAACAAAAGGACAAAGAATACAGCATATAACTGCTCCTAAATGAAGTTAAAACTATGATGACGGTAACATATTTCCTCACAACTAAACCATTCTGCTACAATGATGCAAGAAAGTCAAATTTGTGCTGTATGAGATTCTCTCTTTATCAACTTAAACTATAGGAAATCATATAGTTGTTATATAAACATGATAAGAAGTGGAACACAAATTGTGCCTCATCCTAACCACGCTTTCGATAAACTATAAATTCCTGTAAAAGTACTAGAAGAAGCTAGTTATTAATAACAGTACGGTAGAGAAAGATATAAAAGCAGAGTTATCAAATATCAAGTATAGAAAAGTTGAATTGAAACAATACACAAGATAAAAATGCACAACATACCTTGTCGCCAGAAGTTGTGTGGTATCAGCGGCAAATGTCATGTCGGAAATATAATCTTCATTAGCCTGAAAGGAATTACAGCAGACAC
Organism: Puya raimondii; assembly: GCA_016920855.1. Taxonomy (NCBI): domain Eukaryota; kingdom Viridiplantae; phylum Streptophyta; class Magnoliopsida; order Poales; family Bromeliaceae; genus Puya; species Puya raimondii. The sequence goes on along the minus strand of JABWPP010000049.1, from coordinate 36,521,083 downwards.
GTTGTCGTGTGTCCCATACCTGCACGACCGGACAGCATCTATCTACATCAACATAACTTTGCAATCCCATTGCAGAAATATCGCCAAACATTTGCGGCCATAAACCAAACAGCAGGGTAATTATAGCCAGATTTTGAACTCAGTGAGAACGAGTACTACGCAATGCACCTTTATGCACCCTTCATCATCGCCGGATGCTACCGTCGTCTCCGTCAAATTAACTAGGCGATTAATCGCGTCCCTTAAAACCAGAAAAAGAGATGAAAATGAAGAAGTGCATCTTAGAAAAACAAACTAAAAGAGTTATTAGCAGAATCATTTAAGCTAACCCGTGAGCATCCTCCAAACGGGCAATGGTAGTCCCCGTCTCCACGTCCGTCGCGAGAATTGAACAATCCGGCGATGCCGTTAAAATTACTGAAAACGCCATGCGAACAGGGTTAACAAGATAATTACGCGGAACAATTAAAAATCCAAATTTTAATCCAATTATAGATCATTACCGCGTCCCGAATCCACAAACCTAACAGCTCTACATGATTCGTCATGAGCACGAATCGCCAACAACCTGGCAAGTATACTTCTCTATCAAATCTAACCAGATGAAAACCCTAAACTTGTGAACAATCTACATGATTATAGTTGCAAATGATATGGAAAAGTAGGAAGATTCACCTCTCGGGTTGCGCGTCGGCCGCATAACGATACCTGGGGATTCGAATTCGAGTGAATCGGGGTGTTCGATCTGATGAATTGGAGTTGTAATTAGGTTAAAATACTTACAAGTGGAGATCGCCATTGATGAGAGCCGCGGCGACGAGAGGGGACGAAGGGTGGAAATCGAGATCGAAGGGGAGCTTCCCGAGATTGATCTCCATGGTCGGGGTGTTCCGAAGCTCCAATTCCACGCCGGGGGAAAGAGAGCTCACAAAACAAAAAGACGAAGAAAACAGAGCGATTAGGGTTTTAGGGTTTGGAGAGGGGGGTGACTACTGTTCCATGAACCGGGCTCATCCGTAAATTTGTGCACCGGCGTATCCATCCACCGTTACTTTGCTCAAGTGGTGGACGGTGGAGATTGAAGTTTTGAACGTGATGAAGGGTGGATCGTCGGATCGCTGCATGTATGTACGGATGCACCGGGCGCAGACCATTAAAAATCTTCGTTAGGACTTTTTTATAAAATAATTTTATAAATTTTTATAATTTGTGAAATAACCGTGTCAAATTTTTATTTAGCAAACTAATTCTTTAAACGCGGTGAATCATTCACCGCATTCAAAAAAATAAAATAAGCAGGGATATGTATAGATAAGACGGTGAATCATTCACCGTCTTTAATAACCGTATGAAATATTCTGAATGCGGTGAATGATTCACCGTATTTAGAGAATTAATTTGCCCAATACAAATTTGATAGAGTTATTTCATAAATTACAAAATTTTGAAAAATTATTTTATAAAAAAATCCTCCGTTAGGTTACATCTATGCATACGATATATGAGTGGGCAGAAAACGGCCCAGGCCAGCAAAATCTCTAGCTTTATTTTTTGGTTTAGAAGTTTTCAAAATTATTAAAAACAATATTAGTGAGTTTGACAATTAAGATAAATTAGGATTACAAGGATCCAAACTAAAATGAAAAATTAATTATACTCATAGAATCAAGTGCAAGCAGCTGCTTAGGTGATAAAAATTTTTAAGAGCCCGTTTGATTCGCGTTATGTATCATTACTGGTTATCTAAATATTATTAATAATTTAACATCTGCTATTCAGATTACTACTAATAATATATCCCTTTTAATTCTGGGAGAATAACGCTAACCAAACAGGCTCCAAAGAAAAGGAATTCAATAATTCCATAATTCACAGAGATTCACCATGTATATAAGAGTAAAATATGCGTATGTACGTAGGTATGCATGTGTGTAACCATTTAAAAAAAAAGAAAAAAAAGAAAATCATATCGACTCAATTATCAGAAGGCAACATACTACAAGCATCATTTGTACCAGCCATAATGGGAAAGGGAAAAAAGCAGCATAGATTTTTGAAGCTCAGAAAGAATTAGAGATTTTACATTTCTCCCCAACAGAATAAACACAATAATAGGCCTCTTAATTTCCCTGCTGGAGAACAAAATTTTTGCATAGGAAAGAAAAGAATAAAGAAGAAGATTCGGAGTTCCTGCGACATGCATAACCCTCTTTTATCTTCTTCAAGCTCCAAGCTCTGGAACATACTGCATCTACTTCTCTACTTGTATTCTCTTGTCCCGAATCGGTAGAGGAATCGGCTTCTGAGCCTCATGAGGGTGATCCGGCCCCTCGTACACCTTGAGGTGAGTGAAAAGAGCTCGTCCGAGCTGCATAGTATCCACGAAACCAGAGCGGTAGATATTTAAATAATTTACTAGAAGAAATGAGAAAAGTGAGTAGAAATGCACCGCTTACAGCCTGTTTGTTTGCTCGCAACTAATTTCCAGGTTAAAAATAATTTTCAGTTGAACTGAAGTTCATGTGAAAATTACTTTCGCACTGTTGTTTGTTTGATAGAAGGTTCAACGAAGTTCAATGAAAAAGGCGTGGAGAACTTTTGCTGACTTACCGTATGCAGAAACTGTTGGGTGTGTGTAGCATGTTGCAAGCGTGAAAATATGTGCACATTTAAGCATATCAAACTATTGATCTAAAAACTTTTGTGGATACGAATTGTTCAGTATCTAAACACAATTATCAAAATGCGGCTTGATGATACTAACCCTACCTATAAGCAACAATAATAAAGAATGATAAACGAATCTACTTTTTTATATTTTTATTTTTTGGTGACAAGGGAAGTAGTACTGATAGAGATGTTGCTTTACCCGTCCTTTAGGCAGCATGCCGCGAACCGCGTGCTCAATTATTCTCTCGGGAATTCTATTTTGAAGCTGATCGAAAGTCTCCACCGTCATACCTCCAGGTCTTCCTGAATGCCTCCTGTAAAGTTTCTGGGTCCTCTTTTTACCAGAAACTGCGACTTTCTCTGCATTCACCTGTGTGCACGTATAGCGTGTATAAAGACGTCAGTAATCATTATAGTGGATCTGACATCATACAATCATTATAGCGGGTGACGGCAAGAGGAAAGTCTCTACAAGTCATGAGAAACCATTTGCAGATATGTACTTCTCAGACCCTATGAATGTCTCTAGCCGAGGAGTACTTTGAACAAATGAAGCAATTATCTACTGTTGGTGTATCCACCAATCATGCTACTTACTAAGAAACACATACAATGGAATTTACTCAATTTGAAACTGAAAACCTGTGGCGAGCTTCTATCTGTGTTTCAAATTATAAAAACCATGTGTCAGGTTGATTAAAAAATGTAATTTGCACCAATACAAGTTAATTTGAGTAATATAGTACAATGTAGCAATGAATTGTTCACATTAAATCATTTAGCAATCCTGTGACGTGGCCTCAATTTCTCAACTGAGGGATATTAATATTGAAGTGAAAATGGAAATACAGAGTTCTACGCACCTACAAGACTAATGTGACAGACTTGCAGGGGGGAAAAGGTTTCATCGTAAAAGCAGCTCCAAGAAACGATTAAACTCATTTCACCCCTAAACCTTAATAACCAGTCAATGGATACAGTTTGGGAAACAAACTATAGATTGGCCACCTAAAAGGCAAGGTGAGTGGAAAAAAGATAAACCAACTAAACTTCATAATGACCAAATATGTATAAAAAGAAGCTATGTCAATAAGCTTTTCTCCTTATAGAAAATGTACCACAATAACATATGCCCCCATGTCCACACTTGGAGTATAGGTTGCAAGATTCTTTCCCCTAATATGTATCGCGATAGTTGATGCCAACCTTCCAAGAATTTTATCGGTTGCATCGACGATATACCATATCTTCTCTGTGGATATATGATCTGCAGCCTTAGGGTACCAAGTTTTGTTCCAAATATCCTGGAAAAAAAAAGAGAGTAAAACACAAATCTTACTAGATGTAGCATAACTTGGAACTTCAATATAGAGTATTTTGTGTAAGAATATCTTTATTTAGTCATAATTGAACAGCGGCGCTTATAAAGCCAGATCCTTTTCATCGTCCATTTTCATCTTAGCGCTTGTTTGGCTGCGTTTTTGCTTCTGCTTTCAACTGCAGCTACCATACTCTGGTACAGCAGAAGAGTTTTTGGCAAACAGATGAGACCGAAGCTTCTGCTTTTGAAAGAAGCTAAAATGAAATTCTGAGCCCGAAATGCAAAAAGCTCCAAATTTGGAGCTTCTCCTTCTACTGCCAAAAGAAGCCATTGCAGCGATTTTAATATAGTGCTTCCCCTAATAGCACCGCTTAAATTCGTGCCCACTAACTAAAATTCACCATTTTCGACCCCGTTTTCACAATTCAGAACAATTTTTACAGTTCGGAGCAGCTCTAGGCACAAATTTTAAGCTATTTCAACAACCTACGCTACCTCCTTCCAATCGCAAACATTTGTTTTTTTTTTCCGATCAAAACAACGAAAACATAAGAGGATAATTAGTTTTTTCTACTCAGAAACTCAACAATGAGATCTTAAAACCAAAAACAACAGAAAATGCCAGAGAAAGGAGATTACGGGGCCAAAGATTTCGTCTCCTTCGAACATAAACCGCTGATCCCTAGGGATCACGGCGACCTGCTGCTTCTGCTGTTGCTCGCATCGGATCGGGGAAAAGGGAGCGACTCGAGAGGAGGGTTTCGCAAGGGCTACGGCGAGTCGAGAGGAGGAGCTGAGGAAGGGGGTTCGCCATGGGGAGGGAAACGAGGGTTTCTCCGCGGAGACGAACGCGGAGGTGGGAATCGCCACCGCCATTAGAGAGCAGCAGAGTGGTGGAGTGGGGGAGGAGGGGACGAGGAACGGATAGGATAAGAGTAGAGATAAAGGTTTTATTCGACTCCAACAAATGAGACCCGACCCGCCCCACCCGCCCCACCCGGCTCCGTTTTTTTTGCCGAACCCGATTTGAACCACTGGCTTATTGGGTCGGACCGGACCTTAAATTTCGACCGTAACATTATAATGCTTCTGTGCACTACGAGATTATCCGAACCCACGATCTACACTATTAAACTTAATCAAAGCTATTTGAACTTTTAAACTTCGAATTTCACAATTTTATGACACATTTGTCTTGTATTTAAATGATCTCAAAATTAATAATTTTAATGGTCAATATAACGTAAATTTGGGACCACTAGATCAGTTAAAATAAAATAATTTTTTATTTGTTCAATAAACTACTAAGCAAATATAAATTTCACTATATGGGATTATTTTAATACCCGCGACTATATAATGCATTGCTTATGGTTTGGTTTCTATTGAGTGGATTAGTTAATGTTCAAAAAATATTCGCCTATATTTCATATATATCAAACGAGCTACCTAAATTGACTTATGTGAGCCAATGGACCGTTTTAATTTGACCATGGGCATCAAATGGTGTGCCACCTCAACCATACTCTCATGCAAATAATAATAATTAAAAAATACAAAGGAGATTAATGGATATATATTTGGAATAGTTTGCTTGATGCTAGCTAATTAACTTGTCATTTTTTAATGCTTAATAAGTTTTGTATGTGTCAATTAAAATGCCTTTAAATCATATTTATATTTGTAGATGACATGCATCATTTACTGGGCTTTTTGACATTTTTGTTGACATTAAAGCATATTTATATTTGTAGATGTTGGAGATTAAATTTGTGACTCACATAAGCGTCGACTTTTATTTTAGCACAAAAGTCGTGAGACCATCGGAACTCTCACTCACAATTGCATAGACGTTGTTCTTTCGACTTCAGTAAAATGGAGTGCGATATCAAATTAGTAGAACCCTCAAGTTTCTCGTTATTCGACTTTTCGCTCTCAAACAGCCTCTTATTCACCAAGTCCATACTCTCTTGATTCTTGTTGAGATATAAACACTAGAAATCTATGTGAAGAAAACAAAAGGTCCATTTTGTTACTCCTATGTCTAAAATACTCAACTGGCCATCATAGCTAATATTTTTATTTATAAAAAAATAGTACATGTACACTCTATAATAGTATGTATATTTTACACCGTCATCAAAAATTTAGTATAAAAAAATAATAAGACTAGTAAATTAATATGAATCTTTGATTGCATAGAATATAAGTTTTACACGTGCAAGTTGCACCGTTCTTCAAGTCATACAGAGAGAAAGGCAAAACAAAAAAGTATAGTTAGATAATTCCTACAAAATAATTAGGGTGCGAATTTGGATGCTATCTTTTTCTAATATAAAAAGGGCGCAAATTAATAATTACCATTCAACAAAGTTGGTTGTTAATTAATAAGAACATTAGTTAGGAGATTGGTGCTTTAAATTTCTTGTACCTCGGTTTCAAAATATCCTTTATTAGAGAAAACTATTAAGTGCATTTGGTGCACAGCTTGCACAACACTCCAAAAACTATAACGAGTCGTTAAAACTAGTGCTTAATTCATTAAATGTATAGTATATATAATATATTTTGTTGAGAGAAATGTATAGTATAAAAATCAAAAGACTATATATAAAGTAAAATAATTAACAAATGCCTATTTTCAACAAATGGAACTATATACGTGTGTATGCCATTGGTTCTCGTGATTAATTTATACGTATTTATTAGCTTTTAGAGATTGATGAGTTTTACCTCGTAGAAGCAATTAGAATCACAAAAAAAATTGAATCTTTTCCCACATAATTTATGTCATTTTATTTTGCACTGTTATAGTTTAAAAAAAATTATTTTATTATTTTATAACATTTTTATATCACTATAAAAGTCCGCTGCTAAATGTGGTACTAAAATACAAAACTTCATAAATTAACTATAGGATTGTAAAGTCGTGCAATTTATAAATCACAAGATAACAAAATATAATATTTTAGTAGCCTACAGCTTAATTTAATCATCGTCTGTCTTATAGAATATATTATTTTACTATCTTATTTAATGAGATGTCATTAGAGTAAAAATGCGCTAAACTCATGAAGACTAAATGAAATTTACCTTATTTTTAAGATAAGTTAGTACATAACTTATCTGAATTATGCACGATTTTGAATCGGCTAGTGAACCTTTTAAAATTTTGATTTTGATTTCCAACCTTTCAATTTGTTTGCTTTGAGTCAGCGAACAGTATTTTGACTTTAAAATTAAGCTAACTACTTAACTTTAATAAATTTATAATTATAAAAATTGCATGAAGTATATTAATTAAACCAGTAAAGATAAACGAGATATTTAAATTTTAAATTCAGAACGTCGCTGACCAACTCAAATCAAATAAATTAAAAAATTGGTCAGTAAAATTAAAATTTTGAAAGATTAGGTAGCCAACTCAAAATAGTTCATAATTCAAATAAGATCTATACGTTTCTACCTATTTTAGTAATTTCAATAAGGGTTAATTGCATACAGCTCCCTGCAAACATATCGAATAACAAATATATTCCTACAAAGTTTAACTTTTCATGTCTCTGCAAAAGTCCAATGATATTCATATTAGCCCTTCTGGTTTGTTACCGCTAGAGCACTGTTTATTTTTTTAACAGCAGATAATTGAAATGATATTTTTGTCCTTACAAATATATCCCTCCAAAAGTTTCAACTGTAGAATTATGCAGAAATGTCCTCTCAAAAAATATTTTACCCAATAATATAAAAGGGGTAAAAAAGTCAATTTAACTCATGCACTAATCGGGATTAAGTATTTTACTTATGGTTAACTATATTTTTCTAACGGATCCTAGCAGCAGGGGTATATTTGAAAATATTAGGACTTTTACAGGGATAAAAATAAAAAGTTGAACTTTGTAGGAATATATCTGCTATTCGATATGTTTACAAGAAGCTGTATGCAATTAACCCTAATTTTAATTAGGATTAATTGCATACAGGTCCCCGCAAATATGGTGAATTGCAGATATATTCCTGCGAAGCTCAACTTTCATAAGTTATCCCTACAAAAGTCCTAATATTTGCAGATATGTCTCTCTGGTTAAGATCCGTTAGAGAACCGTTTATTTTTTAACAGTAGACTCGTGAAATGACATTTTTGCCCTTACAAATATGTCACTCCAAAAGCTGGATATGAAGAAGAAGAAGAAGAAAAAGGAGGCGGCGGAGGCGATCGCCCATCAAGGACGCCATCGACGCCTCCGACGATGCCGCCCGGGCCGCCGATGCCGTCGGCGGCGCCCGTGACGATGGCCCACGCGGGCACGACGACAACGAGGAAGAGGAAGGGAAAGAAGAAGAGGAAGATGGGTAAAATTGTCAATTTTAATCATGGTTAAGTGTTTTAACTGTGGTTAACCAACGGATTCTAACGGGAGGGACATATCTGATAACATTAGGACTTTTAACTTATGAAAATTGAACTTTGCAGGGATATATCTGCAATTCACCATGTTTGCAGGGACCTGTATGCAATTAATCCTAATTTTTAATTAAGTTGTAAGAGTGGTGCATGAAATATAGGGATACACCAGGTGCAGGCAATAGATAATAAATTTCGCGAGCATCGAGATGATGCGACCAAGCTGCCACTTGCCAAACGGATCGGGCAACGGGACGGCGGGGGTTGGTCGGGTCTCAGCTCCCTTATTAGACCAGTCAACGCCTAATCTTTCCTCTTCTCCCATCTCCCTCCCCAACTCCTCTTCTTCTTCTTCTTCGTCCTCTTCTTAGAAAAACGCGTTCTCTCCTTTTCCTCCCCTCTCCCCCTCACGACGCATCACCATCCCCCTCGGTCAAAACCCTCCCCCCCCCCCCCCCCCCCACTCCCTTTCTCGACATGCGCCCCGATCCCCTCTCCGATTCCTCTCCGTAGCGCTCTCATGGACGGAGCAAGCCCTTCTCACGACCTCGCCGCCGGAGCTCCCGTGGCGGCGCCGGCGATGATGGCGACGCTGGCGAACGCGGTGCAGGCGCTCGGGCGCGGGTTCGACGTCACGGCCGACACGCGCCTCCTCTACTGCAAGGGCGCGCCCGCGTCGCGGCTCGTCCTCGTCGACGACCGCCGCGCCCGGGACGTCGCCCTCGCCGACGGCGTGGGCGCCGCCGTGATCCGCGACGTGCCCGTCGAGGTCGACGTCGACGTGTTTAGAGAGAGTAGGGTGAGGAGTCGCCCGGAGCCCACCCCCTTTGTTTGTAGCTTCCCAAAGGTTACTCCCCCCTTCCGTTTGCATTGGTGAAATTTCTTATTAATACAAAACAAACTATGTGATCTGTGTAATTTGCTTCACGATGAGAGCGGGCGCCGGCACCTGATCTTTGTTTTTATCAGGAGTTTGATGTTGATCTGTGGTGATTTCATAGCTCGGATCATGCAATACTGTTGGTTTAATTTTTATCAAATATAATCTAATGGTAGAAACAAAAATTTCCTTGTTCAAGGAGCCTTGGAGGTGCCTAGAATTTAGTTATCAAATCAATTGAAATGGCTCGAGCATCTGACGAAGTTGAAGGACATCCCTTCGCCTTATCATTGTATGAGAAAGTGAGATAAAGTGAGGCTGATGTTAGGCTTTACCGGAATGTGGATGGAAGATATAAATTGAAGTGATAACATTATCTGTATCTTGGTATCATGGTTACCATCCGTGTTAAACAGATGTTTTTGCAGTAAACAATTAGCACATCCATTGAAGAGACAGCTCATGCTTGTTTTCATTTTTACATGTGAGGTTTGGGTACCTCATAATCCTTTAAATTTGGAACCACTGTATGCTTCAAAGGAGTTAAAGGATCGGTTGAGCTGCTATATGTTGAAGTAATCAAAAGGATAAATTTGCCAATTTCTTCCTGTCTCACTCAATACTTTTTTACTGTTCAACTGGATGGAAGATTGTTGTAGATGGGCGATTAAAAGATTCCAATTAAGAACAAAATAACCTGTTGCTCAATAGAACTAAAATCTTATGAAATTTATTTAACATTCAAACTGTCACTCTGCTATCTTATTTTGAATGATTTTTGTGATAACTCCATTGTGCAATTGATATTTTCTCCTCTGGTCTAACTCCTCTTACCAAATTCTTCTTTTTCCTTTTTTCTGTCTGCAGATGGCTGAATATTTCAACAAGAAGTCAGGTTTATCTGGATCAGTGCCACTTGGTAGCTTTAATTCCATGTTCTGTTTCACCGGCTCATCGAAGAACGATGCTGCAGTAACAAAGGCCCTCGCATTGGATGGTTATTTTGTTCCTCTTTTTAAAGCTAACCTTACGAGTCCTGAATTAGTTTTGCGTGAAGATGTAAAGCGTGCCATTCCATACAGTTGGGATCCATCATCCTTGGCTAGGTTAGTAGGTAATAGACTTGTTTGCACTAGGAATTGTGGCATAATTATATGTTATGTATTCTATCAATTGGAGGCCTTATATGTTTCTTCAATTGTAAGTTTTCTTTATATTTTCCTTTCCAATTGTCAGTACTCTTCTTTGTGTGCAGCTTTATTGAAAACTATGGGACTCACATTATTACTTCTGTAACTATTGGTGGTAAAGATGAAGTATATATTAAACAGCACCATTCATCACAATTGTCATCATCAGAATTTGAAAAATATGTAAGGGATATTGGGGATGAAAGATTTCTTAACCTGGAAAACCAGTCTAACACTGCTCCCATCAATTACAAGGAGAAGGTTAGTGTTCTCTGCACACTTTTAAATTCTTGTGTATTTATATTGAATGCATAGGTAATCAATCTTTTCGTGAGAGATATTGCTGTCATACAATGGCGATATCTGTCTAGTCTTCTACATCTAGGTGAAAAAAGATATTTTTCTTCCTGATATCCATTTTTTATATGCCAATTTGTTCATTGTTTTACTGGGCCATGAAAACTGTAGTGATGTGGTTGACTATGATTGCTCTTCCTAGTCTATGATACTAGTCATTAATATTCTCAATTAGTGGAGTCAGGAGTGAACAACAAAGAAAAGTTCATGAAGCTGCTAATATGCGTGGGATTAGCCTTATTGCTGTATTTTGATATATCTACATGTCTAATGATTGTTAATACTGAACTTACATTTCTAAAGTACAAGCCAAAAAAGTGATGTCTTTGGCTGTTGCTCGTGTCTGATATGTTTTTTATTCCACATGTTGCTTCATAATGGTTCACAAATATATGCGCTGATCTTTTCTTGCTATTAGAGCCTACTCTAAACCAACTATTGTTGTCAGGTAACCTCAATTGCTATTTCTTTTATTGCAGGACATTACAGTAATCTTTAGGAGGAGAGGTGGTTGTGATCTCGTTCAGAATCATGTAGAGTGGACAAGAACTGTCCCTTCAGCGCCAGATGTTATAAACATGACCTTTCTCCCCATTGTTTCCCTTGTGGAGGGACTGCCCGGAAAAGATTATCTTGCTCGTGCAATCGATTTATACTTGGAGTGTAAGATAAAATAGCTGGCTGTTTATTTTCTTTTTCTTTTATCATTAGTGATCTCTATCTGTATATTGTTTATTGAAAAAAGTCCTTTGCTAAATTGTTCTGCAATATCAACAATTTTGTCATCACCCTAGCATTCTCTGTCCAATAAATAGGTCCACCATGTAGCAAAATACAATGTTGAAAAGGCTTTATCGAAAAACCATTTGTCGCCTTGACATCAACCCTTTAGGAATTTGCAATAATTTTCTCTGTCATGATTAGTTTTGGTTAAAGAGGCTCAACAGAAGTTGTCAGCAGATAAGTTATTGTGTATTTAGTCTCTCTGACATTGAATTTGCATGGGAAGAGATTTTACAGAATTATATTTCATATTTCTGGGTATCAGAAAGCTGTGCAAAATATTGCTCCTGTAAAATGGAAGTACTGTAATTTGCCTGAGCAATCTGCATGCACACTAACATCTCTGCATTAAAGTCCTCTTGACTGCTTCACTGCAGCAAAAGCTGAAGCTTCAAGTTGGAGCTTCCTTTTGGGGGCTGAAAGCTTATTTAAGCTTCTCGCCACATGCAAGCTCCAACTTTTTTATTTGCCAAAATCTTTGCTGGTGTTTCTTGGAGTAGGCCAGCTGTTAATCAGGCCAAACAGAGACAGTCTAAGGTCCACGTGCTAGAGCGCACACATTTCAATTAAACTGTTCTATTTTTCTCTATTAGTGAAGAGTAACCAGCCTAAATGAATTGCAGTGCATATGGCAAGTTTGTTATAACTTCTAATTTTTTCTCCAGACAAGCCTCCGATCGAGGAGTTGCAATACTTTTTAGAGTTTCAAGTGCAGCGAGTTTGGGCTCCAGAACCGACAACTATTCCCGGTCACCATAGAAAGGAACCTGTATGCCCATTTCTTCAGTTTAGCTTAATGGGCCCCAAGCTCTATATCAGCTCGGAGCAGGTACACAAGATCCTTACAGTTAAATGCAGATATCTTTGATTTTGAATCCTCAATAGATTTACAGAATGATGACATATCATGAAAAAATTCAGCAAGTTTGGCCTGTCTACCTTTTCTCAATCTCTATATCTATGACTTTCAGAGAGCACGGGAGTAGAACTTGGTAAATCTCCCTTGTGGGTAGAGCTGCTTTTTTGTGGAAAATATTGCATCAGAGAACACTTGCACTAGATTATGGGAGCAAAAATCGCTCTGCATATAGCTTGAGAGAACCTACATAAGATGTATATGTTGAAAAGCAATGTTTCCTGTCAATCCTTTCTTTGTTTTGATCATCAACTAAAGCATTACGCCGAACAAGATGTGACCTAAATTCACACTACTATGAATAAATATATTAGAATATAAGCTTCTCTCTTCACTTGACAAGACATGTTTTACAAACTACTTATGCCCTATGGCGTCTTCTTGACACATCATCTAACAAGTATTCTTGCTTGAAGATAGATGAATGCTCTCTTTTGCGACGACCATCTTTTTACTTATATTACAATATTAAATTTGATCGGCCGATCGGTTACTTAACATGCATAAACTTTTCAAAACTCCAGGGAATGGAAAATGCATATATTTTTAACCATAGTTGACTACTTACCTTCGCTTAACCAAGTCATATTGATGCAGATTTCTGTTGGGCGGAAACCAGTCACCGGCCTCAAATTATCCTTAGAAGGGAGCAAGCAAAACCGGTTAACCATCCATTTGCAGCATCTCAGTTCATTGCCTAAAATCCTCGTACCCCACTGGGACTCTCACGTTGCAATCGGCCCCCCAAAATGGCAAGGTCCCGAAGAACAGGACAGCCGCTGGTTCGAGCCAATTAAATGGAAGAATTTCGCACACGTCAGCACTGCACCAATAGAGAACACTGAAACAAGTATCGGGGACCTTTCTGGTGTTTACGTAGTAACAGGAGCTCAGTTGGGAGTATGGGATTTCGGTGCGAAGAGCGTTCTCCACCTTAAACTATTATTCTCGAAGGTTCCTGGGTGTACAATACGGAGATCAGTATGGGATCATAGTCCATCTAATCATTCACCTCAGAAAGTGGAAGAGGTTTCGTCCTCTTCTTCGACTGAAGGCTCCAAGCTTGCGAAGATCGTCGACATGAGCGAGATGTCGAAGGGCCCGTCAGATTCGCCGGGCCATTGGCTGGTCACGGGGGCAAAGTTGGGTGTTGAGAAGGGGAGGATAGTTGTCCGTGTAAAGTATTCGTTGTTGAACTACTGATTTACAGTATAGTTTTGTTATCTGTTGTATGAAGCATTCTTTTCGACAGGTAGGAGTTCTTGTTTTGTTCTTCCTGTACATTCCTTAAAATCACATGTCATTTAATTGACGTTCTTCTTGGTTCACTTAAAATTTGTACTTGCTATTACTAAAAGTCATGTTGCTGTTACTCTATCTATGTATTGAATAGTGTGTAAATTTTGTCTTGAAGAGATATGACCAAGTTGCTGAGAGATTCCGGGACCTTTTTATTTTTCTTTTATTTTTGGGTCCTCATGAGCAATTTCAAATGCTCATTAAGCAAGCTGAAAAGTACTACTATTGCTATGGAGGATTTTATGTAGGTAATTTACTTCTTCGCTCTTCGCACCGAAATCAATACTATCAAGTAAGCTGAAAAGTACCCAGGAACCTTCGAAAACAATAGTTAAAGGCAAAGAACGCTCTTCGCACTGAAATCCCAAACTCCCAACTGAGTGATTGTTGTTTTGGTGGTCTCTATCTGTGCGGTGCTGACGTGTGCGCAATTTGCTTCTTTGATGATCAAGTTTCCTTCTTTGCAGATGTATGAAAGTTTACTTCTTTGATGATCAAGTTGCTTCTCTCTTTGAGTGAGTGACACCGTTGGGCCTGAGCGAAGTCGGCCCAACGCATCAGATTCGGATCGATTTTGCATGTTGATGTCTTGAGTTACATGATATTTTCTACAAAATCGATCTTTTGGGTACAATTCACGAGGTGTAATTTGTCTTATCAGTGCCAATGGCTCTTATAGTTAAGTTATATATTGGTGGAACAAGCTAATTTCATTTCATAAATGTATGAGATTACACCAGCTCCTTTTTAGTAGTCCTTTACTGAGTGTTCATAGAAAATAAATCTCTTGCATGGATAGTGATTATATATAAACGGCTGACTCTTAAAACCAAACAACAAAAATCCAAATCTGGTTCCTAGAGCATCTAGAGGAGCAGTTATTTAAGGGATCTTTCGGCACTTCCAATCTTTCATTCACTATGAAAATTCTTCTAGAGGAAACTCAGTGCTGCTACTTTGTTTCAATTATCGACAAGGACACTGTCTTTGTTCTTTTAATTAGGACAAAACATACTTTGTTTTTTTCCGTTTTTTATTTTTCCTACTTTGTTTCCACTTTTTCTTGATATTACCACCAAGTTTTGAACATTATTATGCAACCGATAGGAATATATCCAATTTTGCAGGCCCTTCGTATACAAACAAAAGAGAGTGTGATTGTTCTATATATATATATGAAACTTGTTGGGATCTTTCTATTGGCTCTTGGATGCTGCTACTGCTAATGGAGGTGATGCAGATATGATGTAGCTCACTCTTGGTTGAATTGATCGATTAAGCAACCACAAAGGTATATCTTTGTTGTGATTAAAGAAGTTTCTTAATTTAGTGTACATGCCCTGATCAATCTAGTGTACATTTCTGATGATTACTTGACATCTATGTTCCTTCTTAATTTGTGACTTCTTTATTTGTTCACTCGGGCAACATTCCAGGTTCTTCTGCAGATATTAGACAACAATGGTACTCTCTATATATCTCTCTCTCTCTACTTCTTCTTTTTTTCAAAAAAAAACTATATTTTTTTCATTCTTTTCTTTCAATCATAGGAAAACGAAGAAGGCACCGCGATTCCGTCCGAGCCTCAAACAAAAGCCATGGTATCTACCTTTTTGATTATTTCTCAGTTGCTTTTCTTTTCTCTTGAAAATGAAAAAAAAAAACACGTAACGTCTTAACTGCTAGCACAGTCGGTACAAATATATACTTTTAAAAAAAAAATTATATATTTTTTCATTCTTTTCTTTCAATCATAGGAAAACGAAGAAGGCACCGCGATTCCGTCCGAGCCCCAAACAAAAGCCATGGTATCTACCTTTTTGATTATTTCTCAGTTGCTTTTCTTTTCTCTTGAAAATGAAAAAAAAAAACACGTAACGTCTTAACTGCTAGCAAAGTCGGTACAAATATATACTTTAAAAAAAAAAAGTATATATTTTTTCATTCTTTTCTTTCAATCATAGGAAAACGAAGAAGACACCGCGATTCCGTCCGAGCCCCAAACAAAAGCCATGGTATCTACCTTTTTGATTATTTCTCAGTTGCTTTTCTTTTCTCTTGAAAATGAAAAAAAAAAACACGTAACGTCTTAACTGCTAGCACAGTCGGTACAAATATATACTTTTATCTCAGCCAAGTGAGATTCAAATCCCAAAGTCATTGTAGTTGTACACCCTAACTGATAACATAGAACCCAAATAATAATAAAACGAAAAAAAGGAACAATAAAAAGAAATTTCTATAGAAATATCTTAGTGCATGATTAATCTGCAGGAGAAGGTAAGTGAGTTCATCGACGGAAAGATTGATTGGAGGGGCAGACCTGCAAGGAGAGGAAAACATGGAGGAGTAAGCACCTGTTGGTTCATTTTAGGTACTCTTAATCGCGAACTAAGATCCTACTGTTAATATACATATATATACGAATGAGGTCTCGTTAATCGATTTTTGAATTCGCTGCAGTCTCATTTGGTTTGGAGAATGTCGCGAGCTTAAGTCTTGCCGTAAACCTGATAACTTACTTCACCGTGATCATGCACATCGACTTAGCTGACGCCTCAAATGCTCTTACAAACTACATGGGGACCAGTTATATTGTTTCTGTAGCCATCGCAGTATTCGCAGACACGTTCATTGGAAGATATCAATCTGTTCTTTTATCGGCTTTGGTCGAGCTCTTGGTATACTTCAGCTTTCAACTATCTATATCATTTTTCTTATCAACGAGAAATTACTCATCTCTCTATTTTTCTGTTTGAGTAGAAAAATTCATTTTGGATGATGCATTGCTAATCATAAGGAGTTACATGTACAATGATGGCATCTTAGCGTAGTGATTCATCCTCATTAACTAATTAATACCGAAAAATATCCTGATGGTATTGGAGAATCAGCTGCGACCGTAAGAAGTTGGCACTTTACTCAGGTTTTAGTATTTCTAAACTTGGTCAAATCTGCATACTTGATTCTATGATATCTACTTTGAACTAATTTATCCTCAGAAAATGTGTGCAAATTCTAGCAGCATATTTTACTTAAAAATTAGGACTGAATGAGCAAACAATCCTAAAACCTTTTGGATTACTCTAATATCTTCAAAATTGTTGACATGTGAAATAAATTGCAATTTCGCGTGGGATCAGAACCTAGTTTCTTCTTAGTTCAGCCCTGTTCTCTGTTGTTTTCGCCCGGTTCCCAACTGGTTTCATACAATTTTTTAGAAAAATTCGATTTT
Source organism: Puya raimondii (assembly GCA_016920855.1). NCBI lineage: Eukaryota > Viridiplantae > Streptophyta > Magnoliopsida > Poales > Bromeliaceae > Puya > Puya raimondii. Next base: position 36,504,027 of record JABWPP010000049.1, on the reverse strand, counting down.
GTCTGCTTCGCATCTTAGTCCTTATCTTTCAAATCGATTTCGCCTGATTCTTGTATAATCACACATGTACATTCCACTTTTGGATGTACAAGTAACATTGCTCGTTCGTTACTTAAAACCAAATCCATAAACTACACAACAGGGACTACTGCTGCTAACAATACAAGCCCACAAGCCAGGCCTGAAGCCACCCCCATGCAACATCTTCGACCCCACCGCACACTGCCGCCGTATCGAGGGCGGTGACGCCGCGCTTCTCTTCTCGGGCCTCTACCTCGTCGCCATCGGCTCGGCGGGGATAAAGGCGAGCCTCCCGGTGCACTGCGCCGACCAGTTCGACGATACCGACCCCAAGGAGGCCGTGCAAATGTCGAGCTACTTCAACTGGCTGCTACTTAGTTTGTGTATTGGTGGTGCCATCAGTTTGACTCTGCTGGTGTGGGTTCAGAATAACAAAGGGTGGGATAAGGGATTCGCGATATCCACAGGTTCCATGTTTTTGGCTTTCATGGTGTTCCTCGTCGGGGTGCCCTGGTATCGGGTTCCGGTGATTCGCGGCAAAAACGCGCTTCTCGAGATTGGTCAGGTTAGCTTGTTTTAATTCTCTCGACGACTCCACTCCAAACTGTGATACTGAAAACATAATCAAAATGTTTTGCTTCCCCACCAGGTTTATGTGGCTGCTTTTAGGAATAGGAAGCTTACCCTCCCAGAGAATCATGGAGAGCTTTATGAAATCAGCAGAGTGAAGGGATCAGCTGAAGCAGAGGAATTTGTGCCCCACAGAGATCAATTCAGGTACTACTGACTCAATTTATAATCATTCAGTGTCAGATATACTTCTGAATTGTTTTCTATCAGATCAACCTAACAGATATACTTCTGTATCATTTTCTATCAGATCGGATGTAATGTATCTGTCCTGTCAATATCAAATATGTACTCAGGTTTCTGGACAAAGCCGCGATCCCAGCGCCAACGGCTCCTCCTGCGGAAGGCGGCGACAACCAACCGCCGCAAGCGTGGAAGTTCTACCGGGTGACGCAAGTGGAGAACGCGAAGACGGTGCTGGGGATGCTCCCGATCTTCGGGTGCGCCATCTTCATGAGCACTTGCTTGGCCCAGCTCCAGACCTTCTCCATCCAGCAGGGCACCACCATGGACACTCGCATTATCGGGAACCACGTGAAGTTACCGCCGGCCACCCTCCCCATCATCCCCATCTCCTTCATGATCATCATCATCCCGCTCTACGATCGCCTCTTCGTCCCCTTCGCCCGCCGCTTCACCGGCCACCGGACGGGCATCACCTACCTCCAGCGCATCGGCGTCGGCCTCGTGCTCTCCTGCGTGTCCATGGCCACCGCCGCGCTCGTCGAGACCAAGCGGAAAAAGGTTCGCTCTGACATACTGACGTGTCATTACTGTATCGGTGACATATTACCACGCAGTCGAAGTTATAACCGCAATAATTTAAAAAGTTTGAGCTAAAAATTACAGTAAATTAGAGTTTGAGGCTTATATATTAACTTTTAACTTTGACTTTGCGAATTTGAATGCAGGTCGCGGAGAGCCACGGGATGCTGGACGCCATCCCGGTGCTGCAGCCGCTGCCGATCAGCTGCCTGTGGCTGTCCCTTCAGTACTTCATCTTCGGCATCGCCGACATGTTCACGTACGTCGGCCTGCTCGAGTTCTTCTACTCGCAGGCGCCGACGCCGCTCAAGTCGGTCTCAATTTCGTTCCTCTGGTGCTCCATGTCTGTCGGCTACTTCCTCAGCACCATCTTGGTTCAGGTGGTGAATGCCGCAACCAAGAACAACACCAGGAGCGGGGGGTGGTTGCATGGGAACAACATTAATAGGAATCACTTGAACCTCTTCTATTGGTTGCTTTGTGTTCTTAGCTTTTTGAACTTCTTGAACTATTTGTTCTGGGCCAAGTGGTACAAGTACAGGCCCCAGGATAAGGATGATTCAGGTGAGGATGAGAAGGTTTGAGTACCAACAATGTTCCTTCTTGTTCAGTATATTTCTGGACCAATTTCTTACTTGATCGATCCTTTGAAATGATATGTTATCCGAGGGATTGAATTCGGAAATTCTGTAACTCCATGCGCATCAAATGCGCGAGAATGAAAGTAATGTCGCATCGTAATAATTCCCGTTGTCATCAAATCAATATATCTGCAATTGAAGGGATTCTCGTGGAATTTTATGATCTATAGCTCATAAAAAGTAATAACATGGGGACAATCATTAAGGACCAAACAGTTACTTAGCTCACATGGACCCATGTGCATTTCAATCATTAACTTTATTTAGATCCTCTTAAAATTTAGCTCAATCTTATTGAGAACGAGTTGGAGAAAATCTCTTAGGAATCAATCGCACATTACACATCCAATAAGTCAATCGCACATTACACATCCAATAAAACCACAAATGATTACATATACTTAACATTTTATCTCACGATCTTAATAATTGCATGGCTAGCTACAAGGGGCCATGTTACTCCTATTTGACTTTTATCCTCATCCCACATTGATTGACGTGTTATTAGCCTCAGATCTCGGAGGCCCCACATGATCCAATATTCTAATCTCTCCCCCTATAAAAACCCCACGACAACACACAAATTCCTCACCAATTCCAAGATCCAACAAAAACATCTTACGATTTAGTACTGGTTCTCATTCTATGGCTATCGCCAATTCTCTCTTCCTTCTCTCCCTCCTCGTCTCACTGCAGCTAACATATGTCGACGCACGCAAACTTAGTGCGGTGAGTACGATAACGCAGTTTCTGGCGCCGCACAACGAGCTGCGCAGTAGCATTGGCCTGCCGCCGCTGCAGTGGAGCGCGCAGCTGACGGCGTACGCAAACTGGTACGGGAACCAGCGGCGGGGGGACTGCGAGCTCGTGCACTCCACGTCGAACTACGGGGAGAACATCTTCTGGGGGCAGGGCAACCAGTGGCGGATAGCGGACGCCGTAGCGGCCTGGGCGGACGAGCGGGCCTACTACAACTATAACTCCAACTCTTGCGATCCGAACGCTGACTGCTCGCACTACACCCAGATGGTGTGGCGGTCGACGAAGTTCGTCGGATGCGCGAGAATTACATGCAATAGTGGGGACACATTTATAGTTTGTGAGTATGATCCTCATGGCAATGTTATAGGTAAGAAGCCATACTGAGGATCATCGTGAATTGGGCCGTGGGCCGAGGATTTGTGAAGAAGTTTCTAGCAGGCCTAGAATTTTTAATGGGCTGAGAATCTCTTTCTGCATTAATATTGTGGTTGAAGTTGAATAAGAAGTTTTGTTCGTTTTAGAGTGTTTGAGTAATTGGATTTTGCTTCAATTTTCTTGCAATAATATTTATTATTTTCTTTGATCTTTCTAAATGTTCATATATTTTATGGAATATGGATAATATATGTCACTTCTAACTATAAAAGTGATGAATATGAAAATACGCTAAGCCACAAAAACAGAAAGAAATTAAAGTTTCAGAAAAACAAATGAATATTTTTGAAGTTTAAAGTTCAAATCACTTTAACATGACAAATTGCTTGAATAATAACATTGTTTTAGGGAGGCTAATGTTGCTACTTAAACAATTCTTTACTAGTGACACCGGCCGTTCTAGTTGTTGGCTAGGAACTTATGGTGTGTTTGTTTCCTCTGAAGTCCGGCAATGAAGCCGAGAGTTCGTGTAAATAGAGACCGCCGTCGTTTGGATGCAGCGACGAACTCCGACTTACGTGGAGCCCATACGGCCGTATGCTCGATCAGTCTCACGGGGACGGTGAGTTTGCGTACGGCGCTAGCCCTGACTTCACTTCTGGCGAACGCGATGATGTCGAGTTCTGCCGTACGGACGGAAGTCGCTGACTTCAGCGAGATACGATTTTGCAGAAACAAACACATTCTTAATGATTGATATTCGAAATTTCAGATTTAAAATTTAATTATTATTTTGAGTTTATTTAAAAATGAACGAAAACCAACTCACTCTCATGTCCACTCAACTGGACGACGACAACAGCAACATAAAAAAATTAAAAAAAATTTATAAAATCTTTACTGGGCAAGTAAGAACATTTGATTTGATCGGCCCCTTCTCCTTCTCAATCCCTTCCATGGCCACTCCCCCGACGATCCCGAACCCTAAGCTTCGATCGATCCCCCTCCTCCTCCTCCTCCTCCTCCTCCTCTGCTTCGTCTTCGTCCTCTTCGTTCCCGGCGCTCTTAGCTCCGGCTCGGCCCCATCGACGATCCTCCTCCTCCATGGCGAATCCGCGGAGCGCGTCGTCGCCGAGGCCTCGCGGTGCCCGTCGCCGAACCCTAGCCTCTACTACTACCCGGTGATCGGGATCGTGAGCCACCCGGGGGACGGCGCCTCCGGGAGGCTGAGCAACGCCACCGCCGCCTCCAACATCCCCGCCTCCTACGTCAAGTTCGTCGAGTCCGCGGGCGCCCGCGTCATCCCCCTCCTCTACAACGACCCCGAAGAAACCCTCCTCGATGTGAGCTTAGCAATTTTTACTATGCGCCGCGCAAATCAAATTCGGTGAATCTAGTCGAATCTGATCGAATTTCATAACAGTGATTAGATTTTATATATGTTCATTTCTAATATCAAAATCAGCTATATTGATAATATTCATTTTTCGAAACAAATAATTTTTAAATTTTTTTTGGGGGGGTAAACTTCAATTTACTCCAAGGAGGTTTAGTGCCTTTTTCACTTTGTCCTCTTATGATTTAAAAAGTTCTATATTGTGATAAAGTGATATTTTTGCAAATCATAGAGTGGTGAATTCAATATTGTACCACCTGATACTCACTTCACTACTACTTGATAGTACAACCTTATGATGGAACTAAAATAAAATCACATGATAGTTAAATGCAATTTTTTAAACCATAGAATTGCAAAATTAAAATGTGCCGAATCTTCGGGGGGCAAGTTGAAGCCTACCCTTTCTTTCTCGAATTGATTGTTTATTTTTCTCCCTCACTCTGCATGGCAATTTACTAAAACATGATATTTGGATTGTAAGACACATGATGATTTACTGTGCAATTCGTCATTAGGGTTAAATTTTTTTTAAAAAAATCACAAAGTGAGCTTGTATTCCCACATAACCACTAACGGAAGGTCATTTATAATTGCTTATATAAATTTTGACCAACTATAGGAATACCATTTAGTTGATCCATTCCTATATAAACAACTTCAGTTAAACCTGTCTCTGCCTGGTAACAATCTATTCCATAAGATTCTTCTGAATAAACCAATACGTTTCATATCTATAAATGGGAGGAGATTAAGTAAAAACAAAATTTGAACTCGCGACCTTCTGCTTTGATACTATGTAAAACAATCATTTTTCTCCAAAAGTTTAAGCTACTATAGAATAGAATGGTGTTTTGATGATTTATACTCAATACAAGCCACGTGGATTTTCAAATTGCAATTTCTATTCAGTACTCTGTGCACTCTTTCTGTTACTTCATGATGAATGTCCGTCCTCTCCATTATCTTCTGGCAGCAACCTATGGTTTGTTCCTCTGATTTCTTTGACTCCTATTCTATTTGCTGCAGAAGCTGAGTTCGGTGAATGGTGTGTTGTTTACTGGCGGATGGGCCAAAAAAGGTCAATATTTTGAAACCATAAAGAAAGTCTTCCAGGTAATCTATAAACACTACTGTATAGTTCAACTCAAGAATTTTAAGTAAATTTGTAGTGCGTGGTGGAAATTAAATATGCTTTGTATCTGTACAGAAAGGGTTGCATCACTCTTGTAATTGTTAACTGTAGATTTCCTTTTGTGCATGAAATATCTCTATTTTTACTCTCTTTCTTTTCCTTCTCTTGTAGATTATTTTGGACAGAAATGATGCAGGGGATCATTTTCCATTGTTTGCAATTTGTTTAGGCTTCGAGCTTGTAAACATGATAGTCAGCAAGGTTAGTGTCCCTCTATTTAGGCTTTCGAATACTATTATAAGCTGATTGTGAAGTGGAATATTGAAACCGTGTTTTGATTTTCATCGTTCTGCATGCACAACTTGCTTGTGTATTTTGTGGGGTGACTCCTTTCAAGGAGTAATCAATTCTAAATAAATTATTACTGCTATTTATGAGTAAACAGATCTATTAATACGTGGAAGACTGCCCGGTGTTTATTAATGTAAAACGACGGATAAACACACTAAAATGAAAGCATGTTTAGAATGTACACTAGCCAAAATTATCAATAGTCATCAGTAACACTCTGTATGGAAGTCCTTTCCTTACAAGAGACCTACCCTGATTACTGTAGGATCGTTGGCGCTAACCATTAATCCCAAAAGCTCGAGCTGTTAGAAATACGCAACAAATTCATTTAAAGCGTACAGATACAGCGCCCACGGTTAAAGCGTACAGATACAGCGCCCACGGGTCTCGATTGTGACTCGGCCCAACTAGCCTCACGCCACTTCGAACATGACTCGGCCCAACCCAGCCTCACGCCATTTCGAACATGACTCGGCCCACATGGCCTCCCGCCACAGGGCAGGATGCTGGCCCATTTAAGCCAACAATTACTTCCTTTTCTTACTATGTTTCTTCCCATCCAACTTATGTTTTTTTAGTGGATGTGTAGGATCTTAATATTTGTGAGAGATTCGGCGCAGAAGATCAACCATCAACTCTTCAGTTCACAAATTATAGTGTGATTCAAGGATCTGTTTTTGAAAGGTACTTGCAATAGATATCCTTCTATTTTTAGAGTACCTTATATATAATAAGGAAACTCATCTCATTTGCGACAATTTGCGTTCTAATATTTATCCTGTCGCATTTATTTTTATGCATTTACTGTGTGCATCTAATGTATTGTGCACAAAAATGAAGATGTTGTATCATATGAGCCTTTAGATTCTGTTCTTCTATGCACCTAATCTTTAGTTTATGTTGTTATAACGTTGTCCGTAGCTTTATCTGTGTGACCATTTATCTGATTTTTCAGATTCCCTCCTGAACTACTCGAGAAATTAAGCACTGATTGTCTTGCTATGCAAAATCATAAAGTAAGTGAAAGAGCAAACACTTGCTAGTTATATCAAATATGAGCTCTCTTATTTCTGTAATATTTAGAGATGAAAGAAGTGTTTTGATTTTACACTATCATTTCACATCTGCTTCTTGTTCACATCATAGTTTCTTGGTGAGTGAGTGAAATTTTGTTTTTGAAACTGCTTCCTAACACTGTTTAATCCATTTGCGTGGTTCACAATGTGAAGTTTGGTGTATCTCCTCAAAGGTTGCAAGAGAATTATGCTTTATCAAGTTTCTTCAAGATTTTGACTACATCAGCTGATGAAAATAACAAGGTACGTGGATAATTCAAGTTCTTCCGTTTCCCCCTCTTTCTCAGTTGCAGCGAGCTTTTCAATCGCTTCATTGATATATTTACTGTGGGAATGAATTTTCTATCAGATTTATATCTCAACTGCGCAAGCATACAATTATCCAGTGACTTGTTTCCAGTGGCATCCTGAGGTATGCTTGGGTCACCTTGCCGTCATTTTACATTTAAAACGTATACTGTGTAGTCTCACCATTTACAAAAATATTCAACTATTCTGAATAAAAGAAGATCCTAATTCCTTGTGATTTGGTGATCCTCTTTAAGCTGTCTACAAAGTTCTCGGCTGTAGATATACAGAAACAACTTGAGCGCACTGATAAACTTATGCAACTTATCACAGAAAAATGCTTTTGAGTGGGGACTCCCGATGATTCCACACAGTGAGGATGCAGTTCAAGTAACGCAGCATGTGGCTAATTATTTCATCAGGTTGTGAGCGAGCCTTATTTTTCATGTCATTTCGAATTGCTTCACTTTCTACTTCACTTTCTAGTTGCTCAATTTGCTATCTTTACAACACTGGTAGGGTTGCACATAAATGTTTACAGAACTAGATCTTTGTTGAATCTGTAAAAGATCCAGTAGCCAAGTTGGCGAGACTGAAAAGTATTTTTCCCACGTGGTATGTTACAGCGAGGCTCGCATGTCCTCAAATAGGCCTCCTGCTGAGAAGGTGCTGAAGAATCTCATCTACAATTATAGCCCCACATATTGTGGGAAGGAGGGGTGAGTTCTTATGTTATGTTATTGCAGCTCTTTTAAGTATCTTCCAACTAGGTTAACGCGGGTGTCTTATTTTGTCTGTAGGAAGGGGTATGACGAAGTTTACATCTTCTCCCAATATACCGGAAAAAGCTTGAGTGATTAGCTCAGAACAAGCCTTTAAGATACGGACGCGGGGTGAATCATTCATATGACTCACCACACTATTTCAACGAGAATTCATTAAGGAGCTCCCCGTTAAAGCTGCGCTCCCTAATACATGCGTTGGCCGGAAGGGTGTGTGTGTAGTGGTGATATATGTATACAATTGTATCGTTGTTGTTCTGACAATGTGTTTGCTATTTTCTGTAGCTTCATATAAGTGGTGATCTATGTATACAATTTTATCCTTGTTATTCTGAGAATGTATTTGCTATTTTCTGTAGCTTCATATAAAAATATTGCCGAAAATGCTTATTTTGGGTCTGTTTTCTCCTTCTTGAGCATTCTTCATTAAGCAGAGCACTTTAAAAGCCACGTAAAAATGATCAATCAAAATAAAGAATCATGTAGATTAGAGCTTCTTCCATCTCTACCTCTCTCTCTCTCTCTCAAACACTGTAATTTCACCCTGGGCTTTACTGTTAGTATTCAAGATCCTATCTTCTGCCAATTACCATCTTATCATAACTGCTAAAAACATCTTAAACAAAATAAGATTGTTTGGCGCAGTCGGGCAAAAGCTGTTGGAGGCTCCGAGAGCCCTTACAAAAACTACACGACGGCGCTGCAAAAACCAGAGGACGACGCTGGATTGAAGGTAATTTATATTCCGGGGAGCAGTTTAGATCTGTGATACAAATCACGCTTTGTTACCTACCTAAATATGAAAAAAAAAAATGAAAAAAAAAAAAACAGAGAAGATACACGCTTCCACAACTCGGATCACACTAATGCACAATTCACTAAACCATAAATCAAATTCAGAGAGCAAGATACAAAAGCCGAATAAGAAACAAATAATTCACAGCAAAGAAAATGTTGTCATTGAATATTCATTTGTTAACACTGTCAGAGACGGAACTACACAAATTTCTTCAGCCGGTAGAACGATAGAAGAAGACATTTCCATGCCCCCATTCATTCTTACATTGATATCTAATGATAAGTATCTCCCCCATCATTCACCGCTTCTGCTGTCTCCGAGATTTGTTTAGTAAAGGAAAATAGAAAAGAGAGAGAAACAAAAAAAAAGAAAAAAAAAAAAAGAGAGAAGAAAAAGGAAAACCCTTGAATTAGTTATCAACAAATGCAACTAATATTGGGAGCCTTGAGAAATTTCGGAACACTTTGAATGCCCCATCTCCAGATGGAAAAAGTCGGCTAATGGAAAGAGAATTCTTAACAAAGACCAATTAGCTGATATACTCCCAGTTTTTCCGAACCACCAACCCAAAAAAAAGAATGATCTTTCTAAACTGCAGATTTTAGTCGAATATTAGCTCTCACTGGGGTTTATCGGTTTCATCGTCGGAGGACGGGGCCGACTCTTCTCCACCCAACGCCTCTGGTGCACCGGCCTCTTTGGAGGCCTCCGCGAGGGCTCCGAGCATGCTTAGGACATCGGCCGTGTCATCAAGATAGTACTTGGCCTTGCTGGGTTTCTGGCCGACGGTACAGGCAAAGAGGGCCGTGTTGGGGGCGACCAAGCTCCTCGAAATCGTGGTGGCGATGCCCTCGAACATGTCCTCGTCCGACCTGTCGTCCCCGATGCACAGCACGAAATCCGCCTGCCTCCGGCTCTCCGTCATGGAGGAGAGGATCTTCTCCGCTACTAAGCCTTTGCTGACTCCCTGGAACACAGCACCACCAAAAAAGTAGAAACAAAAGATGACCATAGTTACTCGGAGTTACGGAAAGCGATATACTATGCAGCAACATCATTTGAAATGATCAATGAGATAAGAAAAATCCTGTGTAAACACACCAAGAATATCTCCACCAGCCAATCACACGATAGCAATATCAGATTGATAAGCTTACGTTGAATTTTTTTAAATATATTTTTTGAAATATAAGCTCGAAAAAGGAAATTATTATAAATTAGAGTTCCTCTAAAAGACAAAATTCGGTTAAAACTTCAATGCACATCCTAGACTAGGTGATAGCTAGGTGATAGAAGTTTTTTGCAGATTATTTACTCCAGAAGCCAACTAATGTTAACCAAGCAATGACATTTCTAGCCATTGTCATGCATTGGAAAAGTAGTTAGTTAAAATAATTCATGTAATGAAGTGAATGAATTTTAAAAAAAAAAGAAAGACAGAGAGAGAGAGAATGAGTTAATGAATATTAGATTATATAGTGCATAAAATTGAAGGCCTTCTTCATTAACAATATATACAAGTTTGAATAAACAACTATTCTCATAATTAAACGATGGATAAAATGTATGAACCTCCATTATAGCTCCATATTAAAATAGGTAACAGAATGTTAGGAGTATCAATTACACTAGCTCGTCTTCATAAATTTTAACTTGAGAAAGTTTCACGAAGTGCAGTTAGATGATACGAAACTCGAATACGAAAAACTGAAAATACCCTAATGACTAGGTGCTCGGATTAGTAGGTTAGGTAGAACTACAAAAATTTTACAAGTTCAGATAACATTTCAAAATGGGTTAAGAGTTTAGGAAAGGAGTACATTTTCACTGAAAAGATATTCTGTTAATTAAATAGGATCAAAAGAGAGGAAGGCATCAGTATGTCCCAGATTACTAGATATACATAGAAAACAAACACAACGAACAAAAGTACATAGTTCATAAAGGAAAACGAAGAAATGATGTTTAGAGCAAACGAACCTGAGGCTTGACTTCAACAATGAACTGACCACTCTTGACGGAGACTGGCTCATTCGCAAGCACACTCTCAAGATGATCGAGCATTTCCTTTGCTTGAGCCGAGCCAAAGCCAGGGTCAGCATCTTGATGGTGCCATACAAGAGCACTTTCTTTGGTTTCAATATATGATCCATCAGTGGCTTCTGTATATAGTTTCATGACTGGCTCCGCCATCTGCATCCATCCAAAGTCTGAGCTCTGGTTGCTGGTTTCCCATTCTCCATCTCCAGACCACCTGCACATATTGAAGTAAAAACTGAGTGAGTGATACTGCTATTCCTCCATAGCTTTACATTGGTAATAGTCTTTTCTTTAGTTTTGGAGGCGGTAAAAGATTGAGTCGGCATATATTGATTATCATGTTTACCCAGTTGGTAAGCAAAAAAAAAAATTAAAAAAATTAAAAAAATAGTTACATATCTCGTGTCTTAAATCAATCATACTCTATGGATCCTAATATCATATCTACTGGGGAATCATACTCTATGGATCCTAATATCATATCTACTGGGGGTTTTGATTACTCTCCTGCACCTTTTTGGAGGAAAGATTACCTTAATCTTAATATAAGCACAAAATGAGAGAAAAGTAATGAAACTACCGTCTTCTGATGTAGTCCAATTCTGCTTCATAACTGTGGTTGCTATCCTTTGAAGATGTCATCTAATGCATTAACAATCCGGCATGGAACTATCATATAAACCTTAAAATGTACCTCAAGAAGTAATCTATCTTCAGTATTTTCATGATTCTCCTTATTCACATGGTTTAATTGAATACATAACCGCATATGACTTATTCAATGGCAAGTCTCATAAGGCAGCAACAACAGCAACATGAAACCAGCACAACATGAAACCAGTAAAGTATTACAGCCTGAGCCACAAGGTACCATAGCAAAATTAGGCTAAAAGCGAAGCACTGCGCCTGAAGTTTTCGCAATTATATACGCCTAAGCGACAAACAATAGACCACAGCAAGCAGCTGACCGCGACAACCAGCATGTGCGGCAATCGTCGTTTGCCCATTAATAACAGCATGTCATTAATATGTATAGCCATCCTACCATACTCGGCATAAAAGGGGCAAAATCAAGAGGGGAAAAGGTACCTCAAAAGGTAACCATGTTCAGCTGCGATGCCGAGCTTCGGACACGGGGCAAACCACCTACCTAAGCTGCTCCGCCCTCTCCCACTGACAATAAAAACCACATTCCTCTTATCCGAACACAAAGCATCAATGATCCTTATAACCTCCGAACTTGGAGTCTTGTTAATAGATGTCTGCGGCATCACCGTCCCATCATAATCCAGCAATATCGCCCTGCTCTTGGACTTCTCATAGGCTGAGACAATGGCATCCACATTAAGCTTCCTGAAATTGGGATCAAGCGCAACCACCCTGAACCCAAACCCTAACCCAATTCCCCAACACCTCCTCCGAAAGTGATCCTTACAAGCCCTCTCCAAATCCTGCAGATAGCTCTTCGACCAATAAGCCACGTCGTGCGTGCTGACGTATCTATAGTGCTTCTCATGCCGCAGCTGCTTTTCAGCGTCGGACAGCGATACGGACTCATTCATTGCTTCAGCTGTTGATTCTATATTCCAAGGGTTCGCGCGGATCGCACCGCTCAGCGAGGGCGAACAGCCGATGAACTCCGACACGACCAGCATGCTCCTTCGCGGGCCGTCGGCCTCAGACTCAGAATCGGACCCAGAAATCCCGTGCCTGCAGACGATGTATTCGTACGGGGTGAGGTTCATCCCGTCCCTCACCGCAGTCACGACGACGCATTCAGCCACAGTGTAGTAGGCGATCCTCTCGACGCTGGACATGGAGCGATCGATAAACACGACGGGGCTGTAACCCGATCGCCCGAACTCATCATTGATCCTCTTGCAGCTGTCCCGTATCTCGGCCTGAATCTCTTCGAGGTCCTTTCCGCGACCGCGTGCCGGGTTCGCGATCTGGACGAGGACCGCCCTGCCTTGCCACTTGGGGTGCAGCCGGAGCATGTGTTCGAAAGCGAGAAGCTTGAGATTGATGCCTTTGAAGATGTCCATATCGTCGACGCCCAGCAGAACAGTCTTCCCCTCGAACTGCTGGCGCAGCTCGGCGACGCGCCACTCCTTGTCGGGCAGGCGGAGCACCGACTGGAGCTGGCCCATGTGGACGCCGACCGGCATGATCTTGATCCCGACGGTGCGGCCGAAGTAGTCGAGGCCGATGTAGCCCCTCTTGGACTGGTACTCGATCCCGAGCATGCGGCTGCAGCAGGAGAGGAAGTGGCGGGCGTAATCGAAGGTGTGGAATCCGATGAGATCGCAGTTGAGGAGCGCCTTGATGATCTCCTCGCGGACGGGGAGGGTGCGGTAGATCTCCGAGGAGGGGAAGGGGCTGTGGAGGAAGAAGCCCATGCGGAGGCGATTGAAGCGGCGGCGGAGGAAGGTGGGGAGCACCATGAGGTGGTAGTCGTGGATCCACACGTAGTCGTCCTCGGGGTTCAGGACCTCGACCACCTTCTGCGAGAAGAGCTTGTTCGCGAGGACGTAGGACTCCCAGAGGGCGCGGTCGAAGCGGCCGCCGTGGTCGGCGGAGAAGGGGAGCATGTAGTGGAAGAGCGGCCACAGCTGCTGCTTGCAGAACCCGTGGTAGAACTTGTCGAGCAGATCGGGGGGCAGGAACGCGGGGACGCACTTGAACCGCTCGAACAGGGTCTGGGACACGTCGTCCTGCTCCTGCGGCTCGACGTCGACGCGGAGGGACCCGACGTAGAGCACCTCCATGTCGTCGGGGAGCCCGTCCTTGAGCTGGAGGAGGAGCGAGTCCTCGTCCCACGCGAAGCTCCAGCCGCGGCCGTCCGGCCGGCGCTTCGAGCGCACGGGGAGCTGGTTCGCGACGATGATGATCCGGTCCTGCGCGAGCGACGAGGGCACGTCGGAGGAGACGCTGTTCGCGAGGTCCTCGTCCTCGAGCTCCGAGAGCGTCCCCGGCACCGTCATCACCCTCGGCATCCGCTTCATCCCCGATCGCCCCCCTCCTCCTCCTCCTCCTCCTCCTCCTCCTCCTCCTCCGCCGCCGCCGCCGAACGCGGCGAAGTTCCCCGCCGCGAGATCTAGAAGGTTCGTGTACGATCTCGACATCATCTTCGCCGGATCAAACCGCAATCCCCTGCCAACTCAACTCCCTAGGGTTCGATCGAGCACCCGCACGCCGAAAATTAGGGATCAACAGATCTAATAACAAAGCCAACAAAAAAAAAAAAAAAACCCTCGATCCGATTCAATCAGAAATGGTCTGCACAAAGTACCTGAATCAACAGCGAACGAATTCGAATCAATACTACTTCGTCTTCTCCTCGACGCGAGATTTAGGGAGGGGAGGGAGAGAGGGAGGGATAGGAGAGAACGAGGACCGAGCAATACAGAGAATGAGAGAATGAAAAAAAAAAGAAAAAAGAAGTTATTATATTTATATTAAATCTCCGCGTTGGCAACTGGGGAGAGCTGTATAAAGGAAAGGGGTGGGATGGTGGGAAAAAAGAAATTAAAATTTAAAAGAAAAAAAAAAAGAAAATAAGAGAGAGGTGGTGGGGGGTGGGGAAAATTGGGAAAATATGTAGGGGGGTTAATTTAATAATTAATAATAATAAATAATAATTAAATAAAATGGAAAAGGAAGGGAACAGTGTGGGGTGGAGAGTATATGCTGCAGTGGGGGAAGGGGGGGTTGGGAGGGGAGGGAAGGAGGGAGGGAAAGGAAACAGGATAAGGTCGGCCAGCCGACTGCCCCCGCATGCCAGCTGGAGTCACGCAGTCGCCGATCACGTGCCCCACCTTTCGCGCCCTCCACGTGTTGACGGTTTCGCACGAACTGCTCCCTGCACCCGGCCCACCACCACCCCTAGACTGCAAGGCTAAAGAAAAACTCTAAAATCCACAAGTTATATTGCGGATGTGGTGTTCTCAACCAATTAGATTATTTTTTTAATTCACCCACCACCCCGTCATGATTAATAAAAATTATTTTTATTACACTTTTTTTTTTCAAAAAAATGTTATCGACTGATTATCGATAATGTAGTATAAATGTGACATAATAGACTTTCTCGAGGTCAAAGGGCTGTTACTCTTTTAGTATGGAAAAAAGTAAAATTTCATGAAATTTTACTCTTTTTCAGTTTTTTGCTCATTTAGTTCTTAAAAAATAGCTTTTTTGAGAAAGAAATTCATATGTCACAGAAAACTTTTTTTTTTGTTTTCTAAAAAAAAAATCAGAAACCCAAAATGCTAGCTTTCTATAAAAACTGGAAAAAAAAAAGAAGGAAAAAACTAGTTTTTTTTTAGACCAATGGATGAAAAATTGAAAAGAAATTTTTTAATAAAACACTTTGTTTTGAAAAAAAAAATTCATACTTTTTTAGGAACCAAACGACTCCTCAGGAGTTTGAGGTCGGAAATGTTTACTTCCGTTATTTGGTTCATTGTAAGTTCACCGTCGGTGAAAACTCACATTCTCAAAAATAGCATTGTTATCAATTATAGAAAAAATAATAAAATACTAAATTATTTATCATACCTTTAGTTTTTACGTCATTTAATTTTCTACTAAATAAACAATATAACTAGAGGAACTTTAGTTACACAACTATACAAAAAAAAAAACGAAAGAAAATTAATTTTTAGTTGAACTCCAATTCATCCGAAAGTCTACAGGTGAAACAAACGGTCAATATTATTCTCCGTATTATTCTATCTCCAAATAAATAATAATTTTTTTTAAAATTTTATTTCCTTGTGAAATCGTAGTACCCTTGATTAGATCTTTTTTACTTTTCTAAAAAAAATACAATAAAATTAGTTTAGATTACATTCTGTGCCGCAAAGTTGTAACAATTAAATTTGTTTCTTTCAGACTAGCGAGGGTTCTCTACGATAGGGTTTTTATGATAGGTGTTATTTTTCTATAGTCCTAGTATGCAGAAAATTTATTTATATAGACAAGTTTATTGGTTCAGCGGCTGCCAAATGCATGGCAACTATTCGATTTTCTCCGCATGGAATTGCAACAATTGTATTCTTGTCCATGTTTGATTTGTATTACCCATCCATTCTCATTGAATTATACGAGATGGTTAAGATCTAATCAAGAATAAAATAGTAATACTTAATTAAAATAATGTCAAAAATATTATACTTGTAAAATTGTTAGAACCTTATTTTGTATTAATATTGTGACTTTTCAAGTGCATTATACTCTTATTCAATTTGGCACTATTCCATTAGTGTTGTTACTACTATTTATAATTTTTTTAGCAGCATTTCTTTTTTAGCAAAATCAAAAGTTTGAAAATTATTATTATTTTGTTTATCTTTCTTTAGATTTCTATGTACCAAATGGTTTACTAAATATTAGATATTAGTTACTAAATATATGCATTAAATTCAATATAATCATAATTAGATTTAGTTAGATCTTCAATTTATTTGATTTACTTACTAAATATACTCATGAACTAACTAAAAGCCAAAAATAAAAGGTGCTAACTTCGCATTTTCCCGAGTTAAAAATTTCTTATTTATAAATTTAAGCACTTTTTTTTCATGTCATTTTTAATGATATTGCTAATAATAATGCATTCTAATTGACAATCCATATTATTTAACTTTTAAAAATTTAAAATTATAATATATAATATTATTTATTCAGTGATCACATCATCATTTATATTGAAACCATATGACTATTAATTAGACAACTTTAAGTATAAGAAAAAATATAATTTAATTTAAAAAAATATAAATAGCCTATTTGTAACCGTACGTTGCTTCGGTGCACGGAATCGACGGTCCAGGATAAACCCCGGCATCACCACTATATTATATATATATATATATATATATGCCTTTATTATGCTCAACCGTGTATATGTATATTAGGAGGGAGGAGCCGCGCAAGGGGACACGTGTCACCCTGTGAAGCGGTCTTTGCGTTGGTTAGGGTTTACGTGCGGTGGAAACACGTGGCGCTTCGAGCGTTGCGTCATGTGTGACGTGTACGTCGTGGCACCACGTTTTCCTTCTACGTGGGCTGTGCGTAGGTTTTTTAGGTGTACAATTTGCACGGACACCCCCCAACAATATGGAATTAACAAAACAATCCCCTCAACTATGTTGCCTTTGCCGTGACTTGTTGAACCGATATTTTCCTTTAGATTGTTGTAATATCTAAAGCTTCAATGAATTTATTATCTACGAACTTTTTCGTCAAAAAATAATATATGTATAATATTTAATAAATATTTTTTGTTACTGTGAAGTATAATTAGTTTGTACCTTTTTATATCAGAATTATAGATATTAAGCTCAACTCCGCACAGCAAGATGCATGAGTGCAGTTTATAAGTGTGTTTGTAAAATAACTTGACTAGTACCAATCATACCCAGACAGTGGCTAAAAGTTTAATTATTGATATTCAAAATTTTAAGTTCAAAATTTAATTATTTTATATAAAAATGAACGTAATGAATAGCATGTTATTTTTCACTAAGAAATATCTTTATTTATAGTTGTGAGTGTTTTAGTGCGTGTGCGCTGGTGTGTACGTGTGACGCCCCAACTTTCTAGGGGTCACCCATCTTAGGACTACTTCCGTCCTAGCACGCTTAATTCTTTTAATCTCTTGAGCGTAACCACCGCTCAAAATGCTTAAACCGGGTTAAGGGTTTAGCACCTATTTGGGATCTCACAGTACGTGCGTGT
The DNA here is from genome assembly GCA_016920855.1 of Puya raimondii. NCBI lineage: Eukaryota > Viridiplantae > Streptophyta > Magnoliopsida > Poales > Bromeliaceae > Puya > Puya raimondii. Next base: position 36,486,222 of record JABWPP010000049.1, on the reverse strand, counting down.
GTATGTATATATATATTTAATAAGAAAACGGGGTTTAGTATTTTTGCTGTAATGAAATTGTAAAGTCTAAAATGGAAGCACTAATTCGGTGCTTCAACTTTTACTTTCAGCAAAAACGACGACGTCCAATAAACCGTTTAGTAATAATAAAACTAAATATTAATACTTTTTTCGTAGGAGATATTACAAATGAGATTTTTAAAGACTCAAACAGAACCTACAAATTCTTGCTTTAGCAAATAATTTTAATATATAATAAATATTTTTTAAAAAATATAATTTATTTAAATAAAAATTTGTTGAACATTATTAAACCCTAGCACAAAGAGCAAGTGGGCATCGAGATTGGCCTCCACCACCATATCCTTTTGGCCTCGTGCTAATTAATTATTTATTAATTATTAATTATTAATCATGAATCCGGTGGTAAGGGAGGGGCCACGTCACAAGAGCCAACCCCTCCCCTCTTTGACTTTTTCAACCAACACATTCTTAATTAACAAGCAAAAAAAATATGGGCTTTTTCTTATTGAAGCATAAAATAGTGCACACATGTGCTTAATATATTTCCCCATAATTACGTTCACTTATTTTTAAATTCAAATTTTATTAAAATATTTGTTGGTCTCTAGATACATACGTAATAATCTCATTTAAAGTAAAAGTCAAAATTATTATTCCAATCAGTCGCTCTAAATAGTGGTGTTAGTATAAATTTAATTTATTATATATCTAATATATTTGTATTCGTAATATTAAGCATAATTAAAGAACTTCAAATATATAAAACTGAGACAATTTGTTTAATTTATCTCATGATGTAGGAAAGGGAACAATGTAATTATATTAAATATAATATCTATTGTGGGTAAAATAAAATATATCCACAATAAAGTATGGATATGGTCATTTTCGCTATCTCATATTTTCGGTCTCTATTTGACCAGGTGAGAAGCGTGGTCAAACCAAACTCCACGGGAAAAATTTCCTGCGCTAAGTGTATATCGATACAATTTATATATGCACCACTCTTTATTATATTCAATACTTATAAACATTATAAAATCAAATTCTAACGCATATGTTATCAAACATTTTTAAGAAGATTATGTATGAAAATTTATACATCTTGAAAAATGGTAACTTTGATATATTTCGTGTAGTCCTGAATACTACTCCTTTTAAGAAAATTATAAATGAAAGATCACAAATTTTGGAAACTTACTATATATATATTCACACATTAAATATAGGCTTAATTACATTCCCACCCTGTTTTAGTTTAGGATTTTGTTCGTTTATATACTTATGGTACATGTAAATATTTTTTCTAAAGACTCCATTTAACTGTCGTTTTCTTTTTAATTTCCATACTACTGTTAATAAATTTTTATTTTTCAAAAACAACGTTACTAAACTATGTGTTGTCAACAAATCTATTGTTTTAGACCAAAACGAACAATCCTATAGATTAAATGAGTTCTATATTAATAATTCTATATAATAAATCTGTGTCACTCATTTTAAAACTACTTTAATCTTAGCATGTTTAATCCTCTAAGTCATTTTGGGCTTAACTACCGCTCAAAATGATATAGTCCAGTTTATTATATAAGATTATTAAAAATTCTAAGAGTATCACGGGTTTATTAAACGCTTTATTTTTTGGATAATTCTACATATTTTATATATTTTAAATAAAAAAAGAAGTGAATATATACTTTACTACTTTTAACCAGTATTTTTTTAATAAAGCTGCAAGATTTTGTCTGAGATTATGAATTTATTATTTGTAATATAGAGATTAAGAAAAAATAATTAATAGTAATTTTACTATAAAAAGTACAGTATATGATAATAAAAAAATCCCTCTAAACTATAGTATAGTAAAGTGTGCAATTAAGCTTGAGATGTACGTAAAAATCAACACTGTAGCCAAGTTTTTTGTTTAACTCATAAGAATAACGTGTACAAAATTTACTATTTTCGATAAGCGGCGCAGTTTTAGTATCCTATAAAATATTCAATAAATTATAGTTATAAATAGTATTTTAAGATTGCGGTGTACGATACACGGGGTGCATGCAGAAATTCTTTCTACGTACGTACGCGGGGTGGGGGGAGTTAAAATAAGCGACATAAAACGGTATTTTTGTGTACGTACGTACGGTACATACATACGTTAGACGTGCACATGTCATCCTGATGATGCGGTGCACGATGTTGATGCACGGCTCCCATACGACCACGACGAACGTGGACAATGTTGACCTAAAAAAAAAGAAAAAATATTTAAGGAATATTCGCTTTCTACTTCTCACTGTATGATTCATTGATGGATAATGAATGTGACTCAAAATATTACCAAACAACATGAAATTATTAAAAATATTCATTTACTATTTATACGTCCCTTTTAATCCAAAATATTAAATAATTTATCCATAGTATATTCCAGTGCGACGTCATGTAGATATATACATATATAGTATACGTACTTTGTGAAAAATTTTAACATTTTTTTAATAGTTTATCCATATATGGTTATTTTTCCGACTATTCGCAAGTTAAGATAATTTCATTACTTTTCTATATTCTCCTCACATCCTTGCATGGTGGTATATATCTTATCATTCTTAGTTAAATATTTTCACAAATTTAAAATTTTAAGCTAATCAAAATGAGTCTAAAAGATATGTATGCATACAAGGCCTTCGTATATAACCAATATGGGACTAATACACATGAGAAAACTATGGAAATAAGGAAAATGCGTGAATAAATTCGATATTACATCGAGAGATTCAGATCAATTCCAAAAGTTTAAATTGATAGGTATTGTACATATATATATATATACTTCAGAATTCTTGTATTATTATGACTAATATAAGACAAATTTCTTACCAACTTCAAATAGAATATATAGCTAGAAATTCTAGCTCTATTTGTTGCATGTGTGCTTCTTCAAAATCTCTTCCTACACGTGCAAAACACACGTGCCTGTGAAACAACCGTTATACTCTAAATGCTTAAACTGTTAGAGAACGGTGTTTATATATTTTTATATTTAACACTCCCCCTCACGTCAAATTAATAATACTAGGAGCCTGGCGTGACTCGAACTCAGAACCTCCTGCTCTGATACCATATGAAACAACCGTTATACTTTAAAAGATTAATTAAGCTGTTAGAGAACAGTATTTATATATTTTTATATTTAACAGTGCCAAACACCATATTTGAAACAACAACCTCAACGTTCCGTAAGTACACATGCCTAATAACTCGCTAGCTACGTACCTACGTACGTACTGTACTACAAAATCTCGTACGGACGTAAATATACGATGCATACGGACATGTATATACGACGTAGGTTAGGAGTAACGAAGCACTTCATTACAAAATCTACAAGGACGAATCTTAAAGATTTAAAGAAAGAGAAACATGTAATAAACGGCGTTAGGTGACAGTTAAGCGAACAGGATATACAGGAGAACACATAGGTGATGAATATAAATATCTTTTAAAAAATGTTATTTGATTTTTTTAGAAAAATATATTTTTATATTATCTTTTTAGCATGATATTAGTACAGGAGATGGTAAATTTGAAACTTTAAGTGTTGTCGAGTTATCAGCTTCATCATTATTTTTAATGATATAGAATCTGAATTGACGATCAATATTGTAAGTACTCTTTTGAACCCCTATGACCGTATTAATTAAGTTGTATTATATATGTACATAGCCGCACAATAACAAACAACGTATAGCGGATCTTTTGTTGGAACCCAAATTATTATTTTTTTAGAATTGTTGCATGGTTAAGAGTCCATTTGGTATTGAGAGCTACTCAATATCATTAAAAAAAACGATTGGAAACAAACACATAGAAATATATTTTTATATTTATTGATAGAATTGTAAAATTATTTTGTAATTGATTTGTTACGATGAAGACAAATGGCTTAAGAAACAAATCAAATACTTTTCTATCATACTTTATTTTCCACCGCACCTAACACGATCTCGCCGCAATTGCTGGGAAATATTAAATGAGCGCATGAGAAGAATATATTAAATGAGCGCATGAGAAGAATACACCCGGTCCATGTTAGCATTTCTCGCGGTCCACGGGGTGGGTGGAAGGCATATTCATGAACCGAACGGGACGGGATTACGGAACGGGTTCACACCGAACCCGACAGGGATCCACCAACCCTCCACAGTGGAGATACCTCGAGATGGAGGGCCAGGATGGGTCCACGTCAGCACCACGTTCTGATCTTTCGTAGGTGGGCCCCGATCTACGGCCGCGTGGATCACGTGGTGGTGGTGGGTGGGGTGTGTCGTATACGGGTCGGATGTTTGAGATCCGCCCCGCACCCGGTGTAACCGTGCACCTCACACACTATTAAAATGTCCTAACATAAAAAAATCTCATAACATTTAAACATCTATCACTATGGCATCAAATAATCTCAAGAACTAACCGATTTATTTATAATTATAAAATAATGTCCAAAAGTTACAGTTTTTCATATTTGGGTCTTTCGAATATCACAAAATATATCTAATAAATTAAAATTTTATTTTAAAGATCTTATTCTAGTAATTTTAGGATGTCATATATGAGAAGTACTTACGCACCTAGTACATTCAACATTTCCTACAAACTCTAAAAACTTAAGATCACGTCTGGGCTCGTGACTTTTCGTAGACCCATGACGTGAGCTTGAATTAAATGAGAGAAAATTAATAATAGTAGGAGTCTGGCGTGACTCGAACTCAGAATCTCCTGCTCTGATACTATGTGAAACAACCGTTATACTCTAAAAACTTAAACCGATAGAGAACGATGTTTAAATATTTTTATATTTAACACAAGGTAAATTTGTTTTTTGGTTCTACGAAAGCTAATTTCATCTTAACATCATTAATGGCGTGTGCTGGTTGGTACTATCTTTTCTATGTGTTGGTTGGTACGCATTTTTTTTATATTTGTGTCCTCAAAACTAAGACCCTCGTTTGAAATGCGGTAGTTAAAAATATTTATTTTAATAATTTTAAGTTTATCTGAAAATCAAGTGTGAAATGCAACACTATTTATATATATATATATATATATATATATGCTTTTTCATTTTTAAGTCATCGATAGTACAATGACAGTTCCGCAACTACTCTCCACGCGGTATGTAACTACTCTATCCAAATATTGGATTGATACGCACTGAATCTTTTTTCCTCTTTTGCTATAAATGATGACGAAAATCCGCAATGCAAAATATCAATCTGATGCAAACTGCTTCCAATTTGTTTTATTATCGTATTTAATCCTAATTTATTAAGAAAACTCAATTTTCAATTAAAAAACCTGATCATAGTTTACTGACGGAAATTGAGCAAATTTAATGAATTTGATATGTTTATAGTAATAATCACTCTAGTTAAATTATTTAAGAAATTTATATACGTTCGATAGAAATATAAGGATATCGAATAGTTTAATTACTAGATTAATATCGCTATATTTTGTTTTTGCGCTAAATAACGCCATGCTTGCTTCTAATCAAAAAGTAGATAGAAATAGAATAAATGTTGAAATGGTCGACTTTTTTGGATAGTAAGTGAAGCTTTCGGAATTTATATAAATCATAGTTTACCGGCTAGATTCTACTTTTATCTACTTATTTTTTAGAGTACTTTGTACGTATCGTAGTTATAGCATTGCTCATTATAGATTCTTCATTTTGACCCTTAGATTAAAATTTAATCCAAAAGTTTACGTAAACAAAAATTTAGTGGTCAAAAAGATGCAATTTTTTTTTAAAACTTTTTTCTTTTCGTATAAAATTGATCCAAATGGTAGTTGAGCAATATGACCCACTTGACTTTTCACGTTAATATCTTTTTCTTCTGGAAGCGTGAAGTGACCCTCTCTACTTTATTTCACATCCTAATCTATAACTAGTTTATAATTTACTATAATTTACTACATATAGTAATAAAAAGTAAGTGTGAAAAAAAGAAAATTTAAAAGATCCCCATTATTACATTAAACTATCCTTGTACCTACTAGCTTAATGAACAAAACAAAGAACACTACAACACTGTGGATTTTATAGGGATATATATGTATATATATAGAGAGATCGAATCTTTTTATTTGGATATGAAGGAACCATACTTTAATTTGCTCCTTATATTATCTGAGTTGGTTGGAACGTTCTCAATTGAGCAACATGATTGGATGAGTTCACAATTGCGACAACTCACAACCCCACTATGGATATGCTGCTATTCAGGAGTATATATATATATACCTGCATGTAGGAACCCTATATATTAATTAGCATGTACCACTGTTAAAGAAAGAGGGTTTGGTTATTAATTAAGCTTAATAAATGGGGTTAGTTAACGTTGTTTTGTCAACTCATATTTGTCATTCACATTATTCCCAAGGTTGTTGTTGAGGCGTTTTCGCGTCGCGTAGTTATTAGAAAGGACTCTGCTGGAACCATCACTCTGATAGTAAAATCGCTCTACCCGATTGTCATATTCGCACTTCGAACCGACAATTTATAATAGCTTAGTTAGCTTTTAGTAGATTCGGATTTCATTAAGCCCCTTCGGCCATCAAATAATATTATATCTCTAGCAACTTAAGTTTTTTTTTTCATTTTTTTCTTTTACAAAAAAAAAGAGGACTAAATTATTCAGGGTTAGTATTCATCTACTATTTACTTCTCTCAGTGGGTGCAATCCAAATTCCAAAGAGGGAGAATGTGGGTCTTTAGAGGATAATAAAACAAGCAACAAGTGCATTATTAAACCAAGCTCTCTCTGATTAAGACCCAAATGGTTGGATGCGGTCTCACCCTTTACACAATACCTTTCATGATGTGACATATCAATGCAAGTTGGAGCCTTTCAATATGGGATTTTTCTGGGGTTTATTTATCCCCAATACTCTTTGAATGCAACAAAGACTCAAGCTTTGTTGTTTTATATATATATATATATATATATATATATATATATATATATATATATATATATGTATAGACTTGTGTACTGCTACGAGCACGAAGACCTCCGTGCTGCTAAGTCATATTTTGATGATTACAATTTTGAATTGACGATTAACTCCGTTAGACTTGGTCTTGTATATTTGAAATATCTAGAAAATAAATTTGTGGTATTTTGATATCATTTGTAACCTAATGATTGAAAGAGTTCAAAATCAAGGGTTGAGAATAAAAATCTAAAAAAAAATTATGATATAGCATTGAAATTTTCGATCAGAGATATAAATCTTGTTGTGGATAGTATAAAGAATTTTATCTCAAAATTTTATGTGATTTGAATATTTCTACACTGTTAAACTTGCAAACAGCACACGTTAACCATTAAAAATTATTGATTTTGAATCATTTCGATCATTAGATAGGCAAATTTATTTTTTAGATACTTCAAATACGCTAGATCAAGCCGAATGGAGCTGATCGTCGATTCGTAAGTTTCATATCGAAAACAGCTTAAGAACACGAAGACATCTGTACTCCTAATAGCATACAAGTACTACTCTCTCCCTGTATATATATATATATATATATATATATATATATATATATATATATATATATATATATATATATATATATATATATATATATATATATATATATATAGAGTCCGGCTACTATGCTATCAATAGCACCAAGCGCTTGGTGCTACCAAGTTTTCTGCCGTTAGATCTACCCATTTGATCATTTTCACCTATTAGATCATACTATTCAACCAACCACCCACTTAACCCTAGGAGCCCACATCATCCTAACCGCACATCTCTTAATCTAATGGCCGAAAATTTGGTAGCACCAATGACTTAGTGCTATTAATAGTATTCTAGCCTAGTTCATTATATATATATATATATATATATATATATATATATATATATATATATATTATATACGTGAAAGCCTAAATATATATGTAACGTGTCTCTCTCTTAAAAGTGGCCCATCTCTATCTACAAAAAGTAGGGGTAGGGGTGGGAATTAATGGAAGGATTGTATTGCGCTTGAGTGGATAAGAGAGAGATTTTTTTGGCCTTACATGGAACTCAATTGTGGACGTGAATGATTTAACAGGGATTACAAGGGGTGAGATGAAAACTATTACTTATTATTATTATTAAATCAAATAGAACACTAGATGGGTCTCATTTTCCTAGCCACCATATGGGACCATGCCATGGGAAAATATCAAGTTGCATGGCAACCGATAAAATATAGAAAATATCAGAATAAATATTTTCTTTTTACTTACCAAGCAAATATTAAACGAATAATCTGATAAGAAACGATAAGAGCCCAGTATGATTTTTCTGAGGCTTGAGATTTAGATTCATATAAATTCTCCAGCCATATATTATATTTATATATTATGGTTTAGTGTATTCATGCTGTACACATGAGGTTGAAGATACATCATATGGGCACCTGTCATAGAAATGATCTTTAACAAGTCCACATCCTGTAGGAATGTTCTAGGAGTGGGCATAAAGGTGCAGGTCATGTATCAATTTAGGTTTAACAGATCACACTACCTACAATTAATACCAAGAACTAGACCTAATGATTTTGTTGTCGTCGTACCTTTTCCGAACATGGTCATGTTGGATTAACCCAACGATTGTCATAGTTGGGCTCAACTACAGCCCAAGATCTAAACTATTCATGGGTCGAGTGTGGAATAAGCCCCGTCCCGACGATTTTCCGCGCAAGCGACCGGTTCCGCTATTTATCAGCTGCAGGATGAATTCAGGTCATCCGATATGGCCATGGCGGATCTATTTTGTTGATGATGAGCGGCAGAATGAGTCAGTACGTGTGAAAATCCAAAGTGCAAGGACTAAGGAGAAAATCCGTCCTGTTATGGGTACCTCGAAAGATAAACGAAAGTAGAGCTCGGAGGGAATATTCGAACTACTTTATTTATGGTGTTTAATTTCTCTCCCTTCAATTTCATGTCATGCGCGTGGCGAAGTATATGATAGAAGCATGAAGCAGAGTAAACTTTACGAAGCTAGCGTAGAATCCTTGGATTGCTGTCGCATGTTCAGCTCCTGTTGCAGTCGCTATTGTTGTTGTTTTCTTGATCCACCCTATTGATTAAGGAAGTTTCTCTGATGATCAAATTACAGCGCCGAATCCTTTATGAGCATTTATTTGGTCTACCACTAATTTTTTTTTTTCATGATTTGATGAATTTAATCATGAAAATACTGTGACTGGGCTGGCCCATAATTCAGTCAAAGGCCCAGGAAATACTGTAACTGCGTGACGATCCAAACCGTTCATTGCAAGAACATGCACGAATCTAAAAGCACGGCATATGAGTACTCAAATCCCATGAATAGGATTGTAGGGGATCAAGCTTCCGATTCTTAAAAAAGAAAAAGAAAGGAAAAAAAAACAGGTACCATGTTAAGTAAGGTGTTAAAGAGTATTACTGTAAGCGGAAAAGTTAAGAGTCATTTTTATGTGATCAACAGTATTTAATTTAGAGGACCCTTTGTGCCGAACACGAAGCTAGCGTTTTAGTTAATTAATGGTAAAATTGTATAAAATTAACTTATATGAACTATAGATCATTTCGACTCGACCACTCAAATCTTTCGAAATTTTAATCTTAATACCTAACTTTTTAATTTATTTAATGTAAGTTATTCGATGGCTCTTCGGATATAAATTTTAAGCTAATCGCTTTATATTAATAAATTTATAGTTACGTAAATTATATAAAATATACTAACTAAATTCGTAAAGATAAATAATGTATTCAAATTTTAAATTTAAAGTATAGCTAATTAGGTCAAATCAAATAAATTAAGAGGCTAAATAGTAAAATCAATATTTTTAAGTGATAGTTGGGATAAGTTTTAAGTTTTGTAAAACATTTTTCTTGTTAATTTTCCAAATATTTTGTTTATTGGTTCTTTTTATTACTGTTATGTACGCAAAACTAGAACCGTGCTACAGTATACGGACTAAGGACCTTCACAATGAGGAAGAGGTAAGAGTACGAGAATTCGAAAAAAACAAAAAAGAAAAAGAAAAAAAAGGAAAAGGCTGCGTGAAGCAGCGCAGCAGAAGCAGCGGAGTGCTTCTTTTGATCTGCTTTTTGGAAAAGCGCGAAAAGCACGCTTTTTTTCATTTCCGATGAGCGGCGGAGAGAGCGCGAAAGCGGGGGACAACGTGAAGTGTTTCATGCAACGAGCCCTGGAAAGGTCGGTACCTTCTCAATGACATGTGGGGTCCACCACAAAGTAGAATTAGAATTAGAAAAAGAAAAAAAAAAAAAGCATTCATGATAATGCATTAAGGTGGCGTTTGGTTCAGCGTAAAATGAATGGAATTTTTTTTTTTCGGTATGAAAAATATTTTTTCGCTTGTTTGGTTCGACCTAAAAATATTTTTCTGTTAAAATATTTTTACATATTTGGGCAAAAATTGAAGTTTTTATTTTTCGCTATTTTTCGACCGAAAACGAAAACTCAAATTGCGTAAATTTTTTTTTCATTTATTTTTTCCACCAAATCAAACAAATTTGATTTTGTTTTTCTCTTTCGACGAAAAAAAAAATAATGAAAAATCACTTTTTTTCTACAAACCAAATACTATAAAACATAATACTTTTTTTCCACCGAATTTTTTTTTCCCTACAAATATTATTTTTCACGATTTTACATTGAAGCAAACGGACCCTAAACTTCTTATAACAAGCTTTATTTTGCGATTGATTGTCTCTATCGTAAGTTGCAAAATATTTGATGGTTGATGCCAGAGATTTTAACTTCGAAGCTTATTTGATTGATATTAGTGTTTAATTTTTAAATAAATACGTAAAAAATTATTTTATAAAAAGATAAAAACAATTTTGTTAAAATCTTAAAAAATAAAATTTTATTTTTTAAGAAATTAATCAGATATAAAATATTTTTCAGCTAAAAAAATATTTCTTGGAATCACAACCAAACACTCCATTAGTTACAACTAAGTCATGCTTAAAGCTCTCTTTTGTTTCTTTTGCATCTACATGCATTTTGAATTGACCTTTTAAGTAGCAAAATAATAATTTACCAAATAATTAAATAATAAAAAAATAACTTTTTTTTAAAACAAATATGAAACATAAATAAATGGGTGGTTATTTAATTTTTTTTTAAAAATCCATTAGGAAGCTAAAAGGTACCTGGGCCACGTGAGTCCGTACACGCAATCTTTGTTTGCTGAGCTGGCGGTGTGCTGCGTTGTGCTGAGTGCGAAGTACTGCCGGTTTTGGCAGGGGAACTCTTCGAAACTGGCCTTCTGCTTTTCCTTTTTTTTTTTAATTTGATATTTGCAAGTTTGAGCGGCAGAATTAGTGATAAATATAAAGATTAATTACATATGGCTCCCTATAAATATATCGAATTATAAATATATTTCTATAAAGTTTAATTTTTTATATTTATTTTTATAAAAATTCGAATGTTTACAAATATACTCGCATTGTTAGGATCCGTTAGAAAAATATAATTAACCACAGGTAGAATACCTAACCCTGAATAGTGAATGAGATAAATTGATCTTTTTATCCCTCTTATATTATTTGTGATGGTAGAAAAAAAAAAGATGACAATTGAAAATTTTTGGGAGGACATTTCTGTACAATTCTAACAGTTAGGACTTTTGGAGGGACATATTTGTGATGGCAAAAATATTATTTTACTTATTTTTTATTAAAAAATAAATAGTGCTCTAATGGTAACAAACTAGAGGGGCAAATATGAATATCACTGAACTTTCTAAAGAATAAATATGAAATATTAAACTTTGTAGGGATATATTTGATATTCAATATGTTTACAGGAAGCTGTATGAAATTAACCCTAAATATAAAAATATCTTTTTTTTACTAATTTAAGGTTTTAAAATAATAATAATTTTATATAATTTAACATAATATCGAAGCAACGGTCTTGAGTTCAAATCTCGTCATAATCCTAGTGTTATTTACGTTCAGATCTTATTTGATTTCCTTTTATTTAATTAAGTTCACGTTTTAGACCTATTAAAATATCTTAAGCCTAAGGTCTCCCATTTAATTAAGTTCACGACTTGGCCTATTAAAATATATAAAGCCAGGCACAATGGGAGAGTATTAAATATAAAAATATAAAAATATTATTCTTTACTAGATGTTTCACGTAATTTAATAATAAGCAAACATATACATGTTGACAAACTTGAAAAATGTCCTTTAATATGCACCAGTTCTTACTCCGGAGTAAGAATTATTTCAAATTAACTGCTAATCCAGCCCAACAGATATATTACCTGTGAGTAGGGCTAGCAGTCCAGCTCGTGTTCATGAGCTAGCTCGTGTTTGGCTTGAAAATGAGCTCGAGATCAATTGCTCGTGTTGTGCGAGTGGAAGTTTCATTCTCATTTATTCTTTCATAAAAGATACTCATGCTTTTGGCCTTATAAATATTAAGAGCACGAGTTCATTTGCACTATTATTGATAATAAATAAATAGTATTTACTATTAATTTTCTAATCCTTAAACTAATACTATTTCGCCGGTTATTAAACCCTATTTTTTCTAACTATCAAAAATATTCTGACTTCATTCTAAGAATAGTATATTTATTGAAAAGTTCAAATTGTACTACCATTAGTCTTCATAACTTTGATCAGATTTTATTTTGACCTTCAAACTTTTATATTTGATATTTAACATCTTAAACTTAATTTTTATTTTTGGTACTATGTTAGGACTGATGAAATCAGACATCTATAACTTATAAAAAAAAAATACTATCTGTATACTCTATCATAGATTACATATCTTATACCCCATAATAATATAGATAAAAAAAAACCTCCTTTTAAATTTTCAGCATTGCTCATTTTCAATATTCCTTCACCCTTTTTAAAGCAGAGAGAAGAGAACTCACAAAACTCACAAAACTGGCATGCTTTTTTTGGGGTTGTGATTAGTATAATTTGCATGACAAAAAGTTTCAAAAAAGGGCATAAATAAAACCTCAAAGCCTGTGGATTAAATACATTAAAAAGGACACATTTAGGTTGAATAGTCCAAGGCCCTGCAGTTCATTTTGCCGTACAGGCGTGCTAATTAACACCTGCAGCTGCCACTCAGTTCAAAAATCCTCCTCCCATATTGGAGAGATCATTGCCTGCACCGCATTCATCAAACTATTGAATGCACCACTGCTCCCAATCATTTATTCCAACTTATATAACTTCAGTTATCATTTATTAACAATTATTTTCACATCAAATTAGTAAAATGTTCTTTTTTTAAGAAAGAAAGATATCGCATTACCTGCTTTTATTCATTCCGAAAATAAATTTGGTTATAAATAGTAAGACAATTAGGCTTCAAAAAGACTGTAAAAGAATAAAATAAAAGATAAAAAAAGCATAAGAACTGAAACAAAGAAAAAAAAAAGAGATATAGATGAAAGAAAAATATAGGGAAGAAGCTCAAGAAAAAAAGGAGCACTAAAAAAGGAAATGCTAACTCTAGCTAACTAAGGAAAAGCATCAAAAAAATGTTGACACTAAGGCCGTTGAGATTGAGCAGGGTAGCATATTAGGTACAATTCTGTTTGCAAAACTAAAATTAAAATGATCGCATCATTAAAATATATCCGAGCTATTAAAATTAAATAGTATGAATGTACCTGCCAACAAATAATTAGGTTGCAACTTCTGCAAGATTTCTCTTGCACAAAGGACTATAGATCGACCGTAAACATAAAGCTTATATTAATTTATTGTTATATTATTTTTAAATCCGTAATCATGCTCATCAGCCGGGGACCGCTCAATTATCTATACTCTATAGATTACTCTTCACATTCTTGTTAATAATAAATATTTTATATATAATATCAACATCTAAACAAAAACTTTAACGTGGATAAAAACACAAAAAATAAAATTTTTGTTTCCAATCATTTCAACACAAAATCATAATAAATAATAATATTCTAGATTAGATAAAAAAAAAGAGACTATTTCACACCTAAGGAGACGTCTAGGAATGACATGGCGGACCAGGTCTACGTAATAGTTTCTTTTCTAAACAGACGTGGATGGCGGCACCATGTTTCAAACAGCCAAAGAAAAAGCTAAAGCTAAAGCTAAAGCAAAGCCCCTTCCTTTTGTTTTGTTTCTTTTTTTTGTTTTTGTATTTTTTTGTTTTTCGATTACTCTCTCTTCTCTCTACTGTTTCTACGATGCTCCCAAATGTACTACGTGTCTCTGTACACAAAAAGCGTGAGGTACCCGTTTCCTGTGTCACAGTTTCACACACTCCTCTCCAATCGAAACCGCCACTCCCTTTCGAATGCTAAAGCACAAAACAACAACACGAATATATATAAATATATATATATATATATATATGTAACCCCCCAAATCACGCTTACCTCGCTCGCTCTCTCTCTCTGTCTCTCTTTGTCCCTCTCTCCCCACTACTATTTTTTCTCATAACTCCCCAAACCCCACCAACTACATTCCTAACCGCCAAAAAAAGGGGAAAAAAAAGAAAAACTCCCCTGATCACTTCAAATTCCCCTTCATCTTCTTCCTCTCACACTTTTTACACTACTCTACTAATACTTTTATACTTTTATAGATAGATAGAGAGAGAGAGAGAGAGAGAGAGAGAGAGAGAGAGAGAGAGAGAGAGAGAGAGAGAGAGAGAGAGAGAGAGAGAGAGGAGGAGGAAAATGAGATGGGGGAAGAAGCAGCAGAAGCAGCAGCGAGAGAGAGAGAGAGAAGATCAGAAGAGAACCTCTTTGTTCGCCCATATATTCCCCTTCGCGTGGATCTCCAAGCTCCGGTCCGGTAACAAGCCGAACCGAACCGGGGTTGAACCCAAACTTGGACCGGTCACGTGCCCTCCTCCTCCGCCGTCGCCGCCGCCGCCGCTGCACCACCTCTCCTTCTCCCCCGACGTCCTCGACCGCTTGGTCGCCCGCTTCCCTCCCCCCTCCTCCGCCGCCGACGCCCCCCGCCGCCGCTCCGTCGGGGACGACGACGCCGACCCGCGCCGCCACATCCGCGCCCCGCCGAGCCGCCGCCTCCGCTCGCTCGGCGGCGAGCTCGAGATCGACCTCGCCGAGCCGCCGGTGGCGCTCGGCCACCTCATCCCCTTCTCCACCTCCGCCTCGCGCCGTCTTCGCCCTCCGCCTCCGCCGCAGCCGCCGCCGGAGACCGACCGGTCGGAGAGCGATCCGGCGCTGGTCCGCCTCCGCGAGCGGCGGCGGCGGCGGCGGCAGCGGACGCGGCGGAGGCCGATCGACGCCGCCTCCGAGCGCGCGGCGGAGGCGCGGAGATCCTTCAGCGGGAAGATCCGGACGCGGCCGCGGATTAGGGTTTGCTCGCCGCGGCCTTCGAGGTCGGAGATGGGGCGAGTTAGGGCTCCGGAGGGGGAGGAGCGGGAGAAGGGGAGGGGTTTGGAGCGTTTCGCGGTGGTGAAGTGCTCTCGGGATCCGCAGCGCGACTTCAAGGAATCGATGGTGGAGATGATCTGGGAGAAGGGGATCGAACGGCCCGAGGAGCTCGAGCGGTTGCTCGCGTGCTACCTCACGCTGAACGCGGACGAGCACCACGACGTGATCGTCAAGGTTTTCCGCCAGGTCTGGTTCGAGCTCAACCCGGACCGGTTCGGGTCCGGAAGGAGCGCTCGCGCCCGGCCCAAACCGCTTTGAGGCGAGCGAGCCAACCCGGTTGGTTTTTTTTTTCCCCCCTAAAAAATCAGATTTTGTAATAGCCGTGGATCTTCGTAAAATAATAACTTATATTATTTATTTGGACTCTTCTTAACTCCTGTGTCTTTTTTTACTTATTTCTATATAAGATCGCATTTTCCAAAGCACTCTTTTTTTTTCTTTTTTTTTATTTGTGCATTTCTTTCTAAACATGAAATTGCATTTTGGGAGACTGCTCTGAAAAACAATAAAAATAAAAAATAAAATACAAATTACAATTTTTTGAATCTCGTGAATAGGGGAGAAGAAGTAGTGGCGTACCTGAACAGGGAAAGAAAAAAAAAAAAAAAAAAAAAAAGGTGGAAACCACAATCATTTTAATTTGGTCCAACGCAGAATCAATTACGATCTTCTTCGGCCCAGCTGTGTCCCTCCTTTTGGAACAAAAAGTGAATGCAACTCCACACCAGAGAAAAGCTAGCGTACAAATTAAAGCAAGAGAAGTAACTCTCCGAGAAATTCATTGGAATGCTGTTGACGAAGAGACGCTCACAGTGCAAATGGTGTACGTATAGCTATTATATCAACATTAGCAAATAAAACATTTTTTTAGGAAATAAATAATTTCGACATCGCTTATTACTCTAACTATCAGATGGACGATCAAATCATCTTACACAGTAACAAATACTTTACAAAAATACAAAGAATAGAAGCAACTAAAGAGGCCCCATAATCGGCACACGTAAATAATAAAATGCAACAATAGAATAATAATTATTGTTGAATAATAATAGTGACAACCCAAACTATGGATCATTAGATTGCACGCGCCCAAACAGCGCCATCATCACAAGGATTCATGGCTTGCTTTATTATCTTAAAAAGTATTCTAAGATGTAAAGCTCTTGTTGAACCTTTACGAATATAAAAGCAAAAAATAAAATAAAATAAGGGTACAAGATGGTCTTATTCATAGGTGCATGTATGCGGAAAATGATGTGGTTACCACCTTTTTATCCCGTATACGCTACGTTGATTTGAAACCAACACTTTATATATAATCCTTAGTTTCTCTCCAATCTAAGGCCTCATCAAATCTCTTGCAATTATTTCTTTATGCAATTAATACAAATGAACTATACCATCGATTGTTGTCGGTCACAGAGACTCGCTTAATTTTTTTTAAAAAGAAAAATTTGACGTGGAGCCCTAAATGTGGTAATTAAGACATACGTGGCAAGTGGCTCCCATGTTGCTATCAAACAGTTGATTAAGCTCCCAGTTTGTGAAGAGCCTTTCACTAACATACAGTTTAATCAACTATATGTTCATCACATATAATACAAATATTTTAAAGCAAAGATCAACGTACGATTGCTTTCCATGAGGAGGTTTACTATATATATATATTTTTTTCTTTACACATTTTAGGGTCAGATGCAATTAAAAAGAATCAGAGTAAAATTTTAGGAAAACTCCTGAGTTAGAGGTCGTTTTGAAGTAGACCATTTATGATCGTTATGTTAATTGACACTTTTCAACTTTTATCTAGTTTTATCTAAGCAATTATATTATATTAAATTGGAGATTCATTAAAACTTATGATTTTTTACTGATAATTAATAAATTTATTATTTCATCATCTAAAATATTTTTAGAATACATAATCTAATATGATCTCTATTAAGTCAATCATAGCGATTACTATGCTGAGATTAGAGGTTGGAATCCTTGTGTGCACATTTTTACAATCTTATCAACAACTCTTTTGTAATAATAATAATAATAATAATAAGTTCAACATAATCCTTAATTCTTTCACAGCATAGATTAAATAATTGAATACACAATAAAATAAATACTTTATTACAAGTATATATATATTTCAAAATCGCCTATACCTGAGGAGGGTGGTTCCTGTACATTTTGCCCACAAAAGAATTACTTACAAACCCTCCAACCAATGAAAACCAGCCACGTCACCCAACACGATTTCCCACGATGAACCAAACGGTTTCCCGCCGCCATCACGAAATCACGACCGTCCGTTCCCCCTCGCCGCTCTCGAGATACACGCGGCACTGTATGATCGTCTTCCCCACCCTAAACCCGGGGACCACCGTGAACGCCACCGTGGCGGGCCCACTGGGCCCAGCTCCAATTCCGGGCCCATGGTCCCTCTCCACGTTCTCCATGTACACGTGCGAGAACCGCGACCCCCTCCGCACCTGGAATATCGCGGGCCCCATCTCCTCCCCGAACGAGTAGAAGAGGCAGTGCAGCGCCCAAACCCTAATCGCCATCTCCGCGAACCCCACCGCCCACTCCGTCTCCGGCGATCCTCCGGCGAAGAGCGCCGCCTCCATCTTCGGCCCGACCACGCTCGCGTACTTGGCCCGGCGAAACTGCTCGAACCCCGGCGAGTCGGCGAGCCCCCCGTCGAGCACCTGGCGCGCGGTCGCGGATCGGACGTCGGCGAACTCGCGGAAGAACCTCCGGCGATCCCAGGCGTGGCGCTCGGCGAGGGGCTTGAGGTTGAAGTCCCTGTGGTGGAAGTCGGAGAACATGCGGTGGCAGACGAAGGAGACGAAGGCGAAGGAGCGGTGGCGGGGGTCGCGGAGCGCGGCCGCGGCGGCGGCGGCGGGGAGCACGGAGCGCGCGGCGGCGTCGAGGTCCCAGGGCGGGGCGGCGCGCTCCATGCGCCGCGCCATGAGGCGGACGAAGGACTTGGCGGCGCTCACGGCGCCGCGGAGCGCGGCGAGGAGGTGGGTCGGGTCGAGGCCGGAGAGGTGGAGGCGCGCGCCCGCGAGCGAGCGCGGCGCGCGGAGGCGCGACTCGAGGGCGCGGTTGGCGTGGGCGAGGTCGGAGAGCTCGGAGCGGAGGGCGCGGAGGCGGGAGCCGAGGGAGTCGAGGTCGGATTCGAGCTGCTTGGAGGTGACCTCGTAGGTGCGGAGGAGGTTGCGTTGCTCGCGGAGGAGGGAGAGGAGAGGGCTAGGGTTAGGGTTGGGGTCGGGGTCGGGGCGGAGCTGGTGGGGGAGGTAGGAGTGTTTGAGGTCGGAGACGCGGCGGAGCTCGGCGACGATGGCGAGGTCGGCGGAGTGGATGGCGGCGGGGTCGAAGGGGGACTGGGCGAGCTGGAGCTCGGCGTAGGAGGCTTTAATGGCGGAGACGATGGCGAAGAGCTCGGCGCTGAGGGACTCGGCAATGGCGGAGGAGGAGGAGGAGGAGTAGGAGGAGGAAGGGGATTTGTGGGGGGAGGGAGGGGATTGGGCGAGGAGGGAGGAGAGGGTTTGAAGTGGGGGAGGAGGAGGAGGAGGTGGTGGAGGAGGAGAGGAGGTGGTGGTGCGGTGGAGGTGGAGGTGGTGGAGGTGGAGGAGCTTCGTGAGGGTTCGAGAGAGAGCGTCGAGGTTGGAGGAGCCCTCCATTGGTGTTTGCTTCCTGCGTTGGAAGGGGGTGGGTTTAATTATGCTTCTGTTTAAGAAATCGCAGAGATAAAACTAATATATCTATATATCTATATATATATATATATATATATATATCTATATATATTATACAAGAAGAGTACTGCTACAAGTAGTTGGAACTAAGAGTGTCCTCAGAAGAATTGGCAAACGCATCAACACCCTCCAAGTGCAATACTACCAGGTCATTTGATTGGATGTAGTTGTAACTGCACTGTAGTTGTAACAATATATAAATACAAATTCAGTATTTAATTCGATGTATTTAACTCCAACTACTGCAGTAAAAACTGCAAGAGAAGGTCCAATTGCAGCAGTTGAAATTACGCCCAAATTGACCGTAGTTCCAACTAAAGCAGTTGGAGAGAGTAACTTTAAACAAAAAGTATATTTACTACTCAATTATCTTTTAAATAAAAAATATATTTTTCTTTTTATATTGGAGGTAATCTCATCATCATATATATAAAATAATAAATTTTTAAAAATTATTTCTCAACTGTATGCAACCAAACAAATTACTTATAGTTACAGTACTTTCTACTATATCAAACCAAACCGGATGCATGTAGGTGCAACTGCCAACTGCTGATACATCTCCGACTACACTGTATTTGTAATTACATCTAACCAAACGGCCCCTAAAAGAAAAAAAATCGTACAAAAATTATTTAAACTATTGATCATTTTAAAAATTATTTAATTTTAAAATATTAATTTTATTATCTAATTGTTTAATATGTTTTTATTTAAGTTAGTCGACGGTATCTTAACTTCAAAATTTGAATATACGAAGAAAACTCAATTCTATTTTCACCTATTTATTGTCAAACAACAATAAAAATCTAAAATTAATTCAGAATATGCAAACAATGTATAGATTTGGTCTTAAAAAAAGTAATACTATTTGGAGACCATGTAGGGATAAATATTGAGCTGGATAATCTTTTTTATTTTTTATTTTATTTTAGCCAAATGTTTCACATATTCTGGTCTTATTTATACATATCATGAGGCATCAGATTCTCACATTAATGGTGCGCCGTACCTTGCATTACTACCGGTTGTTGTTGCAGTCGTAAATAAAAAAATAAAAAAAAGATATGAGAGAAATTTTTGACCAAACAAATATTTTTTTTGTGCATTATATAAAGTAGGAATGTCTTATAGTGCACGGAATATTAGAACAACTTATCCCTATTTATTTATCATATTTAATTCACACCCCTCTAGAAAGAGTAATTAGGTGTGAAACAGGGAGAGCAACAACAACAAGGCCTACACATACAAACGTACAAAAATTTAAAAACAAACAAAAAATAAAGATCAATAAAATTTCAAAAAACAATTAGTGAAGTACTCATTAATACATGACAAATGAATAGGTTTGACCATTTGTTTGGTGAGTTAAAAAATGAACATGAAAGAGAAGCCCAAATAAAAATAAAAAAATTAAAGAATTAAACGAAGCGGGTAGCGTGTTATCTTTCTCTCAAAAAATATATATATTAATTCAATTCTCTTTTATTTATTTATTTATTTTGTTTCTAGGGTATTCTTCACTAATGACACCATAGCAAAGGATTATATAACACAAACTTAAATGCTTTTTATTAATAAAATATAGCCATATATAGTTAGCTAGGCATGGGCTAATTAGATAAATAAACTACAGTAGATATGACTGCATAAGGTCGAGAGTGTCGCTCAGGGTGTAACTAAATACTTTTTATTAATAAAGCATTAGTTTAGTTATCTTCTTTCTCCTCCAATATCTCTTCTCCATATTATTTTGTTCTATTTTAGATCATAGATTACATAATCAGTATCAGTGCAAATACCGGTTCTAATAATTAGTATTAGAGAAAATCACGCTTCCAACAATGGTGTGCCATACCTTGCACTAGTACTACTAATTGAAGGGGGACCGGCCGTGGGGTTACCGAGCACACCTCAAACCCACACAGCACACGAGCGCAGCGGAAACATGATCTTTCGTAGACGTAAGAGACGAGAACGATCGTAGAAAAACAAGCACGAGGATAACAAAGCAATAAAGAAAACAAGAGAATACAAGAACACAAGATTTACGTGGTTCGGCCAACCATGAGTCGACCTACGTCCACGGGCAAGACCACCTCAATGCGCTCTTCGATTAATCCACGGCACAAAAGTACAAATGAGTAAGATTGGATTACAAGAAACTCTCTCTCAGGAGCTCTCTACGTTTTCCTCTCAATTAGGATATTTTTCAATGAAGCTCATACGAGAAACCTCTAACAATGAGGCTCTAAATCTAAAATATTAATTACAAGGATTTATATAGCCCTAAAATCCTAATTCTAGTAGGAAACAATTTTCGCCTTCCACCAAGTCCGATTCATCTCTAGTCACCATATATCCTCTTAGGAATTCTTTTAGGAATCCTACTAGGAATCCTCTTTAAAGTGATTCTAGACAATCCCTAATTTTTTAGAACAATATTAGATCCAATTAGAGTCAAACTCTAAATATCGACTCGGAACATGACTTTACATAATCCAACACTATTACTAGTTGTTGTTGATGTAAATAAAATAAAATAAAAAAGATATGAGAGAAATTTTTGACCTAACAAATATTTTTTTTTTGTGAATTATATAAAGTAGGAATGTCTTATAGTACACGGAATTTTAGAACAACTTATCCCTATTTATTATATTTAATTTACTCCCCTCTAGAAAGAGTAATTGAGTGCGAAACGGGGAGAATACAGGTGCAAACATTTAAAAACAAACAAAAAAATAAAGACCAATTTTTTAAAAAAATTTAAAAAAACAATAAGTGAAGTACTCATTGATACATGACAAATGAATAGGTTTGACCATTTGTTTGGTGAGTTAAAAAATGAACATGAAAGAGAAGCCCAAATAAAACAAAAAAATTAAAGATGATACACATTCAAAAATAATATTTCCAAAAATGTAAGCCGACCATTTGAAGTCAACAATATATATCAATTCAATTCTCTTTTATTTATTTATTATGTTTCTAGGGTATTCTTCATTAATGACACCATAACCCAAGGATTATATAACACAAACTTAATAGAGATTGACACACAATATCGAGTTATAATATTCCTATTTTAGGTTTGGCTGGAATATTATCGATAAAAATTTATAAGATGTGTTAAGTACAGATCACGTATAATGTTTTAGATCATGTTAAATTTCTGAATTTATATATGTAATGTAATGCATGCTACATGCACATAAATATATATGTCATAAAAATGACGGATGTCGTAATCTCTATACTATATTACCCAAAAAAAGATCAAATTAATAGAAAATAGTCCACATTAATTGTAACACGAGAATGGCCTAAATGGTAACAAGTAAAACTTTAGATCCCACACTTAAGTCAAGTTTAGCATGTGTGGCTGTCAAATTACGTGTTTTACAGGTAATTAAAAATCAAAATCTAGTGCAAAATAAAAACGTAAATTGTAGTGCTAATCCCCAAACTTTTGATTTCAATATTTAAGACTCCGAATTTAGTTCCTAAAATTCGAAAAGTATTTCATTTTAGTTCTTACCTCAGATTAAAAACTAATGCTTCCATCTGGCTCATTTGCTTGTTTGTATAATATGAATCCATCGGTTCCCCATACTCCTCATATATTCAATTCAGAAATTTAATCTTTTTTTTTGAGGAAAAAATAGTACGTTACCCGCTTCATTCATTGAATTGATGAATTAGGCTACAGGGGTGAGGCAACGTAAGGCCTACAAAGTGGCGAAAAAAAGAAAAAGAAAAAATTAATGCTGATTGACTGGGAGGATTTAGTCCCACAGAAATCTAAATTTTACATTAAAAAAATTGTAACTCGAAATAAAATATACGATGAAAAATTTTAACGTCGAAATTAAAAGTTTGAGAGCTAAAATAAAAACTGCGAAGGTCAGGGCCTAATGGTGTAGTTTACCCCCAAATAAAAGTCTCCAAATTTTAGAATGTGCGTTGCATTTTTTTTTTTTTTTTTTTGTGACTCGAATTGAAGAGAAAAAGAAAAGGAAAAAGAAAAAACCCAAAAAGAAGAAACAAAAAGTTCTAATTGTGAGTAATTACCCAAAATTATGCACCCAACTTTAAAACAATATAGAATTACATAATTTTGGCAAGCAATATTTATAGAGTTTTACCGACCGTCCCTAACGCAAGTGACAAAGGGTTTGTTGGTTGGTACCTGAGGTCCCGAGTTCGAATTCTAGTTGATTCATATTTTTAGCTAAGTTTATTTCTAAAAAAAATAAACGAAGCGGGTATCGTGCTATCTTTCTCTAAAAAAAAAAATATTTATAAAGTTTTTGAGTTAGAGAGCAGTACATAAATTAATTTCTCGCTGTATCAGTTCTAAGTTAAGCTCTACTCACCTAGCTTTTGTATTCTATTACTCTAATTAAACGTATTTTTTGTAAAAGCTATGTGAAAAAAAGAGGTGTTCCCTATGAATTGCTCAACTAACACTTCAGGAATAATCAGTTTGTCAAACATGTAGCGAAAAAATATATAAAAAAAACCCCAAAAATACTATATTTTAACTTAAATTAATCCATGTCGGAACATACCTGCTAAAATCGTGGGATTTTGAGGAGGGAGATGCTTAACCCCAAAAAAAAAAAAAAAAAAAAACGTGTGAAACATTATTTTCCTCTTTTCGAGGGGGGAGAGAGAGAGAGAGAGAGAGAGAGAGAGAGAGAGAGAGAGAGTTATTTTTTTGGGCGTTATATTGCGAACGTGTCTTTGTGAAATCGTTAAATTTTTCTAATTTTATATAATATAATATTACATTAATATTTAAAGAGTTAGGCTGATATACTATCGGTAGCACGGAGACCTTCATACTACCAAATTATTTTCAATAATGCGGCTTCCAAACCAACGATCGGCTCCGCTAAATTTGATCTACACTATTGAAAGTATTTGAAAATTAAATTTTATAATTGTTCGATATCATTTACCTATCAAACGAGTAGTTGAAAAATGAACGGCTGAAAATAAAAATCTCATAAAAAATGGTGATAGACGATTTAAATTTAAGATTAGACATACTGATCTGACTCCAAATAGTTAAAAAAATTTCTATAAATATTTCATCAGATTTAAATTATTTTATACCATAAAATTCACAAACGTATCTCATCTACCATTAAAATTGTCAATTTTGAGACCTTTTGATCACTAGCCAAATAATGTCGAAAAATTATGAAATTTAGTTTTCAAATACTTTCAATAGTATAGATCCAGTCTAACGGATCCGATCGTCAATTTGAAAGCCGTATCATTGAAAATAATTTGGTATCTGTGCTATCGATAGTATACCAGCCTAACTCATATTTAAATATGAAAAAGTGTGGTGGCACAGGAGGGCTTAAGCACGATCCTTTTCCTGGAGAAAATTTGGCAAATTCTTGTGAACGGAGAGAATTCTAGAACTACACGCAACAACGAAAGAAAATCGCGCTGTGACAAAACGTGATATTAATTGATATGGATATGGAATAATAATATTTGTTCATAAGATTCAGTATGCCAGGTTCATGTACTCTGTGAATTAAAGCCAATTAAATTGTGCACGAGAAACTCAATTTCACTATCCACTACACATCAGCGAATTTTGACCGCTTAGTCCTCAGCGGCCTCAATTATCTCGTCGGTGCTATTTAATCGCTCAAAAATTTAAGCTTTTTCTAAGAATTGATAAATTAGTAAATAAATAATAATCTTTCGAAGAATAAGATTCAAAATTTACACTTTATTTACGGACGTACATGTAGTACCGCTCAATGATTTAATATTGGACATTTTGCACTCGAAAATCAAGCACATGTTCATCATTTTCGTCTCTCGACACAAGGTGGAGTAGAAAGGATGCATAGGATGCAACTTTGCGCATAAAATTACTGCAGGCATAATTAATTTTAGAAGTAATACTGTACTTATAAAATTCTATAATATTTTATAAATTAACAGATATGATAATATTTTGTGAGACCCGAATAGTTCTATATATATAAGATATAATAGGGCTAAACTCTTAATCCGGCTTAAGTATTTTCGACGGTGGCTAGGCTCAAGAGGTTAAGAGAGTTAAGCGTGTTAGGACGGGAGTAGTGCTAGAATGAGTGACCCCTTGAAAAGTTGGAGCGTCACAGTTGGTATCAGAGCTAATTACCAGCCGGAAGTGTGAGATGAGTCTCGGCTGAATCAGAATTGTACAACGGGGAGAGTAAGACTCTAATACTGTTGACTGTTGTGGGTGGAACGCGGCTCACCACAAGATCACTTTAGGCTAGCGAGACGAGTCTCACATCGTCTGATACTTGTGAGTCTGAGTCTGACGAGAAGGTCAGGGCTTAAAGGGAGGGGGGGAGATTGTGAGATCCAGATATATAAGATATAATAAGGTTTAACTCTTAATTCGGTTTAAGAATTTTGAACGATGACTAGACCCAAAAGGTTAAAAAAATTAAGCGTGCTAGGATGAGAATAGTTCTAGAATATGTAACGTCCTAAAAAGTTGAGGCGTCAGATATTTAATTAATAAAAAGTACAAATTACGAAAATATAAGCATTTCTTGAAATTTTTTAAGGTTAAAAACCAACCAGATACCTTGAATTTGAGAAAACAGGTGTAAAAAGTTAAGCGCCCCAATTCCTTTTTTTAAAAAAGTAAAAAGCATAAGTGTTTTCTTTTTTTAAATCTCAAAATCAGTGCAGTTAAAGCGTTATGATCTACTGCATGAGGAGTTGGGTCTCTCTCACGATTTCCAACGTGGCAATTCTTTACACGTAATAGCCACTACAAAACACTTCGAACTACAATTGCTTTTACATTAGGCGCTAACACCAAGCTCTCTATTATGTTTAGAAATACTCATCCTTAGATATCCAATACTCTATATGCAGTTCAAGAAAAGTTCAAAGGCTCAACCAACCCCTTTTTTTTTCTTTTTTTTTTTCACGAACAAGTTACACACCTGCATGATTCTTTCCTAGCCTTTTCTACTATAATTCTCTCTTCCGCGGGAAATGACTTTGCGCCACCTAACACAATAGAATTATCTTAAGTAAGTTGCAAATAACAGTATCTAATCTCCACAGATACACCAACCTCTGATACAAATGCACTTACGAGAAGAAGAATCCTTTAATTCGTGAGCGGTTAAAAAAAAAAGAAATAGAGAGAATGGACAAATTGTAACGACCGAGAGACAATGCGACGTAAAAAACTGAGTCCTACTTCCTGTGAATTCGTATTGCATTTTCGAATTGAATTAGTGAACAAAGAATTCGGATTACAGACGCTACAACAAATCAAAATCCTGATCTAGTGGCAGTGTAGTAATTGTGAGAAAATGTGTGCAAGAACCCCAAATATCACACCGTAAATATTCTTCGATATGGCATCACCTGTTTTCAACCCAAGTTAAGTTGCCCAATCAAGAAATCATGTCATTTACCAAAAAGCATGTAGTAGTTGCAGTTGCGTCGAGCTCAAGCAGGTAGTTGAAGCTTCACGTTGTTTCTCCAGCTGCAAAATTCATTTGTGCAAGGATTAAGTGACTGAATAATTAGCTCTTCTAAATTAGGTCACACAAGTTTCAATAAGCAGCTCACCTCAAGTAATAGTAATAGAAGAAATCGGCGTATAAACCGGTCTGGACAAGGCCAGCAATCCAAGCTGAAATTAAGAATATATCGGATTAAAAATCGCTTGCTTGTATTAGAGGTTAAATCAGATTAGCTAGACATTAGTAAACTTACGTATCCATCGGCTGAAATGCTGCTCTGTGAAGTAGCGATAGATCCAGTTAAGAATGTAGAATGCACGATAGGCCCTGAAGAATTGAAGAAGATCAAAGGATCTGAAATTAGGAATTAAGAAAGCAAGAAAAGCAACAGGTAGACATGTTTAACAGTCAGAAGAATCTGCTGATTTATCTAGATATTATGTCTGATGAATTGTGTCTGATGATAAAGAGGTCCTTATGAAGCAGCTTGTCGAGTTCAAAGAAATAGACCAAGTAATATAGCAACACTAAGCAGTTGTTGGGGACGTTCATCTTATATGGCCTAAGGACTCAAGATTAGGCATTACATACTAAAACCTACTAATTCACCTGTCATGCAAATCAGTGCAGGGTGCAACAGGTTTACAAGATAGAAGTTCTCTGTCATAAAATAAAGCAGACTGATGAATTCCTACCACGATGAATTAAAAAAAGCAGCAATCGACAATTTTTTTTATTTAGATAATAAACAATCAGAAACATAAGCACATAATTGATGAATAAATTTCAGGCATGTTAAAAACTGGCTTTCTGCAAGCTACTTTCATTAATAATCCGCCCGGAATAATAATAAAAAATAATAGAATTCACTCCAACGCGCAGCTCTATCATAGTACCGTAAGTTTAGAAGATTCTAAATGATACTATAAAAGGAGCAATATGTGGGATGAGCTGGAATACTTTCAGAAGTATTAGCCCCTTCTTACTTCTACGTTTTTCACTTTTTGGATCAACCCCTTTGACCATTACTAGCCTTTGGATCAATACTATTCCACCAACTACCACTAAATCCTACGGGGACCAATTTCATCCGAACCCCACAATCCTTCATCCAAGGGCTACAAACCTAGAAGTGAAAAGGCCCAAATACTTATAAAAGTATTCTAGCTCGATTCGCGATATGTTTCATTTTAGCTATACTAAACACATGATAGCTCAAGAGCCATAATGATAAGCCCCTCTCATGCATGATTTCACTTGGCTTCATTTCCTTGTCGACTCTAGATTGGAATATAATGATGCTGACAATAACAAAGAAAATGCGAAAAGATTCATAGGACATAACACAGTAAGCTACAGTCTACGACACCTGTAAGCCACTACCAAAACTGACCAAACAGTCAACTAGATATCAAATTGAAGTTCGGTAGCAATAAAATATGATAAGTCACTACCAAATCTGACCAAACAGTCAACTAGATATCAAAATTGAAGTTCTTTTGCATATTTTCCACCAAAAACTTTCCATTTTATGCCATTGTTTTCAATCCATTTATTCTAATAAAAAAGAAAGAAATAAGCTAAACATAAAAGTGGATCAGCATTGCTTGGATAAAGTTAAACAATACCCAAGAAAGAAAACGTATTGTCCAGTCAAATTGTCCACATTTCGACTTCTCTGCAACAAAACTAACTGGGGTAGAATAGCCACTGCCTCCAAATATATGGAAAATGCCCAACAAACCTGCATTATGGACCACAAAGCCAAAAAATAGTTTTCTGATATGAAGGATAGTAATGCGGAGTCGCTGATCATACCCATAAAACATATAGCACAGCGCTATATGGTCTAACCTTAACTTTCCGTAAAATGTTAAATCTAAATATATGGCAAAAATACAGAAAGAAGAAATGAAGGGATCACGTCCCTTGTATTTCATCCATATTCACTCGTTCATGAAGTTGCAATACGATATATGCACTAAAAATCTATTTACATCATATGCCTGAATACATGCAAAGAAAACCCAAAAAGAAGAAAAAGAAAAAAAGAGCAAAAGTAGCTTACGGACTTCAGATACAGGTACATCGAGTTAGAGATGGACTGCATTCTAGATATTAATATCTTCAAACAACTTCTCAGGTGTAAGATATGAGACCACAAGAATAGTTAAAGAAGTTCATAAATATAGAACATTCAAGGAGAACCTTGCTATCTTTTCTTAGCTAACCTCCTTTTAGAAAGTTCACCTTTCAGGAAGAAGTTTCCAGAACTAATACTGAAAATTCGATTAAATACTGAAAGAAACATTACCCTGTCTTTCTTTTCCCTTTTCTACTCCTTTCATATTCAGTTTTAACTTTTACAGGATGATAAAATGCCCTCTCATAAAATGCAAAGCAAGTTAGATATTTTCAACTGGTACAAGGATTTGCAGAAACTTCAGACATCGCCAACTGATGAATCTAGTAGTCAGATATAGTAAATAGCTGCCAATATCCTAATTAACTCATTTCACCAGCAATGCTCACTATATGGCTTTTAATCAAGGTTTAAGCTACACACAATAATCAGAACATCATACACGTGATCTGGGCACTTTCCCAGCTTATGTGAAAGCTATCTGATACCTTTTCCAGTTATATACAGCAATACAGAGACCATTACTACCAAATAAGACAACAATACCCCAATTCTAGCATAATTAAACCATCTCAACCCAATTATAGCATCCAAAATTGAAGGGAAAACCCTAGGACGGAGCCATTAGGTAAATTTTACCTCTCGAATCGTGAAGCGATCGTGAAAGAGCAACGCCAACACCAAGCACACGGCGACGACGGTGTAATGCCGAAACGTGTCCTGGTCCTTGTCGTAGGTCCTACGCACCACGGGGTGAGCTCGCATGCACCAAACAATGGCGAGCGAGCTCGATACGAACACCAGCTTCATCACAGTATTGTACAAGGAGAAGAAATCCGTGAGCAGATCCAAGTAGCGGGTTAAGAACACAAGCGCGTACAACTCCTGCGTCTTGAGCGAGATCCCTAAACACATTAAAAAAAAAAAAAAACGTAAAAATTAGATGCAAAAAAATCACGATCGGATTAGAGATTGCAAGAGAGCAGAAACCCTAGATTCGAACCGGAGCAGGATTTGGTAGTGTAGATCTTGAGGAGGAGGACGAGGACGCTGAAGAGGTGGGTCATGTCCCCGGCGAATCGGAAGACGTTCATTGTGGCGGCGGAGGAGGGAGACGAGCCCTAGGGTTTTGCTCCGTGCGATTCGAGTCTAGGGTTTTGGGGGAAATGGTGGATGGGGCGGGAGAGGGGAGGAAGAGGAGGAGACGAAGATGAAGAAGAGGTGTGTTTGGGAGTTGTGCAACGAAAAGGGAAAGGGGTCGGCTCGTTCCGAAAGAGGAAGGGATGATGACGTGGCAGAGCCAGTAGCGCTCTAGTTCCGTCACGGTCGGCCACAGTGTAGCTTGCTCGAGAATATTCGGAAACGAGTTGGTCTCTACGCAACACGTGTGCATTATATTTTTTATATAAACTGATGGTGTAACAGTCTCTTTTTTTTCCTTTTTTTATCGGCGGGGGCAGGGTATTAATATCGTAGTAACGAGAGAGAACCGTCATAAATTTCGAAAATTACAAATCATCCTGGATGATTAAATTTTAAATTTGAACAATTTTTTTTTTTTGATTTTTTTATGCCCATACATGTAGTAGAGAGTCATTTTCTCCAATACACACACCAATATAGGTAACAATCCATTTGTCTAATTATGCATGCCACAAAAACTTATGAATAGAGACATTCTTCTCATCATTTTAATTTGAAAATTTATATGATTGCACAAAAAAATGTCTCCCAATTCAAATGTTAAATGCAGTACATCACGTTCCAATTTGATAAAAATTATTGTTTGCAAACAACAACTTGCGCCGCATCGTAAATACTGAAAAAAAAAATTTAAAAAGAAGAAGAATGTAGTAATGATATGCCCACAACGTAGGTGAGAAAAGAATAACTAAAAAACAAAGCTCTCAAATCTAAATAAGTTGCAACAAATATTTGTAGCCAAGAATAGTCCTTTTATAAGCTGTGAAGTATTTGATTTGATCCCAATCTGCGAGTTAACAAAATAAATAAATAAAAAGAAGTCAATAGACTAAATCTCAGTGACAAAAAAAAGCAAAAGCCGTTACTATATTTCAAGGCTATAAAAATCACCAGGTGGAGGTCGTAAAAATATTATTTGCTCATAGTTGTTGATAAGTAGAAGTTCCAAAATACGGAGCAGGTCGACATGAACGCAACGCGAGCAGAGAGAGGAATCACTCTGGAAACAAGAAATCACGAAGGACTCAAAAACAATCGATAAGAATGTTTAAGTCATCAAATTATTAGGAGACTAACGAATACCAACGGCACATAGGTCGATCACGATGTTTATTTTCCGTGCCAAAGAACTATATAAACAAGGAATTGTTGGCACTCAATAAGAAACAAAAAAGGTCGAATACACTTACCCAAAGTTAAGGATGGAAACGGGAATCCAAAATCTGAATCCTGAAAAAGATAAGGGAAGTAGGACCAATTAAATTCAATCCTATTTGACGGGAATGTAGAAACATATATCGAAAAGCTCATCACCAAACAGTAGAGCGGGAAGGGCATCCTTCTGATATTTGGATGGTAGCTGCGATAGCTTTCCTAGCCATAAATTATTCCATGCAAATATAACGGCGATAACGCATGGACCAAGTACAATCTGGTTTAATATAACCTGAAAAGGAAAGATGACAAATAGTGGCGATGATATAGTAACTATAAGTACCGCAAAGAATTCCAGATTTAAGACAAAAAATTACCTTCATCGACAGATTTAAGAATGTTGGCTTAGGCATGGAATGATCAAGAAATTGATACCATGCAAAAGAACCCGGACCATAAAGAAGAAACCCATAGGACGCCATTCGAAGTGCACGAAGCCAGTCATGATTCGATAGAAGCACTGATATCAACTCCTAGAAGACCAACATAGAGGTAATTTGCAGACTAATGTAGCAAATAAAATGCAGATCTAACAAGTCGAAAAGCCGAGTGTGAGGTAAGAAGGATAACAGATGATAAATCTGAAGGGAAACATACCAATGCAAAAAGGAAAAAAAAGAGAGAGAGTTAAAGCAGTTATGTGTAACAGAGTACGGATAAATTGTTTTTTAAACTACAGAAACTATTAAATTAGAATAACATTAGGAAAGAGTGCATTCAATTGCAAAATCCCTAGCATTCATAGTGACAGCGGAACCAGAAAATCAGAGCTTAGTTACTAGCCTTCACAAAAAAAATGCACTGCAATATAAAAGGTATACATGCAGAGAATTAACAAGTTGTTCAAAGGGACCAATATACTGAGCACAAAAAAAGAAGTTTGGAAAAATAGGCGGCTGGAAAGATTTTTATTATGAAAGAAGAATAATAAAAACAGTATAAGAAAACCTAGATCTAAAAGCGTCGGTATGGGGGTGTTATCGGTGACCACTGAAGAATCAAGAGAAAGTCAATCAGCTAAGAAATTCATTGCATGTTTTGAGGAGGTAGAAGCAAGCTTCATTTGTTTAGTTACGAGCATTTGCCCGAGTCTTCTCGAAGACAAAGGCCGGGAGAATCACCGGACTCCAAAAGCAATCGTGATAGCAAAATCTATATATTTACTCTTTTTTTTGCTTCTATATCCAAATCATAACCTCCGAGAAGGAGGCCGAGAAGTGCTACGTGAGCATCTGTAATGTTCGCAGAAGAATTGACTATAATTTGGCGTTACCAAAGCAGCTCTCCTTAAACTTCGGGAGCAAATCCATCATGCTCGAGAAAGAAATACATAGCCTATCACAGCACATCACATTTTGAGATGCCATTAATACAGGCATCGGAATTAATAGGCAATGACAAAGTGTAACAAGCAATTTATCCACCATCAACAGTCAACGAAGCCACAGTAAGAAACAGTCCCTAATGAGCTTCCCCTAAATTAGTTTCTAACTTTCCAAAACATAGCGTATTTGGACCCAATGTGATAACCTCTTTGATTCAAATGGATAAGCATTTTGGCTAATGTAGATTCGGATGAAGAAGGGAAAGCAATCAAGCTCAGGTGCAGATCTTCCATCAAGGAACTCTTAAATCCTCATGCAGAAATTTCAATTTAAATGACTCATTTGGATTGGGTTATAAACGGGCAAATCTTAGCCCCAACACTGAAGCTGCCCTAATTTGGAAAGCGATTATGATAAATAACTACAATCAACAACGGCCCCAAACTTCGAAATCATAAGCTATACTAGGGTTTCCAACATTTCAACAACCCCTAAGAATGTAAAGTTCAGAGAGAGAGATCGACCTTGTTCTCTTCGTCTCGTTCGCCATGGAAGTAGCTCAGCAAGCGATTTCGGACCTGGGCGACGGTGTCCCCGGTGAGCGTGAGGGAGGCGGCGATCGTCGCCTGCTTCAGGGGGAAGTCGAAAAGGGGCCGCCCCTCGCGCCCGAACCCTATCGACTCCGACGAGGACGACCCCGGCCTCCGGCGGCGGCGGCGATCGCCGCCTCCGCCGCCGCGCGAGGGGAATCGCCACCACAAGCCCCCGCCTCCGAGGGCGCCCATGGGGGGAACGGAGAAGGGAGGAGGAGGAGGAGGAGGAGGAGGGAGGGGAGGAGAAGTTCCAACTTGGTTGGGAGAGAGAGGGAGGGGAGTGAGGTTCGTGGCGACGCGAGCTCTCGGGCTTTTATTGTCGACGAGAGGCGGGCGCGCGACGCCTCTCGTATTATTTGCGGCGAAATCGGAGCGCGACGAGACCCGAACGTTTGGAGCGAGCAATCGCGTGGGTCGAGTCAGGGTCGGAACTCACAGTGCGTAAATAAGTATTAAAAATTAAATTTATTTTATATTTTATTTTTAAAATTTTTTTATTGAATTGTGTTGTATCCTAATGACTCCATATATGTTTTACGCTTTCGCTGAAAAATATAAAATATAAATTGTTAATTGACTTCATCTTTCCACTCATTTATATTGTAACTTATAATAAGAACTTTTTTATTTTTACCGTGTGAAAAATTAATTATGAGCGCATAAAAAAAAGGATTAATTGCATACAGGTTCCCGCAAATATAGCGAATTGTAAATATATTCTTATAAAGTTCAACTTTCATAAGTTATTCCTGCAAAAGTCCTAATGTATGCATAAATGTTCCTGCCGTTAGGATCCGTTAGAAAAATTTAGTTAACCACAGTTAAAATGCTTAACCATGATTAGTTAATAAGGTGAATTGACAATTTTACCCTTCTTCCTTTTCCTCTTCCTCTTCCTCTTTTGCTTGTCGACGTGGCCCCATCTCGCCGGAGAGGTGGAACTCGGCCACCGGGGCCGGAGAGCGGAGCGGAGGTCGGAGTGGTCGTCGTCGTCGTCGCCGGCGAGGGAGGAGATTGCGGCGGGCGATCGCCTCCGCCGCTTCCTTCTTCTTTTTCTTCGTATCCAGCTTTTGAAGGAACATATTTGTGATGGCAAAAATGTCATTTCACGAGTCTGCTGTTAAAAAATAAACAGTTCTCTAACGGTAACAAACTAAAGGGACATATCTACAAACATTAGAACTTTTGCAGAAATAATTTATAAAAATTGAACTTTACAGAGATATATTTGTAATTTACTATATTTACAGGGACCTGTATGCAATTAACCCTAAAAAAAAGCGGCGACTTAATTTTATTGGAAAAACAAAAAATACAAAAAATTATATTTATTTGGATAAATTATATAAATTATATTTTAATTTTATTACAATTGGTAGGATATAATAAATTTTTTTTAACTAAACAAGTAAATTATTTGTCTATTATACTTTTTCACTGCAATTCTAAACGGACAACTTCAGATAATAATAATAAATTTTAATTAAAAATTAAAATCTTAAAAAAAAAAAAGAAAATTAAAAAACGAGCGAGCGGAGGGGGCGCGGGAGCTCGAGTACCTCCCTGAAACTAGAAACGAGGACTTAATTTTACTTTGCTTTACTTTCGCGTGTGCGACGCTTTTACCTACTTCTCCCACCCACTTCCTCTTTCTCCCTCACCAAACCCTTCTCCTTTTCACGACTCAATCCCTTCTCCCTTCTTCGTTTAGATCCCTCTAAAATCGCCCTTCCTCGTCTCCACTGGGGCAAATCAAACGAAGCTCAGAGGCGGAGATCGAGGAGCAAATCGCAATCGCGATCGCGAGTCCGAGGAGATCACTTTATCTGTAATCCACAGCGGAATCGGTTTGGGGCTTAGTAAACAGGTCCACATTCGGTTTGAGTTCTCTTTTTCCCGATCAATCTCTCTTGCACTGTGAGTTTGTTAGTCTTGTTGTTGAGATCTGCTCGAAACTAGGGTTTTGGCGCACTATTGAGGAAAGAGGAGCGAGATCTAGGAATTGGTTAGGTCAAAGTTGTTGTTTTGCATTGGAATCTCTGTCAAAATCCCTTTAACATGCTTTAAATGGGAGATTGCGATTTGGAGCCTGTAAGGGCGAAGGAAGAAGAGGATGTAGCAGCTTCTGATGCTGGGATTAATGGGCATGTGAGCGAAAGTCGTAAGCCGGTGCTCCGAAAGGAGCCTTCGTTCTCGCGGTGGTGCGATGAGTTTGGCAACCCCTGCCCAGACCGTCCGCCCGATGATGGATCTGTGGAGATTGCCACTGCTGATGATTCGGAAGAGTTTGAATTGCCGTTGCTCCAAGGAAGTGAATCAGAGAAAGAGTTTTCTGAGAAGGAAATTAGGGGAATGAACAATGTTGGCCAAAAAAGCATTAGATCAAACACAGAAAATGGAGGGAGGAGTTATTTACCCTTGGATATTGATAATACAATGGGTGGGATGGAAAAGGTAGAGCTTTCCACTGGAAGCTCGTTTTCGGCATGGTTTGTGCTGAAGATATTGATTTATATACTGGTCTGGTACACTCTTAGTACTTGCTTAACTCTGTGAGTGCTAATTCTCTTTCAAGTAATTTCTCTGTTTACTTGAGATAAAAATTTGATTTTGGTGCTATTAACTGATTCTTTCTTTGTTAAGATAGCTATAATAAGGAGATGTTGGGGGATCATCTCTGGAAGTTTCCTGCTCCCTTTATGATGACCACTATCCATTTCACATTGCAAGCACTGTTATCTAAGGCCATTGTATACTACCAATCTCGAGGCTCCCGAAACAGCAGGGCTACAATGACATGGAAGGATTACTTTATCCGAGGTAATGCTATAACTTCTGTTACGCTTATGTTCCAATATTTATGTCCGGGTTCAACTGAAATAAAGTAAACTCAATGGCAACTAGTGTAAAGAGGCCAAAAGCACATATTCTTTGCCGCAAATGGTGTCCATATCTGTTGCTTCTCAGTATGAACTGGATTTCCTTTATAAATGTAATGCCTATCTTATGATTTTCAGCCATGGAACAATGCTGCTAGTATTTGGTAGCTATTTTGTTTGATATCATCTTTCTTCTTTTATGTGCCATTTACAGGGATGTTCTGTAATGAAATTCCGACTTG
Organism: Puya raimondii; assembly: GCA_016920855.1. Classification (NCBI taxonomy): domain Eukaryota; kingdom Viridiplantae; phylum Streptophyta; class Magnoliopsida; order Poales; family Bromeliaceae; genus Puya; species Puya raimondii. The sequence continues at coordinate 36,449,785 of JABWPP010000049.1, read as the reverse complement.
CTGTTTGAGTGCCCAACTTACTTCCATCTCTTCTCGCCTCTAATTCTCCAGCTTGGCCTTCTTTCAAATTTTCATGTCTGACGTTGCTATTTGCACCAAGAGAAATAGATGTGAATTCAAATATTTGTGATATGATGTGGCTTTTGTCACAAAATCAAATGGCTGTTATGAGAGTCAGGGTCGTCAACCAAATAGTGAAAAACTGTTTTTAGTAGTTAAGCTCTTTGAACAAACTTACTTGTGATAAAAATGAAGTATTATTGTCATATTAGTTACAAGATTATTTTTCTTGGTGGTTTTAGTTAAGTTCTTCTCTATCTGATCATTCGAGCACCTAAAGCCACAGATGGATTTCTTTTTCTTTTTCTGTTTTTTGCAGTTGTTCCAACAGCTCTGGCCACCGCTCTTGATATAAATCTGAGCAATATATCGCTTGTTTTTATAACCGTGACATTTGCTACCATGGTGATTTTTCTTCTCAATCAAATTAAAGTTTGGCAAGTTCTAAATTGGGTTCCTGACAATTTTAAAACTTTGTCACCTGTAATGCAGTGCAAATCTGCTGGTCCGATTTTTCTCATTCTGTTTGCTTTTGCATTTAGGTGAGTTTTACTTTGATCAATTCTTGACAACTTTATTTCTTAGTGCTCCTGTAATTTTGTAGCTTACATTTTTGAATAACTGAAAGCTTATTTGCCCCTTACCATTTTTTTGACATATTAACCATATTGGCTTTTGCATATGGAAATTTTGGAGTAGTTAAGTACTTATTTTATGAGTGCATACCTGCAAATGCAAGAATATGCATGATTAATTGTGTGAAATTCGTTGCCAGTTCTTCTAGCTTCTAACTTCCAAAACATATTTTGGACCACGATTTTCCAGTTACTCTTTGTCTTGAGAAGAGATGAGTCATGTGCTGGTCATTGCAGTTGCTCCTAGCTTTATTTGAAATATCTGCTGTATTCCTAAGGTTTCTACATTTTGTTCTGAAGGTTGGAGAAACTCAGTTTTAAGCTTCTTGGTATTATACTCATAATTTCTTTTGGGGTACTCTTATCAGGTAACGGTTATACACTTATACTATACGCTTTCACTTGCTTATTATATTATACATGTCTTCCATAGGCAATCTTTTTTCCTGTGTATTTCCAGTTTACCTATTTATTTTGTATTATTTGCTCATTAATGTCTTTGGGTCCTAATTATGTTGACATGCCTTGTTTATTTCAGTTGCCAAGGCTACTGAGTTTAATCTTTTGGGATTTATTCTTATTATGCTTTCTGCTGTCATGTCTGGCTTCCGCTGGTGCATGACTCAGATCCTCTTGCAGGTTCGGCAATAATTTCTCAACTATACTTTTATTTCTCCATGTCTATCTATTACATCTGCTTCAAGATTTCCTATTAATTTCATTTCATGAAAAACATGGATAACAAGTAACATATGCATCGTGCTTCTGTCTCTTTTTTCTCCCTATCTAATCTTGTTTTTATTTTGTTTGTCCATGTGGTTTATGAACCTGACATGAAGAAAGAGGCATATGGTAAGCAGTCTATCGTGACTTTTTTAGTTGTGAAACTCTTTGTAAGATCATTATGGAAATTAAAGAATTAAAATTTCTTATCATATTGGGCTTTTATGGAGGCCTTTACAATTTAACCACTTTCCTTCCTGGTTTGTGCAGGTCTAAGCAATCCCATTACTTTTATGAGCTATGTGACCCCTGTGATGGCAATAGCAACTGCAATCCTCTCCCTCATAATGGATCCGTGGCATGATATCAGGAAGAATCCGTTTTTTGATAATTGGAGGCATCTAATAAGAACTTCCTTATTAATGCTTTTAGGTGGAGGGTTGGCGTTCTTTATGGTAATTATTTCATGTTAAACTTTGCCTTTGAGATCAATCAATTGCTGTAAAACGTAATGAGTTTCTACTTTTTTGGATTTTCAGCCAGTTAACAGATGCCTGAAACAGTTGGACTAAACTTGATTATCATCTTTTTTATGTTTCAGATGTTGAATATCTAGTTTATCTCCTGAGTAGTGTTATCTTCCTTTCTGTTGCAGGTTTTAATTGAATATATTCTTGTTTCGGCCACCAGTGCGGTAACAGTGACAATAGCTGGGATTATTAAGGATGCTGTTACTATTTTGGTATACTTGGATTCTGAACTCTGTGTTCATTCAGTCTTCTCTTGTTTCTGAAATTTACTACTATTACCCATAAAAAAATAGCTTTTATCAGCTACTTTTTAATATTTTGAAGGTAGATTTTGTTTGGGGGGTTTTATCATGGGGACAAATAAATGTCTTTAATGAGAATTGTACTTTTGCGTGTTACTTATCTCCAATATATATTCTTGCTCAATAATACTGTTTCTTATCTCCAATATATATTCTTGCTCAATATTACTTGCATTTATTACTCCAAATTGCTAGAGATCTAAGAGATGTTCTTTAATTATACATGTGAACATTGTTCATATATTATATGCATACGAAAATATACATGCACAGTTCGTAATTCCATTGTTCTAACCAAAATATTTCTGCAGGTTGCAGTGCTTTTCTTTCATGATCCATTTACCTGGTTAAAAGGAATTGGACTTGTCATTATAATCTTTGGTGTCAGTTTGTTCAACTGGTACAAGTAAGTGAGGACGTTTTCTTTTTCTTACTGGAGTTTGATGATTCTAATAAAAAAAAGCATGACCATTTGATTAAGTGATTATCTAAATTCATCATATACTGAACTAGCATCTCCCTTTTAACTTCTTTATTTGATTTTGGATGATGTGTAGCGTTCAAAAGAACCATTAAAGACAGACCTTCATAATAGGCCTACTTAAAACAAATGGTTCAACCAATGTACTTTTTTTGCTCACTTCTTTGCTAAATCGTCTGTGCTAAGTAGCATTAAATGGTTTCAGTAGTTAATGTGTAAGGCAGTAATTGAACATTACTACTTAGCTTACCCAAATCCCTGAATACCTATAAGATTGTACCAGATTAGTATTGTACTTTGTTAACAAAGACTTCTAGGTTCGTGTCACAAAGCAGCTCCTAGAATTTGTCCAAAAGCACCTCTTTGGACAAATTTATGCTAATATGCTGCCTAAGCTCTGAGGTTGCAATGTCATTTGGCATCGGCTATGAATATTCAAGCTCTTTTTGAGTTTTACAAGTCAAATTTGGTTGAAGACATTACTGCATCTTCTAACCTACAACCTCTTGTTATATTTCCTGTAGATGTGTTTGCTGTCTGTATGAGATAATGTAGAGCAAATGCTTGATCAAATTGTTTGAAAAAAGTGCAACATACATACTTGATAATGATATCTTTTCTCTGTTCATCTCTTTGCCTGTTCAGGTATCGCAAGTTAAAGACTGGCCGGTCTAATGATAATGAGGCAGAAAACTTTCCATCTTCCAATGGAACAGCTAAATATGTTATCGTGGATGATTTGGAATCACAGGAAGATGCTGATTGAATTTTTTTTTTCCCCGTTCCTATACATATCTGACAGGTATGATCTAAGTTTCTATTTTTTGGAACTTTGGATTTTTTGCTGGCATTTTATGACTATTTATCTTTCTATCAGTCTTAATTATGTGATAAACATCTTAGATTAGTTAATAATTACATTAAGCCTGCATTAAAGAAAGTTATTCTTTGTGTTACATTAAACATTCTACTATCTCTTGGGAACCAATTGTGGAAATCTTGCTGACAGGGACTTTAACTATGATTTCGAAAGTAGTTTTTGAGACATCCTTAATACATATATATAATCTGTTAAAACGTTTTCATCATTTGTTATAACCTGCTACCTAAGCTTGGCTGTCTATGACCTTAGCTTAGACTTATAAAACACATTCAGTGCCGGAAAATCATTGTGGTCTCTGAAGAAATTTTCATTCGGGCTTCTATATCGGACTAGGAGACAACTGTATTTAGGATACGATATTGGACGCTTCATAAATATGTACAAGCAAACAAATTTCGTGTATAGCTGAGACAAGCTGTGCCAAGAAGAAAAAAGCTTCAACACATGTATTCTTTCTGGCGAAATATGATCTGCTTATTTTTAAACAACTGAGGAGTGTCAGCTTTTCTTTAACCTTTGAAACTTCTCAAGCAGGATGTATTCCTACCAGGCACACTTTGATGTGGAAAAGGTTCTCCAGCATCACATGTTTGAGGAGCCTTGCCTCGCGAACGAATCACTGCCATTCTTTTCATTTTTGGGGGAAACTATTTACGATGTAACGCCGTTGATTCATTCATGCATATTGGTTCAGGTTTCAACAGGATGTCACTGATCAAATAGTCAAACATACAGAAGAAGTTATACTGTAGTTTCTGGGACAGTTTCGAAGGTTTTTATTACTTATTTGTTACTTTCTTCTTCTTCTTTTTCAATGTGAATTAGATTCACATCCTCTTGATTTTAGTGACGAGAAGCATCCTGAAACGCTCTCTGATTCTGTTCCAATAACATTCAAATATGTAAAGGATAACATGTGATAACGTGATATTTAAATTTCATTACCACATTTCTTTCGCTGTTTCAGAGTAAACTGTGCCCTCAATTTTAGCTGTTTGCTGCTACATTCTGAATTTTCGATCGTCATTTGCCAATGATCATCGTCTTCTTTTTATTTTTGTGTGTGTTTTTTATGAAGAAGAGGAAGAAGAAGCCGTAGGCAAACCTGAACCCCATAACACCCTTCAAAAAGGTAAAACCAAGTTATTATTGGTAGAGTTATTTGTTTATTTATATAATATTTTCCAGCAAACTTTTCTTGATACTGATGGACTTCAAGTAAAGAGTTATTGTACCTTGTAAGATAATTTAGATTAACCCTTGATGTTTTACACAATCCAATTATTGCAGCTTTTAAATAAAAGGAAAAAAAAAATGCTATAAGGCTTTCCTTTTTGTTTGTTTGGATTGATGTGCTTCAGTGTTTTACTATGATCTTCTTCAAGTACTTTGAATCTTTGTTAAAGCTTGGTGCATCCTTATCTTTCCAAATTAAAAGAAACAGAAATTAGCTTATTATACCCACACATGGAAAATGGGGTTGATGTCACACTTCCTAAACCCTTTAAATTAACTAGTCCCCCATGTTATCTTTCTTATTTACTTATTTCTAGCTCTTGTTTCTTGAGCTTTCTTTTTTAATTTTTTTATTTTTCGCCTTTTAATACGCTTATTGATACCTTATCTTGCCAGTTAAGATACATTCATATTTAAACCGCAGATTGATGCTGTAATCAACCATGTCTTATGTGAAGGAACTAATACTTTATTTGCTCTCATTAAGTCTAATCAAGCATTTTTAAGTTAATTACTGGGGGTGTGTGACACATTAGATTCTTCATATGGGTTGAGCTAATATAAGATTCTGAGTGGCCCATGTGATGCAGAAATTGATGTTTATCCTGTGGAGAGGCTCTCCCTGAGATGCTGAATCTTATTGGTTCTAGGATCTGCATCAAGATTCCCTCTTTTTAAATTATTTTTAATAAAGGGAAATGCTTAATAAAACAAAGATGTAAATGTATGGTTTCTCTCTCTCTCTCTCTCTCTCTCTCTCTCTCTCTCTCTCTCTCTCTCTCTCTGTAGCTTTGGACTACTTAACCCAAATACCCAAATACCTAATGTAAGATAAATGCATTATTTGGAAACTATAAATCTAGAGTAAGAGAAAAAAAATAAATCTATGTTAATTAGCCATTCAATAAACAAAAAATATAAAACTCTTATAATTGTGAGAAAGTGAAAAGTAAAACCTTCTAGAGACCTAACAATCTTGACAAGCATTGAGAAAATTAGATGTGGAAAAAAGTAGAATCAAATCATATATTCCAAAGTTGTTGTCCTATCGAACGATAGCTATGTCACACAAAAGAACAAGATAAGAAAATTGAACATTCAATATTAAGAATTGTCTGAAAACTTAGTCTGATACTAACCTCTGTAGCATTCTATTTGTTACGTTTAGGTGTTTTAAGATTAGTATCTCGATTTTCTGTAAACACATTTCCATTACCCGAGTTGTTAGTGTAATCCAAATTCTAACCTATAATTACAAATTTGATGTGGTTTATTAAAAGGCACCAAGTTGATATTAAAAAAAGAAAAACAAAATATAAAGTGCCATAACATAGTACTACTCTCTTCGGAAGGTTCTATGATCTATAATTGAGAGAGTGACTCAAAAAAAAATCAGAACAAGTTGCAATGACGAAAACAAAAGACTTTAATCCAAACAACACTACTCATCTACCACAAATTTCTACATAAATAACTTATCCTCTAAGGCAATCCACAACACGCAATTCCCGTACATAAAGGTAACACACAGATGAAGACATTTTAGGCTCTGTTCGGACGTTAGAATAATATTTATTCAGTATGATTTTATTTTATTTTTTTGCATAATCGAAAATAAGTAGTTTAAATTTAAAGTAGAATATGACACCCCTTCTGGTATTCAGTCGCACGTCTACTATAAAATATACCAAATAAAATATTTATGTATTCAAATAAAGTCATAATGTACACGATTATGGAAAACGATGGCGTGGTTTAACATAATCGCAAACATTAACGACCGAGTCGAAACCGACGATGCCGGCCGCGGCCGCGTGGAGGGCGGCGCTTCCTCCCATTGATTCCACAAGCATATCCAATTAGTCTTTAATTAAAAAGTTAAAATCTTTAACTAAAGGTTAAAACAAGGATAAATTTTAAAAATAAACTATGTCATTTCTATATTATTCTTGGACTTAGACCGGATTTTGATGCGCATCAACATGTATGAGTAATGTATGAGTTTACACTCGAATCCCATTTTAACAGAGAATTCAAATGCACTAGCTAAATTCAGATTCAAATTCAAATTCAAATTCTAACGAAACTACGGAAAGATCTTACAAAATATTGTACAAACAAAATCATGAAGAGTCCGCTGGAGAACAAACAAAACGGAAAAAAAAAAAAAAAAAACACCAACCCCAATTTTTGTCCAATTCCATCCTAATCTTTTTTCTTTTCTTTTTATTTCGCTTTCTCTGTTCCCCCCTACCGAGCTATTCCAAGATCAGGAAAAATAAAAAAAAGGTCCACATTATGTACGTCAAATATTTAGCCACAAAAAAAAAACACCGAAAATAAAGTTAATTAGAAATCGTACGGCGCACAACACGCCAGATAATGATCAACGGCTATAAATCAAATCGGGCCCCCCCCCAATTTAGCTACTCATCGATCTCCACGGCTCCGGCTCCGGGCCGAAGCCGCGGCGGTGGCGAAACACGACGGCGCACTCGGGGAGCTCGCCGAGCCCCGCGAAGAGCGCGTCCTCCTCCTCGGCGCGCCGCCCCGATTCTCCGCGCTCCTCGGGGAGCAGCGCCGCGCCGTACATCGGCCCGTACAGCATCACCGCCGCCTCCTCGGCGCCCCACTCGAATTCCTCGCCGATCACCAAATCCCCGAACCTCCCCCGCTCCCCCCCCACCACCTCCTCCTCCTCCGGTTCGTCCGGACCGGCCCGGGCCGGTCCCGGTTCGCGCCCCTCCCCGGGCCGGGCCGGGGGCTTCGGACTCGGACGGTGCAGATTCTTCGGGCCCGGGCACGGATGGTTGTGATCGAAGGAGTAGGTGACCACCAGCGTGGTGGGGTCCACCCGGCTCCGCTCCACCTGCTTCCGTGCGGGGCACCCTTTAGAGCTGCTGCACCTGTAGTAACCCCTGTGCCCGCACAAAAAAACTCTCTATGAGGACGCTCGTTTTCCTCCGCGTCGTCCGCATAACTAATCGGTGGGTAGTACTGTAGTACTACGTACCTGGGATAGGGGGAGCCCTTAATGGGCTTTTGGCCGTACTTTCGCCAGGCCCACGAATCCGACGGTGGGCCGGACTCGCCGGCGCCTTTCGCCCGCGACGGATCCGCCTCCGCGATCGGCACCGACACCACCCGCTTCTGGACCGATCGACGGCTGAGATTAATCCCCAAAAAGCAACCAAAAAAAAAAAAAACAATTTTTAATCCCCACAAAAAAAAAAAAAAGAGAAAAATTAGGACGGTGCCTATAACACGTACCTGCGCTTGGTCGGAGGAGAGGAAGGGGACGGGAGGGGGTGAGCGGTGGGCTTATGTTCACCGGGGGGTGACGGGACCGCGGCGTCGTCGGGGGAGTCGCTGCTGTAGTAGTAGCCGTCCATGCGGCGGCGGCGGCGGCGATCAGATCAAATCCCGGCCGTCGATTTCCGCGGTGGAACGTGCATGAAAAGAGAATTGCACGGGGCGTACAAAAAGGAGGTGAACTTTTTTCCTATAAAGTGGGAAAAAAGTTTAAATAAAAATAAATATGGTTTTTTCGCAACAAAAGAGTTAGAGAGGAGGAGAAAGATAGAAGGGAAAGAAGAAGAAAAGAGTTTAGAGAGAGTTTAGAGAGAGAGAGAGATGTATGAGAAGTGGGTGGAGGCAAATAGTGGCAAATGGGGCAGCTCAAGTAGACATTTTTTTATACATAACATATATATAGATATAGATATATTATATATCTTTATTACTATATATATATATATATTAATATATATATATATATCAATATATATATATATATCAATATATATATATATATATATATGTATAGTAATAGTATGCGGGGCATGTTATTAACTTATTTTTGGCTTGCATAGAGGAGTAATAATGTAGCGTTTTGTGTCTGTAGGTGGAAGAAGACGCGGGAGCAACACATAATACGGCTAGTAAATTAAAAGGTATATATAAAGTGCGCTTTGGATTCTCAAACTATTACCTATATAATTATATTTTGATTCTTAAATTTTAATTTTTTTTATTCAAACTTTTTATATTATTATAATCAAATTTTACAGTATAATTTTATTGGCTGAATGATGATGAGTTGTTGATATGATAATAATATGACCATTTTTAGTTATTCATATATTATCGACTATAATAGTGTAACTATTTCACCGTCACATCATTTAGTTAACTAAATTATATTGTAAAATTTCATTATAATTTTTTTAAAATTTTTGATCTAAAAATTATAATAAATTAAAATTTAAGAACTAAAATATTATGCGCTGCATAGTCAGAAAAACCAACGGTGCAATTTAGCCTAAATTAAAGTATTTAAAGTTGTGAGAGCGACCCCTCACCTCACCCATATACCATCTACATATTACCCCATCGTTAATGCTATTATATGATTATATAATACTTGGATATATAGAGAGAGAGAGCATAGGGTTTTTTTTTGTATTTGGCCCCCTCAAAAAAAGTATTTTCACAAATGGCTCCATCAAAATTGTATTTGCAATTTTGATTCTGCCTCCGCCATCGAGCGCCACGTCAGCGACATGTGGGCGGAGGAGTGTTAAGTTGAACACGGTGAATCATTCACCGTGTCCAAATACGGTGAATGGTTCACCGTGTTTAGTTATTATAGACCCATATTTAGTCTATTATATTGACTTAGGTGCGCGGGTCCACATAATAACTAAACACGGTGAACCATTCACCGTATTTGAACACGGTGAATGGTTCACCGTGTTCAACTTAACACCGACTGCCGCCCGCATGGCGCTGACGTGGCGCTCGCGTGGCGGAGACAGGGCCAAAATTGTAAATACAATTTTGATGGGGCCATTTGTGAAATTATTTTTTTTGAGAGGGCCAAATGCAAAAAAAACCCGAGAGCATACCATGTGATCTCTACTCTAGCTTGCTGATGCAGTAGGAAGGAGCATATATTTTGCTTCTTAAAAAATTGGGTTTTATCTTAATCTTCAAAGTTTTAAATTTTGATGTTTGAAAATTTTTAACTTGTTTCTAGGAACGTTCAAAAAAATATTATTGCTTGCTTATGGTTCATATATGTATATCTACCTTATATGTTAAATTCAATAATTACTGCTTTGCATTACAACAAAACGAAACATACCTTATGTATACAATATTATATTTATAGTAAATAAGAATTAAAATAAAATGATCATAAGAGTTTAAAATTTCATATGCTGGATTTAGTTGGAACACCAAAATGAAACTCAACTAAATGTTTTTCATGTGGTTTTGAGCGAAAACATTCTAAAAATTTAATTAAATTAACTCTCTTTATTTAATTAAATTAATGATGGTGATGAAACGGTGATGTCGAAGCCGAATCTGAAGACACGTTCCTGGGTGGATCGGTCCGTTCCACGGGTGGGGCCCACCGGGATCATCATAATATTCACCTCTTTCTATTGGCTCGTCTACTGGTAGTGGGCCCCACTTCTTATTATAATCAAATTGAAACTCCAACCACGTGAATCACGACGCGCTTGCTATTGTTTTGTTGAGCTCTATTTTTTAAGAAATTTAAATTATTGTTAATTAAAAAAGTCTTTTCTTTTTTTTTATTTATTTAGGAAAGTAAAACAAGCTCTACATTGAATCTTTGCTTTGAACTTCATGGTAAAAACAGGTTTATATATTTTTACCAAATAATAATAATAACAATAATAATAATAAATGCTGTTCAAATAGCTCCATGCAAAATCCACTTGGGTACTTATCCAATTCCTTTTTTTAAAAAAAAATACACAAGTTGGGGCAAAACGTACCCCCCTAGTACTCACCAAGTTTCCTACTAAATTAAATATATATTTTACATTTATTAAGAACCTTATCCGGCCACATCTATCATATATACCGGCTCGTCACACTATAAATCCTGTCACCCTAGCCTATGGGGTTTCACCACGTCATACCATGCATAAAAGAATAATTTATTAAATACGGAAGATTCATTTATTAAATTTAAATATAACTAGAGTTCGTTATATATATATATATATGTCTATATATATATAATATAAGATATATATCACTTATCAGAGATCAATTCCTGCTCGACAGTATTTCGATAGAGGTTGGTGTCATGCCCAAAATATCCTGTTCTTTTTTCTTTTTTTCTTTTTTTTTTTCTCTGATCAATGCTTATATCTCAAGAGGTCAGAGAATAAAATCTCGTATGTATATGTACGTATAGAGTTCGAAACTTTGTTACTATTCAGACACACTCCAGAATAAAAACTACTACGTTAGATAATGGTTCATACCCCTCTCTTCTTCTTCTTCTTCTTCTAGTTGTGTTCCCTCTCATTAAATTTTTTTTTTTTTCTCGCTTTTCAGCTTTTTTTTTTTTTTTTTTTGAGAGAAAAGTAGCACGCTACCTGCTTCGTTTATTTCTTTTAGAAATAAACTTAGCTGGAAATGTGAATCAACTAGGATTCGAACTCGGGACCTCGGATACCAACCATCAAGTCCTTTGCCACTTGCGCTAGGGACGGTCGGTCGCTTTTCAGCTTCTAGTTGTTTTCCTTTGCATTTAAGATGTATGCTGTAGGTACCTCAGATTGAGTCTCAAAATAGAGTTGATTTGTCAAATCTGCAAAGTGAAATTTATTAGCATATACTTTTGACAACTTGGATTTGGTACTAATTGTTAGATATCTGATTCATTCAAACCATTGTACTCTGGATTTCTTTAAATATTGTATCTCTTTTGTGTTTGCACACTTTGTAGCTCTAATTGTATTTTAATTACATTTTATTTGCGCATGGATCGAAATACAAGAGCTGTACCTTCATTTGTATGTTCAACTGTAGCACACAGATACAACTATAGTTGATCAAGTATAATTGTTGTTAGTTTATAGAAGCACTTGTGATGCATATGTTAAAATGCAAGAAGTAATATCCGATCAAATTTAGCCAGTAATAATGATAAAATTGAATTACTTTCCTTGATGATAGTTTTATTTTTTGTACGTTTAAACATTGCTTTCATTCAGCAAGTAAAGGTTGGAGAGAGTATGTAACGTGACGGCATTTAACTTGAATTTTTTCTTACTACCAGATTTGAAAAATTCTCTTCCGCCGAGAGTGTGAACAAACAAGGCTAGACTTGTGGCCCACGCTCTTACAATTAAAATTTAGGGGAGCTCGTCACGATGAGGGTGACATCTTTTGCTAAATTATTTTGATATTTCGATTTAGGGAGGGAACTAAGCAACTTGTTTAACTAAGTAGTCTAATTAATAATGGCATTTTATATGCTGTAAATATGTTGAACTTTGCTTATGCCTCGGATGTGGTCGGTTAATTAGGGGTATTATCTCACGAAAATTTATATTTTTATATTAGGTTTCACAATTCTATAATAAAATGTTTGTATTTTTTGTTTGTTTTCTAAAAAATTAATTATTCTCTATTTTCAGTGCAAGGGATTTTGTAAATCATCCCCACTTAAATCGTTCTATTGAAGCAGGGCTGCTACTTGAATTTTCTAATAGATTTTTTTTTATATTAACTTTTTTAGGAGCCTTTTTATTGCTCTTACGACTGCTTTATATGCGTGATATTTTCTTTTTCTTATTTTTAAAAGTAATTTTTTTACTAATATGATTTTATTGATTTGATGAATGAATATTTAGACATTGTTATAAGGGTTAATTGCATACAGGTCCATGTAAATTTGGTGAATATCAAATATATTCCTGTAAAGTTTAACTTTGCAAAAAAATTCCTACAAAAGTCCTACCGTCTGCAAAAATATTTCTGCTGTTATATTCTGTTAAAAAAAACTGAGTTAACCACAGTTAACATGCTTAATCATGATTAGTTAATAATGTGAAATGACGATTTTACCCTCATCCTCATCCTCATCCTCTTCCTCCTCTTGCTCCTTCTCTTCCTCCTCTTCCTCTTCCTTGATTGGAACGACGCCGCCCCCTCCCTCCGCCTCCTCCCGCCTCCGCCTCCGCCTCCGCCGCCGCTTTCTCTCCGCCGGCCGATCCCACCTCCTCCTCTCCTCTCCCGATCCCAAGCCGAAGCCCTCGAAGAAACCCTCGTTGTGTTCGTCCTCGTCGCGCGGGCGCGGCGATCCATACGTCGAGGGACGCCACCACGGGGGGAGGGGGGAAGCGGGGACGCCGCCGGCCGCCGCTGCCAGCACCTCCTTCTTCTTCTTCTTCTTCTTGGAGGGACATATCTGTAAGGGCAAAAATATCATTTAACTCATCTGCTGTTAAAATTTTAACAGAGTTCTAACAAAAACAAACCAGAAAAATATATCTGCATAACTTAGGACTTTTGCAAGAATATTTTTGCAAAATTAAATTTTACAGGAATATATCTGATATTCACTAAATTTGTAGGGACCTGTATGCAATTAATCCTTGTTATAATTTTGATCTGGTTTCGACTTGGAGCAAACTCGATATACGAGATATTTTATACTTTTGAACACTAATTAGATCTGAGTTGAACATAAAATGATAAAATAGTTATGATCCGAATTAAATTCTCAAAAGATTATCCTTACGGTTTCCGAGACCAACATGATTAGGACTCAAAACCACTCTAATTCCGTACATTCAACGGATAATTAATGTCTAACTGATGAAGATTGAAAAAAAAAAAAAAGATTTATGAAATTTAGAACACTAAACAGACGCTCTGAATTAGATTAGCCTGCTCCTAATTTGAAAAATATACCACCACTAAATTTGTATATATTAATTCAAGATGCGACTTTTTTATGAGTACCTATTGCGTTTTACTATGTGTAATCTGCGGCTAATGAGAGTCCTAGGGGTGTCAACGAGCCGAACACGAGCGAGCTCGGGTCGGCTCGTGTTAAACGAGCCGAACACGAGCTGGCTCGTTTATGTATCGAGCTAAAAAATTCGGCTCGTGTTCGGCTCGTTTATTAACGAGCCGAACACGAGCGGGCTCAGAAACAATAAGTTAAAATAATTAGAAAGAATATATATATATATATAATAAATTTATGAGATCTTATCTATTAGAATTTGATCTAATAGTTAAAATTTTACATATAAATTGGCTTTTTATAATTGAGTTGGACTTTAATTTAGATTGGGCTAAAAATCAAATAATAAAAAATTATATTTATATATAATTATTTATTTATATAAAAATAATATAAATAATATAAATATTAAATATATATATTCGAGCTGTTATCGAGCCGAACACAAGCGAGCTAACCCCAGCTCGTGTTCGGCTCGTTTATTAAACGAGCTGAAAAATTCAGCTCGTGTTCGGCTCGTTTACTAAACGAACGAGTCGATCTCGAGCTCATTTCGAGCCGAACACGAGCTGACTCGCGAACAGCGAGCTGGATTGCCACCCCTAAATGAGACAATTAGATAGACCAAGTCCTAGCTATAGATTTTAGTTCCTAGGAGTTTAAATGGGCCGAGCTCATTGATTTGTTCTGAGGTTCGAAACGAGCCCAGTTAGACAAATAAATACAACAAATCTTGAGTTGGATCGAATCAAAGCTCAATTTAAGCCCTAATTCAGTTTCTTCTTCACGTAAATTTAAGCCTGAGCCTTGCTACTGCATTTAAAATATTTTTGGAACCCGAGAAATTCGCCGCCGTAAGCAAATCTTTCTTTTCTCCACAATTTGTCTTGTTTGAAATAATCAACCTCGTTAGTTTTTTTTTTTTGGTTCATGATCTATTCTTTACTATGAGGAATGATCCTCATTGTAAGTATATATGTGTCTCAACACCGCAAGTTAATGCCGATCTATATTCATTCGATTCAGGTGTGCGAAGAACATGAACACAAGTAACTAGTTTAATAGTTTCATACTTCATATACTAGTTTGATTGCTGATTTGCGAAATAATTAATAATTACATGTCATGATAGAAAATTAATTTTAATTAACTATCATTGCTAATACCGTAATTAACATCGAATGCGTCGAAGCATTGGCCAACAACCCAGTGCAGTATCTGAAACTCCTAAAATGCTAATACACTTATTACTAGATTGATCAAGTTTTGGATGTTAATGTCTAAGATGTTAACTTTAATGTTTCCTAATGCATGTTTAATTAGGAAAATACTACGATGTTATACGTCACACGTCACGTGGAACTATATTTGAAGTCGCAGTTGGCGATAATTGTCGAGTTAGATTGTTTGTATTAAAGTGAGGAAATAAAAGAAAATGAAGTACTGGAGTTTGCTTTGGATCAGAAGAACAATACTCTGTAGCACGAAGGATATTCCCACTATTTGGAACTACATAGCTAATGTGAAAATTAGCTTGCACAAATTTGATGATGTGTGTTTTGAATAAGTGTGTGTGAATTGTACGCAAGAAATGTACTTCAAACCAAATATATATTATCACTTACTACCTGTAACTTTGCTTTTATATGCTTATGTGGCGTAATTAGATTAATTCTGTTGGATACGACTCGAAATTGATAATCGAATTCAGTTTTGGACTTCGACTCGCCAACGGCTTCGCGGTGCGACCAATTTGGAAATCAATTTGTGGAGGAAAATGAATGTCTGTGGTGGGTAGCGGAGGGCTCGGTGCGACCAATCATTCTTCAGATCCGAAACCCGTTAAGATGTTTCTCTTTTTCGTTTTGCCCTAGGACGACAGATGGCTGTAACGAACATTGAATTCCCTTTTCTCGATAGTGAAGCTCTCTCCTCCCTCGCCCGTGGTTTTTCCCTGCAAAGGGTTTTCCACGTAAATCTGTGTGTTATTTACTTTTCTGCTTGTGGTTGTGTATTTCGTGTTCGCCGTTTTCGTTTCTGTTTGTGCGCTCGTCGTAACAAATTCTCCGTACGAATCTTATGTGAAATCACTGCTATAGGAAAGACTTTCTCGCTTTATGGAATATGCTAATAATATACTACGGTGGCGATCGGGGCATATGTTCTTTCAAACCAAAAATAATACAAACTGATGCACCAAGAACATTAATGTGTCTGTAACAGGACCCTACATTAATGAAACAACTACTGGGTTCTTGATCGGTGTAATAATTGGACAAATGTAATGTATTTGAAGATCAAGTGTGACGAGATCGATCGATCAGGCTATAAATAATGTTTTACGCAGCAGCGTATGGCTGCATAGACGGCACTCGGATCACGCGTGCAGTTTCTTTTCACGGTAAGATGGTCTAGTCCACAGCCCTTCGTATCGAGGGGACTCGGTCACTCGAGCTTCGGTGTTTTTGGCACCTTTTTAGCTACACTCGACGTGCGCGCATCAGGAACAGTTTCAAGGTCCCAGAGAGGGAGAAATAGAACATGCTTATCTCTTTTTCTTTTTCTTTTCCTTTCCTCCTTTGGATTGATTAATCGAATCGATGCATGAGATATTGGGTTCCATTTCTTATAAATATATAAATAATTAGATCTATTTTAAAGCTAAAGTAGAAGTTTCAGCACCTACTTTATTTTCGATTATAGGCATTTTAAAAGATCAGAACCTAATGTGGTAGATCGAGGCGATTGACAAAATTTAAAGAGCTTAGTGCAAAAAATTATAAATTTAATTTAGTACAGTGGCATCAAATAGTTCCAAAATCTAATGGCGTATAAAGGGTACATCGTTCGATCCATTACAAATTAATAGACATCTGAAATTGATGCAAATACATAGTTAGGCGCGCGTTTGAATAGTATATATATCACATCTAGTGAATGAAATTCTATTTACAAATCTTTACAATTAGATTTTAAAAATGCGATGCACCATATGCAGAATGTATGTAACAATTTTTCTTAAACTATCTAAGCACTTCGAGTTCGGAGCACCGTACACAGTACATGCTTTCGCATCTTCTATCCTGCGCAGGAAAAATAAAAAGGAAAAAGTGCTTGAAAAAAGGTGTGAGATCCTCCACAATCCAGCATATAAATTTTTTCAAAATTCTTTACAAAATCACTGGCTGTGATATAAGTTTTTATGCTTATTGTTATTCCAGCATACAATAAATTCCAGCATATAAGAAACTTAGTTATGTTTGTTATGTGAATATAAACAATAGTGTGCAAGGGTGCAGATGAATTTTGCAGACCAGTGTGCACAAATTTTTTGTACACTTTCAATTTGACGATCTCTTTGAAAGGCAGAATCAGATTCCACCAATTATAGCAGTAGTTCAGATTTATCTCGACTTTCAACGAATGACAAAATCAATTAGTGTGTCCAGAATATTAGCTCTTAGAAATTACCAAAAGACAGATTTAAAAATGTTTGAGAGAATATATGAGTGGTCACCTCTTACCACTCATCAACACTCTACCAAGTAATGGAACGTTTACGTGTGGTAGATTATGCATCCTTCGCCTCTTTCTCTTTCAACGTATCATCTAGACGAAGCATGTCCTTAAGCATATGCCATTGCCCCATTGCACCCTACAATGGCCATGGAAACTAAGGTTCTCTCTACACCACTGAGACCCTATAAATACCTAACACAACAAATCACTTCTTAAAAAAAACCATTACATACACATGCATGCACTTATACATGCAAATACTTAGAGCACGATTATTGAGGCGTTCGAATCAGTATGTTTAGTTGCATTACGGGGCAGGTTTTCTTTGGCAATGAAACACAAAGCTCGTATTATAAATTACACAAAAACGTTGAGTGCACACTGCCAAAGGAGATTTGCCCCTTAATTCGATTGAAACAGTGTTTACTCCAATCGTACATATTCATTTCCTATGTTTGCATGGGTAAGTTACGTTTATTTGTGTCTAGTTATTTTTAACTGTTTTTTCTTTAATTAAGATTGTTTTCTAAATCATGTTCTATCACTTTCATATTTTACTTATAGGTTCAAATTGTAAATTAAAATTATAGGCAAAACAGACGACTCAATCAACTATATTCAAGGCTATACTGAGAATCATATATTTAGACCGTCTTTTTGTGAGGATGATATATAATTAATATTGAGACCCCTGCGCTAAATCTCTGGCACGAAAATCGCTCACCTCGTTCATATGCAAGTGAAGACATTTGGAGGCAATCGACGGGATCAGAGATGGGACGTGGGGAGCGATCGGAGGCATACGAGCTGTGAGCACCGAATTCGACCTTGTGTGTGGAGCGAGGTAGCGACTTCATCCTCTGCTAGGACGAAGTAGAGACCAAGCCCAAGCTCGCGATCTCCGCCTCTTTCGCTCCGGCAAAACAAACACGCCGTGAATGGGTGGGGATCATGTGCAACTTGTGTTCGTTCAAATGTGAGCCACGTTCCCGCCAAGTTATACCGATCTCTAGAAGCAGCAGCTGCTGACGGTAGATCTCCTGCAACGAGAGTTGTACAAATTCGTATATTATACACGTGGCTTCCCGTGATAGGTTCCCATTTATTTTTGCTACAGGACACCAACTACTTACTATGTTGAATTGGTTTGACACTGTGACTAGCAAAATGAATAAAACGTGTACTTACCCACCTGCTTAGGTCGTACCATTAATCTACAACCTCAGTTCTGCGGTTCCTTCAAAAAGGAGAATAAAAAACTAATCATGAGCAGACGTTGTTGCCTACACCCGGTGTATCCATGCCCAAAATCTATGATTACAAAATTTTTAAAAAAGCTAATTTATGGGACACGCTCCATAAAATTCGAAAACCTAGATATAAAAAAGTATTGTCAAATATAATAATTTATTTTAAATTATTTAATGCTCTTATTATAATTATGATTTTCATATATTAAAAAAAAGCTGTAATTTTAATTTTCAAAAATGTATATAGCACATTAAAAATAATTTCAGTGGACGTGTACACCGGGTGCACCCAATAATATATCTGTCCAGGTGGGTCCCGTCCAACGACCTCCCTATCTCCCTCGTGAGTTGTGATCCCACTTCCCTTCAAATCCCCGCAAACTCGCCCTTCGCACCAAAATCGACCTCTCCGACACTGTCGAAAGAGGCCTTTGCTTCCATTTTCTCCTTCCCTCCACCCTCCGACGCGACGCCCCAACCCCTTCCTCCTCTACATAAACACCAACCACCCCGAACCATGCTCTCCCCTAGGGTTAGGGTTTCATTTCCCACCACCGCAAGCACGAGGAAGAGGAGTAGGGGAAGGAGAAGGAGAAAGGATTTAGGGTTTTGGGTTGAGGACGATGATGGAATCCGAGGCTTCCCTCTGCAACGCGTGCGGAGAGCCTGTGGGGTTCGCGTCGAGCTCCGATGGGGAGCTCTTCGTGGCTTGCCATGGCTGCAACTACCCGCTGTGCAGGACGTGTGTGGATGAAGAGATCAGGGAGGGGCGTTCGAGTTGCTTCAGGTGCGGGGAGCGCTATATGCAAGCCCCAGGTCCTCTCTCTCTCTCTCTCTCTCTCTCTCTCTCTCTCTCTCTCTCTCTCTGATCTACTTGTTTGTGATCTTAATTTGTTACTTTAGTAGCTTCTCTTTATGTTTTATATGTAACAATGCTCTCGATTGGCTTAGAAATCACGTGATTTGGTGGTGATGAATCTCTAAGCAAAACCACCTTAGCTGCTGTGATGATAACTAGCTTAAGCAAGGAGAATTGCTTCTCTTATGAGTGAGACAAGTATCTGTGCTTCTATGCGTCTTTTTACTGAGGTGGTGAAGAAATAAAGAAAAGATAGATTAAAACTAAAATTAAGATTGCCTATTAAAGAAAGATTGCAAAAATTAAGCTTGAGAAACTCAAAATGGAAAAAGATGTTGAAACACTTCTTTTGAATATGTTTTGCTTTCTCTATTAGGGTAGAAAGGAAGTTAGTTATCTCAATCTCTGGTTCATATTTACTGTCTCCTACTTGTTTTCGTACCTGATACAGTTGTTCAATGAACTTAATCACTTTAATGAACAAGATATGTTTTTCTCGTTATTTCTTACCTTTATTAATCAATATTATAGTTAGGGAGCGGAAACATATCTCGTGTCTAACATCTTGATTGATAACACCCTTCTTAAGAACTTGTCGGCGAACATGGCAACTCTGTTTTAGATAATTTAGGCTCTTAAATTTCATTATTACAATCAGCAATATTGGGCTTTAGGACCCGATAGTTCTCTTATTTGCTAATTAGGATCTTGCTTGATGATGTCGATAACTTAAATGGTTTTTTGTAGATAAAGCAACTAAAGCTGATGTTAATTCTGGGGGAAAACAAACATTCGAAGGCCACCTAAATGCTCACGAGGTGAAGTTTGCCAGCTTTTGTACCTTAACATATTTCTTTGAGAAGTTTATGTTTTACTGGTTACATTTATAGGCACTCACAGATCATTCGAGTTATAACCCTATAATTTCTCTATATTCAAACAACTTTTCCTGTTCTTTTGACTTGTACAGGATAATGGATTTCATGCTCGAAACTTGAGCAGTCTCTCTGCAGTTGGAAGTGGTAGGGCTTTTTGTGCTGGTCACTATGTGTTTTCTTAACAAGAGTTCTTAGTTTTTTCTCTATAGATACTGAATGTTGTAACTACTTAACTTTCCCGCGTTTCTTTTAAAAGAATTAAATGATGAGACGGGGAACCCAATATGGAAGAATCGAGTGGAGAGTTGGAAGGACAAGAAGGACAAGAAGAATGTAAAGAAAGCTACAAAGAAGGCTGAAAAGGCTCAAATTCCAGTAGAGCAGCAAATGGAAGAAAAAGAGTAAGGACATAGGGTGCTATCGGAAACTGACTTTTTTCTTTAAGATAATTTTGGTTGAGGTCATCCCAATATTTTTCTATTCACACTTTACTAGCTCTTTCCATGTGAAGCAGTATTATCGCACGTTGTTTGTCTAGTAGATATTAACTGCTGCTATGTCTTGACATTGTATTGCAGGCCGTCTGATGCTTGGCAACCACTTTCGAGAATCATTCCCATCTCACCTAATAAGCTCACGCCTTATAGGACTGTAATCATAATGAGATTAATTATCCTTGGGCTATTCTTTCATTATCGAATTACCAATCCTGTTGACAGCGCTTACGGTCTGTGGCTGACCTCAATCATCTGTGAGATCTGGTTCGCAATCTCTTGGGTGTTGGATCAATTTCCCAAATGGTCACCTATCAATAGGGAGACATATATTGAGAGATTGTCTGCAAGGTATGCCTTTGGAACTGTTGAATACGGCATTTTGCTTAAGTATTTATATATGAAGGGATTGTCTATAGAAATGATGTGAGGATGGTCCCACTTGTTTCTGATATATGCGAAAATGCAAGTTCAAAGTGAGGATGGTTCGTTTTGTTTCTCACTCGGAGACTATATCATATCATTATTGGAAAGCTTTTTATCTGTTAAGTCTAATTTATCATCAGAAAAATTCACTTGAAACGAAACACGACTAATACAAATTGCTATCTATATGCAAGAACAATCTAAAAGTTTTTTTCTTCCCAGATACGAGAAAGACGGTGAAGGTAATGAACTTGCTGCTGTGGACTTCTTTGTCAGTACTGTGGATCCCCTAAAAGAACCACCGCTGGTTACTGCAAACACTGTCCTTTCAATCCTCGCTGTGGATTATCCTGTTAATAAAGTTTCTTGTTACGTATCTGATGACGGTTCTGCTATGCTTTCTTTTGAGTCGCTTGCTGAAACTGCGGAATTCGCTAGGAAGTGGGTTCCATTCTGTAAAAAGTACTCAATTGAACCACGAGCCCCTGAGTTTTACTTTTCACAGAAAATTGACTACTTGAAGGACAAAGTGCAGCCGTCTTTTGTTAAAGAACGCAGAGCTATGAAGGTGAATTATTTCTGCTATAATTCTACCAAGTATTGCATAATTATCTAATGAGCTTTTCTGAAGTAGTCTTTGCAACTAAATATGGCCAAATTGGTAGAAACAGATTGATAAATAGATCTTAAAGAGCAGAGCATTAATATCTACATCTCTTCGCAGAGAGACTATGAGGAGTACAAGGTGAGGATCAATGCCTTAGTTGCTAAGGCCCAGAAAACACCAGAGGAAGGATGGGTTATGCAAGATGGAACACCATGGCCAGGGAATAATCCACGTGACCACCCCGGCATGATTCAGGTTTATTTCTTTCTTCTGTTTTTTAAGTTAGGGCCATCATCACATGCATGTGTTGAGTTGATTGAACAGATGCCATTGTGACAATGAGTATATGATAAACTTAGGAACAACAATGATGCTACATTTTATCATGTAGTTTTGTTTCTATATCCTTTTCTAAGTATATATGTGATCCAATTTGCAATATTCTGTTCTTCGGGGCTTTGACATTACTTGATTGGTGCCATGGTAGGCAAATTGCTATTTATGACATATTCTATTAGTTCCTGGAGGACATCTCACGACGAAAGTGCCCGCCTAGCCGGGACAAAATAGTTAGGATCTTGGTTGTGCATAGTTAGCACTAATTTTATGGAAAATTAGATCCATTTGAGCCCTTCAGTCTCATATATTTTCATGGTAATATCATTAAATTGTTGCCTATTTGGCTTCTTTAAATGCCTGTGAGTTTTTCTGCTCTTCTGTTGATTGATGATTCTATCGAGATATTTTGTAAAAAGTAATCTATCTCACTGACATTTAGAAAGATGATTATCATTTAGATCTGCTATAGTCGAAACCACTGCTGCATAGATGTATGTTTTTGCATGGGGTTATTGTTAAGCTTTTTTTTCCCGCAGGTTTTTCTTGGTCATAGTGGTGCTCATGACATAGAAGGAAATGAACTTCCCCGGCTAGTGTATGTTTCAAGAGAGAAAAGGCCCGGATATCAGCACCACAAGAAGGCTGGTGCCATGAATGCATTGGTACAGAGAATCATTCTTCAGATGAATAATTCCTTCTGAGTTCTCACCATGGCTTTCAGGCTATTTATTTTATTCTTTTTATTTTTATTGCAGGTTCGTGTATCTGCAATTCTCACAAATGCTCCATACTTTCTTAACCTTGATTGCGATCACTACATCAATAACAGTAAAGCGGTTCGAGAAGCAATGTGTTTCATGATGGATCCTGAAGTAGGTAGAGATGTCTGTTATGTCCAGTTCCCTCAGAGGTTTGATGGTATAGATCGCAGTGATCGATATGCTAATAGGAACATTGTCTTCTTTGATGTAAGTAACAAAATATTTGCACCCCACCTTTTGACGCTTTCTTATCTCTCCTTAATTTCTTTATTGCATACTTGCCATGTATAGGTTAACATGAAAGGACTCGATGGCATCCAAGGGCCTGTTTATGTGGGAACTGGTTGTGTTTTTAATAGGCAAGCACTCTACGGTTACGGACCACCATCTTTGCCAGCTGTTCCAAAGTCTTCGTTTTGTTCATGGTGCTGCAGCTGTTGCTGCTGCTGTGGGGGCTCCAAGAAAGTTCAAAAAGATCAGAATGACATTTATAGGGAATCTAGACGAGAAGATCTTGATGCTGCTATATTTAACCTACGAGAAATTGACAGTAAGTATACTTTATGTCACGTAGCTTTTACAATGAGGAGCTTACAATGCTTAATAACGATGTTAATGCTTAACGCAGATTATGATGAATATGAGAGGTCCTTACTAATCTCTCAGACGAGCTTCGAAAAGACTTTTGGGTTGTCCTCAGTGTTCATTGAATCTACTCTAATGGAGAATGGAGGGGCGCCCGAGTCTGCAAACCCAGCAACACTGATTAATGAAGCTATTCATGTCATTAGTTGTGGGTATGAAGAGAAAACCGAATGGGGGAAAGAGGTGCGTCTCTTCTCAATCTATTATAGTGCCAAATTATATTTTTGTAACAGATAACAGCTTTATACTCAATATGCCATGACCAAAGTACAAGAGCTAGATAAGGGTACTTTTCACTCGTTGATATCGAACTATGACCAATGAAACAAACATTAGCAGAAAATGAATGGCATAATGAATGGCTGAAGTCAACCTGCGAGTCAAGTCGTTTTCCTGCCTAATTTGTGAATTCAACTCTGAGGTTCTTCTTACTTTCTGATGAATAATTTTGCTCTTGTGAATTTTATCTGGTTGTACATTCTCAAGGTGCAATTAGTACGACTTGTTTCAAAGAGCCTTTTGTTCTTCCCACCTTACAATACAGGATAATCCTTGTCGCTGAACGTATTGGTATCCTTTGTTACTAGATTCTTTCTGAACCCTGGCATATAATTGTCTCACAGATTGGCTGGATATACGGATCCGTAACTGAAGATATATTAACTGGATTCAAGATGCACTGCCGCGGGTGGAGATCGATATACTGCATGCCAACAAGGCCTGCTTTTAAAGGATCGGCACCCATCAACCTCTCAGATCGGTTGCATCAGGTCCTTCGCTGGGCTCTTGGTTCTGTCGAAATATTTCTGAGCCGGCATTGCCCCCTTTGGTACGGCTTTGGAGGTGGCCGTCTGAAATGGCTCCAAAGATTAGCCTACATTAACACCATCGTCTATCCCTTCACCTCCCTCCCTCTTGTTGCTTACTGTTCCTTGCCTGCCATATGCTTGCTGACCGGAAAGTTCATCATCCCGACGGTAATGCAACTTTCTTTTCTCCTCAGTCCGATTAAAGCATCAAAAAATATTAGTGTTTAATACCCTAAATAGTGATATCGAAAGCCAACACATAGAACTTGGTGACCAAGTTCTATGCGTCTATTCCAAAACATACTCTAAAGTCTAAACTCAGTATCTATATGCAATTCAACCACAGCATTGATAACATAACTTACTTTGCTAATACTATCACCCCAGTAATTGTGTTGCTAAATCACTTTGCGACTGCAAATTTTACAACTCTGTACAGTTTTGCTGATGTCTAAGTCTCTCATTCTTCGAAATGACTGACAATACTTCCTGCTTCCTATCTTGCGCCATCTTTTTGACAGCTATCCAACCTTGCAAGCGTGTGGTTCCTTGGCCTTTTCATGTCGATCATCCTCACAAGCGTTCTCGAGCTGCGGTGGAGTGGTGTCGGGATCGAGGATTGGTGGAGGAACGAGCAATTCTGGGTGATCGGTGGCGTCTCCGCCCACCTCTTTGCCGTCTTCCAAGGCATACTTAAGATGATTGCCGGCCTGGACACCAACTTCACCGTCACAGCAAAATCCTCCGACGATGCCGCATTCGGCGAGCTTTACGTTTTCAAGTGGACCACAGTGCTGATCCCCCCGACGACCATTCTCGTCGTCAACCTAGTCGGGGTGGTCGCCGGATTCTCCGATGCGCTAAACAGTGGGTACGAAGAATGGGGCCCGCTCTTCGGGAAAGTGTTCTTCGCGCTGTGGGTGATACTTCATCTCTATCCCTTCCTCAAGGGTCTCATGGGGAGGCAGAATCGGACTCCGACCATCGTCGTGCTTTGGTCCGTGTTGCTCGCCTCCGTCTTTTCGCTGCTGTGGGTGAAGATCGATCCATTCTTAAGCACTTCAGATAGTTCCGGAACTCAGGGCTGCATGTCCATTGACTGTTGAGCTCCATTTTCAATGGATATGAACTTGCTCGAGTCGCTAGACCTGCATAATATGGTTTCTCCTTTTTTTCTTCATTCTCTTTTTGGGCTTTTTGAGTGAGCAGCACCTGAACACACAAGTGATGATCAGCTTTTTCTTATCAGAAACTGTATTTAGTCTGGGTTATGTGGTTTCTGTTTTGCATGTATCAATCCTCTTACAAGTTTATTGTTAAAGGTCCGAATACGACGTGTAAATTGTTTGTAAGCATTGAAATGATTGTGCAAGGATCAAACTTCCTTTTATAATGCAAGTATAGTCATATTAAAAAGCTCGAAAATCAGAATTTACATTTTACCAAAAGTTAAATTCTCATTCATACTTCTAAAGTTATCTACGTAGTTTGACGTTTCGTATGAGGTTTTAAGTTCTTATCCTTTCAAATCTAACAGAGCCCCCTTAATCTTACATCTCTCCTGCTCAAGTACGCAAAATTTACACAACAAAAAGTCATAAAAAAATTGAAAAATGCTATGGTAAACTTAAGAGTAATCATAAATAAATACTGGTTTATAGGGAAAAAAAATTATTTTTTCTATTGATCTGTTTAAGCAACTCATAGCATATATTGAACGATAAACAACAAAGCGTATCAAGTAATGGGTAACAATGATAATAATAATAAGGTCATCAGATAGGAGCGAAAGACTATTTTCTTTTCTTAATCATAGCCTCAGAGGGCTAATTCATTTGAACTATGCAACTAGTCATCACGCGACCTTATCTATCTATTTTGCCAATAACGCCATCAAACATTAACATTAAAATCATGCAAAAAAATTCTCAAATCGAAAAAAATAAAACATATGGGAAGAAAAAAAAAATATACTAAATTAGTAAGAAATATTTAGCCTCATAGAGAAGATTAGATCTACTCAACACAGCATGAGCTTCAGACATATGCTTGTCATTTATTTGTCTAATCATCGGCACGAATCTGAAAAAGAATGAATTTTTTTTAAAAAAAATGAAAC
Source organism: Puya raimondii (assembly GCA_016920855.1). Classification (NCBI taxonomy): domain Eukaryota; kingdom Viridiplantae; phylum Streptophyta; class Magnoliopsida; order Poales; family Bromeliaceae; genus Puya; species Puya raimondii. Next base: position 36,423,423 of record JABWPP010000049.1, on the reverse strand, counting down.
ACAAATAGGATTTATTATAAACCCTAATATAAGTTAATATTTATGGAGAAAGGGGGTGGGACTCAGAATATGGGTGGTGATATATCAGGATGGTCGGCAAGGCTAAGTAGCCATTACGACGAACGAGACCAAGCACACAGCATTCATCATCGCCTCCCCTATTCGAACCCAGCATCATTAAAATTCGAAAATACTGCGAGGAATAGAGTTGTCATAGAGAGAATCGCTAAAAATTGCCCAAAAAAAAGAAAGGAGAATCGATCGATGAGAACACGAAGAAGGGGATCGGCGAACAGGAGGAAGAGATCGCGAGTGGTGAGCGGCACCGCGGCCTTTTATTTATATATATAAGATGCTCTCAGGATTAGGGTTTCGTCGAGGATAATATCTGAGCCGTTGGTTGCGGGGATCTCTTTGATCGTGGTGATGATTAAATCCCCGCCGTTGACCGTTCCTTGGATGATCTAGAGGGTGTAATGTGGGCCGTACCGGGCCGGCACAGCCCACATTAGTCGGGCCGAAACGGGCCAGGGACCAGCCCGGCCCGGCCAGGCTTCAAATCCGGGCCGGGCCGTGTCTGGCCAGAGCTAACAAGGCTCCGGCCCAGCATCGGCCGGCCCATTAAATTTTTACTTATTTTTAATTTTTTAAATAATATATAAAATTTAAAAATAATAATAATGAATTATTTCTATTTAAATTAGTATTTTGATTAAAAACTTTAAAATTTATAAAAAAAAAACTATAAAATAACAAATTTTTACATTTTTTAAAAAATATATAAATTATTATTATTATTTTTTAAAAAAAGGATAGTTTTGGATATTTTTTTTTAAAAAAAGAATAGTTTTGGTCCAATTGACCAAAAACCACTCCTCCCACTGTAGACCTTGGGAGGAGAGCTCCAGGGGAGAAGGGCCAACCCGCCTTGGATCCGGTCCGGGCTGGCGGGCTGGCAAGGCCCAAGCGGGCCGTGCCGTACCGAGCTGCGGGCCTCTCTTCCACCCTGCACGGCCCAGGCCCGTTTCGAACCATGCCGTGCCGGGCCGCCGGGCCCAAAGGCGAAGGCCCAGCACGGCCCGAAAGTTCGGGCCGGGCCGGCACGGATGGTACAGCAGCCTGCTGCAGCTCGGCCCGAAGCCGTGCCCGGCCGCCCGGCCCGTTTTACATCCCTACCTGGATGTGAGTGGTTTCTAGCATTTACACCTAATAGGATGTGAAACTACTTGTCATTAATGTTAAAGAAGAAAAAAAGCAAAATTCTAAGCATGTCCAATCTTAATTTATTGCCCAAAATATCAAATATAAATAAACTAGCGAATGACGATTTAGTCCTCACCTTTATCATCAAAAATATCATTTATGGAATGATATATTTGTTATGATTTAACATATAATCTGTAATTTCCTTAGATATGACATGATTATTCTCTTTTTTTTTTTCGCTTCGCTTGCTACTGTTATTTTCAGATTTTATTTTTTTAAAAGAAAATTGGTAAAAAGTTACAGCAATTACTTATTTGATAAGTTAGTTCTTCAGTTTGATTGTTCTGCAGCTACACCACTTGAGATTTGTTCCTTGCCTTTTCTTTTCTTTTTTTTTCACCTGAGACCTAGTTCCTTTGATCGGGTGAACACGAGCGTGGGTGAAGTACCTTGCACTTCAAGATCCCAACCGCATGGATCAAATGCCGTTCGTTTAACTGTAATAATCTCCAACATACTGTTTCAACAAACAACACTACCTACAGCTACATTTATAGACAAAAAATTGCGAAAAAGAATTAACAGTGAAACTCAAATACCATTGATAGTAAAAAAATATAATTTATCGAATTTACTATTCGATGGTAATACTATTATAGATTTAAGGATTAAACAATTAACGATAAATAGTATTTCAAGCTGGACTCAAAGATTAGATCCCAAAAAGAAAGAACGTCAAAGTTAGATCTCTTGCTTATGTTATGTTAACGAAAAATCCTTTTAGGACTTCACTTAACAGCACAGGTCGAACAATAATCCAATGCCTCAGATGATACATCCAAAGGGCGGGGCGAGTTTATCGCGAAGAAGCATTAAACTTAAAAACCATTCAGAGACCGAACAAAACGGCATTCTCATTTTTCCTAATAGGCTAACTCAAGCTTATTAAGTGTAATGTCCAACATCCAAGAGCACCACACAAAAAAAAAGGTACAGGAACGTTTTGCATAACTATCCTTTTGGTAGCTGCTACTGTCTCTGATAGATCTCTCAGCCATCGGTTTCGTATCTTCCAAAGAAAAGATTCCAGCATCAGAACAGCCCTAACAACAATAGAATGAATGAAAGAGCTTCGTTTAGTCTTAGTTTTAGTGCCAATACAGCTGCTCACCTATCTGAAAAAAAAAAAAATGAAAAAAGAATGCATAAGATGTTAAATACAAGTTAGTTAGGTTTAGGTTTAAATTGGGGCATTTAAGAGCACTCACTCGGAGGGTTAAAAAAAAAAAATGCAAAAATGTTTTCAATCTTTCCTCCTTCGGTAGTCCAAAATGGCAGTTTAAAACGCCATCTGCGAAGGAAGCAGTTACTTGCTCTTCCGGGCAGCAAAAGCACTCTTAATTTTCTTGTTAGACTTTTTGGAGTATAAAAGCACACCACAATCCCAAACTATCCTAACGAAACGCTAATTCATAGCATAGATCGAATCAAATCGTCCAATGATTAAACAGGAAATAATGATTCTATTTTTAGCATGTACTGAATCAATTACAGATGTAGAAACAGAGCCCTACATTGAACATATCAGTAGTGCTAATGAGAACACAATTCACAATACAATTGCAGAAGCTACAACTACAGTTCAACCAAAACTTCAAAGCATGCGAAAGAGAAGTTTTACCTCAAAATTGCGCGCATGATTAGATGAGATCCTCGACCAGGATAGCTTCACCGTCCCATTCTTCTTCTTCTTCTTCCTCCTCCTCCTCCTCATTATCTCCCTTACCCTTCTTCTTATCCACACCACGGATCCCTTCCTCTGCGCCGTCGACGCAGGACCTCTTCCCCGCTCCGTCCAATCCCGCTTCCCCCACGACCACAACCCTATCTCCACCATCTCCCTCCTCTCCGACCCCCACGACCCTCACCTCATCGGCGGCGCCGCCGCTCCCAGGCTCGTCTCCGCCCCCGGCGCCCCCGCAGAGCGGCCGCGGCTCGTCCCCGAGGGCGGCGGCGGCGCCCCCGACGAGGGCGTCGGGGATCTCCCCGTTGCTCGGCCCCGGATCCTCGACGCAGCAGCCGCTCCCGTCGTCGTCGTCGTCGTCAGCGGCGGCGAAGCGGGATCGGATGGAGATGGCGGCGCGGGAGAAGGCCTCCATGATGGACTCCGGCGGGAGGGCGCAGTCCTCGAGGCCCGCGTCCTCCAGCTTCGGCGGCAGGAGCGAGGCGGCGGCGCCGAGGGCTCCGGCGATCTCCTCCGCCATCGTCAGCGCAGCCGCTCTAGGTACAAAGGATTCGCCCCCCTGCTATTGCTGCTGCTGCTGCTACAGACCTACAGTGGAGGATTTGTGATAGAAGAAACTTCGCGAAACGTAGTTCGGAGAGAGGAGCGGTCGCAGTAGCTATTTATAGGCGGTGTTCGGATGACAATCTCTAGACCGACTTATGTTGGACCGAGGTGATGAACGGTGATCCTGCGCTGCTGAGATCCAACGGCCCTTATTTCCCCATCTATGAATCCTGCGCTGCTGAGATCCAGCGGCCCTTATTTCTCCATCTGTGTATCCGACAAACGCCGTGGCTCAGTTTGCAAATTCACACACTTCTTCTATACTTCGGACAAACGTTGTAAAATAATTCCCATTTGATTTGATGCCACAAAATGATAGTAGAACTAGATTCTTACATTTACAGCATAAAGGTGATGAACTTCAAAATTTTGTGAGTTTTTTAAATTAATTTTTTGAAAACATCAAAATGGATGTGTTCAAATACCACATTTCCAAAATGAGCATGTCGGCCAAATTCCACCAAAACCTTGCAATGAGCACGGAATGGATTCATTAAAGAGCAGCTATTTTGTTTGTATCATTAGACTACTAGCTGAGGCCTCAAGCCATCAAGAATCAAGAAAAATAAAATAAAAAATTAAAAAAATAAAGGTAAGCCCTCTTTCAAAGGAAAGAAAACAAAAAAAAACAAAAAGGGAAAGAAAATTTAAACCAAAAAAAAAAAAACCCAATCTTCCTGATTCCATCAGCAGTGAGGATTCGAAGAGAAAAGAGAGAAACTTCAGTCTGCATTTACTTCGCGAATGTCATACATAAAATCTGGGACAAACAACATCGATTATTTTCTTCGTACACACAGCATATTTACACTACTAATGAATGTGGAAAGAGAAAACAAGTGCACAAGAATTCAAGTCAACGATTCAAGAATGCATAGATCATTTCCAGTACAGACGAACGCAGAGCAAAACGAATGGAACGAAATCCACTTAACAATCGACACATCACAGAGAAAGCAGGATGCGAGTAAAAAAAAAGGCTTTCCCATAATTACTTGGACTGTGCCACAAATTGCAGGCAAAGGCGAAGCTATATTCCATGCTGACCTAGCAGTCGCACCCTGATGACCTTTGCTGCTGACCGCCACCAGCCAGATCAATGGTATCGGGCAGGTAACTTCAACACCAGAAGAATGTGTAAGTGCATCTTTCTCAAATGAAGAAAGGAGGCAGAAAGCATAGCAACTCAGTTAAATGAGGGAATGCAAAGAAAACTTCATTCAATATATCGTGATTCAAGAGTGGTCCATTAGTCATTGTCGACCATACTTTCGCTATATTCTTTTCGTAGCCGAGAGAACTACCATGATTCTAAGAAAGTTACCAAATTTTGTTAGAGGATTTCAAGAAAAAGGTGTACTCACATTTCTTCCTCTGGTTCGTTCTTGAGAGCATTCTGGGCTATGTACTGAAAAGCAGCTTCAACATTGATTCCCTCCTTCGCAGATGTCTCAAAGTAGGGAATGTTACCCTTCGAAGCACACCATGCCTTAGCCTTCTTCTCAGAAACCTAAAACAACAAAAGCCAAACTCACATATCAGAGAAGCGATTAACAAAACGTCTGAAGAAAAGCTGTTTTCCAACCGTCCTAAACAAAATTCAGATACGGCATAATATAAAGAAAATTATCATTTACCACACGGCTGTTGCCACCGTCAATATCAATCTTGTTTCCCAACACCACGAAAGGAAAGTTTTCAGGGTTGGATGGGCTAGCCTGAAACAGAAACAACCAGGGCCAGGGACTTCAATCACAATAGTAGAAATATTGTGAATTCTCAGCATAGTATGACTGGTTAGGTTACCTGAATTAGAAATTCTTCCCGCCAATTATTCAGGTTATCGAATGATTTCATGACATTGACGTCGTACACAAGAACACAACAATCCGCACCACGGTAGAATGCCACGCCAAGGCTCTGGAATCTTTCCTGCCCTGCTGTATCCCATATCTGGAGATTTAAGAGGAAGTAAAACATGATTATAAAGGAACAAAGAATTTCTATATTTTCAATTTCAGGACAGCACCATTCTTAAGAAACCGCCACAACTAAGATACAATAAGAATAAAGAAACATAATTATGGAATGATGAAACTTCAATATGCCAGTCCCGTCTACATGACATATATTATTTTACCAACACATCTTTGATATGCCCCAGATGCATACGTGGATATATCATAGGATTCTCTAAAGTATCTGATTTCGTGAAAATAATGAAAGCTCTCAATACTGCTTAGGTGGTTCTGTATGATTAGTTGGAGTCTTACGGATGAGTTTAAACTTGAGATCTCACATTGGCATTTATTCACGAGGCTGAGTGAACCCTCAGAAAACGTAAAGCAAGAGATCTCTATCATTTTTTGGGGGAAGCGAAGCAAAATCTCTCTATAATAAAATGTGACAATTTGTTGATTGGTATAACATGTACCAACTTTAGAATATAAGTATATGATGGATTATGGAAGTAAAAGATTCCTAAATTTGGAGTCTACGGCACAAAAATAACTTCTGTAATTTGTTCCTATTTTTCATCCAAACTTTTCATATATTTCCAACAGTTGCTAACGTCATGGACCTGATGAGTGTTCGAATTAGACTTCACCATGAGTTATCACTTCTTACTTGATATTCAAAGTAATATCTCTTTCTCAAATATTATTCATAATGAGGTACACCTCCTCATCCTATTATTTCTAGATCTGTTATATCGGTACGAATCAAGAATTACATGTGCCAATCAAAAAAATATCACGAATATAACAATAATATCGATGTGAAAAGGGAACAATATGCAAGCTATAGTGCTATACAGATAGTTCAGCTGCCCAAGTGTAAAAGGTAAATGGGGGAACTGATCTCTTTCCACAAAAAGTTTTGTTACATTTGTATCAGTTGTCTAACAAGCAAATTGTAAAGACCACAACAACAGCTTACCACTATCATCGAAAGTAATGGATCTGAATCTATCATGATAATCGATTATCATATACTATTCAAATATCATGCAGAAAATTGGAACTACAAGAAACATCGAAAAGCAATTGATATCCATTTTCTTAAAATACATAAAGCTAAGAGGAACAAAAGAAAATAGGAGGGACTACAACACAAATCCAAACAAATCTGCAGAGGTTGAGATTTCATACTTGTAATGTGAAGAGCCTATCCTCAATTTGGACCTCTTTGGTTAGGAAATCAGCTCCGATCGTCGCTTTGTACTGGTTACTAAACTTTCGACTCACATACCTGGTTAAAACGGCTTAGGAAGAACCCAAAAAAAAACAACATAATCTATACTAAAACAAAGGGAAAATTAATCCATAAACATAGGAACTCTCCAGGCGATTCAAGGATACTGATTCATCAAAGACGTTTTCCCAACCCTGTTAATAATTAAAAACCAACCAAAATCAGATCGAAACAAAAAAATTCATTAGAAATGTTACTAGATCTATAAATTAGGATCGAAAGAGGAGTTAATAGCACGATAAGAGCGAGGAATCACCCGCTGTCTCCGAGGATGATGACCTTGAGGAGCGTTCTCCGCCGCGACGCCATGGGTTCGGAAACCCTAGAGATTTCGAGAGAGGTCGATCGGGGAGAGAGAGAGAGAGAGAGCGATCGGGGTCGGAAACCCTAGAAATGGAGAGCGCAACAACGACTCCAAAGAGGAGAGAGAGGGGGGAGGATTCCGATTTGGAGTGGAAAAAGACAAGGCGGAGAATAGCCAAATGGAACAAGAAGTTTGTTTGCGGGAAATTATTGCATGCACCGGGTTTATCTATGCTTCTCATGAACCGTGCTGTAAAATCGTGGGCTAATTGCGCCGTTGGTCCCTAACCTTTTTATTTTGCTATTTGTTCCTATATTTATATTTTGTTTCAATTTCATCCTTGCTATTCAAGTTTTCATTAATTTATTAATAACGGAAGAGGTCACATTCGCTTCAATAAAATCTTGCTAGAGATCACAATCATGGCCTAACAGCCTTCGATCAATCTCAGCATCTTTTTTAAGTTTCTAAAAGAGTTATGTGATCCGTCTGTATTGACACTAAAAACGTATGAGACTCTTAAATAGACAGTATGTATTGTGTCAAAAGTCGAGACAATCATATATGCGAAGAATGATATTAAGATGATAAAATTGGACTTAACGTGACATATGCAAATATAAAAGAAAAGGTGAAAAACTAATGTTAAGAAAAGATAAGTTAAGAATCAACAATGCAATTAATTATAAATCTTGAGATCTGATAATAAAAAAATAAGATTGAATACCAAACTGAAAAATTAAATAGATGCTGGGACCAAAGGTGTAATTAACCTGGCAACATGTGTAATAAATTTTCTATAATTTTATTCTTTGCAAGATTGATCGCGTTTACCTGATAAGATTTTTATTTTAAAATCTTAATTATCAAAGTACAAAAATATTAATTATTAAAAAGTAAGTATGGTGCATAATTTGTACGGATACACTCGGTGCAGTGGGTGCATCCAATTGCTTCCTCAAGTTTCGGTCGTGGAGTCCTTGGACTTCCTGCTGGTGTGGTTCATCGCCACCGAAACTCCAACCTGTTTCCTGCAGCGATTCATCTAAAACGCTATCGCACTCGATGCAGCGAACACCATTTTGTGCGACGTGGCGCTCAGTGATTCGTCAAGCGTATGAGTGGGCCCCATCTCCCTCGTTGCGGTAAATAGGACCCACAGGAGTACAATTAACTAACAACAAATCCCCTGGGATTAGCTGTAGCCAAGTGTGGATCAATGATCGGATGCACCCGGTGCACCGCGCACCATGTGGTAATATACGGAATTAATAGCATCGAAAGTGATTATGCTATTGTCATGTTGAAGTAGTTAAGCCAAAATGTAGGATTTCTAATTTACATGTTATGTTTAATATCATAAAACATATCTGATAAATTGAGTAGCAACAATAGACCATTGTTTTGAAGAAAAATAACTTTTTCTCATATCAAACAAAACTTTCTTCATACAAAGAACATATGCACAGTTCCAACTTTCAACATACTTGCATATTCACAATTGAATTTTTCCATCCTTTGAACACTGATTTTTTCTTTTCTCTTTTCGCACAATAATATCTTCATGTGAATAAAAGGTATGAACATAAAAAGAGGATAACAGATGAAAAAGAAGAAAAAAAAACTGTAGTGTAGAACAATTGATCGAGTTCTATGGTCCGCTGCTGAGGCCGTGACTGTGTTTGTTCAACACTTTTGCTTCGATTTCACCCGTTTCTTCTCCACTAGTCGATGTGGATGGATTCTGACCGTACTCGCTGGTCGGTTCGCTGTATTCGCTGCTGACGAAGTCTTGACTTCCGAATGCCATTCTCCGGAGCCTTCTGATGTGCTCACCGGAGCTCTGACCGGAGCCCTGCAAAGAGCTCTGGCCGGGCATAATACCCGCGTTCAGATCCTCTTCGGAGATTTCTCCTTCAAGGTACCGAACTATCTGCTCCAATGATATCAAACATTGTTTCCAGTCAGAACAAAATAAAACATTGTTAACATCAAGCAAGCATCTGTAGGAGTGAATGAAGCTTGATCTCGATTTCAATTATGGTCACACTCTTCAAGTTTGCGATTTCAATCAAGTTCTCCTGTTTGTCTATCATCTAGAAGAAACACCATATCATTAGCCCACTTATGCGGATTTGGTATAGTTTCTTAAGTTTTCAGTTTTTGGAGATGTTTTTCCGTTTTTTTCAATCAACGCTAGAGTAACATTTTCATTATCATAGAGAAAAACTTCAAGGATTTACACCAAAAGTTGTTATTCTGAGAATGTAACTGTAACTGGATTAACTTAGGCCTCAAGGACTCGAGGCATAGAGCCAAAAAATAGAAGCAAGAAGAAATAAGAGAGGATAAAGGAAGGACCTGACTCATTCGCGGGCGATGCCTTGCGGTCTGACGCACAGCAGCGGCGGCACAGGCAACCAAGCGCGCCATGTCGTAGGGGTCATAGTTCGTCTCAAGCCGCGGATCGATGAGACCATCATAGTTGTCCTCTTCAAGGGCCCGTAACAGCAATGGTCTCGCCTGCATGAAAAAAAAAAAACAAATGAACTTCATCAGCCGCAAGGGAATTTCTTGAGTATCTGAGCTGGAAGAAATATGATCAGAAAAAGGAATGCCCGTTCTAAACCTAAGAAAAAAGGATTGGTTATTGTTACCAATCATGTCCGACAAATTTTACATTACAAAGGAACTGCTCCGTAAACTACAACAGCTACACAAATAAAAAGGCATTTGTGGTTACACTTAATTGGCACATAAATATTGCAGCAGGTAAGCGTTCCATATGAAAATTATGCCCTGTGCTGTTGCCTATTTCATTTTAGCATGAAAAAACAAGTATGTTAGATCTGCTACCAAACTAATCAGTTGATCTTCGATATAAGGGCCATTCCACTACAGAGGTGAGATTTTTATCGATCTCGTTATAAAATTAACAGTCAATGCCAATTCACAATGGATATTACAACTAATTGCAAACTTCTACACTGGTATGTTGTGCTTAATTGGAGGGAAGCTTATTAATTGCAGCAAATATTATCATGTGATGATGTTTGATGTAGAAATTTTCCAAGAGAGGAAACTAAGACACTAACCCATCCAACCAGAGTATCATCCATGTAAGTCTGAGATGACAAAAAAGGTGGTCTTCCAGTAATTAGCTCTAGAAGCATCACTCCGAAAGAAAAGACGTCTGATCTGTCGGTAAGTTTGCCAGAAGTAGCATATTCTGGTGCCAAGTACCTGGGATAAAAAAAATTGGATGGATAAAAGAGGTTAATACATTTTGCAAAAAAATTCACATTATTTAATCAAGTTAAGTATCAGTAAAGCAGTTAAAAGCTTCAACATTTCAGCATGTTTATGCCAAAAATACATAATGGGAATTGTTTGGCCCTCAGTTAGGGGAGTTCTATATCGCTGTCGACAGAACAGGTAAGTTGAGCATAAATGAGATCGAGAAAGTGGCTTCACCCGAAAGTTCCCATGACACGCGTGGAAACATGAGTATTATCTTCAGGTTGAAACTTTGCTAATCCAAAATCTGAAACCTGCACAGAACTCGCAGCTTGTTAATTGAAAATATCCGCAACTTCAAGTTATGACATGGATAGGATTACTAGTCACCCAAAAGAAACCAAGTAAACATTTATGTAATCTACCTTTGGCTCGAAGTTGTAATCGAGAAGAATATTGGCCGCCTTGATATCACGATGAATAATTTTAGGATGACCTGAGAATAAGTGAAACTTCAATTGGCAACACTACTTACCAGATTTTTAACACTATCGAAATCCATAATACAGAAAATCAAAATTAAATAGCACAGTAAAATATAAAAAAATAAAAAGAATTAGGAACTAACAGTCCTCGTGAAGATACGCCAAACCCTTTGCAGAACCCAAAGCAATTTGCCATCTTCTTGGCCATTCTAGGGTTGGTCGACCGCTTCCTGCAAAAAGTCATGGTCCCAAGTGAGAAAATTTCTTTTGTAGGTTGATAAGGTAGTGCTAGAAAAAACTACACATTGTACGAAATAACTCCTAAAATCTCATTATATGAATCACTTGGACCAATAACTACTGGAAATTCATCCAACAGTAAAAAGCTTTACTTTGATCAATAACATATAATGTAGTATCAAATAACTTAAAAAATTGAGTTACCATGTAAATGGAACTCCAGGGTCTTGTTAGGTACAAATTCGTAAACCAGCAGCCTTTGGTCACCATAAATGCAATACCCAACCAATGAAACCAAATTGCGGTGATGGACACGGCTAATGATTTCCACCTCGGCCCGGAACTCGCGTTCCCCCTGCCTACTTCCTGTTCTTAGTTTCTTGATTGCCACTTCGGTTCCGCCAAGTATCCCTTTATATACATGGCCAAAACCGCCTTGCCCTAGGAGGTTTGTATCCGAGAATCCATTCGTCGTCGCGGCTAATTCTTCGTATGTGTAATGGCCTTGCGACATGGGAGGTAGTGGTTGCAAAGGCGGTTGATTATCGGAGCCAGGGTAAGAAGCTGAGCCGCCACTGCTGCTGATTGGCCACGAAGTTACAGGCGGCGGAGTGGGAGGCGGCTTAATAGGTTGCTGCGAAGGCCAAGAAGCATACGGGTCGTCTGAGAAATAGAAGAGTGCATTAGAAGGGAGAAAGACCGTTTTCCAAACATAACTAGGAAAAAGTTATAAAAGTTTGCATATAAAATTTAACTTATCATTTTCACCATAATAATCTTTCATAAGCCTGCAAAATGAAAATGCTACACTATCAAAAATTATCAGAGCCGCGGGAAGCTAAGCTATAACTTCTACGAATAACTTGGCCTCAAACTACTGTTATTGATTCTTCGATTTTGATCGGAAAAGCAAAGACACAACCATCTCATCATAAAGTGAACTTTAGTGAACAAATCGACCGTGAAGTAATTCGCAATACACAATTATACAGTATGTATTAGCTCTAACATTCTAAATCAGAAAATGGCATCCACTGATGTTTATTGAAGACACACAATGTTCACTTTTTAGAAATGAACTATCAAACTTAGGATGTCAGGAACCAATCATCGAGTCCTTAGCCGACTACACTAAATACGATCAGTTAAAGTCAGTTAATGTGTTCGAAACAGTTAAATTTAACAAATCATGACAAAATTAAATTACCTGAGGCCGGGGGCGGCGCTGAGGGTCGCCGGCGAGGCCTCGACCGCCTACCCCAGCAGAACAAGCACACGCCCACGAACGCCACAAGGAGAACCACCGCTCCGGCGGATATCCCCGCGACCACCGCCGTAGACACCGACTTGGAGGGGGACGCCCCCGGCGGCGGAGGCGGCGAGGATATCGCCGGAGGCGGCGGCGGCGAGGTGGAAAAGTGCGCCGGAGACGGAGGAGGCGGGCTCCATGGGGGAGGCGGCGAAGAGCTCGGGTTGTCCGGCGAGGGTGGAGGGGTCGCCGGAGGCGGCGGTGAAGAGGATGGAGGGGGGGGAGAGGGCGCTGGGGTTGTGGGTGTTGGAGAAGAGGGCGGAGGGGCAGGAGATGGTGGTGGCTTTGTTGGAGTCGGGGGAGGATTCACCGGCGCCGGCGGAGGAGACGGTGATGGCGCCGGCGGAGGAGACGGCGATGGCGCCGTCGGAGGTGGCGGCGATGGCGCCGTCGGAGGTGGCGGCGATGGCGCCGTCGGAGGCGGCGGCGAAGGAGAGGCTGGGGGCAGGGGGGCGATCGGCGTCGGCGGCGTCGGCGCCACCGGGGGCGGCGGAGGAGACGGAGGGTTCACGGGAGGGTTAGCCAAGGGCGGCGGAGGCGGGTTGGTCGGGGGCTGCGCAGTGGGCGGCGGAGGCGGGTTCGCCGGGGGCTGCGCCGTGGGCGGCGGAGGCGGGTTCGCCGTGGGCGGGTTCGCCGGGGGCGGGTTCGCCGTGGGCGGCGGAGGCGAAGCGGAGGGGATCGCCGGAGGCGGAGAAGACGACGGCGAAGGAGTCGCCGGAGACGGAGGAGACGGCGGCGGAGTGGGGTTTGATGGTGGCGGAGATTGGGCCGAGCTCGGCGAAGGGGGAGGCGGCGACGACGACGACATGGCGGGTTGGGACAAAACAACCACGCGGATTACTCCCTCTTTTGGAGTTTTGAAGTTTGAATAAATAAAAAAAATAAAAAAATAGATAAATAAAATTGAAAAAATGGAAACAAAATTGTCTAAGACCACGAAATTGCGGAGAAATACTGGGATTTGGAAAGAATTAATATTAGAGAGAATATTATTATTAGCATGTTAAATATTTCTTTAAGGCAAGAACGAAAAGTCAACCGCGTCCCATCCAAACGAGAAATTATTATTATTGCATAAACGTACGCGGCCTACATGTTGTTGATTACTTAAAATTTCAAATATAAACGACAAATTTATGATCGATTATTATGCATAAGCAATTTTTATTAATGAAAATATTAAACAACCAGAAAACTAAAAGAAGTCCAAAATCTACTACTTGTTAATTATCAAAAATCGATAGATTATCCCTAATTATTTTAACTCTCCGTATAAGTTAATTACGATATAACTTTTTTGACCTTATTTCAAAGTAAAACAAAAAAATTTATTATTATATATTTTTATCCTAATTTTGGTTTATATGCTTTCCATGCACTAACTTCTCCATCTGAACGCAACTACGTTTACGTGCCGATTAGTTGCTAAATATTTTATTTAGATACAGGTATAAAGGGCTAATAAAATGCATGGGTAAGCCCCCTACTCTTTCAATATTGTGACTTGGTCCCATTCGTTTCTCCTATGCACTTTAGTCCTAAAGTTTTCATCTAAATTATACTTTTAGTCGTCAAACTATAAGGCATGCGACACTCTTGTCCAGAAATTTTAATATGCTGTAATTTTTTATTTGAATTTTTATAATTATAGTAATTAAGTCCCACAACTTAATTTATTTAACTAAATATTAATGTATTGTTAATGTGAAAGTAATGTAACTGTGTTATGATTGATCATGCGATAATGATTAAGAAATTATATCAGCAATACGTTAATATTTAGTCCACTAAATTAGGATGTAGGACTTGATTACAATAATTTATAAAATTCGAACTAAAAATTATATCTAAATAAAGTTTGAGAACTAAAATAGCACAGGCCTCATAATTTGAGAACCAAAGTTATAATTTAGCCAAAATTTTATATAATATATGCATGGCTAAATTATATTTTTAATTATCATACTACAAGACGACTGACACTTTAATCTCCAAACTTTTGGCTAGATTATACCTGGCTAAATAACTAGTAGATTTTTGAATAACTGTGGATTATAACTAGTAGGAAATTGTTGACCTGGAAAATGTTGTCTTATTTAGAGAATGAGAACAAATTGGTGGAATATATATATATATATGCATGCACGCGGTTGTGACGTAGGAGCTCTCAATTAATAAATTTGTGACGTTGAAACGTTCTCATTCATAGCTGTAAAGCAATTCATTCTCAATTAGTATTATTATCATTATTATTTTTCATTATTATTTCATTTGTTAGTAGGGGTGGAAACGAGCCGAGCTCGAGCGAGCTTACCTCAGTTCAAGCTTGGCTTGAAATTAATTTCGTGCCTAAATTTAGGCTCAAGCTCGACTTGAAATTAATTCGAGCCGAGCTCGAGCGAGCCTAACTTCGAGTCGAGCGAGCTCGAGTCCTAAACGAGCCGCTTGAAATTCTTAACATCATGCAATCTATAGTTCAATTTTTATAAAGCATTATTTAAAATTTGATACAAAAAATGTCCAATAGTTCAACATATAAAATGAATGCATGAAATGCGGTATTATAATATTAAAAAAAAAGGGGAAGCGACTCTGCGACCAAGTGAAAGAGAGAGGGAGAGAGCAATTAGAGTAGAATTTTGTTGGTTTGATTTTGTGGGCCAGCAAATATACTCAATAATCTAAACTCTATACACATATGATTAAAATATATAATATATATTATTATATATAATTAATATAGAATCCAGCTACTATGCTATCGATAGTACCTAGCGCTTTGTGCTAGGTACTATCGAATTTTTCGCTATCGAATAGCGCTTTGTGTTATCGAATTTTTCGCCATTAGATCTATCCTTTTGATTATTTCCACCCGTTAAATCATACTATTCAATCAACCACCTACTCAACCCTATGGGACCACTATCATCCTAACGGCACATCTCTTCGTCCGAGGGCCGAAAATCTAATAGCACCAAATGCTTGATACTATTATCTAATAGCCTAATTAGGCTACATACTATTAATAGTATAGTAAAGTACAGTAGCCTAATTAGGCTATTAGATAATAGTACCAAGCACTTGGTGCTATTAGATTTTCGGCCCTTGGATGAAGTGATGTGTGGTTAGGATGATAGTGATCTCCGGTTAGAATGATAGTAATTTTCTAGGGTTGAGTGAGTAATTGATTGAATAGTATGATCTAACGGGTGGAAATGGTCAAAAGGGTAGATCTAACGGCAAAAAACTCGATAACACCAAGCGTTTGATACTATCAATAATATAGTAGTCGGACTATATATATATTCGAGCTTTTCGAGCCTAATTCGAGCGAGCCCAGTAATACTCAAGCTCGGCTTGAAATAAATTTCGAGCTTCTTTTTCTGTTCAAGCTCGGCTCATTTAATTTCGAGTCGAGCTCGAGCGAGCCGAATATCGAGCCGAACACGAGCCGGCTCGCTCATTTGCCAGCCCTATTTGTTAGGGGTGATTACGCCTGACAACACGGCAACACAGTTCGCTCTAAAATGCCTGTTTTACTTGAATTTTAGAATAACTTTACACTTCACATAAATTAAAAAATAAAAAAGTGTTAGAATTTGATTAGATTTGTAATTGAATTCTAGTTGAATCAGGATTAATATTTAAATCTGTTGGAGATAAATTAAGATTTAAATATTAATTAGAGTAAAAATTTAATTGGATTAGAATTTGGGTAGTTTTTTATGTAAGCTATAAATATAGCATATGTACTATTATTTTGGTGATGGTCGTACGGCTTAGCCACACCCATATGGTATGACCAAGGTGGTTATGATTTTGTATGCACCTAGTGCATGGGTGCAAGAGGACGTGTGCGGCTTCCGTAGCCGTGGATCATTAGTATACCTTGTGCACGGATGCACAGGATGAGAGAGAAGTCTTCTTTTGTCGGTTTATAGAAGACGAGAGAAAGGTGAGAGAGATTCAGAAAGAGGCTCGGGTTGTAGCTACTCTATGCAGAAGAAGAGTCAGGTGTAATCTTCTCTTATTTAGTGAATATTATTTTACCCGCGTATTTTCTGTTTTGATTTTTTTCTTTTTTGTGATTATGTCAGCTTTTTGCTAAGAAGACGGGTTTATAGTAAAAACTCGATTTGACGCTTCCGTAGTGGACCAGATTAACAGCAATCGGTATCGGAGCGGGTTACAGATTCTCAAGATCTGGTATCAGGACGAGTACCGAATTCCCAACAAAAAGTCTAATATATTTATGGTGTCCAAAAGATAAAATGAGTTTATGACACTCTGTTTTGCTTTGATTCTGCTTCAGCAAATATCAATTTTCTTTACCATAAAAAAGCGGCATTCTCTAGCTTATAAATGATTTGAAAATATGCTTACATAGTACTGAAAAGCATCAATAGTATATTAAGTTAAGCACAACTAGCTATGGAAAAATTAGCTATATTTAGTGAACTTAGATTTGTGATCGACCTGTTATTATTCACATAAAAAGATTAGCTAAAACCAATGTTAAAAGAAAGAGTGTTTTGCTAGAGTTGCTATTTAAGCACAGTTGTCAGAAAATTATAACAATTTCTCCATTAATATATTCCCCCCAAAACAACTTTTAGTTAAAGCTAAACTCTTTTTGCTTCTGCAAATAGAAGGCTAATTATTTTAGCTTCGCCGACAAGTTGATCAACTTCTTTTAACAGTTTACAACAGCTTCTACACACATCATCTAAAAAATTGCCTATAAATGAAAATAAGGGTAGTTCACATAGGACCTATATATATCACCCAAATAAGACAAGTAAAAAGACCATGTCACAACATTATCTATATCCCACTGGTTTATATATACTAGTCTTAAACGTTTGTCACGCGTATCAATAACAAATAAACAACATGAGTTTATGGAAAGTTTAAAAAGACAACATGTATATATACTTGCCTATTTAATTTAAAAAATGCAAGAGGACTTAAACAGAACATCAACCATCGATTTTATAGCTTTGAGAGGGACATAAATTGTAGTTGCCGAATAAGTCAATCGTTTGAAATGCTTCTTCTAATATTTTCTAACCCATGAGAAGTTTCTACTTGCCAGAAAAAATAAAGACTCTAGAACACAGGATGATTCTCTGCGCAATTCATTAAAGAGATAAAAAAATACACAATGTAAACTCATTTCTCCACACAACCAATAACTGGAGGGTCAGCGGCCAATTCAAAAAACAACTCGATCTAATAGAAAAAAGTGCAGTCGAACAATTATCTAAATCAAACTAACATCTCGTAAGAGACAAATAACTCTGTGTAAAATAAAACTAACAAATAGAGTAGCATGCATAAGAAGATAGACAAACAACCACTCTATAACTCGCAGAACAGCCAATCAAGTGTCAAACAGCGAACGACCTTGCATCATCGCCACTTGTGAGATCAAATCATCGAAAAGAAGAATGCCACAAACAAGAACTAGCTAGCTTTTTATTTATTTGCTGACATATTCTAACTACTTTGTAGAATGTTATCTCTAAAATCCAGTCAAATTAATGAAAACACCTCCCAAACCATCAGCGTAGAGAAACCAACTCAAAATTGATACTGTTGATGAAAATCTCAGTAGAAGCATACAAAATTGTCAAGTGATTTCAGAATAGAGAAGATTCGTCAGAATATTCGGGTGTCAAAATTATGAGGAATGTTTAGTTTGGATTTAGGGTTTATAACAATAAGTGTTAACGAAGCGTCGAAATCAGTGAAAAGATCAAATGAATTTGCTTACAAACAAAGCCATATGGTCAACATTCACAAACAGAAAACATGAATTATATTTTGATATCACAAAGCATAGGGGAAAAAAATGCAATCACTAAGATGATCTTTGATATAATTCTATATGGTGTCATTGTGTGAATTACCTTGTGATGTATTATACTACGTTTAAGAGTTGTTCTGTTGAAACTAACAAACTAAAATCACCGAGATTAACAGTGCATGTCATTCCATTTGTGGAAAAATTAGCAACAACATTAAGTGTCCTCTGCAACCATTCCTTCAAGTACTTTAGCAGTTCAAATAAAACAAAAAAAAAGTTTAAAATAGAAACCAACATAGCAATCTTAAAACATCATAGAGAGGTGCAAGAGAGAATGAAAACAACAACAACAAAAAAAGAAAAAAGAAAAAGGATTTGACTTTTGTGTATGAAATGGTCATCTACTATTTATCAGAGTTTTTAAGGTTATTGATAATATTTAGTCATGAGGAAATAGTCTTAAGCCAGGAAGTATATGTACAGCTAGAAATTGTCATAGTTTTCACTAATTGGCATTTCCTGAGAATAATTCAATCTAAATAAGAAATGTAATTAATGCAAGATCTGAGTTGGGGTGCACTAATATTGACTCAGTCCATATAACTCAAAAAGTCTCTACATTAATATTATTGAAAGGAAAAGTTGAGGCAAATTTCGAAACAAATTTATTCGTAATCTCAAATCTATTCAAAACAAATTTGATACATTTCATAATTTGTTTGATTAATATGAAATTTAGTTCAAATGTATGGAACCCCCTCAACGCCATTTTGACATAGGCCCTTCAGCTATACTTTTGTTCATTGACTTCCAAAATTTTTATTTAATGTGCAGTTTAGTTAAAAGTTTTGTCAAACTTAATGATTCTACTAGCTATTAGTAGTTAATTATTCTATTTTTATTTAATAAATGATAATTAAAATTATTATATTGGTAAAATTATCAGTGGATTTGATAGAATATTAATTTATTTGACTAAAATAATTTAGTTTCAAAAATTTTAGAAAAATAAAAAGATGTGAACTGAAAATAATAATAATAATAAATAAAAAGACAAAGTTGATGGGACCATGTCAAAATAGCTTATAGTTGGGGAGTCTCCACACATTTTTCCTAGAAAGAGAGATAACAAAATCGACGGCCCATATCACTTCCCACTTTTTTTTTTAAAACAAAAAACAAAAAAAAACAAACAACAAAAACAACAACAAAAAAAGAAAAACCCTAAACCCCGAAGCCCAAGCCCAAGCCCAAACCTTTATTAGATGCTTCGCGAGAACGCGAGTTTTAGTTTTACGTGGAGAGGGAGAGGGTGAGAGGCAGAGAGAGAGAGAGAGAGAGAGTGCGAAGGGAGCTTCGACATCCATCATCCATGGCGTCTAGGGTTTCGTCGAAGGGGAAGGGATCGAAGGGGCGAGCGAGGGGAAGGTGCGTGAAGGAGTGGAGCACGTGGGCGATGAAGAAGGCGAAGGTCGTCGCCCACTACGGCTTCATCCCCCTCGTCATCGTCCTCGGCATGAACTCCGCGCCCAAACCCCACCCCTTCCAGCTCGTGAACCCCGTCTAAGCCCCGGAGATCATCATCGTCCCCTTCGACAACACTTTTATTAGGGTTTTAGTAGTAAAATAATACTGTGAATGATAGTTTTTTGTGGATTATAATGCGTAGAATTTGGATGAGAAGTTTTGATGCGTTGGTGTTAGATTTGGATGAGAAGTTTTGGATGGTTTGTGTCGTGGTAAACGTGTAGAGCATTGCTTATCTTATTAGCTATCTAGTTTCAATCATAGTTTTGTGGTTTTATCAATAAAAATTGTTCATGGAGTAATAAGCTTTATTTTCTACTGTAATAAAAAATGCAACAGCATTGCACAAAGTTTCTGCAGCCTAAAAACATATAGCTTTGCAAAAGTGAAAAATTACAACTTAATCCCACAAATCCATTCCTAGTACCTTAGAAACTTGGATCGCCTTGGTAATGGAACAAGAACAACTCATTTTGCCACCCCTCACAGATCAAATGGAAGCATCAAGAATTTCTAGATAATATTTCGACAGCTACTTACCAATCTGTAATCCCAAATTTTGTGTTGGGTTTCGCAAAAGAAGTATGCATAACCCATAAGCTCTCTTCATAAATAACCACAAGATAAGCCAATTGAGAGCAAAAAAAAGGAACCGACCAAAATATAGAGTAAGCCGAAGAACTAGGGCAATCCAAATTTCAACAATGCTGATTGGAATAAAGCAGAGAAAGGTTCTGCCGCACCGCCGTCCTCCGCCTTGATTTTTATATGAGCTTTAGCTGAGGACGTGTTGATGATACATTCCACAAGGAAGAAAACTGACGATCCTTCTTTCTGAGCAAAGAAGAAGAACTTGTAGTTTGGAGATTGGCCGCCAGAGGCGATGCATTGAATTGAGTGGCCTTGCATGTGACGGATAAGCGATTGTGGTTTCGTCAGGGCCACGACTCCCTGGGGGCTTAGAGAAAGTTCCTGAAAGAGGAATAAAATGCAGCTACAAGTCAGATTTTCAAGGGCCACGAAATCTTTGCAAAATGTCAAGGTTTAAGATTTGAGAAATGCTTTGGGTCCCCCACTCTTGA
Organism: Puya raimondii; assembly: GCA_016920855.1. Classification (NCBI taxonomy): domain Eukaryota; kingdom Viridiplantae; phylum Streptophyta; class Magnoliopsida; order Poales; family Bromeliaceae; genus Puya; species Puya raimondii. The sequence goes on along the minus strand of JABWPP010000049.1, from coordinate 36,402,619 downwards.
GTACCCTCCTACGTTGTTGATGTGTTGACACACACAAATAGATCGGTTAGGGTTTAGGGTATAGGGCGTAACGATGGTGCTTAGGATTTTCTAATGGTATTTGGAATTCAGTAACTAATATTTAGGATGTAATAATGACAATATCATGTCATCAACAACATTGCAAGGAACACTTGGGAGGTACCTGTAGCAGCCCTCTTAAGATTAATAGACAAGAATTAGAATTGCCGAACATCAGAGTGGACAGTGAAATAACTGGGCATATAATTTTACAGGAATTTGCAAGGTAAGCCTTGACAGCTACGTTATTCAAAAGGTACTGCAAACTTCAGTCATAGCCCACTTAGAACAAATAGGAAAGATCTACACTGGTTTAAGAAGAAGAAATAAAATATTTTAATGAGGATATAGGACTAGAACTTAGCAAAAGAAGAATACATCCGGTAAGGAATATACCTGTGACAAAGATATTCCTAGCTGGCCCCATTTCCTCTGGAAAGTCCCAGGATCCAACGCTGGTTTCGTGTTTAGATTCAAGGTAGGCGGTGCTGGGGCAGGAGCAGGAGCATCAGGCACACCCAAACCAAGAAGGTCGTCAATAGCAAAGGCCGGCTGTGAAGTGAACGCTGACGAGCCATGGTCTATAAGTGCAGCCTCTGTTAGCGCTTGAGGAGCACTGTACGCAGAAGGCACTGAACCATAATGTGCTGAGCTGCCGTTTTCTTCTTTCTCTGATGTGCTTAGCAGAAGATCATTATCATTCTCTTGGTATCTTTGTGCGGATATGACATTATCGGCAGATTGTGCTCCCACGGACAAACTTGCGAGATCCTCAGAGAACTCAAATGGCCCACGATGCTCTTTGTCAGTAAACATGTATGAGGGCTGCAGTTTCAAAAATTAGGAAGACAAAGCAAATGTGAAAATCATTTCAAACAATATACTCAACTCAATATCGAAAGGTAATAGGAATCCAAGGTTCGGGAAAATTTGAAATGGGTAAAATTACAGAACTATGGATAGTCTTTATACTATTCTGGTACTTCAACTTGGTCACTATATTAAAGAGTAGGATTCTTGTAACAGCCAAGGATGGAAGTGCAAAATATGCGAAACTTCAGGGACTGTAGTTTTTAAGGAAAAAGTTTGGGCTGGGATAGTACAAGAGCTTCAATTTAGAATGGATGGCTGATCCAACTTATTGGAAAAATATGTAGTATTTCTGTGTTACTTTTAACTTGAAAGAAATTCAAGTACCTTCTGATAGACAACAGATAGGGTGTTAAACTCATCGAATATACGGTCTTTAATTTCACTGCTCTGCGTATCAGCAAATACTGAAACAGCTTGCTTAGGAGGATTTACTACATGTTCTGCTACAGCAACATCATATTGCAAAAGCCTATAGTAGAATAAGGCCCGATCATGGACATCCTGCAACAAGTGACCATATTAATAAGATGTATGGGATTCGTATCAGAAATGGATGAGTTTTCGTTTTTCCTAGCAGAAGAAAAATCAAGCCATGCCTGGTGTGTATCAGCTAGGCCAGCAGCTAAAGCAGCTCCCAAGGCCTTTTGTGTCTCTGGTGTTCTCTTAAAGAAGCATTTCATAGCCGCTGTAAGAAGATGCAGGCGAACCTGCAAAAGAAAATATAAGATGATTAACATGAGAGTGACACTAGAATCACGAAAGATATTCAATATATAAAAGATGTTCAATATAGGAAATCAATATGATACCACAGAGATATGGATAACAAACCCTCTCACTGGAGGAAGAAACCCATAAAATGCGGGTGAGAAGCCATTAAATTGACACTTGGCATATTAAGTTGAAAAGACAGTTAGAAATTTGAGAATTATTAGTACCTCAGGAGCATGCTCATCATCCCAGTTTTCAATAAGACTTTCCAAAATGTACGGAGCATCAAGCATATCTTGGGAATATTCTCCTAACATCCATATGAGAGCTGCTTTTGCCTTTGGCTCCTGAACATTTTTGCTACTTATATTTCCAACAACAGCAATGCAATCATGACTCCATTGTGGATATTTCCTTAGAAGATCCTTCACAAGTACCTATTAATATTTTTGACAGAAGATTATTTTACATCCTTATAATACACGTTTTAGGACATCAAATTTCCAAAGAAATACATAGTAAAGGAAAAAATATATATGTTTCTAGTTCCATGTTTTGTCAAACACGTACCAGAGTCTCAGCAGTGACATAATCTTTCTCCATCTCAAGAAACTGAAGCAGCCTGTCTACAATTGCATTTACATCATACTGTTGCAATGCTATCTTTCCAACTGCCCGAATAGATTCTCTTGCAATGGGTATGTCAATGTTTCGAGCATATTCGCACAACTCGGTCACTGATATAAACTCAAATTAGGATCAGTGTAATTGAATTAAACTTTTCACATATCATGAGAAACTGGATATATGAATATAGTCTAAACAAAACAAATAAGGTGATATATTATACCAATTTCATAGGTGTTGCTCTCATTTGCAATAGCAGTCAACATCTCAAGCTTCAGTTTCTTCACAAATGATGGCTCGCTGAACTGGCAATAAAAATGTTTGTAGTCGGAGGAAAATAACATTGGAGCCCGCATGACCAAAATATGCAAATGGCAGAGTACTGCATATGACTGTTCAGGACTTCCAGCACCAACCAAAGTAAGTAAAGGTGCTTTGATGCGTTCGTAGACCTGTGATAGGGAATATAATTTATGAGATGAGAGATTCAATTTTTCTCTGATGTTGTAAGACAGCAAAAATAATGTCTCATATTTAAAGATCGAATGTCAAGTTCTCAAAGCAAAAAATAATGTGTTAAGGCTGCAAAGTGAAGAAAATGTGACCAGTCAGCATGGATAGCCTGATTATTGATTTGCAAGTCCTTTTGAAAAGCCATGCAACAATAATTATTTTTATGTTCTGTGCAGTCATAAAATGAAGATATCAACTGCAGCAATCCAGATTCTATGAGCATATAGATGCCAAATGTAGATCCTGACACGAAAAATTGCAACAGCAAAAAGACAACACATGCAACTTGCAAAAGGTTCATTTCAACAATAAAAGGTATTTAAGAATGTTAATAGCCACCTGTTGATGGACATCAGTCATCGACATTGTTAAATGCAGAAACACCTTGATTGTAGCTAAAACAACAGCCCCATTTGCATGTTGAAGTCTATCCTCAAGAAAATTCATAATGTCAAAGATCTCATTGTTATCTCCTGGTATATATTTAGATAATAAATCAAGCACAAGGCACTGTGCCCACTCACTGAAGTCTTTGATCCTGCAAGTACAAAAGATACAGTTATTGCATAGCCATAGTTCAACAGAAGAAGAATGGACGCCATTCATTTCTTGGCAAGCCGTAATAACAATACAGAAGGTTTTTCAACTATATTGACCACCGGAAGATTATGACAAGCAAAGCAAAATTTCATCTACATTCCTTGCATAAGATTACAGGATGTAAAAGCAGTGAAAAAAATATGCAGTCAAAGAAAGATACACGGCGGACATTAGGTCCCAGAGAGGTATCCTGCCGAACATTACAAGAGGAGTGTAAAGAATTTTATGCCCTATATCCTCATTTACATAATCCAATACCCAGTCAGCAATTTTTCTTTTACTATCCATTAGAAGAGGTTAAATCAATTTTTAGCTATTTAAGAATTTCAATTTTCTTCCCCATGAGTGAACTTGATTTACAAATCCAGAGTTTGACACTACATGCAAATTTAAGACTACAAAAGAGCTCCAGAGGTTCTGACAGAGAAATCATAAATAGCATGAAATAGAAGAAAACGAGATTTGATTTCAAATCTCACTTGTTTAGGAAATAAAACACAACAGGCTTGCTGTACAGGGCTTCGATCTCCCTCGACGCCTCCTCCGACTTGCTCGCCTCCAAGTTCCAAATCTCTTGCAATGAATGTAAGCAATTTGCAACGACCTACGCAAAACAGTCAAAAATGTAATAATACTTACAGAAGCACATTACTTCTCTGAGGTAGATCTGAGAATTCCCCTACCTTCCTTAAAGATCTATCCAAAACTCGAGCATTACCTGGGCGTCGGGATCCGAGAGCATCAAGCTCTTGAGCGTGGCGGGGAAATCGGAGTCGAGGCACATGGCGGCGGAGATGTGGTAGAGCTTGAGGACCCCGAGCGCGGCGACCATGCGCACGTAGGGGCTCCCGTCCCTGAGCCCGGCGCCGAGGGGGGCGACGAGGTACTCGACGAGGTTGGGGACGCGGAGCGAGCAGAGGCTGCGGAGGGCGAGGCCGCGGATCATGGGGTCCTCGTCGCGGCAATCCTTCTGGAGGAAGTTGATGGTGAGGAGGGCGAGGTCGGGGTTGCAGCGGGCGTAGTTGCCGACGTAGAGGTAGCACATCTTCTTGAGGACGATGTCGGAGGTGGCGGAGCACATCACCATCTCGCTGAACGCGGAGGAGACGTCGATCCCCACGGTCATGTAGGAGATCACGCGCTTGAAGAGGTCGCGCTTGGAGTCGTCGGCGCCCGGGGCGCGGCTCCCCGCGAGTTGCCGGAGCTGGAGCTTGAGATCGGCCACCTCGCTCTTCCTGCGATGGAGAAGGAGAATAAGGGGTGAGAGGGAGAGGAGGAGAGAGGAGGGGACTAGGGTTTTGGAGGGGGGGAAGGAGGGAGAGGGAGAAGGAGATTTACCCGGAAGGTTGAGAAGGAGAAGGGGTTTTGGGAGCGGGGATTGGGGGCGCCATGGCCAATCTCGGCGGAGCTTCGGAAGTGCTCCTTCTTTTTTTTTCTTTTTCTTTTTTTGTACTTTTTTTTGGTTTTTTTGATGGAGGGGAGGGGTCGTTTGGGATGGGAGAACGATGATGGTGATGATGATGATGATGATGCTGCTGCTGCTTCTTCCACTTTTGCACCGTGTTTAGCTTGATTGCATTTTAGGCCATTTCGCACATAAAGGCCACTTTCTTTATATTTTAGCAACTTAGGCCATGTTTTTGTTTATTTTTATTTGAATTTTTAATTTTATTCATGATTTTTTTTAATAAAAAAAAAAACCTTCTTCTATTCCCACTCTTTTCTTTTGTTTAATTTCTCTTCCTTCTTCTCCATGGGGACTTCATGCCGAAGGGAGAAGAGAGGAGATAGGATCCAAAAGAAATATAACATGAGATTAATATTTATAGATCTAAAAATTGCTTGGATTAAATTAAAAAAAAATTAAATCATCATTCGAGAAAATTGATAATTATATATATATATATAGTCCGGCTACTATACTATCAATAGCACAAAGCACTTGGTGCTATTAATAGCATAGTAGTCTAGTTATATATAACTAGGCTACTATACTATTAATAGTACAAAGCACTTGGTGTTACCAAATTTTTGACCTTTGGATTAAAAGATGTGAGGTTAGGATGATGTGGGCCCTCTAGGGTTGAGTGGGTGGTTGATTGAATATTATGATCTAATGGGTGGAAATGATCAAAGACATAAATACAACGGCGAAAAACTTGGTAGCATCAAATACTTTGTACTATTAATAGTATAGTAGCCGGACTCTCTCTCTATATATAACTATATATATATATATATATATATATATATATATATATATATATATAGAGAGAGAGAGAGAGAGAGAGAGAGAAAGCTAGACTGTTATACTATCGGTAGCGCGGAGGCCTTCGAACTATCAAATTATTATACTATCAAGCTGTTATACTACCGTTTTGAGTGATTTCGATCAAATAAATTAAATTTTTTATTAAATTTATTTGTGATATATACTTGAGAAACTAAAATAATTCGCTAATAATTTTTTTAAAAAAAGAAAAATGTTGAATGTGCGTGTGCATTGTAATTATCTCACGTGTAAAAATTTTGTGTGCACAAAACTATATGTTTGTTTGGGTGGAAATGGAGTGGAAGTGGAGAAGGGGAAAGTCGTTTACGCCATAAATGATCACTTCCTTTGTTTGGTTCGTCGAAAAAAATTACGGTCGAAAGTTGAGTTATCTAAAACGGCGTAATTGACTTCGGCCCATCGTAGGCCGAAGTCAATTACAGTGAAGAGAGGTGAAAAAATAAAATAAAATAATATACTAGGTAAAGATAAATATATTTAATTATGACACTAATTATTTTTTTATTTAGTTTGTATAATTAAAATATGATAAAAATTAATTAGTTAAGTTTTAATATTTTCTTAATTTATTTTGTACAATTAAAATATGATAAAAATTAATTAATTAAGTATTAATATTTTTTTAATTCTATTGGTGTATTACTATAATATATGTATAAAAAAATTTAATTGTTTTAAATTAAATTTTAATTATATAAAAATATAATTATATTATTTGTATTTATTAAGTTATTTATTATTTATATATAAATTATAGTTTTTTATCTTTCACTTCCTACCAAACAATCGGCGGAACTTACGAAACTTTATTTTCATAACTACAAAATAAACAACGAAAAAGAAGTAGTTTTCACCGAACTTTACTTCAACCCAAAATTCATTTCAACTCAAAGTTCAGTTACGGCAAAACAAAAGTATTAGGTCACTATTAATATATTTTTGTTTTTATATTAAATAATAATGACATATATGAGTGAACAAGTAATGAACTGCCACGTGGCTCCAGGATTTATGGTTGGGACCACTGGCTTACTTGCCAGAGGGGTTCGCTCTTTGTTTCATTATTACTTGTGGAAATGTATTTTAAAATTTTAGAAGCCAACATGTATTAATATTAGGTGCAATTGCTTATATACTCCTGAAAAATTTTCGACTTTATGATTTACATTTCTTAGAAGGCTAATATTAAAAATATCGTTCTTACGTTCCAAGTTCTTTCTAATGTACTACTGAAGTTAAACTCTGTTTATGAACTATTAGAGCCGCCGTTATCTGTGTGAAATTACTAATTTGCCCTTTCAAATATACTTACCATAACCAACTTTTTTTATATACCCTTCAAATTGTAAGTACTTTTTTTATATCCCCTTGAAATATCAAATTCTTTTCTTATTTACCCTCCAATGATAAAATATTTAATTCTGGTAAACATTCAACTCTTGTTTAACCCTAGATAACTTAATGAGAGGTAACAACGAGGGTATTTTGAATAACTGTGGAACGTATGAGTGTATATTAGAAAGAAAAAAATAGTAGAAATAAATCAAATATTTTTAAAGTTTTGAAGGATACGTAGGCAATTATTCCTTAATATTAATGTTAAGGCTAATGTTAACTAGGTAACTACCCGTGCTTCGCTGCGGCAAAATAGTTTGTGACTAATTTATATAAAAATTTTAAATAATAATTTTAAAAAAATATAAAAAAATATTTTTAGACAATTAAAATATATATTAATAAAACTTCACGATAAAAACTTTAATTAAAAATTATAAAAAATAATAAAGTTCTCTTATAGTATATTATAAAATTAAATTTTTTATCAATATTTTCTTAACTTCATTTGCAATATTAAATTATATTAATAATTTTTTTAAAAAAAAATTTAATTTTTAATTTTTTTTTTTTGAAGCTCTCTGCTTACAGTGCTATTTGTTCTACTTCTTTTTTTTTTTTTTTTTCTCTTTTTTTTTCTTTTTCCTTTTTTTTTTTTTACTTCTCTCTCTCGTGGAGACGGACGGGCGGCGTCAGCAGCGGCGATCGCGACGGACGCGGACGCGAACGCGGCTGTGGCAGTATTGCAGCTTCCCCGGCCTCTCCCTGTCAACTATATATATATATATATATATATATATATATATATATATATATATATATATATATAACTTCTTCTTCTTCCTCTGCACTCTCTTCTTCTTCTTCTTTTTCTGCACTTCTGCACTCTCTTCTTCTGCACTCTCTTCAACCTTGACTTCAGCGACGACAGAGGTTTGGGCGGCAACCACGGCGGACGCGACAGCGACGGTGGATGGGGCCGCGGCGGCAGCGATGGACGGGCGGCGTCGATGGTGCACGCGGCGGCGGCTCGGGTGGCGTTTGGCTCGGGCTTAGCAGTTCGGCTAGCGACAACAATGGCTTTAGAGACGACGGCGGCGGCTTTGGGCAGCGTGGACGCAGCTGCGGCGACGGCGTTGAGCGGCGTCAGGCGGCGTCGATGGTGCACGCGACGGCAGTCAGAAAAGAGAGGAAGATCACAGCTCTTTTTTTTACTTTTTTTTTAATATATATATATATATATATTATATTTTATTTACTCCCTTTCTCTTATGCTCTCCTCTTCTTCTTCTACCTTCTTCTACCTCCTCTACACCCTTTATTTATTTATTTATTTATTTTTTACTTTTTTTTTGTGTGTGTAACCAGAGGACTTGGGTATGCAACGAATGTGGACGACGACCCCTCCCCTCACAGCTTCCTCCTTGAGCTATTTATAGAGCTCCAAGCTCATATCCTCCTCCCTAAATCAATATCTCCTCAAATCTTAAAGAGATCCTAAGAAATCCCAATCCCGATTTTTTCGGGATCCTGTTGGGGTGGGATGGGTAGATCCTGTAGAGAGAAAGAGAGAGTAGGGGAGACAAAGAGAGAAGAAGAGAGAGAAAGAGAGATAGAGAGAGAAAGAGAGAAGAAGAGAGAGAAAGAGAGAGAAAGAGAGAGAAAGATTTTCTCTCTTTTAATTTTTTTTTGTTTGGGTAGTTTGGATTTAAGTCAAAATTAACTTAAGTTGGATCTCCTTTTAATGTTATTTTAAGAGACCCAACAAACTGGATCTCTGCAGAGAGAGAAAGAGAGAGAAAACAAAAGAGAGAGAAAGAGAGGAAGAGAGAGAAAGAGAGATGTTGGGTTGGGATGCTTAGGCTCTGAAAAAAAAAAAAAAAAAAAGAGTGGAGAAAGAGAGGTATTGGAGAAGGTTAGAAAGAGGAGAGAGAGATATTGGAGGAGGTTAGAGAGAGGAGAGAGAGTAAATGAGGGTTGGGGGGTGGGCTTCGAGAGAAACATAAAATTTAAAATTTAAAGTTTGAAGTTTGACACATAAGATTTACAGCATAAAATTTAAAATTTAAAATTTAAAAATTTGAAGTAGTAAAATTTGAAGTAAATTATAAAATTTAAAATTTAAAATTTTAATATTATAAAATTTTAAAAATATATATATGTACATATATGGGTGTGTGTATATATATATATATTTTTAAATTCAAAATTTTAAAATTTGAAGGTATCAAAATTTGAGAGATTTAAAATTTTAAATTTTGAAGTAAATTATAAAATTATAAAATTTAGAATTTAAAATTTTAATATTATAAAATTTTAAAACTATATATATGTACATATATGTGTGTGTATATATATATTTGTATAGAGGGAGAGAGAGTAAATGAGGGTTGGGGGGACACGTGTCATACCAAGGTCCCCCAAAACCCTCTTTAATGTGGAAAAAAAAATTCTTGCACTCGGTGTACAATAATACTTCGTACACCATAAGATATATTAAAATTTTAAATTCTATTTTATAATTTAATTTTAAGATCTCTATTATATATATAATATAAAATATTTAAATTATTAATTATATTATAAAAGTTTATTATTGACGTATATTTTAAAATTGGTTTACCGTGCACTTGGTGCACCGAATTTTTTTTCAAACACTTGGCATTTTCCTATTGGTTGAGCCTTAAAAGAGGACGTGGCTCCTTCCGGTTTCGTTTCCATGATTTGACAGAACTGCCAAATTAAGTTTACTATAGAAGACTATAGATTTGTAACATAAAATTTGGAATTTGAAACTTTGAAATTTGAAGGTTTCAAAATTTGAGAGATTTAAAATTTTATATTTTGAAGTTTAATATTTAGGAATAAATATTATAAAATTTAAAATTTAAAATTGTAAAATTTATTATTTAAAATTTAGAATATAAAATTTGGAATATATATATATATGTGTGTGTGTATATATATATATATATGTATATGTATAGAGGGAGAGAGAGTAAAGGAGGGTTGGGGGGACACGTGTCATACCAAGGTCCCCCAAACCCTCCTTTAATGTGGAATGTTTTGCTTGCACCCGGTGTACAATAACATTTCATACACCGTAAAGTATATTAAATAATTAATAATATAAATGATAATTAATATGGTAAAATAAAATATAATATAGTATATATAATATAAAAGTATTTAAATAATTTATTATACTGTAAAAATTTATTTTTTATACATATTTTATAGTCGGTGTATAGTGCACCAGGTGCGTCCAATATTGCTATGAGGCAAGTGGCAAGCTTCTATTGGTTGTTGCCTATAATGGCAACGTGGCTTGTTGAGGTGCCGTTTTGTGATTGATGGGAGTGCCAAATTATGTTTTACATGATGTTATTATTCTTTTAAGTTTCATGATTATTTCCTGTGATTAATTGGTTGCAAAATATGCACGAGAAAAATGAAATAATTTTGATAATAAAGTTACATAAGGTATATAAATATTCAAAAAGGAAAAAGAAAGTAAGAGGAGTATGGGTAGTGTTTTAATCACTTGAGGCTTTGACCCACTTTTTGATTCAATTGAAAAGTAAATTGGTTTGTTATTGGATTTGGATTCCAAATATTGTTTGACCCGTTAATTATAAGCTTGGTCAATGTATGCAGCTTGGTTAATATATATTCAGATACAACATCATTTGCAGGGAAAAGAAAAAACCAAAAGAAAAGAAAACATAATGCTTATCCAATGGATGTTTTTACCCAAAAAAACAGAAATAGTCTATGTATAATTTTTTTTAAAAAAAAGCTAAGTTTGTTCTTGCCGTTTACTTTTACTTATTGGCCTTTCTTTTATAACGTGACTTAGTCGATACATTTTATGCCATTAATTTTAGGTTACATTGTAGCGTTTGGCAACAAAAACATGATTTATACACTTATATTAAATTTAATGTTATAACTTAGTGTTGGATTAATGGGACTAACAATTATATCCTGTAGCGAAAGGTCAGGTTGGATCGAATCATATTCTAAGTGGCATGAAACTGGTCAGATCAACCCACAATCGCGATCCATGGGTGCTATATCTGTGTATTTTAAATGACTTATTTACGTATTTTTAATAGCTCGAGATTTTGAAATTAATAGTTAAATTCCAAATATTTGAAACGTATTGGGAAATAAATGGTTCCCCCTTTCTAACTAATTAAATATATACTCTTTTCACCTTTCTCATCTTTTCCTGATAAAATAAGACTCAAATTTGAAAAACAGTATTTGATGCCATTGAAAATTCTCAATATAATTAAACCCAGATTTATTTATAGTTTAATAACACAGTGATTGACTAGGGTTAGCTAAAGATTGGTCAAATTCTTCGTAATTAAAATCGATTATAAAATACTTGAAGTACTTTCGTTGCTTGTTCTTTTGTACTTCTGGGGGCAAAAAAAAATAGAAAGAAAAAAAGGCCATTAATTATCTTGATTATCCAATGAAAACTTGCCACATTATTAGTTACAAATAATCAACAAATCCGATGCACGATATTCATGATTAATTTGTGATTACAAAATACTTTGCGCATAATACATTTCGAATGAAACTTGGAGAACCTAAAGTAATGAAATGTTTTAGTGCGTAATGTTGGCCATGCATAATTTTTTCTGGGTACGAAAATGCTATCGTAAACATTTTCTAATGATGTTTTAATTACCTTGATCCCGTTCTTTTAATTTTTCGTGGCACAACTAATTTTGTTCTTTAATCAGGACCCAAATTAATTCCCAATTCACTTATCAGAATGTGATGAGTTCAACATGATTTCTTTTAAAAAAAACATCAATATGATGCTCTACGTTTTGGGGGAAAAATTTTGTCACCCTTACTCAAATTATTTTTGAAAAAGAAAAAAAATCAAATCAAAATTAGTGGTCTCTTTCTACAAAGATAAGTAAGCAAAACAACATTAATTGTAGTTATAAACCAAAGGTTACTTTATCACCAGAATTGATCATATAATTAGCAGAAAAATTTACTACATTTTAACACCGATAACTAATTGAATTTAATCAGATTTAATAAATTTAATCTATCATTAGCGGAGTTCAATCAAGATGCTTTAACAACCAAATTTAAATCAGTTGTCAAGTGCCAAACTACCTCTTGTTAGATGTATGCCCTAGAAGCCAATCAAGCCGACACATGTATTCTTTTTAGAACATAAATTTATATTTGACATTAAATATTATGAATAAATATGAATTTTTATTTTCATTCATGTTGTGTATGTGTCCATGAATCGTTCAAGGAATAAATAAGATGATGACATGTATTCTCAAGAGTTGAGAATTTGAGACATGTGTCATTGGTGGTTAATTTTTAAATGCTCTCGATCGATGGATCATCGCTGGGACGGTGATTGATCCGATGAGTTTGGTGCACATGTCGCTTCCCTTTTGGGTAGATGAGTCTCGAGTCAACAGTGTGGAGACACTGGAGCGAATGTGCAGGTGGTTGTTAGAGAACAAGGGTACCGAGCATGACCAACGCGAGAAGTCACTTGGATGTCTACTCACTCGTCAATGACTTAATGTTGCAGCAGTGTGACTGGTCCTTTGACCTGCAGTGCCTCGGCTATTCACAATGATGTTACTGTAGTTTGACTGTACATACACTTGGTCCCTAGCCATTCGGGTCCTTGCGGTGCATGTTGGCTGCAGTAGGTTCGTTGTAGGAATAGGGTGTGCACCTATATGGAATCTATCTCCCTTGGTAGATAGGGGCGTTAGTCCTATGTGATTTATGAGACCGAGTTTAGAAGACATTGGCCAAGGCAGGATAAATAGCGGAAATGGTTTCCGATATTAGAAACTCGAGTCGAATAAATTTGACATATGACAGACGATGGGGTTTGACGAGCTATTCCATGACCTCCATCTAGTCGAGACTCATGATAGAAGAACTGTATCACACGATAACTGCACCAAGAGGTTCAGTATTCCATTCTACTGAAATGCCACTACATGCTGCTAGGCGTCACTGGTGGATTGTGAGACTCATGAGAATTATCTGGATGATCGATAATTCTCATTGGGCTGAGTTGAAATTGTTCCGACCCACTGAAAGGAGTTTCAGTGATATTGTTGATAGTGATCAGAATATATCTCACTACCAGATAGAATAGAACATATGGGGTCACACACATAAGAGGTTGTGACTGATCAGATAGCTAGATTGCGATTTTTGAATCGCCGGAGGACCTAATTGTCAATATGTTGATAATTGGACTAATTTGTAATTATTACAAATTAGTGGTATTAAAGTATAAATGTTACAAAAGAGGACTTACTAATAATTAGTAATTTATGAGAGGGCTTATGTGCAAATATTGCATTATTAATTTAATATGATCAAATTAGGGTAAAGTTCAAGTCGAATCAAATTAGGATTTGATCGATCTAACCAATTAAGGAATTGATAAATTTAAATATAGATTTATTCTTATCCTTAATGGTTATTATATTATTAAAAAGGAGGATTATATCTCTCTATATAATATATGGGAGTTTTTAGAAAACTCTAGCCGTCATCTCTCTCAATTTCTCTCTTCTTCCTCTAGCAACAAAGACGTTCTTTGTAAGGGAGCTAGCACCCCGGTGAGAACAATGATTGGATCGTCAACCTCGTGTGGATACCTATAGAGGCCGGACACGTGTGCGGCTTTAAGAGAATTTAATTCCACGATCATCGGATTGCGGTGAAGAACTACCCGCGCAAAGGTGAAGATTAGATCTTCCTATCTCGTTTTAATCTTGAATAACATGAGGGATTCTAATTGCGTGGTTTTTGAGATCGGATCTCGAAATTTTAAAATCAAATTTGTTTGATTTTCTTTCCGCTGCGTTTTTACCGTACATAATTTTCTAACAGTGGTATCAGAGCCACCCTCATGGTTTTCAAGATTAAATTATAGATTTGAGTATTTTAAATCGTTCTTCGCCGGTTGAACGATATATATAAATCGTCGTTTTACCATATTCGAAACATGATAAATTTTGATCAATTATTTTCGATCCGCATTTTTCAAAAAAAGTACGATGTTACGTACGGACAAAATTTTTTTAATTTTTTGATTTTTTTTGTAAGATCAATTTGATAAGATCAAATTCGATTTTTATTTTTTGAATCTTTTTCACATGAGATATGAATTCTTGATGAGATCAACAGTTATGTTTGTGGATTAAATTTTTGATCAAAATAATAAATAATCAATAAGATTGGTTGATTTCAGTGATTTGATCATTGTTATTTTTCGAATCATTGGTAAACGGTTAATTAGAATATCCAAAATTAATTATTGTGCATGTGATGTATGAGATACATATCGGTGATGATCATGGATAGCGAACTATTTATTTTATTTCGACATGTGATGTATGATGTGTATGCGGAATCCTGTAATTTTAAATTTGTTTAAATTAAGGACTCTGTATTAGAGATGGCTTTTTGGGTGCCTGCGTGCATGAGCCGGTTTATTTGGAGACCTGCGTGTCTCAATAGATTAAAGATAAAAGTTATCAAATATAATTTAATTTTATTTTATCATTATTGTTGGGTTGTATGTTGTATAGTTGCACGTCATTAGTTAATCGATTGCAAGTCGAGAAGCACGCAAAGACCAGATCAAGATGTTGATACATTATTATTCTAAACGCACATGAGGTGATCATGAAAAATTTAGAGTAGGGTATATAGATTTCATACGGTTGATAAATTTTGAGTCACATAAGGTTGTTAAGAAAATTACTCTGGTCTGCGTTTTAGAACAACATAAAATTTTTGGTCATTCAATATCATATAAGGTTTGGTGAAATTAACTATGTTTAGGATTAGCCACAACATCCTAGTCATGGCATATTATCACTTTACGGTATTTTTACAAGATGATATTGAACTAAAGTTAATCCGAAAATTCATACGAATTTTTAATTTGACGCTAATAGTTATTCAACATCAAATAAGATTATTTGTATTTTTCATTATGCTTAGGAGTAGCCACAGCATCCTATAGATAATGAAAAATATATAAGGATTTACTGATGGTTGAATTAAGGTTTGACTATTTATTGCGGTCAAATAAAGAATAATTTTTAAAATTTTGACTAGAATAGGATAGTGGAATGAATTTCTAGATAACGAGTTTCTTATGCCCACAGGTACAGAAATCTTATCATTTAGAAATTAGTTTTTCGCTAGTCTTATTATTAAAGTAGATAAATTCTATGCGTGTAACGCCTCTGCCCACAGGAAGGTAGAATTTATCTAATTTAAAGATTATTGCCTTATAGTAAGTGATAAAGTTTTATATTTCCTTTGTGCTTGCAGCGTCTTCCTCTACTGCATTTCTTAATGATATTTCTCGTATCCCTATGCTTACTGGGGACAACTATTATGATTGGAAAGAAAGTATTTCTTTTACTTTGGGCTATATGGATTTAGACTTGGCTCTGCGTGTTGATCAATTACCTAAAGTAGTGGGGCCAATGACTCCACAGCAGAAATCCGCGCAGGAAAAGTGGGAGAGATCCAACCGCTTAAGTTTGATGCTCATAAAGTCTAGAGTATCAAAAAACATAAGGGGATCGATCCCGGATTGTGAGAAAGCCAAGGATTAAAGTTTATAACATGTGGATAAGGAAATTAGACTCGAAACGTCCCGCTCTTTTGCAGATCGCGAACAAGGACGAACCACAAGCAAGATTCGACGACGACAATTTCGGTAAAGAAATCGAAATCATGGCAGAAGGTACGATCCTACTTTCTGATAAAGTTTATAACAAAAAATCAATATATCGTCAACCACAAGGCATTCACAAAGCCGAGGAGGCAAGGCCAGAAAGGCATGCAATCCAAACTCTGGGTTTGGATCATGATTTTCTGCGAGCGAAAAAAATGAAATATTTAAGCATAAATTGTATTTGATTTTCTAAATACTAAATCAACTTTTATCAAACTATTCTTACCACAACGGACAAGGGGCAGCGTACATACACGTGCGTAATACAATGCATAGTACCCCACGACGAGCGACCTCGTCTCGTGGGTATGCGCACCCAGAACTACACCCACTATCACACCCACCATGAATAATAGCTCTGCGGCCAGTATCCTCTGCACCTTCAACTGCACCCCCCAAATATACAATCGAAACAGAATATCATCTAAACCGACTAGAGAGGCATCAAGATTCAAGAGCACATTCCCATAACTTAATATTATGAACTTTAAAGCCAATTTCTGAAAACAAGATTCAATTTATACTGAAACCAATTAAAGCATAAAAAAGAACAATTAATTAAAGAATTAATTATACGGTAAAATAGGGTGTATTGTTTCATAAAAAAGAATTACATTAAGAATTATACGTGGAACCAACACCATCAAGCACCAACTGAGATAGAGTAATTACTCACACGTAATTGATTCGGTGAGAATCGGATGAAGACTACAATGTAGATGGTCGTGAGGTAGGGGACTGGCGGGCGTGCACAAGAGGAATGCCGTAGAACATCCACATCATGCAATTCAGAAGCGTCGTGAGGTAGGGGACTGGCGAGAACTCGTCCACCTCTTTCCTCTCCCAAATCGTCGCCATTGTCCTCCTACACACAACCAAACAATAACACAAACACAGCACATCTGATTCGATCGATACGATACCATAAAGCGTCGTCGCGGGATCGTCTTACAAGGGACTCAGGAATAGCAAGAAGGAGATTACGCTCCCTGCGGGGAATTAGAAAAAAAGATAGAGGGTTAATGGAGGGGGAGAGAGAAAGAGAGAGAGCAAGAGAGTTTAAGGATTAGGGTTTTGAGGCCCACCGATGACGCCGATGGCGGTGTGAGTGTGAGCGGCGTACGCCATCTTCAGGGAGGAGGAGACTCAGAGGGAGAAAATGAGAGGAGCTTCACCATCCCGCCAGCAGAGTTGGATGTCGGATACACTACCTACAACAATAATATCCATACAATCAGTACAAGAATAGTAACTAGTTTAAAAAAGCAAAGTGCAATGAACAGTTTTCATTTACACACAGGTCTACTGTATTTCCAGATACTAGCAAAAGAAATTCGAAATCTCATCCTCCTGCCTCCTAATGCAGGAATCCTAGCAAAATGAAGCGTGCCCTAACACATCGAGCCCAGACCATGGGAACTCGACCTCCACCTGGTCGTTGTATCATTTTTGTCGCAGTGCCTCTTGGGATTTGTAGAAGCTCCTCTGCCGTCAAAGCAACAGGTAGCAGGTTTCCTGGGGCTTGTAGAAGCCCCTCTACCTCCGAAACAATAGGTATCAGGTCTCTCAAGGTTTATAGAAGCGCCGCTGGTGCCGCCGAAGCAACAGGTAGAAGGTTGAGGTGAGGCAAAACTCTGAGCCATCTCATCCAGCATCCGCTGGAGATCTTCAATGCTGAGCAGAGCTTTCTTCAGCGCGACGGTTTACGGTGTCTATGTAAATGTGCTTGTGTGAATGGCATGTAACAGAAACAGTTGGATTAGTTTCGAGGTTGAACAGATTTGCCATTGAAGTTGTGAAAATTTACGAGTTAATGCCATGATTAGTGGATAAAACCTTTTCTTTTTTTAATTAAGAATTAATAATTAGTTGCTTAAATTTATATTTTACGGTTTAGAATGGGTGTAAAATTTATTTAAATTACAAATCATTTTGATTTTATTATCCAATCATTCAAGATTTTAATTTTATTGTTCAAATATTTTAATTTGTTTAATTTGAATGAATCAGAAAATGACACTTTAACTTCAAATTTTAAATATATATCTTTACATGTTTAATTAGTATACTTACTATAATTCTTGCCCATTAAAGTAATTAAGTAGATTGAATTTAAATTTAAACTGTCATTGACTAACTTAAATCAACGTAGTTTATAGTTTAGGTAAGTTTATACTAAATAATGATAAATTTAAAGTAAAGGATCACATGTCAACCACTTATAATAAAGTTTTTATTTTTTTGTTTCTAATATATAACATGCACTGGTTATTTTATTATTGAAGGTTAAGGAGCTAATACGCAAAAATAGTAAAATTGCAACATTTTTCCTCAAGAATTCAAAGTAATAAAAAAGATAATTCAACTGCAAAAATCTTACATGTCAAAACAGGCAAAATTTGGCCAAATTTGACCTCTCGTTCCCCCCCTTGCAAAAAAAACAAAAACAAAACAAAACAAAACAAAAGAAGCTAACACCAATAACAGAGAATCATTGCAAAAATGCAAAGATCCTCCATAACAGTATCAGATGTCGAAAATTTTGAAGATATGAACGAAATTTGGCCCACAAAATGATTTAATAATTTTATTATATTTTATTAGACACAGATTCCACATTATGAATCTAAACTCTCTTAGTTATTGAGTTGGATTTATACTCATAATCAGCAAATCACACACGTTCAAATAGCACTTCACCGACCATTCGTGCACAGGACTATGCTCTAAATAGAATCGTCAGATACAAAACAGTAGAAAACTTGAACTATGAATACAAACAGATAAATCAAAAGTGTTCTAATTCCAGCGTCTCACCATCCCGTTAGCAGAGTTGGATGTCGGATACACTACCTACACCAATAATATCCATACAATCAGTACAAGAACAATAACTAGTTTAAAAAAGCAAAGTGCAATGAACAGTTTTTATTTATACACAGGTCTACTGTATTTCCAGATACTAGCAAAAGAAATTCGAAATCTCATCCTCCTGCCTCCTAATGCAGGAATCCTAGCAAAATGAAGCGTGCCCTAACACATCGAGCCCAAACCAGAGGAACTCGACCTCCACCTGGTCGTTGCTTCATTTTTGTCGCAGTGCCTCTTGGGATTCGTAGAAGCTCCTCTGCCGTCAAAGCAACAGGTAGCAGGTTTCCTGGGGCTTGTAGAAGCCCCTCTACCTCCGAAACAATAGGTATCAGGTCTCTCAAGGTTTATAGAAGCGTCCCTGGTGCCGCCGAAGCAACAAGTAGAAGGTTGAGGTGGGGCAAAACTCTGAGCCATCTCATCCAGCATCCGCTGGAGATCTTCAATGCTGAGCAGAGCTTTCTTCAGCGCGACGGTTTACGCTGTCTATGTAAACGTGCTTGTGTGAACGGCATGTAACAGAAACAGTTGGATTAGTTACGAGGTTGAACGGATTTGCCATTGAAGTTGTGAAAATTTACGAGGTAATGCCATGATTAGTGGATAAAACCTTTTCTTTTTTTTAAATTAAGAATTAATAATTACTTGCTTAAATTTATATTTTACGGTTTAGAATGAGTGTAAAATTTATTTAAATTACAGATCATTTTGATTTTATTATCCAATCATTCAAGATTTTAATTTTATTGTTCAAATATTTTAATTTGTTTAATTTGAATGAATCAGAAAATGACACTTTAACTTCAAATTTTAAATATATATCTTTACATGTTTAATTAGTATACTTACTATAATTCTTGCCCATTAAAGTAATTAATTAGATTGAATTTAAATTTAAACTGTCATTGACTAACTTAAATCAACGTAGTTTATAGTTTAGGTAAGTTTATACTAAATAATGATAAATTTAAAGTAAAGGATCACATGTCAACCATTTATAATAAAGTTTTTATTTTTTTGTTTCTAATATATAACCTGCACTGGTTATTTTATTATTGAAGGTTAAGGAGCTCATACGCAAAAATAGTAAAATTGCAACATTTTTCCTCAAGAATTCAAAATAATAAAAAAGATAATCCAACTGCAAAAATCTTACATTTCAAAACAAGCAAAATTTGGCCTCTCGTTTCCCCCCTTGCAAAAAAAAAAAAACAAAAACAAAACAAAACAAAAGAAGCTAACACCAATAACAGAGAATCATTGAAAAAAATGCAAAGATCCCCCATAACAGTATCAGAGGTCGAAAATTTTGAAGATATGAACGGAATTTGGCTCACAGAAGGATTTAATAATTTTATTACATTTTATTAGACACAGATTCTACATTATGAATCTAAACTCTCTTAGTTATTGAGTTGGATTTATACTCATAATCAGCAAATCACACACGTTCAAATAGCACTTCATCGACCATTCGTGCACAGGACTATGCTCTAAATAGAATCGTCAGATACAAAACAGTAGAAAACTTGAACTATGAATACAAACAGATCAATCAAAAGTGTTCTAATTCCAGCGTCTCACCATCTCGCCAACAGAGTTGGATGTCGGATGCACTACCTACAACAATAATATCCATACAATCAGTACAAGAACAATAACTAGTTTAAAAAAGCAAAGTGCAATGAACAGTTTTCATTTACACACAGGTCTACTGTATTTTCAGACACTAGCAAAAGAAATTCGAAATATAGAGAGAGAGAGAGTAACTACTAAATATTTTGATTCTATAATTTTTATTTTTATCACTCCTCTTATCTTCTCTTTCAAATTGCATATACGTCTTCATTTATTTTATTTTTTTACTTTATATTATATTTTACATTATTGATTAGTGACCGAGATAATTGTCTTTCAATTAAATGTACATAATAAAATATAGATTATTTTTTTAGCTTTCTTTATTATTAAATTTATATTGTGGGTTGCTTATAAGAATTCTTTCTAACTTTTTCATGTTTTTTTTTCAAGTTGAATGCGAATAAAAAGAAAGAAAAATGTAAGTATACAATAAAATCTCTTTTCATACATTTTATTAGAATAATTTATATAAAGACTCTTCATTTTTTTATCTATGTATACTATTTAAATTTATTGTAACAGTTATTCTTTTATAAACTTTTTTTTACATGATTGCATTATTGATTTATTCTAATAATATCAAGTGTCTTAAATTGTAAAATAAGTTTGATTATTTATTTTACTGCGTAATTTACTTTAATTTTTTTTCTTTTGGAACAATTAACCATCTTGTAATATATTTATATTCTTTTATGAAAACTTGTTAATTTTTATTTTTTTTTGCCGCAAATTTAACATTTTTCTTACTGCAAATTATGCTTTAAGATATTATAAATCAAATATTACAGACACCTATTTTTAAATTAAAATTATTTTTAATATTATAAACTATTAAAAAATAAATTATAGAAATTAATAGTTAATATTCCGTGCATCGCATGGTCACTTGCTAGTTTCGATAGTAATCTAGGATTAAAAATCCTCTTATCGAAAATGCGTAAAGTGAAAATTTTCCTAAATATAGCTATGATGGGGAAAAGTACTTTTAATTATTATATGTCATCACACTTATGCAGTATAAAATGATGTAGTTCTGCTATGCATTTGCCGGTTGAATTCGATGCATCAACTTCTTAAACTAAAAAAGTTAATTTGTCTTAGCAGCTGAGCTTACAACAGGAAAAAATAAAAATAAAATTATTAATTAAAGTTAGAGGGGGAAAAAAGTTTTTTGAGACTGTATCTATTTTTGTCAAAATTGTCCGAAAAATCAAATAAAAATTATTCATCAGGAATTCTCCGTATAAATTATAAATTTATAGAAAAATCAGTTATTTCCTTTGCCTTGGCAGATTAAACTATACTTATTGTCAAAATGAATAACTAATTGTTGAAAATCACTTGCTCAATTTAAAAATATCTTCCTTCTCAATTGCCAGAAAAATCTATTCGGCTTCCAGTTTGATATAACATGATGTGATTGATCTATTTATCCTATGTAGGCTTAATCATACAAGAATTTCTCTCTCTAACTATATAGCATCTCGATATATTAACTTAATTTATCAAGCATCCATCTAGAATCTAAGTTCTAGAAGGTTAGAGATGTGGTACCAGCTAAGGACTAAACTGACCAACAACTTCACTTTCAAATAAGAAAATGGTCAATTGGATTACCATGGCGGTTTAATAATTTAATTTAGAATAATATTGCGCCAATTTATACTTTCTATAAATTTACTAGTATGCAGAGATAAACAACTTTAAATAATAAATAAATTATAACAAAAAAAGATATTAATTATAATTTACCAAACATTTTACTTTGATTTACTGTAGAGAATCCTATCTTAGTAATTAAAGGGAAAGCTAAACATTCCACCTACACCTTTGCATCCTGACGTAGAGATTGACCATTAGATCTGACCCACTTTTCACACTACCACTTTGGCTACACCCATGACCCATGTGGGCCAAGGGTGAGTTAAATACTCTCGGTCACATTCATGGGTCTCAGTTTTGGGTTTCTTTTAACTCCACACTCCTCACGCTTTAATTGCCATAAATTTCCCTGTTCGGGGAAGAATATCGCTTGGGCCCGGTCTACTAGAGATGAATATTATTTTGTTAAAAATATTAGACCTATGTCAATTTAAAATTTTAATTTAGATTCAAAATCTTAAATAGGGTATTTTATAATTTTATAATTAACCAGTAAATCACAACTTCTCTAGCAATTCTTTTACGATTATAATAAATTTGTCATGGCTAATGAATTGATTGCGCCGTATAAAATTATTATCACACTGTGACATGTGCAGCTAATATGCATGATATAAGTTAAATCTATACTTAAAAGTATGCAAATCAATTAATTTATCGGTCTTAATTTTAGGGAGAGAACACCAAGTTCTAAAGGAGGTTTCCAGCTCCAAACCAGGTGACGTGGTAAACCAGGTCCATACAATATGTTCCAGTTGCCCGTGGCCGATTCCGTAATTTCGCAACCAAACCGCGGCATATGGCCCACGTGGCGACTCGCGACTAGCGACTGAGAGGACCAACGGAGAGAGGGTACCGAGGACGGTGCGAACCGGAAAACGAACCCAACGCTCGGCCTTCCTTCCTCTCTCCCTCCCTCGACTGTGTATCCCATCACCGCCTCTCTCCTCCTCCTCCTCCTCCTCCAAACCCTCGTTCTCTCTCCCCTTCCCCTTCCCCTTCTCCTTCTCCGCGAGGAGGGGGGAATCGCGTGGATCGGCTCGGGAGATCCCCATGAAGGCGCTTCACCGAGGGTTTTGATCCCGCCTCGCCCCGCGACTTCGATCGGGAGAGGGGGCGGAGATGAGCACGGGGAGGCGGACGATGCGGGACTTGGCGGAGGAGGCGAAGAAGCGCATCGTGCTCCTCCTCATATGCGTCTTCGGCCTCTCCTATCTCATGTCGCGTGAGCTTCTCTCTTAACTCTTCTCTCACGATGCCCATCCACAACCTCTTCGAAAGTGTTCGATTCGCTTGTATGAATTGTTGTTTGTTGAGCGATCGGAGTTTTCTTAGAGGATGCATCGGTACAGTGAGTAGAATGTGAATTGGATCACCTCGAATTAGAGCTGCTATAGGGTTACAGGTCTTTGTAGGTCCTTTCGTTGGTATTCTTTGGCTTCCATGGGGTTCTGCTGCATATTGGTTGAATTGAGGATTTATTGAATTTATTAGTTAAGAGGTCTACTTCTTAGATGTTTGCCATAATTTAGGACGTATACACAAGTTTGTTCACTTCGACGCCACTATTTTTTCATATGTATAGTATTAGATGGCGTTATCTGATGATAATCCACTAGTAAAATTGGATATCACGTACCTACTGTATAATAGTGACTTATGAAAAAATAAATAAATAATTAAAAATGTATTATTCATATATTATCAATGGTATACATGCCTGATTTATAACAGAAGAAATTAAATTATATACTGTCAGATCTTGTGATTTCTCCAGTGTTTATTGTTTTGTAAATTTATTTCATTGGTACGGCAGTATGAGTGGGTTACAAAGCAATGACCTTGTGGTATAGAAAAAACATGCCTGTATTGAGGCTAAATCTCTGATTGTTTGGGCTCACCAGGAAGTTGAAAATGCTAAATTGTGTGCCAAACTGAGATTTTTATGAAGCTTATAAGAGCTTCAACCTCTGCACTACATGTTAAAGAAAAGGAATTATTCATTCATAGCAATGGTTTGAATGTAACAATTTTCATGGCAAAATTAAGTGCACCCTTGTAATGGAGTGATAGAATGATAATGAATTTGATTTAGTCAGAATATTACTCGACCTTTATCTCCTGTTTGCTACTTTTGGATTACCTACCAGTATTGATTTTTCATTCTCAGTGACGAGCTCCTCAGTTTGGATTAACCTGCCTGCTGCCGCTTCCTTGATCATTTTTTGTCGTTATATGCTACTCGACCTTGATATCCGAAGAAAGACTGTACAATGTAACACACATTCCTTGGTTGATCAATCTGTGAAAAAGAAATCGCTTGAACTTCGCGAATTTTCTTTGGACAAGTCGGAAAAGTCAGAGTGGAGAAAGAAGGTGAATTCCCTAGCAGTTGAAGCAGCAATTGAGCAGTTTACAAGACACTTAGTTTCTGAGTGGGTAACTGATCTTTGGTATTCCCGTATAACTCCCGATAAAGATGCTCCAGAAGAACTAGTAAATATTATGAACAGTGTCCTTGGAGAAGTTTCAAGTCGTGCGAGGGATGTAAATCTTATCAACCTTCTCACCAGGTTTCAGATACCTCTTTTTCATTTTGACATATTTTGAACTGTTTTGTAAATATCTGCTTAATATTTGTGCTATAAATTGTTTATCTTTTTTGCAGGGATATCATCAATCTCATCTGCAGTCAATTAGAGCTTTACTATTTTTGCCAAGCTAAGATTGGGAAGCAGAACTTTGTAAATCTGTCAGTTGATTGCCGTGATGCCGAACTCAAACTAGTCCTCGCAGCTGAAAACAAGTTGCACCCAGCTTTGTTTTCGTTCCATGCTGAACACAAGGTTGCCTGATCCCTCATAAGTTCTCTTTTCTTCGTTGTTAGTCAATCAAGATTCTTTCATATATAGGCGCCTACTAAGGACTATTGTTTCTGGCGGATTTTAAGTTACATTTCACGGAAAAAAACGGTGGATGCAAATTTGAAGGCCTTACACATATCATATTGCCATGTTTTGGTAGTTTGGTTGATTGAACTGATCTGTTGCACGTAAATCCTTTCGATGAACTTTTAAGCAGTAAATAGTGACATATGCCTTATATTTTGATTCTCTAGGTTTTGCAGCAGTTTGCCAATGGGCTTATCTCTATTACTCTTAAGCCCGAAGACCTACAGTGCTCTTTCTTCAGATATACTGCTAGAGAACTTCTGGCATGTGCAGTTCTCAGACCTGTTCTGAACTTAGCTAACCCAAGGTAGTTGCTTGTTGTTATCAGCTCCAGTGTCTTGATTTCTAGCTTCATTTGTCCACTGATAGGTTGCAAATTTAATGTGCTTTTAGATTTATCAATGAACGGATTGAAGCTTTGGCTCTTTCTTATGCCAACAAGTCTGCAAAAAGAACAACATCAGCAGAAGAGTCACTTGTAGTCAAGCAAAATGGGCCTCCTATGCCTTCAGCCGACCAAGTTGCTGCATTAATGGATCGCTCAAGTCCCGGAGTAGAACTCGTGCAGCTTAGGCACGACCAATCCAAAACAGCTGTGCCTAAGAGCAATAATCAGCTGTCTTCAACTACCTGTTTATCCTTAGATACTCAAAATAATAGTGGAAAGAAGAATGGAATACAAAGTTCTGGCAGTGAGTGGGCACAAGCATTGGATGTATTTTCGAAAAGGAAAAGTCTAGCTCTTGCACCTGAGCATCTGGACAATATTTGGGCTAAAGGAAGAAATTACAAAAAGAAGGAAAGCACCAATCAAGTGACGAAACGACCTGCGCAGAACATATCTACTGGCAACACTCACACCGCTCATCCTCCTGTGTTACCGTATAATAGTTCGATACAATACCACAAGCGCAATGCCACTGTACATACGGAAATTCCATCTCCACATGATATTTCTAATGGCTTAAATCATGATACAAATATTTCATACCAAGAAAGAGAAGAGAACAATAATGAAGAGGTTGGACCAGACAGTGAAGGTTCTTATCCTACAGAAGACGATGAGAACAGTACCGTGATGGGTCTTGATTCTCCTGGAACGAGAGTTTGGGAAAGCAAAAGTAGAGGAAATATTGGCTCATCACACATCCGCCATCCTCTAGAAGCTTCTGATTTCCATGACCCAACGAAGAGTGGCAAAAGCCATGCTCACAATCCAGGGACAACGAGGACAACGAGAACCTCATCAGGAAGAAAAAGGTCTAGGTCGAGCAGGCTGAAGGTCCCATTGTGGCAAGAGGTTGAAAGAACCTCTTTCTTGATTGGAGATGGTCAGGATATACTGGATCCAGCAAAAGGTGATTCAAGATCAGAGGACCTGAGCGGTGACCCTGAGGTGGAAGCTTTGGATAGAGCTTTTAGCGGAGCAGATGCCTCTTCTCTATCATCCTTTTCAGCTTCCGAGTCATCTTATTTGTTGAAATATCCTGAGAACAATGTCTTGGCCGATTCTTTTATAAAGTTAAGATGTGAGGTACTTCTTGGTAAACTTTTGCCTTTCAAGGTGTTAATATATTAAATTTTGGGAAGTGTATCTACTGATAAATGGAAGATGTAAGCTGATTTCATAATACAGGTAATAGGGGCCAATATTGTGAAGAGTGGTTCGGGAATGTTTGCCGTTTATTCCATTGCTGTGACGGATGGAAACAGCAGTAGCTGGTCCATCAAAAGGAGGTATTTGCAGAGAAAATAATAGTTTTCTCTTTTGGATCACATACCTATTCTTTAATGTTTTTTTTCCCCCCTTCTTTATGAGGCTTCTGCCTCTCTCTCCTGTACCTACTCTTTTATGTTTTTTCCCCCTTTCTGTGGCTTCTGCCTCTCTCTCTTTATTTGTGCCTTTCAGCAATGTATGTTCTTCTTTTATATATTTGTAGATTGTCCTGATCAATTCTTTTCACTAGATTTCGTCATTTTGAGGACCTACATCGGCGTTTGAAGGAATTTCCAGAATATAATCTTAGCTTACCTCCAAAACATTTCCTCTCATCTGGACTAGAGGTTCCCGTTGTTCAAGAAAGATGTAAATTGCTCGACATTTATTTGAAGGTGTGCTCTTACTTCCCCTTCTTTAACTTATTTTTGTTCTGCCGCCTTTGCTCTTCTGATAGGCTGCTTCAGTCTTTTGATAACGTTTGACCTTTCCGATCGTGCAGAAGCTTCTTCAAATTCCTACTGTATCAGGTTCTATAGAAGTCTGGGATTTTCTAAGTGTCGATTCGCAGGTTAGGACTCTTTTTCAATATTCTTTTTATTCTTATCTTATATCCAGTATAATCTTAGATAGAGTAACCTGGTAACATGATACTTGTATTGCAGACGTACATGTTCACTGATTCCCTCTCCATCGTGCAAACTTTGTCAGGTAATCCTTTTCTTTTCCTTCCTCCGAGGATTCTTCCACTAGAATTCCTTAGATTATCTGTTATTACTGATTCAAATCTCCTTGTCATTTAATATCTTTCGCAGTTGACTTGGATGATAAGCCATACGAGAAGGGTGAAAAGATTTCCAGTTCGACTGAGGATTTGAACACTCATTCATCTTCCATGGGACAGAATTTGAATGCAAGTAAAGAAGATGCCATAAGAACGAATAAGAACTACAATGAATCTGATGGTTTTAGATTGTGGAAAGGAAACTTGGAACAAAACACAGGAATGAATCCTAAAAAAGAATATCCAAAGTTATACCAAGATAATTTAGGGAGTGATTCTGAAAGCAGAAACAATATTTTTTCGTCCAATAAATCAGGCAAACCTAAGAAAATTCTCTCTGAAGAAAATGATAGTCCACAAGAGGCCCCTCAGATTGTTGATAATATGGGGAATTCAGGGGATTCAATTACACCTACTGAAGTAAGTTATATATCACTTTCATCCAATACGGGCCATACTATTACTCCAGATTTTACTTGAACCTGTTTTTGCTATCTGTAGCTAACTCTGAGTAGTGTGACTTAAAAAATTGTTACGCATTTCTCAAGAATTGTCCTCTGTTAACTACTGGTTATCTGTGTTAACTACTTGTCTTCTTAATGCAGTGGATGCCTCCAAATCTTAGTGTCCCCATATTGAATTTGGTTGATGTCATTTTTCAGCTTAATGATGGTGGCTGGATCAGGTAAATTGATTTTTTACTCCCTAACTGGAAAGACTGTCCGAGTCATTACTTTTTTGGCTTTTACTGTGGTAACATGATGGAACAGGAGTTTCATATTTCAATATTTTTAATATCTGAACTTTAGGCGTCAAGCATTTTGGGTAGCAAAGCAGCTATTACAATTGGGAATGGGCGACGCCTTTGATGACTGGCTTATTGAGAAAATCCAGTTTCTTAGAAAAGGAACAGTAATTGCTTCTGCAGTAAACCGTGTTGAGCAAGTATGTCCTTGAGCTATACTCATATTCCTGTTATACCTGTCAAATATTTAGGATGATGGAACCTCTTATTGACTGTTTATTTTTTCTTTATACTTTTGGGAATCAAAAGGTCTTCACTTCTAGCTGTGAAAAAAGATCTGAAAATTGTTGCTTCTGAATTTTACATAAGAACTGGTGGCTTTCGAGTTTAGTGTATCCGCTTTATTTGAGGTACTATATTTGCATCTGATTCAATGTGGTTCCAATTTTGACCCTGAATAGATTCTCTGGCCCGATGGAATTTTCATAACAAAGCATCCTAAACGAAGACCTGCAACAACAGTTTCTTCTTCAAGTGCTCCAGCCAATGGCATGAAGGGAAACGTATTGACTGAGGAACAACAGCTAGAAGCTTCTCGGCGTGCAAAATTTGTCCGCGAATTGATAGTTGGTAAGATTTATGTTCCACTTCCTCTGGCCTATTCTAGCAAGTTAGAAGTCCATTATTCTTTGGTATTTTGCTGAAAGACAGCACAATTAAATGATGTTGAAAATTCTTAGTTAATAAAGAGTGCTACTAACTATTGACTACTGACTGATCTTTGATTGGAGGTCAGAGTGTTACAAATATCTTGAATAAACGTATATGCTAGAGCAATAGTGAAACGATACAAGCATGCACTACCATAGTCATTACCAGTGCGCTCCTAGTAAAATTTACGCTGATTTTTGTTATCCTCTTTTATTTCGTCAACTTAAAATGGAACTGAATTTTACAGAGAAGGCACCTGCTGCTCTTGTAAGTCTTGTGGGCAGAAAGGAGTACGAAAGATGTGCTCACGATATATATTTCTTTCTTCAGGTAAGTTGTTCCCACCTAAAAATAGAGCACATCAGCATTAAATGTTTCTAAACATGATACCAGTAGAAACGTTGGAACTTTTAGTTGTGCTGCTTCAGGTGTTTCTTGCTAGTTCAATGGCTGTAAGGCTGCTTTAGGGCCTGTTTATGTCTGGCTGGAGCTCCTGCATTTCCCTTATCATCACTGAAACAACTTTTTTCAGACCTCAGCCTATTGCTTCTGGGTTCCAAATGCTTATTTCTGCTTTCTGACCCCAATTTTTTTTTTTCTAAGCACCTACATATTCTTCTTAGAGTAGAGAAGCTATTCCATAAGCTGGAAAGCATATTGTTATAGGATACTGATGACATCTTAATAATTTGATCTTTTTCTACTATTTCCTTGCAGTCCCCTGTTTGTTTAAAACAGCTTGCCTTCGAACTCCTGGAGTTACTACTCCTAGCATCATTCCCAGAACTGGACGACATTGTACGGCAAATTCATGAAGAAAAAGAGCAGTTTGGACCGGTGGGGTGATTGACAACGTAAAATGAACCCTAACATCCTTTCATGGTTCGTCAATCATATCTTTTGCAAGACTCTTGTTATAATGGTTGGGTTATCAAATGGTGGGTTTTTGGTAGTATTGCAACTGGAACCGGATCCGAAATGATAATTTGTGTGCGCGGTGAGTTGAGTGAGCTTCTTGTGAATACGGAAGTGTCGGGGTGCAATTTAGTCTCTTGAGCAGTTGAGCCCCTGTGTGCAGAGGTATTTTCTTGGCATGCCTTTTTTCCTCCTTTTTTATCCTTTTTTTTTCGTATATAATTTTTATAGGTTCATGGAAAGCTCCCGGTTTTAGCAGCAACTTGCTGTATAGTGGATTCTTTTTTTCGTTTCTTTCTTTTTTCTTTTCACACTTCATCAATGTAATCAGCAAACGGCTTTATGAATAGAGAGAGGTTTTCTGCTTCAGATCGGATGTACTTTTACGGCATTCTTCGCAAGACCTCCGAGCGCAGGTGTGCATTTTTTCTTGCTTTCATTTGATCTATATAACTCTGTAGTATTGTAAAATTTACATCTATGACATATCCCATTATATTATGAAAATGTTCAAAGTTGTGCATCAATCTGGTGGTGCACGCAATCCATTGTATTACAGGCATCAAAATTTTAAACAAATAACTATCCCGAAAGCCCTGTGGTTGTTATTCGGGACATCGTTCTAAGGTTGGGGCTCTGATTTCCTATTGTGCATTCACAAATAGGGCTAATGGTCCAACTTATTTACAAAAAATTGTTAGCACCTAAAATTACTGGTGCTTAGAATGGGTTCTGAGATAGGGAATCACGGCTAGCTGTGAGGGCATGTTTGGTTCACCTATTTTAGACCATGGAATCGGAATGAAATTTATTGATTTCAATTGTTGTTGTTTGTTTTAAAGGAATCAGCCCATTCCATTATGGAATGGGAATGACTAAATCCATTTATGCCCCAATCCGACTTTGAATACCGGATTGGTCCATTTCAAAGTAAACTACTTAAAATCTTTTTTCACCAAGACCTCTCCTCCTCTCCATTTATCTCTTTCCTCTCTCTTAATCAAAACATTCTTTCAAAAATTCTAAATTTTCATTTCGATACACATTTCAATAATGAACCAAACGTCTTTGGATGATTCGTCATTCTATTTTTCATTCCAAAGCAATTTAATTTAATTTTTTATTCCTATTCCAATCACGAACCAAACACGTCCTAAAAGAAGAAGAAGAAGAAGAAGCAGCAGGAGAGGCATTACCTCCATTGTGTGTGTTATCAGGCAAACTAGAGTTAGGTATCATGAGTCAAGGTAAAATGAATCGAACTCGGCGTGTAATTTTAGATCACCTTTTTATGGTCAAACTAAACCGGATTAAAAAGATCAGAGATAACTATTCAGGTGTACTGATGGTTTCCCATTTTCCCTCCCTCCCTCTTATTTTCTCTTTTGGGGTAGGTTTTTCCGAACCTGAAACCTCGAAGTCGTTTTTAGCATCAGCAGTATTTGAATATGAAATTTCCTATTTCATATCGAGTACCTTATCTACCTACAGTGACACGGATTGGCCATGATAATCTAGCTCTCAACAGGTAGAGAACTTTTTCTAGAAAGAAAAAAATAACAAATCATCCGCTTCATTCATATTAAAAAAAATAGACTAGGCTTAAAAAGTGAGGCAGTGGAGCCTCAAGACGAGCGAAAACAAACAAAAAATAGGAGAAAAGAGACGATCGGAAAAAAAAAAAAAAAAGCAGCAAAAACAGAAAAAAAAAAGAAATCGAAAAACAAAAACCAATCAAGCACAAAGTCCCTCCCAATCTCGCATTCAGAACTGAATATCCAAAATCATCCACTTTGGGAATAAGTAGAGAACTTTTACAGCCCTACCTTATAGAGTGATATGCTCACTAAGATCTTACGAGAAGCCAGTAGTGTTATTAACAACGCCAAATTAACACCTTTGAAATAATTTTAACTTTAAAAATAACTTTCAAGTGCAAGTAACCTTCTCAGAGTTATTGGTGTCGCAGAAATTTCGTACAACTAGTTTGGTAGGAAAACCACGTTCATTCTAGTGGGACGAGTCAGAGTAGCAGTACTGCTGCTGCTGCTGCTGCTGCGGCCACACATAAACGAAGTGATACATACATTGTTCGGAATAATTTAATTCCTGTGCCCGGATCGTTCTTGGGTTGTTCTCTCCCTGATTCCTCCCCTGTGAATCAAAGAGCTCGAATGCAACTTGGCCAGTTGCTATACATGACGACCATGGCAGAGTCCACTTACTATTAATTACCCACAGAGTCCTCCGTGAACACCACAAGTCCCTGTCTCCGTTGAATTAACTTATGATCACTCAAAGAAAAAAAAGAAAAAAAAATGACCCATTTGTTCTCCACGTGCAAAAGATCAGAGAAAAGAGAGTTGTAGATGAGCCTTGTGACATAAGATGACAAAGGACATGGCAACAAGGTGCAGCTTCTTTGCTATTTCTTTAGCACTAACCATTCTTAAGATTCGTGACTACAATAAGGAATTGTTTAGTTTGATTAAATGCTGCTTTTTTTTCTTTTTTTTTTTACTGTATACTAAAAACAATGTGATTTTTTGTGCATTTTATTAAACGAGAAAAAAATACAATAGCATCGCGTATCCTAACATAATCTACTATCTGAATGGGTTAGTGGTGAATCGAAAAACAGAAGCGTTTTATGGCCGTTTTATTTGTGTTATTAGACGAAACATTAATTTGAAGTTTTTCTAATAATTTCTCTCCTTACGGAACAAGAAACTCTGAGATGAAGCTGCAATTATTAGACCACCAAATTTGAATTCTGTTATACGTCACAACATACGTTTACCAAACTTTTTTATTAAAACTTTAGAAAATTTTAACACCAAGTTAAAGAATATAAAATAATCATTATTCTTTAAAAACTTGAGCTACACGACTTACTCTTAATTTATAGAGTAAATTACACTTTTAGTCATCAAACTTTAATTATATAATTTTTAAATCAAACTTTTCGAATTATGACGACCAAATCACAAAACCTAATTTAGTCCGCAGCATATTAATAAATTATTAATACAAAAATACTAAAATATCACGCATCTCATAATTTAAAGACCAGAAATGTAATTTATCCCTAACTAAGAGTCCGGCTACTATACTATCGATAGTACAAGCGTTTGGTGCTATCGAATTTTCTGCCGTCAGATCTGTCTCTTTAATTATTTCTATCCGTTAAATTATACTATTCAACGAACCACCTACTCAATCCTAAGGATCACTATTATTCTAATCACACATTTTTTTATTTAAGAGCCGAAAATCTAATAGCACCAGACTATGGTACTATTAATAGTATAATAATCTAACTCTCTACTTAATATACATTTAACATGGTGTATATAAGCTTCCACGTAGCTCGAGGCACGTGAGCCCACCCGTGAAAAGTGGGGAATGGGACGGGGCAAAAAAAGTGTCCCCACGTCCCACGCGCTTGTTTCGCTCTGGGATAAAATTTTGGTGGGCACCATGCCCAAACCATGATGCCCGATGTGCGCCGTGTGGCACATTCCACGGCGCCCATCCCCTTTTTCCTGTTACTTTCTCTCTTTCTCTCTAAATCGCAGGAGGGACACTTTTTTTCTTTTTTTGGTGGGATGGGCGCCGTGTGATCTGCACCATCCCCAAACTAAATAGTTTGGGGACGGTGCCCACCAAATTTTTGTCCTTCGCTCTCTCCTCACCACTCTCCGTGAGTGCGGCCGCATCGTATAATTATGAGGACGCAGGGGTCGAGGGTCAAAACGACCCAAACCCCCACCCACCCTCTCCTTTTATTTTGTTTCTTTCCTCCTTGGCTTCGTATGCGACCTCTTCTTCCTCACCGGTTTTAGCGTTGGATTGTTTCTCACTCACCATCCCCACCTTTTTTAAGGTTTTTTTTTAGAGCTTATTTTTATTATAAAATAAGGGGAGTTGTACAACATTGGGTTAGTTTTGTCGTTTTATTGCTCGGAGCCATTGAGGAGGACAAGGGGATAAGAACATGCCCTCTGAGGTACGAGACAAGACGGGGCGTGTGCTGACGTAAGCACTAACTAACTATACTAAAAATATGTATTCATGCAAAAAAAAGCACTGATCGTACTTAAAAATTCAGTCACAACGCTCATGCATTTCGATTTGATTCAACTCATTCGAACGTTTGGTCGATAGTCTCCTAAGTCTATTGTCATGGTACAAAAAATTTGAGAAAAGAGCTTAGAAATTGTCTATGGACCGTGTCCACCATGTCAGCATGAACTGCCACATGCTCCCAGACTGCATAAATTTTTTTAAATTTTTTTATACCTGAGAATAATCCAACTCTGATACAAACATAAAATTAATATAATTTTTATTTTTTTTCAAACAGGAATAAATCAGAACAATTTATTTTGAACGAAACCATACCTAAAAATTATTATAATACATTGATGATATTTC
Organism: Puya raimondii; assembly: GCA_016920855.1. Taxonomy (NCBI): domain Eukaryota; kingdom Viridiplantae; phylum Streptophyta; class Magnoliopsida; order Poales; family Bromeliaceae; genus Puya; species Puya raimondii. The sequence goes on along the minus strand of JABWPP010000049.1, from coordinate 36,368,385 downwards.
GAACTAATCATGGCACGTAAAATAATAAAAAATCATTACTAAGAATTGAGCTCCTGTGCTTTTGAAAGTACCAAAATATTAGTGCTTGTAGATTTTTGGCTATTGAATTAAAGGATGTGCGGTTAGGATGATGTGGGCTCTCTAGGGTTGAGTGGGTGGTTGGTTGAATAGTATGATCTAACGGGTGAAAATAGTCCAACGGTTAAATCCAACGGTAAAAAATTTATATGCACCAAGTGCTTCGTGCTTTTACAAGCACCATAGCCGGACTCTCGTTACTAAATAATATTATAATTTTACATAAAAATAGTATTTTAAAATATATATTCTTACACTTAATAATAATTAATTATTAATTTAACACTAACACAACTCGAAAAAATAAATTTTTTAAAATTTTGATTCTTTGTCTTTCTTTGTTGGTGGCATAGGATGGATCCATGGAAGTTCGGATTCGATTTGACATGAAATTATATATGTTAGAAATTATTCACATTTCCAAAGTGTACATTTTGGAAATTAATACTTAAGAAAAGTACAAACATTGGAAACCAAAATGCGCCGTTCATGATTTGATTGTTTGGGTCATATTTTAGGGGAAAACTAAATGGAAGTGCTTGTTTTTTTTTTGTTTTTTTTTTTCCTTCTTATCTTTTTCCAATAAAAATCCCGGAGATTTTTCGAATCTCAACCTTATTCAATGCAAATTTTAGAAAATGGTTAAAACATTATTGTAGAGATTGAGATGAGTGTTTCCCAAATAACTATACAGGAATATGTTTATTGTACTAAAAATAAAGAGTATCTAAGTTATTTTTATTGCTGCTTGGCTTGTCATAAATTTAATTTAATCATATCTTAATTTGTTTATAATGCTGTAATTAATTTTATTCCGAATGATAGCAAAATCAAATTTAAAAAAAAAAAAAAAAAATTAATTGCTGCAATTTTTATTTTTATTTGTGTGCTACTATTTAAAAATTTAGTTCTGAAGTTATCGACTTTCCATCAAAAAAATCACGATAATAAATTAATTTTCATCTGAACTATAGTAGTAAATTTTATTTTCAACATGTAAATAAGTTAAAAGCAAACAAACAGGTAATATTGATGATTACATGGCCCAAGTTTTGTTTTACCAAAGACATGTAGTTGGTAAACGCAAAATTAAACCCAATTAATACATGCATATTTAATTATGACATGGTTGACATAGTAGGGGCCAGAGTCTAAATCCTAGCTGGATAAAGAGATTAGACCCGAATCAAAAGTGTAGACCCATGTGTTAGGTGCGTGTCAACAATTTTGGCCAAAACAATAATTGGATCAGGTTTGGTTTCCTTCTAAGAATAATAATGCTATGCTAGACCTACTAGACCAAATCTATGCCACACAAACTTAGAAGTAGTTTGAAATATTATACCTGGATACTTAAATTTATATAAGATATAAATCTAATCTAATGTGCCATGCTAATAATATTTTAATATTTTATATTCAGCAGAATCTTCGAAGCTGACGAATCCCATTCAAGTATTCCCCATTGGCAAAATTGTTATGTCAAATGAAGATCTTCTCAATAAATTTCTCTTTAGATGTATTTTTATGTTTTGCAAAGCGTTATCTTATGGTTTTTTTGATCCATTCCAATGCAATCTAACATGATCTAATTAAATCTGGTTCAATCCATTGTAGCCAGTGTTTTAAAAATCGGGTTGAACCAGCCGGTCGAACCGATTGGACCGTAATTTAGTCCCTAAGCTGGATCGATTTGACTTATAAAATCAGAAAGGTTTAAAACCTGTGTTGGCCTATTCGAACCAGCGGCTCAACCGGTAAACCAGTGAACCGACCAGTTCGGACTGTCACTTGTCATAAATTATCGATATGACAATTTGATCGGATTGGTTTAGATATATATATATATATATATATATTTGCATACTTTATAAGACATATTGATTTATCTTTCTTGTATTTACTATTTTATACTTAAAAATTAATAATCTATTATTTATAATATTGTGCCAGTATTATTGAATCGACTAGTCAAATTACTAATCAGTTAAACATATTTTCTTCGTTTCGTGATCGATTCCGAGTTTTAAAACATTTGTAGCGCGACGAATCGTCCCTAGTATAAGTGGCAAAGAACTTGGTGGTTGGTACCCAAGGTCCCAAGTTCGAATCCTAATTAATTTATATTTTCAACTAAATTTATTTTTAAAAATAAAAACGAAGTGGATAACATGTTATATTTCTCTCAAAAAAAAAAAAAAAATTGTAGCGCGAAAATTAATACTAACATTTTTTCTGTTTCCCATTCCGCGCCAACAGCTGAGCCCACACAGTTCCTGGTACGACGGTACCGCGCAAAAGATTCTCCCTACTCTTCATTTTATCCTCGATCGGCATGTACGAGTACTCCCTATCTTACCCCAAAATTGCAAACCCAGTCCCTGTTTCTTAAAAAAAAAAAAAAACTTAATTTTCAACTAAATTAATCAGCTATTATTATTTATTTCATTAGTGGGAAAAAATTGTGAAACTATAAAAATAAGTAAAATTGGTGTAAAAAACTAAACATGCCCCTAACAATTTAGTCCCTTAAATTTTGGGCCATATTATTAAAAATTTCGAGAGATTAAACTAATAAAAGAATAAGGACCACATAGAAATAACCAAATAGTTCGGGCGCTATCCGTACATTTCACCCTTATAAATAGTTCGTTGGTTCCAACGGAAACAAATAATAAAGCAAACTAGCAAGAAACAAACGCTAGATAAACCAAAACAAAAACCCATCCACACCAACACCACCACTGCACCTCCCTCTCCTCTTCCTCCTCCTCTTCTTCTTCGAAACCCTTCCTCCATGAACAATAAACCCATCCACCACGGCCACGGCCACGGCCACGGCCACGGCCATGGCCATGGCCGCGCCAACCACGGCGGCGGCGGAGGAGGAGGTTTGAAGCACCGGCTCACCCAGATGCTCCTCCGATCCGCGTGCACCAGCACCGCCACCTCCACCTCCACCACCGTAGCCATTGCCAAGCACCACTACGCTCTCCGAGAACAACCCACGTTACCCATCTCCCTTTCCTCCTCCTCCTTCGCTCCCCATTTGTACAGACCCACCAACAACTCCCCCAAACCACCCCCAACGCCGCTCGAGCTCCGCCGCCGCCACCGGCAAGCCCCCGTCGTCCACATCTCCGTCCACTGCGGCGGCGGCGGCGGCGCCGGAGCCCGCCGGTCCCTCCCGCTGCCCAAGAAGAAGGAGCGCAGGGTGACGGAAACAGGGGAGCTGTACGAAACGGGGGAGCGCGAAGGGCGCAAGTGCCCCCCCGCTTCGCCCTCCTCTCCCTCCACCACCCACCACCACCACCACCATCGTCGTCGTCGCCACCTCCACAGACGAGGAGGAACCGCTCCGAGGAAGCTCCTTTCCAACTCCTACGGCTTCACCACCTCCTCCTCCGAGCTCGGCCTCTTCTCAAGCGACGACGACGATGAAGAAGAAGAAGAGGAAGAAGCAGAGACCAAAACCCTCTTCTCCTCCCGAAGCCGAAGCTTCTCCTCCGACTCCTCCGAGTTCTACTCCTCCGCGAAGAATAAGAAGAAGAAGGAGAGCCGTAAAAATGGCGCCATTCAACCGAGAAGAGCCAAAGGAGAAGGAGAAGGAGAAGGAGGAGGAGGAGGAGGGGGGAGGGGGTATGCGCGCGCGGTGGTGAAGCGGTCGCGGAACCCGTACGCGGACTTCAGGGGGTCGATGGTGGAGATGATGGTGGAGGGGCGGATGCGGAGCGCGCGCGACGTGGAGCGCCTCCTCCGCTCCTACCTCGCCCTCAACAGCCCCCGCCACCACCCCACCATCATCCGAGCCTTCGCCGACATCTGCCGCGCCCTCTTCGCCCCACCCCCACCCCTACCCCTGCTCTGAGATTCGCGCCCCCACCCGACCCCAGTGCGATGCTAACGCGATCCCAACGAAAAATTCTATAATGCATCCGTTATATTACTGACGTGGCGTTCCCAATTAATAAAATTATTTTTTTTTAATTTGATATCACATCATGATTAATTAATAAAAAAATTATTTTTACTGTACTTTATTTTCAAAATGAGAAATATTATTGATTTGTTACTGATAATGATGTGGTGTAAGTGTGACAGAGTAGACTTCCTCCCTACGGACAAGAAGTCTAGAATGTCACACTTGCATCACATTATCATCAGTAATAAGCCAACCATATTTTATTTCTTAAAAAAAACGTATAATAAAAATATTTTTTTTATTAATTATGATAGGACTAGTGAATTCAAGAATGACAATCGTATTGATTGGAGATGCCACGTCAGTAATATAACTTATGCATTCTAAAAATTTTCCCAACAAACCGACGCAGCGGTCGCTTTGGGATTCGTGCGTGATGCGATGGGGTTGGAAACTCTTTGAGATGCTAACGGGTCTTTTCTTCCCTTTTTTTTTTTTGGGTTTCTCTTTTATTCTCTACCTTTTACTTGTTTCTTTATTAGTTTTTTTCTTTTTTTTTATCCCCCTTATTCTTCTTCTTTTTCTAGAAAACTTGGGATTAATTAGGTCATTTGTCACTAACTAATCAGAAAGTTTCGCTTAGATCATAATAAAAATGTGTACTTTTACTGTAACTGAGCCCTGGATTTTTTTTTTTTATTTTTTTTTTGTTTCACTTCCGTTATTCCCTTTTTTTTTTATTTCTTTTCATATGATAGCTAATTTGACTGGCACATTATCTTAAAAATTATTACTACCACATTATATCCAGAGACCGTTTGTTTTACGGTTTGTTATATTTCAATAATTATTTATTTTTTAAAAAATATTCAAATTATTATTATTCAAATCAAGTTAATTAGAAAATTGTAAAAAATATTAGTGAAGTAGTAAAATTATTGTAGATTTTTAGGTGGTAGGAATACCAACTTATTAAGAATTCGGAAGTATTTTTATTTTCATACTTGATAGAAATCATGAATAATCTAACCCCGCAATCCAAGTGACTTGATAACGTAATAACAAATTTGTCATCTAAATATGAAATATAGACTAATTTCATAATATAATAAATCTTAAACCAAACGGTCCCTAAACGAATCTATTTGATTTGAAGTTTGAAATTTTTCAAAAATTCTTCGTATTTTCTATTCAAGATTTTTACATCATCACCCTGGAATCAAATTTGGACAATTATAAAGGTTATTGGTGAAGTGCTGAATTTCAAACTGATGTTAAAGATGATTCCCAACTTACAAGAATGTTGCATTACTATGAGTAAGGAAATTTTGTCATTCTCAGGAATCATGAGTTGTCCATTAATGAAGATACATATAAGTTCCTAACACCTTCTAACTCAAAATAGATGCCAAATTAGTAATTAACTTATCATCTCAATTATAAAACTACAATATTTACGAAAAAAAATCACAAATTGCGAATCAAAACGGCGCATAAAAATTTAGATAGCGATTATATTTTAGAATTTTTAAGATGATATAATAGTTAGATCAGCTTTTACACTATCAATAATCATTTTTGACAATAATATGATAATTACCGATCGTTTCTAACTTAGTTCGCTAAGAGTTTGATGTTTGTTATCTGAAAATTCAAGTTCAATATATAGCTACTTTATGTCTTTAGTTAAGTTCATTTTCAATAAATAAATGAGGTGGATAGTTTGCTACCATTCTCTCGCTCTAAACATAGGACAATAATACGATAATCAAGTACACGGCCACATCGCCGATTTATTAAAATCTAAATAAACTTTAATGAACTTTATGATTATTGCTCGGTAACTAAACTTGAGAGAAAGACCGCCAATCCAACTTAGTATAGATGGATAAGATATTCAATTCAAATCTATTAATTTGTGCTCAGGAGCTTACGATGGAGTGAGATGCTTATAAAAATGAAAAAGTCTAAATAATATGTGAGTAATAAAAAGAGAACCTTTTATTGACCTGTAGCTAACGGAGTCGGCTAAAAACTTGATTCTTGGTACTTGAGATTCTAAGTTCAAAATCTAATTGCTTCAATTTTTTAACTACATTTATTAAAAAAATTAAATGAAAGGAATAATTTGCTACATTTTTTCTAAAAGTAAAAATAAAATACAGGCCCTTCGAAAGGAAGAGTAATGGAAGAAGCCATTGGAGCACTTTCTAGTACCAATTTCTCTACAGTAGGAAACTACTCAAACACATGTTGCTTTCCCAGAATCCGCATAAAAATTACACTTTTAAGGCTTCATTTGGTTTAGGTATACTGTATAAGCAAGAACTAGCTATTCCAGAAATAGATACAAATGTGGGGATAAAAAAAATAACATTTGGATGAAAATTGAATTGTTTTTAGGGATAAAAAAAATAACGTTTGGATAGATAATATGAAATAAGAAGAATAGTGGGTAGTTATATATAAAAAATAAAGGTATATGTGGAGATAGTTGTACCAGCTTATTTCAAATACCCGAGAACTACTATTTTCGGATAAAAAATTTACGTTTGGGTATAAAGGGGGGATAAGAGGTTCCCCCTTTATCCCCGATCCAAACGCTACCTTAAAAAATAAATAAAAGGAGATTTGGGGCATCTAGAATTAGCTAAAGCCCAAATTGTCTTGTAGTAGCAAAGTGGGTCCAACCCATTCATTAGATGAAGTGAACCTGAACCTAGTTTTCTTATTATTCTCAATATTAAATCAAGCTACTTTACATGTATATACAACAACCATAACACACCACATTTTTTTGTCTCTTAATGCAAGGCCAACTATAGATTCTGTCCCTCAAAAGCTACGAAGATGCTGAGGGGTCTTCTTTGTAGGGATTATCTATTTTTTTTATTTTTTTATTTTTGTTTTTATTATTCCTATATGGGGGGGTTTGTTTCTATTTTCGAAGCTATTTCTTTCATCTCAATCTCTACGTTTGCATTGCCCCAGGAGTAGTAGTAAGTGTAAGTCTCCCTCTGATCTGAGTTCATTTGTTTCTTTTTTCTTTTTCTTTTTTGAGGAAAACGAAAAATAATGAGACCCTCAACTATAGATTATTTTGTTATTAAATATATTATTGTACTGTTTTTAATTTTAGTTAGCATGATCTTCCATAAAATTGTGGATTTGATCTCCACCTTCAATATCTATTTATTAAATGAATTAATAAATGGATTAAATTTTTATCTCTTATCTACTCATCTTTTTCGTTTACCTTAACTGTCGCTGTATATAAGTGAGTGTGTTATACAGATTTTTAGAGACCGTTTTCTTTCGGATTGATTTTTTGGATAATATTCTTTATATTAATTTTGCATTTTCTCAACGCACACTCTCTTAACTTTATTTATTTTAGTTCATTATATTAAGAGTTTTGTAAAAAATGTTTAGATTTATTAGCTATTAGTTGTTAACCATAAACGACATCGATATCTTCTTCAGCTAAGATAATAGTTATCATGGATTTAAGTGTCGTGGCACGAATTCGTGCCGAAAATTTGCCAGCACGGCTCGGCACGCACATGTGTACCGACACATAATGGCATGAAATATTTATTTTCTTCAGCAATAAAATATTCTAATGATTTATTATATATCTTTATCAAATCTTTTGAACTTTATTGAAAAAATTATTTACTAATTTGAAGAATAAAGGGTTTTGAGCTGTGCCATCAGTACGGGACCTGTATCGTATCGATATCTTGTTGGCACGATACGACACGATAGATACGGCCCGAAGTCGATAAGCACTTAAATTTAAATTAAAATGCATAGATCAAAACAAATTAATCAAAAATCTCTTTAAAAAATTGCTCAAAAAGAAATTAATGCTCAAGGGCCCACGTCAAAATGTGCTACATACAGTTAAGGGGTCTCCATACATTTTACAGGTGGTGGAATTCACCAATACCGTGGTCTATAGTTATCCAGCCGTGGTTTGTGGAGAAGCGATTGCGAGGAAGGAGTACTATGGCAGCAGGAAGTGCTTTTGAGGACAGCTGTCACACCTAGATGTTTCCTCCGGGGAATAATCATAATCATGTTTCTTTCTTAAAGGAAAATAATTAGAAGTCGAAAAATACTGTATATCGTAAGCGCTAACCAACTATCACAAAAGCACGTACTGATAGGAAGAGCGCATTCATCGCACTTAAGGGCTCACCACAGCGCTCGAGGGCTTCGACCTGACTCAATCCACCTGGATGTTGGGTCTATTATTGGGCTTCTTGCCGTTGGGTCTCTTGTGGATCACACCCCCACTCAACTTATTAGGCTCACCCAACTCAACTTATTAGTCTCCTGGGCCTATTGTCACGGGGCAGAAAGTTAGACCTATTTTTTAATAAATAGCCAACAAATACTAATGCCAATATATATATATATATATATATAATGACTCCAGTAAGAGGATGGAACTTTTCGTCCTCTTAAGTTGTTTTAGATAATAGAGATTCCGAATCGATCATCGGAACCGTTAAAGTTGATCTAGAATATTTATAACATTTAAGAACTAAATTTTATAAATTTTAAAATTTGTTATCAAATTTATTGAAGAATCGAAAAATGAACGATAAAAAACGAATAACTTTATGAAAATAGATGTGAGACTTTTTCAATTTATGATCGGAGTTATCAAACGTTATCTAAATAGTATAAAAAATTTTCTATCAAAAATTCAAGCTGTTTGGATTGTTCTACACCGCTAAACAAGCATACGACTTATATAGGTCGTAAAAAATTATCGATTTTGTGATACTTTGATCACTATGTAAATAATTTTTCAAATTCATGAAATTTAGTTTCTAGACACTTTAAGTACTCTAGATCAATTTTAACGGTTCCGATCATCAATTCGAAATCTCTATCATCTAAAACGATTTAGGAGGACGAAGGCCTCCGTCCTCTTAAAAAGATAGTAGCTGGATTCTATATATATGTATATAAATAATTAGACTAGAATACTATTAATAGTATCAAGTTATTAGTACTATTAAATTTTCGACGTTCGGGTGAATAAATGTGCCGTTAGAATGATAGTGATCTTCTAGAATTTAGTAGGTGGTTGGTAGAATAGTATGATCTAAGGAGTGGAAATGGTCAAAGGGATAAATCGAATGGTGAAAAATTTAGTAATACTAAGTGTTTGGTGCTATTGATAGCATTGTAGCCGGACTCTCTCTATAAATATAGATATAAATCTTGTAACTCTTTTATGTTGGAGTTCACAATTTGAGTTTTTGATATTAAAAGTAAAAATTGATAAAACTAGCAAAAAGAAAACGACGCTTAAATAATTAGAGTGTAAATCTTGCATCTAAAATGTAGATGTACAAGTAGCATTGCTCTTATTAGCAGTTTTACCTGATAAAGTACAGATAGTAAGTTTTAGGGATAACTTCAAATATCATCCCTGTGGTTTCGTGCTTTCTCACTTTAGTATCATGTGGTTTAAAACGTATCACTTTGGTACCATGTGGTTTGATTATTCCTTTTTTGTTATCTTTTCGTTAATTTTTTCGTTAAATTAATGAGAAAGTTAAAACTACATAATAGTAAAGCGAATATTCGATAAATCATAGGTGGGATATTTGAAATTTTTTCTGTATAATTTAACGAAAAAAAATTAACGAAAAGATAACAAAAAAAGAGAATAACCAAACTATAGGGTACTAAAGTGATACGTTTTAAACCACAGGGCACTAAAGTGAGAAAGCACGAAACTACATGGGTGGTATTTGAAGTTATCCCTAAGTTTTATATAGAAAATAACTTATACTAACAAAAAAAGAGGAATTTACTACTTTCATCGCAATGAAATATAAAAATAATGTAGTATGTACTGCAAGAAAGTATGATAAAATATATTATATTTATTTTCGTTAAAAATATTATGTTACATACATTGCTTTTTTAGATAGCTCTTAATGCCAAACAGACCCTAATTTTGGTTGGGCCTTTGTTTGAATCTAACTTAATTAATCTTGGTTTGGGCTAGAATTTGATTAGATAAGACTTAAAGCCAGGATTAGTTATGTCAAGTCTGATTAGGTCAAGTTACTCAGATTTAAAAAAAAAAAAATTTCAATAGGAAAAGTATTTAGAACCTCTAAGTCCAATATGAGAAAGAGTCTAAGGACCGCTGCAAAAATCTAAAAGAAAAGAAAAGAATAAGAAATCGAGTTTATTATCAAATACATATTGCTTAGTTCTCACATTATAATTTATTATTATTTTATGCCAGGCTAGTTAGGATTAGGATTAGATTCATATTGGATTCTCAAATTACAAGACGGTTTTCCGTAATAAATGATCTCTCAAATTCAGGTTGAAAATGACATTGAATGGCAAAGCGATTTGGTTTAAAACGCCGGCCTAAAATTGTTGTTTCTTCTTATTGATGTTTTCCATCGGAATCGACATTCAGAATAAAAATTATGATGATTTCGTTGATAATATGTTAAAATTGTGTCAAAGCGAACGAAATTAGCTCTCTATCCTATTAAAGTTAAATTTTCATAATTTTTTCGTGAGTATCAATGTCGCATCATTAATTTACATCAATCTGATAAACAAAATAAACTAGATTCCAATATATCATCATATATCCCATGAGCTTCACCACAGGTCAAAAACTTTAGTACTATGTACATTCCAACCTGCGCAAGGTTGTTTGGACTTGACCCAACAATTGTTGTTATTTTGTTTCATTTTCCATACCAAGGTGCCACCTAACTAAATCATAAGGACAAATATATGGCCCTTACTGTTCCATTATGTAGTACAAATAGTATCATAACTAATGTGTATATATATGTGTATATTTTATATATATATATAGCTGATACATATGGCTTAAGGGGCGTTCGGACGATGTATTCATAGATAGGTCCAAATCTCGCGAGAGTTGAAATATTAGTCCAAAAGATTCGTCGTGTAGTCGCAGGCTAAATTTTGGATCTATCCACGGAAGACGACTTGTGATTTTTCTGAAGAAAAACTCTTTCTATGAAATTAAGCTCATGGCTTAGCAGTGGAATTGGGCATCGTCATAATCAATGATAAACTACTGTTTCTATTCATATTAAACTTGATATACGACTAAATTGTAATTACCATTTCTCTTAAAATTGAAAGATATGATCGACATTGGTATGTATGCAATAAAAGTTAATTAGGACACAGCTAAATCAGATTTTTTTTTTTTCCATAGCTTGTTATATGCCATATGAAAACAGAATTAATATATATTATTCAGTTCAAAATTTAAAAATTTGTGGCTTTGGGGTTCAAAAACAGAACAGCAGATTACTGATAAATTATGATTATGTTTACAATTAATTAATCTCCAAGGAAAACTTTATCCTACCACAGTATATGTAGAATAGTCTATAGATATGATAAAGAATGAAGTTTGTAACATGCTTGAACAGGAGTACTCACATAAGAACAGCAATTTTAGTAAGATGTGTTATGAACTGTAACATCCCCTCTTCAGAAAAGAGGAATCTAATATACTGACGCTTATAGAGTCCGACTGAAATACTTTTAATAGCACAAAGCACTTAGTGCGATTAAATTTTTTACCGTTAAATCTACCTTCTGATCAATTGCATTCTTAAATCATACTATTCTACCAATGATCACAATAAGGCCCATCTCTATTAGCTTGACGCGTGTTCAATTCCAGCTAGGCATGCGGGGCCCACTAGGCTCACCTCCTCCCTTAACACTAGTGAATGGGAAAATTGTAATTCAAATTAATATTTATATGATAAAAAATAATAATAATTTTAAATTTTAATTAATGTTGTATTTAACACGTGTAAAAGTGATTTGAATTTTAAGTTTTTTTTAGAGAGAATGATAGCTTGCTGCCCGCTTAGTTTATTTATTTTTTAAAAATAAAATTTAGTATCTGACTATCAATAATTAATTTTTTTGTCACATGTGCAGCTGTGTTAGGAATGGTCAGTAAATTTTAAAATTTTAGATTTATGTTTTGAACATTATCGAATTTACGGATCGCGGTTCATGCAATAAATTTGAGCGGCGAGATCATCTCATTTACAATAGAAAATCTACCTTCTACGTACTTGGCTTCTCCAGAAAACCAAGTCAAAGCTCAAAGTACCCCCCACGGAAGCAAAAGTTGAAAAGTGCTTTTCGCCTAAAACTCAACGTTGTGACCCTTACAGCTGATAACTTGAAGAAAAGAGGATGGACCGGAAACACAACTTGTATGCTATGTGGGGTCGACGAGGAGACGGTCGACCACTTATTCGCACAGTGCATCTTTTTCAGATTCTTGGTGGTGAAGATCCTGGAGGATGTCCAACTCAGAGATCTGAAAAAAGAGGTGAATTTGGTCTGGAATAAATGGACGACAAGTAGTAGATTACAACCACTGCGACGTAATCTTATCAACTTAATAGCCTGCTGGTGGATAACTTGGGAGACGAGAAATGACGTTATCTTTAGGAAGGGTCCATCGGACCCACTCAGAGCAGTCTATAAAACCAAGCAGCTCAGGAGACTGTGGGACCAAATCCTACCAGTTAATCAGCATTAGACTCTTTTTTTTTTCCATTTTTTTTTTTTTTTTTTTTTCGTCGCCACTTTGTAGGCCTAAAGTTGCCTCACCCCTGTAGCCTAATTCATCAATTCAATGAATGAAGCGGGTAGCGTGCTATCTTTTCCTCAAAAAAAAAAAAACCCCACATCCCAAAAAGAGAGAAAAAAAAAGGAAAAAAAAAGAAGAAAAAAAGTGTAACGCCTCTACTACATCGACACGAGTCACTAATTTGTCTTATTAAGTAAAAGTAAGCTTTTTCTTATTGTGGAACCACGAGAGAAAAGTCAAAAAAAAAAAGATGCAAATAAACTAATCCGAGCAAATCTTTAGAAAGGTGAATAATATCTAATTTACAAAAGATACAACGAGCAAAAATGTTTGAAATGAAACCTACCCTTCACTTGTAGACACGTGGCTTAAAAGAAGAACCCGTGTCCCAGTAAAGAGAAAGGAAACGGCACCGAATCTGTCGCTGACGCCGACTTTGGTTCAGGTTCTAGTCCGAACTCGGTCGAACCAATTGGCTCGGTCCCTACAACACTGCTTGAAACTGCGTACAATGGCTTCTTCTCCTCGACATTGTGTGTAGTAATTATCATCTCTTCTTTAAATCCAAGCTCCGTTAATGGACCAGTTAAAGTGAGCGGAGTCGTAGTAGTAGAAGTAGACATAATAGGAGAGTTTACGAGGCGGTGCCTCTTCTCAGCCGCGAATTGCTGCTTCTTGAATAGTATAAGACGAGAGAGCGATTCAGGTTCTTCTGCAGCCTTAGCGAGGAACAACATCATCTGCTGCGGCCGCCTCTCCGTCGCCTGTATTCTCTTGTTCATCCCCTGAAGCTCTTCTTCGAGTAGTCGTTGTTCTTGTCTTAGCCTCGTTAGCTCTTTCACCAACACATCCTCATCCTCATCTTCGTCTACTATACTACCTGCCGCACTGCTACTGCTGCTCGATTGTTCATTCCAAAGGCTCTTCTTCTTTCGCCGAAGTATTAAGGGGAGCAAATGGGTTTGGCCTCGAAGGAATGACTCGTGCGCGAACTCCCATCTGTCGGGATCCACCTTGCGAAAACCCTAAACAAAGTAGAAAAGAGTTCCTCACATGAGGTAATTGTTTAGAAAAAAAAAGGTTTTAGTTCTGCTTAGGTGAAGGACATACTAACAAACTGCGGCGTCACACAAAAAACCTCTATCCTATATAGCAATCTAGTGGACAATCTTTTTCTAATATTGGATTTCATTCTACAATGCTTTAAAAATCACACAGAATAAAACGATAACAGCGCACTTTGCATTTGAAAAGACCACGCATGCACTTTAATAAAGAAAAAAAAACACAAGATAGTGCGGACTTCATCTGAGCAAACGATAAGAAAGTAAACGGAGATGTAAGTACATAGGTATTGAGTTGCCGCACGAAGCTGGAGAAGTTGTTGTGCTTGAAGTAGCAAGGGAGGAGGAACTGCGAGAACTCGGTGGGGTCGAGCACGAGGAAGCTGTTGTTCCTCATCCCCCACCGTATGAGCACGTCCGTCCCCGGGTCGTTCACCATTTGATACGTCTTCACCACGAACGGCGCTGCATGTCCTTCGTATCCATCATAAGCACTCTGCTTCCCTTCCATTTTAAGTAACCCCTATCTCCTCTACCTAAACAGCTCCATCTTAAAATCTAAGAATGTAGACAAAGACACAGTCACTGTTGTCCTTGTCCATCTCGCTAGATATTTTGGTCCCCTCATTTTTGGGAACTTAAAAAACTGACTCTATATGTATTAATGGAAATGAAGCTCAAACCCGTTATTACCCCTTTGGGCATGCTGAGTAGTGGGTTTTTATAAGAAAAATGCTACGTTTGTAAACAAATCTTATAATATTTTATAAATTTTTATATTTAATGATTGATTTTAACTTTAAAATTATAAATTATATTTATTTTTTCATAGTTTATACTTCTTTAACAATTAAATGCTGCCGCGTATATTAGCTTATAAAATATTATAAATTTTATTTGTAAATATAATATTATTATTATTATTTTTAAGATGCAAAACATTAGTGGAGGGTACTAAATACAGAGCAAGTGGCCAAGTGGGCCCCCACGATTATAAAATCAACCAATCAACTAATTTGTCGTAGATTTGATCAGATTTTTTTAGGTAAAATTGCAGGGGACCATTTTAACTATTGATCATTTAATTAATGTTTTTTTTCTTTTAATAATTACCAATCTTGAATATTTTTGGTTAATAGAAGTTCTCCTTATACAAATATAGTGACTAATATATAAGCAATAGAATTATTGATTATAATATTTTATATTTAATTAAAAGATAAAGTAAATGAATACAATTAAAAGTAAAAGGTATTAATAAAAAAAACTCGGTAGTTCAGTGTCCGTACTACTCTGTTTCGCGACTCTTCAATTAATTATTATTATTGTTATTGCCCACACCCTCTTACAAAAGGAGGGTGCCTATCTAATTTAACTTATTTTACCTTTACTTTCAATTCTAAAGAATAATATTTAGTTGATATATAATTAAAATTATAAATACACTTTAGATTAAGGCCTAGTTCGACAATATGGTAGCGAGAAGCACTTATTTTGTATTTTAGAAAGTCCAAAAATGTTAAAGTATTTTCGACAACCGTCAAGCACATGTTTCTGTGGTGATTATCGCTGTAATTTTTATAGTATAAAAAAAATTAGGAGCCATTTAAAAATTTTTAACCTTTCTATAAAATAAGTATTTTTTATCATAATATTACCAAACTAGATCTAAAAGATCTGGTTAGATAGTTTAGGGGTTGTGTCGACTCGGTTTAGATCTACCACATTTATAGCACCCTTTTAACTGGCGAATTTTCATAATCCAACACAAATGCGTGACAAAATTAGTCCAGAATTCACATCAATATATCAGCATTTCATAAAGACAATATTTTGATAATTGAAATTTATAACAATATTCATCAGAAATGGGAATTGTTCAATGCTCCAAAATCGCCATTTCATATAGCTGATATTTTTTTAACTTTTACTTTTATTTTGTAGATTTGGGGTCGAGCAACAAATCTACTATTATTCAAATGTTCGAATCTCTGACCTTAGGACCTGCATTTGGACGGAGTTGCACACCCCGACAAATCAAAATCTCCCATATGGCCACTATAAAATGAACCCATATTTTAAGTGACGTAGTGCCCAAAGTATGGAGACCACATTACAGCTGGCGTACAGTGACTGGGTATGTAAGGCCATGAATTTTTTTTGTTTTTTTGTGGGCCCTTCGTACACACTCCGAGGCATCTGTGTAGTGATGCCTTCAGTCAATTATATTATATTTTTTTGGAAAAAAATATAATAAAAATATTTTTTAAAAAATTATTATGAGATGGATAAATTATAGAAAAATATTTTAATTGGTTAGAAATATCACATTATCTCATGTGACTATCACATTTTTGACTTTTTCATGTGTCATCGGGTAGGGGTGAAAACGGATCGGATATGGTCGGATATGTGACGAAACTATATTCGCATTCATATTTTTTTTTCGAATACAAATTCGGATACAGATATGCGTCGGATGTTAAAATTTTATTATCATAACTGTTAAAAACGAATTCGGATATGGTCGGATATTTTTTCGAATTCGAATATAGATCGGATATATATCTGGATATTATTCGGATAATAATATACGTTAATACACTCATATACAATAAACGAGAAACAACAAAAAAAACTTTATTTTTCTACTTTATTTCCTAACTTTATTTTTTCACATATAAAACATATAATTTTAATATATCATAAAAAGGCATCTTATTTTTCACAACATATATTAATCATCCCTCCGTATCTTGATTGACAATAAACTAGAGTAGACAAGAGAGATCGACTACGGAGGAAAGGAATTTGAATGGGCCGGACGGGTAAAATTGGGCCGGGCGGATTCAAAAATATAAAGAATATAAAAATAATAATACTAAAAGTCCGGATATCCACATCCATAAAAAAATTTAACTCTCTAAAATCATATTCGTATCCGTATCCGAACGGATCCGAATATTTCTACTATCCGGATACAGATATTATCGAATATGGAAACAGATACTTTCGGATAATATCCGATCCATTTTCACCCCCAGTCACGAAATGTATAGTTAGTTAAAGTGACCGACGCCCATTTTTGTATGGAAGTGTTCTTAGAGATTTGTGTACTGAAGAAATAGGGATAAATAGATTTTCTGCAGTCTTGGTGCGCAAGAATTTTCACCGAGGATTTAATTCTTGTATCAGGTGAAGATTGCTATGCACTCGCCTCCTAAAATGATAGAGTTACGTACGGAATGCGTAAGAAAATTTTACGTACAAAATTATAGAAGACCAGTACCCGCGTGTAAATTTTTTTAACTAGAGAATATTAATTTGGGATTGAGGATGGTAGCCTATCAATATTAATGCTTATTTAGTTTTTTTTTAGTTAAATACGGTTTAGCGCTTGGTAAATGAAAAATTATAAAAATTTTGCTGTGTTGTATGAAAAAAAAAGAAAAGAAGTTTCCAGATTTGAAATAGAATCTCTTCTTCCAATAAGATTCAAATAGTATTTTATTGAATAACATTTTATTCTACAAGGAGAGACAAATAAACTATAGCTTATATCTTGGTAATTAAAATACATTAGCTCCTAACAAAGAAGAAGCGGGGAATAATCTAGCTTTGTAGACCATTAATTCTCTTGTTAGAAATATTAAATATGTTTTTTTTTCCCTTCTGCTGGAATTCACAGTATTGTATAGCAACACTGGTACCTCTCCACTTCCACTTAAAATATGTAAAAAAATGGTAGCTCCACTTCGTAAAGGAGTAAACGCAAGTTTCCGACAAAACAAATGTTAAATATAAAAATATAAAATACTATTATCTACCGATTAAAGTTTTTAGAGAATAACGGTTGTGTCTCATTATTTAACATGATATTAGAACAGAATATCTTGAATTCGGGTAACGCTAGGCTCCTAGCATATACTAGCTTAAGTATTTGAAAAAACAACGATTGTTTTATACAATTTTACAGCAAATACTGCTAGTTTACAACCAATGCCAGTAACTCATATGCACATCTCTTTTGGGAATTGAATCGAAAAGTTTGGACATTGGATACCTGATCTTGTTTTGTCATTGAACGTATTACAATTGTACTTATACATATTCTACCATGTTTATGTATGCTTTTTCTATGTAACTTTTGTGTCTCAGAATCAATGAATTTGCCTGTAGGTTTTACATCACACAAAATAAAACAAAAACAAAAACAAAAACAACATGATCCATTTCTTATTGAGATTTCTTTGTCACCTCACCCTAATATCCGTGACAAATTCATATGTAAAAGTCTCTGACTTGTTGATGAGGATTTAATGCTGTAACTGCGACTTATTGCTAAAAAAGGGCTCAACAAATGAGTGCCTTACACGTGGCATTTGTGGTTCTTATTTTTCCTGACATTAAAAAAGAGAGGAAAATTACTTCTTCTTCTTTTTTTTTTTTGGATGAAGAATACTTTGATAAGGAAAGGTTCCTAAAAATTTAGTTTAGTTTACACTTCAATCAAATTCACATAGTTTCCCATGAATTTAATTCAATGAGATATTTAAATAGTAAATATATATAAATAAGATCACATCATATGAAATGACACTTATAGTGCACAGTATTTTCAGAATTCTGCAATTATATATGTTGTTTAATTGAGTATATTTAAGTAGGAGTATATTTAAATAGATATTGTTATTTGAATGCGAATTTTGGACCTCTCATAGGCATTGGCAAATGAGTTTTCTAAATTTTCATTAAGGCATAGACTAAGATGCATTAATTAGATTTTTAAGCTATGATTAGATGATGAGATTGGATCTCATTCACGCTATGTAGTATGTAAACCACAATGATTGATGACACAATTTGTGGGACTAAATCATGTTGAATATAAAATATAAGATCACATTCTCTAGCAGCTTAAACTTTCGGAGAATTACAGTTGTTTTAAATGATATTTTATAACAGAAGGTCTTGATTTCGAATCCCACCATGCCGAGCTATGATTGTGGACCGAGCTTGGCAAGTTGGGCTTATTGGATCCGATGGGTTTGGACTTAGTTTGCTCAGATCTAACGAGTTGATGGATTAGTTGTGCACGATACTTGATAGAGGCAAATTTGGCCTAGACTCAGGCTATTTGGGCTTTCATTTATTGGGCCAGGCCTAGACGAAATTTATTGGTTGGGCCCCTGTTTTAATTTTCAAGCTCGTCTCATTTAAATTCGAGTCGAAATTGACCTAACCCGAACCCGGTATAAATTCATCGCATTCGGATGCAGCTTGGTTCAATTGCTAGACCCAATACTTTTCTATATATTGGACATTTTCATGATTCATTGTTGACAAATTTTACTGTTCAGGGCATGTATGGATCGATGCTTTACTTCGTGGTCAATTAATCATAAAATGGGATTAAATAATGTTTTCACAAGGAAAACACGACTTGCAGAGCTAATTTCGTACCTAATATCCCGATGCGAAGATAATCTTCTAACCTTAACATATAAAATAAATAAAAAAAATCTATAATTTTTAAACATGATTTCCACTATTTGAGTATATATCTAAAATTCAAATTTTATAGGTTTTAGATATAATTTACACTATAAGGGCGTGTTTGGTTCGCCTTTTTTCACCCTGGAATCGAAATTGGAATGGACGAATCCGTTTGTCGGTATTTAGTATGCGGGATTCTCATTCTGATTTCGATTTTCGGGTGAATGAGAATCCCCCCAATTACTCCATTTTTCAATTCAGCCTAGAAGGCTGGATTATAAATTGAATCCGGGCGGAATGAATTTGTACGGATTAAATTTAACTTTTTTAAGCTTGTTTTTTGATTAAAACATAAGTTTAAGTTTAAAAATTATATTTATAAATTTTAATTTTAATTTGAACTTAAATTAAAAATTAAAATTCAATCAAGCATTTCGAATCTAATTTATAAATTTGAATTTAAATTTAAATTTAATTAAAATCTAAAGTTTTATTCAAATTTTATTTAAAATTTAAATTAAATTTATGGATTCAAATTGAAATTGAAATTATAATTTTAAGTTTGAATTTGAATAAATCGAAATTTAGTTTTATATTTTGAATTATCCGTTCAATTTCAAATTTTAATTTTTTTAAAAAAATATATTTAAAATTTTGACATCATTTTAAAATTTTGACGTAAATTTTTAATATTTAATTTTCAGTTTGAATTTAAACTAATATATTATAAAGATAAACTTAGTATATTAATTTGATTACGTTTCTGATATCTATCTGAACCAAACATCGACAATGAAAATGGTTCATTCCGATTTCGATTCAGATGGCGAACCAAACAGAATGAGGTAATGAATCATTCCGATTCTATTTCTAATTTATTCTCATTCTGATTTCGATACCGATTCTGATTTCGAACCAAACGCACCCTAACAGTAATTCCTAAGTATTTATTCTAGAATTTTATGAACAGAAGAATGGGAGTTTCATTTGCTCACTATCACTTTGTGTAACAAACTCCACACCTCTTCCTTCCTCTCTCTCTCTCTCTCTCTCTCTCTCTCTTCATGTTGTACCCTCTCTTCATGGAAATGTTTGCACAAGTTGACAAAGGTAAGTGTCTATCCAATATGTTGGTTTAAAGAAGCCATTATTCTATCATGTGGCGGAAGATTAGATTGGATCAAATCATATTCAAAATGACGGAGGTCAGATTGGGACAAGTCATGTTCGAAGTGGCATGGGACTAATTGGGCAGAGTCACAATCAAGAGTACTCATGGACGTTATGTCTGTAAACTTTAAGTGAATTAGTTACGTATTTCTAACAACTTGAATTTTTTGAAAATAATAGTTATTATTAACGATTCGACATTTCTTATTTTATAACCGCACTGACAGAGAATCGAATTCCCTACCTCTTAGGTTAGCACCCATGGAACAGTAAATTAGAATTCGTCCAGAAACTTCTCAATATATGTGATGATCCCTTCCTAGATCAAATGTGGTTTTAAATGAACGAAAGCTACGGTGATTGAGATTTAAAACGGCACGAGATGCTTACAGGAAACCGTGCCCACCACTGACAAATTAAAGTTAGAGTTGAGGAATGACACGTGGGGCAATCTCAGCTTCATTTACTCTCTCTTCTTTTCTTGTCACGTTGAAAACAAATAGCCAATAAAAGAATCCATCAAGTCACTGTTGTGTGACTTGGTTCATAAATTGATTACTCTTTTGTTAAGAATCCTTTTTCCGATTACAGCTATATTTGAAATCGTAGTCAATTTAGATATACACACACATCAACACAGCAATAGAGTCCCGTTATGTGATTTTAAGTACTACATGTGCATGCACCCGAACAGCTGTAAGTGATCCAGCTACGTGACATTAACGTGAGTCCAACATCATTAATTCGTTCAATCTCAACCCCATCTCTCTCTCCCTCTCCCTCTCCGTCGTCCTGTTCAGCGGCGCCCCCCTCTTTCACCTCATAAATGCGCAGATGTATGTGTGTTCTAGCTAGCAGCCCTTCTCGCCCGTGAGTCACGACGCGACTCGATCAACGACGTTGGCGCGACGAACGCGCGGTTTGTGCCTGCTGCAGGATATAAACTGCTTGTTTGCAACAAATCAAGTAAAGCAAGGAAGGGCATTTGTACGTCTTGATACAGCAATAGAACTGCTTGTCAGCAAATGTATCTGCATGTATACTGCCGCACTTAGCGTCAACTCTGTCGGCGGTGTACATACACTGCCTAACGATATATATCGTCCTTTTATATAGTACAACCAAACATCATTCTGTAATAGAATATGTACTACACATGGCTCGACTAGTGTCAACTTTTTATCTATCGCATTTGACTAAATACTCAATGAGATTTACATTTTTAACTGAATTCGTTTAAAAAAATAAACAAACCAAGTAGTTAACTACCTTTCTCTCTCTCTCTCTCTAAAAAAGTCAACTTTTTCATGCATCTGTCCCATGTACAATTCCTTGAGGCCTGATTTTCTGCGTGATTGTAGTGTTCAAATATGTCGGTATTTTGTAGTTTAAATTTTTTTAAAAATTATAAATATTTTATACTTGTTTTTTATTATTATGAAATGATGTTAGAAATTGTTATTGGTTCTCTATTATTATTATCTTATAGCATTAAAGGAGAAAAATTATAAAGTACTTTTGGAGTTTCTTTTTAAGTCTTTCAAGATATAATAAAAATTAGTACGCTAGGTGTTTCATCTTAGTCATTATTGTTGGCTTAAATGGATCAGCATTCTGCCTTGTAGCGGGAGGTCATGTTGGGCCGAGTCATGTTCGAAATGGCGTGAGGCTGGGTGGGCCGAGTCATATTCGAAGTGGCGTGAGGCTGGTGGGGCCGAGTCACAATCGAGATCCGTGGGCGCTGTATCTGTACGCTTTAAGTGAATTGGTTGCGCATTTCTAACAGCTCGAGCTTTTGGGATTAATGGTTAGCGCCAACGATCCGACAATTATATATCCTATATTAATAATGATTGTTTGCACATATTTCATTTATTTATTCGTACACTATGAAATTATCATTGTCTTATGCATCTCCTACTTTTAATTCAATTATGTTATAATTTTCATATAGAGCAAAAAATGTAACTCAATGAATAGCAGAAACAAAAATACGATGAAAAACGTAACTGATCATAGATCCAGCTGCACTCAGTGTAGGCAATAAACTATCCTTTAATTGTAAATGCATAAAAGGACCAATATAGAATTCTTTTACCAGTTTATTGACCACTGATGCCAAATTCGAAGTTTGAGAAATAAAATAAAACTTAGTGGAAATTAAGTTTGGGACCAGTAGTGCAATTTATCCAAAATTAGTGTATTTGGAAATCCATGTATTACGGGAGGAAGTTTACTGTGTAACAATTATACCACATCATCAATAACCAGTTAATTACATCTCTTTCTTTTGAGAGAAAAATATAATAATAATATTTTTTAATAATTATAATGGAATGAGCGAATTTAAAAAAATAATCTGATGATTGAAAACGTCACATCAGTAATATAACTGATGCATTCTAGATTTTTTTTTTTTGTAGTAAGGAGCTTGGCCACGAAAGAAATTAAATTCAGGTGGTTCTCTGGCGCCCACCATAAATTAATTAGGAGACCGAGTCTATAATAAGTGTTGGACAAAAAACATCTCTACCCCACCTGGTCTCCTCTCTCTCTCACACACACACATACAAATACATATTTACTTTTAGATTGTTTTCAACAATGAAACATCTGAATCGATGATCAGTATCATTATAAATAATTTATACTATTTGAACTTCATAAAGGCTTATATTTTGTAATTTTTAAATTTTATTTGCCTAGTGATTAAGCAGTCTTAAATTTATTTTATATTAATTATTCAAAAGTTAATTTTGAAATTATTTAATTATTAGATAAATAATGTCAAAAAATTATAAAATTTAAAGCTTGAAATATTAAAATAATTTAAATTAAGTTCAACGAGGCCGATTATTAATTCAGATATCGCATCGCCAGAAACAATACAATAACATACAGTTTTGCTCTTTTTCTAAATGAATTCTAGCTTTTGCTTAAAAAAAAAATTAAGAGAGAGAGAGAGAGAGAGAGGGGAGAGCGGTGGTAGAGGGCAGTAAGCGGAAGCCAAAAAATAAAGAAAAAAAATAATCCGCTCTAAATCCGCGTCGATCGGCTATGCAGCGGGAGGCAGAGAATTTCTTTCTTCTCTAGATTCATTTTGATCCGCCAATAAACCACTCTTGCCCCCAACGTGCTCCGAATCGAGCGATAAGTAGCGATAAAAAATAAAATAAAAATCGATCTATCCCACTCCACAGAATAAAACGTGGTCCGTCCCGTTTGCATCCCTAACGGGGTAAGTCAACAACGGAGCCGTACACGTCAAATGCGATAAAGCCACGGCACCAAACGCTCACTACCATCGTCGATCCACCAGCATTGATGGCGCGAGCCAGGGACGGTTGAGATGTTTTCTAATTTAATTCCGTCACCTTTCTTAGTTAGATAGAAGAAGAAAAAACCGCCCTATTCTCCTCACGCTTTTATATTTTAATTTAATCACCTTCCTAATTCTAGTTACTGAACCAGCCTATATAAACCCATCACTTCGATCTCCTCTAAACTCATTGCAAGTGTACTGAGCTTCAAACATGGGTCACTCGTTAGCTCTCCTTTCCCTGCTATTCGTAAGTGGTTAATAAAATCTCTTATCTATCATCACCAATATTATATTTTACGAGAGATATGAATACCTGTGCTCGTTACTTTATTATGTATATTGTTTCAGATTACAGCAGTAGCAACTACACATGCAACTTCACCTGCGCAAGTTTACTGGCACTCTGTCCTGCCTAACACACCCATGCCAATCGCCATTAGCGAGCTCCTAGGCTCTGGTCTCTCTCTATCTCTCTCTTTCTCGATCGAAATTAGTATTATATTATTTCTTGATCATATTCTTTAGTAATTATATTGATTTTTTAAATAATACAGTTTTAATTAGAGCTACTCTCAATTCCTACGTTTCAGAAGGCCTCTTTGGATTAGATTATTCTATCAGATTAATTTTTTAGATAGTAATTATTTTGTGGACGAGAGTCTCATGCACTCATAACATTTAAACATTTATGCGCTTCCTTGGAGATTACATCCATTGATTACATAATTTTATTCTTAATAGAGCTATGATTGATGTATATATTATTTCTCTCATCTACGTACATGTATACGTACTTAACTACAGATACGGTGGGGGACGAGAAAGCCGCGACCACGGTCAACGTGGGGAAGGGAGTGGGCGTCCACGTGGACCCGGGGAACGGCAAGCCAACGACGAACGTCCACGCGGGCCCCGGCGGGGCCCACGTGAGCGTGGGCCCCGTCCCCTACGCGGGTCCCTTCCTGTACAACTACGCCGCCTCCGAAACCCAGCTCCGCGACGACCCCAACGTCGCGCTCTTCTTCCTGGAAAAGGACCTCCGCCCCGGGAAGAAGATGACGCTCCACTTCCCGGAAGTCACTTCCGGCCCCGCTTTCCTCCCCCGGAAAGAAGCCGACGCGATCCCGCTCTCCGTCGAGAAGCTTCCGGAAGTCCTCGGCCGGTTCGCGATCCAGCCGGAGTCCGTCGAGGCCCGGTGGATGAAGAAGACGGCCAGAGAGTGCCAGGAGCCGGCGGCGAAGGGGGAGAAGAAGCTCTGCGCCACGTCGCTCGAGTCCATGGTCGACTTCAGCACGTCGAGCCTCGGGACGCGCGACGTGCAGGCGGTGTCGACCACGGTCGCTAAGAAGGTTTTTCTCAGAAAAAAAAAAAATTTAAGCTGTCAGAGAATAGTATTTTTTTATAGAGTAAAATATAGATTTGAATTAAATAAATAAAATTACAAAAAGAAATACTTAGATCTTTGTAAATTTTGGTCTGACTATATATAGTCATTTAACACTTAAAAAGTTCATCCTTTTTCATTTTTCTTCAAATGGTTGAGATAAATTTAGAGATCATTCACTTTTTTATATATATTTGTTAATGATTAAAATTAGTAAATTTAGATACAGTTGGCTAATTGCACTCAGCTTGATTTCAGGTGTACAAGTAGCATTTTCTCATTGCAATATATTAAAAAATAATTTATGTACACTTTTTTTATTTTGTTTAAATTAGAGATGATTACACGTAGTTAAAAATTCTAAGAAATTTGACTTCTAGACAGAAAATATTCAAACCGGTCAGATAGTCCTAGCTGCTTAGATACATACAAAACATCTGGTCAACGATGTTTACATATTTTATATTCGATAGCAGGGTGCTCCGAAGCAGGAGTACACTATCGTGCCGTCCGGTGTCCGTAAACTGGCCGGGGACGAGCTGGTGGCGTGCCATGCGGAGACGTATGCGTACGCGGTCTTCTACTGCCACCTGACGGGAACGACGAGAGCGTACACGGTGAAGATGGTCGGGAAAGACGGGGCGGCAGTGGACGCGGCGGCGGTTTGCCACGCCGACACGGCGGCGTGGAACCCGAAACACCTGGCGTTCCAGGTGCTCAAGGTGAAGCCCGGGACCGTGCCCATTTGCCACTTCCTCCCGCAAGACCATGTTGTGTGGAGCCGCCGCACTTAGGAGAATATACACGTATAGGGTTGTGGATTGAGAGTGAGAAAGTGAGAGAGAGATGTGGTGTTAACTAGTATATTTATAGGTTCTATATACTGGTCTCTATATGTGGATTGGGTTTACGTTATAGACGTTTAATTGTTGTATGAACGTGGTGTCTCTGTATATTGGGGTCTATGTATGATGTTTATGTGGTGAAGATGTAGAATAAAAAGGCACTGCAGAGCTGTTTTCATATATAGTTTTATTTGAAAAACTGATGTTGTGAGCATATGGAGAGCTAAAATGGACCACAAAGCTGCGGTTCTTTCATAAGATTATAAATATGCTAGATCACAAATCAACTTCTTTCGAGAGTGAAGTTGACTTTTGAATAGAAATTTTGGTGCACTTCAAGTTGGCACGAATGCTAGAGCTCACGTGCAACAGGATCCAAGCCCGATGTGCATAAATTTGATAGCACCAAGACCAATTCATGCTATATCATGGTTTTTGTTTTTTCTTTTTCTTTTTTTCTGTTCACTTCATTAATATAAGTCAAACAAATTTATAAATTCAAAGAACAAGATTTCTCGATTTAAACTCAAAGAGTCCTTTGATCTTCATTTTAAAAAGTTAAAAGTATATTAATAAATCTGATTATTATTTTACACCATTATTTAGCAAGTAAGCGTCACACATTTCTAAAGTAATACGACTTTTGAAACAATCTGAAGTCACACATTTCTTAAGTAATACGACTTTTGAAACAATCTGATCCTTTGATAGATAATGTTGAAAAGTCATAATATTTTTTGTTGTTAAAATCTTTGAATAGTTCATATAAAAATCAGCTCACATACCCATCCATCAGATTGCTTGTGAAAGCACGAAGGAATTAATGTCTGTGGAAGCACACTCCAAGCCTAACCGTGACAAGCAACATTTATAGGCCAAGCACACGTCGTGGATAAATAAATAAACTACATAGTGTAGATAGGTGAAGTGTTCACAAAGATTTGAAAGAGATTTGATTGTGATAACTAATGTTAAAGGAAGTAACCACACAAACAAACATTCTTATAAAAAAATATATATATTATTGTTAGTCAAAATAATCCGAGATGCAGAGAGGGAAGATCTAGTTTGACGTGGAAATTTTTGGACCTTTAGGGCGCGTTTGGTTCGCATTATGAAAGATTACTAGGAATAAAAAGATACCCAAGAATCTTATTCCTATCCATCTTATTACTAAGAATGTGATATTCCGATATTTGGTTCGCACGATCATATTATTAAGTCATATTATTTATGATTACGAAAAATATATAATTAATGCATTTGTTTTTTTAATTAATTTCAAATATTACAAAAAATTTTAACATCTTTTTTAAAAAGAGAGAGAGAAAGAATAATTAAAGAAATAGAGAGAGATAGAGTCGAGGTTAGATGGAGCGAAAGAGTTAATTAAGATTTTAGAAAAAGAAAGGGAGAGAAAGCCTAGCTTAGAGAGAGAGAAAAAAAAGTTAAAGTTTAGAGAGAGAAAGATAAGTTTAGAGAGAGATATGAGTTTAGAGAGTAAAAAAATTAAATTCAACTAGCCGGCGGATGGAAAGAGAGAAAAAGATTAAACATATTATGACTATCCCATCTATTAATATGAGGATACCCACCCTCCCTCAAGGGAATGAGATTAGTACTTTGGGAAAAATCTCATTCCCAAGTAAATTCAACATTACCAACTAGATTACTTAGTGCGTTTAGCCAAATACCGTCATATTTTTTTATTCCTATTAAATTATTAGGAATCTTAAAAAGATAGCGCGAACCAAACGCACCCTTAAGAGTATGTCTTTAATTTGCAAATCCCATCAGAATTCAAATACATCTTACGGCCAACTTCCGCTAGTAACGAATGTATAAAACTACTTGGAGTCTAGAAGCACTGAAACAAGAAAGAGGTTTACACAGCAAATAACTTGCAAGCACCCGCGACTGTCGATGAGAAACACTAACAGCTAAACATACTGGAGATCAACAGATCACTAAAATCACTTTTCTCTTCTTACACAACTAGTAGAATTGCTCTCATGTTGTGCAATGTATACATAATAGTAAAGAGAAAAACCCAAAAATAGCACGGATAAAACGGCATCAATCAAAGGCCGAAGATAAATTGCCTTACCCAGCTAAAAACTGGTGATGGTCCGGCAGCTAAAGAACCCATGACTCTTCTTTTCTTGGCTTTTGCAGCACGCTGTAATGGCTTCAGAAAGAAGGCAAACTGTAACAGCAAACACTGGCGGCTTAGCCCAGCAATCCTGGGGCTAATTTGCATCATACCTAATTTGGCGTAATTATAGTCCCACTGCTTAATAACTAAGGACATGGAGATGAGAGAAGAACGTTATGCTCGTTTAGACGCCTCTGAAACTGTGCCAGCCGAGCCTGCAAGTTCACGATTCCAGCGGCTTTCTGCGAGAGTATCACACTCAATCTTGAGATGTAGTCATCTAATTGGTTGCCGGGTTGATCTGCTTCGACCAAAAGGTTCATCTCCTAAAAGTACAAAGGAGCAGAGAAAATTATGAGACTTTCTTTGCCGACCAAAAAGGTCATGCGTTCCAAGGCATTTTTACCTCTCTTATGATATCTAGAGTCTCCTCCACTTGCTTTCGATGAGCAGTCACCAGCTCTACTTCTTCCTGAAAGTGTATTATTGAAGAAAGGTACTTTTAAAAAAACAAGCTTTTACACACGCACATAATATATCATTATATATATATATATATACTACATATAAAAGAGCAAATAAAATTTTGGGCCTATCATTTTTTTCTCCCATAATACTCTTCTATTTCAAAAATACACCTATATTTAAAATATCTTTATAAATTTCTATTTGATTTTATCATTCAAACTAAGCAAAATTTACTACAATTAGCTCTATTTCTCCCATAAAATTAGATCATTAAATTTAAATAAAATTTATTAATTATACATACACAATCAAATTCTATCAAAATGTAAAGGTAAAATTATTTTTAGAAATTTAAAGTAAAATTACTTTTTTAATTTTTTTTTTAATGTGAAACATGCGTTGCACGCGTGCTTATACTAGTGTTATATATATATATGGAGAGAGAGTATGTTTTTTGTGATTTCGAGAGCACGGAGGCCTCCGTAGATCCCTTGTGAAATTGAATATTAATATATACCCCTCGAATGGTGTTTCCTTACAAAATATAATAACCTAATGTTGGCAAATCGCCTAACTCAGGGAGTAAAGTTGGTTTTCTATTACAGAAATTTTTTTAGAGAGGGGCAGTTTTGAAGATTTAAATTTCTGAATGGCATATGTGAGAATTCAGCTTTGGATATTCATATGCATATATTATGTAGATAATTTTGCAGGGCTACAGAGGCACATATCTATAAAGAAGAATATTTGATTCTCGAGGTACCCAAATAGTCCTGAATGAGTTCATACCTTCAACAGATCATTCAGGCGATCATCCGCATCAGGAACATCCTTAAGCTTCTGCTTGTTATCCTCTAAAGTTGAAGCCGAGTAGGCTTCAGCTTTTCCTTTCATCCACGATGGCTTTCTCTGTTGATATGCTGTCTCAGACACCTCAGCTATCTCTGCAGCGGTGGAAATCTTATTACTTCTTTGTTCCTTGAAAGAATCGCCATTCATGGAAGTTATCTGAACTTCCTCTCTTCCACCGGGAAGGCGGTCAACATAAATAGGTGGTGATTGCTCTCTCACGAACTGTCTAGACCATCCAAAGTTGTTCTTATCACTCGCAATACCATTGTTCCCCTCAGAGGCAGAGACAGCTGGTAAAGTTGAAGAAGCAGGAGGAAGATCCTTCTTGGGGTTGCTCCCCTTTGAGAGGCTCTTCACCCTAAAGAATTAAAATTTTCCTCTTTAGGTAATCAACTACAATATTACTTGATTTATATGGAAAAAAAAGGCTAATACATTACCTATCAGCATATCTCAACGTATTCAGAGTGTGTTCACATGAGCCAGAACTTGGAGAGATGCATGAGATCATTACAGTACGTGAGTCTCCAATGAAAGAATCCCTTAAAACTTCTGTTAGTTTACTTCCTCTAAAAGGGATATGAACCTGGTCATTGTCAAGTGCTCTGATGCATTCCTTTAAGGCAAGCAAACTTTTGTTGATCTCAGCACCTTCTATTCTGTATTGAATTGTAATATTGGAGATATTAGTACTAAAAAATACTAGGGCAATTAGCTACTGATATAACCAAGAAGTAAACACGGTATAGGGGCTGCCACAGTATGTGCATAAGCAACCATCAATTTGCAATTGCATCCCTGCAAAATCTGAATTCTCATAGACACCACTCTAAAGCACAGTTTCTTATTAAAAACCCCTTATATTTTAGGTTGGGAGTCATCCAATTCATTGGACAAGATTGGTTTTCAATTAGAAAGTATTAAAAAGACAGGCATACCTGTAAATAACTAAATATAAGGTTATGCATGTAAAAAATTATGTCTAGAAGGGCATAACAAAAAATTATGATTTTGCAGATATCTTTATAAATATAAATTCTGCAGAGCGACATACATAAATATCTCTGTAATTTACCTTGTTTGCTTATCATTATCAGTGGTATCAGCACCACGCTCGCTACCGGCGAGGTCTATGAATGATAGCTTGCCAACTATTCGTGGAGGTTTTGACTCATTACCATCAGGCGATCTTTTGATAGCAAGCTGAAGAATGGCATGAGATCGTGAAGATTCTTCATTTGCACCAGTTGTACCTGTACTTCGAGTAGCATTCCCTTTCTCAATTAATTCCCTGATAGTATCAACATTAGACACTTTATACTCTTGCAAACCAACAATGCAAACTTGCTGTTTACCATCCTCCCTCATGCAAAGCTTTCTGCAAAAATAAATTTGAGTCAACAGATCAAAATGAGAAGAAAAGGGGAATTACTCAATTTTCTCCACTAATCAATTACGAGAAACAAACAAACCTCCTGTCATTGAGAAGATCAAAAAGTTTCCCACCATATATCTCAAAGAAGCTGACAAACAACTGAAACCCTAGATTCCGGTATGTGTGGTGCATCAATCTCAAAATATCTTGAGAAGCCTTAAGAGGTAATGGTTGCATGGTGTATGTCTTTCCACTACCTGAAGGGAGTGAAAAATAGTTAATCGCATGGTCTAAATCCATAAAAAGAGGAAAAAAGTAACTATTAGACGAAGAAAACAACAATGGCCAAAAGAAGCACACGGTAGAAAGTTTTTACTGACTAAACTATAACTAGCATAAGATGAATTACATGTAAAAAGGTGACCGTGCATAATAAATGGGGATGATACGGATGATACAAGTTGATCTAATAAATGTGTAGTTCCGTGAATAGCAAGCGTATCGGAACTATTTACACCCACACATGCACAGATTTACAATATGCAACCAAATGTATGAATCTATTGAGGAGCTAAATTGATGCAAAGCATATTCAAGTACTGAATTAAATTATCAGGTTGTCTTTTGCCGAAGGGTGTAAATAGAAGCTTTCTAATTCTACATGGTATACTCACAATGCTAAGAGGGGTAACAAGAAAAAGTAAGAATATAAAAAGTAAGCAACATGCCAAGCTCCTAAAGTTAAAGGCAACATAGGAAAAGGTTACACATATATTCTGAAACATAGATAATAGCCAGTGTTTCAGTAGTTTCTCATCAGATACTTCAGTAACATATGAAACCACAAACACTTAAACAAACACTTTCCTGTCTGTCCATATGCAAAACAAGTTGCCTTCATACGCTGAAAAATTGCTGGAACAATTGGCTCCACAGTCTCCTGATAAACCTATACGATCAAAGTAATAGACAAGTAGGGTATGAGAGTAGTACTGTACATTAGCTTACTAAAAAAATTGTTTTTGCATCCAGTACTCACTTCTTCATTTGAGACATCCTCATCCAACACAGCATCAAATACGAATTCATGTTTCTCAACATATTCTGTTAAATCGACCTACAAATGGACAGTGCATTAACTCATAGAACAATATGTAAATGTCTTTAAGTATATCAACTCACAACATAGAAGAATATTTTCGCTAATAGCAGGGAAAATCAAACTATTTAACTGGAATACATGAATAAATAGTTTCTATACATGACATGTTCGACAAATCAACCACTCAGCAGCACATTTCCCTTGCTAGGAGTAAATATATAAGAAAATTTGAAAAGTAAGACAAGCCCAAATAATGTGCTTCATGCTCACCTTAAGTTTAGTTTCATGAACAGTGAGAGAGTTGGAATTTTGTTCGATTGTAACAATGTCTTCTTCCTTCTTTGCTATTTCTTTCTTGTTAAGTGGTCTCTTGCGCACCTGCGATAATAGTCATATTATCAACAATATCCTTGCTTACTAATAAGAAAAAGAACCAACGAGCACCTGCTTTTCTGAAAGCACAACTTATAATTACAGCTGATTAACCTCATGAGGATTACTATTGAGCTTAGTTTACTAAGAGAACATATTTATTTGTAGAAGCCATTAGCTTTTCAATTAAGGTTGTCAACATGAATGCATGAACTATAAGCAAATAAATGTTCAATGATTTGAAGATTTTAACCTAAGAAAGTCAAGCTTCATACAAATATGCCTGATAAGTTTATATATTGTCATTGTAATTCACTTGATTTTTCAAGTTGGATCTGATAGATGGTAACCAAGAGGGAAAAAAAAAAGGGTATATGATCTTTTGTTTTCAAGTAAAAGAAAATAAACATGTTACATAACAGACACCACCAATACAACATTGAGGTACTATTCACAACAACTACCACAAAATAGTAAACAAAGTATCGTGACGTTCATGTGAGGTAATTACATGTAACTAAAAATAGATTGGAGCACATCAACTTAAGATATAACCCGCATTAATATGGGTCACAGAACATTTGTCCTGTCTGAGTCTTGTTTGTATTTACCAGACCAGGCCTGATTTAGGTGATTTCAGTACATCGTGCAGCAGGAAGATTTGATCTGTTTAGCATTTGTAACCTACATCTAGCTCAATGTATCCAATAGAATACACAAATTGATGAAGCTCATGAAAGAAAGCTAATGGTTCATCCTCCTATCTTAGATGATTTAAGGAAGCTCTTTAAGTCACGTAAAATTATTAGAAATACCAAAGGCCATTTTGGTGGCAAGATGTACAAACAAGAAAACATACCACTACTTTAATCTTGGCAACAGAAGCTAGCCTTTCTTTGTCTGCTGCCAAGCTTTTCAGGTAATTATTTTCTGGTACATTACTGGGTTTGCCAATCTGCTTGCTGGCAGTAGAGCTTGGATCTAAATCCTCAAAATTTCTAGCACGAGGATAACCAAAAGTTTGAAGACCATCATATAGTCCGGGAACTGGAATCTGCATACAGTAGGAAAACAATTATTAAAAATTTAAAGCAAATTTAGCTTGTGTGAATCAAAATAAGGATTTAGATCTAAAAAGATAAAATAATGATATCTCATGCAGATTATGCCAAAGAGATTGGGCATCTAGTATTGAATTTTTGCGTAGTGTTTTATCCTAAACAATTAAAGAACTTGCAAGATATTATTTAATTCTCTTCTACAGATAAACCTGAACTTGCATTTCTCGGAAAACAAACTTTCAAAGATCAAATTTGAACGGTAACTAATACCTCGTAATCTTTATCTCATATGAAGATTCCCTTTCATATAAGAATATCAGCTTTCCAAATGACTCCTCAGTACAACCACGCCATTGTAGTTCTTATCCTCATAACAAATAGCAACCTTCCACATAAACATTAATTACTTTTCCACGTGTTTTACCTTTGCCTAATTATGGCCGAGTAAAGATCACCTCATTTTACATTTAACATCACTCAAATCCTGTGTTTCATGTGATTTTCCAGAAGCAGGACCACTTTTCCTGCTTCTTTCTGCGCCTATACAGTTCAGCACTCGACATCCCCAATAACAACACAAGTTTCAATTCAATAATCTATCAACCACAACTGCTTACTTGGACTAATTTTGTATGATACTCACTGCATTACAATCTAACCTCAAAACATGACCAAATCGAACTAATCAGCTAATCAACCTTCTCGATCAATCAAAATGTAGCTACAAGAGACACCTCAAAACACTACAATCACAAAATAAACATGGTCGGAAGGGATAAGGAGTAATTTAGGTGTAGTATTATTACATCTGGAAGGAGCTCCGTGTCGAACGAGTGGAGATCCAACAATCCCGGGCTGAGTTGGCTCGGCGACAGGGACTCGTCCTCGCTCTGCCTCTGGCTCCACGACCGCGAGCCCGCGTGCGGCGTCGACGGCTCCACCGAGAGGAGCATCTCCCCGCTCATCCCTCTCTGCACGCCACGCGTCATCCTCGCGTACTCCCCCTACAAATCCACATCCCCCAAATCCTCCAAATCAAACAACCGTAGATGATAGATCCAAATCCACGAAAACCCCCTCCAAATCCACTAGATCTCGACGAAAACGACGGGATCTGAGATCTAAGGGATTCTACGCACCTGTTGCTGCGGCGGAGGGAGATTGGAGGCGGAGAAGGAGTGATGGATTGCGGCGGAGTGGAGCCACTTGCTCCCGGCTCCGCCGGCTCCGCCTCCGCCGGCGCCGACGCCTCCGGCGGCGGCGGCGGAGTCGAAGAGGAGCTGATCCGAGGAGAACTGGCGCTGGTGGTGGTGGCCGGATCGATGCGCCTGCCTCCCTCCTCCGATCGCCGTGGCGCCGCCGTTCATCGTCGTCGTCGTCGTCGACCTCCTCCTCTTCCTCACAATCGATCGGGGTGTTAGGGTTTGGTCGCCGCGGGATCGGAGGGGGAATGCGTGGGGACGAAGGGAGTTCAAATGGTGTGATAATAATAATGTGGCGAGTGTTCGCTTTGGATTATTTTTTTGTTGCGTTGTTTCGTGCCTTTTGTATTCAAATGTTTGAAAGCGTATGGGAAGACCAGGAGGCAGCGCTTGGAGGAGGGAGCAGGAGTCCGCTGCGGATGGGCGTGTGGGACCCCATAAATGTTATTGAACGAACCCGGTCCACCACCTCATCCGTGGACCGCCCAACAAGCCTTCTTTGTTCCATAAGTTACAGGTAAAAAGATGTACCTAATTTTTTCAATTATAATCATTTTAAATTTAATTTTTAAAAATTAAATAATAGATTCAAAATAGTTTATAATTCAAATAAGTTATTTATATCTTTACTTTACTTATATGGTAAATAAATGGCGACTCATCAAATGAATTTTTTTTCTTTTTTCTCACCCTAAAAAAAAGTTGCAAACTATTTTGAAAAGAGCCTTTGGTTTTATTTTATTTTTTATTTTTTTTGACATACTTTAACTCACATTTATTTCAATTTAAATTTTTTAGTTGATTTTAATTAAAAATTTAATCAAAACTAATGACTTTAGTCTTTATTACTTATTAATTATTAATCAATAACAAAATTTTTGCTTAAAAGAATAGTCAGTGCTACACTAGTAATCTCTTAATTTAACTATCATAAATAATTTAGAAAAATAAAAGCTAAGATATATCAATTGAATAATAAATCCTTCAAATAAAATGAGATTTAACTTCTTAAAAAAAAGAAAATCAAAATGACTATACTTGAGACTTATATGAAGAACGGATGACCTGTAGGGTCCACAGATGCCGTGGTGGACCGTGTCCACGAATAATCTTTAACGGGACCCACCGTGGCGTACGGATGGACACGCGTCGCGATCCTACGCGCTTGTGGGTGGGGCGTTGCTGTTCGGTGATATGGATTTTACGCCGTACGGGAACGTTATGAGCGCGGTCGGCAAAAGTCCGTGTTGTCGGCCAAAACGTTGACGCGGCTCCGAACCCGATTTTAAATTCAAAATGGCTCGAGCCGTGTCGGGTTGGGTCGGGTTGGGTCGGGTCGAGGTCCGCAACTTGGTTTGATTCGGGCTCGTCGGATGTACTGTAGCTGTAGCCGGATGATGATTGATAACATGGTCACTTCTAGAAAAAAAGTCTAAAATATAACCGTCACATATTTTGCGTGGTGTGGCCCAATCAATCATAATGCCTCCTTAAAATTTATAAAAAAAATATTTTTTTTTACTTTTCTGTTAAATAAAGATTTTTGATTGGCTGAATATAGCTGACGTGGTATGACTGCTACACAGAAGATTTCCTCTACTTTTAGATCATGTATGTTTATCCACAATTGAGACCTGTAATATGAGTTTTTGAAATTCTGGATTAATTAGCACTACTTCTTAAAGCAGTTCGATGAGATTCAGATTCAAATTGTACTTTAGAACGACTATAGCCCTTGTTAGTGCGTCTTGTTGATTTGTAATTCAGATGGAAATATTTAGATGGTTCATAAACCC
Organism: Puya raimondii; assembly: GCA_016920855.1. Lineage (NCBI taxonomy): Eukaryota > Viridiplantae > Streptophyta > Magnoliopsida > Poales > Bromeliaceae > Puya > Puya raimondii. The sequence continues at coordinate 36,332,059 of JABWPP010000049.1, read as the reverse complement.
GATTTCTAATTGATCGATTTTTTTGAATAATATTATCATGCCCGCCAACGTGATTTTCTATGCACATGTCAGTGTACTTGTTGAGATTATTTCTTAATTACTTTGTATTAGATCGATCTTGTAGGGTTCATGTGTGACATGGTGGACTAGATTCAGGCAATTATTCCTCTCGATGATAGGTTTCAAATGGCAAGAAGGAATTGGCCACTAATTGTTGAAAAGTCAACTGCATGGCAATCACAAGCCTGCAAGCCATTCACTTCATATCATTTTGCAAATATTTATGTTTTAGGCAAGATTTTTCAAAACATATCACAAAGGGTACTTTTATTAAGATTATAAAAGTAAATTATTACATATTATTGACTCTCCATCAACATGAGGTATGATGAATAATTAAATTTATTAGTACTTAAGTTAGTGATGGACATGTCTTGTTTTTGTCAACAACATGTGGCATGGCTCAGCAGCAAGTGCATTGGATTTCATCATTATTAGTGGGATTAAAAACTATTTTCAAGTTTGATCAAATCAAAATGTTGAATAAACAAATTTTTTAATCCAACTTTAATTGAGTTTTTTTTTCGTTCTTCTATCTTTAATATTTTTTTTTTTAGGGAAAGATAGCATGCTACCGCTTTATTCAATAGGAAAGTGAATTTAGCAACAGAGTGAAGCAACGACGCTTCGCGGGAAAAAAAAAAAAAAAAAAGGATTAGACACAGTAAAGAGACCACAAATTCGTACGATCGCGTACGTCCACAAGCAACTGTTTCAACGTTAGCTTTTTCTGATCGAAAATTCTCCTATTCCTTTCCAACCATAACGTCCACCAGGTAGATGCAATGATCGTTAGCTATCGTCTTCCTGCTACGCCCCATTTACTGTTGCTAACGTTCCACAGCTCACTAGCAGCATTGCAGGTGTTCAGGATCTTTAATATTCAATCTGAGATTTTCTCATTTTGTACTATTATCGTCATGATCGTAAGATTTGATAATCACTTTTATGCCACGTCGAATTATACGTTGGACAATTTTTAGTTCACTTTACATTTTGGACTTAACGCTCATTACATCGAATGAAATCTAGGATTTAAAACGTGGATTGGATCAAATTGATTTAATCGAGTCATTTTCGAATTAATTCGAGATTGTTCAAACGTGATTTAGTCCACTTCTTATTCGCATTTTTTCGAATGCTTAATGGTAGTGTCCATCAATAATTAGATACTAGCAATTAATTAATTCTATACTTATTAAGAATTACTTAGTTAGACTACATGTCATTTGATAACAAATACATAATAATAGGGATAATAAAAGATGGTTAATTTCTAGGACAAGATTTTACCAACAACTTATGCTTCATCTTCACGGCTAAAATTCTGGTTCCAAAGTGGTAGCTCCTCAATCAGGATCAACAATTTTCAGTAAAGGCCAGTGAATCGGAGGAGGAAAGGGCAAATTGCTTACCCACCGCATTGAAAAGTGCGTGTATAAATGACATTGAAAGTGTAATTATAAATGACGTTGAAAGCGTAATTAAGAATCGCCAATTAGTGCAGTGGTTGTTATTCTGATGGGCGTGTAAAGAGGTCGGGGTTCGATCCCCCGAGCATGTGTTGTTTCGAAAATGAGATTCAAGGCCCCGACTTTGCGGAAATAATAGAGATAGCGAATGAATCTAAAGGAGATGGCTGAGAATGGAAGAGAGGGATGAGTAGTGAAATAGCTGAACAATAGAATCAAGTAAACAATTAAGTTAAAACTTGTTCAATCCTAACACTACAGAACTAGTACATTATAAAACTAGTAGAAGATTCTGAAAAGCAGAGAACTCAGTCACTATAGTAGAGGTACTCAACATCCATACTCATGCTCAGCGAACAGGCCAATTAAAGGAAATTTCAAGCATATCCTGATCCTGTTTCAGGATATGCTCCTTAACTGAAGTTTTCAATTGTTTTTTTGCCCTGAGGCTTCCATCAGTCTAATTAATTCACATTGAGATAGCAGAACATGCACCTTACATGACTTATTTCCAGAGTAGTGAAATTGAGATGGTAATGATCAAAAAAACTAAAGAGTCGAGAGCCTTGCATGAAAGCAACCAATAAGTTGCCAGGACCTGTACTCTTTTTCTCCTTCATAAATGCATATATCACGACCATGTCTCAATATTGAATCTACCAGCTTTTTCCAGTGCCCTGAGCCATCTCGAAGCCGACTCCTTTGACATCCCGCTCTCTTTCACGATAACGTCTTCAACTGCCGAAGTAACATCTGTGGGCATTTTCGTGGAAGACCCAGCAATATATATCGCAGCTCCTGCATTCAACAGCCTCCAAATTCTCGCACTTTGTTCCCTAATCTTATGCTGCACATAGATCTTTTTCGGCTGGTCTCTAGAGAAGGCCACAAAGAAGCCGCCGCCCTTCTCCTCTGATAAAACCCCATGGTTCTGAGAATGAGATAACCAGAAGTGCTCATATAGGAAGTCGCTTTCCTGATTCCTACAGCCGAAGAAGAAGAGAACTGGGGAAGTTGGCCTTTTTGTATTTTGTACCGCCCTTTGTTCTATAAATGCTCGGAATGGTGCACAGCCAGTTCCTGGGCCGATGAGTATAAGTGGAAGAGATGGAGGTGGCGGAGGCAAAGAGCCTCGCTGGATCCAAGAAGGGATGACGACTCCTATTTGTAGACAAAATTATTGCAAATTTTAATGTGAAGGTTGAGAAACTACATGAGCTTTTTGCTAAAAAAGAAAGAAAAAAAGAAAAAAGCTCCATCATTTTCTTGAATTTGCAAAAATGGGATACCTTTTCCATTTTTGCAACTTTAGTTCACTTTTCAATTTAAGAACCTAAGCCTCCAGTACAGAATGTACAGTTTTAACGATTGATTTACTGTTTTAGGCTGCAATCACATACTTTCTAAGTTGTACATTGATTATTTAGAAATATTCATCTATCATTTCAAAACTGCGCATCATTTTCCTATAACATTGGGCAATTTAGTCCTAGAAGTTAAAAGGTGTCCTGTTCTTGCAAAAATAAAAAAGGTGGGTTTTTCTTTCACAAAGAGATATACAATAAGGCTTCATGTATTGAGAACTACAAAAATCTACCTCTACTTTCTTGTGGATCGAGTGCTGCTAGCCATGTGGAGCAGAGACCATGCCGCTTCCTCTTGAAAGGTGTCATCCATGAGACGATATTAACAGTTAGGTGCACTTGATTCGGATGGGCCAAGGGCGAGGAAGATATAGAAAATGCTCTTTTCTTTAGTGGAGGGACCAGCTGTACCAACCACTCAAATGGCATTTGCACAGATGGAAAATCTTCTAGTACCTACAAAGAGGTGCAAGTTATATATGACACTTTGATAAGTCGGAAAGATAATTGGTTAGAGCAAGATATAGGTCTTAATAACAGCACCACGTAAATAACTTGATATCACATTATTTTTAGGCAGCATGGAAGATGCCTTATCGTCATTATTTACCTCTAAAACGGTTCTACGCTCCTTCTGGTTGTACTGGTATAGATCATCCCTTCCTTCAGGAGAAGCAAACTGTTGGAGCTTTTCCTTCTCATGTTCGGCAGTGGCGTAAAAGCTCATCACCTAAAGGGCATGAAATAAAAAGAATTAGTACAACAGACTACTTATCAGAAATAACACACAGCACAAGTAGAACCATGATCAGTTTTATTTCAGGGATTTTATGTTTCTATCCGACAAGTTGATACATCGTAACTTAGATAAAACCAAGAATTGCCAGATACAAGTTTTCACGAGATTAACAATTATACTCAAGATGAAGATATTAACAGTCCACTGTGTGACGCCTCAACTTCCTAGGGAGTCACCCATCCTAGGACTACTCACGTCCTAGCACGCTTAACTCTCTTAACCTCTTGGGTCTAGCCACCACCCAAAATGCTTAAGCCGGGTTAAGAGTTTAGCCCTATTATATCTTATATATAGGATAATCTGGGGTCTCACATTCCCCCCCCCCCCTTAAGCCCTGACGTCCTCGTCAGGCTCAGAATCACAAGTATCAGGCGATATGAGACTCATGTCGCTAGCCTTGTCATTCCGACCCTGGCTCAGCCAAGACTCATCTCACACTTCCGGCTGGTAATTAGCTCTGATACCAACTTAATCTGTCACGCCCCGAAACGCCCCAACTTTCCAGGGGGTCACTCATCCTAGGACTACTCCCGTCCTAGCACGCTTAACTCTCTTAACCTCTTGGGCCTAGCCACCACCCAAAATGCTTAAGCCGGGTTAAAAGTTTAACCCTATTATATCTTATATATAGGATAATCTAGGGTCTCACACACTGAATGTCTGGTGATATGGCCAAAGCAAGCATGAAAGTATATTCTATGTGATCTGATAAAGAGGATAATGAAAAACAAGAGTAGTGTTTGTGGCAACTGGCAAGAATTGCATTCGGCTGCACCAAGTCTGTCCTTCAACTATATATTTTTACCATTGCTGTAGAAAAAGTGTCAAGTATTCAAGGTGAAGTTTCGGATAATGTTATATGGTATTTATGTGAATTCATTGCCTTTTCAAGAGTGAAAAGAGAAGACTAATATGCAAGAGCAACAGAGATCTAAACATACCAATCAAATACTATTGCAGAAAAAATACTGGGACAAATACTATTGCAGAAATAATAATGGGATACACTAAAACTTAGCAAATGCAAAACAGAAAATAGACTATCTTGCCTCAAAGAAATACCGTCGAGGAGATGCTGATGCGACGTCCATTGCCAGTGCAACAAAGGATCTTAATTTAATAGGATGAACCTCGCCATTCTGGCTTGGATCAAGAGATTCCTTCCCTGTAGCTCTGCGCTGAATCTGGAAAAGAAGAGTTTGCAACAAAGATAAGCTAAATATTGATCTTGTTAATGGTTAAGGAAGCCATGTGCATCTAGGTAGACAAACTAACATGACTATGGAATTGATCCATCAATAAAGTTTCAATCTGGCTATGACCAGTAACAATCAGAGAAAACAGGAAAAGGTATGGCGTACTGTGATGTAACAATCAGGGTCTAGATTACAGCGTCGTAAGAAGGCATCAACAGCGCTTGGATTCTGACCTGGGAGAATCTCGAGAACATCGCCTACTTGATAATCAATGACCTGAGCGTACCAAAATTAAAATCTTAACAAACATGTAAAGTTATGTCTATCTGTACATTCTGAACGTTCGAAGGGAAGTACAGCGACTTCCAGACATTGTACAGAAGAACTTACAGAAGACACAGATTCCAATTCAAAATGGCGCACATCTCTATCATAGGCCTCCTTGGTCAATCGTTTGTTTGTCACCTATAGATGTATTAACAGTAAGTTTTCTACAAATTAGAAATGGAAAATATATCAAGTATAGATGTAGCATCAAATAATGAATGTGAATAGAATATACAGCAATTGCAACGGTAGATCTTAAGAACGAAATGGCCAAATGAAGGACCTTGCACGTTTAGTCATATGATTATTCAAGCTACAGTAAAATACCAAATCTCAAGAGTTAACATATCCTCAAAATCTCAACCTATTCTGACATCCCACTAAAAAAATCTCAAGAAGCTCTAAATGTAAAAAAGTCATTCTAAGAATATTCCCAGAAAGAACTCTACATATATACTGTATTCATACTCAAGCATCAATTATTCATTCCTGGAATGGTATTATAATGATTAGATCTGATAAAAGGAAAAGAAAATCCAACTTAATCTACTCACGGTAATGGACATTTTAGTTACCGTACCATCCTTAATAAGTGATGAGGCCTCTCCTCATCATGACACTGAAGTGCAGGAGACATCGAGCGAGCTCTCACAATCAGCTTCACAAAGTTCTCAGGATGTTCTGAATAAATGGTGACAATTGTAAGTAAAAAATGCCAAAAAAGCAAATATCCTTTTCTTCGAAAGATACACATGTAAAAAAGAAGTTTTTAACTTTTTCTTTTTCTCACCTGACATGTCTGAATCTTGTTGCACTGAGTCAGCTGAATGGTAAATGACCTGAAACTTTGCATTCTCCAAAGTTCTCATTTCTGGATGCAAAATATCTGACATTCGTGGTAAAATCGATGGATATATTTGATTCAGTATCCTCCACAAAGACAACAACCATGGGTCCAAAGCACCTTCATACCTGTGGATAAATGTATATTGGGTTTTAGTTCGGCCCCATGAAGGAACTGAATTTAGGGGGGGAAACAAAAAATGCAGTTCTCCATGAAGCAAAAAACTCAGGATTTCGGGCATACATCTCACAAATAAAAAGAAGAAAAACTAGCTATAGTCATATAAAATATCCTTGCACTATCTTTAGCATCAAAGGGCTTCATGAAGTTCAACAAGGTACCAAACAGTTTTGATAAAAAGGGCGGCAAGGCAAGCAGGAATAAAATATTAACCGAAGGCGCAGGAGAGGAGCTAAAATTGAAAACATACCCTGAAGGGTGCTGATCGTCTCCCAAACCTTTTTCAATAATTGGTTTAGCCCCAAGATCCACAAGCCTTCTGTCCAGCTTCTTCGCTGCAAACTGCAATAAAAGAAAAATAAGTGTAAAATAATTGAAAATAGTTGAACTTTATGCCATGCTACATTTGGATAGGTAACGCATTTCATGTTAGACAACATAATATTGTTTAAATGAAACTGCAAACTAATATCATTCCAGTCAAACAAACATAAGATTAAATTACTTCTCTTTTTACCCCATTATGAATAACGAATAGCACAAGGAATCAGCCTGTCTAGTACATCTAAAAATAAAGATGCATCTTGCATCGAATTGCCGGCCATAAATTTTCTTCTGCTCTATAACCATAAACTAGTTTTAAAACTTTGGACTGGCAAGTTGATTGTAGTTTTGAAAAAAGAGTTAGAATTATAGCATATCATTAGAATGATAGCATATCCAAGAATAGATGTCAACAAAGCAGTTGCTTATAAAATTGATTTAACTGCATTAATAACATGATTGCACACTATCTTCAGGAAAGCAAAATCTATTATTTGAATTTTATGTCTCATCGTCATACTTGAAATCAAGTCAATTTAGTTCAATTAGAGAGACGATTTCAATCTCTTACAAAAGATTACATTGTATTTTTGGTATCCGGAGTCCCCCAGCCCAAATACAGCATAGTGCAATCCTTCCAACCACTGGATACCGAGATTCCTCTGTAAAAGAAACCTCCAAAAAACCTATCAAAAATAAAAAGTAGAGTAAAAATTCATGAAAAATATTGAGGTAAATTTGAATGGTGACCCCCTCAACTTTATTTTTCTCGAGTGGCAGCTTTAGTTAGCAATTTCAGTCAATCAAATTGAGAATTTTATTAAATTTAATGGAGATTCCATTAAATTTAGCAGCTTTAACCGCTTTTCAGCAAAGGAAACTACATATTTAGTAGAAAATACGTAACAGAGACATTAAATTGAATAAAATCCTCAATTTAACAAATTAGAATAACTCAAATTAAAAAATATATATATATAGAATTTAAGTGGTCTATTCCAAATTGGTTATGGTTGAAGAGGTCTCAGCACAATTTAACCAACAAAATCCACCTAAATTTCCCATTAGAACACCAATTTGCGTAGCTTACCTTCATGGAATCCGGTGGATCCCCTTGCCCCGTCGTCGACACCACGAAAACTACAACACGCTCCTTCGTTAAACAACCCTAGACGCAATCGAGCACCAATTTCAACCCTAGAATACTAAAATCTCCAAATAAGAGGGAAAAAGAAGGTGTAAACACTCACCGCATCAAATCGATCCATGGACACGACCTCCACCGCGGCGCAACCCCCGCGCTCCGCCTCCCTCCCCACGCGCTCGGCGGCGTCCATGGCGTTCCCCGTTTGGGAAGCGTAGAGGACGAGCAATCGCCGCGGCTCCATCGCCATGGATTCGGGGTCGGCGGTGACGCGCGGAGGAGGAAGGAGGAGACGAGCCCTCGTATGGACCGGTGGTCTAAGTTTGTTGGGCCGGTGAACCGGACCGGGAAAAGAAGCCCCATTGAACCGGGCTTGGAATCGTCCGGTCCGGTCCCAATCCACGGCGGTGACTGGGAAATTTAAAGAGTTCGATGGATTGATTTGATTTTGGATTTCTATTCAATGCAGTGAGTTAGAATCTTAGTTTGATATCCAATTTTAAATTTACTATAAAGTTTTGCAGTTGATACGTAATATATTTAATTCGAATTTGATCAAACTAAAAAATTATTTAATTTTTCACAAGTTTTGTTTCAAATCAACTGCACAAACTGATCAACATCTCATCTCTGGAGAGTAAAGTCGTGACTTCGAGTCATACCTCAATTCTAAGCTATAAACTCATGGTCCATTCGCGGCCAACAAGAGAAGTGCACCTACGATGAACGTGTTAGATTCAAGTTCTCCTCTAAAATACGCATAAACAAGCGTGCTCTAACTCGCTCTAACTTTGAAAATAGAGTACTCAAACTAGGAGTTTTAATAACATGAAATAGCCACTTAGCCTATAAGCTTAATTAAGCTTTAAAGAACGGTACTCTTAATATTTATATTTAATATCCTTCTTCACATTCGGACACGAGACTTTATAATAGGACCAAGATGTGAACCGACTTTAATTAAATAAAGAGTTAATTGTATATAGCTTTCTGTAAACATATCGAATAACAAATATATTCCTACAAAATTTAACTTTTCATTTTTATTCCTATAAAAATTCAGTGATATTCATATTTGCCTCTCTGATTTGTTACCGTTAGAGTACGATTTATTTTTTAATAACAGATAAGTGTAATGATATTTTTATCCTTACAAATATATCTCTTCAAAAGTCCCAACCGTTAGAATTATGCAGAAATATCCTTCCAAAAAAATATTTTATCCGATAATACAAGAGGGGTAAAAAGATCAATTTAACTCATTTATTAATCAAAGTTAAGTATTTTATCTATGGTTAACTATATTTTTCTAACGGATCCTAACAGTATGGGTATATTTAAAAATGTTAGAACTTTTGTAGGAATAAAAATAAAAAGTTAAACTTTGTAGAAATATATATCTAATATTCTTTTTGAGAAAAAAGTAGCAAGCTACCCGCTTCATTCATTGAAGAAAAATGAACTTGGCTAACAAAGGTGGAAGCAGCTGCGGCTTCCTGGGAAAAGAAAAAAAAGGGTAAAAATATAGACAATAATTCAGAAAAAAAAAAAAAAAAAAAACAAAGATGACAGAACAGATAACGAGTGAAGAGGAACAAAATCAGGAGAGATCGTTCCAGAAAGCCACCAGGTTCGATATGTTTACAGAAAGCTGTATGCAATTAATCCTTAAATAAAAGGATAGGCTTAAAACGACATTCGAATTCGAAACCTCTTGATCCGGTACAATGTAAAGAAAATGTAAAAGAATTAATCATTTGTCAGAAACGTGGAAGCCTCGAAACATCCAGTGATCTGAAGAACACTCATCCTTGTTGTGGAACTCGCACTTTTTCGCAAGAAGGTGACGATCCACTGAAGGCACTGGTCGTGGGTGGTGCACTTTTGGTGGAAGAAATAGATCGGATAGAGATATGTTTCGGCCAAATCTGCATCGCATTGCGTCGGAGAAATCGAAGCAAGGTAGACTAGAGAGATCATTATCTTTTTTCCGCTTCTTTTTTTTTTTATCAAATATGTAATGCACCTATACTCATGTGTATGATTCAAGCGAGTATTTAATCGTTTTGGATTAAAAGCAAATATACCAACTGATCTAGCAGCAATGAGATTACTAGCTAGACGAAAGTGCGCAAGAACCATGCGTTGAGTATAAATATTAAAAATATCGTTATCTGATATAGTTTAACATAGTATTAAAAAGAAGGGTTAATTGCATACACGTCCCCGCAAATATAGTGAATAGCAGATATATTCCTGCAAAGCTCAATTTTCATAAGTTATCCCTACAAAAGTCCTAATGTATTCAGATATGTCCCTCTGGTTAGAATCCGTTAGAGAACTGTTTATTTTTTAACAGTAGATTCGTGAAATGACATTTTGCCCTCTTCCTCTTCCTCTTCCTCTTCGGGCTGCGGGAGCGGACGGCGGCGGCGACATCACGGAGCTTGTCGGAGTTGCGCCCGACGAGGACGAGGCTGAGGCCCGCAACGGCGAGGCGGAAGGCGAAGGTGCGGCCGATGCTGTCGGAAGCGCTCGTGACGACGCCCCACGCGGACACGATGATCTGATCCTCGACGACGACGACAAAGAAGAAAGAGGAGAAAAGGAGGACGAAAAGGAGGAGGAGGAGGCGGCGGATACTGTTGTCCGGCTCCCGCCGCACTTACCTCAGCCGGAGGCGCCGACGGGGATGGCGAGGTCGGCGTCGATCTCCCACGAGGAGCACCGTCCGATCCATGGTCCGCGTCCGCCCGATCCTTCCGCTGTCGACGTGGCCTCCATCGGCCGCTTTCTCTGCGACCGCGACTCCTCCTTCTCCGCTGCGACCGCCCGCCGCATCTCCCCCCTCGCCGGCGACGACCAGTCCGACAAGCAGAAGAGGAAGAGGAAGAAGAATAGGGGTAAAATTATCAATTTACCTTATTAATTAACCATAGTTAGGTATTTTAACTGTGGTTAATTACAGTTCTCTAACGGATCCTAACGGTAGAGACATATCTGAATACATTAGGACTTTTGCATTGATAACTTATGAAAGTTGAGCTTTGCAGGGATATATCTGTTATTCACTATATTTGCAGGAACGTGTATGCAATTAACCCTAAAAAGAATGTCATAATTAAGTTCGATATCCAGCAGTCTTCCAGCATTATTAATTTTCTCTAATTTTATAGCGTATACGTTGCTATATATGATTACGAGATGTGAAGTTTTCAGACTTTGGTGGAAGTGGGCCTTCATTCCTTTTGGAGTAAGTGGATAAGACCTAATGAAGTAAACATCTATCAAGTGCATATATATGTATGAAATCACTAATATTGAAGATGTCACAAAAACCAAGTATATAATGAGGTTATTTTCAGTCATAAATAAAGCATTAATTTTTTTAATTTTGTGTTATTATAATAGGTAGTCGCATTTTTTTTAAAATGTGTACAACTTAAAAAAGAGAAGATAACACAATGTTATGCATATGGATATTTGTCAAAAACATAACACAAACGAATAGAAAAGCACGTTTCTGGGCAATTTTATTAATCAATAAAAAAACTAATTATAAATAACAAGATTATTGCGTTGATGTAGCTTTTGGGGGTACATGTACATCACAACTTTTATAATCTTTAGATCACGATCTTAGCTTGGAGACCAATATTTCAATGCAAGGAGTGGTGGTCAGGTGGACCTGGCCATGTTGGCCTAGCTAGGAGGCCCGAAAAAGTCATCCCCATCCCCGTCCCCGTCCCCGACCCCGACCCCGACGCCGACGACCATCAGGGTGCATGCACCGCCGACATGCGCACGCCATGATTCTGCACCGGGTGCAGATCGTGCATGTCGCTCTTATCGCCTGTGCCATGCGCATATCCTGAATTAATTCCTCTATGTTCTACTGACTGTTCCTAGCGCAAGTGGCAAAGGACTTGATGGTTTGTATCTGAGGTCCCAAGTTCGAATCCTAATTGATTCGCATATAAAATAAACGAAGCGGATAGCGTGCTATCTTTCTCTCAAAAAAAAAAAAAAAAATTCCTCTCTGTTCTTCGAGTCTTGCAGAGGCATTTGAGTTAGGAGTGAGTTCTACAATGTTGTTTTTGGTTAAATTACAAAAAATATTTTTGTAAATACTTATTTTTTTTTCTTTCTCTCTCTAACTTCAAAAATCTACATTTCGCCCCCTTAAAATTTCAGAAATATTTTCGAAAGGGTATGACGTTAATGGAGATGGCAAAATGACCAAATTATCTTTACTTCTTCTACAAAAAAAATAATTTTTTAATATATTTTTATTATTTTTAAAGACATTTTCGGTATAAATTATAAAAAATGGACGGAATAGTGATGAAACTCTGATGGAAGGGGGCTAAATAGAATCCTAGTTGATTCGCATTTTCAACTAAGATTATTTTTAAAAGAAATAAACGAAGCGGATAGCGTGCTATTTTTCTCTCAAAAAAAAAAAAAAATTTCCTCTCTGTTCTTCGAGTCTTGCAGAGGCATTTGAGTTAGGAGTGAGTTCTACAATGTTGTTTTTGGTTAAATTACAAAAAATATTTTTGTAAATACTTATTTTTTTTTCTTTCTCTCTCTAACTTTCAAAAATCTACATTTCGCCCTCTTAAAATTTCAGAAATATTTTCGAAAGGGTACGACGTTAATGGAGATGGCAAAATGACCAAATTATCTTTACTTCTTCTACAAAAAAAATAATTTTTTAATATATTTTTGTTATTTTTAAAGACATTTTCGGTATAAATTATAAAAAATGGACGGAATAGTGATGAAACTCTGATGGAAGGGGGCTAAATATAACAACTTGAAATATTGATGGGGTAAAATATAGATTTTTGAAAGTTAGGAAGGAAAAATGAAAAGCAGTATTTATAAGAGGATTTTTTATAATTTAGCTGTTTTTTTTTCCCAATACACACCTACATATTTGGAAAATTTTTGATGCAATAAGTACAAGTTCGAGCATATAAGCTTTTGCAAACAAAACTCTTTAATGTTGATCATAGATCATCACCGAGATAGGTATATATAGTAAAGTGTTTGAAATGCAAAAGGTTTCCACAAAAGCTACAGCTAAACATGATTATTAATAAATTGATAGGACAAAAATTCAACAGCAAAAAATGATAATTATTAGGTTGATAAGATGATTATCACCATACTATACAGTTAATTAACAACCGTATTTTAATGATTACCGTATAAAATCTACAGTTCAGTAAAAAAAATATTAGAAAAAATATAAACAAAAATACAGCAAAGATAATTCTACATTTTGGTGAAATATAATTAATTTAGCTTTTTTTTAAAACTATGGGAGCAAATTGTCAAAAGATACGTGCGAATTTACACAGTACGATCTTATCCAATCACCAAATTAGATTTTTGTGGACCACGACCCGTTGTAGCTCACTACGCGGTTGCGTCCACCTCGCCCTGTGTTGCCTGCACCGGGTGTATAAGTACACTATGAACCGCACTTTTATATAAGGTTTCAAAATTTAAATATAATTTAACCTATGTGATCTAAATTACCTAAAGAACTTATGATTTCCTATGTAGGTTTTTCAAATATCATTGGATATTAAATTTTGGATTTTAAAACATCTAAACTTTTCCCAATGGACTTATACACCCGGTGCAGGAAATGATTTTTCTGCGCCTACCTATCACCCTTATTAATAGTGCTCTCCCTTTCCATTTTTGGTGTCAACTGTTGATCAGCCACGACCACTTCCTCTTCACATGAACACATACACCAAGTCACCAACTAAGGACGTGCTTATTTCTGTATATTTCAGATATTAAATTCGTAATTTTGAAAAAATCGTAAGCGTCAACATTTATTTTTGCGTCGAACTCGGGAGATTACGTGAACTCCCACTCACGATCCTAAGGAGACCAACCTTTCAATTTTGGTGGGATGTGGGGACAAAATCAAATTAACAAAATTTACAAATTCTTCGCTCTCCAACTTTTTATTTCCAAATAGCCACTACCACGGGCATCTCACATATCCAACTATTAAGTTACCGTTTATCGCGATCCACCAAATAAATTTTATAGATGCATAAATTGCAAACACTTTTACTCCGCCGGTACTTTGACCTATAGTTAATGTATTTGTGTTAACAGAACGAAAAATAATAACAGAACCAAATAATAACATAATCTCGAAATCTAAATAATTTATACATAAAATTATAATTTTTAATTGCATACTATATTACTATTTGTGCTCTAAATAATAACAAAAATTGCATTTAGATATTTAGTGTCGTTTACACGAGAAAACGTCTACAAAAAATAACATTTTTTATGATATACAGATATTTTGATTAGTATTGCAAGTCACATCCAGTCATATCATAGAACAATTAGGTTTGAATTCTTAAGACTACAGATTTATACTATTTGCGAGTAGTTCGGTTGGTAAAATATTTAGGGCATGTTTGGTTCACCTATTTTAGACTATGGAATCGGAATGAGATTCATTGATTCCAATGATTGTTGTTTATTTTAAAGGAATCGGATTCCAACTCTCATTCCACTTTGGAATGAGAATGACTAAATCTATTGATGGTCCAATCCGGCCTTGAATACCGGAGTGGCCCATCCCAAGTAAACTACTAAAAATTCTCTTCCACCAACACCTCCCCTCCTCTCCCTTCATCACTTTCCTCTCTCTTAATCAAAACACCATCTCAAAAATTTTAGATTTTCATTCTGATACCCATTCCATTAATGAACCAAACGTCTTGGGATGATTCGTCATTCCATTTTCCATTTCAAAGCAATCCAATTCCATTTTTCATTCCTATTCCAATCGCGAACCAAAAATGCCCTTAATTTCTCTACAATCGATGATTAATTCGAGTACATGTATGGATATACAATCATTTTCCCCCACCACACCAAAAAAAAAAAGAAAAATAGAGAGAGAGAGAGATTTTGCTAGATCAGGTCTATAGACCAGGGTCCACGAATTTGTCGTCCAAGTGGCACTAGTGGGGTCCACTCTGGCGAGGCTTTTTTTTTCCCGCAAGTTGACGAGTGGGACAAAGGCGTACGTACGTGGCCAAAAAGATTTTTCACACGACTTTGACATTTTCACAAAGTCAACGCAGCCTAACAGTGGAAGAACCTTATATATATATATTGCGACTGCTAAATTTGAAAATGGAGTATCACAGAAAATCCAACCACACTCAAAAACCCAAATAAAAAAAAAAGTCAGCGCCTACGGTTCTATTAAAAGCGTGTAGAGAAAAACGGAGTAGTTGTACGTGTACTCGGAAAATCGACATAGTTTGTTCATGGAGGTGAACGACAACTGGGACTGGGATCTCAACGCAGTGGTGAGAAGCTGCTGCTTCTCTACACCGCCCGCGGCGACCACGTTCGATCCGTTTGCCTCGCTCCCTACGCCAGTTAGTGAAGAAGAGTTCGCGAACGAAGAGAAAGAGGAGCTTTTGTGTTTGTCTGAGATCGTGGGGGGAAATCAAGTATCTTTTGTCGAGCATGATGAGCTCTGTGAGCCATTTTTTCTTGATATTGACCACGAGAAGCTGTTTCAGAATCCGGAACTAATGGTCTCATTTTCCACCACCACGACTTTGAAAGAAGGGTCGCAGCAGAGTACTCATCGGACTCTCGCTCGTAGTCCCCGTCCCAAAAGAAGGTACATAACTGGAGTTTGGTTAGTCGGGAAGTATAGTTCTAAATTGATGCGACAATTTCATTTGTGAACTCGAGTTTTCGAAACCTAATTTACATTTGCACCTCGCTACGCTTGTCTCGAACCAAACAATCTTTGATTTCTACTAACTTGGTAAAAGCCTCCAATTAAATCGCAGTCGAAAGGAGCACAAAAGAGTCGTGTGCCACGTCCCCGACGATGGCCTCTCTCCCGACCTATGGTCGTGGCGAAAATACGGCCAAAAGCCCATCAAGGGCTCTCCTTATCCCCGGTAATTTTTACAAACTACTCAATTGCTTCTCTTATTCACAAATTCTAAGCGAATTCTGATGTTTTTCAGTTCTGAGACCAGGGGATACTACAGATGTAGCAGCTCGAAAGGGTGCTTGGCGCGAAAGCAGGTCGAACGGAGCCCGACGGACCCGACGGTGCTCGTTGTTACATACACGGCGGAGCACAACCACCCTATGCCGACCCACCGCAACTCCCTCGCGGGAACCACACGCCAAAAGTTTCCTCCTCCTCCTCCTCCGCCCGTCCCCTCCTCCGTCTCTAATGGTAACATGCCGTATTGGAGCCCGAACTCGTTATCGGCGGAAGAAGTAGTGTTCTCGCCGATTGCAACTTCCACGGCTAGCGGACGGAAAGAATTAGGCGAGGAGATGGATGTTGATGATATGTTGTTTGTGGGGATGGATGGGACGAGAGACGCGGCGAGCATGGAGCCCTTCTTGTGGAGAAGGTAGGATTCGGACCGCAATTTTTGTGCTCGACGCCATGGTTGGACACAGCAGCAGCAGCAGCAGTTGAAGAGCTAATTATTTACAATACAGAATAGAATAGTTCATAATTTGCTTTTGGATCTTAAACTTAGAAAAAAAATACTAATCGTAGGACTGGGTCCTTTCACTTGACTGTGCGCAATAAGAGCAGGCAAAGTAACTTTGGTTCTTTTTTTCTTTGTGCGCTAGATTAGTGAACATGGAGAAAACGAAGAGATACTAATCTAGTTATGTACCAGATAGATTATGTATGTTTCACTTCAAATTTTGATAATCTAGATGCAATTATGGTATGTGATATGGTATTGTAATTTATGAAACTAAAAAGACGAAATGCAAATACTCCAATTGGGCCAACCATATACCGTACATGGCGTAATAAAAAATTATGGGCTTGTAAGTGGAATTTTGTCATTTTAAATTTGTACAATTTGAGGTTTGACCTGTGGCCCAATGAATCGGGCCTTTTCTCGGCCCAAAATATTTTAAGGGCGAGAATAGAGATGTTAATGGATACAGATACCTAAAATTTTATCCGAATCCGAAGCCGAGCATAGTGGATTTACCCGATGCTACATAGATATAATTTCGGATATGGATATCAAAAATAAAAACCCGAACGGATATAGATTCGAGTATAGATTTTGATTGTATCCGATCCGAACGGAACCTGATACGAACCCGAATTTATTTTACATTATATATAATATATATACAAATGTTTGATGTTATATTTGAATCTATATTTTAAAAAATTTAACTTTAATATAATATATTTTGAAATATTGAAAAGAGAAATAATTGTTTAGAAAAATATTCGAGAAAATTGGTTTTCTGCTGAAAAAATATTTTTCATTCATTTAGTTCTCGAAAAAATTAGTTTTCTGTACAATTTTTTTTAGATTTTATGAAAAACTATCTTTTTTTGCCTTTCAAATTTTTTATTCGAAAAACACGAACTAATGTTTTTCCCAAAATAATAATCCATGATTGTCCAACAAACCAAACACCACCTTAACATTGCTTTACAATGTAATGTTCCTTACTTCCAACTATTAAAAAAAAAACAACTTTAAAAAAGAAAAAAGAGAAAACATAATGTTCCTTGCTTCCACAGTACTAAAGTTATTTAAGTGAATGAGATAAGAACTTAAATAGATACATATATGGATATATATTCGAATATCTTGTTAATATTGGTAGGGTATGAGTGTTACAATATATTTTTATAAACAAGGCTAATATTTTTTTTAAAATTTCTCCCATTATCTGAAATAATCCATGTGCATAAAAAATTATTTTAGCGTTTTTATCTTTTTTGCAATTGCCTTGAATAGGTCAGAACATTAAAATAATTATTGAAGTCAGATAAGAAATCTTAATCTAAATCACAAATTAATTAATTCTTAAATATATATAGTTGATAAAAAAATATTTTAAAAAATATTATAAAATCCATTACTTTAAGCATGTAATTGGAATCTAACAAGTAACAACCTGGATATTTATTCTCTACTACAGATTAATCCTGGACCAGGTTCACCACGTCATCCATGGACCGCACTAAGTATTGACCGCCCATTCGGGCCTTGTAAAATCTCCATCGCCCATCAAATTCCTTTACTTTCAAAAATTACAAATTAATTCCTTTACATACGGTGAGGATATCGAGGAGGAGAGAATAGAGGGTGGATGATGTGTTGTCCACAGATGACGTGGTGAAGTCGGTCTACGGAAAAGCTAAAATGTTCGCTTCCTCCGCAGTGAATTGGGTAAGCAAGGAATTTCAATGAATTCTTTTCAGGCCGAATTTTTGCAAAATTACTGTATCGAATAAGATTTAAAATTGCATCCAAATTCGACTAGACATAAAATTTTAAATCTAAAACCAAATCCAAATAGAAAATAAAAAACTACAACGTACAAATAGATGTTAATATTTTTTTAGTTTCGAATTTCGGATAGAATAGAAACAAAAAATTATGCTCGAAATTAAATTTGTATAATAAAATGCTGGTTTAATATTAAATAAATTTATTTTGTTCGGGTTTGGATTCGGGTAAAAGTGTTGGATATTCACGCCCATTCACATAATGTATACGGTAAACCTGGGTGAATTGCGAGGAACTCTCTAGAATCTCTCCAATCCAAAGTCCTCTTCTAATTCTACTAATTTTCCTCTTCGCTCGCATTCGCACTTCTCTTTATATATTCCTTTTCCTTCGAGAGTCCTCTTCATCGGTCTCTCTCCCTCGTTCTCTCTCTCTCTCTCTACTTCTCTCTCTCTCTCTCTCTCTCTAGAGCTCGAGCTCCCTCCCATGGCGTCGGATCTGGAGAAGAGGGCGAAGGAGGCCTTCGTCGACGACAACTTCGACCTAGCGGTCGATCTCTACACGCAGGCTCTCGACGCCGAACCCCAAAACGCCGATCTCTACGCCGATCGCGCACAGGCCAACATCAAGCTCGGCAACTTCACCGGTAATGCTACCTCGAATCCCTACTCGATCTTTTAGGGTTTCGCTGTTCTCTGTTCTCCGTGTCTTTGTCGTGGCGCGATTGCTTTCCTTGGTTAGTTGACTCTGTGTTGCTTTGCGATTTCCTTTGATTTGTTGTTATTATTAGTTATTTTTTGAAGATTTTTCTGCAAATAATGGATTGAGCAAAGTGTAATTTCTGGTTGCGGTGGCGAAGATCTTATATAGTAGTGTTACATGTTCGATGATTGCTTGTTAGATCTTCAATTAGGTATTACTAAGGAATCTTATTGTCTCTTTGTTGGAGTGATTGAAACGATTATCGTATCGTAATCTCTGATTTTTTAATTTTTTTTAAAAGATCTCTAATTTGAGTATAATTTAACATCTTTTGCTTGCTGTGTTGGATGTATATATGAAAACACTGTTCTGTAGTAGCTTAGGCTTTTAGAGGGTAATTGTTGTTTCACACGGTATTAGAGTAGGAGTTCCTTTGTTTAAACCATACTTGACACATTTGTCTTTTAATTTAGAAAAAAGGAAAAAAATACAGCCATAAATTCAGTATCCATGTCAAGGGCCTAACTAAAAGTCATGAGCACAAATATGAGGGGGAGTGTTGAGTATGAATATTAAAACATAATTCTGTTTAGAGCGTTCCTTGTCCCCAAGGAATATTTCTGGTGGAAAAATGCACATTTTTTTTAAGAGAGAAGAGAACTGTCAGGAGTGAATAACATATTCAGGGTAGGTAATTAACTTGAAAGCGGATATTCTGCTCGATATTTTAGAGTGACATTTAAGAGATTTTTCTAAGAGCTGCTCTCTAACTTTTGCTTTAGCTTCATATGGGAGCATTAATTGATAGTTTTTTTAATTTTTTTGCATTAATTTGTTGTGCAGAGGCTGTGGCAGATGCAAATAGAGCCATTGAGCTGGAACCTACAATGTCCAAGGCTTATTTACGCAAAGGGTCAGTGCATTTTGTCATTGGTGCTATAATCATTTATGGTTTCCTTCCTGTCTTTGCTTTCCATCTTTGTAAAAAACATGCACAGTGTGGTAGTGGGTAAGGAATTTTGTTCAGCAGATGCCTCCTTTTTTTTGGCCGATATACTCTGTATTACGCACACTTCTAAAAGCCTCACGTGTCGGACACGGACATGCGCATGTCTGTGTCGGACTCATGTCTAACATGGAGATGCCATGAAGGTGGGTTCGACGCTGGTCCTTAAAAAAAAAAAAATATATATATATATATATCTACTTTTATTTTACTTCTTTTTTATGTATTTATAATGTAAGATAATAAATATTTTGTTTTTTTGATGGATGCATACAAATTTTTTCTTGACAATATAACTAAATTATGTATGGCAGAAAATTTCTTTCCTTAATTATATGAACTATCAATGAAAATTTTATTAACTTTTGTTTGTATGAAAAATATAGTAATACTTTAGCAAAATTAACTATTTATATACAATAAATATATATTGTTAAACTAAGAATATTATGTTTTATTAGCGGTATCCATGCTGTGTCTGTGTTCTAAATTTTTGGAAGCTGTCGAGTTGCAGTGTTCTAGTCGTGTCGTGTCTCGTGTCAGTGTCCGTGACGCCTAGCTGATATGACAACTCGAAGAAAGAGGAGGATCACTTTTCTCTTTCTTAACCTGCCTTAGCTAGGAATCCCATATAAAATTTCATATAGCATTATTTATGGAAGGTTTTAATATTGCTCCATGAAATTTTGGATCAGAATATAACAATTTTCCAATGAATGTGCTTGTTTATTTTTCTTTATTTTTCGTTGTCACGTGATGCTGGTTAAATCACACTTTCTTGAGAGGTTCCTCCATGAAATTGAGAAATTGGGTTGTGTTTTAGCTAATACAAGTTCCATGCCTAATAGTTGAAAATGTTGGCACTATGATGTGTCTGTGCGTCCTTTTCCTATCATGTTAATGCTCTCATCTTCACATTCTATTGTGGTTCATTCTTGCATTTTTCTCTATGTCAGCTTTCTACCCTGTCTTCATATATCTACGAATCTATTTCCTATTATGGTATCTTACTTTCTACACTTATCATCTTCAACAGCACTGCTTGTATCAAACTCGAAGAGTATCAAACTGCTAAGGCTGCCCTTGAAGCAGGCTCCTCTTTGGCCCCTGGTGACACAAGATTCACTCAACTAATAAAGGAATGTGAAAAGCGCATTGCAGGTATTTTGCTTGCAACTTGTTTTCTTATCTGTTTTAGCAGTATGACATGTCGAAACTCTTAGTAGTTGAAAATACTTATTAAGTCCTCAATCTCCGCTGGAAAATACTTATACAAACTAATGTATTTTATGAGACCAACTTTTGAAACATTTAATCATAATTCTGTAAATATGTTTTGTGGACTCATTTCTTAATGCTTGTAAGTTGATTTTCCGATAGTCAACTAGGTCCTTATAGCTTAAGTTAAGCCTAGGCCAATTCCTTTGTATTTAGAACCTGCTTTCTGAGATACTTCAACATTATTAACTCATAGAGATGTTCATCTAAAAAAGATGTATCACCTTATGTTGATCTAGATCAAGAAAATTTAAGCAGGCTACCGATGCATTTTGGAGGTTACATTGAGTCGTTGTTTTTTTCGGTAGTAAGAACAGCAGAGTAACAGTGCAAGTATTCACTTGTACTGAGATTTAATTTGTAGTAGTAAGAAGTGATTTGGTATACTTTTGTTGTTTCTTGCTGATAGTCTATGCGAATGTTACTTCATATTGGATCTTAATATCTACTTAGAAGGTGCCTCTTCTATGTGCTTATGACTTCAATCAGAGGGCACAAATCTACTTTTACTGTGGTAGAATATATATCTTGTTATCTCATCTACTTATGTTTTAATTCTTGTTGAGCTTATCGATGAACGCCTTGTTACTGGTTAAATTCACGGAATGCTTCATTAAAAGTTAGTGGCTTCTTGTATATATGATTAAACAACTTATCACCAGAAAACAAAAATCTGCGGGTTACATTTGCAAATTGGAGGGACATTCAAGGTAGGACTGAGTAATGCATTCTTATGGCATGACTGGGCAGTTTTCCCCCCTCCTTTTTTTGAACAAAATAAAAAAAAACTGCTCCATTCTTCTCTTAAGGAGTTCATGTTATGTGACTTTATGATTGTTTTTCTTTTCAAGGCCAAAAATAAAAATAAAAACCTTGTAGTTATATGGACTCTTTCATGAGGCAGCATATTGTTGTCCGTCTGTCTTCATACGATATATTCTGGTTTTATGATATACTGACTGATGATTAGCTGATTATATGTGCATCTAATGAATTATATGTATATCTGCAGAGGAGGCTGGTAATGTGCCAGACAAACAAATGGAGGGTCCAAGTGAAACTTCTTCAGTCGTTACTACGACTGATAATGTGAAGGCCTCCGGACCTGCAATTGATTCACAATGCCAGCCAATGGTGGAAGCCCCAAGCAAACCAAAATACAGGTACTGTAGGTACTCTCAATGACTTCTTAGTTGATCTTTTTGTCTAATTGCCATGAAGGGTTTCTCCGCATTTACTGATGCATCTTAGTCAACGAGTTGGTTTAAACTTTACATATCTTGTTTTAGTACCAATGTGAAACATTTCTGCAAATTTGTGGTCAATTTGGTGCCTTCAGCTTTTTCTTTTTTTCTTTCCTTTTTCTCTTTTGAAACCTTACATTGATTGTACTTATTATTATTTAATATATGTCAGTGCATCTATTTGAATGCAGTTGATTCAATTATGCATTACTGTTGTTGCTTCTGGACAATCTTATAATCCTGTCTGATTGCATAATGGAAACATCCTATTGCTGTAGCGTCACTTCCTTTCAAAACCATTTCTCATAGACTGCTCAAAGGGTGAACAAAAATGTAATCAGGATTGTGTTGCATCGTTGATATGGGTTGCTCTCTAAGAAATTCGGTTTTCCTTTTCTTGCTTTGTTTATATGCCTTAGAGCTGTTCAAAACAGGTCATTGAGAAGTTGGTCTTGTATTGCAGATATGATTACTATAATAGTGCTACTGAGGTTGTTGTGACCATATTTGCGAAGGGCATTCCAGCTGAATACGTGACTGTCGAGTTTGGTGAACAAATAGTATGTTTCTCTTAGCCTACTATTTACCATATTTTGTTTTATTGTGGTTCTATCCAGTTTGCTTTGATTTTTCCTAATATTGGCAAATTCATTTTCTTCAGCTAAGTGTCTCAATTGATATCCCTGGTGAGGAAGCCTACCATTTTCAACCACGGCTATTTGGAAAGGTATGAAAGTTTCACCTTGTTTACATAGGGGATCCTTTCTGAAAGCGATCCACGGCCTCTTCCTTCTGTCCATGGGCTGTTGTAAAATAGCTCCATTTGCTGATTTTCAATGCATTTCTACATAAGTTCTTTCTGCTATTATTCTGTAATTTAGGGAAATATATCAACTGACTTCACCTCTATGATTGTTGTTGTTTTTGCATGTGAAATTAAATTCTTTATGTCTTTTTCAATTAGAATTGAGTATGTTTACATAATTATATATACAATAGTTTTGCTTTTCCAGAGAATGTTACCTTTTGATCAAGCTCAAAAGGGCAGCTGGACATAGTTGTATATTAAATTGACTACTTTATGCATGTTGCACGGTAGAGCATATACACTTGGAAGATGGCTGCTTAGCTTCCTTTTACAGTGCCATTGTTTGCTAATCATTTCATTTTTTTTGAAAAATATCAGTTTCTTTCTCTCTAGAGAGAGAGATATGAACAAATTAAACACCTCAACCCACACGCAGGCACCGAAGTATTTTCTCTCTCCAAAATTACAAAATGCTGCTAGGAAGTATTTTCCTTTTTTCTTTTCTCAATTTTTTCCTCTGAAGTATCATATAGATTACCTTAGATATTTAAGCGTCCCAAAGTTGTGGTGTTTAACATTTGAATGTTTTTCTGTTAGACATCTTGCTATTTTTTCTTAAAAGAAATTTCTTCCATTGGCTGCACAAAACAGATTGTACCTGAAAAATGCAAGTATCAAGTCTTGTCTACAAAGATAGAGATTCGTCTCTCAAAAGCAGAACCTGTTACATGGACATCCCTGGAATACAGTGAAACGAAGTCTGTACCACAAAGAATAAATGCATCACCAGGTATTTCCTTTGGTTTTTATCTATTTCTACCTAACTTGATGGCTATGCTGTTGACTGTCATTTACAAACAGTTTATATGTAACGAAAATATCAGTCATGTAAGTCCTTGTGATATTATACAAGTTCCTTTTTGTGCATGTGCATGTGATCACCTTTTCGGCAACTTTGAAGTTGGTTGTATGTACAATATTATGTTTAAAGGCTACAACTCAATTCCTTCACTTCCCTAATGACAATTTTCCTGTTTGCAGCTGTAAAATCCCAGAGGCCTGCTTACCCATCTTCAAAAGCAAAAGTTGATTGGGATCGGCTTGAAGCTGAAGTTAAAAAGCAGGTATAGCTTGCACTTAAACAGAACCGCCGACCTCATTTGTCTTTAACATGCATATACATACGCTCAGATGCTTTTCATTTATTTAGCGTGTCTCCTACAATCTCTCGAATTGCTTGTTTGATTGTATTGCAGGAGAAAGAAGAGAAGCTAGACGGCGATGCAGCATTGAACAAGCTCTTCCGTGACATCTACAGCGATGCTGATGAAGACATGAGACGGGCGATGCTGAAATCTTTTGTAAGATAGATACCTCATACCTCTAATTTTATATACGACAAATAGAAATTTTCCTTTTCACATATGAGGGATTGGCCTTGCTTCCCCTGATATGTCACCCAGGGAGCTTATTATGCGTTTTTATCATATATGCTATATGACGAGGTTGTCTTGTTAATGCAGGTGGAATCAAACGGTACGGTGCTGTCGACAAATTGGAAAGATGTGGGTACGAAGAAGGTGGAGGGTAGCCCCCCTGATGGTATGGAGATGAAGAAATGGGAGTACTAATGCTTTTGCTTATTGGGCACAACGACTTGTACATTTTTGAGTTATGCATCAAGAAAACTTCTTAATTTGTAGTATTGTGGGTTAGCATTCTTGGACTGTTTGCTTCTAATTTTGTGTAGTTGAAACTATGGAGATTATAGAGTTTCGTTTGCAGAATTGTTAAGATGTAACGTTAACGAACAAGAAGTGTTTCGTGAACTTAATTCATTTCGTTTTTATACGTTATATGTTTTATAAGTACGGGGCTGTTTTCGCCTACTGGTGTTGCATGGCTCAAGGATCACCTCACTGAGAATTTGATCCCTATAAACTACGTGGTTTGGAGGCGTGTAAGTATACCGTTCGGTAATTAGGAGTTTTGTCGGCGTTACAAAAATTAAGCAGGTGACAATAACATAGCCCTTCATACCAGCATAGATTAGAAGATTACAAAATTATATCTTTATATTTTATCTTCAACGATTCGGATGATTGTCGCATGCTATAGTGTTTTGTTTTATAAGGAAAAGAAATTGTAAAAAGGGCAATGTAAATGCTTGTTAGACGGCGATCTATAGAACCAGCAGAGTTCTTATTGATTTCGTTATTACAAAAGGAGAGTAAAACAAACAACAAAGACGAGCGCAAGAGCCCCGTGGTGCGTGCGTGAGTGAGTGAGGGATCAGAACATGTCTTTGAGGGTGGGGAGCTTGAGCTCGCCCTCGGTGGAGAGGGGAATGGTGAAGTTGCCGACGACCGGGAGGTCGATGGTGAGGCCGACGTCGAGGTGGTAGTCGATGTCCCAGTCGCGGCCGACGTCCCTCATCAGCGAGATCAGGAAGTCGTACGCCAGCTTCACCGGCACCTCAAGCTTCGTCACCTCCCCCGCCGCCGCTATCCATCCCGGATCCGCCATCGTCCCCGACGCTATCACCCTGGATGCCCATGCAATGATGCAATGATGCAATGATGCAAATGCTCGTCCTCATGCTCTCGTGTTATATATATATATATATATATATATATATATATATATATATATATATATATATATATATATATATATATATATATATATCGTGCTTTCAAGAGACCTGAAGAGATCGATCGATCTGATAGCAGGAAACGGCTGATTAATTACCTGCCGGCGCTCTTGAGGGTGTAGGAGAGCTCGCAGACGGGGAGGCGGTAGGTGTAGGGGTTGGTGACGGAGACCTCGCTGTGGAGGGTGACGGCGTCGCGGCTCATCCCCTTGAACGACATGTCCGTCAGCGACGCCTCCGGCTTCGGTATCTGCGCGATCTTCTCCGCCACGAACCCCTTCGCCTTGTCTATCATGCTCGCCATTCTTTTCCTTCTTCTTCCTTCTTCTTCTTCTTCTTTTGATATTGGAGGCAGTTGGCTTTAGAGAGAGAGAGAGAGAGAGAGAGAGAGAGCGTGAGATCTGGGGAGGATGAAGATGAAAGGAGAGGAGAGAGAGACATATATATATTATAGGAGTGGGGGAGTGGGGGAGGGGTCGGGGACGAGGCCTGCCCCGATTCGCCGACGCACGGAGCGGAGGTCACGTGGAATGCGGAGTGGGGCCCCGCGCGCGGGGTTAGAAGTTAGAACTTGGAAAGGTCGGTGCATTTTTGTCTTGAGAGAGAGGCAGAGTTACTCCCCGGTAGACATATGTTGCGTTGATTAATTCGTAAAATCTTATAATAACGTTAGCGCAGGAGCGGCGAAATGCCACGAAGAAGGCCCTGCTAAATAGGCAACCATCGACCGACCTCCACGAAAACACTAGGATAGATCGATCACCCCTAACTCACTCCTATATAATATATAATAATAATAATAATAACAAGCCCACTTATTAAAAACGCCGCTAAAAATTATGAATTAAGCCCGTATTACACCCTATCTATCCCGTAAGTAAAATAAAGCCCAGTTTAGGCCCAACAAACCTTAATCCAATAAGCTACGTGCCAACTCTAGGATTCCCGCCCGGCCCAACCCCCTCAAAGCGACCCTACACCAAACAGCCTGAAGCGAGTAGAGTAACTAGAGTTTTAGAGAAAAGTAGCATACTATCTGCTTCTTTATTTTTTTTAACATGAATTTTGCTCAAAATATAAAATAGTTAGGCTTCGAACTTCGAAATTTTTTTTTGCCACCTGTTGGGTTTTCTAAAACATATAAGAGGATGTTTTGAACTACGCAAAAACCAAACTAAGCCTAAATATATATATATATATACATTGAGCAATGCGCTCGTTGCAATGTGCCCGTCAGATCCATTTGCATCATCCCTATTTATTAATAAACCAAAAGAAAAACACCTTGAAATAACTACCCGACAAACATCTTAAAAACAATCTTTAATGAAATAATAATAATACTTACCTCATAACTATCTCCAAAAAAATAAAAAAAAAAGAGAAAATTTTAATTCCAACACTTAATCAGTAATGAGCACTAGCAAACAACACACTGTCGCTCTCTTTCTCTTTCTATATTTTTTTTCCCTTTCCTTTCACGGTTCACCCGCGCCATGGCGGAACTTGCACGCCCTAGCAAAAGAAAGCAAGGATACTTCTCCTTTACTTCACGCCTAAATATATATACTTTCCCTATCAAATATTATCATTTACTCTAGAAAAATATAAATATATATATATATATATATATATATATATATTTTTTGTTATCTTTTGTATCTCAAAATTATCATACTATTCTTGTTTTTGCATTCACATGCTAATTAGATAACATAATATAATATGCGCATTTTTTCTATCTAGAACAGCTGATGTAGTTGTAGGATTTGTTAATTGATTTGTTTTTAAAGGCAATGTTATGTTACATGTACACCTATAGACTAGATGTAAGATCATATTCCATGCTTTTCAAAGTTCTTCTTCTCTCTCAAATTTTATCAACTTTTTTTTAATGAAAAAAATCCATTTGAATTTTTATAAATTCTATGATTAAAAGGGTATAAAATTTACACTTATATATATATATATATATAGAGCTAGTCTCCTATACTATCTATAGTACCGGGGCTTCGGTACTATAGTTGTTTTTTCGATCTTAGGGTGTTCAAATCAACGATCCACACCGTTGAAACTGATTTAGGATATTTGAAGTTCTTAGAAATAAAATTTTATAATTTTTCGACGTAGTTTACTTTGTGATCAAACCGTTTCAAAATTATCAAATTTCAATGGTTATTATGGCGAGTTTGTAGTTTAACGGTGGAGAAGAATCTAAATTTATTCAAATTTTGATAGAAAATACTTTAAACTATATAGATCAAGGTCAACATCCTTGATCTTGAATTCGAAACTCCTATACTCAAATATTAAGGATTATTCAATTTCCACCGTTCATTTTGACATGATTTATTTACTAAGTAAACGATATCGAAAAAAATTAAAATTTTATTTCTAAGAACTTCGCATACCATAGATCAGTTTCAACGGTGTGGATCGTTGATTTGAACACCCTAAGATCAAAAAAGCAACTATAGTACCGGAGCCCCGGTACTATAGATAGTATAGTAGCCTCATTCTATATATATATATATATATATATATATATATATATATATAGAACTATGCTACTATATTATTAATAGCACCAAGTCATTGATGCTATTAGATTTTCGGTCATTGGATTAAGGAATGTACGGTTAGAATGATAGTGATCCCCTAGGGTTGAGTGAGTGGTTGGTTGAATAGTATGATCTAACAGATGAAAATAGTCAAAAGGATAAATCTAACGGCAGAAAACTTGGTAGCACCAAGTGCTTGGTGCTATTAATAGCATAGTAGCCGGACTATATATATATATATATATAATTATGCTACTATACTATCGATAGTACCAAATTTATTATATGATAAATGCTATATGTATAACTATATATATATAGAATGATGCTACTATACTATCTATAGTACCGGGCTCCGGTACTATAGTTACTTTTTCGATCTTAGTAGGTTCAAATCAACGATCCACATCGTTGAAACTGATCTAGGGTATGTGAAGTTCTTAGGAATAAAATTTTAGTTTTTTTCGATATCGTTTACTTAGTAAATAAATCATGTCAAAATGAACGGTGGAAATTGAATAATCCTTAAAATTTGAATATAGGAGTTTCGAATTCAAGATCAAGGATGTTGACCTTCATCTATATAGTTTAAAGTATTTTCTATCAAAATTTGAATAAATTTAGATTCTTCTCCACCGTTAAACTACAAACTCGCCATAATAACCATTGAAATTTGATAATTTTGAAACGGTTTGATCACAAAGTAAACTACGTCGAAAAATTATAAAATTTTATTCCTAAGAACTTCAAATATTTTAGATCAGTTTCAACGGTGTGGATCGTTGATTTGAACACCCTAAGATCGAAAAAGCGACTATAGTACCGGAGCCCCGGTACTATAGATAGTATAAGAGACTAGCTCTATATATATCTATGGCCCCGTTTGGTTCGGGGGTTAAAGCGGGAATAACGAAGTTATCCCTGCTATTCCGCCAAACGAAACGAAGTTTGGCCGGAATATTTTATCCCGGTCAAACTTCGTTATTCTCGGTTATTCCGGAATAGCTGTGATAAACTATTCCATCGTTTTGACGGAATAGCGTTATTCCAAGCTTAATTCTAAATTTAATTAAGATTATAAATTTATTTAAACATAAATTATATAAACATAATATATTTAATTAATAATAAAAGAATAAAATATCCAAGCTAGATTTATAGATTATTTAATTAATAATTTATTTATTAATTTATTTACTAATTAACTAGATAATTAATTAACTATTTAATTTATTACTTTAATAAATATTTAATTAATTTTTTGAGTAATTAATTCATTATTTTAATTAATTTACTAATTAAATAATTAATTATATTGTTTAATTAATTAATATTTTGAGTAATTTAATTATTTTCTTAATTAATCATCTGACTATTATTAACTAATTTATTTATTAATTTATTATTTTATTAAATTATTTGTAATTAATTAAATTATTAATTACCAATTAATTTATTTATTAATATTAAGGGTTTTTAGCAATATTCATAATTATTTAGTAGATTAAATAAGTTAAATTATTACTTAATTAATATTTCGTCTTAATTAATTAGATAAAATATTATTGTTTAAAATTATAATTATTCTTATCCTCGCAATTCCAATCAAACCATCCAAACACTATTTTTCTTATTCCCGAGAAAAATCTACTTTTCATCCAAACGCAAAATTGATTTAATCCCCGCTTATACCTCAATTTATATCTATCCCTGGAATAGTCACTTTTTGCTTATCCCCGAACCAAACGATACCATAGAGTTTGACTGGGCTACTATCGGTAGTAAACCGCCCCGTTTACTACCGATTTGTTTTCGATGCTGGAGCTTCCAAATTGACGATCGGCACCGTTGAATATGATCTAGACCATTTAAACTATCTAGAAATCAAATTTTATGCTTTTTTGATATCATTAACCGAACGATCAAAGGGTTACAAAATCTGTAATTTTAATCGCCGATATGGTGTGTTTGCTCGTTTAACGGTATAGAAGAATCCAAATCAACTAAATTTTTGTTAGAAAATTTTTTGAACTATTTAAAATCAGATCTGTACTCTTGATCTTGATTACAAGACTTCTATCATCACTTTTTATAGGATATTCATTTTCAGCCATTCATTTTCTGTTCACTTGATGGACAAGAGAACAATATCGAAAAAGCGTGAAATTTGATTTCCAGATCGTTTGAATGGTCTAGATCATGTTCAACGGTACCGATCGTCGATTTGGAAGCTCCAGCATAGAAAACAAATCGGTAGTAAACCGCTCGGTTTACTACCGATAGTATTCTAGCAAAACTCTATATATATATATATATATATATATATATATATATATATATATATATATATATATATATATATATATATATATATATATATATATGTAAATCTTACATTTCATAGATCCTAAGGTATCGTTTGGTTCGGATATATATATATATATATATATATATATATATATATATATATATATATATGTAAATCTTACATTTCATAGATCCTAAGGTATCGTTTGGTTCGGGGATAAGCAAAAAGTGACTATTCCAGGGATAGATATAAATTGAGGTATAAGCGGGGATTAAATCAATTTTACGTTTGGATGAAAAGTAGATTTTTTTCGGGAATAAGAAAAATAGTGTTTGGATGGTTTGATTGGAATTGCGAGGATAAGAATAATTATAATTTTAAACAATAATATTTTATCTAATTAATTAAGACGAAATATTAATTAAGTAATAATTTAACTTATTTAATCTACTAAATAATTATGAATATTGCTAAAAACCCTTAATATTAATAAATAAATTAATTGGTAATTAATAATTCAATTAATTACAAATAATTTAATAAAATAATAAATTAATAAATAAATTAGTTAATAATAGTCAGATGATTAATTAAGAAAATAATTAAATTACTCAAAATATTAATTAATTAAACAATATAATTAATTATTTAATTAGTAAATTAATTAAAATTAATGAATTAATTACTCAAAAAATTAATTAAATATTTATTAAAGTAATAAATTAAATAGTTAATTAATTATCTAGTTAATTAGTAAATAAATTAATAAATAAATTATTAATTAAATAATCTATAAATCTAGCTTGGATATTTTATTCTTTTATTATTAATTAAATATATTATGTTTATATAATTTATGTTTAAATAAATTTATAATCTTAATTAAATTTAGAATTAAGCTTGGAATAACGCTATTCCGTCAAAACGATGGAATAGTTTATCCCAGCTATTCCGGAATAACCGAGAATAACGAAGTTTGACCGGGATAAAATATCCCGGCCAAACTTCGTTTCGTTTGGTGGAATAGCAGGGATAACTTCGTTATTCCCGCTTTAACCCCCGAACCAAACGGGGCCTAAGATTCACAAAAAAATTTAAATTTTTGGGGGTTTTTTTGTTGTTGATAAAGACAAGCAGAGAATAAGAGTTCTTGGATGAATAAGAAATAAGATATGTATCTAGTCTAGAGGCGTACAGACAGTATTACTCTTATTATATTGAGTCTAATTATAAGAGAATTTATTATCTGTACCAGCATCACATGTAGGCTTTATATGCCACGCCCAATATTTCATACTCAATATTTTAAAATAAAAATCTAATTCAGCATATTCAATCTACAATATTCAAAGAGCCTAATATAAAAATTCATATATATATTTTTAAAATATTATCTTAACATCTAGTCATTTAAAACATTAAAAATAAATTTATTATTAAATTTGTAAGAAATTAGTATATATAAATTTTATAATGTTTGTTACACACAGTTTCTAACTATCATAGATTTTAGGCTAACTTGTACTATTGGTCCTCAAACTTTAAGATCCGGAACATTTTGGTCCTCAAATTTAAATTTATTATAATTTTTGGCTCAAATTTTTTAAATTATTATAATTAAATTCTACAGTCTAATTTAATTGGTTAAATTGTAATACATCATTAATGTTATATTGATGTGATAATTATTAAAATACTATATTAGCGAAATATAAATATCTAGTCAACTAAATTAAAGTATACAACTTAATTATAACAATTTAAAAAATTTGCGATAAAAGTTATAATAAACTAAAATTTCTGGGCGAGAATGTCATGGACCACCACCCCTAGTAGCTATTTAAGGCGCGTTTGATTCGGGTTATGTAATATTACAGAATATTTCGACATATCTGGATATCTTAAATTTCTGAATGAGATTATTTTTGAATGTAAGATACACCCCTTCCCCCCAGTAATATTTTGAGTGTAATCTTACACCTTTCGAAAATCCTACATTACCAAACAAATTACATACAGGATTAACCAAACGCGGTAATCCTGACAAGATTACCCTAATCAGGATAACCCGAACCAAAGGCCCCTTAGTTTCCACGTACGAAATGTACTTATACACCGGGTGCAAGCAAATTTCTATTGAGGATAGTCCTATATAGACAATAGATCCCGACATGTCCTTCGCTCTTCGTTCAACCCCAGAACCCCATGAAACTTATTCCACAATATTTATTTAAATTAATCTCTAATTATCAACCTCACACTCCCTGTTTCTTAGCTCCAAGCCGAATCACACTCTTCCTCTCTCCCCTGTCAATTTAAATGATCCTCGAAGGGGAAAATCCCACAACGGATTCTCCGAATTTGATGTGTTTTAGGGTTTGGTATTTAGCGGGAGCTTAAGATTCGGATCGTTCCTTTTATAAATCGCACGCCCTCGGATTCCTCTAATTCCAAGCTCTTGATCAGTTTTTTTTTTCCCAGGTAGGGTTTTATCTTTCCTCTTTGATTTTGGTTTTTTTTTTTTTTAATAATGTGGAGTCAGCGAAAGATTGGATTTTTACTGTGATCAGTGGAACTGAGCTGATTTTTCTATCAGATTACGCATTTATGCGCCGTTTGAGCATGGTCTAGTTCAATCTAAGTAGGAAAAATCTTAAATATATGCGTAGGATTGCATTTTGAAGCCCCAAAAAGCCCTATTTGGGGAATTTGGTGTCTGAATTGTATCCGTGGGAAATTAAAAAAAAAGACACCTTTGGATCGTTGCATCTATGATTGGAAATCGGGTTTTCAGTTTTGGCTTTTGAATTTCCGAAATATCGGGTGATTTTTGTGCTTGACTTGAGTAGATAAACGTCTGTGAGATCGGGTTTCTTCTATTGCAGATCAAATTTTTGTTTTTGCTTAGATGGCTTATTAACTGAGTGTCTCAATGATCTTCTTCTTTTTTTCCCCCCCCTCTCATTTTCACTGGAGTGTTTCATATAATTGTCATCTACTAGATATTGGGGGTGATTTTGCTGAGAGTTCTCGATTTTGTCCTAGTTACATGGCAGATAAGGTGTTTGTTGAAATGTGTAAGAGAAGTACAGTAGTTGAATATTGGAATATTTTAGAAGATACTTTTGCTGAATTTTATCTGATGGTTCCTGGGGACTTCGTAGTCAGTGGATACGAGTTTTCTGTTAGAAAAGATGCCCGACGACATACTTTTCGCAATCATATACTTTACGCAATTGACATTTCCGTACTCGCGATTCGATTTATTTTGAGCCAGTAACTACTTTGTATAACATTTTGGTGCCAGTAACTACTTATTTTCTTCTCTATATTTCTTATGGTGCTGTGGTAGATATGTTGATGATGAATTTCATCTTGCATGTCCATTAGTTGATTAACTGCGAAGATTTCATGACGACTATTTCAATATGTATAGTTTGTTCATTTTGTTCATCTTTGGCTTCTTATTATTACCTATCGAAGTAAGTTACTTCGTATTTCTTATTCTTATGATTTCATTGCGCAGGGGAAAGCAGATTAGTTTTTCTTTGCCTCCTGTTATGAATTTGGAAGTCAATTGAGCTGCTTATTTTTCAGTGCCATGGAGTCAACCGCTTGCTTCCGCTACTATACTGGTGGTTTCTTCAGCAGTGTGTGGCTTATTCTTCTTCTAGCAATCTTCCTTCAGAATTGCGGCACGGGCCTTTCAGATTCATCGTATTTGATTGGTCTTGGGAGCTATGACATAACGGGTCCTGCAGCTGATGTCAACATGATGGGATATGCTAATATGGAGCAGACTGCCTCTGGAGTGCACTTCAGGCTAAAGGCTCGTGCATTTATTGTAGCCGAGCCAGAGTCAGAGGGCAACCGCGTTGTGTTTGTGAACCTTGATGCCTGCATGGGATCTCAGCTTGTTACAATCAAGGTTCTAGAAAGACTGAAGTCTAGGTAATTGTGGTAAACCTTATTTTGCTTGAGTTTCTACTTGTCTGTTTTGCCACTGACCCACTGTTTAATATTTGGTATTCTTGTCGATCACCATGTTAGATGTCTTACCGAATGCTCAAGTTTCAGTAAGGGGTCATCTTTTCCTATGCAGTCACTGCTTTCGTTTGTTAGTCATAACAAAATTGAGGAAATTTTGAGGAAAAGTTCATATATTTTTATAGATATTTCACTGATGTATTGGTAACCTACTGCCCTAGTTTTCTTTGAATTAGTAGACAAACCTTTGCTTTCTTTTGTGGCCGATCATAGTAGGTATGTGTTTTTCACTCGGTTGCTTGTTTGCACGGAAGGATTTTGAGTTCCCATAGGACATAACATGGCTTATATATGCATGTGACTTAATTTATCTGCACATAGTTGAGACTCTGGTTGGTCTTTATATGATCTAGTGACATACGATTTGTTAAAGTATCATGCAAGACAATTTTACATGCTTAGTATTGATTGTTTAGTCCCCTTTCTGTTGGTGTATCTCACAGCATTTCATCAATATTTGGCAGGTATGGTGATCTTTATAATGATAAAAATGTGGCTATCAGTGGGATCCACACTCATGCTGGGCCTGGGGGTTACCTGCAATATGTTGTGTACATTGTAACTTCTCTTGGATTTGTGCGTCAATCATTTGATGCCGTTGTTGATGGCATTGAGAAATGCATTATTCAAGCTCATGAAAATCTGCGCCCTGGAAAATTATTTGTGAACAAAGGTAACGGAAATCATCACAATTTTTCTGCAATATCATGTTGGATATTACATATTACATTTCAAAGCTATCCAACCTAGTGCAAGAATCAAAACTATTTCTTTTACTTCAAGCTTCCTAATGTGTGGGGTCGTTTTTTGTGAAATTACTTATTTGGTTTTCAGGGGACCTTCTAGATGCTGGAGTAAATAGGAGTCCCAGTGCATATCTAAATAATCCTGCTTCTGAGCGAATCCAGTATAAGTACAATGTTGATAAAGAAATGACCCTGCTGAAGTTTGTAGACGATGAGTGGGGTCCAGTTGGAAGTTTCAATTGGTTTGCAACCCATGGAACATCCATGAGCCGTACAAACTCCTTGATAAGCGGGGACAACAAAGGAGCCGCTGCTCGTTTCATGGAAGACTGGGCTGAACAAAAGGGCTTTCCAAAAGTAATCGAAAATATACAGGCCGACGCTTTTGAGCCTCAAAAGGAAAAAGATCAACTTCCTCGAAGAGTCTCTAGCATAATTCCTAAACCACATGAGGACTGTATGTTGTTGTCTTCTTTATCGTTCTGGTTGCTACTAGTTAGTGCATTACCGTTTGCCAATGATGAAAGGGCATTTTAGCATTTTTGAGTTTTCTATCTCATGTTCAATCTTTTTCCGAATTTTGTCATTTGCAGTTGATTCTTTAATAAAGCTAGCATCATCCTTTGGGGCGTCTGGTGGAAGGCGATTAACAAGTTCTTCGAGTGTTGTGCAGCGTATCAGAAGTAGTCAGCAGAACAAACCGAAATTTGTTTCTGCATTTTGTCAGTCAAATTGTGGAGACGTTAGCCCAAATGTCCTTGGAACGTTCTGCATAGATACCGGTCGCCCTTGTGATTTCAATCACAGCACATGCAATGGGAAGAATGAGCTCTGCTATGGACGTGGGCCAGGGTAGCTTTGCTGTGCTTTCTTAATATCTGTTTGAACTGACATTTTGAGTGGCTTCTTTACTGCGAAAAGCAGAATCTTCAGAAATAGCTTTTGCCATGGCCACAAGCTTAAGTCGGAGCCAAATGCTGCTGCAAAAGCTCTAGCAAATTGGCCCGTAGCCTTTCTAACTCACAAAAATAGTAGTTATTCTGTTGCTGAAATGTTTTAATTTGGTCTCTGGCAGTTACCCGGATGAGTTTGAAAGTACACGACTCATTGGCGAGTGGCAATTCAACAAAGCTGTGGATCTATTTAACACAGCAACTGAACAAGTAGAAGGGAATATCGACTATCGTCATACTTATTTAGACTTTTCACAGCTTGAAGTCACCCTTCCTTCGAAGCAAGTGGTCAAAACATGCCCAGCCGCCATGGGATTTGCTTTTGCTGCAGGAACCACAGATGGTCCTGGAGCTTTCGATTTCCAGCAAGGGGATGACAAGGTTGTGTATCATTCTATTCTCTTTGAGTTTTATTAAATTTTGGTATCATCATCTTTCGAAGAGGACCTATTCAAGCATTTGATCATGGATTTTCTTATGCTTTATTAGGGTAATCCTTTTTGGAGGTTAGTGAGGAACTTGCTTAAAAAACCAGGTAAGGAGCAAATAGCTTGTCAACAGCCAAAGCCTATTTTGCTTGATACTGGTGAAATGACAGAGCCGTATGCTTGGGCGGTAGGTTTTCCTATGTATATAATTCAATATTACATGTTCTAAGCATCATAGATCCATATCATTACAATGTTAAAACCAGCTTAGCATTACCATGCAAGCCGGTCTATCCTGTGTATTTTTGTCGGATTTATTTGTTGGCATTCCCTGCTTTCTATGGGGGTCTACCTTGTTTGGGTCAACTCAATAGGATTGATGGGGTAATTGCGGTTGACTTTTTAACCATAAACATTTTCTGATGCGTTGATAAACTGCATGCAGATTCCTATTGACTTGTCAAATGTGAGATCTATGGCTTAGTTCATATCAAATTAATCTACAAATGCCAGTAGTTGTTTTGTGATTGTCTCTTCTTCTGCTGTTACTTCTAGAAATATCCTCATCTAAGTTTCTTTTTTTGCCCTTGGTGTAGCCTTCAATACTACCAATTCAGATTTTACGGATTGGACAGGTGGTCATACTTTGTGTGCCTGGAGGTATGTGCCTTTGCTTTTCTTAAATATTTTTCAACAGTTCATTCGTACATGCGGAGTTGTTCGTGTCTCAATCAATTTCAGAACCTATCGTGCATGAATTTTACTACAATCTGTTTTAAAAATGCATTAATGAAATGGAGATACTCTTTCTATTATTTCGCTATGTTGAGGTTCTTAACTTCTTGGATGTTAACTTGATCATTTTTCCTTTCCCTTTCCGTATTCTCAAGCAGTGCAAATCGCAAAATGTTTGCGAAACTATTAATGATATTTTTCGTTGCAGAATTTACAACAATGGCTGGGAGGCGTCTGCGTGATGCTGTGAAAACAGTATTAACCAGTAGCAGCAACGGCGAGTTTAATGACAATGTTCACATTGTTATTGCTGGGTTGTCGAACACATACTCTCAGTATGTGACCACTTTTGAAGAGTACCAAATCCAAAGATACGAGGTTCGTACAATTTTAACCTTTACAAAGCATAGATCTGGGTGGAGTGTATAGATGCCGGACATAATGTCGATTCATCTCTAAGGCAAAGAATAACGCAGCAATACGCAAGTGATTAGATCTTAGATAACTATGAACTTTTTCCAACGATTTTATATTAAGATTTTAATTTAAATAATTTAATTTTACTTTGTGAAATAACTTCCTTCAGGGGGCTTCAACGCTTTACGGACCGCACACTCATAGCGCGTACATTCAAGAGTTCAAGAAGCTCGCTGCTGCCTTAGCTGGTCAACATAGCGTTCCGTCCGGCCCACAAGTCCCGGATCTCTTGGACAAGCAAATCAGCCTTTTACCTCCCGTTATTTTGGACGCGACTCCCCTTGGGGTCAAATTCGGCGATGTCAGCGCCGATGTCCCTGAGAACTCATCCTTCAAGAGGGGCGGAGTGGTCAATGCAACATTCTGGTCGGCCTGCCCGAGGAATGACCTTCTCACTGAGGGCACTTTCTCTCTTGTCGAGATTTTCAACAAAAGCAGCAAAAAATGGTTGCCTGCTTATGACGACGACGATTTCTGCTTGAAATTCAAATGGTCGAGGCCCAGGCAGCTCAGTTCCTACAGCCACGCAACGATCGAATGGAGAATCCCGGAGGACACCCCCTCGGGTGTCTACAGGTTGAGGCACTTTGGTGCTTCGAAGAGCCTGTTTGGTTCGATCAGCCATTTCACGGGCACCTCCCGTGCATTCGTCGTGCTTTGAGTATATCCTCCACTCATGTTTTCCGACTTTTTTTTTTTTTTATCTTCATGACAATATGGTGTGCTTTGTATATACCTGCTCTTTCTTTCACCTATGAAATGTATCTTGGTTTACTGTTTGCGCTGTCGAATCGGTTGGTTCGGGTCGATACAAAGACTTGGTTAATTGATGTATAATTTTGAATGTTGAAGCAAATTTGAGCCTTACAAATGCAGCAGTAGATGAACACCTTCATTACTTTTTCATTCTTGTGACAGGTAAATTTTTTGATTTATGTTATCCACCTGCAATCAAAGAGGCAGGTTCCTGAGAAGGGATTAATTTCACTACTATTTTAATTATCTAGTCCAAGAAAGAGGAAATGGTTGTTTAACTAAAGCACATCTTTTCAAGTTTCATAAATATGAGGCAAAAAAGAAACAATTTTTTAAACATAAGCCAGTAGTTACAAAGACTCATTTAGGAACAATTTTGGGGGAATGGCTTTTGAGAGGAACAATCTTATGCTAAAACAGGCAAAAGTTTTTTTTAAAAAAAGGGTGAAAACGTACGAATCCCCTCAACTATAGGCGATTCTTAAATAACCCTTTAAATTATTTTGCTGGATTGACACCTTCTAAATTTTAAGTTTTTTAAGATTCAAAATTTTCAACCAAAAAATTGAAGAGTTTATCAAATTTTTTTTGACAATTTCATTAAATTTAACAGTTTTAATCACTTTCTAGTATATAAAGTTAGATTAATAGATAATAATAGCGAATCGAGCAATTAAGTTTAACAACAAACTAAAAGTTAAAAGGCTGTTAATTCAGAAAATAATAATAATAAAGTTGAGGGGTCAGTTTTGAAAAATATCCCGTAGTTGAGGGAATGATTATTCCATTTTTTTTCCTCTTTGGATTATAACCAAATCAAAACTTCTAACCGTAATAAAATAAAGTTTTTGGTTATTTAACTTAGATGGTGTCTTCATACATATTTACCCAAAACAAAAAGAAAAAAAAAAAGAAAAAAAAAAGGAACTCCTAGCACTAGAATAAAAAGGATGGATGGACAAATGGCTTTTGAAAAGCAAAAGTGAAGTGTTTTCTTGTCCTTCTCAATGTGAATGTTAACTCTGTGAACAACTATTGTCTATTCAACAAGTCATTTATCCTTTTACTTGAAACCATTTAAAGTGCCATCCATGTTAATTTCATTTGTGGAAAGTTTAGCAACATTATCTTTCTTGTCCTGTCCATGTCTTTTAGTTTGACAACATAAAGAGTAACACTTTAATGTTCATGCCATGTAAAGCAATATTTATGAACCAACTTTAAATTTGTTAGGTTTTTGTCCCCTAGAAAACATTTGTTAAGGTTATGTAATGCTCTTCTATGAATCTTAAGATTGCGAAAACATAAAACAAATCTTTTCAATCCCAAAAGAGGAACATGCTGATTCAAGGTCCTAATAGCAGAACTAATTGGGAGTTTAGTTTGGCACCATTTTTGCCGAAAAAGAATCTTTCGAGAATTGAGAAGTATTAATATCAGAGCTACTCTCATCTACTCCGTGGACGGTCATAATAGGATTTGATGTAATACAACCTTCCATCATAGTAACATGACTCAAATTGAGTTGAATTTCTTGACCCCTATTTTGTCATGTTTAACAAATAACAAATAAGTGACCCGGGGAAGAGAATAAAAAGTTTAACTTTGTTGTCGGCTATCTGGTGGGTTGTTTGGACAGAGAGGAACGATATTATCTTCCGAGCGAAACTCCCCAACCCTTTCCGATCGCTGGAACGTGTCAAACTTCTAACGACCACTTGGAACGAGCTCCACTGATTGCTGATCTCATTCTTCGCTTCCACACTTATTTCACTTTCTTTCATTTTCTCTTTATTCTAATTTCCTTCTTCACTTTTTTTTTCTAAATCTTTCTTCTCTCTATCTTTATCTTTTTCTTCAGAGGCCTTAGCTGCTTCCATCTTGTATGCTTAGTTTATTTTACCTAATGAATGAAGCGGGTAGCTCGCTACTTCTTTCTCAAAAAAAAAAAAAAAAAAAAAAAAAACAAATAAGTGACCTGAACTGAACCCAAACTGGGTTGAGTTGGCTTGTGTTTTCAGTTAAGCCAAAATTCATCCATCATGTATAGAAATTTTTACATACAAGGATAATTTCACTGCTCATCAGCGATGGAATTCATCCACGTCGTCCAATCGCAGCTGATGAACGGTGGGATCAACGCTCTCCTTCTCTCTCTCTCTCTCACTATATCTCTTTTTGTCTCCATTATCACATGCAACATCAAATACATAGAGATTACAGCAATCTAATAATCCTTTCCTAACCCATTAAATCGATTGTAATCTTAGACGCTCAGATAGGCTCTAATGCTAACCCCTAAGCATTAAAATAGGAAGAGTCAGGGTACCTTCCACCTTTCTTTTCCTTTAGTTCAGTTAATCTAATCTTTTAGAAAAGGCTAAATTATAATTTTGGCCGTCAAATTGTAAGTCGTCGTACCTCAACCATTAACTTATTATAATTTTTAATTCAAAATTTTAAATTATTATAACCAAGTCTCACAATCTAATATAATTAAAATATTAACGTATTAGCATACTTTAATATTATTTTTATATTAGCAGTACATTAATATTTAATCAGATAGATTGAATAGTAAGATTATAATAATTTGAGGATAAAAAAATATATAGTTTAGGCTTTAGAAAATTAATTTTAATTTCTTCCTGTCTTTAACAACTAGTCTAGCTTCCTCTAGTCAAAGCTTTTACTACTACTTTGGCCTTTATCTCTCAACTTTTCTCCTTCCCCCACAAGTAAACAAAAGTTATCAAAAGGAAACAAAAAGGAAAAGAGCCCCCAAAAAAAAAAGAAAAAAAGAAAAGAGAATAGGACTTCTATAGCCGACGACCTAAGTATGTAAACCCAGAGAGAGAGAAATAGTAAAAGATGTATTTAAGTAAAAGAGAGAGAGAGAGAGAGAGAGAGAGAGAGAGAGAGAGAGAGAGAAAGCAAAGGCTGCGGCAGCTTCTAAATTAATGAAAAGAAATTAAGCATCAATTCCAATGCCCAAGGAATCATTCACATCTTTGTCTTTCCTAAATGAGTGTTGAGAAAAAGAAATTATTGCATGCACCATGTACACCATACACCTAACTCCTATAAAATTTTAACATGTTCTAAGGTGCAAAGCAAATCCTTTTTAGTGTAGTATCAAAAGCTAATTCTAAACTCCTTTTCTTTAAAATTTATTATTTTATTTGATATCATCCCTGGTCGCATGCCCCGACTCACGCACATGATGAGAGCATTAGAGCCATAAAAAGAAGGGAAAAGTTCAAATATTATTCATGTAGTTTCGTACTTTCTCACTTTAGTGTCACGTGCTTTAAAGTGTATTACTTTAGTACCCTGCGATTTTATTTTTTTTATTTTTTTTGTTAATTTTTTCGTTAAATCAGTGAGAAAGGTAAAATCACAGAGTACTAAAATGAATATTCGGTAAACTAGAGATGGATTATTTGAAGTTTTTTTATATGATTTAACGAAAAAATTAATAAAAGGAATAAGAAAAAGAGAAAAACGAAACAATAAGGTACTAAAGTGACACACTTTAAACTATAAAATACTTAAGTGAAAAAATGCGAAACCACATGGGTGGTATTTGAAGTTTTTTTAAAAAAGAATTTGAATTTGGAGAACCTCTGAGATTGTGTTTTTTTTTTTTTGACACAGTTTGATTTGATAAAAACACAGTCCATGACCATCCTAAACATTATCGGTCGTTAAAATTTTAAAACTATTTGACATAATCTCAATAATAGCTTATTAGTCAAAACATACAGTATGTCTCTCATATATCCGAACTCTCAAAATATTATCATAGACAAAATTACATAAATTTTTTTATAGATATTCGTTTTTTACTTTTTTTTTCTAACTTTTAAAAATTTATATTTTACCCGATCAACATTTCAAATTGTTACATTTAGCCTCCCTCCGTCAGGATTCCATCACAATTTCATCTATTTCTTATAATTTATACCAAAAATACCTTTCAAAATGATAAAAATATATTTAAAAATTATTTTTTTATAGAAAAAAAAGAATAATTTAATTATTTACCCTCTCCGTTAACATCGTACCTCCTGAAAATATTTTTAAAATTTTAATAAGGCAAAATATAAATTTTTAAAAGTAAAAGAAAATAAAAAAAAGGAATATTTACTGAGAGATTTTATATAATTTGGCCATTACCACAATATGAAATTAAGCTTTTGTAGTAGTGCACAGGGAGCATGCACGAATTTCCAAGCTCCGCCCAGAGAAGTAGATTTTCCCAGAGCTTCTCCGCATCGCACTTGTCCTATTCCAAATCTACCCTCATCATACCACAACGTGACTCTGTAAGCTTTTCTTTTTTTTCCTTTTTTTTTTTGAATCCTAGTCCACGCACTCAGCAGCTTTTACAGAGCACCCGAAGTGGCCAAAGGCGTAGAATTAACAAAAGCAACACAAAAAATAACCGACCGTTCCTAACGCAAATAGCAAAAGACTTGATGATTGGTACCCGAAATTTTGAGTTCGAATCCTAGTTGATTCACATTTTTAGTTAAATTTATTTTTAAAATAAACGAAACGAATAGCGTGCTATTTTTTTTTCAAAAAAAAAAACAAAAAATAATAAAATGACGTGACAATATCAGCTTAAAAAACAAGTACCCTAATTACACAGCACGCCATACTAATCTTTCTATTTCGTAAGGCAACAAAAAGAGAGAAAAAGAGAAGAGGAATTTAATAAAAAAAAGAAGGAAAAAAAAGACACACACACACACACGGCTACGTCAACAAGTGCTAAAAAGAGCTCTTTTTGTCACGCTTCTTCTACTAAATATAATAAACACACATTTAAAGAGTTACGGTTTTTCCCCTTTTTTTTCTTTTTTTTTTCCTTTTTTTTTTGGGTCGGGTGGGGAAGTTTCCACGTCCGTTCTCAACGAAAAACTCGAACAAACGGTGGTGGTGGTGGTGGCGGTGGCCTCAAACGCCGTTACGTTTCCCGTCGCCCGGATCGCTCCTGGACCGGACCAGCGGTAACTCCGACCCTGCTGAACCGGAAATGAACCGCGGATTAAACCAAACCATAACGTAAACCGCTAAAAAAAATCATCATCACACAGCTAAAAATTTATTTCGTAT
This sequence comes from Puya raimondii, assembly GCA_016920855.1. NCBI lineage: Eukaryota > Viridiplantae > Streptophyta > Magnoliopsida > Poales > Bromeliaceae > Puya > Puya raimondii. The sequence goes on along the minus strand of JABWPP010000049.1, from coordinate 36,288,195 downwards.
ATTTGTCGATTTTAGTGGTTAAAAAAAAACTTCAAAAAAAATTGGTGCTCTAATGCAAAATGAGTATTCAACATGATAAATTATTGCGCACACCGAGTGTATAAGTGCATGCATGTATAGGCGCTTTAAAACAACGTTCGTCTGCGTGATTGGTATTTGAGTAGAATTTTAATGTTTTAAAATATTAATCACTAAAACACCGGTGCACGACGCGTAAGAATACACCGGGTGCACGGGAGCAGCAGCGTACCTTTGCAGAGCGAGCGTTTGCAGTGCGCGATGGCGCTCTGGATCCCGTCCTGTTGCTCGAGGAGCGAGTCGTCTCTCCTCACCGGCGCCGGCGACCGCGCCGCCGCCGCCACGGCGGAGGACGCGGACCGGCTCTTGCGGAGGCGCCGCGCGACGACCCTGAACCGCGCCGGGGACTCCGCGGGCGCCGCCTCGCCCCTCGAAACCCTAGCGTGGAGGATCGGCTTGATCTTGCTCAGGCACCTCTCGATCACGCGGTGCGAGGACCTCCGCTCCTCCGACGATGGCGGCGAGGCGTCGACGGAGCTCCGCGAGCTGTGGTCGCGCGCGAGGAGCGCGGCGACGGCGACGGGGACGGGGACCTCCTCGACCACCCGGAGCTTGAGGAGCACGTCCTCGCCCCGGCTCGGCTTCGTCGTCGTCGTCGGCGGCGTTGAGGGAGGCTTCGGCTTCTTAAACCCTAGTCGGAAGACGCGCAGCCGCGCGGCGGATCGGAGGAGGGAGGCCGGGAACTGGGGCTTAGGGTTCGCGTCGGAGGCGTTCGCAGCGACCCCGAGCTTGGAATCGGCGCCGGCGCGGGCGAAGAGCTTCTCGGAGGAGATGACGAAGTCGAGCGCGGCGCCCTCCCCCTCCCCCTCAGACTCGGGCTCCGACTCCGCCGATCGGCTCCGATCCTCGAAGAAGGGCACCGCCGCGATCTCGAGGTCGAAGAACGGCCCGTCGTCGTCCCCGGCCCCGGCCCCGGCGCCTCCGCCTCCGGCGGTGGCGCGGATCACGCTAGGGTTTCCTCCGCCGCCCCCTCCTCCTCTCCGCGCTCTGAGGAGGCTGAGGACTCGCATAGTAGTATACAAAAAGGGAACGCGCTCTCTCTCTCGCGCTCTCTTTTGCGTCTTCGATCTCTTATTAATGTTGTAAGTTTTTTTTTTTTGGGGAGTCATATCATATCATATCAGGGGGATTTGATCGGGGAGGGGAGGAGGTGGGTCCCGCGCTTGACTTGTAAAAGAGGTGGGCCCCGCGAGTGGTGATGGTGAGGCGAGGCGTTTTTTTTGAACTTTGAACTTTGAATCCTCTCTTTCTCCGAAATTATACGGACTTTTATTAAGCTTCTTTAGAATCTGGGTGGTCCCGTCCCTAACTATACGTAGTATCCCGGCCGTAGCTACGTATAACAAACTGTATACGATCGTCGCACAAATTTTTATAATTAATTATTTTTTTGACAGAGAATTGTTATCTAACGGAAAAATATTAGGCTTTTTTTTTATCAATTTGTTGGTTTAAAAGAGACAGCATCCTGTCATATGGTGAGCGGCCAGATTGAATTCGAAATGGCAGAAGGTTAATTAGATCGGATCGAGTCGACTGGTTGGGCAGAGTCATAATCGAGACTCATAGATGCTGTATTATACATTTTAAGTTAATTGGTTGCGTATTTTTAACCGTTTAAGTTTTTAGAATTAATGATTAGCACTAATAATCTTGACATAATTCTTTTATTATAAAAATATTTTATAAATTTAAAACGAGAGTTTTGACTTTGATACAAGAAGCTCAATTCACAACTTGATTATTTTTTTGAAAAAAAATAGCATACTACCTGCTTCATTCATTGATTCACAACTTGATTATTATTGCTGTTTTTTGTAAGTGAATAGAATGTTCCAAAATTAGGCCTAAGCCCAATATTCATTATATTAATCCTTACGCTGGCACATGATATTTGTGCCTCAGTTATGCCACACTGTTAGTCCTGAAATTTAATCTCCCAAAAAATCAAAAAAATTTGAAACTTTTTCTTTTATACGTCTCCAGCTACTTAATAATCAAGAAACTTTGAGATACCATTTATTTAATCCAAAAGTACATGACACAAATTATCTAACTAGATGTTTTTAGAATAACAACCAACTACATTAGATAGTAACTTAAATTTGCAGGTCTAGTAACTGCTAAATGCGAGAGAAAAACAGACCCTTTTTTTTTTTTTCCCCTCTTCCTTAAAATTTAAATATCATAGAAAAGAGAACTTTTTTACAAAAAAAAAAAAAAGAAAAAGAAAAAATCTCCCTCCTCCTTTCTATGAATCGCAATGCGTAGGTTTTGATGGGAAGGTTCGCAAAAGTTGGGAAAAACGTAGGGCGAGGGCGTGTTGAGTGCTGTGGGTAAAAGCGCGGGAAGTGGGAGCAGCGCTCACCAGCTACTTTTCGGCTTTTTTTTTTTTTTTTTTTTTTTTTTGGCTTTTTTTTTTTTTTTTTTTTTTTTTTGGATTATTATTATTATATGTTTGATGGGACGGAGATGGGAGAGAGAGAGAGAGAGAGAGAGAGAGATGCGGTGCAGCTGCGACTGCTGCGGCTGCTGCGGCAGAAGCAGAAGCAGAAGCAGAAGCAGATGAGACGAGTCCAACTCGAGTGCGCTCACGGGCTCGGCAGTCGAACCCGGGACCGTACGAGGGCTTCATTATAGCAGGTTTGACCCAAACCCGTAAGACTCCGCCGCACTTAGGGCTGCAAGTCTAGCTCGTCGCTCGCGAGCCAACTCATGTTTAATTCGAAATATGCTCGAAAATAACTCGTTTAAAATTAATTTCAAATATAAAACGAGCTGAATTTTTTCGCTCGAAAATAATTTCAATTCGAGAACGAGCAGGCCTCTGCTCGTTCATGTTCGGCTCGAAATAGTTCGAATATATATATATATATATAAATTAAAAATTAAAAATATTAATATTAATATTATTAATAATATATATTAAATATTTTTATTAAATATTTTAAATTTTTTAATGTATTCTCTATGTACCGTATAAGCACGGACCCAACTCCACATAAAATTTCGAGCTATAAACGAGCCGGCTCAAAATCGAACAATTCCGAGCCAAATTCGAACATGACTTGAAATTAGCTATAAAAAAAAAAAACTATTTCGAGCCGCTTGAATTCGGCTCGATTTAAATTTCGGGCCGAACTCGAACATGTCTTATTCTGGCTTGAAATTAATTCGAGCCAGCTCGAATTCGGCTCGAATCTAATACGAGCCGAATTCGAGCAAAACCGCGCTCGCTCGTGTTCGACTCGTTTGCACCCCTAGCCGCACTCACTCAGGGGATAGAAATTACTCCCGTGGACTCGTCTCATAAGTTCACGCATAGTTCAAAAATGCTGTGTCCAAAAGTACTTATTTTTTTTACAATTTATAAACTAGATCAATCGACTGGTTCGGCCGTATTCGGCCTATAAAATGATTCGATTTAACTCTTTGAATCGGATAAGTAAAAAAAAAATTACTTTGAATCGTTCGAACCAGTAAATCGATATGATTTTAATCAAACCGTCCGAACTTTTTATCCAGCCATATTAAAGTCTAATGGCTTAAAATCGGCTTAACTAATCTTATTTTCTATTAGCCCAGATTAGTCTTATAAAAAATAAAATTTAAAAATTTATATGTACTTAATTTGATCTAAATCAGTATACTATAATTAAAGTATGATACTAAAATAATAACATGTGTATATTTTTTATATAAAAAATATACACATAATAATTAAATATCTATAAAGTTATGCCGGTGTCACCGGTTCAACCATTGGTTTATCCAGTGGCTACTCTTGACCCAGTAATATTTTTGGATCGTTATTTAATCTAATTTTTAAAATATTACTTATTTTGAGTAGTCACTGAGTATCTCAGTTGGTCGACATACCCGCAATCAGTCGTGTAGACCCTCAGTTTGAAATATGAGTGTGTGCGGGCCTGCCAGCATCTTCACAAAGGAGAAAAGAAACTCACTATTGTGGGGCTTGCAAGATTCTTCATAAAGAATTTCTTTTAAGAGAAAGATAACATACTATCTGTTTCGTTTATTTTAAAAAAAATAAATTTAGCCAAAAATATAAAATAACTAGATTTCGAATTTGAGATCTTAAGTATCACTAATCAAGAGTTTCCTCACCTACACTAGGGATTAACAATGCTTAGTTTTTCCGATGTGCAATAATAGGATTTTAGAGAGACTACGATGACATTTCTAGAGCTAAAAATGACGAACTAGTTCTTTCTCATTATAACGGATCAAATTCATCAAAATATTATTTTTATATATTATTAATGTATTGACATAATTACATTATCTATCCATACAAAAAAAAAAAAAATATTTGCGGAAAGAAAAGTGTTCACTATAAAAGGTACTACCAGAAAAAGAAACCCTAAGCATTTCCCGCCAAAAAGAATCCACCGATCAGAGAGAGCCTCGTTTCTCTGACACCTGGAACATATTATATTGCACACAAAGATGAGATGAGAGGACTCATAAGTGGCTATTCCCAATAATTGTTCCCATCCTCAATCTTATATTATATTTATCCACAACTAAAATAGATGAAAAAAAAAATTAAAAAAGAACCCTCCTTGATTTCAACGATCACATTTGGGTCCACTTTAAACCCCTCGGTTTTGTCCTCTTCCTAATACCTTAGTTTGTCACATTCAATGGCTTTTTATCCTCTAAAAACGCCCTGGCTTGTCTCATTCGATGCTCTTATACACCACGTTTCACCCAGAGTTGGAGAGCTACGTGTGGGGTGCCCAACCCTATACAAAGAGAAATTTTTATGCTGCAAAATAAAACACGTTTTCATAGTGCCTAAATTGAAATCACCATCAGTTACCCCAACTATTATAATATATATATAAATATATTATAACAAACACACTGCGATATATCAAATATGATTTTACGTACGAAAACAAATGAAAGTATTTTTTATCGTACTTTCTCACCAAACATAATGCAATTTCCCTGGCAGTCTCAAAACGGAGACTTAAACAGATATTCAATTATGATATTCAATTATTCTGAGCATTCTAAAGTGCTTAATTTCAAGCAACATCCATCTATTTTGCAACAACAACAACAACAACAAATAGGGAGAAAAAAAAAACCATCTTAATTATGTTGAACATGAGTTAGAACAACTAATTTTTTATCCAACTTCTGCATGTAAAGAATAAAAGGTCACAAACAATAAAATTCAAATTTAAAACTCCTAGTTTGTAACTCGTAAAAGAAAATTGTAAGGAGAGTCTAATATTATTCAAACTGTTAGCTTAAAAGATAAGAAGTTCATTCATCAAAGGATTTCCTTGAATTGAGTATACTAGCATGAAGTTAGGTTCAGAGAAAGATTCTTGAAGATGAAGTGAATTCAAAGATGCTATCATTTGTACAGGTCATATCAGGGAAGAAGCAAGAAAACAAAAGCACATTTAACTGTTGGGAATATCAGAAGTGCTTCCCAGAGAAGCTTCATGGTCTATGGAAAGACCAAGAAAAGCTTTAACCTACCAACCCACTCTAATACTAAGGAGGTTTCTCCATTTTCAAAGTCAGTGTAGAGAGTGGGTTAGGCAAGCAGCACTTAAAGAGGAGCAAAGACCAAAATAACGAGGGTGAAGTCAAAGACTCTACTGAGAGAATAAGGGGTGCAGCATAATTGCAATTTGACCAAAAAATCAAATTCAGCGAAATTTTTTCAAAAAATTGTATATATATTCATCTTATTTTCGACCGTATCTCGAATACAAAAAGAAGACCTATAACAACAATCTCAAGCACAACTTCATCCATTGACTAAGTACGCCCGAAGAGCAATGTATGAAAAGAGTCACGTAAGACATGGAAAACACAAACTTTAGCCCCATTTGATATACATTGCCCTTTCATTTTTTTTAACAAAAAATTGTTGCATTTCTTTTTTTTTTAAAAAAGCAAAAACACAATTTATGCGACTATCTATGTCACACTTGTACCACATCATCAGTAACAAGCCAATCATATCTCTTTTTGAGAGAAAAATATAACAAAAATATTTTTCTATTAATCATGATGGAACGTATCAACCCAAAGAGAACAATCCTATTGGTTGGAGACGCCAGTCAGCAATATAACGGGTGCATTCTAGATTTTTTCCATACACGTACGTCATCATATTTATCCATGTTTAAGATTGTTGAGGGCATCGATAAGCAAGCTACAAGCAGAAGCTCCCATCACACTAGTATGTGATTATGGTGCCTTAGTGAAGTAAATATATGTTATGGTTTTGGACAAAAGAAACATATATATTAGAAATTACAACTAGATATGTGACCAGTAACAATACCAACCGATCTGAAGGCCCATAAGTTATATGGATCCAAAGGCCCACTACCTCTTTTTCTCTACACTCGCTCACTAAAAATCATGTATTTTGCAGATGCAAATCACTTTTACATCTATAAGTCTTTAGATTTTTCTTTTTTTTTTACTCCACCTTCGAGATCGTAATAACTAACAATCAACTAAGAACAAGTCAAAACCCATTATAAATACAGCATTGTGAGTGCAGTAAGAAGGGGCCAATGGTTACCAATTCACTGCTGAATAAGTGGATAAAGTACTCAGCTACAGAACTCTCGATCCCGGATTCAAATCCGTATTGCGCTATAATGCGACTGCAGAATTTAAGTAGCCTATGTAACGGCCTTGGCAAAAGCTAAGATGAAAGGAAATGGTAGTAATTTAGTGAAGTAGGGCATAGTCAAGCGCATCCAGAACCTCTTGCTGTTGAGAGGCCATGTGAAGATAATAAATGACAAGGCCCTACAATTGGGTACAAATTTATTGACCATGCACTCTACTTTAGAATCATCTCTCGTACATGTCTCAATTGCAGTTCGTGGAATATATTTATGTACATGCATAAAGAGTACACGTCGAACTAAGCAAGCATTCCAACTACCACCTAGCTTTATCTCATTACTCGTGTTCCAGATCATTTAGATATCAAGACATTCCAGAGGCTTAAAAAGTGTGCTTATTCGGCACATTATTAACCATGGGGTGCTCTCAGGATGGGGTTTTCAAAATTTCAGTTGAAAGATAAAATTGTTAAAAGTGAAAAAAAAAAAGTAAACACTAAGAGGGAGCACAGATTCAAGTGTTTTAAAGAGATCTAACAAAGCTTCCTAGACTCTGACAACATCAGAAAAAAATAAATATAAGCTGCAACACTTTGGTCAATAACTCGACATGTTTGGACCGAAGTTACTGTTCTAGTATGACAATGGCTGCATAATGTGCTATCAAAATTTGTCGGATATTACAGACTTAAGCAACTCATCATTTCCCAAATTACAACCTCTGCAGAAGTTTGTTCAGATCTACATCTTAATAATTAAGATAGCACAATCAGGGAAAAACAACTTCCAACATAATGGTTGTGTTAAAATCACGCGAAAGGGGAGCTCTACTATGAGACAACGACTTCTAAATCGAGGAGTGTCCTAATTGAAGAACTCAACTGTTCAGAAAATACAAAGTACATTATAGAGATAATTAAACCTTCCAGGTAAGAGAGTAAACTTTCGAACAAAATAGATGGACTAAAGAAAAACAATATAAAGATCACTATATTCTTTACACAAAGCATAAAACTACGAGCTTCATTAAACAATTAGAATCTGCTATATGATGATATAGTATATTTTCCAAGTTCTTAATTGTTGGTTGCTTTAGCATGTGAAAAATTCACTTCCACCTCAGTCAAATAAAGCAATGATGAAAGACTTACTATAAAAGTATGACGCTTTGTGTAACAAGTAACATCTGTGCAATCGTTCCTCAAATATGCACTTTGCAAGATAACAAGGCCATTCCTTTCTGATCTACAGTATTCACTCTCTGAATTATTATGTGCTGAAACATAAGAGCTCTGCGGCTAAACAAATAAGCAGCAAGAACTCAAAGAACATATAATTACCTTCATAACTTGCGATTTCGTATGATATTGAAAACAAGGTTGTGCATTAATCACCAACACCCACACTGGACAACTAGCTTGATACAACAGGAGTTGGATACTTTCTAAAGTACACCCTGTTATTCGACCACAACTATGGAAATTTGAGTCCTAACTTACAAAATGTATCAATTGTAGCCCTGAATTTAGGTCGGATTTGGTGAGGATTTCAATTGAGTTGGAAGGATTTTGTGAAGTTTCTCATAGTACAAACAAATCCCATAATTTTAGAACAGCTTTCTTGAGGATTCATTTGCCAAGTTATAATATATTTATAACACCAAAAAGCCCTTGTGTAAGCATTCTTACTATTCAAAACAAAGGACATATTAATACAAGTAAACACATTAAAAAAGAATTCTCATCTCTTAGCAAACAATAAAGTCAAATGGAGCTTAATTAAGCACCAACTTATTCCAAACAGAATAATTTAATGTCTAACTAAGTTAAATTGAAATCCTCTGATCTGAAATGTGTTCTGTTCAATATTTGTAATAGACACCACAGCCTGCAATGACTTCCATTAAGGAATTCTTTTTCCAGTGTGCCAAACAAATACTCATATATGATCACAACCTCAAACATTAGCACCAATTGAGCTTAACTCCAATAATTAGAAAAAGTAAAAGCAAAACAAACATTCACTTACTGTTCAGATACTAAGAATGCTATCCAGCAGATGTTTGACTGCTCATACTTGACGCTCGACCTTCCAATGGAGAGATATTGAAGTTCAACACACATGAGGTTTAGAAGCTAAGAGAGTATGATAAACAAGGTAGTAAATCCAGGATTCAAAATGATTTTCACATTTACATCATTCAAAAATTTCATATACTCCATCATGGCACTAATCCTGCTAAAAAAACTCACAATGCCAGAAACAATCCAATAAATTAAACTAAAACAATCGCAAACCCTAGAGCAACAAACCCTGGAAAACACCACCTACCTACATCAAAATCATATGATTACGAACTACAATAGCACTCTAGATTTACCTATAAAAGAAACACAACGTAAAAAGGGACTAAACTTTAAAATGTACAGAGTTGAGAGGAAAAGATATCGAAATATTGCTAGATGTAGAACCTGATCCGGAGATCACCTCCGCCGCCGATCGGCGGCGTACTGCGAGAGCGGTACGAGCTCGGAGAGCGGCGTGGAGAGCGGCGTGGGCATCGGCGAGGTGCGGCACACGGGGCAGGAGGCGTTGAGGCCGAGCCAGGCGTCGATGCAGGGGAGGTGGAAGTAGTGGCGGCAATCGGGCATCATCCGCAGCATCTCCCCCTCCCGGTACTCGCAGAGGCAGATCGAGCACGTGGGGTCTCCGCCGAGGCCCTTCGCGGCGGAGTACGGGAACTTCGGGTACGACCCGATCGCGGCGGGGTCGAGCCCCGCGGCGGCGCCGCGGCGGTCGTCGTCGTCGTCGTCGTCGTCGTCCTCGGCGACGAAGATTATGCGGGGGAGGGCGACGCCCCCGGCGGCGGCGGCGGAGGAGGGGTTGGAGGTAGGATTAGGGTTTGTGGGTAGGAGGCGGCGGCGGCGGCAGAGGTAGGAGGCGAGGAGGAGGGAGGAGAGGAGGACAAGGAAGCCGAGGGAGATGGCGATGGCGTAGCCGAGGCCGAGGTTGCTGATGGTGGAGAGGAATGAGGAGGAGGAGGAGGAGGAGGAGGACATTGTGGGGAGGGGAGAGGAGGAAGGAGAGGGTTTTGTAGCATGATGATCGAGAGGGAGGTGGGGACTTAGGGTTTTTTTTGGAGATGCGGGAGAGTTGGGTGAGTTTCCCCAGCGACTGCATTTAATTCTGAGAGAGAGAGAGAGAGAGAGAGAGAGAGGGAAGAGGAGCGAACCCTGAATTTCTCAATAAATAACCTTAGGTTGAAGTTCAAATTGGATGTCGAATTGCATGTTGGTCCCCAATGTTTTAGTCGAATTCAGTTTAGTTCTTTGGATAAAAAAAAAGTGTCGTGTAAAGCATATTTGTAATTTTTTTTCTGTGGTAATAAATTGTGCATAGGATACCGCATGAATCTTAAACAAAAAAAAATCGACTGAAGAAAGAAATGCATCAAATAAGCATAAATTATCCACCCGTTATAGCTTTGCAGGAAATTAAGAAAACTGACAGAATAATTTGATCCCACGGGCGTCTATGTAAACGTGTTTGTGTGAACATCACGTAACAGAAACAGTTGGGTTAGTTAAGAGGTTGAACGGATTTGCAAGTTATGAAAATTTACAAGGTAATGCCATAAATAGTGGATAAATTTTTTTCTCTTTTTTTTAATTATGAATTAATAATTAGTTGCTGAAATTTATATCTTATGGTTTAGAATGAGTGTAAAATTTATTTAAATTACAGATCATTTTGATTTTATTATTTAATTATTCAAGATTTTAATTTTATTGTTCAAATATTTTAATTTGTTTAATTTGAATGAATCAGAAAATGATACTTTAACTTCAAATTTTAAATATATATCTTTACATGTTTAATTAGTATACTTACTATAATTCTTGCCCATTAAAATAATTAATTATATTAAATTTAAATTTAAACTGTCATTGACTAACTTAAATCAATGTAATTTATATTTTAGATAAGTTTTTACTAAATAATGATAATTTTAAAGTAAAGTATCACATGTCAACCACTTATAATAAAGTTTTCACTTATAATAAAGTTTTTATTTTTTTGTTTCTAATATATAACCTGCACTGGTTATTTTTTTTCTCAAGAATTCGAAGCAATAAAAAAGATAATCCAAGTGCAAAAATCTTACATGTCAAAAGAGGCAAATTTTGGCCTCTCGTTTCCCCCCTTGCAAAAAACCTCATTGCAAAAAAAAACAAAACAAAACAAAAGAAGCTAACACCAATAACAGAGAATCATTGAAAAAATGCAAAGGTCGAAAATTTTGAAGATATGAAGAGAATTTGGCCCATAGAAAGATTTAATAATTTTATTATATTTTATTAGACACAGATTCCACATTATAAATCTAAACTCTCTTAGTTATTGAGTTGGATTTATACTCATAATCAGCAAATCACACACGTTGAAATAGCACTTCACCGACCATTTGTGCACAAGACTATGCTCTAAATAGAATCGTCAAATACAAAACAGTAGAAAACTTGAACTATGAATACAAATAGATCAATCAAAAGTGTTCTAATTCCAGCGTCTCACCATCCCGCCAGTAGAGTTGGATGTCGGATGCACTACCTATAACAATAATATCCATACAATCAGTACAAGAACAGTAACTAGTTTAAAAAGCAAAGTGCAATGAACAGTTTTTATTTACACACAAGTCTACTGTATTTTCAGATATTAGCAAAAAAAATTCGAAATCCCATCCTCCTGTCTCCTAATGCAGGAATCCTAGTAAAATGAAGCGTGCCCTAACACATCGAGCCCAGACCATGGAAACTCGACCTCCACCCGTCGTTGCATCATTTTTGTCGCAGTGCCTCCTGGGATTCATAGAAGATCCTCTGCCGTCAAAGCAACAGGTAGCAGATTTTCTGGAGCTTGTAGAAGCCCCTCTGCCTCCGAAACAATAGATATCAGGTCTTTCCAGATTTATAGAAGCGCCGCTGGTGCCGCCGAAGCAACAGGTAGAAGGTTGAGGTAGGGCAAAACTCTAAGCCATCTCATCCGGCATTCGCCGGAGATCTTTAATACTGCACTGAGTCTCCGGTCAAGTGTCAAACAATTACAATGCAAATTTTAGGCCCGCTAGCTAATACCAGCAATATCACAATTATAGTTATTATTAAAAAAAAAAAAAAGGCACAATGAAACAAAAACCAACTTCCTTCCGCCCTACGTGGCATTCATAGCAACAAAAACACAGAGTACCCCCACAAAACAATCTGACGGACAAGTTTCTTACAATGTAGGGTAGAAGCAATCTAGAGCTCGTAAAAGAAATTCAAATCATAAAGAGCAAAACTGTAAAAAAGAATCAAATGGAAAAGACGTGAACTGTCTCCACAAAAATCCTTCAAAAAGATCTCTGTGACATTCAAAATAGATCTACGCTTCAAAATAATGTGCTAAGTTAGGATAATTCAAGCTCTGATTAGTAGGGGCTTTAGCTTTTTAATAAACTTCAAAAATTTCTTTCTGCGATATGTAACTTGATAAATTACAACTCCTCTACCCATGTCCTACAAGTCTTCGACTACTTTTATGCCTATGAATTTTGTTATGAATTCAAGCTCTGATGAATTTTTTTTTAATTTGGGTTATCCTGGCAGGATTACAGATAATTTTGTCAAAATTACCGCGTTTGGTTCATCCGGTATATAATCTGTTCGGTATTACAGCATTACAAAAAATGTAAGATTACACCGAAAATATTACCGAGCGGGGGAGGGTGTATCTTGCATTACTGAAGATAAGTAATCTTGTATTTGTATAAAATTACAAGTTTATCCCTCCAACTTCCGAAACCCTTTCAATACATTATTTTAAAAAAATTTAATTTAAAATTTTTAATTGTTAACTTGTGAATTTTAAATTTTAAATTTTAATTTTAATTTTAATTTTCAAATTTTAAGTTAAAATTTTAAAATTTTAAAATTTAAATTTTTAAACTTCAAATTTTAAATTTTAAATTTAATTTTAAATTTTAAATATTATATTTAAATTTTAAATTAAAATTTTAAAATTAAAATTAAATTAAATTTTAAATTTTTTCCTTTTAAAATTTAATTTGAAATCACAAATTTTAAATTAAAATTAAAATTAAAATTAAAATTTATATTTATATTTAAATTTTAAATTTTAAATTTTAAATTTTAAATTTTAAATTTTAAATTTTATATTTACATTTTAAATTAAAATATTAAAAAAATTTTGTTCAGATTTAAGATTTAAGATTTAAAATTTAAAAAATTAAAAATTTTAATTATTTAAAATAAAATTTAGTAAAAGAATATTCTTTACAAACAATAAAAAAATATTTGTCAAAAATGACTGAGAGCAATTTTGAAATAGACTATATTTTATTGTCAAAATTACCGAATTTTATAAATTGAACCAAACATAGTAATTCTATATATACTGTAATTCAACATTATATTACTGCATTAAACCAAACGCAGTAATACAACATCAGTAGTAATCTGATTCAGACATCCAAAATATCTGAATAAACGCACCCGAAATGTGGCCAAAGGCGTAGAATTAACAAACCCACACAAATAATAATAATAAAAATGACGTGACAATATCAGCTTAACAAAAAAAAAAACGTACCCTAATAATACACAGCACGCCATGCTAATCTTTCTATTTCGTAATAAGGCAACAACAACAACAACAAAAAAGAGAAAAAAAAAGAAGAGGAATTAAAAAAAAAAGAGAGAAAAAAAAGGCACACAAACACACATGTCTACGTCAACAACAAGTGCTAAAAAGAGCTCTTTTTGTCACGCTTCTTCTACTAAATAAACACACATTTTAAAGAGTTGTGGTTTTTCCCCCTTTTTTTCTTTTCTTTTCTATTTTTTTTGGGGTTGGGTTGGGTTGGGTTGGGTGGGGAAGTTTCCACGCCGTTCTCAACGAAAAACTCGAACAAACGGTGGTGACGGTGGTGGCCTTTTAAGTAGGGGTGTAATGTGGGCACGGCCCAAATTTTCCGGGCCGAAACGGGCTAGGGGCTGGCCCGGCCCGGCCCGGCTTCAATTTCGGGCCCAAGCCGCCTAGCCTCCGGCCCGGCACGGCCCTTTGGCCCGGAAGGCACGGGCCGTGCCAGGCCGGGCCGTGCTTCGGGCCGGCCCTTTAAGATATGTATTTTTAAATTTTTTTAAAAAAATATTATAAAACTTTAAAAGAAAATTAAAAATTGTTTTTATTTAAACTTATATTTTGATCAAATAATTAAACATTTATAAAAATAATTATAATATAGTAAATATTTAATTTTAAAAAAAAATTGTATTATTTTAAAATAAAAAGAAAGAAAATGGATGGACTTTGGTCTATTGGACCAAAACCAGTCCTCCCAAGGTCAGAGAGCTCCCTCCTCCCCAGGAGCTGAGACCCAGATGCCCTTGCCTTGGGCCTCGGAGTGCGGACGTGCTGGCCCGGCTGGCACGGCCCAACCGGGCCGTGCCGTGCCGGGCGGCCCGCCTCTTCGCGGCCCGGCACGGCACGGCCCGATGCGGGCCTGGGCCGTGCCGGGCTGTCGGGCCCCAGGGGTGCGGCCCAGCACGGCCCCGTAGCGCGGACCGGCACGGCCCTCCCGTGCCGTGCTGCAGCCCGGCCCCCGTTTTACACCCCTACCTCAAACGCCGTTACGTTTCCCGTCGCCTGGATCGCTCCTGGACCGGACCAGCGGTAACTCCGACCCTGCTGAAACGGAAATGAACCGGAGATTAAACCAAAACCAAAACGTAACCGCTAAAGAAAAAACCGAAGAATTATTACGTGCGCTGGGTGTTAAAAACTTTAGAGGAAAAAAAAATGGCGCTTTTAGTTGAAATGAGTCTTCGACATGAGAAATTATTGCCCACACCGAGTGTATAAGTGCATGCATATAGGCGCTTTTAAGCAACGTTCATCTGCGTGATTGGTATTTGAGTGGATTTTTGATATTTTAAAATATTGATTACTAAAATACCGGTGCACGACGCATGAGAATACACCGGGTGCACGGGAGCAGCAGCTTACCTTTGCAGAGCGAGCGTTTGCAGTGCGCGATGGCGTTCTGGATCCCGTCCTGTTGCAGTGCGCAAAATTTAAATTTAGATTTAAAAATTCAAATTTTAAATTTTAAAATTTTTTTTGTCCGAATTTGAAATTTAAAAATTATACTTTTATTTAAATTTAAATTCAAATTTTAAATTATTTTAAAATATAATTGTGTAAAAAATATTAATATATGTAAACATCAAATTTTTTTTGCCAAACAGCTTTAGAAAATCACTTCAGAAAATCACTTTTATCTAAACCCAGCCAAACGCTCTACAGCTTTTCACCAAAATCACTTTTTCAAACTAAAATCACTTCTGCAGAAATTACTTTTCCAGAAGTTAGGCCAAACAGGCCGTATACGATCGTGGCACAAATTTTTATAATTAATTATTTAAAACAGCAATGCTTTTTAGGCGCCCCCTCTACAGTTTTTTTTTCCCTTTTGTTTTGAGAGAATTGTTGTAGGCTTTTTCTTGAACAAATTTTTTTATTATAAACATATTACATATGTTTAAAAGGCGAGTTTTGACTTTGATAAGAGGAGCCCATTTCACACCTTGATTATTGCTGCTTTTTGTTAAGAAGAGAATAGAATGTTCTCAAATTTGGGCGAAAACCCAATCTTCATTATATTAATCCTTACACTGGTGTATGAAATTTGTGCCTTACTTGTGCTACTATTAAATCGTGAAATTTAACTTCCCAAAAAATAAAAAAAACTAGACTTTTTCTTTAATACATCTAGGGGTGGAACTGGGCCCGGGCCTAAACAAGGTCCGGCCTGATGGGCCATGTTTGGGCCGGGCTTTGGGTATTGAAAACATAACTTTGGGTCCGGGCCGGGCTTAAAAATTTAGGCCTGAAAAAATTTTGGGCCTATTTGGGCATGTCCAAGCCCGGCCCGAGCCCGACCTGAAAGGCCGATATATTAATTACCAAAAAAATATATTTAATTATATATATATATAATATATTTATCTATAAAAGGAATATATGATATAGTATATCATATATAGTATATATTGTTATTAATGATATTTGTTTATATATATGAGGATATATTATATATTAACAAAATATTTAGTTCCTTATTAGATACTAATTTCTTTGATGTGATCAAATCCCAATAAAAATAGATATTTTATTTTAATTTTATAAAATAAAAGTATTTATGTATTATATGATAAATGCCTAAAATGGGCCTCCACAAAGCCCGATGGGTATTGAGCGTTGGGCTTGGGCTTGGGCCGGGCTTAATTTTAAAAAGAATTTTGAGTAAAAGCCCGACCCGAAGCCAAACATTTTCTTTTGGGCCGGGCTTGGGCATAGTATTACCCGACCCAAGCCCGGCCCAGTTCCACCCCTAAATACATCTGCAGATACGTAATAATCGAAGAAACTCCAAATACTATTTATTAATCCAAAAGTACAGGACACATATTATGTAGTTAGATATTTTTAAAATAACAACCATCTACACTATAGTAATTTAAAATTTGCAGGCATAGTAACCACTAAGGGCCTGTTTGGATGCGTAGTAAAAAAATTTCATGAAGTCGAAATATCGTAGTTTTGGTTCGGATGAAATGTGGAATCCTGTAACCCCAAAAAAAAATTATTGAATCATTTTAAAAGCTGTTTGCATACAAATTATACAATTTCATACGATTTCTCACAATATTTAAAAAACTAGATATTAGGAACTTTAAAGTTAAATTATTAGTTATTTGGATTCACATGGTACAATTTCAAAAGATTTCTGCAAACTTAAAAATTAATTTCAAATTTTTAAAATTTTAAATTAAAAATTCTAAATAAAAATTAAATTTAAAATTTAAAAGTTATAATTCTAAATTTTCAAAAAAAAAAAAATTTGAAATTTAAAATTTAAAATTTATAATTTTTAAATTTAAAATTTAAAAGTTAAAATTTAAAATTTTAAGAATAAATTTTAAGAATAAAATAAATTTTAAGAATGAATTTTAAATTTGACATTTAAAATTTAAAATTTAAAATTCAAAATTTGAAATTTAAAATTTGAAATTTAAAATTTGAAATAAAAAATTTAAAATTTAAATAAAAAATTTAAAATTTGAAGTTGAAATTTAAAATTTAAAATTTAAAATTTGAAATTTGAAATACAAAAATTACATCTAAAATTTAAAAATTTAAAAGTTAAAATTTGAAATTTAAAATTGAAAATTTGAAATTTGAAAATTTAAATTCAAAACTTAAAATTTAAAATTTAAAATTTAAAATTTGAAATTTAATATTTGAGATTTGAAATTTAAAATTTAAATTTAAATTTTTGGGGTGAAAGAGCTAGCCCAATAATAGTAGAATTTTTTTCTTTTAGTTGTATTAGATTATAAGTTTACTCCATTTTTTGGAGTATAGTTAGGCTATACTTAAAAAATTACTCCTTTTATTTTTGCTTCCGAACACTTCACAGAAAAATTTTTATATGGGCGTAGCATAATTTAACTATACTATATTTTTAGATCCATCCAAACGGGGCATTATTGTAAGGAAGCGTTAGATAATGCGTACACTCCAATTTCTCAAGATATACGAAAATTATGTGGACTGTAGTATAAAGTATTAATTTAATTATCTAATCTTACAGCATCTTCGACAAACTCCTTCACTTTTAGAAAATTATTATACAAAAATCACAAAATTTGATGTGAGAATTAACATGTTTAAAATTTTTCCGCCGATATCAAAGACACTTCGAGATTGGAGAGTAAAAACGAAAATTATGAAAAATATTTTTTTATTGTTTTTTTCCCAAAATAGAAAAAAAAATTCCAGAAATTAAAAAGTAGTCTCGTTTATAAAATCTGAAGAAAAAGAGAAAAACTCTTTTTCTTGCAAACCAAATGAACTAAGAATATCTCTCCAACCAGAAAACTAATTTTTAATTTTTTAAATTTTTTTTTTTTAAAGGAGAACCAAACACTCCCTAAGTAACTATGGAAACAACTTTGACATCATCAAAATGAGGCTACAATAATAAGAGCCAGGCTTAAATATGTTTGTTGCACTTTAGCATCCTTTTACATTAACGGCACTCTATTTTTGATTATTTTGTTGCTCACTTGGACTTCATTAAAGAAACGACACAAATATATAGATACAAGCAACTACAGGTACATCTGAAGACACATGGACGATACAATACCTACATCTATTGTTTTCTTCAGGTGCGCAGAGGTTCATCTTGCTATCATGCATCAAGAAATACAAAAATCAAAAAAAAAAAAAGACATTAAAGATGCTACTCTTCCAAAACATACAACCTAGGAATCCTAGGCCAGGTCAGATACAGTCGAAATACTCATTTATTGAGTTCTAGATCAAATAAATGTTGTTAACAAAATCAGACTAATATACAAGCGTCTTATTATGCAATTACTAGTTTCTTAGACCGTAAAGAACAGTATGATAAAGCATTCGTTCATGTGGGGCGAACGCGCTCGCGGGCACAGGCGAGCTCGCTGGTGTGTGATTTATTGAGAGCGAGAAAAAAATAAGGCCCAATGGACAAGGTCAAACTGCATCCATATTCCTCCTCTTAAACTGAAACTGCTTGCAAGTTTCAATCGTATAAACCATACATACGGAAGAAGGTCCACTACACTGAGAACACATGAAGTTCTACTAAGCAAGAATAAAGCGAGCAAACAACTAGAAACAAAGCTACTAAATAAAACACATATCCAAACTGTTCTCAAGCTTTTTCATCACTCAAAAGAAGCTCGCAACCAATTTCTCACAAGCTCCACCACAATATCTGTGAAATTTCAGAAACGGCCAATCAAAATAGTTATCCAATACCAAGATCATTACATTTTATAGCTTGATAGAGTTCAATACTCACCACTTTTCAAACAAGAAAATGCCACCATCCCTGCTGCAACACAACTACAGCAGGAACTGCATTTGTATACCTGGGAATTCAAAGATTAAAGCACAAGAAAGTCAAAAGAAATCAATGAGAATTACAACGGGGGAAAATGTAGCAAATGTGAGAAGGAAAATAAAAATAAAAATGTAACAGATGCGAGCTCAAAAGTCATTGAAAATATTGTCTTCACTAATATCTCAGATTGTAGTAATATATCCATCGAACACAAAGCACACAAAGCAAGGACAACAGAAACGACATCTCTAACTACCTTGAAGATACATATTCAAAAAATAAATACTTATGCTGGAAGAGAAAAAAAATTGCGATAAGAAAAGTCGGTAAAGGTCACAATCAAAATATGGAAAAATAATATACCTAGAATATTTTTGCGACATTAGGCAGCACAAAGTGCTCCAGAGCAGAAGCTGAAGATCACAAAGGGCTCGAGTAATGTGCCTGCAGAATAATAAAAGAAGAGACAGAGGGCAATGAAACAAACGTAAAAAATCTGCAAAAGCAAAACATAAGGAATTAGATATACTGACCACAAGCAGCTTATTCAGAAACACTCATCTTATCTATGTACTTCACTGGCCGAAGTTCATTTCTGAATATCTGATAAAACATAATGACCAGTATACGTTAAATGTGGTAACAATGACGAAAATCAGAAAGAACAACCATCTGCACCAAGATGAATATAAGAGCGCACAAAATGTGATCAACTAAAATGACATTGAACTTGCCTACGTGCCTTATTCTGGCGCTGTCCAAGTTCCTCATTTACAAGCTCTGCAACAAAGATAAGAAATGTAATGAAGTTACCTGATATAGTTCGAAGGGAACTTTGTGACCAATTTTGTAGAAAATTGGTCACACAGTAGTTTACCAGGTCTAGGCGGGAATTTAGTTGAACTAGACGCTTTGCTCGTACTAGTTTCTCTGCGAGTATAGGAAATGACATATTTAGATTTTTCAATTATGCAGAAAGGATGCACCCGAAATAAAAGGCAATAGATTGTAATTATCATTTCCACCTAAACTGCTCAAATGGGTCCATCACAAAGAAAATATAATAATAATAATAATAATAACAAGAACAACAACAACACAGCATAATGGTAACATGGCAAAACCCACCTGGAGGAAGCTGATGAGGATGTCTGTCCTGAAGGGCAGGCATAGTAGCTGCCATCAAGAGCTATGTACGGTGGACAATAAGATGCTCCTAAAGCCCCACCTGCTCCTGCCAATACTGGCACCCTATATTCACACGGGACAAAAAAGTAGTCTAATGAGCTCATCGAAAGGGCGTAGGAGGAATAACTGTTTCCGCCCAGCTAGACTGTAAAAACATAGCAAAAATTAAAAATCAAATAGTTGGCTTTTATTTTTACAACATAGACAACCAAAAAACAAAAAAAAAACCTCTTTTTTTAAAAAAAAAAAGCAATTTAGACAATTTGACATCCTGTAAACACCTTGTGAATATAGTAGTATGAGAATAAATCCATTAACCATTAGCACCAACAAGACCCTAACTATGCAACCAGACTTGTCAAGCATAAGAAGCAGCAGGCATAACAATTATACCAAGTCATTTCAGAATTGCCAAAACCAAGCTGAGATTGAGCCACATATCCTGGCAGAGCCCTACCAACAGCAGGAACTCCAAGGCCACCGGGATGCTGTCCTCCGAACTGCATAACTGCATCCAGACAAGGATAGGCAAAAGAATGGTCAAGCATCATGGTACAAGAACAGAGTTTTCAAAGAAAATAGGAAGAAAAATAATTAATAAACTGAACCTGGCAATAGTGTTGGAGCGCCAGCAAAACCTTGATCACCGTGGACAAGGCCCATGGCTCCAGTCGCTCCAATAACCTGAGCTCCACTGTAAAGGAAAGAACCCCTTCCGGTCCCCGGACTGGTTATCTTTCCCTTTCCAACCAGCTGGGTCTTAGATGTATTCGAGCCTGAAGGTGAATCAGTTTCCCCATTTTCAACCAAATTTGTGGATGAATGTTGAGGTGGCGGTGGTGCTTGATTTCCACTGCCAGATTGACTTCGTAAAGCAGGTTGACTGCCAGTTATGGAGCCTGACTTTGGGAAGAGACCCTAGCAACTTGGTGAGGCAATGAGGTATGATTTGTTGAGAACCCACCGCTGCTTAAGCTTCGACCTTGAATCCTAGGATTAGAAGTTTGACCAGCATTCTTTGATGGCAACATATATCCTGATCGATAAGAATGAGAATCGTCACTATATACTGTCTCATGTCCACCAGTATCAACAACTGCTTTCCCTCTCAGTACCGAACCAGATTGTGGCATAGTGGCGTTAGACTCAATATGTATAGAGGTTGAAATGGGCGATTTAGAATTTCCACCATGAACATCCTTTGTTTGAGCCACAGAGATTTCTTGGTTGGATGATCCGGAAGGATAAAATGGTGGTGAAGCAGAATTTAAACTTGAAGCGAAAGCTTGCCTCTTAGGAGCAGCTGGTTCCAGGTGCAAATTTAAAGTTTCAATAGGCTGTCTCGCAACACTAGCATTTGGTGTTGATTCTTGAGGCTTCGCAGATCTGAACATGCAATTTGCAAGAATATATAATAATTAATACAAAATTGCAGGAGAGGACTATTTCCCCCAGATTTAATTACAAATTTGATCACTGGAGTTTATCCTGAATTTCATATTTGTCCCCAGAGTTTCAATTGTCAATTTAAAACTTCTATTTCAATTTTGTCCTCAACAGCTTCAACTTTGACAATTTAGACCCTGAAATTTGGTTCCAATTTGAACTCATCCTAAAAATTTCATTCTGAAGCAAAGTCTCATAATGATGAGGGCTTTCTTAGGCATCATATTAGCAAAAAGGATTTGATAGCTAGCTGAATAAACTTCACAGGCTAGATTGTTATAATTGAAACTATCAGGTCACGGAGATTATTACAAATTAATCCATCTTTTTTCTCCTTGGAATAATTTAAAAAAGATAATTCTCTACTCACTGCTTGGGTTGAACTGTCGAATTTTCAGGTTTATTCTTTGTGGAAGGTTCATAGCGTCGAGGACCTCTCCCTCTCACAACCTTCGGAGGCCGGTTTTGATTGGGGGCATCATCATAATAGTTACGAGATCTGCCACCTCTGTAATAACCACGACCACCACCTCGAGTTCTCCCACACCTCGACCTCTAAAACGACCTCTCGACCTTCATCTTTCCTAAATTTACAACATATGCTTATTTTAGAATGTTGAAAGAAATAAAGAATAATAAAATGAAAAAGGAAGTTCACATATAAGAGGGAAAAGGTATATCGAAGCTCACTTGATCGTAACGAGTGTCTTGTAAATTCATTTCTTCGAATCTATCATGCACCCAGGCACGTTCATCTTTCGAATCCAGCTTCCTTCCACCAAACATTCGCCTGCTTCAAGTATCAAATACTAAGTAGATAGTTGATCAACAGCGCAGTGACCATCAAGATAACTGATATCGCCGCAAATTCGCATCTATCCATTAAGCATTTTAATATCCATCTAATGGATAATTTAAGTCATAGACTGATTACACATCATCACACTTTCTTTCGCGATTTGAGTAAAGAATGGGGCTTCCCTTAATCACTTCCTTTTTGCAGGGACACACTGGTTTAATTTGTAAATATCTTGTCTTACACTAGAAGACGAGCTTTACAGCAAAATACGTTCAAGTAGGTTTAACACAATGCTTGTTCTTCTTAAAACATAATTAATATATTTTCAAGGAATCATGAATGCTCCTCAATAAGCTTTTATGGTGAAAAACCATTAGATGGTAGCCCAACACCAATGCAGTGTTCGTGTGGAGAAGCAAATAGAATTACAAGGCAAAAGGCATTGCTTGAAGGCAAATAGAATAATTCTACTCTTCCTACAGGACTAGTGCAACTAATGTACAGCTCTCTATTGCATAGAATTGGTGTCTAAAACAACAAAAAAAGGAAAAGAAACAGTCCAAAATGGGTCTTTTTTGTCGCGCGAACAAAACCCTTAGGTGTACAAATTGGCAAGCACCCACCATACGCCAGACCCATTCAATCACATAGAATTGCATGATTAATTTTATCACTCGAAGATGAGATATTTATCAGTTTTGTTAAGAAGAAAGTGTAACTACACAGAAATAAAAATTCATCAAAGCATATGACGATTCAAAACCTGTGACGCCCCCTCGTGTTCTCCTGAAACCGATCATCGTGCATGTAGAAAGCTCCGGTGGTCGGGACCGCATAAGGCTCGTTCTCCAACTTCTCCTCGCCCTCTTCCCCCTGATCATCCCCCACTGTCTCCTTCCCCGCTTCGCCACCGCTCACTGCCTTTGACGCCGCAACCCCTCTCCTTTCCTCGAATTCCCCTCCATCGTCTTCTTCTGCCTCCTCCAAATCCTCGTCCGCTTCCTCCTCAAACCCCTCATCCTCCTCGAACTCCTCCTCTTCGTCGTACACCTGCGCCCCACCTTGCCCATCCGACTCCGCATCGGATCCCACCCGCCCCCTCAAATCCTTCGTCGGCGGGGGCGCCGCCCCCTCCCCGTCCTCGTCGTCGCTCGCCGCCTCCCGCCGCCGCATCGTCGGGAGCGGCGCGTCCTCGGGGTCGCTCTCATACTCCACCTCCGCCGCCGTGGACGCCATCGATCGCCGAGAATTCGAATTCCGCGTCCGAGTCGAAACCGTAATGGCTCGATCCGACATCCCTTCGGTTTCGCGAATTTGGGGATCCAGGGTTCGTAGATAACGCGATCAGGGGAGAGATAGAGCGGAGCGGATCGAAGAGAACGGAACGGAATCTTTTGATCTCCACAGCGGTTTCTCGATTTCTATAGGACCCCGGATCCAAGCGGTATTAAAAACGACGTACAAGCACCTGAGAGATAACTTTTCCATTAAACTACCCAATAGGATTCGTCTATTTTGCCACGTTGGACAAAGAATGCTAATTCTAAGTACGTATTTGTCTAATTCGCGAAATATTGTTGATTGTAGATTGCGCGTACATTTCTGCACGTGGGAACCGTCGATTTGGATCATTCTAGATGGGCTGGGCCCCCGACTTAGTAATTGGCCGTGTGAGCCAAACAGTGTGAGCCAAACAGGAAACCAGCTAAGCCGGTGTAAAACTTTCTATTGAGCCAAACAGGGAATAAAACTTTCTATCAGTGTAGGCAATATGACTACGTACGTTATTGTAGGCCGTAGCATCCGTGCCCAGGCTACACCTTAGCAAAGTGATGTATCAATGACAATCGGCCTTGAGCAGGCAAGAGGGAGTTGCTATCGGCGGCATCGGCTGCTGCCCGTTCGGGGGCATCGGCTGCTGCTCGTCCGGCTGCATCGGCTGCTGCCCGTTCGGCTGCATCGGCTGCTGCCCGTTTGGCCGCGACTGCTCATCCGGCGGCTGCCCGTTAGGCGACATCAGCAGCTGCCCGCCCGGCGGCTCCTCGCCCGGCAGCTGCCCGTCCGGCGGCTGCCCGTTCGGCGGCTGCCTATAGTAGTAGTACAAGTACAAACCTAGTTGAATGGCGCCGAGCAGTACGCCGAGTACGATCGGAATCTGCAGGATTCATCTACTTAGATCTTAGACAATACATGGAAATTCTGTGGGGAAGGGAAAAAAAGACTTTTTTTTTTTTTTTTGAGTAAACAGGGATATACCCTATTTGAGAGCAAATACAAAAGGACCGCCAGTTCAAACTGGCCTTAAGTTACAGTTTGCCCACTAGAACCCAAAACCTATTCCCAAAGACGCCCGCCCGAAGCTGTGAACAGAGACCAAACCGTAAAACAAATTAAGAGCCTATGTTCCTAATGCTGAGCTCCATGAGTTGGCTGTGTCGAGTACTCTCCTTCCCAAGTTATTCGCTTGATCAAATCGGTTGTCGAAAGTTCTCCTGTTCCGCTCTTTCCATAGCTCCCAACACGCTGGAGCAAAGCAGAGGTACAGTAACTTCCTCAGTCGCGACCATCTTACTGCTAAGTCCCCAGTGGAGTTGGACAACAGAAATCGAGCAGCAGGAAAAAGGTTTAATAACCAACTCCACATGGAGGTAGTATAAGAGCAATGGATCAGGAGGTGGTCAATGGTTTCAGAATTACAGTTGCACAGTATGCAAACTGAGGGACCTTGCCAACCCCGTTTAGCCAGGACGTCTGCCGTTAGGACCTTCTTTCTCGCAGCGAGCCACAGGAAGATCTTGACCCTGAGGGGGATTTTTAATTTCCACAGGAATGATGGAGAGGAATTAGTGGAGCCATCGTAAATTAGGAAGTCGTAGGCACTTCTCACAGAGAAGGCCCCGGAGTTGTTCCACCGCCAGATGAGCGAGTCGAAGGAAGAGTCCGCGAGATCGATGTTGCTGGTCAAATCTGCCAGCTGTTGTAGCTCGAGCTGAACTTCAGGCGATCGATGACAGGTGAACCCCATGTTGGCTTGTGAAGCAAATCGTTGGATCCAACTCCTGACCGTGGCCAGCTTCTGAGAAGTTGTCGCATTTGCATAGAGGATTGGGAGGCGGCTACGAAGGGCCAAGTCTCCGCACCATCGCGCTTCCCAGAAGGGTGTCAGCTTCCCGTCACCTAGAGCAAAGTTGACCGAGGTGAGGAAAGGGGGGGTGGACATGAGCAAACCTCTCCAGAGGGGACTGGCGCCTACGGGGATGGTCTTGGCAAGAGCCAGAGGTCTGCGTTTGTAGTGCTTCTGTTTGAGAAGACGTACCCAAGGCAGTTTCTGTGAGTTGAAGAAGTTCCAGAGACCCTGAATTCATGGCGCGTAGGTTTTTAATCCCCAAACCCCCTACTTTCTTTGGGCGACAGACGTGCTCCCAATTAGCGAGGCAGTGGAAGCCGCTAACACGATTAGTTCCTCTCCAGAAAAAGCCTCGACGAATTTTATCGATCGCTTTAATGACCCAAGCTGGAAGAATGAATGCTGAGCAGAAATATGAAGGGATGGTGGAGAGAACCGAGTTGAGAAGGATGAGACGACCCCCTCGAGAAAGAGAAGAGCCTTTCCAACCAGCTAATCGATTATCAATCCTCTGCAAGAGAGGAAGGTAGTCCTCTTTGCGCAGCCTACTTGGAGAGAGGGGTAGCCCGAGAAATTGGAAGGGGAAGCCTTGCGAAGGGCAGCCAAAGCTGTTGGCTAAAGCTGAGGCCTGGGTAGCAGGCAAATGTATGGGTATAAGCGCGCTTTTGTTGAAATTGATCTTGAGCCCCGAGGTCTCCGAGAAGGCGTCTAGAATGACCTTTATCACCGCCGCTGATCTAGTGGAGCCATCAAAGAAGAGTAGGATATCATCAGCAAACTGTAGAGTATGGAGTTTTACCTCCCCGACGTTAAAGACTGGCAGGTGGTGATTATGTGCCGCTAAATGTAGCAATCTGAAAAGCACATCAATACACAAAATAAAAATGAGGGGGGATAAGGGATCTCCCTGGCGCAGCCCTCGTTTGCACATGAACGACGAACCTGGCGCGCCGTTGAGTAGTACTGCTGATGAACAGGATCGCAATAAGATGTTAATCCAGGCAATCCAAATGCTGCTGAAGCCCCTGGCTTGGAGGAGCTCTAGCAAGAAGTTCCAATTGATATGATCAAAAGCGCGTTCAAAGTCTATTTTGAGGAGGGCTGCCTGAATATTAGAGGATTGAAGATGGTGGCAGAGAATGTGCGCAGTGTAGAAGTTGTCGAGAATATGGCGACCCTTGACGAATGCTGCCTGGAAAGGATTGATCAAAAGGTTCATAAAAGGTTGAAGACGAGTTGCAAGCACTTTGGAGATGATCTTGGCCATGCTGTGCACCAGACTTATGGGTCGAAGATCCCGCGCCGTCGATACTTGTTGTTTCTTCGGGATGGGGCATATCCAGCTGCGGTTGATAGCAGTGAAATCGAGAGGGTTGGAGTAAAGGCAGTTGAAAATGTCCATAATGTCCATCTTCAATACGGACCAGAATTGTTGGTAGAAGAGCATCGGGAAGTCGTCGGGCCCAGGGGCTTTCTCCGGCGCGCAGGAAAAAACAGCCGATCTCACTTCATCTTCGTTGAAAGGCGAGTGAAGACTGGATAGGTCGAAATTCTCGTCGCCGAAGATTAAGGAGAGGTCAATGGCGAAGTGGGAAGAGTGTTCAGCTCCCAGCTGATTATGAAAAAATGAGAGCAAATGATTAGCCAAGGAAGTGGGGGATGAGAGAGATTCATTACCATCCTGGAGGTGGGAGATAAAGTTCTTGCTTCTGCGGCAGCTGGCTCTAAGGTGGAAGAATTTAGTGTTCGCGTCCCCTGCCCGCAGCCACTGCACTCTAGATCTCTGCTTCCATTTTAATTCTTCTTGTAGGCACAGTTCCTCGTATCTGCCTTTCAGTTGGGGTCTCAGGATGCGTTCCTCATTCGTTAACGTCCTCCTTTCCTCAGCAGAGTCGATCCAGTCTATCCAGAGGAGGCACAGAGAGCCCTGCTTCTTGATGGAAGAGATGAGACCTAAGCTCCAAGACCGTAGCGCTTTTTGGACGCCATGAAGTTTGAGGGAGAAGCGGCGAACCGGGTCTAAAGCAGGCAAATCGGAGCTCCACGCGTTTGAAATTACATCGTGCAAAGATGGGTGGCGAAGCCAAAAGGACTCGAACCTGAATACATGTGAGAGTGGCAAAAAGGTAGAAGCAGAAAGGAGCAGGGGGTAGTGGTCAGACCGAGGCCGCGGAAGAGTCTTAAGCGTGGAGTGAGGGAAGGAGAGCAGCCAGTCGTTGGAGATAAGAGCACGGTCCAACCGTTCGAGAGTGGGGTTGCGCCTACCGTTAGTCCAGGTGTAGGATCGGTTCAGCAAGGGGAGGTCGAGAAGCCCGATTTCGCTCACAACTTTCCTGAACCGAAGCATATCTTGGATATTGGAAGGCAAACCATTTTTGTCTTGCAATGACAATAGGACGTTGAAATCGTCGATGACCATCCACGTACAGTGGGGTAATTCTCGCAGTCCTCCGAGTTCCTGGAAGAAGCCGGGTTTAAGGCTAGAGCAAGTGGGCCCATAAACATTGGTTATCAAGATTAGTTTATCGTCGAGCTTTCGTTTAAGCAAAACGCTCAGCGAATGGGAGCCGACCCAATGTTGCAAGCAGTCGAAGAGGTAAGAATTCCACGTAGTTAGAAGGCCTCCCCTAGTATCAACAGCGTCCAAGGCTCTAAAGTCCTGAAACTGAAATCCACAGAAGGATCGAAACTTGGCAGAAGAGGTAGAGGAGAGCTTAGTTTCTTGGAGACAAATCACAAAACTCCTACTATTACGAATAAAAGATCTGACAGACGTATACTTGGCCTGGTCGTTCAAACCTCTAACATTCCACGACAAAAAGCGGAAAACTCTATTTCTAGCCATAAAAGAAGAGAAGACACAGGAATGCAAAGGTCAGGGGGTTACACTCCCTGCTGGTTCACTCCTCCAGGAT
Source organism: Puya raimondii (assembly GCA_016920855.1). Lineage (NCBI taxonomy): Eukaryota > Viridiplantae > Streptophyta > Magnoliopsida > Poales > Bromeliaceae > Puya > Puya raimondii. Next base: position 36,259,985 of record JABWPP010000049.1, on the reverse strand, counting down.
TATCACCAGCTGCCAGGGTGGAGGTGGATGCCGTGGCCTTCTGAGAAGTATCGATTATTCCACAACTGGCCAGTATCTGCTGGATCTCCCCCGTAGAAAGAGGAAAGGCAGGGTCCCTCCTAGTTGGAGGATCAGAGGAGGGCTCAGTGGGAGAATGAGTTGATGCTTCGATCTCCTGCCGGGCGGGGGGCAATTTAGGATGGCCCAAGGATGATGAGGGAGGCGTCGTTGAGGAGGATGAGCGCCCTGCTTTAGAAATGAATCTTACCATCTTGAGTTTCCAACACATGATTTCTTGAGCTCTCTGGATGGAGGATTTATTAACACCCCTGTTATTAAAAAAAGACTTACCATAACAAATATATCAGATGGGAAAAATCCATAAATGGTCCAGCACAAGGCATTAAGAAAATTCAGAAGACAAGGCCAAAAAGGCATATAATCCAAACTTTGGGTTTGGATCACGACTTTCTGCGAATGAAAAAAATAAATCAAAATAAATTGTATTTGATTTTCTAAATAGTAAATCAACTATCAAATTAGCTTACCACAACTGACAATGGAGCGGCGTACATACACGTGCGGAATAAAATGCATAGAACCCCCACGACGAGCGACCTCGTCTCGTGGGTATGCGCACCCAGCATTACACCCCCAATGACCCCGCCATGAGTAATAGCTCAGCAGCCAGCAATCCCAACACCTTCATCTGTACTCCAAAATATAATATGTACAGTCGAAACAGAGCATAAGCAGAATAGCAATATAGCATCTATGCAGTTCAGATAAAACATCATAGCAATGTATCATCTATGCAGTTCAGATAAAACATCATAGCAATGTATCATCTATGCAGTTCAGATAAAACATCATAGCAATGTATCATCTATGCAGTTCAGATAAAACATCATTTAAACCGACTAGAGCATCAAGAGCACATTCCCACATAGTTACTAACTGTACTTTTTTTACTACACAATTTAGCAAGTAAGTCCCTAACGAACCCTATAATCACATTCTAATCAAGCCTAACAAATTATTTTCCACAAGGTAAAATTATACCACAAGGTAAAATTAATCTTCTCCTAATCAATTCTTACACCAACAATGTTAAGCCCGCAATGTATCATCTATTTTGCTAACAATGTTAAGCCCTAAATGTGTTAAAAGTTTGAAACAAATTTTCTGAAAACAAGCTTCAGTTTATACATGAAACCAATTAAAGCATTTAAAAGTAAAGTATTAAGAATTATCCGTGAAACAAATTAAAGCACTATCAAGCACAAAGCTGATTACTCACACGTAGGTTACTTGATGAGAATCGAATGTAGATTATTAGGTAGATAGTTTCGATCAAGACGCCAAAACCATCAACAGCGACGAACAACATACTGTGGGCGTGCACGAACGGGGTGCCATAGAGTACCCACACCAAACAGTTAAGCAGAGTCGCGAGGTAGGGGAGCGGCGAGAACCCATCCACCGCTTCCTTCCTCCAAATTTTCATCATCGTGCTCCTGTACACAATCAATAAGCAGCGCCCGAGCTATTTCTCTTCACGCTTCGGAGGAGAGAGGCTGGAGGACCACCTTTGCTCGGCAGAAAGTGCATGGCATTTTGAAAGGGCCTAAGACCCCTCCCATAAGGTCCTATAAAGAGGCCATGCTTCAGCCTTCTTTACATCCTGCTCAAGACACCCACCCTTCTCTTCCTCAACAAAGCGGAGCCATCCCTGGTCCAAAGCGAGTGTCTAAGTACAAGTTCCCCTTCGACGGAAGGTGTTTCCGGTGTCTGGCGGTAGACCACCAAGTGCGAGACTGCAGAGACCCGGTCCGGTGTTCCTCGTGCTATAAAACTGGTCATCTTGCTCGAATCTGCCGGTACCGCAGGAACCCCCCCTCCGCGAAGATGTACAGGGCTATGCAGTTCCGACCGGCCTCCAGGAAGGTGTTCATCCCCCTCACCGAAGGGTTCCATACTCGGCAGCAACAATGCCAGAACGCGGTTCTCGTGAATGTCCTACGCCAGGCTAGACTTGGTCACTTCCCACAGGACATGATCGCCAACGACCTTGCCAACTGTTTTGGCGGTTTCGCGAACGACTTCCTGGTGGCCCGACATAGTGAGAGAGATTTTGTAATTTTCCTTCCTCTCTGGGTGCGATCGACTGATCTCGTTAGACGGGGGACCATCTCGCTCTCCCACTGCCAGTTGCGTTGCTTTTCCTGGAACCCCTATAGAGATGCCACCCGGTCGCGGATCACTTACAAAGCTTGGATCAGACTGGTAGACCTGCCGTTTGAATGCTGGTCCGAGGCCAGGGTTGCTGCAATTATCAACAGTTTCGGCAGATATCTTCGGGCTGACGATACGAGCGTCAACATGCATGATCTTATTGGGTTTCGATGCCAGATCGCAGTGGACGATCTTGCAGAAATCCCGGAAAATCTGGCTATTACTTTGGGAGACCTAGTCGTGAACGTGATAGTGCAATTGGAGAGTTCGGCCCCGTTCGGAGGGGACGACCGGGGGATTCCGTTCGTTGGTGGGGACCCGAGCGAAGGAGGAGATCAGACAGACCCATTGGGTCGTCGGATTGCCCGCCAAATCCAACCCGGCGGGGCCGCAGGCGAATCCGACTCAAGGAAGGGAGAAGAAGCGGGACAGGACGGACAAGACGACACATGGGACTTCTCTGAAATCAGAGACAGGAGAAGAATCCCGCGTCCAGAGGGCCTATGTGTTCAGCGACAAACCAAGTTCGATGGTGAAGATGAGACTCGACGAACGGCCGGAGACGATTTGGCTTCGCTCCTACCTCCGGCGGTGGGTACTCCACCTCCACCGCGCCCGGGACCCAAGGAGAGCGTGACGCCCAAGGTGTACCATCAACGACTGCCTGGGTACAGCTGTGGGATGGAGGCGACCATTATTGGTAATTTTTCAAACACAACCTCAGCCTGGGGAGTTCCAAGATCTCATGATAAAGGGAAATTGGCTATTGACTATGATACAATGGAGGATACTGGCGATATCGAGGAGAACCATGATGGGACGATACGGGGACGAAACAACGACGTTGAATTGAGCCGACTGACGTATCGACCTATGTGCCATAATCGTGGGCAAATAGGGCTTAAAAGCGGACGACCCACGAGGATCTGGTGAGGCAACTTGGTGGGAGAGACCTCGGGGTACGCTACGAAGGAGCCTGACGCGGCCAACGCGCACATAGGGATGGGTGCAGAACTTTGTTCGAGGCGGATAGATATTGAAATGGACTCCAGGAAATTTACAGATGGGTTGCTGTCCCCTGCGCTCGCGGGCCTGACAGGGGCCCGTATCAACCTGGGGATCACTCCTTTCTTACCTGGGCCAGATATCTTTCTAAAGGTGATTTGGACTGTGGATAGGGCCTTCTTAACCAAGGTTGGGCCTTGGACACAGCCACGAATTGGGGCACAATCTAATTACTCACTTGAATCACCTTGTTCGGTGAAACCGCTTACTCTGGACTATGTACCTAATTCAAATGATTACAGGCTTGTAGTGTGGATAGGAAGCCCACTGCAGGTTGATCATCATGCTCAGCATGGGCCATCACGCAGACTTGATATCGTGGATATCTCGAGTGAGGCTTGCCAGGCCATACTATCTGAGCATCCCTCAGAAGTCGGCACCGAAGAAGGGACCCTCACTCCGGATGCTGATATACGCCGTTCGCCTTTGATTTTGCAGGCGGGCAAGAGTGGCCTAATGGAGGGTGAGGCCGGCTTCAGCACCATTCAGCTTCCACTTCCTTCGCTTGAGAATATCTCCCCGACCCGATAAGGAAGAGTTCTCGCCTGGCAAAGAGCGCGTGTGCATCCATGGTTGACAGAGCTATTTCCCGAAAAGCTATTCTGAGAGAAGGGGCGGCTCGAGCGGGGGTGGAGGTTATTGCTAGGAAAGCAAGACGAAGGGCGGTGGAAGCTCCAGGTGATGGCGACTATAAAACTAAAAGGAAAAGTGAGAAGTGCGGGATCATCTTGAACGATGACGAAGTCCGCAAGCTGAATGACTTCATTAAGGCTGCTGTTTAGGTGTTATGGTTCTCTTTCGTGTAGCCGTTGTATTTTCAGTTTATAATGTTCCAAATTTGTAGCTGGAATGTTAGGGGTTTAAACGACTCGGGTAAGCGTGGAGTAGTAAAGTTCGTGGTCTCTAAGTTTAAAAAGTCGGTGATCTGTTTACAAGAATCTAAAGTGGACAACGTGTCGCGATCCTTTCTTCGCTCATTTGCGGGGTCACATATCGACAGATGCCATTACGTTAAATCTATCGGCACGTCCGGGGGTATTGTCACTTGTTGGAACTCACATGATTTTTACTGTAGCGATGTACTAGTGAGAAACTTCTCGCTCACTGTACGACTATCACATATTGCCAGTAACATTGACTTCTACCTAACGAACGTCTATGGGCCATCATCTTGGGAGGGTAAGACAGAATTCTGTAATGAACTAATCGATCTCAAAGGGACGTGTCGAGGGCTTTGGGTAATGTGTGGCGATTTCAACCTTACCAGAAGCCAAGATGAGAGAAGAGGTAGAACGTGGAGTGAGAGATTAGCAGCTATGTTCACAGATCTGATAAGTGAACTAGAGCTTATAGATATACCACTGGGTAATCAGAACTTCACGTGGTCCAACATGCAAACCTGCCCCTCATTAGCCAAGCTAGATCGTTTCCTCATCTCCACCGAATGGGATCACACCTTCCCCTTATCAAAAGCTTTGGCGGTCCCGAGGATTATCTCCGACCACTCACCGATTTTATTGTCTACCTCGGATAGGAAAATTAAGCGAACGTTCAAATTTGAGGATGTCTGGTTAACAAGAGAAGACTTTTGTAGCCTAGTGCCGGCCTGGTGGAAGGAAACACCGCGCAAAAACACTAGTGTTCTTACCATAGTTGCCAAACTAAGACACTGTCGCAAGAGAATTAAGGAATGGTGCACTTCAAACTTTTATGGCATCGCAAAGACAAAAAGGGCGTTGTCTGATGAGATACAGAAACTAGATGTGCTGGAAGAGCATCAGAACCTTACTGCTCAACAAAGTGATAGGAGGAAGGAGCTAAAAAATCAAGTTGCGAAAGTAATCCTAGAGGAGGAAATACTTTGGAAGACGCGCTCTAGGCAACAATGGTTAAAAGAGGGAGACGGCAACACAAAATACTTTCATTCCATAGCCAACGGGAGGAGACGCGAAAACTTCATTGGAATAGTGGAGGACGACGGCACGACAATCTATAGAGAGGAGGAAAAAAGGCAGTATTTTTACTCAAAATTTAATGCTTTATTTGCCCCAGCAGAGCCGGATAGATCTTCGCGAGGGGACTGGAGCAACTTATTTTTGGAAAAACCTTTTCGTAGACACAATCACCTTACAGCGCCTTTCACCTTGGAGGAGATTCGCAAGGCGACATTTCAATTAGGAGGAGATAAAGCACCTGGACCAGATGGGTTCAACCTTCGATTCTTCCAAAAGTTCTGGGATGCGGTTAAAGAAGATCTTTTGAACGTCTTTTGTGACTTGTTCAACGGAACCCTAAATTCTGGACCTCTAGACTACTCGTATATATGCTTAATCCCTAAGAAAGAGGGAGCCAAAGCGGCAAACGATTATAGACCTATCAGTCTTATTAATGGTGTACAAAAGATTATATCTAAGGTGCTAGCGAATAGACTCGAGGTGATTTTAAAAGATGTTATATCACCATCTCAAACTGCGTTCCTCAAAGGTCATTCTATTTTAGACTCGTTCGTAACCGCAAGTGAAATCGTCAATTGGTGTTCCAAAACTGGAGTGGAATGTGTGGGAGTCAAGGCGGATTTCGAGAAGGCGTATGACAGAGTGAGCTGGACATTTCTACAAAACATTTTGACCTGGCTTGGGACAGATCGAACTTGGTGTGGATGGATCGAACAGTGCATTGCTAACGCAAAAATCGCCATCCTGGTCAACGGAGTTCCCTCCAGATGGATTAAAACTACAAGGGGCCTGCGACAAGGCGACCCCCTATCACCATACCTTTTTATTTTGGTAGCAGAAGGACTTGCGAGATTGATAGATAATGCGGTTAAAAACGACATGCTGCGAGGAGTTGGGCCTACTGAAGAATGCAAAGTAGCGTGTATCCAATACGCTGATGATACAATGTTCTTCGGCGAGGCTAAGAAACGGCAAGTAAAGAACCTGCTCTTTGTATGGCACATATACGAGTGGGCTTCAGGGCTGAGGATTAACAGAAGTAAATCTGAGTTGTTCTACCTAGGAAGCACAGAACATCGGGGAGACAGGCTAGCCGAAATTCTGGGGTGCAAACTGGGCTCCTTTCCGACACGTTACCTCGGTCTCCCACTCTCGAATAGAAGGTTAAGTAAGAGGCACTGGTGGCCAATCATAAGTAAAGTTGAGAGACTAATTGAAGGGTGGCAAGCCAAACTACTTTCGATCGGCGGTAGATTGGTCCTAGTCAACTCTGTCCTCTCCAACCTGCCGCTCTATTTCTTCTCCGTGTTTAAAGCGCCGAAATGGGTCATTAAGAGAATTGAATCGCTTCGGAGGGCTTTCTTTTGGAAAGGGAGAAGCGTAGTAGCTGGGGGACATTGTTTGGTACGCTGGGGGACGGTCTGCAGGAGGAAGAAAGACGGGGGCCTAGGGGTCAAAGACCTGGAGATTATAAACTTGGCGCTACTGACAAAGTGGTGGTGGAAGTTCATAGCAGACAGAGACATGCAATGGAACACGTTTGTTAGAGGAATTTATTATACCCGGAGGAAACCACTTTGGGAAGGGGGGACGTTCAGACCTTACTCGCAATGGTGGCAAAGCGTATTGTCGACGAGGGACATTTTCCGATGTGGAATCTCCTATACGATCGGGGATGGTAGTGGGGTGAGTTTTTGGATGGACAGATGGACAGGACAGTGCTCGCTAAGAACACTCTTCCCTAGAATTTTTCAAGAGATAGCTGGAAATAACTATATGGTGAATGACTGCCACGGAAGGAGTGGGTGGAGGTGGAATAAGATATTTCAGGGCTTCGTCCCAAGTAACCTATCAGACCGGGAATCAATCATAGAAATGAAAGATTTACTTTCCACTGTCTACTTACCAGGTCAGGGAGTCAAACCTACATGGAGATGGAGTCAATCCGGAGTGTTCACGGTTAAATCTCTGTACTGCTTCCTACAAGATGGTGGAACAAGGGAAAGAGGGTACGCTCGACTGTGGAGAACCAAAATTCCTCGAAAAGTTCAAATTCTATGGTGGCTCGTGTTGAAACAAAAGGTGCTTACGAGGGATAATTTGTTGAAAAGAGGATGGTCGGGAGAGGTGACATGTGTGCTTTGTACAGATGCACCGGAGACGGTGGACCACCTCTTTTCGACCTGTTGGTTACACGTGCCCTGTTCACTTGTCTAATGACAAACAAAAGGGTCCTGAACTCCGTTAATTCGGTCAGCGAGCTGTGGGAAGCCAGCAACCGTAAGTGGGGCATAATCGGGAGAAGAGAACTAACGATCATTTCTTCTACTTGGTGGACCATATGGTTGGAGAGAAATAGAAGAATTTTTGACCGGCGAAAACTTTCACTGAGACAGTTGCTGGTGGAAGTCCGCAACCGTAGAAATTTGTGGAATCTTTACTGCGCCTAGGGCAATTATTCTTAGATTCTAGTTTCGATTTTTTTTTTTTTTTTCATGTTCGGTGATATGCCTGTTTTTTACTTTTCTATCCGTTTCTGTTTCTTACTGCCGAAGCCTAGTTGCTTCATTTTGTTGCTAAATTCACTTCCTTAATGAATGAAGCGGTAGCATGCTACCTTCTCTTAAAAAAAAAAAACAAAAAAATACACAAACATTGGATCAATTGATCGCGTTGCCGAAATCATAAAGCGTCAATCGACTTACCAGGGACTCATGAACAAAAAAAAGGAGATTACATTTCCTGGGCAAATTAGGAAAAAAAGATCAAGAACAGATGGTTGGTGGAGGGGGAGAGAGAAAGAGAGAGAAAGATATTAAGAGGGTTAAGGTTTCGATCGAGGAGGGTGCTTACCGATGACGCCTACCGCTGTGTGAGCTGCGTTGGTCCTCATCGGAGGAGCTGGAGAAGGAGAGAGAGACCTCATCGGAGGAGAAGGAGAAAGAAACCTCATCGGAGGAGCAGTTAATGGAAAATCAGAGAGAGAGAGAGAGAGAATGAGAGGAGAGAGAAAATGATGTGAAAAAGTTAAGTAAGGGTGGTGTATATATAGTGGGAAGCGAGCGTACAATTATGGTTTTGTCCCTGTAAACTCGTCGAATTGGTATAATAATATATCTATTACTAATATTTTTATGATTTTTTATAAAACTAATTTAAATTAAAAAAAGTTCTAAAGCTTCCCGCGCGTGTCATAGCTAGGGGTGTAATGTGGGCCGTGCCGGGCCGGCACGGCCCACATTTTCCGGGCCGAAACGGGCTAGGGGTTGGCCCGGCCCGGCCCGGTTTCAATTTCGGGCCGTGCCGTGCCGGGCCCAAGCCGCCTAGCCTCCGGCCCGGCACGGCCCTTCGGCCCGGAAGGCCGTGCCGGGTCGGGCACGGCCCTTCGGCCCGGAAGGCCGTGCCGGGTCGGGCCGTGCTTCGGGCCGGCCCTTTAAGATATTTGTTTTTAATTTTTTTAAAAAAATATTATAAAATTTAAAAAGAGATATAATAAATTATTTTTATTTAAATTTATATTTTGATCAAATAATTAAAAATTTATAAAAATAGTTATAATATAGTAAATATTTAAATTTTTTTTAAAAAAATGTATTATTTAAAATAAAAAAAAAGGGATGGGTTTTGGTCCAATGGACCAAAATGCTTTGGTCCAGGAGAGCTCCTGGGGAGGAGGGCTGAGACCCCGAGGCATCTTGCCTTGGGCCTCGGGGTGCGGGCTGTGCTGGCCCGGCTGGCACGGCCCAACCGGGCCGTGCCGCGCCGGGCGGCCCGCCTCTCTTCGCGGCCCGGCACGGCCCAGGCCCGCATCGGGCCGTGCCGTGCCGGGCCGTCGGGCCCCAGGGGCGCGGCCCAGCACGGCCCCGTAGCTCGGGCCGGGCCGGCCCGGCACGGGTGCTACATCACCCGTGCCGTGCTGCAGCCCGGCCCGTTTTACACCCCTAGTCATAGCCTAGCCTCGGTTTCGGGCAGTGTGCATAATTATTTTCTGGGGATTCATCATCAGCCGTGCAATCTTATGATGGCATGATTTAGAGGTCATCGAACGGCGTGGAATATGCTTGAGCAGAGCTTTACGGTTTATTGGTGTCTATCACCACGGCTCATGCCTAGCAAAGTTTTAAAAGAGATTTTACAAAAGAGAAAATGGATAAATTGCATGCTTGGTCTTCAAACTATGAGACAGATAACACTTTGGTCCTCAAACTTTAAGTTATTTTAAATTTTGGCTCGAACTTTTAGAATTGTTTTTTTTTTTTGAGAAAAAGATAGCACGCTACCCGCTTCATTCATTCAGACGATGAACTAGGCTACATGGGTGAGGCAGCAGGGCCTCAAGGTATACGGAAAAAAAAAAAAAAAAAAAAAAAAGGTCACACCATTCCTGGCAGGATCTCTCGACGTGGCCTAATTTCCCCCCACAGAGACCTCAGTTGGCTGATCTTGGAGATTCCGCGTAATGGATCTGTCTGCGTCTTCCTGAAAATCGCATCATTCCTGGTCTCCCATATGACCCACCAACAGGCTATTATACCAATTAAATCGTTGCGCATTGGTTGCGTCCCTATACGACCTTTCCATCGATCCCAAACTAGATGCACATCATCTCCCAAATCAGTTAGTTGTACATCGTCTAGGGACATCACCATGAGAAATCTGGTAAACACGCATCTCGTAAAAAGGAGGTCAGCAGTTTCCGCATCAAACCCACACAACACACAGGTTGTGCTGCCCATCCATTCTCTTTTTAACAGATTATCTGTAGTAAGGTGCCTCTTCTTGAGGACGAGCCAACAGAACACTTTCACTTTTAGAGGAATGCGAAGCCTCCAAATCGTGTAGATACGTGCATCCCTCGTCCCCCCGTCGCCCAATGCAGCGTACGTTGATTTCACAGTAAAACGCCCGTCATTGGTCCACCGCCACTGCACACAGTCCTTTTCCTGCCCAGGTCTGAAGTTGGATACCCTCGCCTTAAGATCCGCAATGCTCAAGTTTACCCTTTGGTCTGTAGAGTTGACATTGCTTAGAATCTTGTGCCAGCACCATCCGTTACTGTTAAAGCAGTCACTGATTATCAAGTTTTTTCGGGCCACTAAACGATACACCTCAGGGAACGACGAGAGTAAAGAGGTTTCTCCACACCACCGATCGGACCAAAAGTCAATTCTACACCCATTGCCCAGTTTATAGTGTGCTCCCCATTTAAAAATATCTTTCTGGCTTAGGACTCCCTTCCACCAAAAGGAGGACGGTCTAAAGAGTCTGCCCTCCTTCAAGGGTCTTCTTCTAGTATAGAACAGCTGACGGATAATCTTGTTCCATTCTAGCTGGGGCGCCGTATGAAACTTCCACCACCATTTAACGAGGAGGGCTTGATTCATTACTTCAATATCAAGGATGCCGAGTCCTCTTCTTGCTCCTGCAGACACTCTTCCAAGAGACTAGGCACCCCGTACCCGATGCGGCGGTTCCACCTTTCCAAAAGAAATCTCGTCGTAAAGCTTCAAATCGCTTAATAACCCATTTGGGTATCTTAAACACAGCGAGAAAGTACAGGGGTAAGTTGGTGAGGACAGCATTTACTAGGACAAGTCTTCCTCCTCGCGATAGGAGTTTCGCTTGCCAACCATCAATTCTGCATTGTACTTTACGGATAATCCCCCTCCAGTCCTCCTTGGAAGGGGATCTAGTCGCCAGCGGCAGACCTAAATACCTAGTGGGTAAACTACCGAGTTTACATCCCAGTATATGTGCAAGTCTGCTCGCTTTTCCTTCTACCTGGCCCGTATAGTAAAGCTCTGACTTCTCCCTGTTGATCTTCATACCAGACGCCCATTCGAATAATTGCCACAAAAATTTTAGGTTTCTCATGCTTTTCTTTTTGGCCTCGCAGAAGAAGAATGTGTCATCAGCAAATTAGATAATGGAAACTCTAGATGCCTCGGACGGCCCAATGCCACATATAAGATTGTTGGCAATCGCCTCATTCGTTAAACGGGTAAGGCATTCCGCGACAAGTAAGAACAGGAAGGGGGAGAGTGGGTCACCCTGCCGAACTCCCCTCTTCGTCTTAATCCATTTGGTTGGAACGCCGTTGACCAGTACAGCAACCTTGGCATTGCAAACACATAACTTGATCCAGTTGCACCACTTATCATCAAAGCCCCACCATTCTAAAATACGGAACATGAAAGGCCAGTAGATTCTGTCGTAGGCCTTTTCAAAATCCACCTTAGCCCTGACTCCCTCAATCCCCTGCTTACTCCCCCAACCGAGCAACTCACGTACCGTTACAAAAGCATCAGTGATATTTCTCCCTTTCAAGAAGGCCGATTGAGAGGGAGATATCAGATCGCCCATAACAAGCTCCAGTCGATTGGCTAACACCTTAGATAGAATCTTCTGTATCCCGTTCAAAAGGCTAATAGGGCGATAATCATCCGCACGTTTGACTCCGTCTTTCTTCGGTATTAGGCATATGTAAGCATAGTCAATAGGATTGGTGTCTAGTCTCCCCTCGAACATTTCCTGAAAAATGCTCATGATATCCCCCTTAAGTGTGTCCCAGAACGTTTGGTAGAAGCATAACGGAAACCCATCCGGCCCCGGCGCCTTATCACTCCCTAGCTGAAAAACCGCTTGTTTAATTTCATCAAGGCTGAAGGGTCTCGTAATAAGCGCTAGGTTGGTATCGTCCACCCGCGCCGTCCTGAAGAGCCCGCTCCAATCCCCGAAGGACGTCGGGGCCAGATCATCCGGAGTGAAGAGCTTTTTGAATTTTTGAAAAAAGAGGTTCTGTTTATCCCCTTCAGAAAAATACACCACTCCTCTCTCTTCAATCGTGTCAATTCTGTTCATTCTCCTACGGCCATTGGCTACAGCATGGAAGAATTTAGTGTTTCCATCACCCTCCCGTAGCCAGTGTTGCTTCGCTCGGGTTCTCCACAACGCTTCCTCATCTTTAAGCACCCCAAGTAGTTTGCTTTTAAGCTCCTCCCTTTTCAATGCCGTTTCTTGGGACAGATGGTTCTTTTCTTCCTCTTTGTCGATATCTTGGATCTCCTCCATGTATTTATTCTTTACACCCCGAATACTGTAGAATGCGTTGGTGCACCACTCTTTAATTCTGATTCGGTAGTGTCTTAATTTTGCCGTGAACGAAAGTACTGCCGAGTTTTGATTACACCCCTCTTGCCACCAACCAGGTAGCTTGGAAATTAGATCCTCGTGATTTAACCAAGCGGCTTCAAACCGGAAGGCCATCGTCGGCCTCGTTAACTTTTTCTCAACCGAGAGTAGGATGGGACAGTGGTCCGAAGTTATACGGGGTAAAACGGTCACCTTAGAAAGGGGAAATTCAAGATCCCAATCAGTCGAGACAAGGAACCGGTCCAGTCTCGCCAGGATAGGGGTTCTCTGTAAGTTAGACCACGTAAATGATTGATTAGACATGGGGAGGTCAATTAATTGGAGATCCCTAATAAGATTGTTAAATAGATCAGTCGCCCTGGAGCTCCAAGACTTTCCATTCCGCTCCTACTGCCCTCTAGTGCTATTGAAGTCCCCACACATAATCCATTTTCCCCTACAGCAATCCTTCAAAAGCAAAAGCTCCGAAAAGAATTCCTCCTTACCATCCCAAGAGGTAGGACCGTAGACATTCGTAACATAGACCTGTGTTCCGCAGTTGACGAGAATCAAAAGAACAGTGATGGAATATCGTCTAACGATCACTTCTTTGCAGGTAAAAACGCGTGAACTCCAGCAAGTGATCAAACCTCCAGATGCGCCATTAGATTCAACAGACACACATTTGTCAAAGAAAGGCCCAGCAAAACTACGGAGGAAGGACCCCGAGATATGACCGACTTTAGATTCTTGGATGCACACTACTACATTTCGAATTCTAGAGATTACATCCTGTACCACAAAACGTTTAGAAGGGTTGTTAAGCCCTCTAACATTCCAACTACAAGCCCTAAACATCAAAACAAAATAGACACCACCCCCCCAAAAAACTGCCAAAAAGTGTCTACTATCCCGTTCGCTCGCCCGCTAAGCATTCACTTGTTCACAAACGCGGCCAACTCCACCGCCTCCGCGCTCTCCAGGCTCACCCCGCAGCAACGACTTTTGCGCATGAGCATCTTTACCTCGGCCTCTGATGCATTGCCGCCCCCCCCCTCTCGCTGTCTCGCCTTTCTAGCCATTGCTTTGCATAAGATCAAGGTCTTGTCGGCGCTTGCGAGTCGCGCACTGGCTCGTGTAGGGGAATGACCGGTCCTCATCAGCGCCTTACCAGCTGTCTTAGCCAGCGGGGCTCGGGTCCCGATCTCGACCACGCCCGCCGCTCCCCCACCCGAATCCTGCTCGAAAGTGCAACCACCAGCAGGAAGCCAATCCACCAAAGGCTTAATAAATAACGCTCCCGAGTCAACCGCCCCTGCGTCAGCGCATGAGTCAGACTCAAGCACCCCATGCTCGGCCGGAGGCTCAATTCCAGTTATCTCGATCCGCGCACCGGCACCGAAGGGTAAACCGAGTGTAGCTGCTCCTTCCCCTAGCCCTCCGTGTGACAATACCTCCCCCATAAGCCCCACATCAAAGCTCCAATCCCAAGGCAACCCGTGGGCCCATAGATGAAAGCCCAATAGAATCTTGAAAAATCCCCCATCCACCCACAGCATCACGTGCTCACCCATAAATGCCAATAAAGGCTGTTCCAACCCACCCGTAACCATCAAGATGGGGGGGAGCCCCGATGGTTGACCCGCCCCCCTCCAGACCTCGGGACACGTCACCACGTCACCCTCCCTTCGCGCGTCTTCTCGAACCCCCCCCCCTGGTAACGCCTTAAAGAACCCAAGTTTGTTCAGGCAAAAAGAACAAGAGCGCGACCTCGCTTCCCCCAAGACCCCCTTCGTCTTCATGAAAACCGCAGTTTTCGAGGAGGGTTTTTCGATCCACGCCCCCTGTCGTCGCACCCGTCGTTGTCCTTTCTCGAACGTCGCACCAGCCAAGACCGTTGTGTGGCTCCGCCGCTGGAAGTTCGCCGTCCGGCCTGTCCTCCCCGCCGGCATTCGTTGGACCACCGGCGCACGAGGCGCCCGACTCTCAGATCTCGTCGATCCGACCTCATCCAGCTCCCCCGCGTCCTCGCCCATCTCGACCACCCCGTGCTCTCCAGCGCCATGCCTGTCGTTCTGTCTGTCTCCCCTCTGTTGGTTGCCGATGTCGTGACCATCCGGGGGTGGTGCTGGTGCTGGTGGTTCGCCACCTTCATCCTCTACAGCCCGCTGCCAACTTTCCAACTGAATCATAACCGCAAAACACTCCTCCCCCAGCACAATAGACATATTCTGAGGAATGTCGGTCAAATTGTCTAGGATAATCTGACACCGGAATGCCCGTAGATCCGTCGTCGCCTTCGTCGCCTCGTCAGCCTTGACAAACCTTCCGAACCCACACACCATAGCCGCGACTCGAGCAATCGTCCAGCATTCAAACGGTAAGTTGATTAATCTGATCCACGCCCTGAAGCCCATTCTGTGCGGCCGCGCGTTCCGATATTGACCCCAGGCGAAGCATCTGATCCAGAACCCGTCCAAGGTGAGTACTTCCCTCCTTACCAGCACCTCCGCCGACACCCATTCCGGTAGGAATATCGCAAAGTCCCGATCCCGATAGCGAGCAACAGAGAAATCCTGTGTATAACCCCCGAAGCGTCGAGCCATCGCACTCGCGATGGTGAGCATCGGATCGGGGCCTAGGTTCGCCGGCGGGATCACAACAGCCAGCACCGCGTTCCGGCGAAGTTCCCTCCGTCGCAGAAATTCCTCCGTATACGGAACATAAATCCGAGGTATACGTTCCCTTTGGCGAAGCACCCTGTTCATCCTATCGTTAATCCCGTTGCCAATCTCCGAACAGTTGGATGCTCGATGGCCGGATTTACGGCACCTGACGCACTTGATGGGGTCACGGCACTCTGCGACCCAGTGATCCGAGGCTAGACACCGGAAGCACCTCCCAGTTCGCCGTCGGCTCTGGATGCTCTTTGCTCTTCGGGCAAGGTGGTGATGTTGATATCTAAGTGGAGTTTCTGGAGTCTGAGAGCCCAACCCCCTCAGGAGCGTCTCCTTATAAGAGCGATACGCAGGTAGCGACGATTTACTCCTCCCACCTACCCTCCTGTCACTCCTCGTCCACCTAGTATCTCCGCAAGAATCAAACCCCTTACCTTGTTGCAAGTCAGTAGTACCTCCAACCCCTTGGTCTCGAGGCGTGGTGTTACCCGAATCAGGCAAGGTCAAGTCATCGCCATCAAAGCATTCCCTGCCCACTGCTAATGCTCCACCTACCTCGTCCGCCCACGCCACCCTTTTCACAGCTTTCTTTTTCTTCCAGTCGCCCAGGGCCACCCTCTTCATTGCGCCGAAGGGATTGTTACAATCAAGTTCTTATGATTAAATATTAATGTATCATTAATAGAAAAGTGATGCACCAATGTTGCTATTGATAATGCACTAATATTAAGATACTATATATCACTCTTATATTAGTAATGTATCAACATTTAACTGGCTAAATTGGATTGTGGGACTTGATTGTAATAATTTTAAAAATTTAAATAAAAAATTACAATAAATTAAAGTTTAAAGGTGAAAGTATCACCTCCCTCATAGTTTGAGGACCAAACATGCAATTTACTCTTAAAAATAAAAAGAATAAACAAACAACAACTTAAAACAAGCTCAGAAGAATATCTAGGCAACATTTACAGTTGACATAGAAGTATCACTGCACAGTCCACAGCTTGCAATATATTATTATCTGCACTTTCAATAATTTTGTACAGATCAGATGACAAGTCAGAATGAAACCCAAAAGAAAAAAGAGTTTCATATACATGTTGACTGCTTCATAAAATTGGAGATAGCTAAGGATTCTTCATAATTGGGATATCTCAAAACACAGACTCACTGCAATTTTGAGGCAAGCATTTTGCAATCGAAGTACACAAAAAAACTGCCTTCTGAAGTTTATCTTCTACAGATACAGTACTTGGAATTTTCTGCTGCATCTGCAGAGGTTTGTGATTCTTTCTGAGTTTTCCTGATCTTCGCTCCCTTATGTATTTCTTATCACATCGCCACATCCAATGCTGATTTGTTACCAAACAAGGTTGTATATCCTATATTTAAACTAATCAGCGTTGTAGAAGCTCTCTGCGATCACATAAGTTGAAATTGTAGATCAACGGAGCCGGCTACGAAGTGGTGACCTTCTCTTCTTTAAGTCATGCAAAACTGGCCTCTTTTTTCTTCATCTGAGTTGGTTTTTAATTATACAAGATTCGAAGCAATAGACAAAGCAAATTTTTAGAAAAACCTAACCTCCTTCAAACCAACTGTAACCTGTTCTCTTTTCCAATTGCCTTTCCCTTAAAAGCCTTAAAACACCAATAGCTTCCTCCCTCCTCCCTGCTGAAATATAAGCATCAGCAAGCATCTTATAATTGGCTGCATTTCGTGGTTCCAACATTAAGAGCTGCTTCGCCGCCGCTTCTGCGATAACTAAATCACCATGCAATCTATAAGCACTAAGCAGAGTCCCCCATAATGCGGAATTACTTCCGTGCTGAGATATACCATTCTTTAGCAAATTATACGCATCAGCCAACCGTGCAGCACGACAGAACATATCCACCATTGACGTAAAATGCTCGATCTCCGGCTCCAACCCGTAATCTTCTTTCATGAGTTTGAACACACGCCATCCCTTCTCCACAAGACCCGCATGGCTACATGCGGATAGTACGGCGAGAAATGTGTAGTGGTTTGGTCGCACTTCCGTTCTCCTCATAAGTTCGAAAAGATTGAGAGCCTCTTCAACCTTCCCATTCAATGCATATGCTTGTATTATTGAACTCCAAGAGACCACATCTTTTTCTTTAACTCTGTTAAAGACCTCGAGTGAATGCCCTATGCTTCCCGACCGGGAGTACATGCTGATAAGGGAATTAGCAATCGGGTTCTCGGATCCGAAACCTCTTTTTATTACTTGAGCATGCGTCTCCATTCCCTTCTTCAAGGATGGAATCGAAGAGACTGACGAGAGCACCATTAAAAGGGTAGCTGAATCTGGAGCAATTCCTCTCCTTTGCATTTGGAGAGCGAGCTCAAATACCATATCCACGTTTCCGAGCTCTATACAGGCTTTAATCACTGCATTCCACGCAATCACATCCTCTCTCACTTGAGAAATTCCCTTCAAAAGATTAAGAGAGGTATTGAACTTTCCGCACTTGGCGTACATGTATACAAGTGTAGTAAGAAGAGATGAATCGGTTCCGAATCCAGTGCTATCGCGCAATATGTACTTCTCTTCGATCCATTTACCTTCTCTCAAATCGCCCAACTCGGCACAAGCAAGAAGCGCATTCAGCAAGATGGGCCTGGTGGGCTTAACTCCTTCATCGAACGCCATCCGACGGAAGAGCTTAAGAGCATCATCGGGCCGACCATGTTGAACATATCCACCGATCATAGAACTCCACGAGATTTCATCCTTCGTCAACATCCAATCAAACAATGCAGCAGCTGCATCCAAGTTGCCGCATTTATTATACATTTCTGTAAGTGAATTCGAAACAGAGAGGTTGATTTCAAAACCGATTTTAATCACATGAGCATGGAAAAGTTCCCCACTCTTCCGATCACCGAAATCACCGTACGCGGAGATCACGCTCACCAGGGTTGCCTCGCTCGGCAAAATCCTATGGACAAACCTCATCTTCCTAAACAAATCTACAGCCTCAAACAGAAACCCGCCTCGCGAATACCCCGAAATCATCGCATTCCACGCCACAACATCTCTAGATGGCATTTCATCGAACACCTTACGAGCGACTCCGAATTCGCCCGCTTTAGAGTACAAACCGATCAGCGCCGTCGCGACAAGGAGATCGGATTCGAGCCCTCTAGACCGAACGACGCCTCCAATCCAAAAACCGAATTCAAAATCCGATATTTTGGCGCACGCCGCGATCGCGAGGTGGAAGGTGTACTTATCCGGCCCACAATCGGACCGACCCATCAACTCGCGGAACAACTCCAACCCCGAACGAGGCGAATCGCGCCTCAAGCACCCTTTGATCACGGAGTTCCAAAGGAGGGGCTTCGCGGGTCGATCGCGGAGCGCGTCGAACACCGCACGGGCGCTGCGCGCGTCGCCGAGGGCGAAGTAGCGGGAGACGAGGAGGGAGGAGACGAAGAGGTTGCGGCGGAGGCCGAGGGCGAAGGCGCGCGCGTGGAGGGATCGGAGGAGGGGGAGGGAGAGGGAGAGCTCGGAAATGGCGGAGGCTAGGGTTTCTTTGAGGTGTTGCCATGTTATTCGAGGTTGCGACGAAGCGGAATAAGTTCGGGGAATAACGAGGAGTTTGAGCCTATCCCGGTTGGAATAAGTAATACGCATGGCGCGAGACACACACAGAGACAGAGAGAGAGAGCGAAGCGCGCGCGCGTTTTGATTTGAACTCTTTTGTAGGCCCCCCCAAAAAAAAATAAAGGTTAAAATACAGAAAACCTTCTTATAAATATTTATTTTTTTATTTTCGTTATTTTCTGACTTTTAAAAATTTATATTTTATTAGCTTAAAATTTTAGAAATATTTTCAGGGATATATGGCGTTAATTGAGAGGGCAAAATGATCAAATTATCATTATTTTTTCTATAAAAAAAATAATTTTTTAATATATTTCTGTTATTTTGAAAAAATATTTTCAGTATAAATTATAAGAAATAGACGGAATAATAATAGAACCCTGAAGGGAGGGCTAAATGCAATAACTTGAAATGCTGAGAGGATAAAATATAGATTTTTGAAAGTTAGAAAAAAAAAATGAAAAAGTGGGTATTTATAAGAGATTTTCTATAATTTAGCCTAAAACAAAAAAAATGCTAATTTTGATAGACCTTATATTTCATTTATTGCATTTATTTCAATTAGGTATATATATATCACTATGTGGTTCACTTCATGGATTTATTTATTTACCCTATATATATATATTTTTAAAAGTAGATAAAAAAATTTGAGTTGACAGACGAAATCTTAAATGAAATAAAAAAAATTTCATACACATTACAAAAAAAGAAATTTAAATAATTATCTAACTAAAAATAAATCAGATTTAAATAAAATGATTTAAAATTTAACCTATCAAATAAATATTGTTTAAAATTTAATTAATGGATTCAAATTAACTTTAGTCATAAATTTAAATCTAAATTCAAACTTTAATTTAAATTTTGGAATCAATTCAAATTGTTAAATTTTGAATACATTAAAAAAAATTATATGTTATGTAACACATAAAAAATATTTACGGTATAACTAACATACTTAAAAATAAATTAAAATTTAAAAATAAATCAATTAAAAAATAGACTCATACCATCAATAACCATTTAATTTAAAATACAGATTTATAATTTATTTTAACTTCAATTTTATATTTAAATTTAATTAAATTTGTAAATATGATGTGTATAGTGCCTGCGCTATAACTAATAGTATAAAAAGAGTACAAAAATGGATGCACTTTTGAATTTACTTTTTGGCTTTCGAAAATATAAAAGCCATGGGCTAGAACTGGGCTTCACAAATTAGGCCCAACATTATTTCAGACCCATTTGGGCTCTACCCAATTTCAGCCTAAATCCTAAAACTTTATGTGTTTGTTTCTGTGTGTATATTTGTTGTGTGTGTGCGTGTGAATATGGCCACAATGAGCTGAACACGAGTGAGCTGGGGCCAGCTTGTTCGCTCATTTATTAATCAAGCCGAACACGAACCGGCTCATTAAATTATTGAGCTATTTATTAAAAAGCCGAACACGAGTTGGCTTGCGAACAACAAGTTAGATAATAAATCCTACTACTAGATGAAAAGTTGACATTTTTTTAAAAAAATATTAGAAACTTAATCTAATAATTAAAATGCACAAAATATAGATCTCTTTATATTTGGGTTGCTCTAAAATCCAAATCAGTAGAAATTTGTAACATATATATTCGATTTATATCGAGCCGAATACGGACGAGCTAATCCCAGCTTGTGTTCGACTTGTTTATTAAAAGAGCAATTATCTCGAACTTAGGGGGCGTTTGGTTCAGCGTAAAATGAACCAAAAAATTATTTTCAGTACGAAAAATACTTTTCCACTTATTTGATTCGTAAAAATATTTTTACGCATTTGGTAAAAAATTGAAGTTTCGTTTTTTCCTATTTTTTGGTAGAAAACGAAAACTCATGGTGCGTAAAAAAATTTTCATTTATTTTTTCTTCACCGGACCAAACAAATATAAATTTTTTTTCTTTCAACCAAACAAATATTGATGAAAATTTATTTTTTTTCTTACAAATCAAACACTATAAAATGTAAAAAAAAAATTCACCGAAAAATTATTTTTCACAATTTTACATTGAACCAAACATACCCTTATTTCGAGTTGAACACGAGTTGGCTCGCGAACAACGAGCCGAATTGCCGGCCCTACTTGTGAGGCTAGAGTATACTTGAACACGAGTTGGCTCGGAAACAACGAGCCGGATTGCCGGCCCTACTTGTGAGGCTAGAGTATACAAAAGGCATAAAATTTTTACACAAGTGCATATTATTCTACCATGTATGCCATTATAATATTTAATAAATAATAATTTTGAAGCCAAGTTCCACCCAAACTGTACCTATGAAAATTTTGTTACTCTTTTTATCAACAAAATTTAAAATACAAGAATTTTTTTTTTCCCATATAAAGTCAAGATAGTTCTTAGTTGATTGTTTTTTCTCTTTTTTGGTGAAACAAATTTGAACATACACTGCCGTGTTGAATCGAGAGACGTAGCTATTTTTATGCAACACGTGATGCGCCTTTTTCTTTATGTAGAAATAGCGTAGAAAAAGTGGAGACTACAAAATAGCCCTTCAACTTTTTTATTTTTATTTTTTATTGAGATTGGTCCCCTCACCTTTTATTTTTGTTATTAATTATTAATTAATCTAAGTTTATTTACAATTAAATTTATTAAATTTGATAAAAAATATTAATAAATTTGATAAAATTTTTAATTTTTTTAAACTAAAGTTACTTAACTTTTAAAAATTAGGAGTCGACGTGATCTCAATAAAACAATGAGAGAAAAATAAAAAGTTGAAGAGGCTATTTCAGAACAGTGTATGCTTGAGGAGTCTCTGAACATTTTTTTTTCTTTTTTTTTTTAAAGAGCTATTTCCTTGGCTTTTTTTTAGAGAGAGAGAGAGAGAGAAGATCCCTCATGGCTTATTTTGTTGATAGCACGTGGAGGTTGGTGAATAAAATTTATAAACTTGAGATTTAAAAAAACAAAATAAAAATAAAAATTCAAATGTAGCACGTGAATTGCGACTCTATTCTCTATCCACACTATTTTCTTAATATTCTTTTTATGTTTCTTTCTTTTTAGAAAAAAGTGGGTGGCGGAATCAATTTAGGACTTGTTTGGCCCAGCAGTTGTTCCTAGCTATCACCGTCCACGTTCATAATTCTTTTTTTTTCCTTTTTCCCAACTGCGGACCACAACAGCCCCTCTCAAGCTTTTATGTGGTTTGAAAACACACAAGTGGGGGGAACAGAGACTTTCAATCATGTATCTGATAACACCTATTCCTTTTCTCTCTTGTATGTTCTATCTAGAGAATAAAATGCCAACAATAAAATCCAAGATGGAATTAGGGAGGCAAACGGGGCGGATCGGGGCGGGAGGCGGGGCATAAATCCAAGATTGAATTAGGGATGCAAACGGGGCGGATCTGGGGGCAGGAGCCCTGCCCGCCTCCCGCCCCGAATCCGTGACGGGTTAAAAAATATATCCCATAATCCGTCCCGCCTCATAACCCGCCTCCCGCCGGCGCCCCGTATTCGCCCCGCCAACAACTAATATTTTTAAAAAAATTATAATATTATTAATATTTTATAAAATATAAATTAATAATTTTTTAATAATATTATATATATAATTAACAACATTAATTATAAAAATTAGAAATATCAATTATAGTTCGAAGCAAAATTCAAAAATTTTAAATACATGAGAAATTGATAGCACTAACTTAGTTGTCTTTTGGACTTTTTTTTTTTATAAATATATTATTTTTTAGAATTTTTTTAAAAAAATATAAATAGTTTTCGGGGCGGATCATGGCGGGGCGGATTCGGGACGGGTCAATTTTTTTTTCATTTTCTGCCCCAAATCCGTCTCGAATTCATAAAAAATATCCTGTTTTTCACCCCGAATTCGTTTATTTTCTCCCGTTTACTGCCCCATTCGGGACGGGAGCTCTACCAACCCGGATCCGTTTGCATCCCTAGATTGAATACTCAATCTTTGTCATTCATTTGAGAACTGATGGATGATTGACATCAGGATATCAATTCATTAATTTTATTTTGTTAGTGTGTCCTTCATCTGCATTGAACCCAAAAAAATTTATTGAATGGACCTTAGTCATCAGCACAGTTAGTTAATTCGGATACGGCAAAAATCCGGTACGAATAAAATACGAATAAAATTCGTTTCTTGATTTTTAAATTCGTTGAAAAATACGGTTTAAAAATCGGATTCGTTAATAATTCGTATACGCGATTTATACGAAAACTTTACGTTTATAATTTAAAAATTTAGAATAAAAATTCGGCTATTAGATTAAAAAATTTCTTTAGATTTATGCTATTATTATAAATAATTATAATTTTTAGAAATATATATATATATATATATATATATATATATATATATATATATATATATATATATATATATATATATATATATATATATATATATATATATATATATATATATATATAGTTCGGCTACTATGCTATCAATAGCACCAAGCACTTGGTGTTACCAAGTTTTTCGCCGTTAGATCTATTCCTTTGACTAATTTCACTCGTTAGATCATGCTATTCAACCAACCACCCACTCAACCCTTATGGACCACTATCATCCTAATCGCACGTCCATTCATCCAATGACTGAAAACTTGATAGCACCAATGATCCCGCACGAATCTCGAGGCGGATCTGTGGCTAAAAAATTACTAGCACAAGACCCCATGTGCTATTAATAGTAGCACAGCCTTACTCTATATATATATATATATATATAGAATGAGTCTCCTATACTATCTATAGTACCGGGGCTCCGGTACTATAGTCGCTTTTTCGATCTTAGGGTGTTCAAATCAACGATCCACACCGTTGAAACTGATCTAGGATATTTGAAGTTCTTAGGAATAAAATTTTATAATTTTTCGACGTAGTTTACTTTGTGATCAAACCGTTTCAAAATTGTCAAATTTTAATAGTTATTATGGCGAGTTTGTAGTTTAACGGTGGAGAAGAATCTATATTTATTCAAATTTTGATAGAAAATACTTTAAACTACATAGATGAAAGTCAACATCCTTGATCTTGAATTCGAAACTCCTATACTCAAATTTTAAGAATTATTCAATTTCCACCGTTCATTTTGACATGATTTATTTACTAAGTAAACGATATCGAAAAAAACTAAAATTTTATTCCTAAAAACTTCACATATCCTAGATCAGTTTCAACGGTGTGGATCGTTGATTTGAACACCCTAAGATCGAAAAAGCAACTATAGTACCGGAGCCCCGGTACTATAGATAGTATAGTAGCCTCATTCTATATATATATATATATTTGACATAAAAATAACAAGCTATCTCGAATATCAATCACCGAGTTCTTGTGTCTATCTCAATAATTTTTTATTCCTCTACAAACATAACAGTTGGTTTCCTTGTCCAGTAAATGTATATGGACAAAAACCTCTAAACTCGGAATATTTAAATTAAAAAAGTATTTTAAGAATCTTTAATATAGCTCATCAAATTGGGAGCCATGCATCTTATTTCTTATTGGGGGGATTAGACCTTGGGACTGTAGGATCCTATCTTATCTTTAAATTTTATAATTGAGATTTGTACTATTATTTGTCCTATTAGTAGGAGATCTCAGTCATTGCCCACACCAGAAAAAGATTGTTCAAGTTTTTTTTGAGGAAAAGGTAGCACGCTACCCGCTTCATAAAGATTGTCCAAGTTGGAAAAAGGAAAGTATCTGTTGTTCCTCCTCCTCTCATTGTGGTTTTGATTTTGGTTTTTTTTTTTTTTAAAGATAGAAAGAGATAGCAATTTATCTGTTTCATTCATTTTCTCATAAATAAATTAAACTAAAAATATTAAATAATTAGGTTTCAAATTTAGATCCTCAGATAACAATTATCAATTTTTTAACTAACTGTGCTAGATACGATAGGGTACCGAACAACAATGAACTCTCATTGTTGTGTTGTTGATTCAGCTTCTTTTGTGTGTGTGTGTGTGTGTGAAAGCTGTTATGTGACAATTGACAATGAGCTCTCAAAACTATCAAACAAAAAATTGAAAAAGCTAGCTTTTGACCAAAAATAAAAAATAAAAAAAATAAAATTTATTTGTTCTTATTAGAGCTTTCGCAGAAGTATTGCAGAGTAAAACTGCTCAAAAAGAGAATGATAGCTTCCTGATTTATCCTTGAAATTTCTAATGAATGCAAAGATAAAAATTTCAAAAAATATATTTTTTCCCTCCAATTTTATAATTTAAAAGCTTATATTAACATTTCGTCTAAATAAAAATTATAAGCTATTAGTTTTTATGTCTCTAATTGCTATTCCTTTAGCGACAAATTGTTCCAAAAGTCAGTAAACAACAAATTGTTCCTATATAACATATCTGAACTATAAATCATTTTGAATCGACTATCTAATTTTTTTAAAATTTGGATTTTACTATCCAATCTTTCAATTTGTTCGATTTGTATTTTGACTTTGAAATTTAAACTAACTATTTATTTTAATAAATTTATAGCTGTGAGGATTGCACAAAGCATACTAACTAAATATGTGAAGATAAATGATGATTTCAAATTTTCATATCAAAGTGCTGTTGACAGACTCAAATCAAACAAATTGAAAGACTGAGTAGTGAAATCAAAATTTTAAAAGATTGGATAATCGATTCCAAATAATTTATATCTCAGATAAGTTATGTGCGTTTTTACCTTCTAACAACAAATATGCATCCGAATCATTTCAAATTTTAGGAATCATTTACATTGAATTTAAACATTTGTAAATTGAAATAAATTTTTTTTAACAACTAATAACAAAATTTATCGAGTTGAACTATGATGTTTTTAGAAATACCACCATCTAACTTTTACTTATTATCACCAAATAGTAAATTTTAGAGATTCAAGGATCCAAAATGTGAAAGTATACACTCCTAAAAGCATAATAATCTACCACTAATTTATCCATAAATATTATTTTTGACAACATTAATTTTCTAATTTGACGGTTTTGTCGCCTAGCGTGGTGTGCACGGACCACCGAACCTTGTGGGTCCGTTTCTCCACTAGTAGTCTATTAGAGAGAGTATTATTTGAGCCAACCACTACCCACGTGGCCGCATATTTAACTCGTGCGCCCGTTCTATAATTATAAAATAAAAAGGGTTAATTGCATATAGGTTCATGACCTCATGCAAATATAATAAATTATAAATATACTTTTATAAAGTTTAATTTTCATAAGTTATTTCTGTAAAAATCCTAATGTTATCAGATATGTCCCTGTCGTTAGGATCCGTTAGAGAAATTTAGTTAACCACAGTTAAAACACTTAACTATAATCAGAATTGATAATTTTATTCTTCTTCCTATTCCTCTTCTTCTTCTTTCCCTTCCTCTTCTTTGTCGTCGTCGTGCCCGCGTGGGCCATCGTCACGGGCGCCTTCAACGGCATCGGCCGCGCGGGCGGCATTGTCGGCGGCGTCGACGGCGTCCTTGATGGGCGATCGCCTCCGCCGCCTCCTTCTTCTTCTTCTTCGTATCCAGCTTTTGAAGGGACATATTTGTAAGGATAAAAATGTCATTTCACGAGCCTACTGTTAAAAAATAAACGATTCTCTAACGGATCTTAATCAGAGGGATATATCTGCAAACATTATGACTTTTGCAGGAATAACTTATGAAAGTTGAGCTTTGCATGAATATATATGTAATTCATCATGTTTGCGGGGACCTGTATGCAATTAACCCTTATAAAAATATAATATACTTTATTAAAAAAAAAAGAAGCAATTATAGTTATATATACTTTATTTGATTAGATATAATAGAAAGGAGGTAAAAATGTATGAGACTCATTTAAACTATAAATTATTTTGAATCGACTATTTATTTTTTTAAAATTTTAATTTTATTATTCAACTTTTCAATTTGTTCGATTTAAATCAGTCAATGGTACTACTTTAAAATTTAAATTTTAACTTTTAAATTTTATCGTTGATCGACTCCAATCAAACAAATTGAAAGATTGAATAATAAAATTTAATTTTAAAAAAAATTAGATAATTAATTTAAAATGGTCCTTATCTAGAAAGTAATATAATTAAAAATAATTTGTTGAATTATATATTTGTATGCGGTTAAGAAGGACAATTATAAAATTTTATCCCCTATGTGAGATATTTATTTATAATGTTATTTAGAGAAATTTTATGTGCTATGTTTATAATGTTATTTAGAGAGATAAAGTTATCTTTCGTTTAAAATTATTTTCTCCAACTATGGTCAATTTCGACGGAATTTTAATTACTGTAGTTGAGCCTACTTCTACGTACATTCCAACTATAATTATTGAATTTAAATATATTAAATTAAATATTAAATTTGGATCTGTATATAGTTATAACTGCAACTGAACCGAATCAGACAACCCCTGCATAAAAGTAAAAAAGATCAATTTTTGTATCTATATAATTGCTTATTTGTGTAACATTGCTCTATCATGATTGGTTATGCTACACTTATATTTACTCTGTAATAAAATTACAAAATGTCAAGCAGATCTTTATATTGCAAATTAAACCACCTAATAATAAACAAATAAAAGGCTGTACTGTTATAAATTATCTGTTTTTTTTTTTTGAGAGAAAAGTAGCACGCTACCCGCTTCGTTTATTTCGTATAGAAATAAACTTGGCTTGAAATGTGAATCAGCTAGAATTCAAACTCGGGACCTCGGGTATCAACCATCAAGTCTTTTGCCACTTGCGCTAGGAACGATCGGTTACTGTTATAAATTATCAGAATTAAAATACAAAATGACATAGAGGGTAATAAATATACAAGTGCACGAGTGTGTAAATGCACTTGGTGTAAACATTAATTATTTTTTAAATAAAATAAAATTTTAATAAGATAATATATATATTTTCAAATCTAATTTATTCATTTTCATACCCATTCCTACTAATTTCCACCACAACGTTCTGGAACATACCCCCCCAAAAAAAAAAAAAAAAAAAAACAGAAAACCATTTTCTAGACCGAGTCCACCACGTCATCCATTGACCGTTCAAAAAAGGCCCTTTCCCCCTCTATAAAAGGACGCCCCCCCCCCTCCACCTCCTCCTCACCCGACGAAGACGAAGGCGAAGCTCTCACCCCTCCCCTCCCATGGCGGCGACACTCAAAGCTCCCTCCCTCTCCCTCTCCTCCCCCACCACCCCCACCACCCACTTCCTCCCCAAATCCCCCCTCCTCGGGTCGTTCCCTAACACTTCCCTCTCCCAATCCCCCAAATTAGCGCTCTCCACGCGGAGAAACCCTAGCCCTTGGGTTTCCGCCTCCCTCTTCTCCAAGGCGAAGCAAACGACCAGCGATTCGAGATCAAGTAAGTGTTCTCACCTCGGATTTACTCGACGTGCTTCGATTTCTCCTAGATCGCTAACGCAGTGGTTGTTGGGATCGGGTGTGGATCAGCGAAGGTGCAGGAGATGCACGTGTACGAGATCAACGAGAGGGATCGGAATAGCCCCGCGTACCTTCGCCTTGCCGGGAAAGAGGTCAACTCCCTCGGCGATCTCGTCCCCTTCTCCAACAAAGTGAGCTTACTCCCCTTCGATTCGCTCTCTAGAATCTTCTTAAACCCTGAAATTGCTCTGTTTCGGATCAAATCTGAGTAGTAGAGTTCAATTGATTTCAGTTTAGCAATGAATGTTTGTGCTCGGAACAAATTCTCTTTATTATTCGGAAAAAAGGAGAAATTATTTTGATGTGTCTGGTTTTGTCTTTAATTAAGTTTTAGCTAAATAAAATATTACAGGTAATTGTGTGTCACATGATCCTGTTGAACAGAGACATAGAAAAGTGCGGATATATAACAATTAGTAATAAATAAATCTTCTCAAATTAGAAGTTGATTGTTTTCTACATTTTACTAGATCGTTCTAAATTAATAATAATCTTACTAATTAATAGAATCAAGCAACAGATTTGAGAAAGCTAAAATTCCGGCACATGATCCAGGAGAAGCATATTGCTAAAGAGTAATGCTATACTTACAATTCTACAAAGTTTTACAAATTTTGTTTTTGTGACCGTATTTAATTAGTAAAGAAAATATCAATCACCAAGTGATTTTTGTAACTCACAAGACAGAGAATAAAATCTAATCATTAGATTTTGATTTATTATTATAGAAGTTGTTTGTGAGAATCAAGAATTTTAAGTGCCGCGGCACGGGGTCGTGCCGGAAACTTGCCGGTACGGTACGGCACGGTGCGTTCCGAGCCGTGCCAATGTATGTCGGTCACAAAAAATTAATTTGTGCCGACACATAATAGCATGAAATATTTATTTTGTTTAGCAATAAAATATTATAACTGTTTATTATATATTTTTATCAAATTTCGTGAGCTTTAGTGAGAAAATTATTTACTAATTTAGAATTTTGAGCTGTGTTATGGGCATAAGGTTTGTATCGTGTCGATATTTTATTGGCACGATACGGCACGGTAGATACGGACCGTGCCTATGGGCACTTAAATCTTCGGTGAGAATAGTATTTTTTTATTGTAAAAAAAATTTGAATTTGAATTTGAATTCAAATTGTGTAATGAAGCTGTACCACGGGAACCTGGAGAAGCGGCTGGGGATCACGGCGGGGCTGTGCATTTTGATCCAGCACGTGCCGGAGCGGAACGGCGACCGGTACGAGGCGATCTACAGCTTCTACTTCGGCGACTACGGCCACATCTCCGTGCAGGGGCCGTACCTCACCTATGAGGAGTCGTACCTCGCGGTGACCGGCGGCTCCGGCGTGTTCGAGGGCGTGTATGGGCAGGTCAAGCTGCAGCAGATCGTGTTCCCTTTCAAGCTCTTCTATACATTCTACCTTCGAGGCATTCCTGAGATCCCACGCGAACTTTTGGACACGCCGGTGCCGCCCTCGCCGACCGTGGAGCCCACCCCGGCCGCCAAGGCCGCGGAGCCCCACGCCGCAGTGAAGAATTACACCAATTAGTGCGGCGGCAGCGGAGGCAGAGGCCGTAGAATTTTCATCCTGCATTAAAGACTCAAAAAAGGAGAGACGAAAAATAAAATTGTAGATTGTTGTATTATGGTTGTAGTGGAGTGTATAAGTAGTTGATTAGTGCAGTAGCTATTGGTCAAATCGTGTTTCTGACCCCTTTTTTTTTTTTTTTTTTCCTGGTTGGGCGAGGGTATGTATTATTACTGGGCCTCAATTGCCTTTGTGGCCATGTTTTGGATTTTAAGAGAGATAAAGTAGCTTTTATTTAGTGTCATCGAGAGGTTTTATGTAGTTTAGTAAGGGTTTGTTTGTTTGTTTCTTATGCCGCTGAGCTTGCCAAAATTGTCGATCTAATCTTTTCAGGTACGTGACAAATTAATCACTCTCATATTGCTTCTTTTTTGGAAACATAATAGAAAGTATGTTAGAGCTACACCTAAATTCCTCATTACTGCTTTAGTGGCCGCGCAGCATCGCCAGCTTTACAAAAGGATGGTGTCAGGTTTGTTTTTGTTGGGGACACATTTCTCCTCCTCCTCGTTTCGTGCGTACAAATTTTCTATAAATCATGTTTAAATGATAATTATGTTAGCGTGAACTTCACCTAAACTCGGGCGTGATAGACTGGAGGGTCAACGAGCTGAACACGAGTAAGCTAGGACCGACTTGTTTATGAAACGAACCTAATATGAGCCGAAAAATTTAGCGCTCGTTAATAAACGAGCCGAACACGAGCTGGCTCACGAATAACAAATTAAAAAGATAAAAAAAAAATTATATATAAAAAATAAATTTATGAGATTTTAACTATTAGATTTTGATCTAATAGTTGAAATCTTATATATAAATAAATTTTTTTATGATTGAGTTGGATTTAGATTGGGCTTAAATTAAATACCAAAAATAATGAATAATGAATTGTCACCCTCCTGCAGACCCAATGACAAAATAAAATAAGTATATAAAATCGCCGTTGCCGGGGATCGAACCCGGGTCACCCGCGTGACAGGCGGGAATACTCACCACTATACTACAACGACTTTGATATTTTAAAGATGATAAGAACGATTTTGACATAAAAAAAAACATTGCAATTGAATAATTACCTCAGCTTGTATAAATGAACTCAAAAAAAAATTAGTCGCACAAATTAGTATAACCACTGGATCACTGTCAAAAAACACATTAAGTTACTCAATGAACACAAGCTGAAACTGAAAACAAATTTGCATTGCTTAACATATAATATAAATGCACACCTAACTGCATCAAAAAATAGAAAAACAAAAGAAAAAATTCTTAACATTGTCCCTTATTTTCTACAAGTTGGGAGCCATATACATCAGGGGAGCAATGTACATCCAGTAAAATGTATTACATGAAATATGTAAGTTGTTCTCTGTTATTTCTTGAGCCCCCCCTCCCCATATAGTTCATTCCACTGCTTCATTTGGTTCATCGCAGCACTTTCCGAAGGGAAACTCGCCGCGACCTGCACCGTCTCGTTCGCAAAGTTTAAAGAAAGAAAAGTTATCAGATAGTGCTGTAATTGTAGTCTGAAAAAAGAAAAGCACATTAACTCACTTGAATCTTCGCCTCTCGCAAATCTTCCATGTTTAGTGGCCTGAGAGGAATTGTCGGCTTCTCAGTCAGAGTCTTTTTCTCTGGATCAGTTTTTAGCTTCACCACCTCCTGCTGAAATGATCAGCAGATTTTAAAGGTTAAGAGAGAGTACTATAACAATAACTGTAGAGATCAAAACCATTGAAACAATTGATTTCCATTCAATCTTACCATCT
Organism: Puya raimondii; assembly: GCA_016920855.1. Lineage (NCBI taxonomy): Eukaryota > Viridiplantae > Streptophyta > Magnoliopsida > Poales > Bromeliaceae > Puya > Puya raimondii. The sequence goes on along the minus strand of JABWPP010000049.1, from coordinate 36,228,426 downwards.
TGTTTTCTGTTTCCTTTTTAAGTAGCTCCCGAACGGGGCGATAAGCCGCGGTTACACACACGTTCTGCATCAAAATATAAGCTTAGAAGGTGCATGATGCTGAATCATTAATTGTCACAAGAAAAAATGCCTGCAAGGAAAATACATACCTTAAGATCACTGGCAGTGTATCCTTCTGTCAACGCCGCAAGCTCCTGATAATCAATGCCCTCAACATTTTCTTTTGACAGAAGTTTCTTCAGGATCAGTTCCCGGCTCTCTTTGCTCGGTAGGTCGACCATAATTCTGTTCAAAGCATGTGTTAGATTTGGGAAATGAAGCGAGATGTTATTTATCATTGAGCAACTATTTGGCCCGGCTTTTAGAGCAGCATTTCTACTCCAGAAGCAGAAGCTTTCGGTTATGACGAGTTTACGGAATGGAAAGCCCAAAGTATTTGTTACGGCAAAAAGAAGTTGATCTTTGGGGCCCGACGCATAGAAGCTCCACTTTGAAGCTTCTACTGAGATTATTCTAGTCTTATTTTTTTTATTTTTTTTGTTTTAATATTTTTTTGAACAACTTTAGTCAAACAGCACTTCCACAGAATTTCTGGCCAAACTAAACAAACCGAAAGTACAACAATCGACAGTAACACCGAACGAACCTGCGCTCGAACCTCCTAATAACCTCATCATCAAGGTCGAATGGCCGGTTGGTTGCGCCGATAACGAGGATCCGCTCCTCCGAATTCGTCAGGAGCCCATCCCAGTGAGTCATGAACTCATCCTTGACTCTCCTCATTTGATGGCCTTCCTCGCGATGATTCCGCTGCGACAGCATGCTATCAACCTCATCCACGAAGATGATTGTAGGAGCAGCCTTAGCAGCCAGTGTGAACAACGCTTTAACATTCTTCTCAGATTCGCCGTACCACATTGATAAGATGGAAGAAGACGAGATGCTTATGAAGCTCGCGCCCAACTCCCTCGCTATGGCCTTTGCAAGCATAGTTTTTCCGGTCCCTGGCGGCCCGAACAGCAGGATTCCGCGGCACGACTTCAGCAGGCCTGTCTTGAAGAGTTCGGGCCGTCGAAGAGGAAGCGTGACCAGCTCCTGGAGCAATTCTTTTGTGCCGTCCAAAGCGCCTATGTCGTCGAAAGTCACATCGATTTGGTTTGGCGTTATAATCTCCGAACTCATATCCTTCTCGTATGTATTCTCTGGAACAACATTCTATAAGAAAATCAAGTAAGAACATCAAGTTAAGAAAGTGTGCATAGGGCTAATAGCATCATAAATTGAAGTGTTACTAACCTTTTTTCCCCGCTCCGAAAGGGAATTACAATTTTGCTAGTTGCATAGGATAAACTGTCAAAGAAGAAGTTAGTTAGTGAACCGCGAAAAGAAACAGACAAAGAGAACTCATTTAAAACCATGATGTAGAGCCCTCACCTTGTCGAAGGAATGATGAGCTTCCCGGATCTATATTCGGGGTCCTTGCCTCTCAAATGGTTCAAAACTGCGTCCAAAACAATGTTCTTCATGTGGGGCTCGAGATCCCTGTCGGCAGGAAACCAAACCGAATCCAAGTCGTCGCAATCGATATTGTTTGCTGCTAAGATATGTCTGAGCAGGTTTCTGCCATACTGAGTTTTGATGGTTTGCGCATCTTTTTTCATCTGTGATCTCCAGACAGACAAACTGCTCTCGCCTTTAGGAGGTTCAATTTCTACGGCGTACGAGAATAGATTGTTGGCAGTCCGTGGTTTTGCATTTTTAGTATGGGGCTGTACCAACCTCGAACCGATGATCACTACTCGTCTTTCAGATAAATCGTCTAACATTTGACGAAACAAATAGTACGTCCTTCTCGATCTGTTCAAAAGGTCCTCGACGTCCCTGATGTAAAGAACAATCGGGCTGGTTGCGGAGACTGAAAACAGAACCTGGACAAATGAGTGTCCGGAGATCATAAGTAGCGATTCGCGGTTCACTTACTTGCAAATTCGAGAGTGATACAATTTAATCTGAATTGTTATGGGACAGAGAAGTTCAGTATAAGAATGTGTCACCTACATGCCAAAGCTAATAGTTCAGATTGTAGTAATTTTTTCATGCAATTCTCACATTGTGTGCGCGCGCGCGTATGATATGTTCAAAATTGTATGAGTATCTTATGCAAATTAATTAGCTACGTTCAAAATAAGCAAAGCTAACAATGACCCTGAAAATCAAGGTGTATAAAAGAAAAAGAACTTAAAAAAAGGATGTACCCTTAGGAGTGATCGGATGAGAGTTTTTTCACTAAAACACGAGTGAGTAGATCTTCTGAGAGGAGCTGCAGTATCAGGGAAAAAGAAAAAAGAAAAAGAAAAAAGAAAAATCAGGAGATTTGACTAATAAATATCCAAAACTGCATTTGGAAAACATAATCAATGAATCATTGAACGCGCATCGATACCTTGTATATGGAGCCAGTCAGAAACTTTTTTCAGCGTCGGAACAAATAGCAGTAAATCCCTGCAGTATGCGAAAGAGAATACGCGTCAACGTGTCCTGCAGTGAGCAAAAGAAAAAACTCGCAACATGTTAGTTTTAGTTAATCAAGTAAACACAAATATAACTATGAACACGAATGTATGCATATAAACAAATATAACACGAATACAAATATAAAAAAATATATAAACGACGAATTTTACCAAAGTTTTGTTGGAGCAGCAATTTTTGCATTGGACCTGCATCCCCACGCCATAGCCAAAGTTAAGATCACGTACTTGTAAATGAAACAAACATATTGCTAGCTTCTAAACTTCTCGATTAACCATTTTAATCCCTGAACATTTTCGTAAGATGGATTTATACAAGTGGATTTATACAAGTGGTTTTTTATGGCAAAGAGTAACACATTGTCATAGTCGGAAGTTGCAGTAGCGACTAAAGTGTTTCAGTAAGAAGTACAGTACAGGAATTAAATGTAATTTTACCCTTTAAAAATAAAAATTATAGCTGCAACTTGTTTTAAACTAACCTTAAATTTAAAATTGGCGATATCGAGCACCAGCAACTTGGCCCCAAAGAAGCTAGAGAGAGCCTTTGCAAGCATCTGCATATAAAGCTCTGCATAGAGAGAGAATTTGTACATACTCATGATGTAACTCAGAAACTAAACCCCTTTTTTTTGTGTTCTTATTTTCGTGAGACTTTTTCATATCTATAGCTAAATTCATTTACTTAACGAATGAAGTAGATAACATGAAACAAACCTGAGGGGCCTGACAACAAAATTGCCGGCCTGCGGGCGAAAAGGTTTTTTGCATGTTGTAACGACTTAGCTCGGTGCAAATAAAATAATCCCACTTGCTTCAGTGAGGCCGTGATCTGATCACTGTAAATGATCACATTGTTACAAGATGTAAGGAATCATAATTTAAGCCCTCAAAAACAAAATAATAATTTTACCCCCCAACCGACCGTCCCTAGCGCAAGTGGCAAAGGGCTTGGTGGTTGGTATCCGAGGTCCCGAGTTCGAATCCTAGTTGATTCACTTTTTCAGCTAAATTTATTTCTAAACGAAATAAACGAAACGGATAGCGTGCTACATTTCTCTCAAAAAGAAAACAAAAACTCCCTTTGCACACACTTTCCTTTCAGTTTTAGTATCAGCATTCTTCGTCATAATGTTTGACCCAAAAAAAAAAAAATATATATATATATATATATATATATATATATATTGCGATAGGAAGAAAAGAAAAAAAAAAAAAGAAGAGAATTCTGAGTCTCTCAAAAACAAAGGCTCTAAATTAGTATTCCTAATTATACTGAAACTGTGAAAAGCTAAACTATTTAAAGCACTAGTTTTTAGAATTATTAAACAGGCTCTTGGAAAGTACCAAAAAAGAATTCTTGATCTCAAAAACCGAAATTTTTAATTTAGTATTTCTGATCACGCTTCGCAACAACTAGAATTGCTAACCAGACTCATAGTTTGAAACTTTTCGATACCAAACTAGCATAAAAGGAAAAATACACACATATTTAAAAGGGCAAACAAAAAACAATTGAAGATTAAGAAAAGGTAAATTACACATTTGGTCCTCTAATTTTAATTTATTGTAAAGCTTCGCTTCCGCAACCTAATTTAATTGGTTAAGTATTGATGTACTGCTATACGGAAGCGATGTATCGATAATAATTAAAATACTGCATCATCACTTCAATATCAACGACTAGTCAATATATGGCCAATTACAATAATTTATAAAATTCGAATAAAAATTATAACGAACTAAGATTTGAGAATCAACAAATCGAGCGCGTGCTTCGTAGTTTAGGGCTAAATTAAATAAAAAAGAAGAAAATGGGGGAAAAAGGAAAAACAAACCTGAGGTAGTAAGGGAACTCATCGAAGGTGACTTGGGTGTCCTTTCCATCCACAATTTCCTTCCGCAGCGCAGTTTCGACGTCGCTTGCTAGCACGAAATCGGACCATCCCGTCGCCATCGCCGCGTCTGTGAAGCGCAGGCCCGCCATCACCACCAGTTGCTTGCAGCAGCCGTAGCAACAATGCTAATTACTCACTCCTCAACAAGTTGAACGTTTAACATCTTCAAAAATCTTAGGGGTTTGTTTTTATAACTAGTTATTACTAGTCCTAGTTCGAATCGAATTTTAGGATTGTCTAATTTAATTTAGTAATCGATATGCAATATAATTATTATTTCGTAGATAAGTTCATCTCTAGCGTTTTTCGTTCACCAAAAATTGTTTGTAACGCGCATCGATTCGGATCAGAAAACAGGGGATCTTTTCGATTACATAAAGAGATATATAAATATCGTTATTGTTATTAACATTATTTTCTTATTTTTTAAGATAATATAAAAATAATATTTGTTAACGCGCATGCACTTGGCTGGATCGGATTGGCAAATTGAATTGGATCGAATCAGATTGATAAATGGGTTAGTTTGACGAATTGCCCGATAAGTGAGGTTAGTTAGGTTAAAGCTAGATAGTTAAATATGTTTAATTGAATCGAATCCGGTCTGACGATCCGTATGCTTTAAGTAAATTGATTGCGTATTTCTAACAACTCAATTCTTTTGGGATTAATTATTAGATTATCTTAGTGTAACCTTTAATTTTAGCCTAACCGAGTCAGGATAGACCCAATGACAAAATAAAAAAGTGAGATGAAGGTTTGGAATTGAGATTTGAAATCTGTGTTTGCTTTGGGGCATGATAAGGGACAAAGTTTAATTACTTGATTCTTTTTTGACTAATCAATATCGCGACAAATTTGCGATTATAGCATAGGACATTCCAAGAGTGAAATGCACATTCCAAACATTACCTCAGCTTGCATAAATGGACTTACAAAAAATTTCTCGCATAAATTAGTATATCCACTGTGTCACTGTCAAAAAAACACAAAGTTACTCGATGAACACAAGCTGAAACTGAAAATAATTTGCATAACTTAACATATAATATAAATGCACACCGAACCGCATCAAACAATAGAAAACTTAACATTGTCTCTTATTTTGTACAAGTTGGGAACCACATATCAAGGGAGCAATGTACAATCAGTAATGTATTACAAGAAATATGTGAGTTGTTCCCTCTTCTTTCTTGAGCCCCCCTCCCCATACAGTTCATTCCACTGCTTCATTTGATTCATTGCAGCGCTCTCCGAAGGGAAACTTGCGGCGACCTGCATCGTATCGTTTGCGAAGTAAACGAAAAGAAGAAGAAGAAGAAGAAGAAGAAAACGCCGTCAGATAATGCTGTAATCTTAGCTATCTCATTGAGAAGTCTGAAAGAAACATATTAACTCACTTGACTCTTCGCCTCTCGCAAATCTTCCATGTTTAGTGGCCTGAGAGGAATTGTTGGCTTCTCAGTCAGAGTCTTTTTCTCTGGATCAGTTTTTAGCTTCACCACCTCCTGCTGAAATGATCAACAGGTTTTAAAGGTTAAGAGAGAGTACTATAACAATAACTGTAGAGATCAAAACCATTGAAACAATTGATTTCCATTCAATCTTACCATCTTGTTTTCTGTTTCCTTTTTAAGTAGCTCCCGAACGGGGCGATAAGCCGCGGTTACACACACGTTCTGCATCAAAATATAAGCTTAGAAGGTGCATGATGCTGAATCATTCACTATTGTCACAAGAAAAAATGCCTGCAAGGAAAATACATACCTTAAGATCACTGGCAGTGTATCCTTCTGTCAACGCCGCAAGCTCCTGATAATCAATGCCCTCAACATTTTCTTTTGACAGAAGTTTCTTCAGGATCAGTTCCCGGCTCTCTTTACTCGGTAGGCCGACCATAATTCTGTTCAAAGCATGTGTTAGATTTGGGGAATGAAGCGAGATGTTATTTATCATTGAGCAACTATTTGGCCCGGCTTTTAGAGCAGCATTTCTACTCCAGGAGCAGAAGCTTTCGGTTATGACGAGTTTACGGAATGGAAAGCCCAAAGTATTTGTTACGGCAGAAAGAAGAATTGATTTTTGGGGCCCGACGCATAGAAGCTCCACTTTGAAGCTTCTACTGAGATTATTCCGGTCTCTTTTTTTTTTTTTTTTAATGCTTCTTTGAACAATTTTAGTCAAATAGCACTTCCACAGGAGCTCAGACCAAGCCAAACAAACCCGAAGTACAACAATCGACAGTAACACTGAACGAACCTGCGCTGAAACCTCCTAATAACCGCGTCATCGAGGTCGAATGGCCGGTTGGTTGCGCCGAGAACAAGGATCCGCTCCTCCGAATTCGTCAGGAGCCCATCCCAGTGAGTCATGAACTCATTCTTGACTCTCCTCGTCGCATGGCTTTCCTCGTGATGATTCCGCTGCGACAGCATGCTGTCAACCTCATCCACAAAGATGATTGTAGGAGCAGCCTTAGCAGCCAGAGTGAACAACGCTTTCACATTCTTCTCGGCTTCGCCGTACCACTTCGATGTGATGGAAGAAGACGAGACGCTTATAAAGCTAGCACCAGACTCCCTCGCTATGGCCTTTGCGAGCATAGTTTTTCCGGTCCCTGGCGGACCGAACAGCAGGATTCCGCGGCACGACTTCAGCAGGCCTGTCTTGAAGAGTTCAGGCCGTCGAAGAGGAAGCATGACCAACTCCTGAAGCAATTCTTTGGTGCCATCCATTGCGCCTATGTCGTCGAAAGTCACATCAATTCGATTTGGCGGTATAAGCTCCGAATTCATCTTCTTCTCATATTTATTCTCTGGAACAACATTCTATAAGAAAATGCAGTAAGAAAATCAAGTTAAGAAAGTGTGAATAGGACTAATAGCATCATAAATTGAAGTGTTAGTAACCTTTTTTTCCCGCTCCGAAAGAAAATTTTCGAGTTTGCTAGCTGCATGAGATAAACTGTCAAGGAAAAAGTTAGTTAGTGAACTGCGAAAAGAAACAGACAAAGAGAACTCATTTAAAACCATGCTATACAGCCCTCTTACCTCGTCGAAGGAATGATGAGCTTCCCGGATCTATATTCGGGATCCTTGCCATTCAAATGGTTCAAAACGGCCCTCAAAACAATGCTCTTCATGTGGGGCTCGAGATCCCTGTCGGCAGGTAACCGAACGGAATCCAAGTCGTCGCAATCGATATTGTTTTCTGCTAAGATATGTCTGAGCAGGTTTCTGCCATACTGAGTTTTGATGGTGTGCGCGTCGTTTTTCATCTGCGATCTCCAGACAGACAAACTGCTCTCGCCTCGAGGAGGCTCAATTTCTACGCGGTACGGGAATAGATTGGCATTCCGCGGTTTCACATTTTCAGTATTGGGTTTAACCAACCTCGAACCGATGATCACTACTCGTCTTTCAGATAAATCGTCTAACATTTGACGAAACAAATAGTGCGTCCTTGTCGATCTGTTCAAAAGGTCCTCGACATCCCTGATGTAAAGAACAGTGGGGCCGATTTTGGAGACTGAAAGCAGAACCTGGACAATGAGGGTTCAGAGATCATAATTAGCGCTTCGCGGTTCACGTGCTCGCAAATTCGAGAGTGACACAATTTAGTCTGAGTTGTTTGGAATGGAAAAGTTTCAGTATAAGAGTTGTGTCACCTCATATCGAAGCTAATATTTCAAATTGTGGTAAATTTTGCATGCAATTCTCACATTGTGTGTGTGCGTGTGTGTGTTTACTTACGTCTGCGCGCGTATGATATGTTCAAAACTGTATGAGTATCTTATGCAAATTAATTAACAATGTTCAAAATAAGCAAAACTTTAAATGATCCCGAAAATTAAGAGAAAATAAAAGAAAAGTATATATATAAAAGAAAAAGAACTTGAAAAAGGATGTACCTTTTGAAGTGATCCAATGAGAGTTTTTTCACTGAAACACCAATGAGTACGTCTTTTGATAGGAACTGCAATATCAGAAAAATTCAAGAAAAGAAAAGAAAAAGAAAGAAAAGAAAAATCAGGAGATTAATGCGTTAAATTGATCTTATAACAATTATGACAATTTTGATATATCATACTTGAACAAACCAAGATTTATAAAAAAGCAAGTTTCCGTGCAAAATGTATAAGCTGAATACTGTCGCAGCAGTAACATATGCATAAAATGCGCAAAATACATACTAAAAGAGATTTGACTAATAATAGCATTACTATTTCCCTCAAAAAATAATAGCATTACTATCCAAAAACTGCATTTGGAAAACATAATCAATTAATCATTGAACGCGCATTAATACCTCTTACTTCGAGCCATTCAGAAATTGTTTGAACAATGTCGAATAAATAAGAAGTAAATCCCTGCAGCGAGTAAAAGCAAAAACTCGTCAGCAATGTTAGTTACAGTTAATCAAATAAACACAAATATAAGTATGAACATGAATGTATATATATATAAACAAATATAACACGAATATAAATAAAAAATATATATAAGCATCAAAATAAATATGAATCTGAGTGAAATGTGTCAGTTAAAATTAAATAAAACGGCGAATTTTACCGAAGTTTTGTCGGGGCAGCCATTTTTGCAGCGAACCTGAAACCACATGCCATGGCCAACGTTAATATCGCATACTTGTAAATGAAACAAATATATTGCTAGCTCCTAAACTTCTCGATTAACCATTTTAATCCCTAAACTTTTCATACATTACAATTCTCTTCCTAATATAACTGTTTCAACCCTGTTTTAGGGGCACTGAAATAAAAAAGGTATTATACAAGTGGCTATTTTACGGTAAAGAGTTACACATTGTCGCGGTCGGAAGTTGCAGTATACTAGAAAATTTAGCGACTAAAGTGTTTAAGTAAGAAGTACAGGAAATAAGATGTAATTTTACACTTTAAAAACAAAAATTATAGTTGCATCGTTTTTAAACTAACCTTAAATTTAAAATTGGCGATATCAAGCATCAAAAACTTGGCCCCAAAGAAGCTAGAGAGAGCCTTTGCAAGCATCTGCATATAAAGCTCTGCATAGAGAGAGAATATGTATATTAACGTACCCCAGAAACTAACCCCCTTTTTTTTGTACTTATTACTTTCGTGTCCCTTTGGGCTCTTTTACGAGCCTCGTCGTTTCATACACTTAATGAATGAAGCAGGTAACATGAAACGAACCTGAGAGGCCTGAGAGCAATATTGCGTGCTTGCGGGGGAACAAATTTTTAACATCTTTTGACCACTTAACTTGGCGCAAATAAAAATATCCAATCTGCTTCAGCAATTCCCTGGTCTGTGCACTGTAAATTATCACATTGTTACAAGATGTAAGGAATCATAATTTAAACCCTAAAAAAAACAAAATAATAATTTAACTCCCCACAAAAAGATTAAATGCAGCAAATAGTGGTTAAAAGAAAAAAAACAGAAGAAAAGTTAGAATCTGTTTTGAACCATAAAATATTTGTTCTCTAAATGATATAATTAGAGTATGTTTAGCTTCATTTTTTTTTTAGGAACTATTATTTTAATTTAGGACTCAAAAGGTTACCGGTGGATCATCTGGAAGATCAAAAATGATACGATCTTTATGAAGATTCAGTCGGACCCTATGTTAGTAGTTCGAAAGTTCAAGCAGCTGATGAAGGATTGGGAATTGCTTCTCCCTACTAGCTAGATACAGGAACGATACGATTTTTTTTTTTTTTTTGGTCTGAACCCTCGAGGCCCAGGTTGCCTCACCCTTGTAGCCTAGTTCATCAATCCAATGAATGAAGCGGGTAGCGTGCTATCTTTTTCTCAAAAAAAAAACTTTCTGCCACAGTAAAATCTTTGATAGGTAGTTTTTCTTTTCTGTTATTTATATCAAACTTCTACTTTTCAGTCATTAAAATTGAGCTCTTAAAACTTCATCACGCCAGAAAACACTAATAATAGTACTAATTTGATAGTACGTTTGACCCACCTCTGCTTTCAATTGCGTCTTAAAAATAAAAACTCTAAATTAGTATTTCTGATTTTTCTGAAACCGTGAAAAACTAAACTACTAAAAGCACTAATCCGGCCGGACTTCATTAAATGCTATTACAGTTTTTATAATTATTAAACTGGCTCTTGGGAAGTACAGAGAAAAAAATTCTAGACCTCTCCAACACAAGTTTTAATTTAGTATTTCTGATCACGCTTCGCTACAACTAGAATTGCTAACCAGACTCATAGTTTGAAACTTTCGATACCAATCAATCAATCGCAAAAAAAAAAACGCACATAGTTTTAAAAAGGAAAACAAAAAAACAATATGGAGGTTGAAAAAAAGGTAAATTACACCTTTGGTCCTCAAATTTTAAGTTTATAAAGTTCGAATTCACAACCTAATTTAGTTGGTTAAATATTGATATAATGCTAATGTAGAAGTGATGTGACGATAATAATTAAAATACTGCATCACTTCAATATTAGCGATTATTCAATATTTAGCCAATTGAATTAATTTATAAAATTCAAATAAAAAATCATAATAAATTAAGATTTGATAACCAAAATATGGAGCGCCTCGTAGTTTGAGGACTAAATTAAAAAGAAAAAAAGGGGAATAAAAAAAAAGAAGAAGAAACCTGAGGTAGCGAGGGAACTCTTTGAAGGTGACTTGGGTGTTCTTCCCATCCACAATCTCCTTCCACAGCGCTGTTTCGACGTCGCTTCCTCGCACGGATTTGGACCATTCCGTCGCCGCATCCCAGAACACGATTCCGAGCCTAACCGCGCCGCCCACTGCGGCTGCGCCGACCGCGAAGCGCAGCCCCACCATCGCCACTTGCAGCAGCATTAGCAGCAATGCTAATTGCTTACTCCTCCTCTCTTTCACACTAATTACACTAATTATTATATCGTTATTAATATTATTATGTTGACGATCGCATCAACAAGTAGAACGTTTAATACCTTCAAGTGAAAAAATAAAAAATAAAAAACAATCAGGGGGGCTTGATTTTTATAACTATTTATTACTAGTCCTAGTTCGAATCGAGTTTTAGGACTATTTAATTTAATTTAGTAATCGATATTGTAATATTATTATTATTTCGTAGATAAATTTATCTCTAGTGTGTCCGTAGATATCAAAAATTGTTTGTAACGCGCATGGGTTCGGATTAGAAAATAGGGAATCTTTTCGATCACATAAAGATATATATACAATATGGTTATAAACATTAATTTCTTATTTTTTAAATAATACATAAATATTGTTTGTTAACGGGCATGGATTTGGCTGGATCGGATTCACAAATTGGATTGGATCGAATTGCCCGATAAGTAAGCTTAGTTAGGTTAACCTTGATAGTTAAATATGTTTAATTGAACCGAATATGATCCGAACCTTGGCAAATCCTAGTTCTACTTAAATTGATTATGCATAATTTTTAATAATTTTTTTATAGATGAACAATCATACTTAAATTGATTACTTAGTTTTGTTCACAAAATTAGATGGATAAACTCTTTATACGAATGCATATTCTCAAACTCGAAAAGAGATGAAGGTTTATGATCCAAGTCCATGTTTTCCACCAATGCTGACCGTTAGATCTGCCAGTTGGATGGTGATGCTCGTGATATGAGTTTTTAGGTGCAAATTTGTAAAATTATTATTAGAAAGTACTTTTAAAGTACATAACTTTGCATGATTATTTTAGTTCCAATCATTCATTTTATGGGATAAAATTTTAATGGGGAGCTAATTCTTAACAATATTTCATGGGAGAGTCTCCGATCTGTTTTCATGTGTTAATTTTTACCTTCATCTAATGAATTGTTAGGAGTTTTTTGAAAAAAAAAAATTAAATTCCGGAAGAAAAAATTATAATTCTTAAATAGAGATAAAAGTGATATGTGGTGACGGATTGAGACTTTTCAATGAGCCGTCGTTGGGGAGCTCGGCACTCAAACTTTCCCTTCTTTTTTTATGTCTCTTCGACGCACTACAAAATAATTTAGAATTTTATGAAATTTAGATTTCAGAATTTATAATGCTTTGGATTTTTTATGTTTGACCGTCAAAAGAAGTATATTTTAATTACCAGAATGTAATTAGCATCTTAAAATTCTGTGTGCATTTGTGTCTAGTAATTCAACGCATTTATATATAGGACTTCACTGATCATTCAAAATTCCTCTTGCATATAGGGCTATCAACGAGCCAAACACGAACGACTTAAGATCGGCTCGTACGTGTTCACTTGTTTATTAAACGAGCAGAACATAATCGCGAGCTGGATTGCCAGCTCTAAATGCACACGTGCGTAAATATAAAACTTAGATGAACTAATATCAACACGTGATATTAATAATATACTAGATTAAGACTTTATTTTCAAACATACGTGACACACACAAAATGCAAGCCACGAACAACATTACACGTACGCGACGTACATGCATATGCATGCATGCGTATATACTGTTTAAACTTTCCCAAGAGAAAAAGCAATAGAGCTAGATAGGTTGCCACTTAACATAGGAGACATCCCGTATATAGCATAGAAAATCAACCGTATAATAGAAATAGTAGTAGAATATACGAAAGGCGTGCATTCGTGCGCATGTCTACGGGCATTTGAAGGCGGAGGATTGCTTGCCGCAGTAGTTGAGGAGGACGGGGAGGTACAGGGAGATTTCATGGTGGCTGCCGAGGACGTTCAACTTCAGGGCGATGCAGAGGCAGGCGGTGACCTCAACGTCGGCCAAACCGGCGATCAGGGGGCAGCATTTCCCGTCCGGCGTCTCCCCGATGGTGGCATTGATGAGCCCGCCAAGCACGTCGGCACACACCCCGAGCTTCAACGCATCGATTGGGCACGTGCCGTCCGAGGAGGGGGGCGGCGGGGCGGGGGTCGGAGGAGCGGGGGTCGGCCGACACCACGGACACAGGTAGGTTGGGGTGGCGGAGGAGAAGAGGGTGGCTAGGGTTAGGGTTAGGGCTAGAACTACGAGGGTGTTGGATGCCATTGTTTGATATGTATGAGAAGCACTCTTTGATTAGCTAAGTTGTTTACTTTGGTGGGTGAATATATGCATGGTTTGGATGTGGAAGATGTGGTGGTGTATTTATAGAGGGGGAATGGCTATGTAGGGTTAGACCGTGCTTGTGTCCTCAACTCTTTTTCAAATTTAGGTTACATAGTTTGTTTTATTGTAAGGCTCTTTTCGAGATTGCGAGGAAACTATGTTATGTTATACGCAGTAAAAAAACATAGTAAAAAAATATTTTAGTTATTTTTATAAATAAATTTCTACGGCCGTTAGATCACACTATTCAACCATCTACTCACTCAATCCTTGGAGAACACTATCATCCTAACGGCACATTCTTCATCCAAGGACCGAAAATCTAATAGTATCAATAATTTGGTGTTATTAATTATGTGCAGTATACTAGCCTAATTCTTTCTTTCCATATACATACGTACTGTAACAATTGAGTAGGTTAAGATATATGTACATATTTTTTGTGCTTCCACAGAAAAATGAAGAAGGATATTATTATACACTCTCGCCCCGACTCTCTTTTGTCCGATACCACTAAAAATGAACCTGAATACAAAGCAAACCCTGCAGATAGCTTAATGAATTTCATAATAATTTTGAAAAATTATGAAACTCGATCAGTTTCGAAATACTTCACTTCCTCTAAATCTCATGTTTAATAATATGGATCATTCATTTGAAAACTCTGTCATCGAAAATAACTTATGGGTACAAATTAAAAATTTCATACTAATTGCTGAGTTAGGTATTTTTACATGATTTCTGAATTAGACTATTAATGTGTTGGTGTAAATATATATTATCAAAGATTTTTAGATCGATTCATGCATTAGTTCATGTTCGAAGTATTATATTGGCTTATCAGTACTACATAGCAATCTACGGGAGCGAGGCATATTAGCTTTTGATCAACCTGAAGCATTACTCTTAACCGAGAACTAGCAATACTCAACAAATACTACGACAAATCTCTCGAAATGTTAATTGCACTTGTAAATTACTAATCAGTTCATGCACATAGTAATAAGAAACATACAAATTTCCTAGGGATCGAGCACTAATAAATAATTCATAAGAGTCGATTCTTTAGCTGAGATGTCCCAGAACGTTTCTTACAATCGTACGTGAACATTAAGTGTGGGAAACACTTTGAATCCTCTATACATGCATTGTTCTCACATATTTTCAATATGTTATTAAATTTACGTGCTAGCTAGCAGCTAGTTTGGAAACGTGTGCATGCATGAACAAATTGGGATACGCGACAAGCAAAAGTTGGGGAAGTGCTGTGGAGGGCATGCATGTTCTTCAATGGTTTGGTCACCGTACAGTGATGGGTTCGAAGATGGTCTAATTTTCTGTTGGCTGGATCTGTCCCGTTGGAGCCGCCCACGTGACTAGCGATGCAAAAGGTGTCGGATCGATGGCGCTAACCATTAATTCTAAAAGTTCTAACTGTTAGAATTAATACACAACCAATTCACTTAAAATGTACAGATATAGTGCCTACGAGTCTCGATTATGACTCGGGTCAACCAGCCTCACGCCACTTCGAACATGACTCGGCCCACCCTGGCCTCGCGTCATTTTGAACGTGACTCGGCCGAACCTGGCCTCTCGCTATAGGGCAGGATGTTGGCACATTTAAGCCAATAAAAGAATACAGGCTGGTGGAGCTACCGTCTCGATCCGCTAGTTCCAAACAAGACGCAAGAAAAAAAAATAAAAAGAAAATAATCGATTCCGAATTCGCTCCAATTCATTAAGAAAATGAAACAAGAGGTGGAAGACTTTTTCCTTTCTAGGCGCTCCTGTTCTGGCCCGTCCTGAATGAAGCAATAAGTGAGGATAAAAAACAGAATAAAAATTATTCTGCCCGCTCTCGGATCTGCACCGTTTGCAGATCCGAACTTAGGAACTTTTACTCTGATATGTTAAATTTTATAGCAATCATTGTTCTCTAAAAGTTTAAGCTGTCATAACAGTATTTTTAATAGTTTTATTCAAGAGGAAAGTGTCCCGGAGCCAAAAGGTGTTGGACCTTCTCATTTTTTTCAATGTTTTAAAAATAAGATCAAATAGCAATCTGAAAATGTTACTGGGTCAAGAATTACTGGTTCAACTAGTGGGTGAATCACTGGTTGAATCAGTAACATCAGCATTATGTCGTACATATTTAATTATTATTTTCAATTTTATTATATAGAAAAATATACATACATTATTTTTTCAGTATTATATATTCTTAATTTTAAAATACTAATTTTTAGACTAAATTAAATAGATATAAATTTTTAAGTTTCACTTTTCAGAAAATTAATCTATGTCAATAGAAAATAAAATCACCCAAGCTAATTTTAAACGTTGGATTTTAATATGACTGATAAAAAAACTGAGCCACTTCAATTAAAATAGGACGATTTCGCCAATTCGATGGCTGAACCACCTTTTTGAATGATTCAAAGTGATTTTTTGACTTATTCAGTTCAAAGAGTTGAATCAAATAATTTTATAGACTGAATCACGGTCGGATCGGTCGAACCGGCTTGTTCGATCCGATTTTTAAATCATTGATTTTTCCCCCCCTTCCCACACGCAACTTTAAAAAAAAGACTTAAGGGGCTGTTTGGTTCCACGTAAAATTGTGAAAAAAATATTTTTGTATAAAAAAATATTTTTGTAGAAAAAAATTTTCGGGAAAAAATAAATTTTACGCTCTTTAGTGTTTAGTTTGTAGAAAAAGAAAAATAGTTTTTCATCACGCTCTTTAGTGTTTCCGTGGACTCTCTCTCATACGGTCTACCAGGGGAAGATGACCTCGTGGACCGCGTGCTCAAAAGGTCCCCTAAGCCGCGTGTTTTGAGTATCAGTTTTCGTTTTCCGCCGACAGAGGGCAAAAAACGAAAACGGATTTTTTTCAGAGAATCTGTAAAAAAAAAATTCAGAAATTTTTTTTACGAGCAACCAAACATCGAAAAACTACTTTTCAAGTGAATTTTTTTTTGAAATAGTTTTACAGAAAACCAAACACACCCTAAGTATATAATAATCACATTTATTATCACCACTGCCTAGCATAGATGGTTGGTATTCCGAGTAGCTAATTAGTTTCGATTTTCACATTGTGTAAGGACTTAATTAAGGAAACCACAATTTTTATTTATTTATTTATGACGTTCCTAACAATATTCCAAAAGTTAATTGAGATTCTTCATCATCGGAATTGGCTGTTTAGTATAGATTTTTAAATAAGCAATTTTTTTAGAGTTAAAAATGTTCAAGAAGCTAGACCTAATAATCATGGCTTAATTAATTAGCTTTTAATTAAAATAGCATCAAATTAAAGAAGTTTGGGGCTTTTAGACTTTAGCTATGGGCAAAAGGAATTAAAAGTGTATTTTCGATCACATGCACCAAGACATATAATCTTACATAAATATCGGGAATATGGAATATATGTATATATGCCTTTTTTTTATCTTTAGAAAATATTTTAATTTAATAAGCAGTATTAATTAATTTACTTTTATGTAATAAAACACACTAATTGCTCATAATATGTGTGCCCCTTACTCTCTTTTCGTCACGTCATCTAATAGAGATGGGCCGATTAAGTATAAAATATTATAAAAATTATTTCTAACAATTGTTTCATATTATTTAATAAAAAAAACTATCTGTACACCACACGTGGGAGTGTACGTCTTACACCCTTTGCATCCAAATATTTATAATTTTTTTTAAAAAAAACAACTGTATTAAAAAAATTGATGTGACAAATGAGTAGATTATAATTTTTTAAACATTAGGATATAATTTTTACACTTTTAAAGTAGGTGTACAGATAGTAATACTCTATTTATAATCATCCGTTGGGTAGAGTTGACTGATCGACAGGTTTGGTTGGGTCAGATTCACGGATTGGATTGGATCGAATCAGATTGATAGATTAGTTCGACGAATTGCCTGGTCAATCGTGAGTTGAGTTAGGTTGATTTTAATGGATTAGTATGTTTAGTGGAATCGAAGCTGACCCGACCCATTTCAAGTCCTAGCTCTACCATGAGAATATTTCTAAATAGGATCGATTATGCATATGTTTTAATAAAAGTTTTTTTTTTTATAGATAAACCATCGTATTCGAATCGATAACTTAGTTTTGGTCACATCATAATTAGGTGGATAAGCCATCGTACATGCGAGGGTCCATTCGAGTCCACGTTTCCCACCAATGCATAGTATCTAAAATAAAAGAAACCAACGTTGACCGTCAGATCCCGCGGTTGGACGGTGATCCCCGCGATTCGCGCCATCGCCGTCAAATGAGAATTCAACGGATGTCGTTGGTCCACCATCCGACGCGCCAATGTAGAGCACGAGCTCCGAAGATTTTTTTTCTTTTTTTCTTTTTGTGTAATGAAAAATAAATCACATGCATAGCATTTAATGTGAAGCAATTGTTAGCTTAAATGGACCAGCATCCTGTACTGTGGCGGGAGGTCATGTTGGGCCAAGTCATGTTCGAAATGGCGTTAGGCTGGGTGGACCGAGTCATGTTCGAAGTGGCGTGAGACTGGTGGGACCGAGTCACAATCGAGATCCGTGGACGCTATATCTGTACGCTTTAAGTGAATTGGTTGGATATTTCTAACAGCTCGAGCTTTTGAGATTAATGGTTAGCGCCAACGATCCGACATCAATGAGTCGTCGAATTTGAAAATTTATATACTGATCATCAAATTTTTAGCTAATTATGCTACGGACTATCAATAACTCGAAAAATATTTATATCCTAATTAAGTAGTAGTGTGCAATGTTTTCGATAATTAAAATAATTTTTCAGGCTTGAATGTTTCAGTCGTATGTTGTTAAATTATTAAACTAATTGCTAAGTGCTGAGTTTTTAACGACATCTCATCAATAATATTAAGATATCGATACAATCCTCCGAGCTAGATGTGACAATCTATTGCTCGAAAAAAGAAAGAAAAAAAAAAGGAAAGTGCTTCTAGTATTATAGAAGATATTCTCAACTGCGGCTAATGAATTAGGCATTTTTGTATGATTGTTGAATTAGACTATTAATACGTGGGCATAAATGATATAAAAGATTTTGAGCTTGATTCATGCACGCATGTCCGACGTGTTATACTGGCTTATCAGCACATTAGTGATTTATCAAAAAAATATTTGGTCAACTCAAAGCATAAGTTTCTCTTAATGCTGTAATGCATACAACTATACATATTTGATCTCAAAATGTTGCACTAATAGGTTACTGATTAGACAGATCCATTACGCGGAATCTTCAAGATCAGCCAACTGAGATCTCTGTGGGGAGAAATTAGGCCACGTCGAGAGATCCTGCTAGGAATGGTGTGATTTTTTTTTTTTTTTTTTTTTTTTTCCGCATACCTTGAGGTCCTGCTGCCTCACCCATGTAGCCTAGTTCATCGTCTGAATGAATGAAGCGGGTAGCGTGCTACCTTTTTCTCAAAAAAAAAAAAAGTTACTGATTAGTTTATGCACACAGTCGTACGTAATAAACATACAAATTTACTGGCACGCATTAGTAACCAATAAAAAGTCTATTAAAACATAACTATTGTAAAACTCCTATATAATTATTGATTTATATAACTAGTTTTAAGCGCGTGCGTGAGCTAACTGTGATAAGTGATAAGCACTATATATCGCACAAATTAAGTGGGGATCAGGGTGATGTGGAGCGCATGCATGCACGTTCTTTTCAAACGGTTTGTTTGGTCTCCGTACAACAGCGATGCGGTCGAAAGTGGTGTAATTTGGTTTGGCTGCGTTTTGTCACGTGGGAGCCTCCCACTTGACCTAAATATTGTATATATTAAATATTAAATATAAATGTCTTCATCATTCACAGCTCACAACAAATTAACAAAGGAGATGATCGATGGAAGTGGTGGCGGTGACAGGTGAGCCAAAAAGGAGTTGGAAGCAAAAACCGAAGAGTGATGCCTGACAGGCATGTTAATTACCACCACTGACTTGTACAGATATTTGATATTTCTGAATAGCAGACTAGAAGGTTCGGAATTCAGACCCCTTAAGGCTTAAGTCTTTGGAGTAGTGAAAATAAGTGACTAGTGTAAAAAAAGAAATTTTGGAGTAGGGTTTATGAGTTTGTTTGTATAGATGGTTGGTATTCCGAGAAGCAGATTAGAAAGGTCTGAAATTCGACCCACGCAAGATGATGGAAGTGGTGGTGGTGACAAGTGAGCCAAAAAAGAGTTGGACGCAAAAACGGAAGAGTGATAAGTGACAGGCATGTTAATTACCACCACTTGCTTCCGCAGATATTTGATATTTCCAAATAGCATGTTAGAAGGTCCGGAATTCAAGCCCCTTAATTAGGCCTTTAGCCTTTGGAGTAGTGAAAATAAGCGACGAGTGTAGAAAAGATTTTTTTGGAGGGTGGTTTATGAGTTTGTTTGCGTAGATGCATGGTTGGTGTTCCAATAAGCAGATTAGAAGGTCTGGAATTCGACCCACGCAATATGATCGAAGTGGTGGCGGTGACAGGTGAGCCAAAAGGAGTTGGGCGCAAAAACCGAAGAGTGATGAGTGACAGGCATGTTAATTACCACCACTGACTTGCGCAGATATTTGATATTTTTTAATTGCAGATTAGAAGGTCCGGAATTCAGACCCCTTGCGTGCCGGCTTTTGGCTTTTGGAGTAGTGAAAATAAGTGACTACTATAGAAAAGATTTTTTGGAGTGGAGTTCATGAGCTAGCACACACAAATGGTTGGTGTTCCGAGAAGCAGAGTAGAAGGTTTGGAATTCGACCTTCCGCGTGCCCCGTTTCAATCTTTGGGGTGAAAATAAGTGATTAGCGTAGAAAAGATTTACGCTTTTTCATCCACCTTATTCGAAGGCTAAATTATATTATTAATTCTCAAACTAACTTTAACATGTTATAATTTTTTGCTCAAATTTTTTAGATTGTTGCAAATAAAATTTCACATACTAATTTAGTAAACTCAATACTGATGTGTTACTGGTGTGACAGTAATATAATAAAGTTAAGCTTAAGGGCCTCACTTTAGCGGTATATCAATATCTATGCAACGAAATTAAGCTGTACAACTTGATTATAATAATTTTAAAAGTTTGGACCAATAATTATAACAAATTAAAATTTGAGAACCAAAGTGCCACGTAATTCATAGTTTGGGGGCCAAAATTGCAATTTAGCTTAATTCCAACCCCCCAAAAAAGATTATTAATTGTTCTATCAAAAGTACGAAGCCAATTGACAGCTTGATTACAATTAATTTTCTTGCACATGTTTGCCTTTCACATTCTGTCAAGAATCAACGAGGCTGCAAATACTTTTTATGAAATTCCTAACTCTTTTTTTATCTTTTTTTTTTTTTGGTACATATTCGATCGATTTTCACGTTCGATTTTCTTGCACATGTTTGCTAGCTTTTCATCATTTCAACAAGTTGGTGTGACCGACCGTCCCTAGTGCAAGTGGCAAAGGGCTTGGTGGTTGGTACCTAAGGTCCCGAGTTCGAATCCTAGTTGATTCATATTTTCAGCTAAGTTTATTTCTAAAATAAATAAACGAAGCGGGTAGCGTGCTACCTTTCTCTCAAAAAAAAAGAAAAAAAAAAAAAAAAAAAAAAAAAAAAAAAAAAAAAAAAAAAAAAAAAAAAAAAAACAAGTTGGTGTGAATCCTAATCTGTTTCTGATTTACAAAAGTTGCATATAGTCATGCAGGAGATCGTGCATTAGGACATGTTTGGCTCAGCGCGAGATTCTTCGTGATCAGCTTAGGTGTATAAGAAATTTAAAAAGTTTTGAAGTTTTTTATTGGCACTTTTTTATTATGCGAGTAAAGAGTCCAAAATTAAACAGGCTCAAGCCGCATACATGACCTAGACATCTAGGTAACTAAAGCTAATTAATTTAATAACTTTTGATATTGGATTAAGCAATACATTAAACCCACAAAGTAATATTGTGCGACATGCCTACGTAGAACGCATAAAGTGTAGCATCATCATCATTCGCACTAGAATAAATTTTCATTTCTTTTAAGGAGACAAACCTAATTTAGTGTGCATCCTACAAAAGGAAAAGAGAGTGAATAGAGTGTACTAATCTTTTTTCGCACCTTTTCTTTCTTTCTTTTTTTGTTTTTGAAGTAATTTATTTGCAGGAGTTTTTCACATTATCTCAACAAAAACACCTCGTGAGAGTCAGCTAAAGTTTATCTGTACGCGCAGATCGGCTCACTCATCTGAAAACAGAGGGCCTTTTGAGGTGTATTATTGTGATCTGGTCGGTGCTTAACTTACAAAGTCAGATTAAGCGGATGAGACGACTCATTCCATTCATCAAAAACCCACATTCGCGATCATATCGTTTGCATATACTAATCTTTGTGGCATCAAATTAATCTTTTTAAAGCTAGTTCCTAATGATCCAAAAAACCAAAAGAAAAAAAAAGTTACAAAACTCACTTTACATTGTTAAAAGCACCTCATTTAATTTGCTAGCCTCCTCCTCAAAGCACCAAAGCCTAGATCCTAATTTAGGTATACAAACCTTATAGTGGCTCCCCACTATACATGAGAGTTGATCACTTTTAAAATAAAAATTTATGGAGACCCCACCACCTACACTCAATTTTAAAATGTCCTCCTCAACTTTAAATTTTTTTTTCTCTAAATTCATCATATATATTGTAATATTAATATTAAAATACTATTCTATATTAGTTTAAGCTTTTGAAAATTAACAATCATTTCATATTATTTAAAATAGTATCGAAATAGGAGGTTCAGAGTTCGAGTCCTCGGAATAATTTTGACCCTCTTTTAATATTGTACCTGTTTTGGACCCAAAGGATACGCAATCTCAGTTGAACCCTAGTACGAGTCCTAAATTCCACACCCAAACACTTTCCTATTGGATTCGTGACTCGGACCCGCACCCAAATCCCCCTCGCTTTTTGTGCCAGCAACTTTCTCACTCCCCGTAGTTTTCAAATTAAGTTGCTCGTCAGTTCATGCACAGCGCAGCAATTAAAGCAATTCTCCGCGAAGCACTTTTTCCAGATGCCCAGTGCATGCGCAGTAGAAACTAATGGGCCTTATTCTTTTTCTTTTCCTTTTGTATAGTGATGCTACAGGTGTATTCAGGATGTACCTCATGCGCAATTGTTATATTGATATTAAGAATACAAGTCGCCGACTGTTTCTAGCCCAGATGCCAAAAGACTTGATGGTTGATATCTGAAGTCTCAAGTTTAAAATCTAGTTGCTTCGCACATTCGGCTAAGTCCATTCCTAAAAATAAGAATATTATCTATACTTTTCTCATTTCTGATTTAGTTTTTGACTATTAGTCCTTCTTCAACTTGGTTTTCTCCGATTCTAGTTTAGTTTTCATTCGAATTCCAATTCATTCAGCGCGTTCTCATTTTGTTTCGTCCAATTTTGTGTTTGGTTCGACTTTGTCCAACTACATACGCTCAATATATGCTACGTCCATACACGGTGGTTTTGCCGGTCTTAATTGAGATCAGCTCTACCTTATTTATACCCAATCTATTAGCTTAAGTTTCTATTCTGATATAATTAATCATTTTTAGTTAACTGTTATTATTGAATGTTCTCCTTGCTGACTCATCAATAATATTTTGAACAAATTTCTGATTTGAATATAAACCTTAATTAATTCGTTTTTTTTTTCTCTCTTTTTTCTATGTTTCAAAGTTAGAGTCACTCACAGCACCTTTCCCTTGCTTACAAAAGCCCCTTCGAGAACGTTAGTGTTGTGGCTTTTATTCCAAGTGCTTCTTGAGGAGGCGCCGTGATTTCGTTTGAGATCGATCTTTGGCTTCGGATTCAAACTAAGGGTACGTAAAAGTAGCTAATTTGGTCCATTCCACACTGCATGGATTTGAAATCGATATCTATCAAATTTTGACTTGTTCACTGCTTGGTTTGGTTCTCCTGAGAACAACAACAATACATCTTCTGGAGTTCCAGTATCTGGTGGGGGTTTTATCTAATTACTTGTTAACTTATTATGTGGGTTTTGTAACTTTGTTTTCACTATGGTGCATGCACATTGATACATTTGACATGACATGTAGAGATTATGACTCGTAATTCATTTCGTGCCTTAATTTATGTTCTAGCCTACTAATCCAAAAGATCAATTTTTCCGATCATGTACTACGTACCAGAACTAGTCCTAAATGTTGGCTTAAATGGGCCAAGCATCCTACCCTGTGGCGGGAGGTTATGTTAGGCCGGGTCATGTTCGAAATGACGTGAGGCTGAGTTGGGCCTAGTCATGTTCGAAGTGGCGTGAGGCTGGTTGGGCCGAGTCACAATCGAGACCCGTGGGCGTTGTGTCTGTACGCTTTAAGTGAATTGATTGCGTAGTTCTAACAGCTCGAGCTTTTGGGATTAATGCTTAGCGCCAACGATCCGACAAGTGATATCAGAGACAAAGGTCACGGGTTCGATTCCCGCATTCCGCAATGTGTGCAGGTGCTGGAGGGGGGATTGTTGGCTTAAGTGGGCCAGCATCCTGCCCTGTGGCGGGAGGCCATGTTGGGCCGAGTCATGTTCGAAATGGCGTGAGGCTGGATTGGGCCGAGTCATGTTCGAAGTGGCGAGAGGCTGATTGGGCCGAGTCATGTTCGAAATAGCGTGAGGCTGATTGGACCGAGTCACAATCGAGACTCGTGGGCGCTGTGTTTGTATGTTTTAAATGAATTGGTTGCGTATTTCTAACAGCTCGAGTTTTTGGAATTAATGCTTAGCGACAACGATCCGACACTAAACCCCCTACATGCATGCTGCAAGGTTCTCCGTTCAATTTTCACATCCACCATTTTATGATATATTTTTACTCTGCGATTACGTTGTCTCTTTCACGACAATATTATTCACCCAATCTCCACCATACACTCGAACGAAGATAGTTAAAAAAATTTCGAATCATGATCGGTACATCGGGTAACAATTGTTTAAACTAAATTAAACACTGCAGTGGCTTAAATTAGATCTACCTAATATTGTGTTAACGACTGCTTATTATTAGTTTAATTAATTTTTTATTGTGTTCCAAGAAAATTAAGGTCAAATCTATCGTTTTTCGTGTGACAACATGCATGCCAAATTCAAACTAACATGTAGACTTTTGTTTACTTGATTCATTTATTAATGTAGCTGTTTTTTGTTTCTATTCCAATGTGGTAGTCACAAAATTAACATTTTGTACATGACTTAATTGCATATGCAATTTAACAATTTCTCTCAATTAAAAATGGTATTAGTTGTTGAGGGCAACGCGGAGATCTCGAGCACAATTGAGTTTATGATCTATTACCACAGCAAGCGACAGTTTATCTCAGCTACTGAAATAATTTTTGTTATGATAACTATATTATAAAAAAAATTGAAATTTCGCCTGTAGCAGTAAGCTGAAATTAATTTTTGATCTAGATAATTAAGTATCTTTCAGATTAATTTGGAAATAATATAATATCAGAATCAATACTAAGCTCGCTTCGATTCCGTAACTATTTAGTACAAATTTTAGCTGTTCAATCACATCAATCCAACAACTATCCATTTATAATGGAGCCTACAATTAATTAACTTTGTGCGCGATTTTTACAGTAAATAGTACTTAAATTAGGTGTCTTTCGTTAGGGGAGAACGTGGAATTGTGAATACACTTTTGTACAAAATGTTCGTTGAATGTGAATTGATCAAGTTCACACAACCACGCTTAAGGCTGCGTAAACAATGTACGAGATGTCAAGTTAAAACTTATAAGATAAAAATGTACCGAGCTTATCTGAACTATAAATTATTTTGAGTTGATTATTTAATTTTAAAAAAAAATTAATTTTACTATCTAATCTTTAATTTACTTAATTTAAATTAGTCAATAGTCATTTTGACTTCAACATTTAAACTTTACTTTAATGGAATTATAGCTGTACAAATTACATAAATTATGCTAAGTAAATATGCAAAAAGAAACGACGCATTTAAAATATTTAAAGTCAAAATGCCGTCGACTGAAAAGCTTGGATAGTAAAATCAATATTTTAAAAAATTGGATAATCAATTCAAAGTAATCCATAGTTCAGATAAATTCTACACGTTTTTACCTAAAATTAAAATGATAAAGGAAAAAAAAAAGCGTGAATTTAACTTGTTTGCAAACTTGGACAAGTTGATTATGAGGTCTAGCATTAAAATAACATTTTCTTTTACCGATGAGAATACCAAATATAAAATAAAAATTTCTAAAATTTTATTGCAGCAAAAAATTGAAATAATTTTTTAAACTTTGTTTGGCTTGTTTTTCTTTGTACTCGCAGTTTCATCCGCTCCGTGCGAAAGCGAAAAGTGAGCATCAAAAGCGAGCGCAAAATACTCTGATTGCTTAACATTGTTGAACACTCGGTAATTTCATGTCCCCAGAGTTAAAAAAGCTCTAATAAATACTAAAATATTTCAAAATAAATAAATAAATTATTATGCGCGAATAGTATGCACTTCTGTAAAAACTACAGCCAAACCAACTACTTGTAAAAGTGCTTTTTGTTTTTTCATTTTTTTGAACTAGTGAAATTTGGACCATGAGGTCAACAACTTGTGTTTGTGCCATGACTCTTTATCTCCCCCATGCTTGGTTTGATAACAACCCTTACAATTCCTACTCCTCCCATAAAGTAGTACTTAGATGTAAATAAAAAAAATTCAAATACTAATGTACAAAATTGGAACCACTAAGACACTCCAAGCTTCTTTCTCACTTCTTCTTCTTCTTCTTTTTCTATTTCTTTTCTTTTTCTCCTTCTTTGACCTCATATTCCTTCAAATTCCCATTCCCACCAAAGTCCACAAAATCCAAGACCCCCATTTCATATTTGGGTAAAATGTATTGTTCGTCCCCGTGCTATCGTAATACTGCGACTTGGTTACTGTAATTTTTCCACTTCAACAGTTTCATTTCTGAACTTTCGTATATCTTAGATTGAAAAATAGTATATTAACTATTTCGTTCATTTTCAGAAATAAATTTAAACTTCGAAATTGAAATCTCTGTGAAACAGTCGTTGTGCTCTAAAAGCTTAAGCTGTTAGAGAACAGTATTTTCCCTCACGTCCGGACTCGAGACTTTTTGCAAGACTCATGACGTGGACATGAATTAAAAGAGAAAAAATTAATAATGCTAGGAGCCCGGCGTGACTCAAACTCAGAATCTCCTGCTCTGATATCATGTGAAATAGCTATTGTACTCTAAAAACTTAAGCTGTTAGAGAACGGTATTTATGTATTTTTATATTTAACAATTTCAGATACCAAACCATTAAGTTCTTTCCCACTTGCGCTTGAAACGGTCAGTCAGAAGTGATAAAATAAAAATAAAAAAGTACAGGAACCAACATGCAATATCGGAGTAGTATGAGGTATATTCATGCAATTTTCCCTCCATGTTTCCTCTTTATATACGGAAGAAGGAGAGTTACAGCTTCTCAAGGAAAAGCGCTTATGGCGGAAGCTCAAAGAAAACGATGTATTGGCATATAATGCAGTGCATTGAAGCTTCTCGATACATCTCAACGCCACCACCCTCTTTGAGTCTTTGTCACACTACTCAGAGCTTAATGTGTTCCTCTTCTCTTTCTCCTCCTCAGTTTTGATTACTTCTAAGCATCATTGCAAGGGCTTGTTGTTGTACTTACTCTTGATAGAAAGAGTCCAAGTTTTGAGGATATATAGAAGCGCTTTTTGTCGAAGCTACTACGTACTTACCCATTTGAGGTAGTTTGTTTGCTTGGTTTCTGTAGTCGCTTTGCGGAAAAGTTCGTAGTTTGGTTGGTGTGATTATATATTTATATGTTGTTTGGTTTGTGCAGGTGTTTTTGTGACATATAGGATGGAAAAGAAGGATCTCCGAGTTGAGTTTGGGACCAAGGAGTGTTTCGAAGAAGCACTTCCCCCTGTTTTGAAACTTGTTTCATCTCAAGCTGTTGCTGGATTTGATTGTGTTGGTTATGCGAATGACAAAAATGATCAATCTCAAACAGCTACCAATTACAGTTCTCAAGAACAGACACTTGCTGAGCCAGTAAGTTACATGTATCTATAAGTTGGATCCTTTTTCGCGCCGTGTTTGTCATCAAATTCCTCAACATATACTCTGTGCTTCCCCGTCGCAAGTGACGTTCGTCTACGCTTATTGCACGAATTTCTACTTGTTATTCAGTATCGCGCTCGTATAGAATAGTTATAATTCCTTTTCCCTTCAATTTTCGCTTACAAATGTTTCGTTGCAGGGAACTGAAGTTGCTGATACTCGTGGACAGGACGTAGCAATCAACTTGCCCGAGCTAAGCTCGCCGATTCAAATGGCCGATCATAGCCGTTCCTTCTCTCTGTCTTTTAGCTTGCCGAGCTCTCCGTCGGGGCTTCACATAGAGCAAACCAAGATGGTCATTTACGCCGATAAAGACAAAGCGAACGCTGCTAACGGCGTGAGCTCTCAACCACCTGAACAAGGGAAGTATCATTCTCAGCCTATGCCTGTGATCGAGGGCCCGAGAAGAGTACCGAGGAGCGATAGCGTGCGGGACAAACGATTCGATCCTTTTAAGACGTGGTCGGGGAAGCTCGAGAGGCAGCTGTCGAATTTGCGCGGGAAGCCCCACGAGGTAGAAGAAGAGGATTTGGAGGCCAATTCCTCTCATGATGTCGCCCAAACCGACGCTGTTCCGGCCGTGGAACGCTATTTCGATGCCTTGGAAGGGCCCGAATTGGACACTTTAAGGGTAAGACGATCTCCGCCTACGGTTACGAATTGAGTTACTGAAGTTTGATCCCGATTTCAATTACTAAAGATGATGCGAAAACGGCATCCTTTCTGAAATGATGAAGTATGTATATTCAATTGACAGCAGAATGCAACTTGATTGATCTGAACTGCAGGCAACAGAAGTGTCTGTTCTGCCGGAGGACAAGAAGTGGCCCTTCCTTCTGCGATTCCCCGTAAACGCTTTCGGAATGTGCCTCGGGGTCAGCAGCCAGGCCATTCTGTGGAAAACACTGGCAACATCCCCCTCCATGACCTTCCTCCGCGTAAGCCCGACCGCGAATCTAGTCCTGTGGTGCATCTCCCTCGCACTGATGGGACTCATCTCCCTCATCTACTCCTTGAAAGTCATCTTCTACTTCGAAGCGGTCCGGCGGGAGTACTACCACCCCGTCCGCGTCAACTTCTTCTTCGCCCCCTGGATCGCCTGCCTCTTCTTAGCCATGGGAGTTCCGCCATCCATCGCTGTCGACCTCCCAGCCCCTCTCTGGTACCGCTAATAAAACAACCGCTTTTTTTTGTTCCGTAAAAGCTTAAGCTCATCAGAGAACGATGTTTTAATATTTTTCGATGTTCGACAGGTATGTCCTCATGGCTCCAATCTTTTGCCTGGAACTGAAAATCTATGGCCAGTGGATGTCCGGCGGCCAAAGAAGGCTCTCGAAGGTGGCGAATCCGTCGAACCACTTATCGATCGTAGGCAACTTCGTCGGCGCGTTGTTGGGCGCGTCGATGGGGCTCAAAGAAGGGCCGATCTTCTTCTTCGCGGTCGGATTGGCTCACTACATTGTGCTGTTTGTAACTCTTTATCAGAGGCTCCCGACAAATCTCACTCTTCCGAAGGAGCTCCATCCGGTTTTCTTCCTATTCGTCGCGGCGCCGAGTGTCGCTTCCATGGCTTGGGCGAAGATCCAAGGAGACTTCGATTACGGGGCGCGAATCGCGTTCTACATTGCTTTGTTCCTCTACATGTCACTGGTGAGATTCTCTCTTTAGCCTCGATCAAGTTATACCAATTCTCGAAAGATTTGCATCTAATTCGTCGAATATCTCCTCTCTTCGCAGGCCGTGCGGATTAACTTCTTTCGAGGCTTCAGGTAGTTATCTCGATTCTTTCCGAAGATTTACGCATTTGTTACTTTCGGAAATAGCACTCCTCCTTTGTTGCAAGTGGATATGTTGACTGTGTCTTTTGGGTATGCTTGCCTTGGACCTCGGCCGCACGCCTCGAGCTGCCGAGACTGAGTGCAAGTGCTGTAACTCCCCACTTTTCACAGTTCCTGTGAAATGGTTATTATCCTGTATCAAATAGGGTATATCCCTGTTTAATCAAAAAAAAAAAAAAAAATAGCACTCCTCATGCCTGATCTCTTTCTCTCATGTTCAACAGGTTCTCACTTGCTTGGTGGGCATACACATTCCCGATGACCGGTGCCGCGGTCGCGACAATAAGATACTCCGAGGTAGTCGCGAATGTGTTTACGCGCGCCCTCTCTATCGGGCTCTCCGGCATCTCCACCTTCACCGTGACAGCTCTGCTCGTGACGACGATCATCCACGCGTTCGTACTTGGCAACCTGTTCCCGAACGACATCTCGATCGCGATCACGCAGAAGAGACCGAAGTTCAGCAAGATGTTAGCACACCTGAGATCATCAAGCTCAGATATGAAAGATTTGGATTCTTCTGCACCAAGAGTTTCCCAGGAATACTAAGAACATTCAGAAAGGTTGGTTTTGGACCAGTTGTACATATTTAATTGTTGGATCCTCTTCTGTAAAGAGATTCAGAGGCCAATTTATTAAACAGTTGGCTATGAATCTCAAAGAGGTCCTCCAATTCTTTTTATTTAGTTTATACATGGACAAGGAGAAGGATCCTACTCAATGTGGCATGCTCTCACTGAAGAACTGTAGCAAATATTTTCCTTGGTTTAAGCAATTGTGTGCTCAGATATTATTGTCATTGGAGTAATATGTTAAACTTATCAATGGATGTGTATTAATTTTTCAATTTCTAAGCCAATTTTATTGCAGTAATTAATATCAAGCTAGCTAATCTTGATGTGGTGCGTTATATATGCAGAGCCCATTCTTAGCTCTACAGATAAAAATAAAAAATAAAAAGAAGATTCGTTACCAAGTAACCTACTTTTTTTTTTTTTTTTTTGAGAGAGAGAGAGAGGTGGAAAGAGTTATCCACCTGGTTTATTTTTTAGAAATGAATTTAGCAAGAAAAAGCAATTAGGCTTTGAATTAAAGACTTTTGAGTACCAACCGTCAAACTTTTAACCAATTATGCTAGACACAATTAATTTTTTTTGAAAATAAAGTAATTTACTAGTTTGACATTAAAAAAAAAAAGTGAATTCATATTAACTAGGAGTGTCAAGGAGCCGAACATGAACGAGCTAGGACTGGCTCGTGTTCGGCTCGTTTAAGTATTGAGCCAAAAAATTCAGATCGTGTTCGACTCGTTTATTAACGAGCCGAACACGAGTTGGCTCACAAACAACAAGTTAAAAATATTAAAAAGAATATATATATATAATTATATATATATATATATAATAAATTTATGAGATCTTATCTATTAGACTTTGATCTAATGGTTGAAACTTTACATATAAATTGACTTTTTATAATTGAATTGGGCTTTAATTTAGGTTGGGCTAAAAATCAAATAATAAAAATTTATATTTATATATATAATTATATATATATATATATGTATTCGAGCTGTTATCGAACCGAACACGAGCGAGCTGATCCCAGCTCGTGTTCGGCTCATTTATTAAACGAGCTGAAAAATTCAGTTCGTATTCAGCTCGTTTACTAAACGAGCGATTCGATCTCGAGCTCATATCGAGCCGAACACGAGCTGCCTCACGAACAGCGAGCTGGATTGCCAACCCTAATATTGACAAAATTATGTCTTATAGAAAACTTTACCGTACCACTGAGCACTAGCCCAATTGGCTAGGAGTAGGGCTGGCAAATGAGCGAGCCGGCTCGTGTTCGGCTCGCGTTCGGCTCGAAATTCGGCTCGCTCGAGCTCGACTCGAAATTAAATAAGTCGAGTTTGAGCAGAAAAAAAATTCAAATTTTATTTCAATTCGAGCTTGAGTATTACTGGGCTCGCTCGAATTAGGCTCGAAAAGCTCGAAAAGCTCGAATATAAATATATATAATATAACTACTATACATTCGGAAGTATAAATGACTTGATGTTTTCGATTTTTTAGCTCTTGGAACAAGAACTGTACGGTTGGGATGATAGTGGTTCCCGCCAGGGTTTAGTGGTACCTCTATGAGAATAATATTAATCCAAGAATTAGAAATGATCAAAGGGGTTGATCTAAGAGTTAAAACCTTGGAAGCACTAATTCCTTTATACTTCCGAAAGTATCATAGTTGGACTATATATATATATATATATATATATATATATATATATATATATATATATATATATATATATATATATATATATATATATATATATATATATATATATATATATATATATATATATATATATATATATATAGTCCGGCTACTATACTATTAATAGCACGAAGCACTTGGTGCTACCAAGTTTTCCGCCGTTAGATCTACCCCTTTGATCATTTTCACCCGTTAGATCATACTATTCAACCAACCACCCACTCAACCCTAGGGGGCCTACATCATTCTAACCACACATCTCTTAATTCAATGGCCGAAAACTTGGTAGCACCAATGACTTGGTGCTATTAATAGTATATTAGCCTTGTTCTATATATATATATATATATAGTCCAGCTACTATCCTTTTAGGAGGACGGAGAGCTTCGTCCTCCTAAGTCGTTTTAGATGATAGGGATTCTGAATCGATGATCGGAACCGTTAAAGTTGATCTAGAGTATTTATAACGTCTAGAAACTAATTTTCATGAATTTTAAAATTTGTTATCAAATTCATTGAAGAGTCGAAAAATGAACGGTCAAAAACGAATAATCTTGTGAAAATAGATGTTAGACTTTTTAAATTCATGATCAGAGTTATCAAACGTTATCTAAATAGTATAAAGAATTTTCTATTAAAAATTCAAGCTGTTTGGATTGTTCTACACCGTTAAACAAGCAAACGGCTCATATAGACCGTCAAAAACTGTCAATTTTGTGATCCTTTGATCACTACGTAAATATTTTTTATAATTTATGAAATTTAGTTTCTAGACACTTTAAATACTCTAGATCAACTTCAACGGTTCCGATCATCGATTCGGAATCCCTATCATCTAAAACGATTTAGGAGGACGAAGGTCTCCGTCCTCCTAAAAGGATAGTAGCTGGACTATATATATATATATATATATAGAGTTGAGCTAGAATACTATTAATAGTATTTAGCCCATTTTGCTATCAAGTTTTTAGCCTTAGGATAAGTCCCTTTGATCATTCTAGCCATTGGATTAAATACTATAACCCAGTGGGGACCACTCAACCCTAGGGGGACCACTCAATCCTAACAAACAACTATTATCTCAACCCTACGATTTTTTATCCAATGGCTAAAAAGTTGGTGGCAAAAAAGGACTGGTGCTATCGATAGCATTCCAGCCCAACTATATATATATATTAAAAATATTTATAAATATATATAAAATATATATATATATATATATAATATTTTAATTATATATTTATAGTATTTAGATTATTGGGCATATATGCTGGCCCACAAAATTAAACCAGCAAAACCTCACTCTAATTACTCTCTCTCTCTTTTACTTGCTTGCAGAGTCACTTTTTCTAAAAAAAATTAATATTATAATATCATATTTCATGCATATATTTTGTATGTTGAATTGTTAGACTTTTTGTATCAAATTTTAGATAATATTTTATAAAAATTAAATTATAGATTGTATAATATTAAGAATTTCAAGCGGCTCGTTTAGAATTCGAGCTAGCTCGACTCGAAATTAGGCTCGCTCGAGCTCGGCTCAAATTAATTTCAAACCGAACTTGAGCCTAAATTTAGACTCGAAATTAATTTCAAGCCGGGCTTGAGCTGAGGCAAGCTCGCTCAACCTCGGCTCGTTTCCACCCCTAGCTAGGAGCTCTGGAGAGTACCTTGGAGTTTTAGGATTGAATCCCCAGTGTGGCAATATATCTTTAAGAAGTGTGCGTTTACCGCCAATAAATTTGTAGGTCTAATCACAAAAAATAAATAAGAGAAAAATTTACTCTGAATAACATGTGATGATTATCTCTGGCTTTTCAAAAAAGAAAAAAAAAATCCCTATGAATAATATTTGATGGTTATTTTTGGCCTACTGTCCTTATGGATTAGTGGGTTACACTTGCCTCCACAAAGAGCCTGATAATATTAACTAATGAAGTTATCCATGAATTGCGACGGATTAATATTATAGAAGACGGTTGGGTGTAACATGACAATTCAGATTAAATTGGGGGCGAGAAGCGAGAAATTATCGCCGTTATGAATCCACCTTTTTTCCGCACCACCAATAATAGTTCACCACTAGGGATGCAAACGAGACGGATCCGAGGGCGGGAGGGTTCTTCAACCTCCCACTTCATTTCTTGTCTGGGCAGGACGGATTTAGGGCGGATTATTTTTTATTTTATTTTTGGCTTTTATTTACCGTTCCATTAGGGGCGGATCGGGGCGGGAGCGAATTTTTGACGAATCGGAGCGGATCAAAAGAAGAAAGGGGTCTCTCCCGCCTCCCGTTCTATTTACTTGGCGGATCAGAATGAATTATATTTTTTTATATTTTTTGTTCTTACGTACCGCTCCATTCCGGACGGATCGGAGCGGGAGCTCCACCAACCCGAATACATTTGCATCCCTATCCACCACGTACGGCGTACCCACTCATCTTCCTAGGATTACAAAGGACTATGTGTTGCTCGTTGATTGGACCAATTTAATTAATATATATAATCTAATAATTTTTTTTGCGTTTATGTATATTCTCTACACTTTATTATATATGTCGCAGGAAGGATCTAATACTTCATTCCGATTCTCGTGAACGAATTAAATGCGCTCAAATCCACACTTCATTTATTCACACTCTCTCCATCCCCGTGACTCCTTTAAGCCTCCCCATTATGCTACCTTAGTAATTGCTATGGGTACCCTAGAGTATCCCCAATTCAAATTTTTAAAAACAGTGGTTGAATGTGTTGATTTGAGGGAGAATTTCAAACAAAGGGTGCTGTTATATCGGAGCGTATTTTTACATTTGTATCAGTTAGTTGTCCTGATTTTTTCTGTTCCAACAGATATATATACCATTTTGAATTTTCTGTCTAAATTCTATAATATTTTGTATCAAGATGAAACTATTGCAAACGCAATAACCTTATGTCCAGATCTTCTGCTGGAAATAAAATTTGAACATGAGTATGCTCACCAACTAGCGTGAAAATTCATTATATTAAAATCTTCGGGTGGCTTGAGCTGAAACAAAAGATACTAACAATGGATAATCTGATGAGGAGGGGATGGTCGAGAGAGGTGATTTGTGTGCTCTGTATGGAAGAATCCGAGACGGTCAACCATCTTTTTGCAAGTTGTTGTTTCTCAAGAGCGTCGTTGGATTGCTTACTGCCGAACAAACAGTTCCCGAGTATCTGTACTTCGGCTGGTGCGCTCTGGAAAGTTAGCAACGTTACGTGGGGCAATGTAGGGAAAAGGGAATTAACGACCATTGTTACTTCTTGATGGGCTATTTGGTTGGAGCGGAATAGAAGAATTTTCGAGAAAAGAAAACTTACGTTAAGACAACTGTCGGTGGATTTACACTCTTATAAGAATTTCTGCCAGTTCCATTGCGTTTAGTGTTTTTTTTTCTTTTCTTTTTTTTTGGAAGCATTTCTGCTTCACCTGTTGCTTAGTAAGCAACACCTTCCTATTGAAGGAAGCGGTAGCATGCTACCTTTCTCTCAAAAAAAAAAAAAAAAAAAAAAATCTCCTTTTTTGGTTTTGGGAAAGTTTTGCCCTAAGTTTTATCATTTTTACTCTCAAATTTGAATTGGTGACACTATGGGGTAACACTTAAAGAGCCCCATAACCAATTCTCCTCTCCTCCCTTTCCCTCCAATCCAACCCTATAAATTGCTTCCCGACCGTTGCTTCCCTCCATCCCCAACTGTGGCAAACCCCCTAACAGAAACCATGCCAACCCTTCTCTTCTCCCTCCCCCTCCTAAACCTGTTATTATTGCTACTACTGCAGCTGCAGCTGCTGCTGCTGCTGAGTACAATTCCCGTATGCCGGTCCGAATTCACCGTCGTCCTCCCCGACTCCTCCGCCCTCGTGGACGCCCCCCAGACGGGCCACTCCGACCGCGCCCGCACCGACCCCGACGAGCAGCGCGCCGTGTACGCCGTCATGGCGGCCACGGGCAACGCCTGGGCCGCGTCCATCCGCGACGTCTGCCGCGGGCGGTGGCACGGCATCGAGTGCATGCCCGACAGGGACGGCGTCTTCCACGTCGTCTCCCTGTCCTTCGGAGCCCTCTCCGACGACACCGCATTCCCGACCTGCGACCCCGCGCGCTCCACCCTCTCCTCCGCAGTCCTCGCCCTGCCGCACCTCCGCTCCCTCTTCTTCTACCGCTGCTTCGCGGGGAATCCGCAGCCGATACCGGCCTTCCTCGGCCGGCTCGGCCGGTCCCTCCGCTCCCTGGTGCTCCGCGAGAACGGCCACGTGGGCCCGATCCCCGCGGAGCTCGGCAACCTCACCGCGCTCCGCGTCCTCGACCTCCACGGCAACAACCTCACCGCGCCCATCCCCTGCTCTCTCCAACGCCTCGCGCGGCTCCGCCTCCTCGACCTGAGCTCGAACACCTTGCGTGCGCGCATCCCCCAGTTCGAGTTCCCCGATCTGAACGTGCTCGACCTCAGCCGCAACGCGCTCCGCGGCCCGATCCCGCCGAGCCTCGGCCGATTCGGCTCGCTCCTCAAGCTCGACCTGAGCCGGAACCGGCTCACCGACCGGATCCCCGACTCGCTCGGCGATCTCGGAACCCTAGTTCTCGTCGACCTCAGCCACAACTCGCTCGCGGGGCCGCTCCCGACCGCTCTGGGGCGCCTCGGATCGCTCCGCGCGCTGATCCTCAGCAACAACTCGATGGCGTCGACGACGATCCCCGGAGATCTCTTCTCCGGGCTGAGAAACCTGATCGATCTGATCCTATCCGACATGGATCTCGAGGGGTCGATACCGGAGTCGATCGGGGACCTCCCGAGCCTCCGAGTGCTGCATCTGAACGGGAACAAGTTGGAGGGATCGATACCTCGGAGCTTCCGGAGATTGGAGCGGCTGAGCGAGTTGCGGATCGAGGGGAACCGGTTGAGCGGGGCGATCCCGTTCGCGAGGGAGACGATGTGGAGGATGGGGAGGAAGATGAGGGTGGAGAGCAATGCGGGGCTCTGCTACGACGCGAAAGATGGGAGCTTTGAGGGGATCGCGGCGGTGTCGGGGATTAATTACTGCGAAGGTGAGGGGTCGGAGAGCAAAATGGGCGCGGGGGAGAGGGCGGCGAAGCATGTGGCGCGGAGGAAGGGCGATCATCCGCCGTCCGTTTCGATCTCCTCGGCGCGTGATCGTCGGCGGGGTTTTCATCCGACGGTTGGAGTGGCCGCTGGGTTTTTGTTCTCTATAGGGGTTTTGAGTTGTATGTAGTAACAAAGCATAGAGGGGCCCTGTCCCGGGGTGATTACTTTTGAATTGTAAGATGTTTTTTTTTTTCTAATTTATTTTATTTTATTTTAAGAGTCGATAATTACTCAGGTTGATGATAGCTTAGGTTTGATCTACTTATATGTGAGAAATATTTTATCCACTCGCTTTTACTTGTAATATTTGATGACGGATAAGGTTTTGTTTTTTTTTTTTCGCTGTATCGCGCTAGTCACATCTCTATGTAGAGAGGATAAGTAGAATATCTGACAAACAAATTTTTAAAAAAAACTTCGACTGCAGCAGTACAATCTCCAGCAGCATATTCTCCCATTTGATGCCTTTGTTTCCACTGTAACAGTTTAACCAAAAAATAATCATGACCATTTATTTGATGGCTCCAGCACAGTTTGAACATGCCAAATGAAAAAAATTTAAAATGTGACACTCATATAGATAGCGTGATGTCTCCAACCAATCACATTTGGCTCCTAGGAGTTACTCATCCTATCATAATTTTTTCTAAAAAAATTATTAATTTTTTTCAAATAAAAAATTTTAATTGGTTGGAACATAGGTGACGTGGTATGACCGCCGCTCCAAAGACGGAATAAGAATCAGAGCTAGCCAGCAGTTTTATAAGCATCCCCCACTTTTTTCTTATTCTTATTCATCTGAAGATTCCAGGAGAACAAGCACTTATCCCTAATTTCATGTGCTTCGTCGCCGGAGATATCGTTTAAGTTCCATTGATTTGAACTCTTTGAGCACATATTTTACAGCAGCGAATCAACATGATTTACAGATAAAAATGCCTTTAATATCATACTAACTGCACTCAATAATCATTCCCACCATGATATCAGAACTTCAAGGTTAAAAACCTTCATACTGAAACGTTTGAAATGCTCTCCGAATTCTGTTTCGGACCAAGATTAACCTGCCTTATGTGCAAGGCCAAGAGGAAACAAAAGATAAAACAGCTCGCCAGATGCGATTAATGTATATATATCAATCATCTTAACAGTAACACAAACGAAAAAAATGAAAACCAAAAAAAGTTAAAAGTTTGCTTAAGATAAAGGTTGCATACTGAGTTACTAACATAGGAAAGGGCAAAAGGGCAAACACTACCACCAAAAGAGCGAAAAAGCACACAATAAGTTTGGAGATCACATAGACGTGATTTTGGGCGGTGGCTTTGATCGCCCAGAAACTGCTTTGTTCCCTAGTCATCTCTCTGAAGCACACCCTCTAATGCAGGCGATGTAATGCTCCACGGAAAAAGATCTTCAATCGCGTATGCTTGCATCCTCTAGAGGATGCGTAAAAATATACTGAACAGAAGAACTGCGCCGCGAGGTACGCATGGTATCCATCACTTGCGTCGCCTGATGGGAGCAATGTCTTGACTGTTATTCTTCATCATCGCTACAAACTCCTCATAATTTATTCTTCCGTCCTACAAAATGAAGAAAAAATGAGTAGATGGCACGGAATGAAGTGGGGGAAACTGAAGAGTGAAACTGAGAGAATTCAATATCAGGTATTAGAGCCTGTGTGGCCTAGCTGAGAACTGCAGAAAGTGTTCTTCCACTAGAGTGGTTCATAGAAGCACTGATAGCCTTTCCATTAAAATTTCCTCAACACCTTCCTGCTGCAGCAGGAGCAAATTCTTAAAATAGAAGCTTCTACTTGAGGCCCAAAAGCTTAATTTAGCTTCCCCACTAGAAAAGCTCCAGGCTTTTTGTTTGCAAAATGCTTGATTTCGATAGGCTTTCACTTTCTGAGTGAAGAAGCTGCTCGGAAGGCACTGTAAGATATTTCGTATATATGAATATGAACATAAAATAGACTTACATGGTCTGCATCAACTTCAGCAATGATCTCTTTTATTGTTTTCTCATCGCCCATGTCATACTTCTTCAGAGCTTGTTCCAGCTCCTCCATTGTAATGTATCTAACATAAATCGCAAAACAATAGGTGCTCAACAAACTAATCTAGAAGTTAAATAGAAAGGATGCGCAAGCACTAGGAGAGAGAGGTTACCCGCTATTGTCCTTGTCAAAATATTCAAATGCTTTATATATGTGACCTTCCTTTTCCAATCTATTCATGTGCATTGTAGCTGAAATGAACTCAAGATAATCAATGCTTCCATTTCCGTCCACATCAGCCTGCGAAGAAAAATTAAGAGAGAGTAATAGTGAACAACAAAAGTCGGGATTGATGTTAAAGCTGAATTGCAGTTCTGACACAAGTAGTTTAAAGGGGTTAGAAGAGTATCAACTGCATTTACAGAAGACAATAGTACCATTTAAACAAATTAGAGTTCTCACGAGATCTCTCTCCCTCTATATCATACAAACAGTCAAAAATGCGTACACACATGACATATGTTGATAATTCAGCTGGAACTTTCATAATAGTACTTTACAATGTAGCACCCCTCTATTCTCAATCAAAGTTAAAATAAGATTACTGCCAAAAAGAACCAAAAGTATATATATCCTTGATGTGAACAGTGCTTGGAGAGGACAGATATGCAGTACACAGATAGAAAGATGAGAGAGAAAACTATGACACACACAGACACACGCGCCCGCGCGTGAGAGAGAGAGAGGTTGATTACTTGGAAGAAATTTCAAACAACAAAGACTAAGACAAAGAGGAGAGATTTGTCAATAAAACTTGAAACTTGGTTTTGGTTATGCAAACAAAATGACCTTTTCATAAGGGAAAGAAATTTGAAAAGCAACATTCATCAGGTGAATTAGGCATTTTGTAATTTCAGTTAAAACATTTGACATCGAAATTCAGAAACTCTTCAGTCAATTGTAACAACAGAACAAAGAAAGAGCATTCAGGACAACAAGAAGAGCTAATATATAACACGGCACCTTTATCGTGGGGGTTGCTTAAGAAATACAAATCATTTGTTATGTACAACATGATGAAGAAGCTAGCAAGTCTCTGGTCTTCCTAATAAAGTGTCATCCATTAATATATTTCCTATAAAGTCTTAGTCTATGTCAGGATGCCTAATATAACAAAAATTCAAGAAAAGACAAGCAGAAAGATAAAAAATAAGAGTCATGAAGAATAGGATTAGCCTCAACTAGCTCTGGGAAGGCTTGGACAACATACCGCCTCCATC
Source organism: Puya raimondii (assembly GCA_016920855.1). Classification (NCBI taxonomy): domain Eukaryota; kingdom Viridiplantae; phylum Streptophyta; class Magnoliopsida; order Poales; family Bromeliaceae; genus Puya; species Puya raimondii. The sequence continues at coordinate 36,188,173 of JABWPP010000049.1, read as the reverse complement.
AACTGCATGAGCTCTGATTCAGAGATCTTAGTACCCAATTTTGGTAAACCAGTTCTTAGTTCTTCGAGAGTTATTGTCCCACTGTTATCAGTATCTATCGATTTGAACATTTCTTTCAAGCCCACGATCTCTTCCTCCGATAAGTTTTCTGCGACCACCTGATCAAGAAATTACAAAGACTCCATCAACATATCAGATTAAAAATATGTATTTAAGGTGGTAAACAAAGGAAAAGCACTTGATGACCTTTAAGGCTACTTTCTTAAGCTTGTTCATCGCCCTAAATTGTTTCATTCTACTTATAACAGTATTGTCGAGTGGTTTATCTGGCGCCTCTCCATCTTCTCTGATCCATGGATGATCTGCAATAACTTCAACTATCAAACTGGATGAACTGTAATTACGAGATAGTACAAGTATGATAACAACCAGGAGATCCCCTGAAAGAGATTCCCTCTCAACTCCCAAATAGAAAAGATTTTTTTTTTTCAGCATTGTATCCAGAATATAGATTAGAGGCAGCAATAAACCCATATTGTCACCGTGCAGGAAGAAATATACAAAGAAGAGGCAAAATTTTCGACTCACTAAGAATTTCAGCGGCAGTAAGCCGCTCTTTTGGGTCTTGCCGCAGCATCTTCTTGACCAAGTCTTTAGCAGCGGTAGATATAGAAGGCCAAGGGTCAGATAAGAAATCGACATGGCCTCGTCTAATCTCATTGAATATACCGTCCTCATTCTCTGTCAAAAACAATCATCAGCCTGAATCCATGTTTAACGAAAACATTTAGATCTGGTATTTGGCAACTAACAATAAGGCATACCTGCCCAAAAGGGAGGAACGCCAGAAAGAAGGATGTAAAGTATAACTCCAGCACTCCATATATCAGCCTCCGGTCCGTAATGCCGTTTCAGGACCTCAGGAGCCACATAGTATGCGCTTCCTACGAGATCTTTATACACCTCTCCTGCATTGAATGAACATGTTTCCACCGTAAGCACATTTTCAGAAGAAAAGAAACTTGCACGGAAACTGTATAGTGGGGAGAAAAAAAAACAACTTTTGTTTACATGAACTCAAAAAAAAGTTACTTTGGAGGAAAGAGTCGAAAAGGAGATTAGCAAAGAGTCGAGAAAAAGAGTCTGAAGAGAAACCTCTTGGCACAAATGAGTCTCTTCAAAGCTCTTTATCCAAACTCTTTGGCAACTTCTTTACACACGAACTTGTAAAGAGCTGCAACTCGAAGAATATAAGGCAAGGGAACACGAAGACATAAATCTAAATTCTGTGATTAACGGCCAGGGAACAACTAAGTTACATTTTGCTAAATTCAGCGGTGATTCTGTTAAATTCATTTATTCTATACGTTCATGAATTAACTGTTAATATGGAAACCCCAATACAATTTAAGAAGAACAACGACTAAAAATCAACAAAATTGAAAATTTAAGGGGTGCCAATCAAAAGTATATAAAGTTGAAGGGGTCGATTTTCAACAAGGCATTTCATCAAACAGATTATCTGCATCAATCATGAGATTAATAATTGATAGGAGAGTTATTAAGCATATCTTTTACGGACCGGGCTTGAAGAAGACGGAGAGGCCGAAGTCGGTGGCCTTGAGGGGGGAGTCCTCGCTCTTGCTGAGGAAGAGGAAGTTCTCGGGTTTGAGGTCGCGGTGCATGACGCCCATGGAGTGGCAGCTGTGCACGACGGCGACGATCTCGCGGCAGAGGGCGGCGGCGGCGCGCTCGGTGTAGTGGCCGCGGGTGATGATGCGGTCGAAGAGCTCGCCGCCCTCGCAGAGCTCCATGACGAGGTTCACCGAGTGGCGGTCCTCGAAGGCGCCGCGGAGCTCCACGATGTTGCGGTGCCCCGTGAGGTGGTGCATGATCTGGACCTCGCGCCGCACGTCCTCCACGTCGTCGCGGTGCACCAGCTTCCGCGTCGCGATCGACTTGCACGCGAACCGCTCCCCCGTCGCCCTGTGGGTCACCAGGTACGTCACCCCGAACTGCCCCCTCCCGAGCTCCCGCCCGAACACGTAGCTCGCGCGCACGTCCTCCATCGGCCTCCCCAGCACCCTTCCCACCGCCGCCACCGCCGCCGCCGCCGCCGACGCCTGCGGCGGCGCCGCCGCGGCGGGCACGTAGGGTTTGGTAGCGCGATGGGGTTGGGGTTGGGGTTGGGGTTGGGGTTGGGGCTTGGGAGGGGAAGGGGGAGGGGGACGGCGATCGGAGTCGCCGCGGTGGCGAGAGGTGCGGTTACCCATGGCGGTGAGCGTATCGCAGAGGAGAGAGAGAGAGAGAGAGAGAGAGAGAGAGAGGAGAGAGAGAAAGGGGGTTGACGAAGCTCTTTTGGGAAGAAGCGCTGTTCCTCTCTCTCTCTCTCTCTCTCTCTCTCTCTCTCTCTTTTTCTCTTTCTCTCTCTACAGTGGAGAGGAGACCACGATGGGGATGGGGGAAAAGGAAGGAGGGATCGGATGCGGGGTACGGAACAGCGGAGATGAAAACTAGCGAATCACTGTGTGCCGCGTTGAGGATCTAAAAAGGTGGGGCCCGGTTTCGGGATTCCACGGGGGTGAGAATATCATGGGATCCCGGTTTTATTTATTACGTTTAAAAGTAAAATTTAATAGGTGGGGCCCGGTTTTATTTATCACGGGTTTTTTTTTGATTGTCGTAAAAGTACGCTGAAAAATATTTTTTTCTGAAAAAATCGTTTTCCAATATTTGGTTGAACGTAAAAAAATTTTCGCGCAAATTTTTTTGACAGGTTTTTAGAAAAGTGGGCGTTTTCGTTTTATGCTCTGTTCGAGCGAAAAACGAAAACTTTGCTCTGAAAAAATCGCGGCTCACAAATTTTTTGGCACGCGGTCCACGTGGCAAACTTCAGCTCGTGGACCGCGTGAGAGACCGCGTGAGAGAGAGTCCACTCACTACTGTGGACCCACTCTCTCTCTTTCCCTCATTCATTATATAAAATAAAATATAATATATATATAATATTTTATTTTTATATAAATATGTTATTATATAATATTTTATTTATAAATATTATTTATAAATATATAGTAATTTATTTTATAGTATTAAATATATATACTATTATATATTAATATTATATACGTATTGTATAATATATTTTATTTATAAATATAAGCTATAATACTAATATATATAATATGATAATTATTATATATCAATAATATATAATATATAATATATAGAATAAAAGAAAATATATATAATAAAATTTTATTTATAATTTTTTTTTTCTTCCAACCAAACAACCGTAACGGAAAACTAATTTTTTTTCCTACAAACCAAACACTCTAGAGCGTAAAATTTATTTTCCTCCGAAATTTTTTTTTCCACGAAAAGCTTTTTTTCACGGTTTTACGTGGAAACCAAACACACCCTTTAGCACATTTTCGTTTTACCACTCACTTAGTTGTTGTGTAATTTTATTTTTATTTTATTGAATTTTTTTTTTCATCAAATAGGATAGTAAACTAGATTTTTTTCAAAGCCACAAAGAGGTACTCTATTTAATGATACATCATTATGAGGAAACAAAAATAAAATCATAAGTTAATTAAATATAATTTTTAAAATCATAGAGTGGTAAAATAAAAATGGGCTAAATTATAGAGTAGTTTAAGTATAATATTTTGAACTATAAAAGGACAAAGTAAAAATTGCATTAAACTACAATGGAATAAATTAAAGTTTACCTTTCAGATAATTAAAAAAATTTAATACAAAAAATTAAAAAAGGGGGAATTGATATTTACATAGGTATATTTGCTATTCACCAAGAAAATAAAATGACAATAATCATGGTAATAAGATACATTACATATGTCTTGTAAATCACAAAATCAGTTCAATAAATATTAATACTACACGGAGTGATAGGTAGCATTTTCTCATATAATAATAGGGTTAATTGGACCATTAGTCCCCACCTTTATCCATTTTTTTACTTTGGTCGCTCATCTTTTAGTGATTAATTAGATCCTCCATCTTTACTGCTAATTATTGCATCATTATTTTCTTTTCTTTTCTTTTCTTTTCTTTCTTTTTTTTTTTAATCTCTAGTATGCACACCGAGCCAATTTTATTTTATCAATCTCAGTGACCATCCCGCTCTTGCACACAATTAAAACATCTGACGCCTTAGCACCAAACTAGGTATGCTATTGAACTCTTCCATAAATTTAGATAAGTTAGTACCAAGAACTATCGAACCATAATTATATTCTAAATTTTTGGAAGAGCTAGGTGGCATGCATGGTTTGATGCTAAGGTGTCAGATGCTTTAATTGTGTGCGAGAGTGGGATGGTCATAAGTATGAAGAACAATACTGAGATTGATAAAATTGGCTTAGTGCGCATACTAAAGAAGAATCAAAGTTAAAAAAAAAAAGATTAGACTAGAATGATGCAATAATTAGCACAAAAGATTAGGGATCTAATTAATCACTAAAGGATGAGCGACCAAAATAAAAGTTGGATAAAGGTGGGAACTAATGGTCCAATTAACCTAATCACTCACGAGTCACTTTGATGTGACTAATAAAAGCATTCCATCTATTGAATGGGGTGAATGTATTTCATACACTTCTTTTAGAATGTATGTATATTATTGCTCAAAAAAAAAATAGTAACAGTTAATTAGGGGCCATAAGGACATCGATTTTTAGTTGAGGGGTCTCTACGCAAAGGTGGGGCCCAGTTTGGAGATCATGAGGGGAGGCGCGTTGAACATGGGGACCAAAGCAAAAAAAACAAACTTCAGCAAAAAGCTCTCCAATAATGTTTCATTAAAAAAATCTTGATCCTCCATTATGTGTTAATTTTGTTTCTATCAGAAGTTAAATTTTTATTTTTAAAAATTTACTATTAAAAAAAATAACTAACTTTTGGACTCTGGCAGTGGATCAGAGTCTCTCCGATGTGACGTTGGAGAACTCCTCGCTGAAGTTTGGCGAAACCGAGGCGGTGGGGCATGGGGGGTGAGAATATCATGCACAACTGGGCTCGCACTATAATAGCATAATAGGGAGAATCCACGCGGAGAGTCATCGTGCGGGGACTCATTTTGTTTTGACGAGTAGCGGCGAGAATCGAGCGCGTTGGTTTTTTGTTGGCGGATTCGCGGGTACGCGCGCGAACTCCGCTGCAGCTGCGTCGCAGTTTCCGTGGTGTCTACGGATTGATGGAAGGGGACAGATAATCACAATGGTAACAAACGATGATGCAGTGCGGGTGCAAATGGTTGTTGTGTATATAATGTACACACAAGTTGAGGGGTTAAAAAAATTATATAATTACTAACCGTCAAGTGACAAAAGACTTTGTGGTTGGTATTCGAGGTCCGAAGTTTTTTTTTTTTTTTTTTAGAGAAAGGTAGCACGCTACCCGCTTCGTTTATTTCTTCTTATAGAAATAAACTTAGCTAGAAATGTGAATCAACTAGGATTCGAACTCGGGGAGGTCCCAAGTTTAAATCCTAGTTAGTTTATATTTCAAGCTTAATTTATTTTAAAAAAAAATAAACGAAGCGGATAACGTGCTATCTTTCTCTCAAAAAAATAATATTAACAGCCTTGGAGATTGAATTTTACGGCATGATTGACTTTACAATCCTCGTCCATATACCACCAATATTTTTCATGATATCGAGGAGTTTGATAAAAATATTATTGGATACAAATTAGAATCGTATTCTGTGTATACAGGTGGAGCATTTTTTGGGGAAAAAAGAGAGAGTACATACTGAATTAGAAAAAGAAATGATTCGACTGTTTTAGTTTAGAGAACATAAGAAAGATAGTAGGATATAATTAAAGAGCAATGCTAGTTGTACACCCTCAAAAGAATATAGAATATACATCCCACCCATTTAAGGATGAAAACATCACCACTAGTCGCAGTATAATGAAACTACAACAAGTCCTTAAATTTACTTAAATTTAATCACGCCACACATAAAAAATCACTATGGATTAACGAGATGATGAAGTTTATTTTATCTAACCAATTCATGTGTCGCAGAGTCTTTTAGATCGCCCTTTGAATGGTCCCAGTCTCTATCAATAAATAGCCACGTGAGTGAGCACCAAAGTAATACGCAATCCTTGTGTTGACACCTCATACCAAGCTATTTTGCCACTTCTTGCTACATACATGAATAAGAGGGCTAAGCCCCACATTAGAAAACTTCATAGGTATCTAGTAACAGTACATTACATTTATATTGGCATTTATATGCTTCTATCCTACATGTGAAGCTCTTTTTAGTGCTTCAAAGTTGTTGGGAGAAGTTGAGTTCCCTTGAGTGTTTAGCTTCACTCGATTTCGTGCCAGATCAAATGATCCAATAGAATCTCCTCACTCATCGTCATCTTCGTCCATAACCAATCTAAGGTTCCTCCGATGCGTAACATTTTGAGGGGCAGCAGAGTTTGTATCATCCTCAGAGTCTTCCAATTCCATCAGTTCATTACCTGTTTCTTGCCCCCTGTCATCGGTATAATCTACCTCAGACGCAATATTATCCTCGAGAGCATCAGAGCTGACAACTTCTTTTCTACTTTCGAGATTTGATTCAGACTCATGCTGGCCCATGACATCCCTGCAAAAAGAAAAAGATAAACAAAATGCTTTGATTGCCGCAAGAGATGAAAAGAAGGCACCCAATAGGATATTAAGAGAAAACATTTTCCAAGTTCAAATTAATATATTTTGAATATGTGATTGTTTATGTGGTAAACTTAAGCTAGCAAGCGGAAGATTAAGATCAGATTTCGCTTCAAACTGCAACAAGTTACTGCTGGATATACTTACTCGAAAGTGGTGCTTGGAATCTTAGCATCAGACTCAAGCTTTGAAGTTCTAGCCATTATATCCACTGGTGATATCCTCTTCTTTCTTTGGCTACAAAAAGAATATAGAGATAACACATCACTAAGTTTGAGATAATTGGGATCGAAAGATATAACGAAAATAAACTGAGTAGAAATTGGTACAAAGCATGGGTTTTTGTGGACTTAAAGGATCGCATATTATATCATAATGCACTTATGGACATCAAAATGGACTGTTCAAAGACTACTAAGTGACCTTTATGGTGAGGGCTTAGGCTTGGCTGGTTATGCCTGCTTCTCATTACCTCCTAGCCCAAGAGAAGCATAACAGGAACATAGCTTGTAAGCTACGGATAGAGTCAGATAACACATACTCTATTGATTTTGGCAATAAAAAACTGAGCTGACTTACCCGAGAATGGTGCTCAACGTTTCACGATCAGAATCATGATCTTCTGATGCTTTCTTATCCGTGCGCAACATTTCAACATCAGAATTATGGTCTTTTGATGCTTCCTCATCCTGTGGTACAATTGTTGCAGCATCCCCCAAAAACATGGTCTTCCTTTGTCTTCTGAGAAAATGTTCAGATGACATCAATCAGGATAAAAACATTTCATAAGCAGAGAAAATAGCTTGCTAGTTGGAGAAAGTTGTAATGATATGTTATTAGCATAAGCAAAACAGATGCTCATAGATAGATCCGCAAAGCTTTACCCTGTTATATCACTCTACAGCATTGTTATCTTCAGATGCTATGAAACATAACGTCAATATCTAAAATGTGATGATTGTAATCCGGTCAGAACAAATCATTTTAGGAGAACGAGTATGTTTGCTTTGCATATGAATGAAAAAAAATTACCTTTCTAGCATTCCTAGTATTGTTTCTTCATCAGATTGCTCATCACTATCAATTGTTCTTTTATCTTCTGTGAGCTCCACAACTTTAGGTGACCCCTTTTTTCCAAGAACAAGTAACCCAAGTTGCTTCAGTTTATGGGAAACTTGGGAAGCAGTGTATGTGTTATCAGCGTCCAATGCCTTTGCAATCATGCGACTGCAGTTTTCATCATTTTTATACCTAAAATAACAGGAAACCCCTAATTAAATGGGCATTTAACACGAGTGATAAACTGCACATAGTAAGTATAAATATATCATCAGAAGGTGCCTCTTGTTCAAACTTGCCGGCCGTTGATAGGCACATTCAAATGATAAATTGCAAGCGATTCAAATATTGCTACAATTATCTACCTCGCAGAACAAACTATATACCTACCGTTCAAATAGTTCTTTGATCTGAAGTTCTTGATCCTTGCTGAAGGCACGTGTTCTTTTTCTTCTATGCCTGAGGGAATAGACAAGAGCAAAAAAAATTTGCAGCAAAGGGTTGAAAGCTTAAAAAACAAGAGTCTACAAGCAAATATGAGGTAACTTGTCTAAACAGAGACTGGTGCTTTAAAGATTGTAGAAAAAGGTCTAACAGAAATCACAAGCACACTATCAAAGGCCAGTTATAGTATTTATATGAGCATTATTGAGTATTTTGATAAATATGAAAGCATTTATGATATTTTCAATTTCTGGACAGCAGCTATGACATAATAGGTCCTTTGAGGGATAAATATTATATTCTTTGCAAATATATAAAGCTGCATATTTAGTAACAGCTTGCATAAAAGTTAAAGTGCGAAAACAACTTACACAGAGCTGTCGAGAATGGAGCCTTTCCCATGATCACTCATACTATGAGGAGCATCGCTTTCAAGTGCATTAAGACCTAATTTGTTTGGATCATCTCTTGCTGAAGAGGAAGCACCACCATCCTTGGCCGTTTTTCTTATCCCAGTTCTAAGACCTAGCTGTTTAAGCTTTCGAGAAACTTGAGCTGAAGATATTTTCCCATCAGAGTCTAAAGCTTCTGCAATAAGATGAGCGCATTTGCGCTCATCCTTGTATCTGAAATGTCCAGGAAAGTTCATATCAGCGACTTATATAAAGGAAAACTTAAACAAAGTTCAACAGCACAAACATCATGGAAAGAAGTTTCTCTTGTTTATTGCACTCCAAATCATACTGACTACCACATGCACTGATAGAGAAATGAAGCATTAAGGCAACTTTCTCATAAAAGAACTTGCAGTTCTACACTTACTTTTCATACAAATTTCTGATTGTGTTCTCTTGTTCTTGGTTCAAAGCAGGAGCTCTTTTCCTTCTAGGTGCTCTTGTAGTTTCAAAATTGGGTGAAATAGCATTGCTGGAACAATGATAGCTTAATAAACAGTATTCTCAAGTAATTAACCAAGAAGAAATGCAGTTAAAAGGCAAAAATGATATTATTACCCATTTTTGTCTTCAGCGCCTTTATCCAAAAGGGATCTTGAGCTGATCTTTATATTTGTAACTTCATTCGGTTTATCCAAGTCATCTTCATGAGTTCCATCAGATGAAATTTCCTCCCTGTGCAACAAAACGATGGCTAAATCAACTGCATGAATTCATAGGAGAAAAAGATGAAAGAATTAAAGTAGCAAAATAACAAAAAAAGCTAACAGATAACCTACGTCTGATGATGAGGATAATAAGGAACGGCTAAATCAGCTTCATCATCACCAAGAGAGTCTGCTATGCTTTTCTGGACTTGTTCTCTGTTGTTTGACAGACCAGTTCCATCATTTCCCAAGTTCCTAATATCTTTCTTGAAATTGGCTATGTCACACATCAATGCGTCTGCATTCATGCAGTGGCACTCTTTTCTTGTCTTCCAGAAGAGTATTTCAACAAAAAACAAAGGTTGTTTTGTCATTAACTTCAGCATCTTCCTCACAAACTTGGTAAGAAAACTTATAATATATGTATACTCCTTGCATCTTGTTGATTTTTGGTCAGCTAATATATCATAAATGATGGTGAGAAGTGATAACTGCAAACAAATGAAAGTGAACGAGCTATATGATCAGTAACAAATGTTATCTTTTTGAATTAAATACTGTCCACTATAGAGGATTCCAATATTTTATTTATGTGCCTTACTTGGTAGATCATTGGGGTCATCTCCAGATCTTCACAAAACCTACGTAGCATGGATATAAGGTGGTGATTTGTACTGACAGAGTTGCTCTTGTAGTACCTCAATAGCCAGCCTAAGTTATTTATAACAGCATTGTTTGCAAAACTAAGGACCAATCTGGATACATTGAAATCAACTTCACTTGTAGCAGGAACCTGATCCTCTGTTGAATAATCTGATGTTCCATCTGCTATGTCAATGAAATTTGTATTCACTTCCTCATTGTCCAGTGGATTTGAGAATGACTTGCCTTCAATATCAGCAGCTTCAGGCAAATTTGGCTCCACTTGCTCCTCCCCTAACCTCCCTGAATCTGCAAATGGTTGAGAAGTTGGCATGCCAGACTCGTCCAATTGACTGTTTACATCTGTTGTACTAGCATCTGCTTCTCTCGGTTTTGCAGCTTCCTCATGAACATTTGCAGCTTCTTTATGAACATTTTCATTTGGCATCTTCTTTTTTCTACCTCTTCTTGTTTTTTTTGAAACCTAAAATACACCAAACACGACCAAAAAGCTAAGTTATTTTAAATGAGGTTCCTCATTTCCATAACTGAAAAGTTTAAAAGAAAAAATTTCAAGGAGGAAAGACATACCCTTAACACACCACATGCTTGAAGCCTCTCCATAAGCCGAAAAACTACATGGATTATTTCTAGTATATCTGCAAGATCACTAATAGAAAGAAAAGAGTCTCAGTTAAGAAGGGGAAGTGTTGAATTTTTGAAAGAGTACATGATTAAATACCAAATATTTGGAATTAGAACAATTTACTAGTTAGACAGGTTTGCTGGCAATAGTCAACTGTAATGACATGAAAAAAAAATTTGACAGCACTAATGCATGTCAACTTTGTTGTATTACTATTTATAACATAGAATCTGAACAGTGTTAGTTTAAGTACAAAAGAAACAAAATTCGCAGCACAAATTAGATCCAAAACAAAGCACTTAGAAGGTCATGTTCTAAATAAAGCACGTAGGGAAATGGAAGCATCATGATGATATTGTGGGTCCATTTGCTTGAGTTAAGAAAAAAGTACTATAATTGAAATGATGAATGTGAATGAATACAACAAGTACAACATAAAAAATATATATTAGAAAGACCTTTTAGGTTGTTTGTGTGAATCAAAAGATTTGAACTGGTTGAAGAGAAACTGAGTTAGCCCTTGATCTGTCTGATCATAAAACAACTTGTATAGCAAAATCCGAGCTGTATGAGCTTCCTTCGAATCTTCCGGAGATATCTTCAGCACGAGATCTATCAAGCGAATCTGAAGAAAAACAAAGAAATTGAATTACAACTTGTTGCAAATTCCTACAAATTTCTGACATACTGCATTCTATCAGGACAGTTAGGTAATTCCCGATAATGTATGCATACCATCTTTTTCATAAGAGAGCCTGCTGCTGATAGAGTCTTGTAATCACTAGTCTCTTTCAAGCTTTCAAAAGCCTCACGCCACTTGTTTATGACTAAATTGAACATAGCCTCATTCATTGTCGCTGCAACAGGTCCACATAGGTCCCCAGAAAACGATGAATGATCAACATCTTCATAATTAAGTGAGGATTCAGATGTAGATCCCTTCATATCCGGTTTCTGAGAGAACAATTTTTTGTATGGTTAAATACTACCAATAAAATGCAGGTTATGAAAAGAAAAGACAAAAAGATTGGCTAAGGTGCATTTGGCAAGGTTCGCCATAAGTTGTCTGAGTTTGTTGCTAATTGTTCTCACACACCTATTAGTTGGCTCATTTTAAGTGTGAAGAGTTTAATATGCGATGCAGTTGACATAACTAAATTGATCAAACTTCCTAAAATTATTCAAATGTTAAATTTTAAGTTAATTGCTTAAAGAAAATCTCAGCAATAGCCAGTCTAAAGGGAAAGTCCATGGTTGGTTAACAAATTGTTTATCACAAAAGTAAAAAAAACCAAAACAAGGAATAAAAAGTAAAACAATTTCATAATTGAATTGCAGTGTTGGTGTATTAAGAAAGATATATAATTCACCGAAGCACAAGGTAACAGTTCAAAAGGTTCGTCAAGCAAAATCTGCATATAACACTCAAAATATGGAAACCGTCAATTCAGTTCTCACCTTACAAACTGAGGCCCTGTGGTATTGAAAAGAAAAGACAAAACCAGCAACTTGGAAAAATGTAATAATATCACTGTGCTGAATAGATAGATCCTCTTTCTCGATGTCCCTACGAATAGACTGCATCAAAACTGATAGGCAGCGCGTTAGCATAAGAAGATAATGTTAGGACGGAAAAAAAAAACTAATCAAACCATACTTGCATTTCCCTACCATTGTAACCTCCTGACAAGAATTGGTTTAGAAAATTGTGAAGTAGCTCTAAAGTATTTTTCTTTGGCAAGAGTAGGCTCCCATGATCCCATGCAATTCTTTTAAGTGGACCCCTTTGAACCTTATGGACTTTCAGGAAGCCATTTCCACTGGCAGAAGCTGGGTTGCCTTTAAATAGCATTTTAGAGCCATCCTGTGCCAGAGAAAAGAATAATAATCACTATCAATCATCAAGCTGTAGTTCGAGATAATCTCCTTAGTATCTGACCATTTGTATAATTGTATGTCCTACCATTGAAAGGCGAGTAAATGTTCCACTAAACATTGAATGGCGTTCTAAGCTCCTTTGCTTGATTATCCTTTTTTTCTCCCTTTCTTCCTCCATAATTGACTTTAGTGAATCTAAGGATGCATGGATATCTCCATCAGTCTGCACAAGAAAGAACTCTCAAATGAAAATTTTCAAATTCTTACATAACTAAGTCAGAATGCAAAAAGTAATACAAGATCTAATATTCTAACTAACCAGAAAAGTTTCAGAGATGCTTATTGAACCAACAAGAGCTAAAGCTTTTTCAGACATAAGCCCTATATTAATTAGAAACTAAAAGTAAAAATCCACAAATTATGTGAAAATCAGTTGAGCTAAACAATTTATTGTTTCACAATCATGGTAGTCAATTAGGAAAAAAAAATAATGCTCTCACAAGCAATAAAATATATTGCTACTTTAGGCTATCATTTGGCATCATTAAACGACTGGACTGTTGCCTCAAAAAACAGAATATCCTATAAATCATATTCCTGTTTTCCTTTAAAGAAAAATCCCTCTCTTCTAGGACAATGAGTTGTCTCTATTTCGTAACATTAGCCAACCCCTATTAGTAGTTGGGAATCACCCTATGTTCAAATGTCAAAAGACGAAAAAAAACAAAAGAAAAATTGTTAGCAGTTTCATCTTTTATCAGGATCAAAATTTGTTGCAAGGAGGTGGAGAAAAAATGTTTGAGAACAATAAGTGAACAAACTCATTACATTATTACATAACAAGGGGAACAGACCTCTGATTTCTTGTTATAAACTTTAGCAATTAACTCCGGATCCCGGCCCAGAAATATATTGTGGAAAATCTCCAGCAAAAGCAAATTGTCTTGCTGAAGATAACCAGAAGACTCACCAACATGCTGTGTCAGAACTAATATTATGTCCATAATATTTTCTTGAAACAAGAGCTCCAAAATGCTATCTGTCAAACACAAAAATTGTGTTGCTGATCCTGAAGCCTTCTGCTGCAAAGTTATGTCTTGGATGGCTAAGATATTCCGAAACAAAGTAACAACCAGCTGAACCAAATTCCAGTCATCTTCTGTAAAACAATCACTGATTGGTCCCAACAACAATTTTGAGTGAATGATCATTGTTTGGATGTCAGAGGATAGCAAAATATAAAAGAATAAACAGTAACAGCAAAGAAAGTTCCAACTTCCAAAATGCTTGTGACATCAAAGGTCTTCATGACTAAAATAAGAAATAACAATTAAGGTGATAGATTCTAAAATCTGATATATGTCCATGCATAAATGATCACTTTTTGCAACCCTAAAGTTAACTATCTAGACATTTATGTGCATCTATCACATCCAGAGGCCACAATATCAGATTAGATCAATCAGCCAAAAATGTTCTTCCCAAGCATCCATATAAGAACTTGATGGCCAAGGAGTTTGGCTGATTCCGTTAGGAAATCATGTATAGATAAACCAAAAAAAGGTATCTTGTTTTTATTAAAACAAAACAAAACCCGTCATGGCAATGACCAGCAACTGAAGCTCGTATAGGCGCAGTGCCAGCACTACTGATTTTTCTGTAAAGTGAAAGTGGAATCCTAATTTGTGCAGAAGAAGTCAAATTTATCAAATTTCTTCTTCTTCTTGAAACCATAAGGACTTCTATTGTCATCCCCCCTTCTGTTCTCTACATTCTTCCGTATTTATTCTTCTTGGTAGCAGTATCCTCCAATGGATATACGTTATAGGGAATCACTCCACATCTTTCTGGTCTTCGTTCATAGTTAAAGTACTTTCATTTTCAAACAGTATTTATTTTGTGAATCTAGGATAATAGAAACGATGCAAGAGATTAGCAATATATAGTTAACTGAATAGTCATAAAGCCTCTACAAGACAAACAAACATTAGTCTCAAGGAGACACTAAAAAACAAGAAAAATGAGGCAGAAAATATTAACTATACCGTTCCAAATGATCCAATGGGTCTTCGAGAAGAGATACTATAACTGCTATCATCACATTACGTGCCATTGCTGCTTTTAGATCCCACAAACACTCTATCTGCTGTGCTACATCATCAGAGCTTGGATCTACAGGCATGGTGAGGAACACCAAAATCTTAACTGCAGATTATGGTACAGGTTAATGTAACTGGTAGAAAACAATAAGGTGATTGTAAAAAATCACAAAGAAAAAAACAAAACAAAACAAAAAGTTACCAGCATTAATCACCAAATTCTGATCATTCTGATAGTACTCAATGATCGGGATCAGGTCACGAGATACCACATTCCATTTGCAGATCTGTTTGAATACATTTCGCCTTTGTGGATCATCGCGCCGGAGATATCGCTGCAGATCTTTCAGATTATCTAGAGAGAGAGTAAAATTAGCAAATGGTAATCATAAATGTAAAACGAAATGGACCCTCTCAAATTTTGATCTTTTTTATTTATTTGAGTGGCTTCGGTCAGATAAATTGGAAGTTTTACTAAATGTAACAATAATTCCATCAAATTTAATAGCTCCGGTCATTTTTCAGCAAATGAAACTATAATAAATAGCAAGTAATAGCTAATAAAGCTACCAAATTAGACAAAATCCCCAACTTAACAAAGTGGAATAAATCAAATGAAAAAGCAAAAGTTGCAAAGATATCAATAAAAAATAAAGTGGATAAAGCCATTTTGCTGTAGAAAATTGAGCAATAAATCGATCAGAAAATGGTCCTCGAGCTTCGAATCCAAACCTAAACAGTTCTCGCCCGTCGTGTAACCAATTATGGCCCCGTTTTCGTCCTCCTCGGCCGATCCGAGCCCCGCACAGATGCCGGAGAGCCCTTCGTCCTCCATGTTCCCCCCCTCGATCGAATGGCGCTGGGCAGGGTTTCTGGGGAGCCTTCGCGAATTAGGGTTTCCGATATTGGGATTAGGGTTTGGGAGAGGGAGAAGAGAAAACGGAAGTGGAGGGAGGAGGGAAGAGGAAGCGGGAGAGGATTAGAGGAGGGGGTAAAATCGGGAATCGGACGCACCCATCGTTTCCCGCCGGTTTATGATTTTTTTGCCTTTTTCCCGCGCTTTTTCTCGGCGTCACGTGGTAGATTTTTTTTTTTGGCGCATTGTGTGCATAGAAGGAATTGGTATCGCCACGTCCCATTTTTTTTATTTTTAAAATTTTTAAAATTACTTTAACATTATTTTTTTTATAAATTATATCTAATTTTTATTCAATAACTACTTTTTAATTACTTTTAAATAAATTTATTTAAAATTTAAATAGTTTCAAATTATATTTGAAAAAAAAATTAAGATATCAAAAAAAATAAAAAACATTATATCAATTTGATTATTACGACACGAACAAATTATGTCACGCTGGACCGCAGGCCAGTAGTACGAGATAACTAAACTTATAATGATACGTTGATCATGTCGTATGAACTACAAATTTTTTGGCCTATTTTATATTTATAACTAAATTTACACTTTCAGTCATTAAATTATGAGACTCATGTCTTTATAATTTTAAATGGTCATTAGCCACTGAGATCGTAATAATGTGATATCTTAATTATTTTTATATTATCAACTATAATATTGTTATTATTATCACATAAGTAACGCATTATTATTTAGTCACATAAATTATACCGTAGGATTCGATATTATAATATACATAATTTAAAACAGAAATTATAATAAATTTAAGAGAAAACATATAGAACTTGCCTAAACTATGGACTACTTTGATTTAGCTATCCAAAATTTTCAAATTTTGATTTTACTAACCAATCTTTTAATTGGTTTAATTTGAGCCGGTCAACGGCGCTTTAATTTTAAAATTTGAATACGTTGTTTATCTTTACAAATTTAGTTAATATACTTTATGTAATTTTCGTAAATATAAATTCATTAAGTAAGTAATTAGCTTAAGTTTAAAAGTCAAAGTAGTATTGAGTGACTTAAATTAAATAAATTAAAATTTTAGATAATAAAATTTAAATTTTAAAAGATTAGATAGTCGTTTCAAAATAATTTATAGTTTAAACAAGTTTTATATCATTTTACCTAAACTTAAATTCGAGGGCGAAAGCGTCGTGTGGTGCTTCATAGTTTGAGGACCAACCGTGCAATTAGGCCCCAAAATTTCGTTACTCCCGGTCTAGTAAACTCTCACTATCAGCTTCTTATTTTGCACCTGCAGCGTGGACCCCACTTTTCGCCACCTCTCCCTTCGAACATCACATCACTTGCCCTTCACGTGCGACGCGTAACATTGTGATCCACACCGCCCGGTACGCCCGACACAACCTAATAGTGGCATTTTCGTTATTAAAGTAAACGGTCGGGGCGTTAATTACGAGCCACGTCACTCCATTTAAAATGGGTTTCACTGACGGAGACTGCGAGGAGAAAACATTTGCTGCTGCACCCCGCGCATCTTACGTCCCATGCACCGTACTTCTCTCACAAATTTATTTTTTAAAAAAAAACTGAAATTGAATTTTGTTTTAATTAATTGGACGCCATTCAAAATCTTATTAATTTTTGATACAGTAATTAAGATAGTAGCTAAGTTAGCCATCCAAAAATAACATTATTTTGGAAAGATAATTTTAAATTTAAAAAGGCTAAACTATAAACTTTTCTATAAATACACATTTTTTTATTTTTTCTTTCTGATTTTTAAAAACTTATATTTTGTCATTTTAAAATTTAAAAAATATTTTCAGGAGGTACAATGTTAATGAAAAGGACAAAATGATCAAATTATCCTTACTTTTTAATTAAAAAAATAAATTTTAATGTATTTCTATTTTTTGAAGGGTATTTTCGATATAAATTATAAGAAATTGATGGATAGTGATAGAACCCTGACGAAGGGAGTTAAATACAACAGCTTGAAATATTAAGGAGGTAAAATATAAAATTTTTAAAATTAAAAAAAATAAATAAATAAATATTTATAAGAAAATTTTATGTAATTTAGTCATTTACAAATTATATAAAGCTTGGCGAAGTAAGCCGAGTGCAAATGAAAATCGTATAAAAAAATGTGGCGCATGAAATGTACGTGGTGCAGCGGGTGTAGGGATGGGACTGGGGTGGTTTCGTTTCGTCCTCCATCGATCGATACGATCGAAGAACCCTCGTTTCGTTCTCTTTAAATCCAACTTCCCAACTTGGCGGCGACATCTCCAAGGAGACGACACCATTAAGATACGCTTCCTCCTCCTCCTCTCTCTCTCTCTCTCTCTCTCTCTCTCTCGCTAGAGCTCGAGCTCCCTCGACAATGGCCATGGCGCAGGTGGCGGCGGCGGCGGCGGTGGTGGCGAGATCCGTGGGAGGCGGGGCCGCGTCTCCCCTCTTGTGCCCTAGCTCCGGATCCGGTGCTCGGAGGAGCCCGATCGAGGCTCTCAAACCGTCGAAGCTCTCGGGGAGGTTTTATGGGGAGAAGGAGCGGAGGAGTAGGAGGGAAAGCGGGCGCCGCCGCCCCTTTGAGGTCGTCGCAGTGGCGAGCAAGTTGCCCCGAGTTGACGCCGCGGAGGTTCTTCCCGTTTCCCCGGAGGATGTCTCGAAGGTTCCGTAATTAGCCCATCTGTTCACGTTTTTCAGCAATTTTAGTTGTTTAATTGGGTTATTTGACCGTTTTTAGCTGAATTTCTCGTTGTTTGCTGCAATTTTGTTGTCTATAGACTATTTATGTTTTCTAAATTTGGTGTTTAATGGCATTATGTAATATTTTGTCTTCATTAATTAGAATTAATTAGGGTTTTAGGGTTTAGGGTTGAAAAAAATGGTTGTTCTTTACCTTTTTATTGTGATTTTGGGGGATTAATTATAGGTGTTGCGTTGTAGCGTTAGGTAGATCTCCCATAATTGATCCAAAAGCTGCAATTTTGTTGCCTATCCTTGTTTTTCAAGTGATATTTATAGTTTTAACAGCATTATCTGATTTATTCATTTATTTCATTAATTAGCATGGATCTCCTTTTCTCTGCTCAAATTGTGCTTCAATTAATTTTCTGGGAACATGAAATCGATTTTGGTTGCTACATAATCAATGCAATTTGCACAGATTTAGTTACTCTGACGATACCTTCTTATGTTGTGAATTCAAGTATTATTAACTGTTAAATGTTTATGTTGTTTTTAGGAAGAAGAGAGCTTTAGGCATCTGAAAAGCATTCAGCAGGTAGGGCAATCGGCACCGGGAGTATGGTCGAAGCCCAATGTGAGGCGCAAGACGAAGATCGTCTGCACCATCGGCCCATCCACCAACACGAGGGAGATGATTTGGAAGCTCGCTGAGACTGGCATGAATGTCGCTCGGCTTAACATGTCTCATGGAGATCATGCCTCTCATCAGAAAGTTATTGATCTTGTGAAGGAGTACAATGCTGAGAACAAAGACAATGTGATCGCCATCATGCTTGATACGAAGGTTGGTTTTGGCCACAAAAGTAATTTATCAGCAACTTTTACTAGCTTAGAAGGGCTAGCATGTAGTAACGTTGCATTATCTTGATCTTGTGTGTGATCATTATCGAGTGCTCTATGCCTCTATATCAAATTTGCCATTTTTAGTGGTCCTTCTACATGTCTTATATATCTCTATTAATGTTCCTTCCGTAACAGGGGCCAGAGGTCAGGAGCGGTGACTTGCCGCAGCCAATAACATTGACAAGTGGTCAGGAATTCACATTCACAATAAAAAGAGGAGTCGGGACAGAGACCTGTGTTAGCGTAAACTATGATGACTTTGTCAGCGATGTGGAAGTTGGTGACATGCTTCTTGTCGATGGTATGTATATTTCTCTCTGTTATGTAATATGTATCTTGTAGGGGTAAAACTTATTTCTTCCATGATGACTAAATAGTGGAATTGGCTACTTGATTAAGATTGTCATTTCGGTCCATTCTCTCCTAGAGCGTGTACAATTTTCACCAGCTATTTCAATTTTGAATAATGCCATCTGTTTATTTCAGTAATATTGAACTAGTTCTGCTTCTTTTCTTTTTTTTTTGAACAACTACATTTAGTTTGTCTTGGTTGGAACTTTACAGATCATTTTAGCTGCTATAAGAATTGATTGTCTGATGCTTAATGGTATTTTACATGATCCTTTAGGGGGAATGATGTCTTTGGTGGTCAAGTCAAAGACTGCGGATTCCGTGAAATGTGAAGTTGTTGATGGAGGTGAACTCAAATCTCGGCGGCATCTGAATGTTCGAGGAAAGAGTGCAACCTTGCCGTCCATCACTGGTCAGAACAAGAATTATTTAATTTGCATCCTTATATCTTATTTCCTTTTACATAAAATTTAAGACCTCTCCAAGTTTATAAGCTTTATTTAGTGTTTGCTGCTTTATTGATATATTCACCGTTTTCCCTCTTTGCAGATAAGGACTGGGAAGATATTAAGTTTGGGGTTGAGAATCAAGTGGATTTCTATGCTGTATCTTTTGTCAAAGATGCTAAAGTTGTTCATGAATTAAAAGACTATCTCAAAAGTAACTCTCAAGTCTCAAATCTTTTGTGCTCCGAACATCATGATGGTTCTACAATTTTTTTTTCAGTGTTGCCTATATTAACATCGTTCTTTCTTTTATTTTGGTCAGGCAGCGGTGCTGATATACATGTGATAGTGAAAATTGAAAGTGCAGATTCCATTCCTAATCTGCATTCTATTATCACTGCATCAGATGGGGTAAGGATTTGATCATTTTTTACTGGTATATAATGCTGACTTTCGCATAGCAATTAGACGATACATATGTGCTATCGCTGATTTTTCAATCATATGAAATTTAGGATCTGCATGAATAAGACCTCTTTTTTCTTTCCTCTTGTTTTCTTCTTAAGTTTGTTTCTTATTGTGATTTATATTAATCGGCTGCTTATAGAAAGAATAATTCGCAATCCTATTTTTGTCTCAATCTGTTTTAGGCTATGGTAGCTAGGGGTGACCTTGGAGCTGAGCTCCCGATTGAGGAGGTCCCACTATTGCAGGTACATGATTTCCACCTGACTGTCAATTATAACATAAATGCTGGTTTCTCTTTGCTTCGAAACACTGAATCTTGTCCAGAGGAGATTTTATTGCCTAGTAGTATTCATATTTAGACTTATAGGTCCTTTTGTTTTTGCACTTACCCGTGCAAATATTCGATACAGCATAAGGACTCCTACTATGTTGGTATTTGCAAGTGTGCCTTTGTCATGTGGTATGTACACAAACACCTGGATGAGTTAAAAAATTTCAAGGATATGCACACAACTACCATTTTTCTAGGGTTATATGTGCAATTTTGCATATTTGCAAGGGGTGTACATATGCCAAAAAACCTGTTCAAATAAGTCCGATGAGACGAACAATTTAAGTACTTTTTCTAATTCTTCACGTGCAGGAAGAGATCATTAGAATGTGCAGGAGTATGGGCAAAGCAGTTATTGTTGCCACAAACATGCTGGAAAGCATGATTGTTCATCCTACACCAACTCGAGCAGAGGTCTCGGACATCGCAATCGCAGTTCGCGAGGGCAGTGACGCTGTAATGCTTTCTGGGGAAACTGCTCATGGAAAGTATGATCTCCTCCGTAGATATCTTATTAAATTAATTTAAGATTGATAAAGGAAAGTTAGAGGCTTTGCTTTGAAGTTCATAATAGTAGTGTTTGAGTACTCGTTCGAAGTGTTCTCTTGTACATTTGATCCTTTCAATAAGATGCTAAAAGATTATGAGCTTCGATTTCTTATTGCATTTTGATCATGTATTTAGTGCATAGTGTACTCTGCTCACTACCGCTAATTACATTCCTGTTTTAGATTTCCGCTGAAAGCTGTTAAGGTCATGCATACAGTATCCTTGAGGACAGAGGCAACTATGGTTGGAGGGGAGACACCTGCCAACCTTGGTCAGGCTTTCAAGGTTTCAACTGCAATAACCCTCCTCTTAATTCCATTATAATATTCACATTATCTGCAGCTTTTGACTCCTGAAACTTTGAATTGTTCTAATGTCTTTGTAGAACCACATGAGTGAAATGTTTGCATATCATGCAACAATGATGTCGAACAATCTTGGAACATCAATCGTTGTTTTCACCAGGACAGGTTTCATGGCCATCTTACTTAGCCATTATCGGCCTTCTGGCACCATATTCGCCTTTACTGATCAGTAAGTATCATAAGCATTCCATATATACCTATAGTTCCATCATTCTATAAGTGGATGCTATACTGTATAAAGTAAAATATTAATTCAAAAGGCCATAAATCCACAATATGGTGATAAAGATTCGCCACTGGGCAATGTTTGCAGGGAGAGAGTGAGGCAGCGATTGGCCTTGTACCAAGGCGTGTGCCCTATATACATGCAGTTTTCAGATGATGCAGAGAAGACATTCAACGAGGCCTTATCTTACTTGCAGGTGAGTATATGAATATCCTCTTTGTGGCTAAGGGTTTTCCTTTTCGCCATTACACAACAGGAGGGGGCGAAAAAGGATAATTTTTACATATCATCCATAACCAGAAGTCCAAGGTTGTCGTCTAACAGGTTATGAGAGCAGTCATTTTGTATATCACTAACTATCTCTTCTTTAGCTATATATTTAGGTCTAAGATGAGCTTAGTAATGTGCATACGATGACTGTGTTTTTAGTTATAAGATGTCCTCTAATATGCTTTGAACTTGTGTGATACTTTTTTCAGAAGCAAGGCATGGTGAAGGAAGGTGAGGAGGTAGCTCTTGTCCAAAGCGGAAGACAACCCATTTGGAGGTCCCAATCCACTCACAATATCCAGGTTAGGAAGGCTTAATATTTGTAGTGTTGCATTCGGCGACCTTTGCTCATCACCATCCAAAGGAAGAAGGGAAGAGATTTGCGGCATTTCTCTGGTGAAACAATCAAAGCTCCATCCTCAGCTTGGTACAAGATTGTTGTGTTTGCTTTGTTTTAGAATCAGTTGCAGTTGACTCCTGTTAGCAAATTTTTAAAGTTTCTGTGAATCAATTATATTAAAATCAGACTGGTATACTGTTGTCTGAACCCACTTGTATTCAAATTTTTTTTCTTGAATATGTAAGAGGACTTATTGCTCTTATAATGTGCTTACCATCTGTTGATTGTGAACTGGATTACAGGTAAGTATCTTCTTGCATGAAGAACAGTAGCTTACATAAATTTCTTCTAACTAGGGGAAAATATTTGTTTCTATGGTTCTTCAGTGGCTAAGTAAATATACATACACTGTCCTAATAGATTACTGCTCAATAATATTAATTTGATGCGCACGTGATTGAAGAGTTAAGTGTGAGTGAACCGAATCCTAGTACTTTAAATGCCAAAAAAAAAACTAAACAATCGGAACACTTAAAACAGTGTTTTTACACAGATGAGATGATGATTAATGAGCAAGAAAGATTTCAATAAACTCAAAAACAATACCATAAGTTTCCTACAAGCAAATCACACAAATCACATATATCTTATTTAATACGCTAATATAAATGTTTCTCACAAGTCAAACACGAAAATAGGTATGCACAAGAAACATGTTTACAGTGGACTCTAAGGCAAAAAACCAAGCAAACCTATAATAGTAGAAAGTTTTTATTAGTCTTTCACCCTTATTCTTCGCCAGGGAGAGTTTTTCACACCAAATTTAAGGTTCCGAAAACTATTTCTAATGAACGAGAAGGGAACAAGACACCACAAAGATTCGCAAATATACCCAGAGCATGACTCTTCACATCCAGCTATGCATAGTTGTCTCGGCGGTAGAGCTGCTTCCGAGGCTTGAATTCGCAGAGAGCAAAGCCATCAGAATTCCCCCATGGACTCTACCTTCTGGAAGTGAAACCGGGCTCGGCTTCACCGTATTAGGAGGAAGCACAAAACTTTTGGACTCGAGAGCACTCCTGCCCAGAAAATCCTTCATGTCATTTCTCGTCTCGACACCAGTATCTTCCCCGTCCGATCCGAGTTTGATCTTTTTAGGATCTGGAGTCTGACGCAGGGCGGACAAAGTAACAAGTGTGCCCCCGCCGTGCACGCAGCGATCCTGCACTAAAGCACTGTGGGCAGCACAGAGACCGGTTTTGCCCCGTGCAAACCTATCGCAGGCCGGGCCGCCACGACTGAAGTCCGACCCCGCTTGGCCCCACGAGCACCGCTTGCCTCCTCCGTGCGCCTTGCAGAAATCGGTGCTCCCCTGCGCGCTCTTCTCGCAACCTTCTGACTTGCACCGCTTACCCCCGCCATGACGGACGCAGTAGTCGGTACGCCCTCTGGCACTCTTCGTGCAGCCAGCGATCGCGCACCTCTTTCCCC
This sequence comes from Puya raimondii, assembly GCA_016920855.1. Lineage (NCBI taxonomy): Eukaryota > Viridiplantae > Streptophyta > Magnoliopsida > Poales > Bromeliaceae > Puya > Puya raimondii. Next base: position 36,164,272 of record JABWPP010000049.1, on the reverse strand, counting down.
CGCCGTGGGCGACGCAGTATTGAGTCCCGCCATGCACGCTCTTAGGGCAAATGCCCCCATCCTCGAACGAGCAGCGCTTCCCCCCGCCGTGCCCCTTGCAGTAAGCCGTGCTCCCCTCGGCCCCCTTGGTACAGCCCAAGAATGTGCACCGCTTCCCGCCGCCGTGCGCCTTGCAGAACTTTGTGCTTCCCTGCGCCCCCTTGGTGCATTCTGGGAAGCGGCAGCGCCGCCCCCCGCCATGAGAAATACAGAGGCCAGAATAGCCCTCAGCGCTCTTCGTACAGTTTTCTATCTTGCACCTCTTGCCGCCCCCGTGTCTGATGCATAGACCAGACTTACCACGGGCGGCTCGAGCGCACCCGTCGTTGGTACAGCGGCGGCCCCCACCATGAGCTATGCAGTGTTCTGTGTGGCCCTCAGCACTCTTAGTACAACCTAGGAATTGGCACCTCCGCCCGCCGCCGTGGGCCTTACAATAGATTGTTCTCCCCTCGGCCCCCTTTTGACAGCCGAGCTTTTGGCACCTCCTACCCCCACCATGGGCAATGCAGAGCCCGGAAGCTCCCCTCGCCCCTTTCCCACATCCGGGGAACTTGCAGTTCTTAGTGTTAGGATTGTGTTGCTGACAATTAGTAGCCCCGGAAGTACAGGCAACTTGGTCTTTCATGCTTTTTATCATGGTTGATGAGAGGTCTTGCCAGATAGTAGCAGGATCTGTTTCGGCAGTAATCTTGTGAGAAAGAAAGCTACTAGCCATTTTTGATGTAGAAAGAGAGGGTCCCAAATAACTACCAAATACCCAACCGGAGGATTCTGATCCTTGTACTGAATCGGTTCTCGCGACGGGAGTAATATTAGTGACAACTGATTCAGATTGCCTGGTTGAGAGACTCAAGTTAAGATCGATCTTGGGAACGGTTTCTGATGGATTGTGAGTAGCAAAAGCGGAGTTCCTTTCAACGGACGTATTCTCAGTAGCAAGATCAAGTTGAAAATTCAAGCCAAGATCCAAAGACGACTCCTCGTCAGTTTCTTTTGCCAAAGAGATGGTTGAGCTCACCTTGCTATTATTTTCAGAGGAACCTGGTGAAAACCCTAAATCGAGGGCCAGTAGTGGGCATTTGGGATCCTCACTTTCATTCCTAGCGCCCGTCTTTCTTTTTGCCCCTTCCATGATGGACCCATAGAGATCTGGTGAGTTGAGTCGCAGTGCAAGGTCCGCCTCATATTCAACTCCTGGATGAAGTTTACTCCAACAACTAAAGGGATTGAAAGATGTGTTGTTGAAAGTAAAGCCCAGGTTTCGACTAGCAGTACCCATTAAAAGTAAGAAACCTCTTTAGTATCAACTGAACCTTAGTTGAAAAAGACCACTTTGCCTGACTTCCGGGACTTAGAAAAGGTTAATGCTACCGAACTAGGTTAGAAGCATTGGTGGAAGTTGTTGTTGCAACCTCCGCTAACAAAACCCGATGTATCACAGCGATCCATATCAATAGTCTTGATATAAAAAGAATGGAGAGACGGGAGTTTAAGCCAAGATCCAACTTTGAGTAATTAGCCGATCAGTGTCATAACCCAGAGCAGAGCAGCTAACAGTTCCTGGTCAAGACAAATCAAGGCAATTAGAGCTACTTAAATACAATATTAACAAGAGGGGGGAAAAAAAAAAATTATAGCAAGGCTAAATGAAACAGAGAAATGTCACCCCAAACTACAAGTTAAAGTCGAAACAATAATAGGATATATGCTGTTGCCTAAAGAAAAATAGAGAGGCGAAATCTTGCGAAATATGATATTAGCACCTCATGCAAGTACGCAATTTTGACAACAGTAATTCGGAATCACTCATTAGCAGAAGACAAAGCAACAGCAGGCAACACACCCTTGTAGAGAGTAGAGAACTTTACAATGAAGACTAGCAAGTTTTTCACACATCTCCCTAGATACAAGGAACTTCGTAGGGGCCAGCTTCTTGCTTGTTTTGATAAGTATCAAGTAAAAGCATAGTAATTCCAGATTTAATCGACAGTACTTACTCTACCAATCACAAGTAAAGGATTATAAGACCACAAGCCATATACAGGGACAGAGGTATGGCACTGCTAACAAGTATTACTTAAAACTGGCCAAAACAAAGAGGATTTATTCATAGAGTATGAAGAAGATAGCCCTCTTTTGACATGTAAATTCACAACAATATATGCAGTTTTACCGGTTACAAAGATCTGGATAAGATTTTAATGGACAGACTTAATAACTATAACCGACAGAGAAAAGTCTTACGAAGTGAAACTATGAAAATAAATATCTCAACAGTACCGAAAAATAAATATCTCAACAGTACCGAAAAGCCATAAATGACGCTCATAAAACCAGCAAAGATAAAGCTAGATGATTCACAAGCTGTAAATATAGAACAGATAGAAGAAAAGGAAAAGATTGAAATGAAATAATTGGTAAGAAAAACAAAAAAAGATAGAGAAAGGTTTAAGAACTGCAGAAAAATTTCTAAAGGGTATTATATAAACTTTCTAGGCGCAGCAAATCCTTCAACAAACTTGTCTACTACTATCCTCTTTTTCAGCCTATGCTCAACACTTTTTCTTGATAACGGAAAAAAAAAAGTAAAGTGAAATCCATATTCCTAAAGACAAGCATATTGCATAATTACTGGAAAATAAAGAGTAGAACATATACAGTTCACTCTGATACCACTTTTACCATAACATTCGGGTATTTTTTGGATCGAGATAAACACGATCTTTAATTAAAGTATAACCGGAAATGATACTTGATATACTGATATATTATTCATACCGTAAAACGGTACAAAGAACATGTAAGAAAAGGACTAAAAGTTACAACCACTCATGCAAAAACCTGCCAACACAGAGTAAGAAATTACCAAATCATAGATTTGATAGACTGAATGGAATTAAAAAAAAAAAAGAGGAAAAAACAAACAAATAACACCAAAATCCAACATCACAGGAAGAAAAGAAGCAGGCAACCCCTAATATTGAAGTATTGAACCGAAAAATTAACAGCACAAAACAATCTCTAGAGACAAATATTCTATATGGTACTACAGAAAAAAATATCAAAGCACATAATCTCAGGAGACATAAGAAAATTAGAGAACAAAATAAAGGCCCAGCCAGATAAAATCTGGCTAACAAAACCATAAAAACCCAAAATCAAATATATAAATCATCGAATAATAGTAATCGTGTCAAAGTAAGAAATTGAACATGCAAACAACAAAAACTAAATAAGAGAACACACTCGGATCTAGATCAGGATGAGGAGGCAACCTAAAACTACAAGGTGTTTTGCTTCTCTGAAACAACCACTGGTAGGAAAACCCTTGCTGTATATCAGGGGTAACTGCTATGAAAAGGTGCAATTTTTAGTAACATTAAATTCATTTAATTGAGACTAGTAACTATTTAAGGCAAGCATGAATCTACCATTAATGCTAATTTGCACGAGGAAAATATTGAGTATTGAAGCAGCCTCACTAGACTAAACAACAACAAAGCAATTAACTTGCTAGCCAAATCTTTAGAAATTTTGCACACAATTTCCGATTTTTCCCCAAAAAAGGGAACAGAAATTTGGGGAAGAAATAAAATTTGATTAATACCCACTTGAAAGAGAGGAGAGTACAAATCCCTAACTAAATTAGAGAGTAAAGCAGAGCAAAAAAAAAAAGCATAGAATAGAAAGAGCTTAAATCGGAAGGGAAAAAACTGAAAGAGCTGAGCAAAAATCTCTTTTTTTTTCGTTTCTTTTTTCAAATTTGGCTTAGGACTTTATAATATAACCGCAATTCGATCACAGGACTCACACAACCCTTGATTAAAACAAAAAAAAACCAAAAAAAAAGATAAATAGAGCCACAACAACATGTTACATCTCTTCTAAAAACACGTAATTAACAGAAACCAATGTCCTAAACAACGAAATGGCATCAAAATCGCAATTTCAACTCTAAAATATGCGGGAAAAAAATTAAAAAACAAGTAGCATAACAAAACAGTAACTAAATCCACACAAAGAAATCGAAATCGAAATCAAAATCGAAATCGAAACCTCTCGGAGCAAAGGACTCACATACGCAACTCCGCAACGCCGTTCCCGAAGCGCTTCCGAATCGAAATTGAACGAGGGGCGATTCGAGATCGGTAGCGGAGGGGGCGGTGGCTAGGGTTTCGAGGGGGCGGCGCCGAAGCACGAGAGCGCGATTATAAAGCGAACGAGGTTACAAAGCGACGAAGGGGGGGTTAAAAGGAGAAGAGAACGAAACGAGGTAGAGAGAGAAAGAGAGGTTTAGAGAGAGAGAGAGAGAGAGAGAGAGAGGTGGGGACGAAAAAGGAGGAGTGAAATACCGGAAATGCCCTTCCGCACCCGCGAAGAAGCGACGCTGTAATACGTTTCGCGCCGTAGCCAATGAGAGGAGAGGGTGCGTATTTTGGGGGCGTTTTCGATGGTGCGGCGTGGTATTTGAGTAAGGCGAGGGTGAGAATAACAGACTAAATTTTCTCATTAAGCCCCTGTAGTTTTTTAATATTAGTATTCCCTCCCTTAACTGTACATATATAGTACACTCTATTGACCTTAACTGTCTTTTTCTTTTTTTGGAACTACCGTTCAATCTATAAAAATTTTAATTTTATAATATAATTTTTTTTAAAATAGTTTATTTAACTTTGAGTTATTTTTTGTAACAAAATTTATGCCTGCTGTTTATCTTTTTTCAAATATAATTTGAACATGTATAACATTTGTTATCTTTTTATCGCAACCAAAATAACTAAATTACTTTGTAAAAATACGTAAAGTTGTTATTCAAAAAATAAATTTTTGCAGTTAGAATTAAATGGAAATCAGGATTAAACAGTTGAGTAAAAAAGCAAAATTTTCAGGATTAAATTCAAAAATGAAAACGTATAGGCACCAAGTCGCAATATGGGAATAGTACAGGGACTATAATACATATTACCCGAGAATAACGCAATAAAAAAATGTGGACGCGGCATGGGGGATGCGCCGCGCACGTTAAGGTGTGCGCGCAGGTTAGCCGTACCGATCCGCTGTGGGCCCCGCCGCTTCCCGCCAAAAGAGAAATTCATGCACCCGGTGTATATATACGTCTCATGCACCGTATTTAATTTTTTAATATTCTACGCAATTAAAATTAAAATTCAATTCAATATAGAAATAAGTATTATTTGATTTATATTTGAAGTTATATTAATTACTATAAAATACATCTAATGAGTTGTATATAATTTTAAAACTTTAATAATAATTTTTTGGTAAACATTAATTTGCCCTATGTGATTTAGTGTAATTTTACTCTGCAATTTCGTAGTTCAAAAAATTATACTTGAATATCTTCGTAGTTTAATTTCTACTTTATTGTTAGTAGAATAACATGTTTTATAAATTAGAAGACTATACACTATGAAAATGCTATATTGTATTGTTGTGCATTAAAATAAAATACCACATTACTATTCTATTTAATGATAGATACTTAAGATAACATAAAAAATTAAAAATAATTAAATATATAGCTTTTTGAATTATATAGTGATAAAATGAAAATATGCAATATCACAAGGAGCAAATTAAAGTATATTCTTTTTTTTTTGTAATCATGTATACAACTTATCTAAACTATATATTACCAACCTTTCAAAAATTTAATTTTAATATTGAATCTTTTAAAATTAAGCTAATTTCTAACTTTAATGAATTTATAGGTGCATGAATTGTATCAAATATACTAATTAAATTTGTAAAAATAAACAATACATTCAAATTTTAAAGTAAAAATCGTTCACTCGATAAAATAAAATAAATTAAAAAAAGTAGATAGTGAAATTAAACTATTTAACTGTTATATAGTCAGATCAAAATGGACGGAAGTTGAGGTAGGTTTACACAATTTTTTTTTTAGGTGTGGTGCATGAGATGTTTTTATACGCGCGGTGCAGGGAACAACATTTGCTCCAATCGTGGTTGGGAAAGAGCGCAGGAGGGTTAGCCGGGGCGACACGTCATCCGTGACGTCAGTCTCCACGTAGGCAGCGACGCGCCACCGTTCATGGTGCGCCCTCTCGTGGGCCCCACACCCCGTCGGAGAAATTTTTTTTAATTTATAAAGTTGAAAATTTAGAATTATATGTCCTTCAAAAAAAAATTATTTATTTATTTATTTATAAAATTAAATTTATACGGTAAAATTTTCACTGCTATTTAAATTTGATAAATTATTTTTAACATTTAATACTATACATCTTTCAGAATTTCGATATAAAAAATATATAAATTAGATGAGAATGATAAATCATTCATTATTTAAGTATAATAGTATAAATAAAAATTTTGAATATTTATTCTTATAATTAAAAAATTGTATAGAATTAGTGACCCAAATACTTCCCCACAGGGTCGGTTTTAGTGGGGCTTGTAATTTTCTTTTCATTAAGAAATTTTTAAAAAATTTTATGACTAAATAACAAAAATCCTCATGCACTTTAGGCAATTAACTGGGCATTAAAAATTGTATTAATTTTTTTTTTTTTACATTCTGATAGTATTTTAAATAGATCTAAAAATTAAAATAATTATGTAGTTTAGTTGTAAAGCTTTTTTTAAAAGTTTGACTAGTTATATAATGTGGGATTAATAGTATATCCATAGCATATTCCCTGCATAAACAATGTTATATTTTATTTGTAGGAGTTTTCTTTTTTAAGTAACAAAATAAAGATAAAATTTAGGACGTTGCTATGTGAATCCAAAAGAAGCACCATAAATTAATTTTTCTCCTCAGAAACTATGGGAAACCAATATACACCAAATAATAAAAAAAAAAGACATTTTTTTAAGTTGGAAAAGTAAAAAGGAGCTATTAATTAATATACATTAATTAGTTCGCTGGTGTGTAATGCTACGTGTATGCTAGAATACACTCCAATTGCATTGGATAGTTGGACCCAATTTTAAATATGGCATTTGTGGTGGCGTTAAATGTAAAAAGTTACCCTTTTTTTTTTTACAACGAAGCAGTAAAGTGTCGAATAATAAAAGTTTACGGATCAAAATGTAAGGTAAAATTTCACTAAGGACCCATTTGGTTCGGCGTAAAACGAACCGAAAAATTATTTCGGTATAAAAATACTATTTCGCTTGTTTGGTTCGACGTAAAAATATTTTTTCGTAAAAGCATTTTTACGGATTGGAAAAAAATTGAAGTTTTTCGTTTTTCGCTGTCTTTCGTCGGAAAACGTAAACTCAAGCTCATGCGTAAAACTTTTTCATTCATTTTTTCTCACCAAACAAAACAAATGTGAAATTTTTTTTTCTTCCAAACAAATAAATGTTGATGAAAAATTAATTAATTATTCTAAAAATTAAACACTACAAAACGTAAAACCATTTTTACCGAATTTTTTAAATTAAAAATTATTTTTTACGATTTTACGTTGAACCAAACGGATGATAAGCAAGTCAGAATATATATCATAAGTACATAGACCACTGGAACACCTAATCACCAGTCCCACTGGTGTTTTGACCTACACGACAAATTTTACTACAAACAAAGTACATTCAATGTATGTAGTCAACTTAATTTTTCGATGTCCAGATTTAACGTATTTGTTAGATGCCATAAGAAAACGGTAGCTAAGATATCCTGTTATGCAACAAATCTTTGAGATAGCGACTAAACACATACATACATACATACATACATACGTACATATATGTCTGGTGCAATAAATTGAAGCACGGAGAGGAAACCAAACCAAACCATGGGCTCGTCTCGAAACCACTTACGCAGTATTCTTTTGAAAATGCTCTGGGTTGTCGTGCTGGTAATTTTATATAACATGTTAGATTCAGAGTTCATTTGATATTGAGAGTGCCTTATTATTAGGTGAAATAGAGTTAATTAGTGGATACACACTTTTTTGTTTTCTCGTCGTATTAAAATAAATGAAAAAGTATTATAATTGATGTGCTAACAACTTGAATAGAATTATTCCAAGCTTCTAATAGAGAAAGAAATTATTACTTGTCTGTAAGTACATTTCTTATACACCACACATATAAAATCCTATTATGAAGGCTTCAAAATTTAAAATATAAATTTACCGAATGTGTTCTATAACATCTAAAGGCCCTATATCAAATATTGTAAATTTTAAAGAGTCGATTTGTAAAGTAATAGTCTGCATACTTGGGTTTTATGGCTGCTTGCTGTCTAGGTAATATATATTCAAAACTTGCAATTTTTTACACTTAGGTGATCATTTTAATATTGTAAATTGATATCTACAGAATTAGAGTCTGATTTGAAAACATTAACTAAACTATTGAGTGTAATGTGTAAGATGCACTAGCTTATAAACACATGGGTGCATGTAATATGCAATATTTTTTTTCTTTATGACCCTTGAGTGAGGCCCATGGACAAGTGCATGCTAAGGAAAAGGTCAAAAGGGGCAAAATGCAAAGAGTGTTATATCTTTGTTGTGCAATAAACATATCACCTTTTTATCTCTGAGGATGAGGAGAGAATAGGGAGAATGAAAAAACAAAAAAAGATAACTTCAAATATCACTCCTGTGGTTTCGTGCTTTCTCACTTTAGTATCATGTAGTTTAAAATGTATCACTTTAGTTTTCTGTGGTTTAGTTATTCTCTTTTTTTGTTATCTTTTCGTTAATTTTTTCGTTAAATTATAGAGAAAAATTTTAAATATCTCCCCTATAGTTTATCGAATATTCACTTTACTATTCTGTAGTTTTAACTTTCTCATTAATTTAACGAAAAAATTAATAAAAAGATAACAAAAAAAGAATAACCAAACCACAGGGTACTAAAGTTATACGTTTTAAACCACATGGCACTAAAATAAGAAAATACGAAATCACAGGAATGATATTTGAAGTTATCCCACGAAAAAAAAAAATATCATGAGCTCACCAACCCTATGGAGACATGCTTTAGCCTAAACAGGGTGATTGAAAGAGATGGCCACCTACAAAAACATGCTATTCTTGTGCTTCTTCTTCTTTTATTTCTACTTAATTAATAATAATAATAACTCAAAGAAAAGCCAAAAAGAAAAAAAGGAAAGGGAAAAAGTAAAAAGCTTTGAAGAGCTTTTAATTTGTCTATATATTTATAGCATGGTTTTGCCACATAGGTAGTTTCTAATAAGGTGCCATAGGAAATGTTTTGATTCCAAAGCTTCCCTAGATAAATATATCATCATTTTCTTATCATGAGCATGTTATATAATATTTTTTTAATAGCGTAGGTTCTCAAATTATTTCCTATCAAATTGATGTAGTGAATAATACGGTGTTAGAGTTGGATTGTATATATATCCCTTTAGTGATGGTTAAATCATTGTTTCTTTTTCTTTTTCATTTCATCTCTTAACGTGCCTCATCTGTAATAGCTCTATGAGCAATACTATTTGTACACTCCTAAATTAAGTAAAAGATTTATACTCTATCCATTTTAAGGCTCATATTCTCCCTCTTGTCTTCTCAATTTTATTTTTTTACTAAATTTTAAAAAAAAAATTGTGAACTCTAAAATTTAAACTGAGTCTTACACCTATACATATCTGTATCCAATTCTGGTGTTAAATATAAAAATATTTAAACGCCGTTCTCTACCAGTTTAAGCTTTTCAAGAATAACGATTGTTTCGTATCATTTAATATGGTACCGGAGCAGGAGATTCTGAGTTTGAGTCACGCTAGGCTCATAGTATTATTAATTTTCTCTCATTTAATTCAAGTCCAAGTCATTAGCCTAGCGAAAAGTCTCGAATCCAGACGTGAGGGAGAATATTAAATATAAAAATATTTAAACACCGTTCTTTACCAGGTTAAGTTTTTAGAGAATAACGATTGTTTCATATTATTTAACATCTAGTGTCTCTTATGTGTATCATTCATGATTTTTTTTCTTTTTACAATGTCTTTTCTCTTCTTTATTTCCTTTTGGCAAATATGCCTTTGACTTAATAAGTTAAAGAATAAATATATATATATATATATATAGAGAGAGAGAGAGAGTTCACTTGGACTGCTATTGATGATAAATGAATAATATTTACTATCCATTTGATTATCACTATTCCATCTAATTCTACTAAACCTTAGACATTCAAGAAATAAAAAATTGGTAATAAACATTATACCTTTACTATTAATAATATTCTAGTCCATCTCTCTATATATATATATATATATATATATATATATATATATATATTTAAGAGAGAGAGAGAGAGTTGAGCTAGAATACTTTTGGAAGCACCAATCCCTTGGTGCTTTCACATTTCTAGCCTTTGGATCTACTTCTTGATTACTTATAATTTTTAGATCAAACACTATTCCACCTACCACCATCTACCACCACCTACTACCATCATCTCAACCCTCCAAATCTTCATCCAATGGCTATAAACCCACAAGCACCACCCCCATAATACTTTCAAAAGTATTCTAGCTCAACTATATATATATATATATATATATATATATATATATATATATATATATATATATATACCGGCTGGTATACTATCGGTAGCACGGAGGCCTCCGTGCTACCAAGTTGTTTTCAATGATGCGGCTTCCAAATCGACGATCGGTTCCGTTAGACTTGATCTACACTATTGAAAGTATTTGGAAACTAAATTTCATAATTTTTCAATATTATTTACCTATCAAACGAGTAGTCGAAAAATGAACGGCTGAAAATAAAAATCTCATAAAAAATGATGATAAAAGACTTAAATTTAAGATCAGAGGTACTGATCTTACTCTAAATAGTTCAAAGAATTTTCTATAAAAATTTCATCAGATTTGGATTGATTTACACCGTTAAATTCACAAACGCATCTCATCTACCATTAAAATTGTCAATTTTGAGACATTTTGATCACTAGCCAAATAATATCGAAAAAGTATGAAATTTAGTTTCCAAATACTTTCAATAGTGTAGATCAAGTCTAGAGGAGCCGATCGTCGATTTGAAAGCCGCATCATTGAAAACAACTTGGTAGTACGGAGGCCTCCGTGCTACCGATAGTATACCAGCCTAGCTCTATATATATATATATATATTTGCACAGAGTGATCCCACCAATTAAACAAGTCTCTATCTCGCACGTGGTCCCCACCACCACTAAAAGATATATATATATATATATATATATATATATATATATATATATATATATATATATATATATATATATGCCATAAAAGAGGCAATTAATGAGTTGGCTAAACGCTATTTGTGCCCGATTCAAACTCGGCTACTCGACACAGTTCACTTTATTTATTCTTTAATTTTTTAAAAAAAAATTAATATAGAAATTTTTTCCAAAAAGAAACTTCTTTGTAATAGGTTAACATATTTAATAAAATACTTTTTTATCCTTACATTACAGTAACTAATTAAAGGAAAATTAATTAAAAAGCTCAAGTAGAGAAAGATTAGTATTAAAGAAAATAACCAATGTTCACGTAACCTTATAATGGTTGGATTTTCAAATAGCGTTATGTATACAGTTATCTAAAGGGTGGAATTAGATGCGCGACTCAAAACAATTTCTCAAAATATTTTTCCATGCATCAATAGGCACATAATTAGTGATTGTGATTTGTGACTAAGATATTAATTAAGATGCACAAATAGCCCATTTTAAGTTTAAACAAGTCAAAGGCATCACGTATATATATATTATTATTATAAAGAAGATATATAAATGTCACTATTATAATAATAATAATAAACAATAATAGTAAGTGATCTGTAGTGCTTTGATTCTCGCAAAAGTGCACACGTTTCTTCGAAAATTGCTTTTGCTTTTGCCTTTTGTAGTTTTGTATCCTAAAAAAAAAAAAATAAATGCTTTGGCATATGCTTTGGAGATAAGCAGGAAAACAAATAAAAATGAATAGCACCAATTCCCATGTGCCCACAAATATAGTAATCTTTAGCCTTACATATTCATATATTAAAATTAACCATAATATTTATAAACATATATTTATATTTATGTTTTTTTTATTTCTTTTTTATTTTCTCCTCCTATGTATGTATATTAGGTAGATTCCTAATTGGAATGGCCTAATTAATTCGATAAAATCCAGAAACGGTTATATCACGACAAAGTTATTGCACCACTTCAACAAAAAACAAAGAATAAATAGGAGGGAAAGGAGAGGTTATGTACGAATAGTGGTGAAGGCATTATAAGCATATGCCATGGTGATTCCTAATACTTTTTGGTCTTTTCTGGTCACTTTTTTTAAACTTTAGTTACCACTGATTTTCTTTGTAACGTTACTATCATATACGCAGGTCAAAAAACGCAAATAACATATAATTACAAAATGCAAGAGTCGTATGAAGGTTATTTTTGTGAAGACAAAAGAACTGATATGGATTATTTAGTTCTAACTCGATTCTCTTTCTACATGATCGTTTAAACTTATAAAGGAGTTGCCTCATCCTTTTATACTAATCCATGTAGTAATTATTGTATTACCACCAATAGTGTTATGAACCGAACTAATTTTAATATTAAATTATTATTTATTAACTAAAATTAATAACATTCAGTGAGCTCAATCTAGTACGGTAAAAGCAGCTCTCTTAAATAGGTTTCATTTTTGTTCCATTTTAAAAAATAGCCAAAAAGAAAAAAAAAAGGAAAGAAGAAATATTTAATAAAATAATAATTATTAATAATAATAAACATGAAAATCCAGAAAAGAATATTAAAAAAGGTGGGTCGCTGAGTCAGAGTCTCGTAGCTTTCAACGGAGATTGGGTTCGGATCGCGGGAGTGGGGCCCACTGCTTTGATATATACCACCCCGGTCGGAGCAAACGCGTGCGACGGGTGGAGCACGCGATCCGACGCATCGTTGGGTTCGCGGCTCCTCGCGAGCGCGCGCGCGCGAGAGAGAGAGAGAGAGAGAGCGGTGGATACGACGCCACGTGGCAGACGAATCGGATTCCGCGTGTTCCATCGCGTTATCGCGTCCCCTCGGGGGTCGGCTCACAAAAGGCGGATATAGTCAAACTGTTTGCTGGACCTTGTCCACCACGTCAGCAAAAAGCCCAAATGTTCAACCAAATCTACGTGTAAACACTTATTTACTTTTAGATCCCCCCAAAAGAATATTACTTACGGGGATTCTTTTTTTTTCTTCTTTTTTTCGCTTACTTATTTTTGGATTCTTAGGTCTCTATGATTTTTTTTTTTTAGAATAATAGAGTTTCGATTTGATGCCTAAAAAATGACATTTATTCTAATTTCGTCGCTATAGTTTGAGTTCAATTTTATCTGTGACTTTCAAAATTTTAACTTTAACAAAAGAAATAGATCAAATTACATAAAACAAAATTTAAAGACTAAGTAGTTACAATTGCAATTATAAGGGTCCTTAAAGTTAAAATTTATTTCGAGTTTTAGGGACCAAATTTATAATTAACTCTTTCTCTAATGAAGGAATTGATGCGGTCAATGGGGGAACGGGAGGTGCACCAATGCTAAACAATTGTGTCCATTGCTGTGGTCAAAAAGCTTTTTTTTTTTTTTTTTTTTTTTTTTTTTTTTTTTTTTTTTTTTTTTGTGTGCACGGATCTAATACCGAAAGAACATTAGGATTCTTTTTTTCTTTTTTTTATTTTATTAGTGTTACTTTTTTAATAATGATTCCTATGTGATGATCTTTATGAAGTAGTTGGATTATGGTAGCATTAATAGAGACATTTTTATTTTTTCCTTTTTTTTTTCCTTAAAGTAGTTTAAGGTAGGAGACCTTTGATTAGAAAGTCTACATTTTTTAATTAATAAATTGGAGCTTGATGTTACATTTTGTTAAAAAAAAAGAAAAAAAAGGTATACTGCTATATATATAGAGTGAGACTCTGGAACAAGCTAAGAGCCTGTTTGTTTGCGACGAAGTGGAAGGCGTAATTCCAGTTCAATGAACTCAAGAGTTTGCTGGACATGAGATTGAATTTGTCAAACACGCCCTAATTGGATGTAACAATTACACAAAAAATAATATCTAATTTTGTGGTTTTATTTTTAATAACATCAAGTAGTTTGTGATGTTCTAGAAAATAGTTGTTAGAGTTTTTTATTACTATTATTATATCCTTATTATTATTATTGAACTATTTTGGGAAGATAAATTAAAAGGTCAATGCTCCAAAGCAAATGCAACAACAAATAAGAGGCTTTTATGCCTCAAATAGATAATTTCGTGCTCAAGGAGGAAGTCTACTGTGTCACGCTTGCACCACGTCATCAATAACAAGCCAATCACATCTCTCATTTTCAACAAAAAGTATAATAAAAATATTTTTTTATAATCATGATGGGACATATATTCTGAAAAGGAAGCATTTGATTGGTTTGGAACGCCACGTTACCAATATACCCGGTGCATTCTAGAATTTTTCGTGCTCAAGAGGCTTTTACGCCTACGAAGTGCCCATTTGCAACCACTTAAAAACCAGGTCGAACCGGCCGGTCCGACTGGTCTGAACATGACCCAGCCTATAAAACGGTTCGGTTCAACTATTTGAACTGGATAAGCCAAAAAACTATTTTGAACCTTTTGAACTAACGGTTTAGCTATCAAACCAGTGGATCGATCAGATTTTAATAAAACCCGCATGATATTTTTAATCAAGTAATATTAAAATCTAACGGCTTAGAATCAACTTAGCTAATTTTATTTTCTATTAACACAGATTGGTCTTATAAAAAGTAAAAATTAAAAACTTATATCTACTTAATTTGGTTTAGAAATTAATATTCTATAATTAAGTATTGTACTAGAATTTTATATTATATAATATAATAAAATTAAAAATAATAACTAAATATTTATGATATTATACTGACGTCATTGGTTCACCCAGTGGGTCAATCACCGGTTGATTAGTGACCCTTGACCTAATAACATTTTTGAATCGCTATTCAATCCGATTTTTAAAACAATGCCAATTTGAGCCAGGTTGAGTTGATCCAAGCCGAAATATGCACAGCCTTATAGACCCAGCAATCTGTTGCGAATATAATAACTAAATATTTATAACGTTATACTGACATTATTGGTTTAACAAGTGGGTCAATCACCGGTTGATCCAGTAACCCTTGACCCAATAACATTTTCGAATCGCTATTCGATCCGGTTTTTAAAACAATGGCATTTTGAGACAGGTTGAGTTGATCCAAGCCAAAACATGCACAGCCTGATAGGCCCAGCAATCTGTTACCAAAATCCGATTGTTTAGAAAGCACTGCACTGCGATCTGCAAAAGCTCCGGACAGCACTGTAGTTGCATAGCACGCGAAAAGCCGCCCCAAAATGGCTGCTCTAGGGCGGCACGACGGCTAAACAGGGCCTTACTTAGTCCTGGATCAGAAACTGAAGTACAGTATATACAGACCGCGCAGGCCGATTAAATTCGTTAGCTAAATTATGAAAATGGCGAGGATAATAAGATGATCAGGAAAGAGATCAACACTGCACACAGGCATTTCGCGGTTGCAGAAGGAAATAGTACACGAAAAAGATGAACTCAGTTTCCGGCATTCACGCAACAGCGTGCAGGAGCCCAGAAACAGAGAAATGAGACACAGCAGTCACATGAAATTGAGTACTATTATAAACAGAGCAAGGAGTATCACCAAGGGAAGAACAACAATTCAATTGACAGAATGAGAAAACAATGAACGGAAATTTGCGTATACATATAAGACTTCACAGTGAAAAGAAAAAAAAAGAAAAAAACTAAATTCTCCTCCTTTGAACCAGCAAAGTCGCTTAGAACAGGCACTTTCAACTCCGCATCAGTTGATCTCTTTCTTTGCGATCCTTGTTTTTATACCTCCTGCATTAAGCATACCATGAAAAGTCAATGCATAACGAGGCGTTTGGATTTTCTATCAATTAAGTTTTGGTAAGAGGGAACGGTAAAATTCAGTGCATCAAAGGACTAGCTGGAAAATCACATCTGCATCTTGAGGCTAGGGATTGAAGATATGACCACCCTGATGATACTTCTATCTATGCATGTAGTTGATAGATCATCATTTTATAATGCACATATACATTTAAACAATGACCAATTTACAAACATGCAACTGGGGAAAAAAGGAAGAAAAAAAGAGGATCTTCATCTTGCCCTTGAAAACTCAGTTTCTAACTGATATATGTTTTTAGTTAAGATACAACTATATTGGTTGAATGGGATGATCTCCTTTGAAGATAAGGGCCATTATCACAATGTACCGTAATTTTCAGGATCATAATGAGAATTTAGATTTTGCAGGCATATATATGTAAAAGTACAAATTTTGTTAGGTATATATGCAAAAGCCCCTGATTTAATTCACAACATATTTCTAAACAAGGCGCTAGCTTAATTAAATTTGTCCACAAATAGGTGAACCGGGCAAGCAGAAACCTGATTAACCCATTGTGGCTCCACTTAAGAATAAGCATAACAACAAAAGGGTGTCCTATGCAATTCTGCTACAATAGGATAACTTATTGCTTTAAAGAAATGTGAGTTAACTGTTGCTTACCATCTACTTCCTCGAATTCTACTTCTTTGACCATGTCAGCAGCAGCATTGTACTCAAACCTGCAAAATATTACAGCAATTTATCGTACATTACTTAATTTATCATACAATACTTATTGTCAGTAACACCAGGAGGATACTTTTACATCACAACGTAAAAGGATACAATATATGGTGTGCATCAAATTGGACTCGGTTGATATATCCAACATGTGTAAATCTAGACGTTTAGACAACAAATTATCTTCAGATTGAATAGCAACTCTCAACAAGTACTGAACTAATTTAAAAATCAATCACACTGAACTTTCCATTCAAAGTACTATAATATGTAAAATATCTATGCAGTCCATTAAATTCCATGCATTTCATTGATACTCCTGATTGATAAAAAACAAATTGAGATCACGTGTAGAGCTGCTTTTCTTTTTTTGCATATAATTATAAATTAGAGAATAGAAGCAATATTGGCCAAAAATAGAAACATCTTATCAATGCTTTTTTGGATTGTTTATGGAGATTTGATGAGAAAATGCAGGGGCCCGTTTGGCCCTATTTTTGCTTCAGCTGTCAGCAGGAACAACCTCAAGTAGAGCATTTGGTAAGAGAAAAATCTGTAGCTACTGCAACAGGAAGTAGAAATGAGATTTTAACTCTCAAAAACAGAAGCTCAGATTTAGTGCTTCTGATTCTACAGCAGAAAGCAGCTGTTGAGGTAATTCAATATAGTGCTTCTCCTAATAGCATTAGCTAGACAACACTTTGTCAAACAACACTACGGTCCTCAAGTATGCATTACACGCAGAGTTAAATTAAAACCAACTACGCGCCCCGGATCGGATTGGACATGTCATCTTATGAGGTAAATTTAAAATATGGAGGGAGAATTGCATGATGCAGAGTTAAGTACGTCCAAATCCATCTTCGTTATCACTGGACCTAACAAGCAGTATCTAACAAAACTAGCAAAGCATAACAGGAAAAAGTAGAGAGTAATTGAGTGTCTTTATTATCAAGATAACATAGGAAGAAAACAGATTGATGTAAATTTGTTGTTCCTATTTCTTACCTGTTGGAGAAAACGACCTCGAGTTCATAGTCAGATGTGCTTTTAGTAACCTCGACCAGGACATTAACAATTTCTGTTTTCCTAGTGCTGGCCATAAGGCAGTCGTACTCTGTGGGAATAATAATTGCAAAGAAATTATCGCTCAGCTTGCTAAGACATAGCCTTTCGACGGCCGCCAGTGCTATCCGCCGCTTTAGGACATCAGCTTCAGGGTCAACAAGATAGATGGCAAAATCTGTTATTACCAAAATGCGTCTTTTCATCTTCCCTGATCCCGTGAACTTCAAAATCTTGTCTGCAAACAGAACTTTTTTGTCCCCTGAAAAGGAAAAAGAGAGAATATTTTAGCAATTAGTGATGAGATTATGCGCCCATGATGTTTCATGTGAAAACCGAAAAGCAGCAAAATAAATTTCTGATGTTCATGACTTCTATGAAAGTGAAGTTACTACCTT
This sequence comes from Puya raimondii, assembly GCA_016920855.1. Classification (NCBI taxonomy): domain Eukaryota; kingdom Viridiplantae; phylum Streptophyta; class Magnoliopsida; order Poales; family Bromeliaceae; genus Puya; species Puya raimondii. Next base: position 36,146,076 of record JABWPP010000049.1, on the reverse strand, counting down.
CTTACATAAATCAGATGGGCGAGCAGGCATATAAATAAAAATTTTCTAAATAACGTAAGCCTGATATGGTTTACTGTAAATAATTGATAGTACTAAGTACTAACTAATTAATCATTTATCAGAGGGTTGTGTTGTTCCTAAACAATTTCTCCTTAAATATTAAACACGTGAAGAGATATATAGCGGTACTTAGCGATAAAACTTTTCGAAGAACAAAGAGTTGAGCCAACTGGTGTAATTGTACACTTAACCATGGGCTTTAGGCACTGGAAAGAAAAAGTGATATCCGGGAAAAAAGCAATTTTATTGGTAAAAAAATGTAGGAAACAGTAGATGAGCGTCAAGCTAATAGAAAGAAATAAGCGCTTTTCCTATGAGAACAAGCATATATAAGCTCCTAAGCCCAAAAGCAAAAGGTCCAATTTTGAGTTTCTATTTCTAAGGCAGTGAGCAGATATTAGAGGATTCTAATAAACAAAAAAGCTGTAACTGCTTTTTTTCAGATAACACAACTCAAACAACACTAGAAGCTCTGGCTATTGATTTGAAGAACAAAATAGAACCTCCAATCTACGCCAAATTCCACCCAAATTTATGGACAAGAATGGTTTGGAGAACCTCCTGAAACAAGAATCGCAGAACATATACTACATGATTTACACGAGACCGATCATATTACGTGTTAATTTCCGAACAGAAAAAGCTACCGAATCGGGACGCGGGAAACTACACAGAATCGAAAGGTAGGCGAAATCGGGGGGAGACGATACCTTGCTTGGATAAGATCCTCGTGAGGTAGGGATCGGAGGGGACGCCGATGTAATCCCCCTTACAATCCCTATGGATCGACGCTCTCCTCCGCACCTTCATCCCCATGAACAACCCCGGATCCCCCGCCGCCCCCTCCTCTTCCCCACCTCCGCCGCCGCCGCCATTGGCCTCCGCCGCCTCTCCGCCGCCGCCGTTCTCCTCGGGGTCCTCCGAGGGCTCGACCTGGATCCGCTTTAGGGTTTTGAATCGATCCATGAGCGCCCCGCTCGAGGGGAAGGGAAATGGGGAGGAGGACGACGACGACGAGGATGGTCGTAATCGGAGTTCGGGTTTAGATCCGATGTGCGTTCGATCGAATTAAACCCTTTAGAAAAGAAGAAATTGTTGCCTGCGCCCGGTGCATCCGTACATTTCATACACCGCACCTAATTATTGATGTTGCATCATCTAAAGGGCCTATATATATATATAGACACCTCTTAGATGTCGTAGAGATTTTTTTTTATTTTATTTTAAGGCTTTTATTATGCCTTTTTGGAAGTATGGTGTATGAGATATAACTATACGCCCGGTGTGGGTAACAATTTCTCAAAAAATTTAAGTTATATCACTTTAATGTATATAATAATACACCTCGGTGCATGCGATTTTAAGCTCCACCCCTCCACAAAGCCCTACGCCGAGCTCAGGAGTAGCAGCAGCATCGACGAGGCCCCGAATCCCTCCACCATACACAAACCCCCTCGATCCCTCCACCTCCTCCTCCTCCTCCGCGCCGCCGCCGCCGCCGTTCTCCGCCGCCTCTGCCGCCGCCGCCGCCGCCGTTCTCGTGAGGGGGCGAGGGAACGAGCGTTAATCGAGCCGAGGCGATTAATCCGGAGGGGATTCGAAAGGATCGTCTTTGTGGAGTTTCTCGCGTCCTCTTATGCGCGGTTGTTCGCTCTGCTTTTGAGGTTTGATCTCTAATCGCCGCTTAATCTATTTCATCTTCAACCTGGAGAGCCAAAAACGAGAGTTTTTTTTTTTTTTTAAAGATTTATCATGTATTTTTCAAATTAAGATGGTTAATTTCTCCTGTATGTCGATTTTAATGCTGTTTTTAGGGATTTTTAGTGGGGTTTGATCTCAAATTTGGAATTTTGACTCGCTTCACGCGTTCAAATATTAGATTAACCTTATGGGAATTTAGAAGGGCGAGGGGGGCGAAGAACATCAGTTGTACATGCAAATTCCACTGTTTTTCTCATTTATGTGCTTTTTTTTTCTCCAGCATATTTATCATCTGAAGTTCTCTTTTACAAAAAATTGTTCTTTAGCTATCTATAATGGATTATTAATTTGATAAATACTGTGGATCATAACAGTTACTTGGTTGCGTACCTTAATTAACTCGGCTTAGTTTAGACTTTATTAATAGTTGAATGAGTTAGTGTGATTGTTAAACGAGAGCTCGACAAATCTACCCAGAATTGCCAAATTTGAGCCCTGTATGTTCGAATTCGGCTTGTATTTGATATAATTTACAATCTGAATTTTGACTTGACATCTTAGGTCTCTGATCGGATTCGAGTCAGTATTGTAGTATTGAATAACTCGTTGGATTATGATTCATCTATTTTATGGATCTGATCTCGATGCGGTTGGGTGTCTTTAGATTTTTTTTTTCTTTTTTTTATGATGCTCGAATGTTTTTTCTGGTAAATTTACTTCCGAGTTTAACCTTTTTGTGACTACTTTGGTATTTAAAGCTTCCTATCCGCTGCAACTATGTTGCGATGTAATTTAATGTTATATTTGATATTTCAATTACAGACCTGAAGCATAAATCTCTGTCCGAATGCAGAAACTCGGTGATTTTAAGCTGCCCTACTTCTTCAATTATCCACCTTACTTCACGTAATGAACCAAACCTCTTCATTTTTCTTTTGACTCAATTGTTTTGATTTCTCAAGACATAATATTGATATTGAATTGTGATCTTAATGTGTACCCTACATTGTCTGATATTTACTAGGTGCTCTTTCTGAATCGCATATTAAATCTAAATTTGATCAATCTTTGTGGTGAATTTTGCTCACTGGCATATGAATGAGCAACTTGGTAGAAAAGAGCTATACTTGCCATTTGGTGGATTGGCTTTTTCGCAACAAAATTAGGCTATATAGGAGACTTAGATGCATGGATATAGATATGATAATGGCAAGTTGATATGATCTATGTTAATACAACACAATCCTGCATGGTAGGGACACAATGTATATGACATAATTTTATTTGTTTGACAATAATATAAATCAATAGGGACAGGATATATTCATTAAAATATTAGAAACATCTAATATGAAGAGTAACTATGATATGGAAGAAGAAATAATGAAATTGTACCTAGAAATAGCGAAATTGTATCTATCTGGTGAGCACTGGATTATTTGGGCTGCTTTTATCAGTTTCATTCTATCTTATTATGTATGAACTCGTAATATGACCTTTGACTCCTTTAGGCCTTTCTCGGCAACATTGAAGGCCTTCCTATCTAACAGCCAGCTGAATACTAAGTTAAACTGTTCTTGAGAGCCAATTCCTCATTAACGGCAATAAGGCCTGTAGGTTGGGACAATTCAGTTTTATGTCTTTCATGGTTTCTTTTGACAACGCACACGCCTAAATCTTTTGAATCGAACTTTTTTTTTTCTATTGAAAGGCCTTTTAAACTCAATCATGAGAACACAAACTCTGAACCCTGCTGCTAGAAGCATGATGTTCATTAAACAACATATACTTGTTTGTTGAACTTGTATGATGCACTTTGTCAGGTTACATACTGAAACACTTTCTCGAGTTATGTGTACCATTTCAAAATTCGAAAGCATTATCAATTTTTTTTTTTTGAGAAAAAGGTAGCACGCTACCCGCTTCATTCATTTAGAAAATGAACTTGGCTACAAACAGTGAGGCAACATGGCCTCGAAAAGAAAAACATATCTCAAAGAAAGAAGAAAAGAGAAATAACAGCAAAAGTAATCAGCATGTTAACCAGCTCAACAAAAGTCCCTCCACTCTCTTTCCAGCTCCTTGATACGCCCAACAAAAGCATTATCATTGGCTCAAATATCTTATGTTTCCCTCACATTTGAAGTTTTGCACTGCATACTTTTCATTGTTAGTTCTTCTTATGATTGACTCAATTTTATACTTCCCTTCTAGTTTGCAGCCTGTAAGAGAAACGCGTGAGAAGCAAATCCAACTGTGGAAGGAGTTGATACTTGATTACTGTAGAAGCCAAAAGATCTTTACAATTGCGCTTGAAGAAGATTTCCCACTTTTCTCTAATCCTGTAATCGAGAGTGAGTCGTGTTTCTTAATGCTTGAATATGAAATTATATGTAGTCTATGTTTCATATCTTTGCCCCAGTAAGTTTTGATTGGAGATTTGAAACCATTGGTTGAGACAATACACTGAGCAGGTAACTATGAGAGTCAGGCTTCTTGTTTTTAACATTCCTTCGATTTAAAATTTGCATGATAACTCCTTGTCATGCGCGATTTATTCTTCCACGGCCTTGTTTTGGTAATATCATGGGTTTTTCTGTGCAACCATTTAATTATTTGATTATACAGGGTCTCTGACTCACGAAGCAAAAGAAGTATTTCTTAATGCTCTGGTCAATGAAGGTTAGTTGTGATTTATTTGTGATCAAAATTTTGCCATCTTTTTGTGCTGAAGCTAAAAGAATGAGATTATTTTCTTTGGGCTTTTCTTATACCAACTTAAAAACGTTTTTCTCTTGCCGAATGCCTCGCAGGACGTGCAGAGTGGACGGACAAACATCACAAGAAATGCCTTATTCTCTGGCTAAGAATACAAGATTGGGCTGATTATATTATAAACTTTGTGAGTACAGGTTTTTTTTGTGACTCTTAGGGCATCAAATTAGAGGTTGAATTATTGTAATTACTGCGGTTTTATATCTTTATCTGACCAGGTAAAGGAAAATGGATACGAAGACAGTGTCACGACTGTTGAAGATTTACGCTCTGGAATTGAAACTCGTGGAACTGGTAACTAATTACTAATTCTATCAATTTTTCTTAGCTACTTTTATTTCTGAGATGGATATTTACCGGTAAATGCCCTTTTTGAATCAGCTATCTGGATTATGTTGAAAACTTGTTTGTACATTCATTGTACTTATCTGGTTACTGTTTACGGGAATTTTGCATGGACTGAAAAAAGCGAATGATTTAGCACATGTGGTTATGTTCATTAAAGTCGAAGAATATTTCACTCGACCATTCTAATGGTATCCTAAAATACTAACACTCTTTTTTACTTCTGGGCTGTTGTTGTTTGGCCGTTATGCTCCTAAGATCTTGCGGGGATCGATCGCGGTGTGCTGATGCGTGCCCTAAAGTTACTGGAGCAGAAGGGTAAAGCGGCGATCTTCAAGGGGACTTCGGCCGACGACGAAGGTGTCAAGTTCTCGGTCTAAAGTTGTTCTATCTAAAACCTCGAGCCTCATTCCCCGACCCAAAATCCCGACCCTGATCACTAGAAATCATCTCTATTGTGCTGTAGATTCTGAACGCAGGTTGCGTTCGTGCGAGAAATTTTTAGTTTCTACTATGATTCCCACAAACTTATTCGATTCGAGAGATTTTTATTTGATGAGTGTATTTTACTCCCCAAAGGAAGTTGATCCTATTATGTAATTTGAAAATTGCAACACATTCATTAACTGGGAGTTGTTCCAACTCTTTTTTTTTTTCCTTTGTATGTTGTGCTGTGATTGGCTGGTCTACTAGAGCAGGTCCAAACAATAATTTATCTGTGTTCTGTATACTTATGTAACCTAACCATAACCACCAGTTTAATATCCTAATCTAATTCACACCGACGATACCACCCCAATCTGTCGCACCCCGAAGCCGCCAATTTGGTCGGCTCGGATCCGTACACAGACCGCCGAACGAACAAGTTTTCTCTGTCCGCCCAAGGCATAAATAACATCATGTATAATGAATTTTATCCAGAAATTTCAACAAATACACAATATGCGCGAGGGCATCAACACAAGCGAGAGAGGTAAAACTCAACTAAACAACTAAACATTTATATTGTACATTTTTTTTTAATGACCCCCTAATGATATGTCATCTATCTGATTCTATTTTAATCTTTCTTGCTTTTAAAATACAAATGATTAAGACAAGTGCCTGTTTGGCCCTGCTTGTTAATAATACTGCGTCGGCAAACGAAAAAATTTGTCTAAAAGTAGAAGTTTTAATTTGATTTGTTCAGTAAAAATAAAAGCTTTAATTTGATTTGTTCAGAAAATTTTAATATAATACTGAACGAGGAAATAAATAATTTCTCCCTAGTAGATGCTTACCATATATTGCAAATACTAGGAGGAGAATAACAGGTGACAATTAAAAATGGGGGGAGAGAATATTTGCCAAAGATATGGTCTAGTTAGATTATACTATACTATTTTTATTCATTTTGGTACCAAAAAGCAGTTCAATGGATGCGAAAATAGTAAAACAACATATTCTTCCTGTTTTGTGAAAACAAGTTTTTTTTTTTTTTTGTGTGGAAAATGTCATCTATCGATCTACCACGTCATCCATGAACCGAATAAGTTAATTGGAGCTAGGGATGTCAATGGGTACGGATACTAGAAATTTTATCCGAATCCAAATTCGAACGGAGCGGATTTATCCGATACTAAACGGATATGGTTTCGGATATGGATATCAAAAATAAAAACCCGACGGATATGAATTCGGATATGAATTTTGACCGTACCCGACCTGAACCCGAACCCGAACTCGGCCCGAACCCGAATTTATTTTATATTATATATAATATCTATATAAATATTTGATGTTATATTTAAATTTGTATTTAAAAATTTTTAGATTTAATGTAATATATTTTGAAATATTGAAAAAAAAATAATTGTTTCGGGTTCGGATTTTCGGATTCGGGTTTCGAATTTTTAGTCGGGTTCGGGTTTGGATATGGATTTTTAAAATCCGTCGGATTCGAGTTCGGGTTCGGATTCAGGTTTTGGGTTTGGAGTGGGGTTCGAGTTCGGATTTGGATTTTAGGTTTGGAGTCAGGTTCGGATTCGAATTTTTTAAAATCCGCCCCGAATCCGACCCGTTGACATCCCTAACTGGAGCACATAACACGTGCTCAAGATATACTTAGAAAATGCTGTGTCAATGCGAAATTTCTCCACCAATGGGGTTGGGCTAATATCGGTGACGTGGTAGACCGGGTACAAACAAACTAAAAGCGGTGGACCGGGTCCAAACATCTTTTTTTTGTTTTGCGCATTAGTGGGCGAGGACGACTAATGCGCGAGGACGCGTCAACCATGTGCGGTCCATGCTTATCATGATCATCACCGTCCCCACCATTACCCCAAAAAGCACGATTCCTTTTCTTTGTGCAATGATATGCGGTCATCAGTTTTATTTTATATTTTTATTTTAAACTTTTGATTTTTTTAAATTCAAGCTTTGCTAAATTTGATAATCCTGATATCTATTAACTGTTATTATATTTTATTTTTGTCTATAAAACTTATTTAAAATTATTAATAAATTTAATTTTTACGAAAATTAAAAGTTAAGGAATATAAATTAATATAGGAAAGTTGAAGGTACAATTTCAAAACTATCTATACGTAAAAAGAGCATTACGACTGGTACAATAATTTGTTAATATTTAGTTAATTAAATTAGATGGTAAGATTTAATTATAATAATTTAAAAATTTGAGTCAAAAATTATCAATTAAAGATTAAGGATCGAATTGTCAACGGCTCATAGTTTGAGGACCAAACATGTAATTTACCTTTTTATTTTTTTATTATATATAAAACTCTCCCTCTCTCTCTCTCTCTCGCTCGTTTCTTTATCTCTCTCTTTCCTTCTTTCCCCTCCATTTCTCCCCCAACCGCGTCCACAAAAGCGAAAAAGAGGAGAGAGAGAGAGAGAGAGAGAGAGGAGAATCCAAGAATAAGATCCCTCTATCTCTTCTCCTTCCTCGAATCACCCTTTGTTTCGATCTCCTTCTTCGTCCTGTAGATTTGGTCGATCGGGTCGAGTTTCAGGGGATTCGATCGCCGCCTCGCATGGCTTCGAAGCGGATCATCAAGGAGTTGAAGGATCTACAGAAGGATCCCCCGACGTCCTGTAGCGCAGGTATCTGTAGATCCGGATCCCTCCAATTCTCGATCTCTATTCGTGCTCCCTTTCGCCCCGATCTTGTTGGTTGTGTGTTGAATTTTAGGATCAAATTGCTGAGTTTCATCGTCGATTATCAGTGCCTTTTTGTCATGGCGAATTCTATTCCTTTATGTGTTGTTGTGTTGTTTCTGATCAAGCGCATGTGGTAGTTTTTGATGGTGGATTTTGGTGGTATCTTCTCGGGTTCGAGGGGATGGTGTAATCCTCAGACTTTTAATAGGTTTTTGTGTGCTAGTTGCATGATATGATGAAAAAGCTCAATTTGAAAATTCTCAATTTTTCTTCTTCTTTTAACACGATTAGGTGGGGAGTTTACTGTGTATGCCCCCTTTTTTAACGATATTTCCCCTTTCTTAGATGGATAACATGAATAAGTAAGTTGGAATATTTAATCTGTTAATTTTATCGTCTTTTGCGGTATTTATGGCTTGGCCATCATTAAGGTGGTCTCTCTGTTCAGAGCAGAATTGGGGAATAAGATTCTATAAAGTAGCTGTTATTTAGGATGCATAAAGTTTGATCCTTTTGCTTTTTTTATACGTAATGTGTAATGCTTAATCTCTGTTAAACATGTTGAGGGCTAGGGCATTTCATAGATGCGGAATTGGGAATTTTTTGACTTTGATGTTGTTCAATGAAGCGCGCTTGTGATTGAAAGATTTATGTTGTGTTTCGGTCGCTAACTAAAAAGAGATGTAATAGGATTAGAGAGGTTGAGTAGGTATAGAGAAGGGATGAGCACGGCCCGTAGTGGCTACTGATTGCTAAGGGGCTGTTTGGTTCTACGTAAAACACTGAAAAGAAATTTTCAGTGGAAAAAAAATTTCAGAGGAAAACAAATTTTACGCACTTTAGTGTTTGGTTTGTAGGAAAAGAAAAATAATTTTTCATGACGGTTGTTTGGTTGAAAGGAAAAGAAAATTAGATGAAAAACTATTGAATATATTTTTTATTATATATATTATTAATATATAACAAATACTATACTATATATATTATTATAATTTACATTTATAGATTAAATATATTTAAAATTATAGTAAACATATAACATAATATACATTGTTTGAAAAGGCGCGCCTGAGGCGCGAGGCGCACCCCTCAGCGCCTCAGCAATAGCGAGGCGCAGCGCTATTGCTGAGGCGCGCGCCTCAGGCGAGGCGCGAGGCGCGCGTGAGGCGCGCGCCTCGCAATATTTGATATTACACGGTTTTTGATTTAAGTTTTCGGATTGTCGGGTTTCGGATTTAACTTTTATATTTTAGCCCAATAAGGTAGTTAAAAGATCCTAAAAGAAACCCAAAAAACCCTAATGAAATCCATTATACCGCCTCTCCTCTCCCTCTCGTGTTCCCCTCTCCTCTCTGTCCGTGGGTATCCAGCTGCATCATCGGCCATCGTGGCAGCAGGAATAAGCTAGGTGGAGAGGCGGTAGCAAGAAAGCAAGAGCAGCAGCAGTTTTCAACTTGCAGCGGCAGCAGAAACAATCTGTTTTTTAGTTTTTTTGTCAGGATTTGATGTATTTGTGCGATTCTTTTTCTTTTTCTTTCCATATGTTTTTATTTTTTCGTTTCGATTGCATATTTGTTGATCCAGTGCTTTTCTTTTGAACATGTTTTTAGTTATCTTTTATAGATTTGATGTATTTGTGAGATTTTTCTTTTTTTTACCATTTGTTTTTACTTTTTTTGTTTCGATTGCATATTTCTTTATCCAGTTTTTCCTTTTGAACCAGATTTTAGTTATTATTTATAGTTTTTAACAACCAATTTTTAGTTATTTTTTGTTTTCTTTACTTTTTGATAGTTATTTTATTTTGTACGGTTATTTTGGGGTTTTTTTTAATGTAGAACATCAAATTAAATTAGGCTTAGTAAATGTGCGCCTTGCCTTCTTGAGGCGCGCGCCTCGCAGTGCGCCTCGCGCCTAGGCTCCAGGAGAGTCTTGCGCCTTTTTGCGCCTCGCGCCTTTTCAAACACTGAGTCGAACCAAACGAGCTGCAAACCATTTTTCTACCGATTTTTTTTTTTCTGCCTACTTTTACATCAAACCAAACACACCCTAAGGGAACTTCTTCCTTCCTCTTCTTTCCTATGCCATAGTACCAAAAACTGTCTAGGCGTTCCATTTTCTGTCATATCAAACTAAGGGCTTCCTGTATGTCTAAGGTGCACAAGCTTGTCGACATGAAGAGAAGCATTTTATTCTCATGTTGCCACTTGGTTAAAACAGAATTTATTCTCAGTGCTGTTATTTATATGATTCCAGTTGTACATAAACTTCAGCAGTGGACAATCAAAGTAAAGATCAGCAGGTTTGTTATCATGCTGATGGTATTTGAGTGGCAAACTGGCAAATCTGCTCAAGTTCCTTTGACTGTTTAACTTATCAATTCTTATATCCTTTTACTACCTGCTCTTCCATAATCAGATGGTAATATTCTAAGCTAGTTGTAATTCTGAAAGTTTGGGAAAGGCAATCTGCTGCTTGTTAAATATGCTTATCGCTTGCTTATCTTATATATTTGCTTTAATAGCACATCAGCTTGCCAGTTTGTTCAATTCTCAGATTTGATAGTATTCTGCATACCGGCATTTTACAGGTCCGGTGGCTGAAGATATGTTTCATTGGCAAGCAACAATAATGGGTCCACCAGACAGTCCTTATGCAGGGGGAGTCTTTTTGGTTACCATTCACTTTCCTCCAGATTATCCATTCAAACCACCCAAGGTACCATTAGAGCATCATGTGTGATTTTGAAATGTTACTGATCATTCTGGTATATTCCATATAAATTGTCAGATGCATTTTAGATTATATTTTAGATTATATCTTTTGTCTAGCTGCACTCTAAACATGTTTAGTGAGGAATATGAGACTTCCGCAGACAATGACTTTCTCTTCAATCCCATCTTGTTCTCTGGTTAGTTATATATATTTCCTAGTCAGTAATAGTAGATTTTTCACATATTTTTCTGCGTTTTCCTGTTGTTGCTCATGTTTTTCTGTTAAGTATGTAACTAGGTCATGTATCTTTTATTAAAATTCATCTGGTATTACAGACGGATTCTCAAAATATTTTAGTTCTTCTATCTAGATTCACAGTCATCATGATCATTCTATGGTTACCTAGGATTGAATTCTGTCTGGCTCTTTTAAGCCTCAGAGATGAAGACATTTCCTGTAGCAAAATTAATCATATTTTGCCTGTATATGGGTTTTGTTTGTTATTGTCAATATTATATAACTCAAGATTTTTTGCTTGTTGGTTGTAAGCAAAACCAAAAGTACTCGATCTATATGTAAACATGCCTAGTGGTTAGAAACATGGCACTATTCTTTGGTTAGAAATATGAAAATTCATTCAATTCTTAAATTCGAGTTGTGCGTACTTCCCTGCACATGCATATAAATCAGTTAATGAGATTAATTGATGGTTGCTTCTCATTTGGAAAAGCTAAATTAGCTTGGTATTTCAGATTGTGAAGTGGTAACAAGAAGACAAACCATCCCCTAATATGTTAGGGGTCGAAGAAACTGATTTTACTGTTGAGAAAGTGCATAGTCAGAATAATTTATGGCTTTGCATAGTGAAGCACTTCAACGTAATTAAAAAGTCTCTGGGTGCTGCTGAGTAGTCATTTTTAGGTTTTGATCAATTTTCATACTTAAAACTATATCTTCCAGGTAGCATTCAAGACAAAGGTTTTCCATCCAAATATTAACAGCAACAGGAGCATTTGCCTGGACATCTTAAAAGAGCAGTGGAGTCCTGCATTAACCATTTCCAAGGTTATTGCTTTTCTTCCATTCTTACCGTTGATTTATTTGGGTAATTACCACATCTAGCTAAGAAATTAGGCTTGGTGGGCGTTGATTACTATTTGACTTTTATAACAAACCTTTGGCTGTATTTGCTGTTGAATGGTTAGTGTTCTTATATATTTACCAAGTAGAAGTATTTGGAGAGGCCATGGGTCTCCAGTCTTGATCTGAAAAGATAGGTTACGCATGTTTGTTTGCCTTAGCTTCTAGAGCAGCTTCTGTACTCCAGAAATCAGCAGCAAAGCATTTGGAGAGCCAAAAAAACTAGAGCTTCTGCTATGACGAAAAGATGAGCTTCTGAGCCCTAAAAGCAGAAGCTCCATTTGAAGTTTCTCCTTCTCCTGTTACGACAAACTGTTGGGTGAACTGTCTGAAAGCTTTTTGGTGGTCACAGTAAGGGGTATCCATTTTTTGTGATATCCTTTAGAAAGGAGATCATCAACTAATCGAGTATCGATTTTTCACCTTGCTATATTATCTATCACCTCCGAAGTAATTGATTTTTATATAAATGGTAACGCTCTTTTTGGGTCCACTTTCAGGTATTGCTCTCGATTTGCTCCCTCTTGACCGATCCAAACCCGGACGACCCGCTGGTTCCGGAGATTGCACATATGTACAAGACGGACAAGAACAAGTACGAGTCCACCGCAAGAAGCTGGACCCAGAAATATGCCATGGGCTAAAAGCTCTTCTTCAATCGGAGATTGTTTGGGTCATTTGGCCTGTTAATTTAGTACAACCTGTTTGTGATTTGTATGAAAAGTTGGTGTATGTCGATTTAACTAACTTGGTGGCTGCGCTCGAAAGAGTAAAAGCCTCGGCAACTATCCAAAAATGGAAGTAAACGATTGCTGTAGCTGATTATTTGTGTGGGGAATGTGGTGTTTAGACCATTAAACTCGCTTCCATTGTTTTCAACTAGCTAAATTAATCTCTCTATTATCTTTGATAATCATCTCTGCTTATGGTTTTCTCAATGCATAGTCATCAGTAAGACTAGAAACCTAACAACCATCAACATTTGCAGAAATCTCGGTCGTGATTGATTTGTCGAGAACTTGACTTCTTAAGTTGAAAAGCTGCTCAATGAAATCTTTTTTTTTTTTTTTGAGAGAAAAATAGCATGCTAATCGTTTCGTGTTTATTTTTTTTTAAAATAAACTAAGCTGAAAGTATGAAGCAACTAGGTTTCGAACCTGAGTCCTCATATATCAATTACTAAATTCTTTGCCACTTGCGCTAGAGACCGTCGGTAATGATATCTTTTTAATTCGACCATTTGCCTAAGACTACTATTTTCGAACATGGCACCATGTGTATCCATGTACCTCGGAGTTACTTTAATTGTCCACACAGTGCAACACTATTCGAAGCCTCAACAAAGCAGTGTTAAGGATCCAAAAAGAGGACGCACCAGTTCCTATGTTATTATCCCTCCGCTGCGTGTGACAAATCCCGTGGAGCAGCAACTGTAGCAAAACCTAACAAAAGCTGTAATATTGGTGGGAGGGGGTTGGGCTCCTCTCACAGCTCATGTACTTTGCTGCATCAATATTCGCGCGCTAAGTGTAAAGATTCCAATGATTTGGCAATGAGGAAATATGTAAAATAATCTGGTGCATGTGTAGTGGAACCAAGCCTACACATGCACGTGCCACAGTATGGTTTTATTTATGCCATTTTTATTATCCTTAATTTCTTTAGGTTTATTAAAGTTGGATATTTTCGAAAGTATGGATAGGATTCGATAGGAATGAAAAGTTATACGTACATGTACGAATGATTTAACTTTCCATGTTCCTTCCTATTTGAATACGGTCGGGTTCCATACATCGCTCTCGTGGCCAAACCGTACATTTGTAAGGCTAAATTATACAACCCTTAATTCTCATCTAATACTTGGGAGTTTTTTTTTTTTTTTTAAGTTTAAGAATTAAAATAATTGTTGAATTTGGTTGCAAAGTTTTACTATAAGGGCATGTTTGGTTCGTGATTGGAATAGGAATGAGAAATAGAATTGGATTGCTTTGGAATGGGAAATGAAATGACGAATCATCCAAAAACGTTTGGTTCATTATTGGAATAGGTATCGGAATGAAAATTTAGAATTTTTGAGAGGGTGTTTTGATTAAGAGAGAGGAAAGTGATAAAGGGAGAGAAGGAGAGGTCTTGGTGAAAGAAGATTTTGAGTAGTTTACTTTGGAATGGGCCAATCCGGTATTCAAAACCGGATTGGGACATAAATGGATTTAGTCATTTCCATTCCATAGTGGAATGGGAGTTGGAATCTGATTCCTTTAAAACAAACAACAACAATTGGAATCAATGAATTCCATTCCGATTCCATGGTCTAAAATAGGTGAACCAAACATGCCCTAAATGTTTAGTTTACTAAAATTTTACAAGAGTTATGCCTCATTTTTATTTCTATTTCTATTTTGAACCGCTGCCACCTTAGGTAAAACTTTCAGTGTAAAATTATAAAAATAGTACTTCAAACTTTTTGCTCTGTTCGAAAGGATCTAAAGCTCTTAGCAGTCGACGTTTGCTTCTATAATAGAAAAATGGTTGCAAAAATCAAACTGAACAGACATAACAATGAATAATCACTGCTAAAAGAACGAGAAGTAGTATGCTAGAATATTCAGTTGCTATGCAACGCACCTGCCAACGACGAATCCAAAGCACATTTACTCCAATCTTATGACAGTTGAGACGTCCGCTGTATAATGACAGTACTGCAATACACAAGCCTAGCTACTTTGTACGTTAGATCGTATATATCTGATGTCGGTAAATCTTATACAAAGATCTTCTATCGTTGAAATCTCCAAATCTGAATGAATGCATGCACTAGTATATATAGTATCTTCCACTTAATTGCGTCGATGTTGTACTTCACTGTAACACGTTGATTACTAGCTAGCCAGATAGGAAAGCAAATTCATTTTAACAAGCTCAAGTTAAGCTCAAGTTGAAAAATCCAACAATGCGACCGAGGTGCGAACAAAAAAACTTCTTCCTTAGCGAGCTAGATCAACGGTGAATGAAATTTACAAGTTAATAACAGGTTCTTCTAATTAACTTTTATAATAAGTCACATATATATAATAAGAGAAAATTTTCCTGACTAACCGAGTCTTATTTAACCCTTAATATATGACTAATATATGAGCTAATCCCTAGAAATATAATCAATGCAAATTAACCCCTTACGTACTATACCATTGAACCATACACAGAGACCTATATATCAAAGGGCGTAGCAAGGGTAGATTTACGTACCTATGCATGCCGAAATGTTATATTTTAATAATAAGAAGTGCTAAGTCTATATGATACTTCATCCTAGTAATATAACAATCTCCTCTTGGAGTTACTCAATCCTTTTTGAATTTTTAGTATTTAAAAAAGAAAAGAGAGTGATACAACTAGTGTGAAATTTATGGCCTTTGAACAATGGTGTTGTATGATTACAACTAAAAGGTGGTTGTGCCCTTTAATAATTGCTTCTGAGTTTTTTTTTTTAAAAAAGGTAGCATGCTATCTGCTTCGTTTATTTTATTTTAAAAATAAACTTAGCTGAAAATGTGAATCAACTAGGATTCGAATTTGGAACTTCGGATACCAACCATCAAATCCTTTGCCACTTGCGCCAAGGACGGTCAGTAATAATTGCTTCTGAGTTGAGCTAGAAGATGGACAATTGTGTTAAAAATAAGGGGTGTTTGATTTTCCAAAAAATATACTGAAAAAATCGTTCTCTGGTTAGCAAAAAAAATTTCGTCAGTTTGGTTTCTAGAAAAAGTAGTTCTCCTGAAACTTTTTCTTTTTCGGATTTCATAAAAAAAAGTATTTTTTTTCATTTATTAAATTTTTTATAATTACCTGTAAAACGAAAACTATATTGCAAAAAATAATTTTTCACGCTCTTCCGCAAAAGCAAACATCTCCTTAGCGGTTAATGAAAAGCTTTTGTGAGTGAGACTAAAAAGCAGATGCGCATATGCATGTGTTAAATAGCTTAACAGTTAATGTAATGCTTTTGTGAGTGAAGCTAAAAAGCAAATGTGCATATGCATGTGTTAAATAACTTAACAGTTAATGTAATGCTTTTGTGAGCGAAGCTAAAAAGTAGCTGTGCATGTGCACATGTGTACGAGCAAACAGATAAAATTCCTAGATTTTTCGAATGAAACTTTTAACCTGTCGCGGGAGCGAGGAGAACCACACAAACTAGCTTAGTTTTTTTCTTTTTTCTTTTTCTTTTTTTGCTAATGAAGTAGTGTAGTGTTTTACTGCAGTAGTTTATATTACTTTTAGGGCATGTTTGGTTCACCTATTTTAGACCATGGAATCGGAATGTGATTCATTGATTCCAACAGTTGTTGTTTGTTTTAAAGGAATCGGATTCCGACTCCCATTCCACTATGGAATAAAAATGACTAATTCTATATATGGCCCAATCCGGCCTTGAATACCGGATTTGCCCATTCCAAAATAAATTACTCAAAAGTTTTTTTTACCAACACCTCCCCTCCTCTCCCATCATCACTTTTTTCTCTCTTAATCAAAACACTACTATTCAAAATTCTAGATTTTCATTTCATTACCCATTCCAATAATGAACCAAACATTTTTGGATGATTCGTCATTTCATTTTTCATTTCAAAGCAATTCAATTTTATTTTCCATTCTAATTCCAATAGCGAACCAAACATGCCCTTTTAGAGCTTCATAAAATAATTTATTTAGACTTCATTCAAGCTATATATACAAAAGCAGCTCAAATCAATATAATATTATATATACATGAAATTTAGGCTAGTACTTATCCTAAACCCTACATGCATCCATATTTACAGGCTTTTTTTTTTGTAAAAAACAAAAAAAAAGTTATTGGAAAAAGAGAAATGAGATGAAAAAAAATTACTAAAAGGTACTACAGGATTAACTTCGATCGACAAGTTGACTAGAAAAAATAAAAAAAAGTTCATAAAAAAGACCAATCAATGTAGGATATTAAGCGCCTACTAAAAAATCTATACGTGGCCCAATAGGAACCTAATACTGGTCAACCCTTTCTCACCAATCTCGTACTGTTGCCTCCACTGTAACGCACCCTTACTCTAAATAGTGTTTAGACAATGTAAAAGTTGAAAATTAAGGACCCCAATTAATAAATATAACATCATAGAGATGCACGTATGTGATTAAATTATAGTGAAAATGGAACATAGACACCCTAACTATATATAAGACATTCTTAAATTTTCGAATTTAGGTGATTTTGTTCCATTAAATTGAGAGTTTTAATAAATATATTTCACTAATTTTAATAAACTTGTTTTTTCCAATAAATAAAGTTATAGTAATCAGAGACAACAAATAGGAAATAGAACCGCTAAAATTAATAAAGTTTTGATTTGTCTACTTAATATGACTTAAAATTAAGAAATTAGAAGTCACTGAGAGCCCTCATCCCTAATAACCAAAAAAATTAGTAAGAAATATAAAAGGTAAAAATGTTTTTTTAGACCATTTTCAAAAGGCTTATCATGCAACTTCATATTTTCTAACTGATGCTCTCTCAACTTTCAAAGTTTTTTTAGACTGAATTATTATAGTTAGTTAAATTAAAATTTTGCGAACTTGAACCGCTCTATTACCTGTTACTCGTTAATATTATAATTTTATTTACTAAAGTCACTCTTTAATTTTATAGAATTTTCAATTTATCTACGATCAAAAGGCCTATAATTAGCAATAATTTTCGATGCAGCAGTTGAACCGCATTATTTATATTTCAAGTCAATTAATTTTTTTTAAACCATGATAGGATTGGTTAAGAATATGATAGTGCGGCGTCACTGTCACATCTCAGAATTTTTTTTCTACAGTCGAGGGGTCGTCCTACATTTTCACCAAAAATAAAACTTATTACCGTTAAAGTTTGTATTAGCACATCTACATCTTCTTTTTTTACCTTAAAAATTATTACACATTAGAGCAGTAAAAAAAAAGAAAAAAAGAAAAAAGGGGTAAGTAATAACAGTGGGGAGCCAGAGCCAAACCCGGCTCTGACGGGGTGACAAATTCGAGGATTTGACCGCGCTTATTTTAATGAGGGGAGAGGGCGGTGGGTGATGGGTGGAGCTGAGCCTGAAGAAGTGGAGCTCCCCTTCCCCCACGCGCGCCCGACCCACCGTCACGTGACCACGCGACCAACCCCACGCACCTTTCAGTCGCGAACCCCTAGGAGGAGCAGTGGGTCCCACGCCAACCCACACACGCGTCCCGAGCCGATTGGTCCAATGCGGGCCCAAACCATTCGGTTCACCTCGGCCGCAGTGTAGCCGCCTGGACCAGGTCTATTATGATGGACTGGTCTTCTACTCTCCTTAGGCTTTGTTTCTCGTTAAAAAATATAGACTAAATTACATAAAACCTCCCTGTCAATACCTATTTTTTTACTTTCCCTCTCTGTCATTCAAAATCTATATTTTATCTCCTTAAAAAATAAAAAATATTCACAGAAAAGATACGGTGTGACAAAATGACCAAAATGCTCTCATCTTCTTCATCTCCTTCTTCCCAATCTTGCTTATCCCGCATCCCGCACCCTCGCCCACGCCTCTCTAGACCCCAACTCCGACTTCGTGCGAGGGCGAGGCGGCCGAGGGCGAGACGGCGGCCTAGGGCATATGTGTAGGCATGTATGAGGGTTTCAAAGATAGTTTGGGTATAAAAAATAGGATATAAACGAAACTCTAACGGAATACTGACGGCGGGGGACGAAGTGAATATTTTTTATTTTTTAAGAAAGCAAAATGTAGGTTTTTGAATGACAGGAGGGAAAGTGAAAAAGCGGGTATTGACGGAGAGAGTTTTCTGTAATTTAACCAAAAATATAATTGAAAAATATGTAAACATATTTTTTACGATTTTATCCAGAAAGTAAAAAAAATAAATCTCTATATACTTTTATTTTTACTATATTTTACTTACTAGATTAGTCTTAATGCCAAATAAAACCTTAAACTAAGTTACTAAAGGTTATTAAATAATTTTTTTAAATTTTTGGAACACCATTAGACCCATGAGCACACACCGGTAAAATTTAAAGTGTCCAACATAGAATATGTTACTACTACACGTCAATTATTTTCTATAAAATCGATTATTTTCACTAATATGGTATCAAAGGCAATTTTAAATCTCTCAATTCAAAGAGATAATGAATTTGACACCTGGCATTCACTATTTAACCTCTATTATTTTGTTATTTTATTAATTAATATATATTAGTTTATCTGATTTTTATCATGCACCTCAGCGAAGTATTAAGTCTACTCACATATTATTATCAGATCAATCTTATAAATAAAAGACATGCACATTATAAACAAGTTCAAAACTACAACCTATTTCTTATAAAGAAGGTGTCTTACCGACCAAGGCAACAAAATTTGTAACATTATTAGTCTTTGAGATAATAAATTTCAAAATTAAATAATATTTATGGTCGGACTTTTATAGCAATTGCAAATCACATTAACTAACTCATACGTTGTAAAGCTTCTTGGGATGAAAAACATAGGTTGGGCCGGTTCTTGGCTAACGGTGGACCAGGTCTAGGAAACAATCCAACATCGACTAATAAGTGGGACCCACGAGTAGGGAATAAAAAAAGATGTTTCAAGCTAATCCCGCTGTTTGCTGTAAATCACAGTATGGCAACTAATAAATAACGGTCCCACTGTAAGCGGGAAGAGAGGGGCCAGGGGGGGTTAAAATGAAAAACAAACTTAGATCAGGGACTCGATTGAAAAAATTCCAAAACTTTATTCTTATTTTTTTGGTTTTGGGGTTACTCCTCCTATAAAACACCAGCAAATCCCCAAGCCACAGTTCTCTCCCCCTCTCTTTCCCCATTTGTGCTCAAAACCCCACAAAAACCTCATCTCGACATCTAACGAGAAAGTTTGAGCTTCTTCTTCTACATCAATCACTAAAGTACTTAGTACTGCTATTTGTTCTTCATTGGCTTTTTTTTTTTTTTTTTTTCAATCTAATCCCTCCTCTTTTTGGTTAATTTTTCGAGTACTTTCCTAGAAATTACCCACTCTTTTCCTTCTACGTCTCCTATACGGAGATTCGCTGTTCCCTCTCTCTCTCTCTCTCTCTCTCTCTCTTTTTCCTCTTCGTTGCTTTTAATCTCGCCTTATCTAAATATCGTTATTTATTTCTAACGTTACTCTCTTTTATTGCCCCCTTTATTACTGTTACAATTTTTGCTCCGCTTTAAAACCTTTATTCCCCTGCGAAGTTCTCAGAGGAATCCTCTTTTTTTTTTTTTCTTTTTTTTTTTTTGAACTCCGCGAATCGTTTTATATGCTTTGTGATTGGTGGGTTTTGTTGTTATCCGAATAGGGAGTGAGTGTAAACTGTGGTATAAGCGGGATAAGGAAGGAGATAAAGTGGGGGATACGAACTTACTTGTTCGGAGGGATCCGGTCACCGGGTACGGTGAGGTTACCGCGAGTATGACGAGGCCGAGGACGCTGAGAATCTTCTGGAACGATCCGGACGCGACGGATACCTCCGGGGACGAGGACGAGGGCCGCCGCGTGGGGAGAGTCGTGGTGCGGGAGATCGCCGCGGAGGCGGAGCCGTGCTCCGCCACCGGCGCCGGCGACGGGGCGGCGATCCGGAGCCGGAAACCGGCCGCGAGGAAGAAAGCGGCGGCGGCGCCGGCGCAGACGGGGGATCGGAAGTTCCGGGGGGTGCGGCGGAGGCCGTGGGGGAAGTACGCGGCGGAGATCCGGGACCCGGCGCGCGGGGTGCGCGTGTGGCTCGGCACCTTCGACACCGCGGAGGAGGCCGCGATGGTGTACGACTCCGCCGCGCTCCAGCTCCGCGGCCCCCGCGCCGCCACCAACTTCTCCTCCCCCGCCGCCGAGGCGGCGGCGCCGCCGGCGCCGCTTCCGCCGGCGGCGGCGACGACGAACTCCGGCGGGGACGACTCCGGCGGAGAGTGGCACGCGCTCTCGTCGCCCACCTCCGTGCTCCGCAAGGTCTCGTCCCTGTCCTCGTTCTCGGAGGAGAACCCTAGGGCCTACTACTACAACGAAGAGGACGAGGAGGAGAGGAAAGAGGGTGGTGAGGTTACCGGAGAGGGGGAGGGGGAGGGGGAGTGGGGGGAGCTTATAAAGGCCTCGGAGGGCGCGCTCTATGGCGATTTTTTCGGGGGGGGCTACGACTACTACGGCGGGGTGTCGGAGCCGAGGATTTACGAGGAGGCGACGCGATTCGGGTTCTGCGCGGGCGATGCGGACGAGGCGGCGGCGCTGGGCTCGGGATGGGGCGACCTCGGATCGGTGACGTGGCAGGGCGACGATTATTTCCGCGAGATCGGCGATTTATTCCCGATCGACCCGCTCCCCGCCATGTTTTGATGCGCAACGTTTTGAAAACCGTTATCAGTGTAACGAATTTGTGCCTTCGGAGAGAGAGAGAGAGCTTAGTTGGCTAAGTTTTGGGTGGTTTTTTTCTTTTTTCTTTTTTGGGTTTTTCCAAAATGTATCAGAGTTTTAGTTTGAATAAAAAGCTTTTAATTTTAGATGGTTTATTTGATTGGCTTTAAATAAAGCTATTTTAAAAGTCGGGTTATAAAATAACTCTTGAGTTTAGACCAGTATGATTGTATTATTTATGCACTCTATATATATCTTTTCGTCTGTAATATATGCATGAATAGAAAGTACAAAAGTAGAGTTCTATTGGTTGTGATTCAGTAATTTTTTTAAAATTTTTTAACAGTTCATAGCATAATTTTCTATTCTTTTTTATTTAATAAGCGAGAGTTATTAACATTGATTGAGTTGGATTATAAGAAATGTGGGCTGTAGACTACTACTTTGATCTTTATGTTGAGCCGCATATTGTTATTTGAAATGCGGTGGCAAGTAGGGCAATTCTCACGATTAAATAGCGAAAAAATGATGGGTTGGGTTGGGCTGTCCAGGCGAGCCCAAATGGCCCATTTGAGGAAACTTAAGGCCCGTTTAGTAGTGAACTCTATCTAACGCTAGTAAGCAAAACAGAATTGAAACGAAAGCATATGGAAATAAGCATCTCCATCTGAACTTTACTTTTGGTAAAACAAAAAGTCATTTCCTTTTTGTGCGTCCAAAACAGGCCTCTATACAAAAGGATCTGAAGAAAAATTTAAAGAAAAATTTAATAGGTTAACACTTTCGATAGCAGATCATTAAATTCGATATCCATCACGCAAAGCGCCCTAATTTTGAAGCTAAGATGAACAACAAATTTGATGATCTCAGCATGAAAAGGAATCCCCAAAAAATATTTTTAGATCAAAGGATGCCCATACAATATTTTTTTTTTTTTCCTCGCATTTTGTTGGTGGACCATGCATGGGTCTGTGAGACTTGACTAGTTAAAATCAAGTATCTGATTCGGTCTCGACCCGACAAGGCTAAATGTGACGTTAAGTATGTAGTCCCATGCTGGGCGTGTATGTAGCATTAAATAATTCAACATTATTATTTTTTGGAATTCCATGAATGATGCACTCTTAACTAAGTGGTGGTGACGGTTCCACAATGAAAAGAATTTACAATGGGTTAAGTTGATTATGAGACTATATTATAACAGAAGGCGAGGACGAACCTTTCGACCGGCCTCACAATGGTAGAAGAATGTACTAGATTTGAAGGAGTTTTTCAAATGCGGACTGAGTTACGAGCTGGGAAACGGATTAACTATCGATTTCTGGTCGGACAGATGGCGTGGCGATGTATCCCTTAAGTTGTACTTTCCTGACATCTATTATCTTGCTGTCCTCAAAGAGGTACGTGTCAGTAATTGTTTCTCTGCCTCCGGGTGGAGGTGGCGAAAGATCCTGAGAGGAGTAAGAAGAAACACACGCCAATCCAAACGGAATATTAGTGTGTTCAAGAATACCCTCGCTAATATTCGAGTTAAGGATCAACCTGACGTAATCCACTGGAGATGGGATCCAAGTAATAAATTTACAGTCAAGTCGACGTACTCGTTTCTTACACTCGGGGGGTGTCAAAGATGTAGCGATGACAGCCGTCTGGCGATTGAAACTTCCGACAAAAGTCAAATTTTTTCTCTGGGTAGCTTTTAAAAAGAGACTGCCTACGGTGGACAATCTCCTTAAAAGGGGTTGGTCATGGAACAATGGGTGTGTTCTGTGTGGAGCTGATCTGGAAACAGTAGACCACTTGCTGGTGGGATGTGTCATTTCCAAGTTTCTATTTTTTTCAATCCTTGATAGCCCTCACATCTTCTCCACCACTGACGATGTCAACATCGTCTGGGAGGAGGTGTCAGGGAGGGGATCACAGGCAGACACTTCGAAGATTCTGTTACTGGTGGCGGCCATGTGGTGGACAATATGGAGTGAAAGGAACAACGTTATTTTTCGAAACATTCCATCGAACGCCATCTCTGCGGTTCATCGTATCTGCGCTCTGGCGAAAGAGTGGGACAGCTTTTGTAAGCCGCGGTGATGCTGACGCTTGCTTTCATTTGCTAACTCTGTCGACGTGTACCTCTTTTTTTCTTTTCTCACCCTGTTATTCTTTTTTCGTATTTTTTTCTCTCTTCCCGAGGCCCTGGCTGCCTCACATTATGTAGCTAAATTTATCTACTTAATGAATGAAGCGTGCTACCTTTCTCTCAAAAAAAAAATTTATTTTTTGGAATTTGTTGCTTGTTGCATGGGATTTTAAATTTCGATTTGACGTTTAATTTTGAATATATAGAAGGGAAATACTTGGAGGCAGCGTTTGAAGTGTACCTCTTATACCTCTCCATCATAAAATTTAGAAAACTCATTTAATTTTGAGTATTTAAAATATAAAAAATTGATAAGCTTGGTCCTTGAATGAGAATAGCAGTGCTCTATATAGAAAGGGTGCATGAATGGGACGTGCATTAATTATATATTCAGTTGAATTGAATGTGTGAAACTGAATCAATTTTTTTATTTTGGTATTTCTTAATTATAGAGTTTTTTTATACTATCCTATATTTATTTAATTTTCTACTTTGTGTTTGATTATTGGAGTTATATATGCTAGAATACTTCTTAAAAATATTACTATTTATATATGAATAATAAATTTACTCTTACTCCACCTACTTTTCCTAAACCCTAGTAATCTAAGGGATACCAAAAATGAAAGTATATAAATAGTAATATTTTTAGAAGTATTTTAATAGTTAGTGTTTCAGTTCAATACAAGAATCTTTAATTAAATTTTCAGTCATTAGTGGTGATTAAGAGTGGCAATCCAGCTCACTGTTCGCAAGTCAGCTCCTCGGTTCGAAATTAGCTCGAGATCAAATTACTCATTTAGTAAACGAGCCGAACACGAGTTAAATTTTTAGCTCATTTAATAAACGAGCCGAATATGAATTGGGGTCAGCTCGCTCATGTTCGGCTCAATAACAGCTTGAATACATATAATTTATATTTATATATCAATACTTAATTATATATATACAATACAGATTTTTATTATTTAATTTTAGCGCAACCTAAATATAAGCCCAACTCAATTATAAAAAAATTTATTTATATATAAAGTTTCAACCATTAGATCGAAGTCTAATGGTAAAATCTTATAAATTTATATTATATATATACTTTTTCTAATCCTTTTAACTTGTTATTCGTCAGTCAGTTTATGCTCGGCTCGTTAATAAACAAGCAAAACACGAGTTGAATATTTCGACTCGATACTTTAACGAGCCAGCTTATGTTCGGTTTGTTTAAGAAACGAGCCGATCACGAACCAATCCCAGCTCGTGTTCGGCTCGTTTATAAAACGAGCCGAATACGAATCAACTCCAGCTCGCTTGTGTTCGGCTCGTTGACACCTCTAGTGGTGATACAGTAGTAGCCCTACATGAATTTTGTGCCAAATGGCTTGTTTGGGATATGTGACAGGCAACCCGCGTACTTGGGCGGACAACTGCACTCCCAAACTTACCCTTAGAAGTGAGCACATTTGTCGAGGCAACCCCACACATCATCTCATTAAAATATTATAATTTAGAAAATTTAAAATAGTTTCGAGGACAGCGTTGTAACGACGGAGCCAGTAGTATTAACAATTTATTCGAGTTAAACCAACAATTCAACCAATTGTCGGTAGAACTATCTTTTAAAATTTTTCACACTATCCGATATAGAATTTTAGTGCGCTACAAGTATAATACAGTTTGCATTTTACTATATCTTTTTTATTAGTGTTTAAACGACCGCAAAACACTGCACTTCAATTTCCTTTTTTAAATACGCTAAACAAGGCAGAGAATTTTTGAATTTTTTTAGTAGTTAAAAAAAAAAAAAAAAAGCCGACCATCATGATTGAACTCACCAAACTGGTTCGGTTGGGGGGTGTGGGTTGGTCGAGTCCGGTCGCTGGAGTCCGAAGCAACAATTTATTTACAACTTTGCCACAATGTGGGCGTGGGCCCGACCGTTACAAACTTAAGTGGCACGCAACGGTCTCATTAACTCCCCACCCCCAACCCCCAACGCCACGATGGTACGACTCGTTCAAAGGTACACACGTGGCGCTCCCCCATTGGATGTCACGTCGCTCGGTGGTTACTCTCCCTCTCGTTCCCGCGTACGTGATCATAAAAGAAACGAAAATAAAATGCGACCGAACCAACCAACCAACCAACCTCTCCCACGACCGGAAAATTTCGTTTGTCGTAGAAAACGATATATATATAGTATATATATATATATATATACTAGGGTTACTATACTTTTATGAGTATAGACCTCTTTGTACTCATAAATTTTCAGCCGTTGGATGAAGGGATGTGCGGTTAGAATGATAGTGGTCCCCTAGGGTTGAGTGGGTGATTGGTTGAATAGTATGATCTAACGGATGAAAATAGTCAAATGTATAGATCTAACGGTCAAAAACTTATGAGTACAAAGAGGTCTATACTCATAAGTGTTACGAATTTTATATTGGCATATTTCGTGAAGTGAGTCGGAGTCTTGAAGGTTTAAAGAAGAAGAAACGAAGTTTGAAGACTCGCAGACTCAACGTATGAATTCACGATGCTTGGTAAGTTTAAATAATCTTGATGATGATTTATAATCTTTTACAAGTGTTTGGAAGACATTAGAATGGATAAAAATTGATTTAAAATATAAAAAATGAGTTTTCCAACTTTCAGGATTCGGACCCTGAGATGAGGCCCGGATCCCGTACGCCTCCCTGGCCGTCACGCAGGGAGGGTCCGTACCCTGAGGATGAGGTCCGGACCCTGAGGGCGGAGGTCCGGACCCTGAGGGCTGAGGTCCGGACCCTGAGGGCTGAGGTCCGGACCCCAGAGTGTTTCGCAGAGCGGGTCCGGACCTTGTTGGCTGCGGTCCGGACAATGAAACGCGAAATTATTTTCGGGTCCGGACCCTGCGATCCAAGATCCGGACCCCGACTCGTCGCAGTTTTGGAAAGTTATTTTTTCAATCCTACTCTGATTCTAATGTCCCCCAAACCTGTAAATAAGATGGTAGATTCCTTAAAATATCTTAGCAATCCTAATTTGGTTCCAAACCTTTCTAAAATCAGTTTTTCAATCCTAGTCAAAATCGGTTTGCTTCCAAACCTTTCTAAAAACAGTTTTTTAATCCTAATCTATTTCGGATTGCTTCTTACCTATAAATAAGATGTAGGGGTGTCTCTAAAACGTGGTTAAGTATAGATTATCTTTTAGAAACCCTAGAAGCTTGTAGGTAACCGTTTTCCTCATCTTCTACATCAAGCTTCTCTCAAATTGATTCATGGTGCCCTAATTTCTAATATTCTTTTAGAATCAATTTGAGAATTGCTTAGAGATTATTCCCACAGATTTTTAATGATATTCTAAGCAATAAACCATCATCAACCTTATTGTTCTTGCTCCGGACGGAGTGCGCTCGTGGATTCGAGTGAGCGTCGTGGATTCGACGTGTTGAAAGCTTCGTGGATTCGAAGTTGGGCGTCTCGTGGATTCGAGGCGTGGCGTCCGTGGATTCGGACGTGGGGCGTGGACAACCCGTTGGTGCGCGTGATCCGCTGATTTGAAGGGAGAGGTTAAGTCCGTGGAGTCGGTAATCACCTTGTAATTCTTTACTCTTAGTGGATTATTTTTTCGCGTGTTGGTCCCGTGGGTTTTTCTCCAAGGTGGAGTTTCCCACGTAAATCTCGGTGTGCTGATTTTATTTTCCGCATTACTTTATCGCATTGAGATTTGTGATTTTTGTTTATACACCTATTCACCCCCTCTAGGTGATTGATATACTCTAGATAGATCCTAGGGCACCCCCTAACTTACAATAAGAGTATAGTAGTCGGACTCTATATATATATATAGATAGTAGAATTACTATGCTATTAAGAATATAGCAGTCCTTGTGCTTCTAACTTCATAACCATCTATCAATTTTGATGGATGATTAGGATAAGAGCAAGCAGAAAAATTAAAAATTAGGTGTCTCAATTTCTTTTCTTATTGAATTTTTTTCAATATATATATATATATATATATATATATATATATATATATATATATATATATATATATATATATATATAATTGAGCTAGAATACTATCGGTAGCAACCGTTGCCACCCATTTGTTTACGATGATGGAGCCTCCAAATCGACGATCGGCACCGTTGAACATGATCTATACCACTTGAAGTATTTGGAAACTAAATTTTAAATTTTTTCAACATCATTGGCCTAATGATCAAAGGGTTGTAAAATTTGTAATTTTAATGGTCGATATGAGGCGTTTTCTCGTTTAACGGCGTAATGATATCCAAATCAATTGAATTTTGATTAATTTTTTTAAAACTATTTAAAACAATATCTATACTCTTGATCTTGATTACAAGGCTCCTATCATCACTTTTTAAAGGATATTCATTTTTAGCCATTCATTTTGTGTCCACTTGATGGACAAGAGAATAATATTGAAAAAGAATAAAATTTGGTTTCTAGATGTTTCAAGTGGTACAGATCATGTTCAACGGTACCGATCGTCGATTTGGAGGCTCTATCATCGAAAACAAATGGATGGCAACGGAGCTCGTTTGCTTCCGATAGCATTCCAGCTCAACTATATATATAGTCCGGCTATGGTGCTTGTAAAAGCACCAAGCACTTGGTGCTTGTAACTTTTCTACCGTTAGATCTACTCATTTGATTATTTCTATCCGTTAGATCATACTATTCAACCAACCACCAACTCAACCCTAGGAGGCTCACATCATCCTAACCGCACGTTTCTTAATTCAAGGGCCGAAAACCTACAAGCACTAATGACTTGATACTTTTAAAAACATAGGAGCTCAATTATATATATATATATATATTGAATTAAGAAATGTACGATTAGAATAATAGTGGTCCCCCTAGGATTGAGTGAATATTTGGTTATATAGTATGATCGAACATGTGGAAATAGTTAAAGGAATAGATTTAACAGCAAAAAACTTACAAACACCAAGTGCACCATAGTCGGACATCATATATATATATATATATATATATATATATATATATATATATATATATATATTTTTTGAAAAGGAGGAAATTAAAATTAAAACGTAAGTTTGTGTGTGAGTCAACCACACCGAAATTCAGTGTATGGTGGACTGCTGATGAATTCCTATTCTCCATCAACGACACGTGTGACAACCTCACAGTTATCTCTAACAGATACTAATGCCTGCATGCCGTCCACCACATTAGTAGCGGACTATTTTATTATAATTTTTATAGTCTCGTCACATAATCGAAAAATTTATTAATACCTATAAAATATATTTTTCAACTTATTTTGATTCAAAATTATTAGATAATTTTGAATACCAAAAAATTATGAGACGTACAATATTTTAGTCCTTTGATTTTAATTTGTTATATTTTCTGAAAAAGTATCACTTAAAATTGTTATACTTGTTATTCTTTCGACAGCCAAAAGTGTAACTTTGGCTGTTCTCCTCTCAAATGCTGACATGTGGGACCCACAAGGGTAGGTCCACGTGTCAGCCTGATAAGCAAAGCTCGTTTCGTTGAAAAACGCTTCGGCTTTGTCA
Source organism: Puya raimondii (assembly GCA_016920855.1). Lineage (NCBI taxonomy): Eukaryota > Viridiplantae > Streptophyta > Magnoliopsida > Poales > Bromeliaceae > Puya > Puya raimondii. Next base: position 36,117,035 of record JABWPP010000049.1, on the reverse strand, counting down.
ACGCGCGCGTCCACGAGAAGCGGAAGCGGACGCGGTTTTTACTGCCACGTCAGCAGAGCGTTTTGCGTTTTGGGTCCACCGCCGGTTCAAAGCCGTTATTAGCAGTTGGTAAAGCACAACTTTTTTTTTTTTCTTTAAAAAAACAAAATGTATGTGAAATAAAAGTAATATATATATATATTTTTTAATTTTTTTATAGAATATATAATAATACCACCAAATTATCTTAATAATTAATAATTAAAAAATTAATAACTCGTACTAAAATGGAGCGAAATAATGAAGAGTAACGTAAGCCCAAATCAAACGCCGGTCGTGGTGGGGCCCACTACGAGGAAATGAACCGCCACGTGTAACGACCACGCTTTATCAAAACGTGTTTTTTTTTTTTTTTTGAAATTCTCTTTTTTATCCCTCAACACTAATTTCCTCAATTCCCATTCGCCCTCGGAAACACCTCCCTCTCCTTTGTCCCGTTTCCACGATCTCGCGATAAAATTGAGGATCAAAATCACCCTTTTCGTGATCTCCATCGACAAATTCGTCGATTCTAATCGAGAATCGGCCTCTTTCTTAGGGTTTCCTCGCTGTGGAATTCGCTTTTGTTCATCGAGGTGGTGAGAATTTCCTTTTTTTAAAAAAAATTACGCAAATGGTTCAAAACCCTAATTTTTAGATTCCGTGCTGTAACAATGTCAAATTTATTGTTTCTTGGAGGCGTTAATTGATCAACTAAACGCTGGAATTGGTTCTAGTTCGGTTATAATTTCACCTCATCTTAATTTTCTAATAAGTTTTTGACAAATTCGCTTTATTTCTCCTTATTTTTATTTTTTTTTGTAAGAGAAATATGTAATTTTGTGTTGCTCAAGCTCTTATAACTTCATGATTCTGAGTATAAAGTTTTTTATTAATTTTATATATAGATTTGCTTTGATTTTTCAATTTTTTTTCTGTTTCTTTGTTCAGAACCAACATAAAAGGAATCAATTCACATATACAAGAAGAAGAAGGGAAAAAAAAAAAGGGAAAAAAAAAAACCATCCCCATCTCTATTGATTGGGGATGGAGCAATTCCGGCAAATCGGAGAAGCCCTTGGGAGCATCAGAGCGTTAATGGTGTTCCGCGAAGAGCTCCGGATCAACCGGCGGCAATGCGCCCTGCTAGTCGACGCCTTCCTCCTCGCCTTCGAGGTTATCGCCGGCGAAATTCGCGCCCACCTGCTGTTCGACGAAAAGTTCGCAAAGTGGAAGGCCTTAGAACACCCGCTCCGCGAATTGCACCGGATCTTCCGCGAGGGCGAGCAGTACGTCCGCCACTGCCTCGAGCCCCGCGACTGGTGGGCCAAGGCCGTCGCGCTAAACCAGAGCGGCGACTGCGTCGAATTCCACCTCCACAACCTACTGTGGTGCGTTCCGGTGGTTCTCGAGGCCGTCGAGAGCGTCGGCGAGATTACGGGTTGCAACCAAGAGGAGATCGGAAAGAAGAGGCTTCTTTTCTCGAAGAAGTATGAGAAGGAATGGATGGACCCAAAACTCTTCCGGCTCAAGTACGGAAAGACTTATATGGTTTCTGAAGAATTTTGCGCGAGATTGGACTCGGCGTGGAAGGAGGACAAATGGGTTCTCTCTCAGATGATAGATGAGAAGAGAAGCTCGGGGTTGCGGACGAAGCAAGAGAACCGGCTCGCGGAGATCCTCCTCGGCCCGAAGGGGAAGCTCCACCCTGCTTCGGTCTTTACGAGTGACTACCAAGTGAGGAGGAAATTCGGCTCAATAGGCCAATTCAAGGAGGTCCAGTGGATGGGGGAGAGTTTCGCAGTAAAACACGTAATCGGGGATATCGAGCCGCTAACTAACGAGATCGCCCTCTTATCCTCGATCAATCATCCGAATGTTATTCACTACATGTATTCGTTTTATGACGAGGAGAAGAAAGAGTGCTTCCTTGTTATGGAGCTGATGAGCAAGGATCTCTCCAATCACATCAAGGAGATATGCTGCCCGAGGAGAAGGATCCCCTTTCCGTTGCTCGTGGCCGTCGATATTATGCTTCAGATAGCGCGAGGAATGGAGTACTTGCACTCGAGGAAGATTTACCACGGAGATTTGAACCCGTCGAACGTTTTAGTTAAGGCGAGGAGTTCTTCTCCTGACGGGTACTTACATGTGAAAGTTGCGGGCTTTGCGCTATCGCCGATGAAGAACGCCACCAAAGTAGCAACAAACCAAGGGGCGAATGCAAACCCGTGCATTTGGTACGCCCCGGAAGTCCTCGAGCAAGAGCAGGCGGGCGAGGGAAACGGGTGGAAGTGCACGGAGAAGGGGGATGTGTACAGCTTTTCGATGATATGCTTTGAGCTCTTGACGGGGAAAATCCCCTTCGAGGACAACCATCTCCAAGGGGATAAGATGAGCAAGAACATAAGGGTGGGCGAGCGACCGTTGTTCCCGTCCCAAACTCCGAAGTATCTGACTAGCTTAACGAAGAAATGCTGGCACGCCGATCCAGCCCAGCGCCCGACCTTCTCTTCGATTTGTAGGGTTCTTCGATACGTCAAGAGGTTCTTGATCATGAATCCTGATCACGGCCAGGCGGATTCACTGGCGCCGCCGGTGGACTACTTTGATCTCGAGATGAGCCTTTCGAAGAGATTCGCAAGCTGGCAGAGGAAAGAGGCCCCTAGGGTGTCAGAGATCCCCTTTCAGATGTTTGCTTACAGGGTTTTGGAAAGAGAGAAAACTAGCGTGAATGTTAAGGACAAGAGTTCGGAGTCGGGGAGCGAGGGGGCATCGGTTTATGGAGACGAGAATGGGTTTGGCGCGATCCTGCATGATGATGCAGTGTCCATATCCAATGGCTCTGCGAAGTCTTTGCCTCATATTGGTTCTGACAACAACAAGAAAATATCGGCGAAGAAGGTGGATGGAAAGACCAACAAGCTGACAGGTAATTCTATCGATCTTTTTTGCTTCCATTTGCTATGTTAGTAGTTTGATTGAATTTGGTAATAATATATTCTGCTCTTAGAGGAATCCGATGTTAGCAATGCACAAAGGCCTCTGAACAAGGGTTAGCTCCGCAGATACCTTGCATGCTAGTACTAGGGAAAATGTTTCACCATTCGACATAGATAATGTAAAATCATAATTTGCCATGCACAGTGAGGGAGATCGTCAGATTGCGAGACCAATTGATCTTTGTCTTCCTTCCTGTTAGATAGTTATGTTTTAATTGTACTTCTGAAGCAAAGATTATGTTTGTCGAGTATCTAGTACCTCCATTGATTTTGTTGTTTTTGCTTATAAATGTCTCTGCATATCATCGGTTACTGTCGGTTCATTAGTGTTCAATCTGGACTACCAAACCCTCCGAATTAAGACCAATCACTTTCCAGCAATGACAAAGATGAAACAGATGAAGTCCAATCTGTACACATTTCAACTTTTTGATCCTTGTTTACATCCTCAGTTTTCCCAGGCGTGCAACAAAAGGCGAGAACAGTGAAACCTCCACAGCTAACATCGAGGCGCAGCCTAAGGATGAACTTCGACAGTCAGCTACAACAAATGGTGATGAGCCCAGGAAGGCGGAGAACATCTGGCCACGCCTCGGACTCGGAGCTAACATAAATCTTTACAAGCTCGAAGTTCGATCAGAGTGCTCATTCAACAAGCAGCGCACGTGCCTGCATACTCCTAATGCTAGATTTCTTTCCTGCAGAGCCTCGCATCTTTGTGGTGGTTTCCGTTTAAGGCGACATTCCGAGCAATATTACTGCGGAGGGTTCTGTTTTCTCTTTTTTGCAGATAAAGGATATTATATTAGACATCTTCTTGACGTTTCTTTCACACTTTTTGAGCCCTCCCTGTAATTGCTGCCGCAAATAGTGTACAAAACTTGAAGATAAGAAGCACCATCGTAGTTGTATGTTCTACTGCAGCATTTGTAATACTTTTTATTCTGATTTGAAATAGTTTCTTTCTTGATCACCAATGTATAAACCTGATTATTGCTTGTCTTTAGTAAGAAAGTAGAGGCCACTCAGTTTCAGTCTCTACGAGTAGTACCGATACATGACGAAATGGAACTCTGTAAATGACCCAGGTTTTTGCGCATGTTCACACGAATTACGTGTTCTGAGAATTGGGCAATTAATGTCTTAGCGGAACGTTCACCAGTGCTTCGAAATTAGTTCATACGATCGATCACCAGTGCTTCGAAATTAGTTCATACGATCGATCGGTAGACGCTCTCAATTACCCAAACAAACATTCTCAATCATACCTTACAACTGATATGACCTGTCAAATATTAGCATCAGAAACAGATAATACAGGTAATGTAAAAGACCGATTAGCCATACTAATGCATCGCAACAAATACATGTAACTCGACATCACAAAAACAGGTATTAGATGTTTGTGTACAAACAACACATAACATACGTCGCATATACGAGTGCCTTTAGGTCTGTAGATTTTACATATAATCATGCACAAGGTTTTGCGGGAGGAGAAATAAATAATAATAAATGTGTTCTTCGAAAACTTATTCACCGAAATTGTCGCATAAAACAAAAGCATGACATGTTGTACTTACGATTCAATCAATTGTTAGAACACGGAAACAACTTGAGGGATGGCAAATCATTTAAATACAAAACTAGCAAGAATGCTAGGATTCCACGACTAAACAGGAAAGTGAAGTTGCAGAGTGCGAGTACAATGCACCGTGCGATCTTAAATACGACACCCAATAATAGGTGAGTTTAGATAACTACAGAAATTCGCCTCCCTGCGGTACAGCCGATTTATTTCTTCTACAGTTCGAGGTGGAAATTTTCCAGCTGTAAATTGAAAAGTAATTTAAAGTATCAACATAGGCTGAGAGACCTTATGCTGCTCCTACCTGCAAAAATGGCAATCAAAGTCCCGACAAGCACAGCTCTCGAATTTGGCCTGCTTTGCCCCTTCAGTCCGATATTCTCATTTCGACTCCAAGGATATCCTTCACAACCTCATACGTCACAAAGGCAATCGCAATGGATGGTACCACCTGAAATAGCAACAAATCAAAAGTTGTGAAATAGCACTAGAACATAGTATGCATTACCGTGTTGATTACTCAAGGCGGTAAATTGCACCAGGGTCCAGGGATTGCCGACCTTTTCGCGAGGTTTCAGTTTGGTCCCCAGCTTTTCAATTAGTCAGAATTTGATTCCTAACCTTTGCTTTTGTTTTATAACATCCACTGAAAGGATGCAATTGCAACAAAATGCAAAGATTAGGGAGCCCAATCATAACAGTTGAAAGGTTCAGAACTAAACTGAAACTATGATGGTGATTGGTGAAGACCCCTGGTGCAATTTACCCTCATCCAAATCCTAATGATTATGACACATATTAAGATGCCTCTCATAATGCCAGAACAACGTAAAAATAGAATACCTTTACTGAATTGGGAACAAGGCCCTTGTATAATGCACCGAAACCTTCGTAACGGACTGTTTTCCTGAAAGCGTCCACCATCCCAGTGTATTCAAGCGGTTCTTTGCTCCTGCCTTCAGCTGTGATGATAGAAGCAGCATCCTTCCAGCCCACCATCTGCATTCTTCGCCTGATGACATCGAGAGGGTAGGCAACAGTCTGTCCCACAGTTCCAGCAGCGGCTCCACATGCGAGCCTCGTCACCACGCTCAGATCCGAGTCTTCACCAACAAGGCCAAATGACTTGGACTTGACTAACCAGTCTTTTAAAGATTCATACACAGCAAAGTTGAGACCAACATACGGAATCTGTAAGGAGGTGTAAGTTCCAAAACATGCACGATATCAGATGGGTAGAATAACGGGGCTTCAATTTCCCTAGTGAAAATTTGGATTGCTAGACTCTCTCTTAATAGCAAGAGCAAGTGGCATCAAAGTTCACATTTTTCTTTTAGACCTTGGTATCAGTTTGGGAAAGAAAAGAGAAATGTGAATTTAAGTATATGTCACTAAATAAGTTTTTAATTAACTAATGTTTATGAATTCATACAGAGGAAAGTAACTTACAACTCCAATAACAGAAGGAAGCCAGCCTTTGTACAGAGCACGAAAGCCTTCTTCCCGGTAGACTGTGCCTAACGCGTGAAACATTCCTCGGTACTGATAGGGGGATTTCTCAGTCTGCATAGGAGTATTGATTGGAAATATTATCACAAATGTGTAAAAATACAGAAATTACAGCACCTGCTTGCTTCAGTGACTGAACTTAGCAAAGGTACTATACTGAGTGAAAGCAATCCATCAAGAAAAACTTAAACGGAACCTGCACTGTAATCCTTCCTCGAACCATGTCCATGGGGTAAGTAGCAGACATAGCAATGATTCCAGCACATGCTCCAGCTCCAAGTCGCAACACAGGAGTCAGTTGAGCATCTTCTGCAGGAATGTCAAAAGAAAGACGAGAAAAAAGGTCAGATCTCAATCAGATAACAGGAATGAAATTAACCGCCTGCATAGATGTGGTGAACTCAAGAAGTCTATTTATGCTATCTATAATAGTGAACTGACTTGTATTATGCAACTAAATAACGGTCCCTGGCAAATGTTGAAGGGGAGTGCACAAGGAAATAGCATACAAAAGAAAATCTCACTAACCGAGTCAAAGTAGCAGAACAAAAGAAAAAGAGCAACTATTTGCATAAAAGCACAATTGATTTGCAAGGTATGGGTACTCATCCCCTCTATATGAAGGTGCGAGCACTTGAACTTAGACTTTAATGTGTTGTTCGGGTGTTTTCTATATCAGAATCAATTCAATTGCACGTAACAGATTGGCAGCTTAGGTGACACCAGTATATATTGGGTCATCCACATGCAACCAACATCCTTTTTTTTTTTTTTAAGAGCATTAATAAGATCCACAGATCTTGCCTATGAAAATGCAATTTGGAACAACAAAAGAATAACGTCCCCACAGCACATCCATATAGCTTCATGAGCTAAAGTTGCATAGCATTGATTTTAACATTGATAACCAAAACAAATCAAAAGGCATATAAATAACAATATACTTTAGATAAACTCCTGAGTTCTGATAAAGGAATTGCTCTCCTCTCTTTGTAACAACCAAAACCTACTTTTCAAATTATAAAGCTAGTCAAACATTAATTGATCAGAAAATATATTTTAAAAGGATCAACAGCTTCATGCAAGAATATGTGCTTGTGTAACATCAAGCAAACAGATACACATACAAATGTTTACACATTGACTGTGTGCATAACTATGCTACATGTAGCATTAAGTTTCTTGATATTGGAGAACAGAGATATTGGAGAAAGATCATACCATCCCCAGAATGCCGCCGATAGAGCCACAAAATTCCACTGTCACAAAAGGCATATATTAGTAACAAGGAAATAAATATGTACAACTGCATATAACTTCAAATCTTCCAGGATATGAAAGAGATGGACTCGATGTTTTCAGACAAGCACACTCCGGGATCTGAAAGCAAGCGATGGACTCAACATTTTCAGACAAGTACAATTTGACTTACTATCTATTATAAAATATACATTCACACTAACAACAAGACATACCCTATTAAAAGCAAAGATATGTAAACCAGTAGTTTATTGTGATGCATAGACAATATGTTGATATCTTGATGAATATGTTAGCATAGGAAGAAACATCATAGAGTAGTGTTTCACTTTAATCACGGGCTGGGAATGCTTCAGATGCATAAATCAGAAATAAAGAAGCCCCTAAAAATGAATTGTGCCGTGCGCAACCCACCTTGAAGCTTGCTCATAACTAAAGAACTTGACTGCTGAGTTTGGAACTATTCTCGCACAATTAGTACCATTGCCTTTGAAAAGTCCACGAAAGCCCTCAGTTTTCCATATATATTTGAGCCCTTGGATTGTTCCATTATACTTGATATTGTGAGGATTTTGGACCTGCATAAAGCAACATGAAGCAGTTGAAATGTGGAATTGATGAAGATATCAGCTGAAACTCAACTACACTTACACAGACATTTCCAACAATGAAGATGTTATCTACAAGCCAGAATAAAATATATGAGAAAAAAGTCCAACTTAGGGAATTATTAAAAAAAAAAACATTTCAAGATTAAAACTTAATGTACAGATAGATTAATCCAGTTACGACAGTGTGTAGCAATTATAACCTCAAGAAACAAGAGTTATAAGGAAACTTCACCTGAAGCAAGATTTTCAAGCGTTCAAGTGGAGCAACAGCAGTTCGCGATCTGCATGAAAAATCACATAGCATGGGATAAAATGAGTTTGAAATGCTGAAAAGAGACAAACTTATTATAATGCACAAATGTAAAAGGCATCTTGGAGCAATGCTCATTTATAGCAGCAGACCCCTTGGTGCAGAAATTTGCATCCTTTTATCAGCCAAACCAGAAACTTTTTGCTTGCTTCAATTTTTCAGACTTATTATCAGCATGACCAACAATATACTTACCTATATACCTTAAGCATAACTAAATCTTCACAATGCCATCTGTAATTTAAGCAGTTTTGCCATGCGAAGTCAGTAGTATGTACACAAATCTTTTCGTGTTATAAGAGGCGTACAAATGCGGTTACGGAAATTGTACAGCATTTAATAATGATTTGATGAATCGTATATGCCAAACAGTTATTACAACACTTCAGTCACTTCATAAGGCTTCATCCATTGCTGGTTGTGCATAAAAGTTGCCGATACCATAATCCAGGACAAATTTTCATGCAATAACCTAGAAGACCAAAAATCTACAAAGCACCCCTTAGGATAGAACACCCTACGGTCATAAGAAGTGGCAATTAAGTGAGATATATCTTCATGAAGGATGAAAGATTATTTTGCTTTCGCCTAAAAAAAAGGGGGAAAAAAAGAAAGCAAAAGAAGATTAAAAGCTGAAGGAATCAAGATAGGTCCAACTTTCTTTTTAACTCTTACGATATTGGTCAAGGAAGAAAAGTTAAAGATGACATCTACCCACACTATTATATCATATTTCTCAACAGATTGAAAGAATGGTGAATCATCTATAATCAGCTATCTTTCAGTAATAAATTTTATGCTCAACCACTTCGGCATTCCTCCTTCCTTCCTTTCATTCTAAAGGTGGGCCAAGTACTAACAGGAATGAAGTGTTAATCTACTGTATCAATCAGTCCCATAAAAAACAAATTAGGATGGAGATGCCGGCTTAAATTAATTATTAGAATCTTAACATTATGAGATGTAATTATCATCTCAAACCCCCTTATAAGTAGATCTATAGTAGCAGCCATTTGATAAGGCAAAGATTTTACTTAAAAAGACTCCACTTGCTATATGTTATTCAACAAATCAACTACAGGTCAAATGCTGCTATCACGAAAACAAATACATTTATCAGGTTCTACCTAATGCGTCACCGTGACAGACCCCACAAATTATACAAAAAACAGCAATTTAAATGAAGGCAGTTGGCAAAATAAGAACATGACATCAACTTAGAATAACAAAGCCAAATGCCTTACTCCTCGATTGAATTTTTTTTTCCCTCTTTTTCCTTTTTTTTTTGACATAGTCAATTGTCAGACGAAATACAGAACTAATTTAACCAAATATTCAAATATATTATATAGCGACACCAACATTTCTTAACATAACATGTTGTTTTTTTTCTAGTAATAAACATCATGATTGTAGTTAGGGTTTAAGGGGGCCGAATCGAGCCGAATCTTACACTCGCGGCAAAAAAAAAAAAACTATCATTCTGAACAAACACAATTAAAAGTCCCAAATTTCCACCCCCCCAACAACCCACACACACATAAAAACAAAAACAAAAAAAAATCAATTCCACCTGAACTAGATAGGTCTTCATGATGAAGATAGGTCTAAAGATAAACATAAAAATGTACAGTACTCCTCTGAACTGCACCGCATTCTGAAACAAGTACATGAGCTTCCAAAGTTTTAGTTTTGCTATCTAACCTTACAATGCTTTTGAATAGATACCCCAAATTCATAAATTTTTCATTTTACTGCCTAAACTTAGCTGTATTCATAAGATTTTCGCCAGATATTTCATCAAGTAATAAAACATTGTCCTCAGATTAAAGTATATTCCATCAAAATTTTATAAATCAGGTAACCACGTCGAAAACACAGTGAGGTTAGATAGTAGAAAACAAAATTTTTGAAATTTACATATCTATTTCTAAATTTGCTACGCTTCAGATAAGTAACAACTAACAAGTGCTATATATTTTCATCAAAGATAAACTGATCGAGTAATCGGAAAAGATCTAAGAGGGAGAGAGATCTAGGAGCTCACACTCCGCCTGCGACGCCACCGGCGACGAGGGACTTGCCGATGCTGAGGATCGCGTGGCCGGGGGCCTTGACCCCCTCCCTGGCGAGCTTCGCCTCCTCCGCCAGGCTCACGATCGTCGTCACCGCCGACTCCCCCGTGCTCTTCCCCACCACATCCTCCGACGCCATCCCAAAAACCCTAGTAATCCCCCCTCCCCACTCCCCCACCTACACAAGGGTCCCAAATGAGACGACGACGAAGCAGCAGAGATCCTCTTCCCCGACCCCGGCGGCGGCGGCGGCGGCGGAGGGATCAGATCACGGCGAGCTCGCTATGGCGGCGAGGGAGGGGGGAAGAGAGAGAGAGAGAGAGAGAGTGGGGGAGTTAGGGGTTTTGGTGGGTGCGGCGATCGAGTTCGTTGCAGGGCTTTTATATACACAGGAGTGGTGAAGGAGAAATTTCGGGGCGAAGTTTTTTTTTTTTTTTTTGGTGTGCGTGTGCGTGTGTCAGTGTGTGTGTGTGTGTGTGTGTGTGTGTGTGGAAGGTTTGGGATAAACCTTTTTGTGGAAATGGGAAACGTGGATCGGATTGGAGGATGGCTCTGAGCGAAATTACTAAAACACCCCCAGAAAGTAATTATAAATGGTTTTTTTTTTTGCCATTAGCCCCAAAAAAATATATATATTCACAAATAGTCTCACAAAATTTATATTTGCAAGATTGATCCTATCTCCGCCACGCAAGCGCCACGCGAGCGTTACTTGAGAGATATACTAGATTAAGTTGAACACGGTGAATCATTCACCGTGTTTGAACACGATGAATGGTTCACCGTGTTCTTCCTAAATCATAATCCTTAAATATTACGTAATACCCTAAACCATAAACCCCAAATATTACGTAGTTCTTTCTAAACCCTAAACCCCAAATATTACGTAATTCTTTCTAAACCCTAAACTCTTAATATTACGTAATATCCTAAACCCTAAACCCCAAATATTACGTAGTTCTTCCTACACCCTAAACCTCAAATATTACGTAGTTCTTCCTAAACCCCAAATATTACGTAATATTCTAAACCCTAAACCCCAAATATTACGTAGTTCTTTCTAAACCCTAAACCCAAATATTACGTAAAACTCTAAACCCTAAATATTACGTAATACCCTAAACCCCAAATATTACGTAATATTTGGAATTTAGGATTTAGAAAAAATACGGTGAACCATTCACCATGTCCAAACACGGTGAATGATTTACCGTGTTCAACTTAATCCACCCTGCTGCTCACGCTCGCGTGGCGTTTGCGTGGCAGGAATAGGACCAATTTTATAAATATAAATTTTATAGAATTATTTATAGAAAAAAAATTTGTAAGAAGCTAAATGCGAAAAAAGTCCAATTATAAATAAAAAATTATTATTCCGCCGGAAAGGTTTAAATTCTAATTAAATACAAACGTATCTCCTCTGGTAATAACAACTACATATTTTATTTAAAAAAATGTTGTATTTACGGCCATTTTGTAAGGTTTATAAAATGGATGACACTTTTATTAGTGGATGAGAGTTTGTTGTACTAGAGATGTGTGGATAAGTAGCGAAAATAAAATTTATTAGTTTCTCACTCTATTAGAGACAAATGCTTTTAAATTAGAACATTTATTAGTATTCTAAAATATTTTGCTTTCTAGAGTGAAGTTAGACCACAGTAGGCGTTGTATATGAAATGCATAAAGAGTTTTTGTATGAGAAAAAATATCTTTTTAACTTTTGTAAAAAATTGCGGGTTTTATTTTTGTCATAGGCGCAAAGTATTTTTAAAATTTCGGACAAAATTATCTCTCTCGCAGTGCAAGGAGGCTGAAAATGGGGAGCTAGTGACACTCACAGCATGCACTATATCTGGTCGAGTACATAGCATAGCGTACACAATTTTTTTTTGCTTTATGTTGCTACTCAGTCGTCGGCATTTGAAAAGAAAGTAAGGGGAATATTGGCCTCTTTCCCGTTCGTCATGATTGATGAAGGAGAGAGAGATTTGTTCTGCCCCTCAGAAAAGAAAAAATGGTATGTTGAATGTAAAATATTAAAACATCATTCTCGTACCTAATGAAGAGCTATATTTTAATATTTTATATTCAACAGATCAATTTATTTTTTCCTTCACTGTTGACAACGTCTGCAGAATGATGAGAAGAGGGAGTCTTCCTCTCTACCTCCGATGAATTTGGTGTTGATTTGTAAAGGAGGAGATTCTCCCTCTTCTTCTTCTGAAGAGTATTATTTTTTTTTTCTCACTTTTAAATTTTTTTTAAAAAATAAATTTGTAATATAACTAATCATAACGAAAAGAGAACAATTTATTTTTCACTGCACTCCTAGAATTTCGCTTTACAAAATATATAAAATAGGAGTGGAACCATCTAAAATAAAAAAAAATAATCCACTAAAAAATGTTTTGAGATGCTCCACCCACTATCCTATAAGAAGAAAACAAGCTAGAGTGTAACACATTAACTAAGCAAAAAAGTTATAATTTGCAAAATGAACTACTTATCTCCTCCATACTCAATCACCATGGTACATTAGTTAACACCTATTATTATTATAGAATATATAAAGAGGTTAGAATGTGACCACGGGAATCTAATTGGTTTATGCACGCGATATGATTCAGATTCGAAAACGCACTCAAATGTGTAGATGAATGGATGAAAATTTGCTGACATATAGTTTTCAAATATTAGGTCACAAACAAGTTGAACTTTAAACTTAGCCCCCACCACATGTACTCAGTAAGGGAAAAGAGATGGGCCAAAGCAATAATACCAAAGTGGTGGTTAGATCTAGTTCTCATGCTTTTGCCCTTTCATTAGGAGAAAAGTTATTTTTATCCTTACCAACCAAGAAAGGACTCCTCCCAAACAAATAGAGCACAACAAGTTTAACTTGTTCATCATGGATGATAGATGAGGTTTTCATGTAATTAATCAACGTTTGCTCTTAAACAGTTAGCAGAGATATTCATCTTTAATAGATACTTATAAATCTGTAAGTGTTTACTTTAGTGCCTTACGATGGCAAGAACTCTCGGCTCTATTTGGGTGTCGCAATAAATTATTGTGATGTATAGAGAACTTTATGATTGCAATTTAAATGTATGATTTTATTCCACATGATCATTCTAATCTTGATCTTAAGATCATAGTATATTCCACTTACAAAATTCATCGAATATATTTTTGAGAAAGAAAAATGCTACCTATACACGCCGTTTGAAGTGTATATCTTATGGCGTATTCTCATCAGTTATATCGAGATGATCGATGGAAAAACTTCAACCATTGAATGAGTAGGGCGTAAGATTTATACTCATTTTGAAATATATATAAGTATCATTGCTCATATATTTAGATATGCCTAGATATCATCCTATTTAGCAATAAATCAAGTAGACAGATCGAGTGGCACCAAAGTAAGATAAATCATAGAGTTTAAGGCCCCATGTGGTAGTACAGATAAATTCGTATTATGTATAGTGAGAAAGCACGATAACAAAAAAAAATCTACTTATTTTTATAAATAATATTACGTTGTACATATTGCAATCAGTCGGTTAAGATATAATATCTATATTCACCCAAAAATAAAAAAATAAAAAATAAAAAGTCATATGAGTAGAAGATCCCTACATTGCCAAGTAGGCTTTGACTTTTGACCGTTTGGATTTGTAATTTGAATATGCACACGTGAGGGACAGTTGCGGATAGAGTTTTTTTTCTTTTTTTGTTGAATTTTTTTTTAATTCAAAAGGACCAAAACCTACTGCAAATAAGCCACGTAGGATTAAGGCTTGGATAAGCCATGTGCGACTTTACTGTTTGAATTACATTACATTAGTTCACCAAAAAAACAGGATAGTAACAATAAATTCGGCAAATAATAATAATAATAATAATAAAATAAAAGTTTTAATATGGTATATTTTTAATTCTACTACAAATCAGAGTTTTTAAAAATAAAAAGTATAGTTTCAAATTAGAGTTTCTGATTTTTGCTCGTGGTGAGTCCATTTCAACTTTTGATACAATATAATTTTACATTAGAAGATTCCGGCTTCTTCTTTTTGAGCAGAGAAGTTATTTTCGAAGCCAAAATAAATGAGCCAACATGCGCCGTATTACGTGGACATACAATTGAGCGTAAACCGTCCCGGCCCATTTCTTAAAAGCCTATGCCCAATCCGAGAAGACACAGTTAATTAGCAGCCCACCATAAAATTCGTAGGTTAAAGTCGGCAATCGTAAGTGTGTCGTCGACGATTTTAGAAATTACTATTAGGTTCGCTCATCGCACCCTCATGGAGTCGGCGAAACTGGTAGTTTCGTCACCGACTCCCTTTTACACGCACCTGGTTCTACGACTTTAGGGTTTTGATTGGGGCCGAAAACAAGTCGGGTCTTATGGTCTCTGGGGTAAATGGTCTAGTTACTTTAAAATCAAACTATTCTTCTATCTGTTTGGCCTTGCTTTTGCGGCGACCCATACAAAAATCTCTTGAGTTCGAAGCTCCTATACTACTCGTGGTGTTGACCAACACTGTTATACTATAAGTCGGCACCAAAAGGATCTCACATATCCCAGATGTGATAAAAGTATAAAAGCGGTTGTATTTGGGGGGAAAAAAAAGAATTAATAATGATAAACGAAATATAGCCTAACTTATAAATCATTTTAGCATCAAGATTTTTAGAATATGAATGCATTGGCATAGAGATGTGTTTATAGATTATGCATATATATATCTATCAAAGTGACAAATAAATGAACGGGCCCCTGTTCATTATTATTTTCAATTAATACATTTGATCATATAATTCTTTTTTGCTGCAAAAAAAAAAAAAAAGGCAGAAAAATCCGCATCTCTCCTCTTTATATCTCTCATTTCACCCCTTTTTTATTTTTTCTCTTCAACAAAGATATATATATATACACACATGCCTCCCTTTTAGATTCTTAACAAAGTTATTATACATGTATTGGCTCAAAGTACATGTAAGATGATCAAAGTGGCAAAGACTAAACCTCTTATAATCTCCTCCAGAAAACAATGGCTTTGAAAACAGCGCACAATCGCGCCTTACTCATCTTCCTCTTCTCCTCCTCTTGCTTCTCCTTCCGCGCGACAACCATCAACTTCCTTCTCCTCGCGCTCTCGCTAAACTCTCCCAGCGACCGACCTGCAAACTTTGCACCAGAGCCCTCCGAGAACGACGGCAATGCTACGACGTGGCGGTCGATGAGGCTACAAAGAGAGGCAAGCTCATAGGAGTCATATAAAGGGCTCCCACAATCCCATATTGAGAGCCTAACCTCTTCTTCTTCTTTGTTATTTTGGTGCCTCTCCATGTATCCAATAAAGAGATGGTTCAAACCATATGTGTTGTGTTCCTCATCTATAAATTAAGGAGATGTTTGATTTGGTTAAGTGTGGGGACAGTGACAGGTGCATTCATTAAATAAATGATAAAATTGTTGTCAATGTTTCTTGAATTGGTGTGACTACAATTGTTGTAACCTCTTGATGTTCATTATACCCTACCTGGTTTGTTCAACCACACAACTAATGCTTTTTGGTTGTAGATGTTGCAAAGGAAATGGTACATTGAAACAGCATTAACTTCTCGCTAAATCATAGTTGATCACCTAAATTTTTGAATTTTATGACTATAAATTCCTCACCTATCCCCTAAATTTAATTTCCGGTCGATTTTCTTTAGTAGAGTTTGTCATGTGATTGTCACGTATAAGTTTTCAAATTTTAATCCTCTTCTTCTGAATCTCTAGATGAAATTCGGAACGCTTGATTGCTAATAGGTAGTAGATTAGATGATCGCGTTGTTTATATTTTGTGAAATGCGAAACAAAAGTTTAGGTAGTAATATGCAATTAAGTGGCTAAAAGAGTTCATGGGGTACCGATATATTTGAAAGGGGACCGGCCGTGAGATTACCGAGTACACCTCAAACCCACACAGCACACGAGCGCAGCGGAAACATGATCTTTCGTAGACGTAAGAGACGTGAACGATCGTGGAAAAATAAGTACGAGAATAATAAAGCAATAAAGAAAAATAAGAGAACACAAGATTTACGTGGTTCGGCCAACCATGAGTCGACCTACGTCCACGGGCAAGACCACCTCAATGCGCTCTTCGATTAATTCACGGTACAAAAGTACAAAGGAGTAAGATTGGATTACAAGAAACGCTCTCTCAGAAGCTCTCTACGTTTTCCTCTCAATTAGGGTATTTTTCAATGAAGCTCATACAAGAAACCTCCAACAATGAGGCTCTAAACTCTAAAGATTAATTACAAGAGTTTATATAACCCTAAAATTCTAATTCTAGTAGGAAACGATCTCCGCCTTCCATCCGAGTCCGATTCACATCTAGCAGTCGATATCCTCTTAGGAATCCTCCTTAAAGTGATCCTTGACAATCTCTAATCTTTTAGAACAAGATTAGATCCAATTAGAGTCAAACTCTGCATACCGACTCGGAACGTGACTTTACATAATCCAACAATATTTTCCTCGATTAATAACAAAAATCTGTGATACATCAAAAGAACGTGGTGATTTAGAACCTTAATCTTAAAGATTACCGATAAATCAACTACTTTTGGTTGCTATACTTTATAGTTCTTCTGTACAGAGGGGAGGTTCTAGAGAAAAATAACATAAAATTTAAATATATATTTTTTCATGGAACAAGCAAAATTATAATCCTAGCACGAAATGCTGGTTTATGAAGAAATAGAGAGTATTCTAATGAGTAGAAGCATGAGCTCATGGATTGTTTACTCAAAAATTTCGTTTCCCAAAGCTTAAATTGCTAGCGAATGGTGCTTTAATATTTTACATTCAACAAATGGCGTCATAGATTAACTTATATAAATCTTGATAACCAATTTTTATTTTAATTAATCAAAGAAAATTAGTATAACTATAGTGGATTAACTAGAGTAGTACTTTGTGCTTAACCTAAATTGTGTGTGACTTAGTTGAACATATTCATGTGGCCAACTACCATGCCGTCCACCCAAGTAATCTTGTGTTGTCCCTTCTTGTTTGGCCAAGTCTCCCTCTTCATATTTAATAAATTAATGATTATTATTATGCAAGTTTTTTTTTTTTTTTTTTTTTTAATGTCTAAAGACATTTCTCTAGCACCATTATCTTGTAAGATTTAGTAGTTGTTTCATTGGATTTTTGTTTTTTGCTTTTTGTTTTTGTTGTCTTTTGCCTTTTTTGTCTTTTTTTTTTTGTTGCTACATTTGTTGTGAAGCCCAAGCTAAAACCATAGAAAAATATTATATGTACATTTATGTGTCGGTATAAATCTTATCAACCTTCTATCCTGGGGTTCACAAATTCAAATATATTTATACTTTTTTTAAAAAAAAATTTGTTAGAATAAGTAGAAAATATGGATCTTCCAATGAACATACAGATAGCATTGCTTAGAAATATATGTTTTAATAAGAAGACAGAGGTCCATTTTGTTGGCTATTTATTATTGGGTTAAAATAGGTCCAACTTCCTGCCCCGTGACAATAGGCCCAGGAGATAAATAA
Source organism: Puya raimondii (assembly GCA_016920855.1). Lineage (NCBI taxonomy): Eukaryota > Viridiplantae > Streptophyta > Magnoliopsida > Poales > Bromeliaceae > Puya > Puya raimondii. The sequence continues at coordinate 36,099,072 of JABWPP010000049.1, read as the reverse complement.
GTTGAGTTGGGTGAGCCTAATAAGTTGAGTGGGGGTGTGATCCACAAGAGACCCAACGGTAAGAGGCCCAACAATAGACCCAACGTCCAGATAGGTTGAGTCAGGTCGAAGTCCGCGAGCGCTACGACTGAGCCCTTAAGTGCGATGGGTGCGTTTTTTCTATCAGCACGTGCTTTTGGGGTAGTTGGTTAGCGCTTACGATCCTCACATTTGATCTTTTAATTTTTGTTCTCCCGTAGCTGTGGCCATTAGCTAGCCTGTTCGGATTTTTTGTTACACATAAGAAGATCAGCTACATGCAAAAAACAAAGTGTTGTTTTTACTTAATTTTTTTCCTCATCGAGATGATATAACAGTTCAATCAACTGTCAAGTTATCTAATTAATTTAGAAATGTTACTGAAATAACATCCAATTTGGATCCACGCAATTGAATAGTCATATTTCGACAATTTAGTAGCTACGATTAGTTTAATGCATCAATTATAGTAAAAATTAAAGTTTGGCGGTGTAAGCTATGGTAGAACTCAAAAGTCTCACATTTCAATCTAAGATTTTTTTTTAAAAAAAAGCAGTTTTGGTGAAAATTATTAAACCACCTTATGCTTAGAATCCATGGTTTTAACAATAAATAATAAGAAAATAATTAAAGTTGAGAAATGATTCGGTACTTTATTTTATAAAAAATAAAAAAAATCCTAACCGTTGATTGAGTAAGGATAAAACCGTAATTTTATTATGTAGCAGGTTAACAGGTTTTTTAATATGAGGACATTTTAGTAATTAAACTAGAAAACATTATAAGAAAGTTTTCATGAATATTCCAATTAATTGATTATCTTAATTTTATGCATTAATTGTGCATCAATTTAAGCATTAATGAAAGGAAATCTAAAATTCTTCTAATTTAGGCATTAATTTAAATTATAGATATTTAGAAATATTAATGTTTTTAAACATGTTGAGTTTAAAAATTGAAATTGAAATTTAAATAAGAAAATTTTTGCAAAATTATTTTAACGAATTTAATGTTCATAATAATAACGAATTGAACGTATTTAATATGTTATAATATTTTGTATCACTTTAAATTCAACATATGTAATATTATAATTTTAATATTCTTATATATTTTAGAATCAATTTTGTATCACTATTTAAAAAAATTTGTAATGTTAGTAATTGTTTAAATACAACTAGTTTTGACATTATTTTTGTATTATTAATTTAAACATATTTGAATGTGGGTGAATATTTGAGTTCAACATATTTAATATATTTAAAAAAAATTAAATTTTTTCTAATTTAGACTTTAATTGATTAGGAATATTGGGTATAATTCAATTTATTCTTAGAATAGAATTGTATAGGCTAAAAATTTAAATTCAATGTTAATTTTGTATCACTATTTAAATTCAATGTTAATTTTGTATCACTATTTAAATTGAATGTTAATTTTGTATCACTATTTAAATATAGATTATTTATATATTTTATCAAGTTAGTCAATCTAGTTGATTTGATTTATAAAGGTGATTTTGACTTTCACCTTTAAAATTTTTCAACTTTTAGTCGATTTTTAAAATGTCAATCCCTTACATTTTGGTTTGCAATTAGCTTCTTAATTTTTATTATTTATTTTATAAAAAATTAGTATCAATGATTTGAAAATTAAATAAAACAGTTGTTTCGACTGATCAAACTATAATCTATTCTATCAAGTTTCTCAGTTCAATCTACTGAGCTGAATAATAAGAATACTTTAGAACCATTAGATGTAATACAAGTTTTAAAAATTTTATCCCTTAGAGATAATAAAACTTTTACACAAAATTTTAAATGAAAATTTAAAAAAGATTAAAATTATTGGTCAAAAAAATAATTAAGGACTCGAATTCAAATCCAACTACCAATCGCAAAACCTATTTTCAAACTTAACATATTTCGAAAATTCACATCCATACCTACAACTGATCAAAATTTCGAAATCCAAAACTAAACCCAAACACATAGATCTGAACCCGAAACAATAATTTATTTTTATCATATTACAAAATATATTATATTAATTCTAAATTTTTAAAATATAAATTTAAGTATAATATTAAATTTGATATATGATTCGGGTCGGTTTCAAGGTGGGTATAGGCCCAACCCATAATTGGTCTACAAAATATTTTCATATTCTTGTTGAATATTAGTGTAGTCTGTTCAGGCGCAACCCGATTCAATAAAATAAATAACAATAAATTGATAAGTATTTAATATAATAAATGTAATAGTATACATATAATACTATATAATATAAATATATAATATTTTGTAAATAAAAATATAAAAGATGTATAATAATTTCGCGCTCTTTCTTATATATTTAGATATAGATATATGTGAGAGAGAGAGGGAATAGGTGAGTGGTCCAACGTGGACTGCAGCTCATGCGGTCCACGAGCTTATGTGAGAGCTCGTGGACCGCGATGCTTCTAGCACCCTTGAGCCACGGTTTTTACAGTTTTCCTTTCCTGTTTATCTATGGCTAAACAGGATTTAATAATTTAAAATTTTATTCTTATTTCAAAAAAAATTAAGCTCATTTCATTAAAGTATTAGGTATGGAAATAAATTTTAATGCATTATAGTTTCCTAAAATTAAACTCGTTTGCACAATTTAAGTAATTAAACAAAGAAAAAGAAAAATTATCTTTTAAAGCCTTGTCAAATAATTTGAAAATATGTGAATATGTATTTTAAAATTTTAAATTTAATTTAATATTTTGAGTTTAGGTTCTATTTCGATTTAACTTAATACAATTTAATTTAATACAATATATCTATGGCTAAACAGAATTTAATAATTTAATATAATTTAATTTAAAATAATTTAAAATTAATAATTTAAAACAGAGTTACTAATATTGTTTAAATTAAACCTTTGTGGCACAATTTAATACAATTTATTAAATTTTCTCTCTTTATCTATGGCTAAAGAGGAAAGGTAAAGAGAGAAAAAGGAAACACAAAAAGATAAAAAAATTTAAAAAATGATAAAGATAAAATTACTATATTATCCTTATATTAAAAGACTATAATGCCCCTCTGAGAGGTACCTGGTGACCGGTACCTCTCACAAAGTGACCTGCTATTGCAGGTCATAATATATGAAAAATTAAATCGTATCCGTTGATTAGAAATGAATGAACGGTGAGAAAAAATTACAAGCATAGAAGCACTACTCATTAAAGTTTTTGTAAACATATTCATGTATTACAAAAACTCTATCAAATGGATAAGCTGCAACTATTCTGAGTTAGAACTCTCTCTACAAGTAAACACATATATGTTCTTTTTTAATTTGGTATTTAACCAAATAAATTCCATGGCATAACATTGTGACCATTTTATCTGTGATCAATTTTGTTACTCAATAAATCAAATATCCAATGCTTAAACATATGAACTTTAGTTGTGAGTGACTGAGTCATCTAATCATTAACAATTTACCTTCTAATTAAACTTCCACTCCAACCAGTTATTAGGTGTCACAATATGACCAATTCTACATGCTCTTTTGCAATGCTATTTTAAGACCCACACATGCTACAAGCATTTATTTTTGCCACCTAATTAAAAAAAACAATATTTTGCTTGGATTTTATAATTCAATATGAGTTATTATAATGAGTTTGAAAGCTCACCAAAACAGCTGTGCTTTTGAGACTTTGACTTGGTTATTAATATAACTCTTCTTAAATTGGATCTTGCATTTTTTTTTTGACAATTGTTTCATATATATATATATATATATATATATATATATATATATATATATATTTATATACATATATATATGAATGAATGTTTCAAAGCTATGCAATTTATGCCTGTGACACATTCCAATAGTCCATAATCTACATTTGCTATTGGTTAATTGCAAATTTATTTCTTAATGTTTGACTTTTTATTTAAATTGTATTCTTGTAGTTTCCGTTGCGACAGTTTTATCTGTGGAGTTGGTTTTGTATAGTAATTAAGTTGGTCCATTAATCGAAAATAAGACGTCAAATGAAACTTTGATAATGAAATTGAAATTCAGGACAAACTTGAAAGCTAAATTATACTCCATGGCAAATATTTCTTTTAACATATACCGCACTCTGATCAAGAATTTAAAATTTCAATCAAACTTAGGGACTAAATTTACAAATAATCCTTGTGTCAACTCATTCAGTCAAGACCTATATTTTTATAATAAAGTAATTTTCTGAATACGTATGTTGCTTGATATATACATTTCAGTATGTTTCATGTTTAAAATCATGTTTTTAATGATTTTACCAAATTCATGCCTTTTTTTTCATAGGCTCTTTAATTCGTATCGTGTGTGTGTCGGTGGTTTGCATGATTAATAAGTCATTAACATAAATTCATTAACACAAAATGAAATAATCAAACCATCTAAAACTTATGAAAATGTAAAAGTTTATTGTTGTCCTTTCTTTTTCTAGAGGTGTGACACAAAATCAAGAGAATATGCTATTTTTGGGAATATAATAAAGGTATATAACTATAAATTTAAAATTCAGAAATTACTTGAAAAGGTAAACATGCATTAAAAAAATTATTAAAAATTCTCAACATTTTCTAGAAATTCTCTACCAACTTCATCTGCAAAAACAAGAGAAGAGTTCAAAGAAAATTATTATTATTTTTTAAAAAAAAAAGAAAAAAAATCACCTTCCTCTTCCTTTGTTTATACTCTTTCACACCAAACATGCTTCAAACGATCTCCTCTCTCTCTCTCTCTCTCTCTCTCTCTCTCTCTCTCTCTCTTCGCCATTTCCCAATCGCTTCTAAGAACTACTCAGTAGAGAAGCTCAACAATGGCGCACTTGGGTGGAGGAGGAGGCGAAGCTAGGGTTCGAGTGGTGCGTTGCCCTAATTGCGACAAGCTTCTCCCCGAGATCCCCAATTTAGCACTTTATCGTTGCGGGGGTTGCAATGCGGCACTCCAAGGTACGAATCTAGCTTCCGTTTCAGTTGAAAATTGTATTTTGAGAGCAAAGTTGGGATTTTTCCTAGCAAATTTTGAGAACTTTGGTGTTTTGTGCTTCTATTGATGCGCGATGTAAACAGTTTTGTTGGTTTTTACTGCTTTTGATGATACAGCGAAGAAGCCGATTCCGCTGTCGGGATCTTTGCCCCAGAGATCTGGTGAAGGTAATGTCGATTACTTCGGTAATTCGGGTAATTGTTTCGAAAGGAGAAGTGGATTTACAAGGGAGGAAATGGTGATGGTGAATTCAAGGGAAGGTGATTATAGTTACTCTGAATCTGTAGTTGGAGATGAGGATGTAATTAGAGAACCCAAAACTGCAATTTTTGATGCTGTGGGCGATGATTCCGCCTCCGATTTTGACGAATTGGCCAAAGAGAACATAGTGAGGAACCTTTTGAGGAATCATAACTGGGTTGGAACAAGTCGGGTTAACTCTCCCGGCCAAGATCGCGTTGAACTTCTAAGGAAGCTCGATGAGCTGAGAGACCACATTAGTCGATCTTGCGAAATTGCCGATAGGCCGAAAGAGAGGAGGCCGGTAAGTAGAAGAACGGCCTCGTCTTCGTTCGACGATAAAAGCCGTCGAACTAGGTTTCCGGGAGAGCGTTCGCCACTGCATCGCGTTCCCGCGTGGCATTCACATTGTGTAGAAAAGCGTGATATGAGTGTTTCGAATTGTTGTAGCCCTTCGCATTCTCTGAATAGCTTCTCCAGATATGGGGATAGATTTCCAAGGGTGCCGTCTAGCCGAAGAACACGACACAACTGTCGTTATACTCATTTAGATCCAAGTCCCGTCTTTTCTAATCATTATGATAGTTCATATCATCAGAGTGCGGCGTGCTCATGTTTGCATTGCAGCGGCCAACATTTGCTACCACCAAGGCAAGTTCCTCCTAATTACGTCACTAATCAGAGGGCTAGTTATTTCAAAGAAAGGTATGGGCTTTACCCTGTTGATAGATCTTCAGTGCCTGGTTCGGATTATGATGAAAGGTCTACGAATTCGCCCTCACATTCTCACGAGTTGCAAACTAAGAGAAGGGCCGTATTACTTAGGAAGAGACCTGAACGCTCTTTTCGCCCTATAGGCGGCGCTGCTCCTTTCATTGTATGCCATAATTGTTTTGAATTGCTGCAGCTACCGTTGGAAGTTCTCGACATGTCTAAGGGAAAGAATAAGCTGCGTTGCGGATCATGCTCTCAAACTATGATATTCAAGCATGATGGAAAAACATTTAAATTGTTCGATTCCCAACCACCCATGCCAATGAATGAAACTAGTGAAAACTCAAATAGCCTGAATAACCAAACTTTGTGCTATGAAGATATTTTTGATGGAAACCCTACCATCTCCTACTCTGAAGATTATGATAGTCGAGGAGATAATATACATTTAGCTGATTCAGTTTCTCTTACAGCAAGTTACCAAATGACAGAGAGAGAATACGAGTTGAGCTATTCAGCGAAAATGGAGGGCCTCTCCAAATCATCCAGTAGCTGTAAGGATGTGGAGAGCCCAAAGATTAAAAATGATTCAGGATACGAGGAGCTTATTGGTGGAAACCCTATCCATTCCTACTCTGAGTATTATGACAATTCACGAGGTAATATACATTTAGACGATTCAGCTTCTCATACGACAAGATATGAAGCGACCGAGAGAGAATGTGAGGTAAACATGAGCTATTCAGCGAAAATGGAGGGCCTGTGCAAATCAACCAGTAGGCGTAACGATGTGGAGAGCCCAAAGAGTAACAAAGATTCAGGATATGAGGATCATAACGGTGGAAACCCTCTCATCTCCTACTCCGAAGATTATAATAGCCGACAAGATAACATCCATTTAGTGTCTCCTACAACTAGTTCTAAAATGGAAGATAGAGAATGTGGAATAAACATGAGCTATTCAGAGAAAACGGAGGGCCTATCCAAATCATCCGGTCGATCTAGGGATGCGGAGAGCCCAGAGAATGTAACATGTCAAAGAGATTCAGATAGTCACACTGAATTGCCATTTGATGGCCAAATGGCTTCGCGCGCTTCATCCCTCCGTGATTATTCTTGTTATCCATTCACTGGTCAGGAAATTGATGGTTTTGATGAGGAAAGCATGAGTGAAAATTTTGACCACACGAATGCTGCCGACATTAATGATGATTTTAGGCGGCAATCCAATGATGATGTTCGAGTGTCAAGTGAGATGAATTTGTCGGGCAGTGAATATTCACATTCTGGGTTTTCCCAAGATTCTCGTGAATTACGACGAGGAGAAGATCAGCCTTCGATTGATAAGAATGGTGATTCATCTTTTGCTGGTATTTTCAAGAAGCGGTTCAAGGACTTCTCTTTATTCAACCAGTCTGTCGAGAGAAGTAGAACTAAAGTTTCAATTAATGGTCACCCTATTTCTGATCGTTCGCTAAAGAAGGCTGAAAAGAAGGCTGGACCTGTCGATCCTGGTGATTATTGGTGAGTCCTTTCTCCACATAAATTCAGAGTCTACTGATGAGCTTTATATTTTACTGTCGCTAGCTTTTTTATATAGACAACAAATTTTATGCTCCATATATTTTGTCATGGTAAATAAGTACCTTAAGAACTACTGGGCATGTGCTGCTATTTGTCAGTACAAACAGATATAAATTTAAGAATATTTTGACTTCCTTTAGCAATATTCTATTTTTACTATATGATACAGTACCTGCATACCATTAGGAGAATCAGCTACAGTAATTTTTGTAGTTACTATTATTATGCCGAACCTTTAATTTTTTACTTCTAAATTGCTGTTTGGCAAACTTAACAGTAGTCTCTTGCAATTTGGCTTCTTTCTGCTGTTGTTAAAGTTTTGATATAAGAACGACAATATGTATTCTGCATATATTTTATCCTAACACCTTGACAATTGTTGATCATCTAGAATGGCTCATATTTTCGCTTTTTCTGAAATAGGTATGACTACCATGCGGGATTTTGGGGCGTCATGGGGCGCGAATGTCTTGGCATTATTCCTGTAAGTTCACCTTCTTTGAATAATATTTTCCCGGTTCCAGATTAAGCCTTTTGAACTTACAAAATGGTTTAAAACTTGCAGCCCTTTATAAGAGAATTCAATTATCCTATGCCTAGAAACTGCGCTGATGGCGACACTGGAGTCTTTGTAAATGGGAGAGAACTTCATAAAAAAGATTTGGAATTGCTCGTAAAAAGAGGGCTCCCGCCTACTTCTGGGCAATCTTATATTGTTGAGATTTCGGGAAAAATTATTGATGAGGCATCTGGCAAGGAGTTGCGCAGTCTCGGCAAGCTTGCACCAACGTAACTTTCTTGGCAGTTTTCTAGCAGTGTTTCAATGTTTTCTTTTTTCTAGATTCATTTTTCGATAAACTAACTTGTTCACATATCTTTTGCTATACCCTAAATCTCTATCTCCTGTTTAATTAGAGTTGAGAAATTAAAACGTGGACTTGGCATGGAAGTTCCCGAAGAGATGAATTAGCTGACAAAACACTCTCAACGGTGGCTTTCCTTTACTGTTATTCATTCTCATCAAATGTAACCGCAAGAACGACAAACTTCAATGAAGTGGCCGACTGGCGAAGGTGGAAACAGGTAATTTTCATTAATGCCGTCGTATGAATCTTACCTAGTTGTTATAAAAGAACACAAAAATTTCAGTAGTCTCATTGCGTACTATAAATAGTACATTGTCGCTTGGCATCTAATGCATAATTTTTCTGGCAGGCTCGATAATGCTGTTTCCTTTTTGGAACTATGTTTGGAATCTCTATCGATGCGGATAAATGATGGCATATGCGTGCAGTCATATATCATTCAACGTTACCTCTTACGCCGTTCTACAGGTGTATGGTTTAGTTTTTGTAGGTTCTTTCGCTGTTGTTGTATTATTTAAAGAATTGCATCTGATCAGCTTGTAATACCATTCTTTATCTGTTTATCAACTGTGTATATTTCATTTACGATCTCATTGTGATAATTTTATTGCATAGGATTGAGCTGAGAATTGATCATAATGACTACCTCAGATTTTGATGTTGTTAGTACCGAGTTCGGTTTTAAACGAATGATGCTTTGCTTACAGAAAATTTGTTCCAACCTAAATGTTTTTAGTCTGAATCTCATCACCATATTGAACTGGATTTACATGGAGTCTAAAAAGAGAGAATGGTTGGGCCCCACATGTACCTTGCGATTAAGTTATCAGAACTTCTAATAAGCGTGCTCTTAAATTTGAGACTCGTGTCTTCAGCCATAGGCTTATTATATTAGATTCTTAAAGCGACATACTGTTTCGACCCATGCCGAGTATCTATTTGCTATAGCTGAGTTTCTACAAAAGTAAAATTAGAATAAATATGCGAAAAGATACATAAAAAAGTTATTTTAAAAGATAAGCAGAGCTAAAAGGACTGTGCAAATAGCTTAGGATGCTTCACACAAATCCTGTTTAGTGCCAGTGATGCTTGAGCAATCTCATGTGACTACATGTGTATATTGCTGGAGCCTCTATTTTATAAAAAAAACATTCATAATGGACATAGTTCCAATTACCCATTTATTGCTTCTTTTTTTATTTCTCTTTTTTTGGTATCATGTAACTAATTATTGTGGGGAAGCATCCAAATTGAACAGCTTTTGTGAAGCATCCTAAGGAAAAGAGTTTGAACAGGAACATGCTTGAGGAGAAACTACTAAGTACTGACAAAATTAAATCCTGTGATATAAACGCTGGGCTTCGAAAGCGCGCCTTTTGTAAGGCTTTTGGAACACAACAAAAAGCTGAAATAAGCTTTTGAGTCTTAAAAGTTCTTTACTTAATACAAAATTGCACAAAAAACACCACTTGTGCGCTCGCCTGATAAATATTTCATATGATACAACTGGGCTGAAATATTTTTAGAAGTACCAAGTTTATGATGCTTATAACTTTTTTGATTCTCGGATTAAAACTTAACAATGGTGGCTAATGATGGAAACCTCTATTATGCATAATCCAAGAGCCAGAAAGTTGATAGCGCCAAAGATTTGGTGCTTCTAAAAGCACCTGAGCTGAACTCATAATAATACTTAAATTACTGACAATCTCTGGCGCATGTGGCAAAAGGCTTGATGGATGCATGATACTCGAGGTTCGCTAATTTTATTTCTAAAAAAAATGAATGAATCAGATATCATGCTTACCTGTCTCTCTCTCTCAAAAAAAAAAAACATTTAAATTTTAATTAAACTTATTTATCTTGCACAAAAATAAAAAAATATATATTTTTTTTTTTCGAAATCCTTTTGACTTCAAGTTACGTTCTTTCGCTCCACTAATTTACAGTTTCTCCTATGATTCACATCTCACAAAGTAACTAAAAAACATATTCCTACATTATAAATCGTACATAAAAATACTATTCTCTATAAATTATTGCTATATAATTTGTTACAACGAGGCTATTACAGGTATAAGTGAACAACAAAGCAATTAATTAAATTAATGACTCTAATTAATTCGATAATATAACAAGGAGAAGCACACGCGTACACCACACGCGTGCACGGTAAACATCACAGAGAAGTTGCACCAAAGGCTTTAATTTTCCATGGATGGGTGTCTTTTTCGATGGTTCTTTCACTGATGCGCCTCTAATACCTAATAAAAGAAAAGATTAAAATTAAAACAATTTTTCTCAGCAATATTATTTACATGCTATTTATAATAAATATTTCATATAAATGTTTTGCAACAATTATAAAATAATATTGTTATTTTATTTAAGGAAATATTTATAGAAAATTTTCTTTCTCAATGCTACCATTATTAAAAAAATAAAATAAATGGTAGCTATATTATTTACGATATATCTCAAATTAACTCAAATATGTCAATTTTATAGTAAAATAATATTTTTAAAATTATTCTTGTACTTCTATGCAACATGAGACTCCGATTAGATGTGATTATTTTTATATAGAATAATATTTTTAATATTTATATTTTGAATTCAAAATCTTTATTTTGCAGCCATACTAACAAAATAAATAAATTTGGATGCGGATACGGATATAAAGAATGAAAATACGATGGATTTGAATTTCATTATGAATTTTGTCTGTACCCAACCCGAACTTAAATTCATTTTACGTTTTATAATATATATATATATATTATTTGATGTTATATTTAAATTTCTGTTTTAAAAATTTAGATTTAATATAATATATTTTGAAATATAATAAAAAGAAAATAATTATTTCGAGTTCGAATTCGATTTCGAATTTTTAGTTGGGTTCGAATTAGAATATAAATTTTTAAAATTTATAAGATTCGAAATTCGGATTTGATAATCGGATTCGAATTTTTAAAAAGCCGCTCCGAATTGGGGTATCCCTAATCACGGGTGCTCAACAGTGACAGAAAAACCCTCCTCGGACTGGAAAAATTCTAAAATGCAACGAATGCATATGCTGACGTGGCGTTCCAAACCAATCAAATCTTTTCTTTTAGGTATATATGTACCATCATAATTATAAAAAAAATATTTTTATTATATTTTTTTTTTGAAAATGAGAGATATAATTAGCTTATTATTGATGACAGTGTGACACAGTAGACTTCCTCCTCGGACTGGGACAAGGGTGAGTGGTCCACGGCCAGCATGGTGGGCCCGGTTCAAGAAATGTCTCCTACGCGACGTTTTTTTTTTAAAAAAAAAAATCCATCTACACCCAGAGTGTATATTTTACATTCCATAATTCCTAGGACTTAATTTTTTTTATAAAATTTTTAGTATAAAATTTATAAGATAAGTGATTGAATTTTGACTCTTAAAAAAAATTAGACTGTAAAGTTTATACTTATATTATAGGTGTACATATAACGTTATTCTATTATTTTTTATTTAAAATTAATTTTAATTTGTCTCTTTACAGTATAATGCATTTTCCCGTATCTTAAAAAGTTATAGTAAACTATCAAGTTATTTTATTTTTATTTCAACTAAAAAGCTACCATCAATATGATAGTAAAATAAATTTTTTTAAAAGTTACAGGATAATACCCTATTTAACAACATATATTTATAATAAAATAAAAATTATAAAATAATTAAGTGTAATTTTTTAAATTATAAAATGACGAAATAATTATAAAACTGTGCTAATCTCATAAGGTGGTTAAATGTAATTTGTTAAATTATGTGAGGGCGAATTGGAGTTTTTCCTTTGTTTTATTCCATTGTGTGTGGGGGGGGTGCTCCAAACTCCAAACTCTGAATTATTAAACGCCTCACTTCACAATTTGGCTCCATTTCCACCTCTTCTTCTATAAAACTCTCTCCTTTTTCTCTTCTCCCTCCACCGCTCTTCTCCCTCCCTTTTCCTCTCCCTCTCCTCTCTCTCTCTCTCTCTCTCTCTCTCTCCCCTCTCTCCTCTCTCGGAGCTCGGAGCCATGTCCATGGCGGAGGAGGAGAAGGAGGAGTTCCTGGGCGATGGGTCGTCGTCTTCTTCTCCGACTACCACCATAGCCAACCACATCCTCACCAAGGTTTTGGGCTCCGCTTTCCTCGTCGGCTTCTGCGCGTACCTCGTCTTCTCCGCCTCCGGGGGCTCCTTTTTCCCCTTGGATCCCTCCGACGACGGGGACGTGGACCGAGGTAAAAGGGGATTCATTCATTTACCTTCTCAAAATCGCTTCTTCTTTTTTCTTTTTTTTACTTTTTTTTTTTTAACTGGGGCTTTTCGTCAAACACCTTGTGCTATACGTCCCGGATTCGAATCCGAGTTGTGATAAAAAGTGTAGGCTTTTTTAGCCCTATATGTGCTTGGGCTCTTGCCTAGGGTTTCTAGGCATCTTAAATGACCCCCTTTTACTTTGTTATGTCTTTAATTTATGCTTTTTTAAAACTTTTGATTTGCTTTTGAATTATCTGCTTTTGATTCAGTCAATTAGAGTAAATTCTTATCAAATTTGTTAGTTATACTGTCAAATTGAATTGATTTGATATGAAGCTAGAAGAATTAATGGCTAATAGCTAATAGATTCATTAAATTTCGTAATTTTTTTAACTTGGCTAAAGTTTTAAATGCATTTGAATACAATGTATCAATTGCAGAAAATATTCAGCTGTGACCAATATTTAGCATTGTAACAAGCACAATTTTATGTACCTAAGATGAAAATTGAGACCTTTACGACCTATTTGTAATTCGATTTTCTAGTGTTTCATTCTGATTACTGATTATAACTGGTGCTGTTCTGTAAAATGAGTGCAACATGTGTTACTGGTACTGCAGGATGCAATTTTTTCGCCGGGAGTTGGATCTCGAACCCTTCGGGGCCGGCTTACACCAATGCGAGCTGCAAATATATAGACCCTCCTAATGATTGCATGACGAATGGGCGGCCCGACAGAGAATACCTTTATTGGAGATGGAAACCACGGAGTTGCGACTTGCCTCGAACTAATGCAAAGAAGTTCTTGGATGCCATGCGAAATAAGGCTTGGGGGCTGGTCGGTGATTCGATCTTTAGGAACCAGCTTGACTCGTGGCTTTGTCTTCTCTCGCAGGTGCCCGTCGTAGATGCCTCTTCGTGAACGAACAAGCATCTGTTTTCCATTTCATTTGCTAATCTTTTCTGCGAATATATTCGGATTTGGAGTGCAATAGGCTAAACTGTTGAATCAAGTTTGCTTCTATGAATTTGAAAAATTTGAGAATAAGGCTTTTAGTTTGCTTGGCTTCTTAGTTTAGTCTTTTCTTTTAATTTGTTGCGTAGGTTCCTTTGAAATTGCTCAAGTTCTATTCTTTTCAAACTGATGCAGCATAACTTTAATAATTACCTCACGCTCGATCAAATGCTTGCCCTTTGATCGCAGGTGGAAGAAGCCACCGAAATCTACCACGACGAAGCCTATCAATCGAGAACATACTACTTCCCTTCATACAACTTCACTATTGCCCTCATGTGGGCTCCTTTCCTTCTCAAGGCCGAAGTAAGCCGTGATGCTAGTCGAGATTACGACATCAAGCTCCATCTCGACGCCCTCGAAAGCACGTGGACAAACCAATACAGCAACCTCGATTACATTATAATTTCCGGCGGGCAGTGGTATCTGAAAACAACAATGTATTTGGAGAACAATACCATCGTCGGATGCCATAACTGCCCCGAAAAGAACGTAAAGGAGCTCGGGTTCGACTACGCTTACAGAAAAGCCCTTCAATTGTCCTTCAATTTCATCATAGAGTCAGATCACAAGCCTCTCGTCCTGTTCCGGACGTGGCTTGCGGATCACTTCGAGTACGGAAAATGGTTCAGCGGAGGGGTTTGTAATCGGACTAAGCCGTACAAAGCAGGCGAGTTTAACGGGGACTCAACGGACAACATGATGTGGCGGCTCGAGGTAGAGGAGTTCAAGAAAGCGATGGCGATCGGATCGAAGAACAAAACCCGACTCAAGCTGTTCGATACGTATCACCTTTCATTATTACGGCCCGACGGGCATCCGGGGCCTTACAGGAAGTTACATCCCGATCTTAGTAAGAAGCCGCAGAATGACTGTCTGCATTGGTGTTTGCCGGGGCCAGTGGACACTTGGAATGATCTAGCCACGGCGATCGCGTTAAACGAAGAGGATTCGAGGTCTTCGTCGATGAAGTAGATGTACTATATGTGTTCTTAGTATGATTGGAAAAAATTGTACTCATGATACTTGATGGTATGGTTCATTTCATGCATTATCTCATGTAATTTTCGATATTAGTATCTCACTGTTGTGTATGATGCTCAATCAAAGTGTAAGAGCTGAGATTAATATAAAGATGTGTTGTGTTTGATATGTAAATTTGTCTATATATCAATTCTCAAGTTCAATTAGTTTTCTTCGTCTTAATTTTGTTCTTCTTTTCTTTTTCTCTTTTATTTATGTTCATTTTGCTTAATGAATGTAGCAGCGGTAACATACTTTGAGCGTAACGAGTAAATAAATAGGTAAAGGCCAAAATTGAAGGGTACAAGAATCTTCTGAATGGAGAAAATAGGAGGAAAATATCACCAGTGGATTTGCATCATTAAATACAATAAGCTGTTATGATTTCATTTTATCGGTATAAGTGTACTATAATTTTGTCACAAATTAATTGTCCGATGCTACAAAGAAACTCCTCTATGCTAAGTATAGGTTCATTTATTTTAAATCGAATTTGATTTCTGATGTTGGTTTTTTGCGTTTTATGCTTTTGGAATTGTTTTTAGAGGACTAAACAAAATATATATATATATATATATATATATATATATATATATATATATATATATATATATATATATATATATATATATATATATATAGAATGAGGCTACTATACTATCTATAGTACCGGGACTCTGGTACTATAGTTTCTTTTCTGATCTTAGGATGTTCAAATCAACGATCCACACCGTTGAAACTGATCTAGGGTATGTGAAGTTCTTAGGAATAAAATTTTAGTTTTTTTCGATATCGTTTACTTAGTAAATAAATTATGTCAAAATGAACGGTGAAAATTGAATAATCCTTAAAATTTGAGTATATGAGTTTCAAATTCAAGATCAATGATGTTGACCTTCATCTATATAGTTTAAAGTATTTTCTATCAAAATTTGAATAAATTTAGATTCTTCTCCACCGTTAAACTACAAACTCGCCATGATAACCATTGAAATTTGACAATTTTGAAACGGTTTGATCACAAAGTAAACTACGTCGAAAAATTATAAAATTTTATTCCTAAGAACTTCAAATATCCTAGATCAGTTTCAACGGTATGGATCGTTGATTTGAACACACTAAGATCGAAAAAACGACTATAGTACCGGAGCCCCGGTACTATAGATAGTATAGGAGACTAGCTCTATATATATATATATATATATATATCGTGTAGAAAGGATTAGTGGAGTTTCTTTTTTATTTTACTGAAAATAACAAGAAAAGAAAGTAGGAGTTCGGAGCTTAATGGGTAGCAGCCCGGCCCAAAACTTGGAGGTTAGGCTGTTGGAGGCTCAGCCCAGCCCAAAACCCGGCTCGAAAAATAAATAAGCCTTCTTGAAAGTCTGGCCCGACCGAAAATATCCCTTGACCTTTTTTTTTTTTTTTTTGGAGGGCAATTGCTTATATACTTCTGAAAAGTTTTCAACTTTCTTATTTATTCCTCTTAGAAAGCTAATATCAAAAAAAAAAAAAAATCTTTTAAGGTTTCAAGGTCATTCAAATATACCAGAACAGTTATTATCTCTGTAAAATTACCATTTTGCCCTTTCTAATATGTCATTATACCATCACTGTCTTTTCTTATTTGTCGTTGTTAAGTTAGGAGGAAAAAAAAGTATTTTGACTTTTAATCTTTTTAAATATACCCGTTTACCGTCACCAACTTTTCTTATTTGCTCTTAAATTAGGAATAAAATAGGTATTTTTAATATTTTTTAATTATGGTAAAACTTTAACTCAGATTTAATTCGAGAGAACTTAACGGACACTAACAACAGAGGTATTTTTGAATAACGGAGAAATATATAAATGGCTATATTTGAAACAAAAAAAAAAAGAAATAAATAAAATATTTCAAAAGTTTTGAGAGGTATATAGGCAATTTTTTTTTTTTTTTTTTTGAGTTGCCATTCGGCACAAACAATCCTTTCAACAACTTAGAGCGTATTTGTTTTGATCAAACTCGGGGTCGAAGCGGCATAATTCTCGTAACCGAAATTCGCCGACGTTTGGACGGAACGACGGAGCTCGACTTCCGTGGGGCCTACACAGGCTGCGCGTGCGAATTCGTCTCACAGTGCCGTGATTTGTGTACGGCGCAAACTCACAACTTCGCCAATGACGAATGCAAAGTTGAGCTCTGCCATACGGACGGAACTACGGACGGAACTCGCGACTTCGCTCGGGCATAGTTCGGTTTTACCAAACACGCCCTTATACAATAAACCCCACGTGAGCGTACGAGTCCCGAACTTATGTTTATATATAGGACTCAAATTTCCCTACCTCTTGATCTGCTTATAGATACCTAGGTTTATCTATTACTTAGGTTTATCTATTTATTTTCTCGTGCCACGTAAAAGTAAACAAATTATCATATCTATAGTTTTATGAATAAATTTTTTTTACCAATTATAATTTTCTGGCGAATTAATTTTTTCCGTAGTATGCATCGTACCAGAGCGAACAAAAGCCCCTTATGTTTTGTGATACGGTACCTGTTAACTTTGCGTGTCATTTATATTAATCACTCAAGTGAATGTGCGTGAATGTCAGTATACTTAATTGATAGTCATTATATATATATATATGAGCAAGGCTATCATACTATTAGGAGTATAGCAGTCCTTGTGCTCCTAAATTTCTAATTATTCATCAATTTTAATTGTGGTTAAGATTAATATCTCATCTCTCTCTCAATTTCTTTTTTCTTTCTCATCCTAACCACCCATCAAAATTGATGGATGGTTAGGAATTTAGGAGCACGAGAGTTGCTGAACTTCTAATAGCACAATAGCCCTACTCTCTCTCTCTCTCTCTCTCTCTCTCTCTCTCTCTCTCTCTCTCTCTCTCTCTCTCTCTCTCTCTCTCTCTCTCTCTCTCTCTCTCTCTCTCTCTCTCTCTCTCTATATATATATATATATATATATATATATATATATATATCACGTATTTTTCTTCAAGCTTGGATTTAAAATATTTTATTACGTTCAAGATATGAATTTGACTTGCTTTGTAACCACTTGAAGTAGTGTAAAACGACAAATTTTTTTAAAATTTAAGAGCTAAAGTGCACTTCTATATTTTTTTTTATACAACAGTACCAACTCGGCAAGTTTAGTGGAATCTGATAGTTTACTAATCCTATGTTGTGATCAATAAGCTCGATTAGGAACTATTGAATCCACCTTATGTACAATTCAAATTATATATATATATATATATATATATATATATATATATATATATATATATATATATATATATATATATATGAGTCCATCTACTATGCTATCAATAGCACCAAGTACTTGGTGCTACCAAGTTTTTCACCGTTAGATCTACCTATTTGACTATTTCTATCCGTTAGATCATACTATTCAATCAACCACCCACTCAACCCTAGGGGGCCCGCATCATCCTAACCGCACATCCTTCAATCCAAGGGCCAAAAATCTAATAGCTAGCACCAATGACTTGGTGCTATTAATAGTATAGTAGCCTAGTTCATATATATATATATATATATATATATATATATATATATATATATATATATATAATTGAGCTCCTATGCTTTTAAAAGTACCAAGATATTGGTGCTTGTAGATTTTTGGCCATTGGATTAAGGAATATGCGGTTAGGATGATGTAAGCCCTCTAGAGTTGAGTGGGTGGTTGGTTGAATAGTATGATCTAACGGATGAAAATGGTCCAAGGGGTAGATCTAACGATACAAGCACCATAGCCGGACTATATATACATGTAGATATATATATATATATATACATGTAGATATGTATATATATATATATACACATTTGTTTTCGATGACGGAGCTTCCAAATAGATTATCGGCACTGTTGAACATGATCTAGAGCATTTAAAGTATCTAGAAACCAAATTTCTCGCACTGCGGGTGGAAAGAGGGAGCGAATCATCGCATAGCAAGCACCTGAAATTTTTTTTACGAAATATTATTAATGAGCCAGCATTTATAGTTTAAAAAATTACTAATTTACATTATGTCTTTTTATTTCTCTCAATCTTTAATTTTTCTATTTTGATTCTCATTCTTGTAATTTTTTTTGTGCTGTAATAAAACATTCCATTAAAATGGGATGAAAATTGCCGCATCATATCTAAATCATATTTGCTACAAATTTTATGAAAATTATTAAACTTTTTGAAGCGTGGGACTTAATCGAAACAAATAATATATTTTAAAATTTTAATTGAAGAATATAAAAGTTTGAGATCGAAATAAAAAATAAATATTTGGGCTAAACAGTGTAATTAGTTATTTTTTTATTTTTTTCAACTCTAGACATAGTGAGTTCCCAATCTTTATTTTTGGAGTTTAGAAAACTATTGTTAAATTTTAATATTGGAAAAAAGAATTAACAAGGCTGGCGAAAAGATTTGACCGTTGAATGATGGAATTGTAAAATTACTATCTCATTTTAGATGTAGATCGAGCTAGCATTGCTTTTTATAACATACAATATTGTACGATAACATATTCTTTTAGCCTTTTTTAAAAAAATTTCTAATTATTTGAAATAAGATATCAAAATAGAATTTTATTTATTCTTGTACGTGCACAAATATTAAAGAGTTTACCAAAGATAAATACAACTGAATACAGAAATAAAAGTAGATCAAACTGGGACCAGTACTTTTACTGTAACTCTCCGTTACGTTCATTAATTATTTTCCTCCAAACAAATCAAAGTTTATCTAAACTTTCATGCATATAATTATATTTTAGTTTCCTCTTATCAAAATAAATTTCTTTTAAAAGTAACTTTGAATAAATTTTAAAAAAAAAAAACAGTGATTGGATCAAGTACATCTACTACCTTACTATACTGTAATATATAACTCCTAGAATCTGTTTTCAGTAATGAGCAAAATGGGGACGAGAAAAGTAATTATTGGAATATAAGGTCATTAATCAACTTCAAAATGAGGAAAAATAAAAACCAAATTTAGAACAGGATCAAAATGTATTTGGCAAAGTAATTACTAATTAGTAACATGTATGCCCATATTATGATAGAAGATCATAAATCTAAATCGGGTGATCAAAGGTATTTAATCCCTCTTGTTTAATATTTTTTTAGAAAAATATTTTGTATATCTAAAGGGTTCGTTTTAATAAATTGTTGATATTGTTGACGTGCCAATAAATAAACTAAACATTAATTGTATATAAAGATATTATTTGTTCCCAAAACATAGATACAAGAGGAAAGTAATTGTAGCAATGTGAGGATAATTTATCAACTAGCATGATTATTTAATTAGTAACGTTATTTGAGGAAGAGGATTAATAGAACTGGTTATATGAAATAATCGTTGTACTCTAAAAACTTAAACTAGTAAAGAACGATGCTTATATATTTTTATATTTGACACTCTCACCTAAGTCTGGACTCGAAACTTCTCGTAGGCCCATAACGTCACTACAAGAAAATCGCAATATAATGACGCTTTTTAGACGACGCTTGGGGTAAGCGTCCCCAAGCGTTCCTATAATGTAGTAAATACTAACGTTTCAAAAAGCGTCGTCATATGAGTCCTATATTATATTAAACTAATTTATTAAATGATAAACTTTACTACTATTTTTAATTTTTCGACGCTTTAAAGCGTCAGAATTTTTTAGAATCCTGACGCTTTAAAGCGTCAAAATATATTTTACCGACGCTTGGCATAAGCGTCGGTATATATCTAGCGACTCTTCATTTACTGACGCTTTCAAATGCGACACTAGATTATATTAGGACGCTTTTAAGTATCGTTAACTATAAAAAAAAGTGTCCTTAAATGTAATTTTTTTTGTAGTGTCTCTCTCTCTCTTTTCCCATGTGCCTGTTGGTACTTGGCTTGTTCATTATCGTAATAACTAAAGCAAGTTATTTTTATTTTTATTTTTATTTTTTTCGTCCCCTCCGAGGCCTTTGTTGCCTCACTCCTGTAGCTTAGTTCATATTTGCAATGAATGAAGCGGGTAGCATGCTACCTTTTTCTCAAAAAAAAAAAAAAAATAACTAAAGCAAGTTGGGATCGATTTTCCATCATTTTTCTCAAAAAAAAAAAGTTAAAACATGCAATTCAAATCACACTAATTTGAATACAAATGTTCGAAATTTAACCTCTATTAAATTCGCTTGCTTTGGCTCAATTTCTCTTTGAATAGGATTCATGCTCTAGATATAGAAGTTGATCATTTGAAAAACAAGATCTCTGCATATCTAGCTTGATGAAAAGGTCTCTTATATCGAATAAAAAGTATATTGATTGTATTAATACGTGCATGTATACTTAAAAGAACCTAGAAAATAGGTTAAACATATGTAGCATCTAAATTTAGGTCAAATCTAAGATAAAATATAGTGGCATATGAACTCTAGGTTAAATGAGAATTAGAGAATCAGTACATCTTTATTGTTTTTCTACATATAACTCTAGTTTTAAGCAATTTTTGAGCAGTACGAGGGGCATAAGGCAAAGACCGATCCGAAGCACGCGCACCGACATAGGCTTGAAGAGGAGATTGCTGCAACAGTTGCACTAGCCTGTGCCGGCTTTGCGCTCCATGAGCACCATGAAAAGAACAACGCGAAGAAACACCACAATTAGGGCTACATATATGTATATATATATATAAAGAGAGAGAGAGAGAGAGAGAGAGAGAGAGATTGTATGTTTCTCTTCACCTTTTTCACTAACTAGTTTATGCATATGAATGAATAACTAAAGCTTGGATAAGAAGTGATAGTATGAATATATATATATAGGTGCAGTGTTTACATGTCATGGTATTTAAGATACAAATGTGTTTCTCTTGTTTTTCTTGTTGATTATGTGTAGTGTATTTGTACATGCCTTGAAGGACTTTTAGATGATGTTTGAGTAGCAAAATTAAAGATGTGGTTGCGTTTTATGCTCTCTTCTTAGTTTTATTTTTATACAATTAGTTAACATTTTGAAAGTTTCCACTCGATCTATCTAATATTTTATGCATAATAGTTTAAACTTTAAGGAGATCTCTAACTTGCTACATAAGTTGCCTAAGTAATCAGTATTACCCAAAAGATTAATCTGGTAGAAGACGAGGATAAAAATATACATTAACATCCCTACTCACGTGCATGATAAATATGAAAGACCTAAAATATCGATCTAGTAGAAGACATAAACACTCCCACTTACGTGCATAATAAATATGAAAAGCACGTGGAATTAACTCACGTGCGTAATATTAAAAATAGGGATTGAACCCACAAAAATAATATATTAACATTCACACTCACGTGCATGATAAATATGAAAGGCATGTAAAATTAACAGGTGAAAATTTACCATTATATAATGGAGGGGCTTAAAATTGACTCTAATACTAATCAATTAATATAGCAGAAAACAGGCTAATATTAATAATCAGATGCTGTTCTATTCATAGACAATAGTTCCATGCTAGCTCATTGTCAAATTTTTGTTGATATTAATAATTTTTTATGTGTGAAAGATCACAAATGTCTAAATATTGAAGATTACGATCCAAAGAACTTTGTGAAGGGGGACCGGCCGTGGGGTTACCGAGCACACCTCAAACCCACACAGCACACGAGCGCAGCGGAAACAGGATCTTTCGTAGACGTAAGAGACGAGAACGATCGTAGAAAAATAAACACGAGGATAACAAAGCAATAAAGAAAACAAGAGAAAACAAGAACACAAGATTTACGTGGTTCGGCCAACCATGAGTCGACCTACGTCCACGGGCAAGACCACCTCAATGCGCTCTTCGATTAATCCACGGCACACAAGTACAAAGGAGTAAGATTGGATTACAAGAAACTCTCTCTCATGAGCTCTCTACGTTTTCCTCTCAATTAGGGTATTTTTCAATGAAGCTCATAATGAGAAACCTCTAACAATGAGGCTCTAAACTCTAAAGATTAACTACAAGAGTTTATATAGCCCTAAAATCCTAATTCTAGTAGGAAACAATTTTAGTCTTCCATCCAAGTCCGATTCATCTCTAGTCACCATATATCCTCTTAAGAATCCTTTTAGGAATCCTATTAGGAATCCTCTTTAAAGTGATCCTAGAGAATCCCTAATCTTTTAGAACAAGATTAGATCCAATTAGAGTCAAACTCTATATATCGACTCGGAATATGACTTTACATAATCCAACAATTCTCCCACTTAAAGACATGTGCCGAACACCATGAAACAATAGATTGGAAGTCTTGCCAAACTCCCACTCTCCTCACGTAGCTCCAAGACCGAGAGAAATAATGCTCCAATTGAACTTCTCTCGAGTCACTGGCTTCGTCAAAATATCTGCTGGATTTGCATCGGTATGAACTTTTAACAGTGAGATAAGACCCTCATCCACTACGTCTCTTACAAAGTGATAGCGAATGTCAATGTGCTTCGTCCGAGAGTGAAACGCCGGATTCTTCGCCAAGTGTATTGCACTTTGACTATCACAATTCACTCTCATCACATCTTGCTTCACCTTCAATTCTCCTAAAAGCCTTTTCAACCAAATAGCCTCCTTATAAGCATGTGCCACTGCTATATACTCCGCCTCTGTCGTCGACAAAGCGACTACGGACTGAAGCTTCGACTCCCAGCTAATAGCACCACCGCCCATAGAGAAAATATAGCCCGTAGTAGACTTTCTCCTGTCTCTATCTCCTGCAAAATCTGAATCCACATATCCGACACACTCCAAACCCGCAGAACCATAACAGAGTGAGAAATCCGCAGTGCCCCTCAAATACCTGAGGATCCACTTCACTGCATTCCAATGTTCACAACCTGGATTCGCCATATACCGACTTACTACTCCCACTGCTTGAGCAATGTCGGGTCTCGTACACACCATGGCAAACATAAGGCTCCCTACTGCCGATGAATATGGTACCCGAGCCATGTCGGCCTTTTCTGCTTCCGTATCCGGTGATTGCTCGGCCGACAATTTTAAATGAATAGGAAACGGGGTAGAAACTGGCTTTGCGTTCTGCATATTGAAGCGCCGCAGAACCTTCTCCACATAACCCTTTTGTGAAAGCCAAACCTTCCTATTCTTTCTCTCCCGTAGTACCTTCATCCCGAGTATTTGGTTCACGGCTCCTAAGTCCTTCATATTGAACTCACCGGCTAACTGAGTCTTCAGGGTAGATATCCGGCCTTTGCTATTTCCCGCGACACCATATCGTCGACATATAATAGCAAAATACAGAAGCTCCCGTCATTGTATCCACAGAAATATGCACAATGATCCGCCTCAAGCCTATCAAAACCCAAACTCACAATGAAGGAATCAAATCGCTTGTACCAACACCTCGGCGCCTGTTTCAAGCCGTACAACGATTTGTTCAACCGACAAACCAAATGCTCCCTGCCTCTTTCGACAAAGCCTTCCGGTTGCGACATATATATCTCTTCCTCCAGGTCACCATGCAAGAATGCCGTTTTTACATCCATCTGCTCGAGCTCTAAATCCATAATCGCCGCGATCGCCAAAACAACTCGAATAGTGGTAAAACGAACCACCGGTGAGAAGATCTCATCGAAGTCGATCCCCGGCTTCTGAGCATAACCCTTCACCACCAACCTCGCCTTGAATCTCTCCACATTCCCATCCATATCCTTTTTCACCTTAAACACCCACCGGCATCCGATCGCGTTCCTTTCCTTCGGCAAATCAACAAGTTCCCAGGTCATGTTCTTCCGAAGTGACTCCATCTCCTCCTCCATCGCGCATTGCCACTTTCCGGCATTGGTCGACTCACAAGCCTCCTTATACGAAGTCGGCTCATCTTCCTCCGCCAAAGCAACATATGCACTAATATAGTTAGCAGAAGGAGTAAATGAAGTAATATAATCATCATACCTCGCAGGAGGTCTAATGACTCTCCTAGGACGCCCGGAATCCGCTAGTGGCTCCACCGGTGAATTTGTATTTTCGGATGATTGCGGAGACTCCAAGTCCGGTTCATTATCAACCACCTCCTCGTCCTCTTGTGCTTGCTCACCTTGCACCTCATCGCGTGCTTCAAAGA
This sequence comes from Puya raimondii, assembly GCA_016920855.1. NCBI lineage: Eukaryota > Viridiplantae > Streptophyta > Magnoliopsida > Poales > Bromeliaceae > Puya > Puya raimondii. The sequence continues at coordinate 36,074,163 of JABWPP010000049.1, read as the reverse complement.
GCTCAATTGGAACCATAGCCTCATCATCTTGCTTTTCCTTGGTGCCTTGAAAGGACCCTTCGTTGAAGACAACGTCACGGCTTACGACAATCTTGTGGGTAGTAGGATCCCACAATCGATACCCCTTAACACCTTTCGCGTAGCCGAGAAATATGCACCTCCGAGAGTTCTTATCCAATTTGGACATCTTCTCCTTCGGTATCCACGCATAAGCGTCGCATCCAAAGACACGAAGATAGGAGTAGTCAACGGGCTTGCCGCTCCAGACTTCTTCAGGAATTTTCAGATCAAGTGATTTTGTCGGCGCTCGATTGATCAAGTAACAAGCCGTGCTTACGGCTTCCGCCCAAAATCTCTTGTCGAGTTTTGAAGTACTCAACATGCTTCGGGCCCTCTCCATGAGTGTTCTATTTAACCTCTCCGCTACACCATTTTGTTGCGGTGTACCGGGTACCGTGAGGTGCCGCTTAATTCCATGTTCACTACAAAACTCATCAAATTCTCTTGAACAATACTCCCCTCCGTTATCGGAACGTAAGCACTTAATTTTTAAACCCTTTTCATTTTCCACAAGAGCTTTAAACTTTTTAAAAATTTCAAACACGTCGGACTTCCGCTTTAGGATATACACCCAAGCCTTCCGAGAATAATCATCAATAAAAGAAACAAAGTAAAAAAACACCCGCCCAACGAACTATCGGGCGACTCCCAAGTATCCGAATGAATCAACTCGAGATGCGACTTACTTCTTTGATGTGATAGAGAGAATGATAACCTTCGTTGCTTTCCGTAGATGCAATCTTCACAGAAATCCAATGGCGCGGACTTATAACCCGGAAGAAGTTCACGGTTAGATAATACCTGCAATCCGCGCTCGCTCATGTGTCCCAAACGGCGATGCCACACCGTCGGAGACTCCACCTTTGCGCTTGCAACAACCGCTTCTCCCACTTGAGTCTCGCCCACCAATCTATATAGGCCACCTATTTGCTCTCCTTTCATCAACACCAAACATCCTTGACATACCTTCAAATGATCCTTCTCGCCGACGAACCTAAGCCCTTGTTTGCAAAATATTCCAAGTGATAGAAGACTTTTTCTAAGTGTAGGAACATACCGAACATTAGAAACCGTTCGAATAATATCATCAAACATCTTGATCCGAACATCTCCCACTCCAACCACCGGACATGCCGTGTTGTCACCCAAATAGATAACTCCACCATCCCATGACTTGTAAGTATGAAACCACTCCCTATAGGGAGTCATGTGGAACGACGCTCCCGAATCTAAGATCCAATGATAAATAAGATCGGATCTATCTAATGCGGACAACGCATCTCCGTCCTCCGAACTAGCCGACTTAGCATCCGCTTCGGCTACGTTACCTTCAAAATTGCTCGAATCGGATTTACCATCAACTCCTTTAACCCGGCAATCCTTCTTCACGTGCCCCGACTTTCCACAATTCCAGCACTTTACTTTCTTTTTGCCCTTGGACTTTGATCTTGACTTCCCTCGATCACCACGCTCCCTCTCGAAAGGTCTTCCCCGTGCTATCATAGCCACCCCCGAAGAGCTTTCTTGGCTAGACTTTCGTCTCATCTCCTCGGTAAGTAATGATGCAACAACCGACTCCATCTTAAGGGTTTCAACGTGGCTCAAGTTCATAATCAAATTATCCCAAGATTCCGGCATCGAACAAAGTAAAATACTAGCTTTTTCTTCTTCATCGATTCTAACGTCTAGGGCCGCAAGCTTGCTCACTATAGAGTTGAATGAACTTAGATGCTCTTGTACCGGTACCCCGTCCTTCATCTTTAGATTGTACAATTGCCGTCTCAAGAAAATTTTATTCACCAATGACTTTCCTTCATAGAGATTCTTCAATTTATCCCAAATCCCTTTTGCGGTAGTCTCGGTCTCCACATTGAATAGCACCGAATCATCAAGTGCCAAATATAGGTTTGCCAAAGCCATCTTGTCTTTCTCTTCAAATAGCTTATCCGTCATCCCTTCCGGCTTTTTCTCCTTTCCTTGCAGGGCGATCTCACAAGCATCTTTAATCAAGATTGCTTGCATCTTCAGTTTCCACAACGCGAAATTCGTTCCATCAAATCGAGGAACCTCATACTTCGTCGCCGTAACTTTTCCCGCCATCGTTTCACCGTCAACGTACTACAAAGAACCAAACGCTCTGATACCAATTGAAGGGGGACCGGCCGTGGGGTTACCGAGCACACCTCAAACCCACACAGCACACGAGCGCAGCGGAAACAGGATCTTTCGTAGACGTAAGAGACGAGAACGATCGTAGAAAAATAAGCACGAGGATAACAAAGCAATAAAGAAAACAAGAGAAAACAAGAACACAAGATTTACGTGGTTCGGCCAACCATGAGTCGACCTACGTCCACGGGCAAGACCACCTCAATGCGCTCTTCGATTAATCCACGGCACACAAGTACAAAGGAGTAAGATTGGATTACAAGAAACTCTCTCTCATGAGCTCTCTACGTTTTCCTCTCAATTAGGGTATTTTTCAATGAAGCTCATAATGAGAAATCTCTAACAATGAGGCTCTAAACTCTAAAGATTAACTACAAGAGTTTATATAGCCCTAAAATCCTAATTCTAGTAGGAAACAATTTTAGTCTTCCATCCAAGTCCGATTCATCTCTAGTCACCATATATCCTCTTAAGAATCCTTTTAGGAATCCTATTAGGAATCCTCTTTAAAGTGATCCTAGAGAATCCCTAATCTTTTAGAACAAGATTAGATCCAATTAGAGTCAAACTCTATATATCGACTCGGAATATGACTTTACATAATCCAACACTTTGTACCATTTCAAAAAAATTAAAGTAATTCTATCAATCCTCTTCTCCATCAATGAGATAATTATTAATCCTTTTTCTACAATTAACATCAACTTTGTGTGACATTTCAACCTATTGAGTGGAAAAGCCGGTAAAATTCTTGATATTTTCTTTGTCGTAAAACCGCCCTAGTTGACTTTGTGTCTGTGCATCATTGTGTGATCGTCGAGCAAAACTATAAGAAAATAAATTATTAGTGAAGAAAATAAATTATTAGTGACAAAGATACGGTGACGACAAAACATATCGCGTGGACTTGAACTAATTAAATAGAAAGAGATTAATAATATTAGAAACATGATGTAATTCGAACTCAAGACCTGCTGCTCTTATACTATATGAAACAACCGTTATATTTTAAAAACTCAAACTAATAGAGAACGACGTTGATATATTTTTATATTTAAGAGATTGATTTAGTAACTGAAATTAGAAGCTCAAGGGAAGTTCCTAGAATGAGTAATATTTTAATGTAATAAGATGCATCTCATCTAAATAATTAGCTTAGCATCTATTAATTATTGTATATAATAATAATAATTTGATCGAGTTGGTAACTCCGTCTGCTAGTTTTGACTTGTGTATATTGCTTTCTAAAATGCTATAAATATTCAAATAAATAAAATTTACTATGCTCTTTATGTATTATTAAATAAAATTTTTGGAAAACAATGACGTCACCAAATACGTCCGCAACACATGGAGTCAAAGACCACGGACCAGAGAACTTGGGCGCAGTACTTTCCACGCACTTTTGACCCTTCCATAATTTATGAGAAGGCTCCTTCAAATTCTTCGACCCACGATACAAACACAACACAACTCAGACTCCCCCTTCCCTCTCGTCTATATATTGCTGCAAACATAGTTTTATTTTAGATGACAGTTCAAACAAATATTACCACATTAGTATGATTGATGACGGAAATGAGAGCCGGCGGCCGCACGTGGTCCTTCTTCCGACGCCAGGGATGGGCCACGTGATCCCGTTGGCGGACTTCGCCGTCCGCCTCGCCGCCTCCCATGGCTTCTCCGCCACCCTCCTCACCTTCTCCAACTTCGACTCCCCGGCGCAGGCCGCCTTCCTCGCCTCCCTCCCCTCCGACTCCGTCTCCTCCGTCTCCCTCCCCTTCATCTCCCTCGCCGACCTCCCCCCCGACTCCCCGATCGAAGTCCACCTCTTCGCCCTCCTCGCCCGCTGCCTCCCCCTCCTCCGCGACGCCTTCCTCTCCTTCCGAAACCCCCCCGCCGCCTTCGTCTGCGACCTTTTCGGATCCGAGATGCTGTCGCTTGTGAGGGAGCTCGGCGTGCCCGGTTACATATTTTTCACTTGCAACCTTACGATGCTCACCCTCGCGTTGCACCTGCCGCGGCTCGACGAGACCGCTGACGTGGACTTCAAAGACCTCCCCGACCCCGTCCGCCTGCCCGGCTGCGTCGCCATACGCGGGACGGACTTCCCCGACCCCGTGCGCGAGAAGTCACACCCTGCGCACGCTCCGTTCGTCCGGATCATGAGCAAGTAAGAAATACCGTTCTCTAATAACTTAAGCTTTTTGAACGACTGATAACTTTAAATAGAACAGTAAATTCTGAATTGGAATACAAACAAACCATTAAAGTAATGAGTTGTTTTGCAGGTACGGCGATGCGGCCGGGATCCTGGTGAACAGCTTTGAGGAGATGGAGCCGGAGGTGCTGAGAGCCATCAGAGAGGAGGAGCAGGTGGAAGCAGGGAGGCCGCCGGTCCACCTGGTGGGTCCGATGGTCCGGTCCGGTTCGGACGAGGCGGACGAGTCGGGCTGCCTGGAGTGGCTGGACCGGCAGCCGGCCGGTTCAGTTTTATTCGCGTCTTTCGGAAGCCGCGGCTCCCTCTCGACGGAGCAGATGCAGGAGATGGCACTCGGGCTGGAGGCCAGCGGGCAGCGCTTTCTCTGGGTTGTCAGATGCCCCAGTGACAAAGAAAAGAGCGCCGCCTTCTTCACCTCAGGTACTAAATTATTGTTAGAAAAATTGATGACGTGCTGTGCTGGCAGTATAATATGTATAATTTTAAAAATATTTTTAATTTTAATTTTTAAGTATAATTTATTAGTAAAGAATTTTTGTAATTTTTCGCACTGCGATTTAGTATGTAAGCTACTTCTTTCATAGACCGAAGTTAGTTGGAGAACTCAGGTGATAGACTTGATTTATCGCTTATTACAGTTCAAAAATAGAAAATTTTGTTGTCATAGTTTTTTAATTATTTGAAACAAATATTAAAAAAGATTAATAATAAAGACTACGTGTGATCAAGTAGATCAAGAACGGTGTAATAAATTTTTCTGTAAATGATGTTAGGAAATAAGGACGATCCCACGAACTACCTTCCGGAGGGCTTCTTGGAACGGACCAAGGACGTGGGCTGCGTGGTGCCGTCGTGGGCGCCGCAGGTCAGGGTGCTGGCCCACGCCGCGACCGGCGTCTTCTTCTCGCACTGCGGGTGGAACTCGACGCTGGAGAGCACCGTGCACGGCGTGCCGATGATCGCGCACCCGCTCTACGCCGAGCAGCGCTTGAATGCCATCCTGCTCGCCGAGGCGGTCGGAATCGCCATCCGGCCGCGGGCGAGGGAGCCCTACGGCGTTGTCGGCAGGGAGGAGATCGCGGCGGCGGCGAAGGAATTGATGCAGGGGGAGAAGGGCAAGGCGCTGCACCGCCGCGCCAAGGAGCTGCAGGAGGCGGCGGCGCGGGCGCCCGCGCCGCCGGAGGGATCCTCATACAAGACGCTGCAGGGAGTTGTCAGTAAGTGGAAGGAGGGAGAGAGCCAGCACGTAGCAAGTGCTTAAAACGTGTCTTACAAAATATTACTGATGAACCAGTAATAAGTGCTTGAAACACGTAATAAATGCTTAAACTATGTCTTATAAAATATTAATAAATACTAGTGTAGTAATCCGTGCGTTCCGACGGATAGATATTATTAAAATAATTATTTTTTCTATCATCATTGATCATCAATGATAATCTAAAAAAATAAATCTGAAATATATAATTCATTAAATAAATAGAAAAATAATATTCTAAATATGAAATAAAGAATATTAATTTAAATAGTCCGCAAGAAAGACGATCAATGATGTGGTAGGAACATTATAGAGATTAATTGATCGCTAGAAACAAACAAAAAGAAAATGTATCATATAAAATTACATCGATTAAATAAAAAATTAACAAAACAACGGAACCAAACCCTAACAGCTTGAGGTGAAACACTACAAAGATCAATAGCATCGAAAATTAAATCGATCAAAGATGAAATTAATATAAAATGATGCAAAATTCTACCAATTTGAGGTGATTTTGAACGATGGACATTATCTACCAAAATTTTTTGAGCTATTCATAAAGGGGGAGTTACATAGAAAAAAATAAGGAGTTATATAGAGGGAAGAAGATGGAGGGACACGAGAAGGAGAAGGGAAGACGAAGGGACATGAAAGTTATAAAAATTCTTTAGCTATTCATAGAGGGGAAAGTTACATAGAGAAAAATGAGAAGTTACATAGAGGAGAGAAGATGGAGGGACACGGAAAGGAGAAGGGAAGAGGCTAGGGTGAAGAAAAAATCGCCACGTGACAAATTTTATGAAAAATAATGTTTATAGATAAGATATGTATAGATGTATAGATATAGATGTATAGATATAGATATAGATGTATAGATATAAATTATTAATGAGTCAGTATTATTAATCTACAAGCTAGTAATTTAGAGTTATGCCTTTTTATTGTACTCTATCTTAAGTTTTCTACTTTACTCTCGATTTTGTAAAATATTTTGTAATTAAGTTACCAATGTCTCCTTCAATAAAATTTTCTATAAAAAATCTGATGACAATTGCCACATCATTAATTTCTAAATCGTATTTACCACAAATTTTATCAAAATTATTAAACTTTTTAATGAGTAGGACTTAATCGAAACAAATAATATAGCTTAAGAATTTAATTGAGAAAATCTTAAGTCTAAATCAAAATAAAAAATAAATGTTTAGGCCAAATGGTGTAATTAATATTTCTTTTCCGATTCCTTGCATAAAGAGTTCATCTGTAATCTATATCTATATATATATAGTATAGTATATATAAATTGACAATAACATCACATTAAAGAAATGACTCCATCCACGTAGGTATTCAAGGATTGAGCCAATGAGAGAATGCAAAATATTCACAAGCAATTTTAGATGCACCTAGTGCACCGTAAACCAACTCAAAAATATACATTAAAGATAAAGTTTTATAATATAATAAATTATTTAAATATTTTATATTACATATATTATATAATATTTTACAGTAATAATCATTAAATATTTTAAAATTATCGAATATACTGTATAGTGTATAGAGCATTAGTGTACACTAGGTGCAACGAAGATTTTTCTTTCTCTCTTTGAAGTAATACCATCACATCAAGAAAAAAAGCTCCACATTGAACCATGTAGGTATTCTAGGGTTGAGTCAATGCGCCCGGTGCGCCGTAAACCAACTCTAAAATATGTATTAAAGATAAACTTTTATAGTACAATAAATTATTTAGATATTTTATATTATATATATTATATCATATAATATTTTGCAATACTAATCATCAATGTTTCAAAATCATCGAATATACTGTACGGTGTATGAAGGATTAGTGTACACTATGTGCAATAATTTTTTTTTCTTTTTCACTTTGAATTATAAATGCACCCTATGAAGCATTATATGGATTGGGTGTTGTTGGGAATCCGGTACTCGCCCCGGTACTGGATCTCGAGAATCCGCAACCCGCTCCGATACCGACCGCCGTTGATCCGGTATCGATTGTTGGGATTCCGCAACGGAAGCGTCGAATCGGGTTTTTACCGTAAACCCGTCTCCTCAGCAAAAGCTGATACAATCATAAAAGAGAGAAAACAACTAAATAGAAAATATGCGGGTAAAATAAGATTCACTAAATAAGAGAAGATTACACCTGACTCCTCTTCTGCACAGAGTAGCTACAACCCGAGCCCTCTTTCTGAATCTCTCCTACCCTTCTCTCGTCTTCTATAAACCCAAAAGAAGACAACTCTCCGTGTGCACCCATGCACTAGGTGCACTAAACCATGGCCAAGTTTCTCTCTCTCTCTCTCTAGTACGGCACAACCCAAGAGGGTTTCTCTCTCTCAGCCGTACTCTCTCTGGAGGAGTATTCAACTTTGAATACATAGAGCTATATATAAAGCTCACCCTAAAACGTACCCCAATCTTAGTATAATTAGGATTCCTGCTCCAATAAATATTTAAATCTATATTTAATTATCTCCAATAGATCTAAATATTTATCCTAATCTAGTTAGATTTCTACTCTAATTAATATTTAAATCTTAATATATCTCCAATAGATTTAAATATTAATTCTTATCCAACTAGGAAACAATTACAAATCTAACCAAATCCTAACAAATCTCCACCTTGGTTTGATTTGTAATTTTCAACCGCTGCGTCGAGCTCACCATGCAAGCTCCACCTTGAGCTTGTCTCCTCCGCTCGATGTCGCTACGTCCACCGCTCCATCTCTGGCGACTGTACCTCCGCGAACTTTTGGAACCCAAACCGTCTTCGCTCCCGCTCTGACTGTGCTCCCGCTCAGAACGTACAAGTTCCCCCGCTTGTTCGCCTCGCACACGACCCGATCTCGCTTTCGGACCCTCATAGCTCCACCTGAAGCCGAAAAATCGCAACCTTTCGAGTCCAACGCGCCTAGCGAGATCAAATTCCGCTTCAATCCAGGAACGTGCCGCACACCCGTCAGCGTCCTCACGACCCCATCGTGCATTCGGATCTTCACCGTGCCGACTCCCATAACTTTGCACGTCGTACCGTTCCCCATCAGAGCCTTTCCACCCTTGATCGTCATATAGGTAGCAAAAGACTCTTTCTCCGGGCATACGTGAAAGGAACACGCCGAATCGAGCACCCACGCATTATCCGAAATTTTCGCACCTCCGGTCGCCGCATATAGCACATCAGAATCGAACATCTCCGACTCTGCCTCCTGCACCATCGCTGATGTCGCCTCGTCCTGGTTCACGACAGTTCTCTCCTTCTGTCGCTTCAACTCCTTCAGATCATTCTGAAGTTTTCGACAGTTACGCTTGATATGTCCTCTCCCGTGACAATAGAAGCACTCCACCTCGGATAATGGCTTCTTCTGTCGATCTCCGGTCGCCGCCGATGTTGTCGCCTCCTTCTTCGCTCTCACCATTAGAGCTGTATCACGACTCTGCGTGCCAGACTCCTTAGTCATCTTCCGCATCTCGTTCGAGAGAAGCGCCGCCGTGACCGCCTCCATGCTTATGGTCTCCTTGCCATAAAGCAACGTGGTCACCAGATGCTCATACGCCGTCGGTAGCGAAGATAGTAAAATCAGCGCCTTGTCCTCGTCATCCAGATTGACTCCGATACTGGTCAACTGGGCTACCACCTTGTTGAACTCGTTAAGATGCTCGTGTAGGCTCGCCGCTTCTTGCATCTGCAGCGTAAACAGTCGCTGCTTCAGATACAACCTGTTCGTCAAGGATTTGGTCATGTACAGATCTTCTAACTTCTTCCACAACTTTGCCGGTGTCGTCTCGCCGGCTACATTGTAAAGAACCTCATCTGCTAATAATAGATGAAGCGTACTCAACGCTTTCCGCTCCATCTTCGTCCATGCCGCATCCGTGACCTCCGCCGGCTTCGCCTCCTTCCCGTTCAACGTCTCGTCCAACTCTTGTTGTACGAGGATCGCCCGTACTTTAATCTGCCATAGGCCGAAATTGTTCTTGCCGTCGAACTTCTCGATTTCGTACTTCGTGGCCATCTCTGTCGATCTCGCCCGCGGATCGGTAACCTTCGCTCTGATACCAATTTGTTGGGAATCCGGTACTCGCCCCGGTACCGGATCTCGAGAATCCGCAACCCGCTCCGATACCGACCGCCGTTGATCCGGTATCGATTGTTGGGATTCCGCAACGGAAGCGTCGAATCGGGTTTTTACCGTAAACCCGTCTCCTCAGCAAAAGCTGATACAATCATAAAAGAGAGAAAACAACTAAATAGAAAATATGCGGGTAAAATAAGATTCACTAAATAAGAGAAGATTACACCTGACTCCTCTTCTGCACAGAGTAGCTACAACCCGAGCCCTCTTTCTGAATCTCTCCTACCCTTCTCTCGTCTTCTATAAACCCAAAAGAAGACAACTCTCCGTGTGCACCCATGCACTAGGTGCACTAAACCATGGCCAAGTTTCTCTCTCTCTCTCTCTAGTACGGCACAACCCAAGAGGGTTTCTCTCTCTCAGCCGTACTCTCTCTGGAGGAGTATTCAACTTTGAATACATAGAGCTATATATAAAGCTCACCCTAAAACGTACCCCAATCTTAGTATAATTAGGATTCCTGCTCCAATAAATATTTAAATCTATATTTAATTATCTCCAATAGATCTAAATATTTATCCTAATCTAGTTAGATTTCTACTCTAATTAATATTTAAATCTTAATATATCTCCAATAGATTTAAATATTAATTCTTATCCAACTAGGAAACAATTACAAATCTAACCAAATCCTAACAGGTGTATATGTGGATATACACCACATACTTAAAATCAATTCAAATATAATTCATTAAGTATAATTTAAATCTTCAGACTTTATAGATCAGATATATTTAATTAAATTTTGATATTATAATATTAGTCATTTAATATAAATTACAGTATATTACAAAAAATATTTATACTAAACTATTTGATTCTATTTGTAGTTTAATATCTCAGCTCCAATGTACAATAGTGTAATATATAAAAACTTTGTTTATATCTGATGATACATATTTTGTCTATGTAAGATATTTAATACTGTTCCTTGGGATAGTTTGTTGTCTACGAAATATGTCAATCTCTTCCTTTATTAGGAAAAATTTTACAATTTTATGTTTACAAAATTATTCTAATATGTAGTAAAATTTACCTCATAAATTTTTACTCCTTTCTTTCTAAAAATTTATTGTTAATAATATTATATTTATAAGAAAAAAAAATTAGCCACTACGAAGCGCGGGTCCTTTACTAGTACTATACAAAATATTTTACTATTAATTGTTTACTCTGTGAATTTACAACGGCATGTATCACTCCAAATAGTAAACTCTATGCATTCAGAAATTACAGTATAGGCAGCAAGTATTATTCTCTTGCTATTAATAGTATTTTAATTTTACTTTAGGTATAATAACCTTAAAGATGCTAAATTTAAATTACAAAATCAAATAATAGCCCATTTATGATTTTAATAAATTGTTTTGGATATTTGAAGTATCACCTTCCAGAAAGTAGTTTGATTTTTAACATCATGTGCGGATAAATTATAGGGTAAATTTCAAATACCACATCTGTAATTTTGTACTTTCTAAACTTCAAATATCACCTCTGTAGTTTTGCACTTTCGCACTTTAGTATCCTACGATTTAAAGTATATTATTTTAGTGCCATGTGGTTTTATTTCTTTTCTTTCTGTTAGCACATCCGTTAATTCTCCGTTAAATTATACACAAAAAGCTTCAAATATCCCTCATATAATTTATCGAATATTCACTCTAACATTATGTGGTTTACCGAATTTTTACGTAGTACCCTGTGGTCTTAACTTTGTCACTGATTGAATAAAAAAAATTAACGTAGAAAATAACGAAAAAAGAAAAATAAAATTATAGGGTACTAAAGTGATACATTTTAAACTACATAATATTAAAGTGAGAAAATATGCAACCATAATAATGATATTTAAAGTTTTTTCTAAATTATATGATAATGAATAGTACATGTACAATACTCGGTTATTGTACATAATCTTACAAGAATGCGAGTCACATTACACCTCACTTTCGCTTATCATACTTCGCCCCCACGTGATTTGGTAACGTGTATATATTTATTAAAAAAATGGCCCTTTCTGTCCATTTGATCAGATTGCTGAGGATCGCACCATTTGTCTCTTCTACATATTAAAAAAATATATATCCTCAATTAATGAAAAGTTTTCTTTATTCTATAATTTTACACTTGTCTTTTTCCTCAAGTGCTGTGGTTGTTAATTCATAGAAAATATATTTCATGTAGTGCAGTTCAGTGGCTGGAGAGATGATGCTTTACGCCCTCCAATTCTGACCGGCTATGGACAACCACTTCTATTTATGGAGTAAATAATATTATTAATTAATATATAATAATATTTTATTTTTTATATTAACATGTAAATATTGTGAAACAACCGTTGTACTCTAAAAAGTTTAAGCATATTTATATTTAACACTCCTCCTCACGTCTGGGCTTGAGACTTTTTGAAGGCCCATGACGTGAACTTGAATTAAATGAGAGAAAATTAATAATGTTAGGAGCCTGGCGTGACTCGAACTCAAGATCTCCTGCTCTGATATCATGTTAAACAACCGTTGTACTCTAAAAGTTTAAGCTGTTAGAGAACGGTGTTTATATATATTTATATTTAACATATATTTATTAAATTTAGTCATTATTTACTAGCTGAATTTAGTTTAATTTAGTTAATTTAACTTATTTCTTATCAAAATAACTTTGTTAATATGATTCCATTTTGACGGTGAGATAATACTCTTCACATTTAAGAGTTGTTTGGTTGCACGTTGTTGCAGTTGCAATTGCATTGCAGTTGTAACTCTGTGTTGATATAAATTTAGTGTTTATTTTGATTTTTTTGCATTCGAGTTGGAATTGTATGAGATGACTCAATTACAGCAGTTGAAACTCCATCCAAATTGGCCGTATGCAATTCCAAAAATATAGATTTAAATAAAAGATAAGCTTACATTTCTAATAATCTTTTAAATAGAAATTTTTTTTCCCTACATATGAAGGTAATCTCACTACTCTATAATTTTGTCAGAAATTAATTGTCCAATGCTACAAAGAAACTCCTCTATGCTAAGTATAAGTTAATTTATTTTAAATCGAATTTGATTTCTGGTGTTGGTTTCTTGCATGCTTTTGGAATTGTTTTTAGTGGACTAAACAATATATATATATATATATATATATATATATATATATATATATATATATATATATATATATATATATATATATATATATAGAGTCCGGCTGGTATACTATCGGTAGCACGGAGGCCTCTGTGCTACCAAGTTGTTTTCGATGATGCAGCTTCCAAATCGACGATCGGCTCCGCTAGACTTGATCTACACTATTGAAAGTGTTTGGAAACTAAATTTTATAATTTTTCGATATCATTTACCTATGAAACGAGTAGTCGAAAAATGAATGGCTGAAAATAAAAATTTCACAAAAAATGATGATAAAAGGCTTAAATTTAAGATCGGAGATACTGATCTTACTCTAAATAGTTCAAAAAATTTTCTATAAAAATTTTATCAGATTTGGATTGTTTTACACCGTTAAACTTACAAACGCATCTCATCTACCATTGAAATTGTCAATTTTGAGACCCTTTGATCACTAGCCAAATAATGTCGAAAAATTATGAAATTTAGTTTCCAAACACTTTCAATAGTGTAGATCAAGTCTAGCGGAGCCGATCGTCTATTTGAAAGCCGCATCATCGAAAACAACTTGGTAGCACAGAGGCCTCCGTGCTACCGATAGTATACCAGCCTAGCTCTATATATATATATATTATATAGAATTAGGCTGGAATACTATCAATAGTATAAATTATGTTCAACGGTGCCGATCGTCGATTGGAGATTTCGTCATCGAAAATAAATAGATGGCGACGGAGCCCGTTTGCTACTGATAGCATTCTAGCCCAACTCTCTCTCTCTCTCTCTCTCTATATATATATATATATTAAAAAGGTGGTACTCAATGACCTATATAGATTTAAAAATCATAATTTTATGCTGTTTCTAGAAGTCCATGTTGATTTGATGAAGAGCATAGATTTGCTGATTGCTGAGGATTGCATCATTTGTCTCTTCTACATATTTATTTATATATATATATATTAAAACAACATATTCTCAATTAATGTGAAGTTTCTTTTTTATTTTATAATTTTGCACTTGTCTTTTTCCTCAAGCGCTGTGGTTGTTAATTCATAGAAAATAAATAAATATATATATATATATATATATATATATTCTGTAGTGCAGTTCAGGGGCTGGAGAGATATGCTTTACGCCCACCAACTCTGACCCCAAACATGCACAGCCACTTCTATCTATGGTGTAAATAATATTATATTATTAATTAACATATAATAATATTTTATTTTTTACATTAACATGTATATATATTTATTAAATTTAGTCATAATTTACTAGCTGAATTTAGTCTAATTTAGTTAATTTAACTTATTTCTTATCAAAATAACTTTGTTAATATGATTCCATTTTGACGGTGAGATAATACTCTTCACATTTAAGAGTTGTTTGGTTGCATGTTGTTGCAACTGCATTGCATTTAGTGTTTATTTTGATATTTTTGCATTCGAGTTAGAATTGTATGAGGTGACTGATCAATTACAACAGTTGGAACTCCATCCAAAATTGGCCGTATGCAATTCCAAGAGAATAACTTTAAATAAAAAATATGCTTACTTTTCTAATAATCTTTTAAATAGAAATTTTTTTTCCCTACATATGAAGGTAATCTCACTACTCTATATATAAAAGAATAAACTTTTGTTACCCCGTGGTTTGTAAAATATACTAATTTATTACCTTGAAATTTATACATTCTATCAATTAATTCACTACTTAACGACAGATTTTAACGGTAAGATAAAAATAAAACCACATGATAGTAAAGTAAGACACTTCAAATTATAGAATACCAATAAATTGAAAATATGCTAAACCGCAAGGAAAACAAATTAATTTTTTTTTCAAAAAAAATATGGCATGAGAAATCATTACCACATATCCACTGAAAAAGAGAGAATTGAATTCTGGAGAATCTGTGAAGAATACACTTCCTCTTTATTCCAAGAACATGGAGTAAACATGCCAAAGTGTGCATCTTATGGTTCTTGGTGTTAAATGTAACATAATATCATAGTAAAGTTCTGAGTTAAAGTTCCACAGGATATCTCATTTAATATATTCAGTCTATCAAAATATTTTGAACCTAAATATAAAGAGAAGTGTCGAAAATAAAAATAAATAAGCATCATTCTCTAAAATTTAATCTTTTTCTTAATAGTCGTTGTTTATATATTTTTATATTCAACATTAAAACCTTACCAATTAAATTTTATGGCGTTATTAAATTTAATTTCTATTCACGGACCGAAGTTAGACATGTATGCAACTTTTCTGTAATTTCGTGTGCAGAAAATATTTTTGAACGAGACTATTCACTAGTCAGTTGCCCGACAATTGCAGAATAAATCTCAGCCGTTCATTTGTCGCACATCAGCGATGGAACTAGTGCATTTAAATCCCGCACGTAATTAATTGATGTAGCCACTTAAACATATATGCATTTAAAGGTTGTGATTGATCTATCAATTACGTCTTAGTTTGGTTCTTGTAGATTATTTACCAACGGTTTTTTTTTTTTCAATAACTAGATTAATATGCATTTAAAGGAATTTTTTTTTATTAGAATTTTTACTTTTTTCACCTATAAAAAAGATTTATTAAGCTTTCCAAAGCATCAATTTAAATTCTCTATTTACCAAAAGTTTGCCCTTTAAAAAATTATACAGATATAGAAACACTGAATTAAAGTTTACCATGTTCGAATCTTAAAGCAATACGGACAATATATTTAATAGCCTCACGTGGACTCGGGTGCTGATATTGCCAAAATAATATCTACTATTACTCGAAAAAAAAAAGGGTTTAAAATATAATATACAATGTAAAACATGTACTTTGGCAATATTAATTTTCTAAAGTTAAAAATAAAAACATATAGAAGATACCTCAACTTTGACCTATTTTAATTTAACTATCCAACATTTTAAAAGTTTAATTTTGTTACTCAACCTTTCAATTTATCTAATATAAGCTATTTGATGGTTCTTCGGTATAAATTTTAGGCCTATTATTTTTATTACTGGTATTGTAATTGCATAAATTACGTAAAATATGCTAATTAGATTTGTAGAAATGAACAATGCACTTATATTTTTAAGTTTAAGAATCATTAAATAGCTCAAATCAAATGAATTAAAAAGTTAGATAGCAAAATCAAAGTTTTTAAAGTGTTAAGTAGTTGGATCAAAATAGGTCATAGTTCATATCAGTTCCAGACATTTTTAACTAAAGTTAATAATCAGAAAAAATTTTAAACTACAGTTTTCTTACTGGAAAAATACTTTTATCCGTTTGGTTTTCGAAAAGAGTAGTTTTTTCTGATTTTCTTTTTTCAATTTATAAAATTTTCTCTTTTCAAATTTTTTATTTAAAAAATAAAAATTATGAATTTTTTTTTAAAAAAATAACTTTCTATGATTTTCTCAGAAACCAAACACCCTGAGTAAATCAATTGCAAGCAATAATATTTTTTTTATATAATTCTTGGTGATAGAGTTTTCTACAAAAAGAGAGAAAAAAGATAAAATAAATTGCGCAGTGGGAAGAGCTAAAAAATGTGAGGACATTACAGGGATCTGGATTGGATCAGATCCTGACACTGATTTCTACTATAAATAATTTAGTTTCATCTTATCAATATATATATATATTATATATATATATATATATAATATATATATATATATTGTTGTATGCAGTTCTTTTCTTTTTTTTTGCTGTTTGTGTATTTTAAACAAGATTATAAAAACCATTTTACAGCAGTAATCAAAATTTGTAAGTAATTATGGATTTAAATATGTAAACAGCACAATGCTAGTAATTAGATGCATATGCAGTAATTTCCAATAATTGTTGGGAGAAAGCATTTAGTTATTATGTGCTTTTCATTACAATCATTGAAATAGGATTTTAAAAAGTAACTTTGAAAGAAAACAAAAATAACTTTGAAAAAGTGTTTTTTTGAACTTACTCTTAATTTTGGTCATTGAATCAGAAGGCAATAATAATAATAATAATAATTTGTGAGTTCCATCATTATGATTCAATGACCAAAACGGGTATAGCACCAACACCTTATGCTTCTTATATAGATTAATGAAAAATCTCGACTCAAATAAGACTCAAACATATAAATTAATGAAAAGCCTCGAGTCAAATATATATAAGTTAATGAAAAGCATTCCCTCAGATCATAAAACCAACATTCTATTTAGGAAAAACTTTAAATGCCATCCCTATATTTTCGTACTTTCTCATTTTAATATTCTGTGATTTAAAGTATATTACTTTAGTACCATGTGGTTTCGTTTTTTTTCTTGTTCCTTTCGTTAACTTTTTCGTTAAATTATATTGAAAAAATTTTAGATAACCTACTTCTGATTTATCGAATATTCATTTTAGTACCCTATAGTTTTAACTTTCTTACTGATTTAACGAAAAAATTAACAAAAAAAATAACAAAAAGAAAAAAATAAAATCACATGATATTAAAGTGATACACTTTGAATCACAAAGTACTAAAATAAAAAAAATGTGAAATTACAGGAGTGATATTTAAAATTTTTCCTACTATTTATGAAAGAAATGACACACCAACACGTCCACGACACATCAACACACGAAGCCAAAAAGGATTAGAGAACTTTGAACTCTGCAGCATTGCTTTCCACACTTTTCCCTTCCATAATTTATGGGAAGCTTCCACCCACAATACAAAATACAAACACAAACACAACACAAACTCCCCTCCCATCCTATATATATATATAACCAGATAGCAGAGTCGCAAACATAATCTCAAACATAACTCTATCCTGCACGGCAGTCTAAACAAATATTACCATATTTATATGGCTGGTGACGAGAATAAAAGCCGGCGGCCGCACGTGGTCCTACTCCCGACGCCGGGAATGGGCCATGTGATCCCGCTAGCGGACTTCGCCGTCCGCCTCGCCACCTCCCACGGCTTCTCCGCCACCCTCGTCACCTTTTCCAACTTCGACTCCCCGGCGCAGGCCGCATTCCTCTCCTCCCTCCCCTCCGACTCCGTCTCCTCCATCTCCCTCCCCTTCATCTCCCTCTCCGACCTCCCCCCCGACTCCAAGATCGAGCTCTTCCTCTGCGCCCTCCTATCCCGATGTCTCCCCTTCCTCCGCGACGCCCTCCTCTCCTTCCAAAACCCCGTCGCCGCCTTCGTCTGCGACCTTCTCGGGGCCGAGACGCTGTCGCTGGTGCGGGAGCTCGGCGTGCCGGGTTACATATTTTTCCCTTCCAACCTTACGATGCTCACCCTCGCGTTGCATCTGCCCCGGCTCGACGAGACCACCGACGTCGACTTCAAAGACCTCCCCGACCCCGTCCGCCTGCCCGGCTGCGTCGCCATACGCGGGACGGACTTCCCCGACCCATATCATCAGAAGTCCGATCCCGCATACGCTCCGCTCATGTGGATTCTGCGCAAGTAAGAAAACACCGTTCCCTATCGGCTTAAATATCTAATTACTATTTTTTTATTTTTTAAAATTTTATTCATTTGAAAGATGCACTAATAAATTATTCTTACGGATCTGTTTATTCAGTAGCTTAAGTTTTTGAAATAATCAATTATTATAAATAATACAGTACTAAATTCTGAGTTCGAATGCTGTCGGTATAATATTTTAGAGTAATCGGTTGTTTCACAGATACAGCGACGCGGCGGGGATCCTGGTGAACAGCTTCGAGGAGATGGAGCCGGAGACGGTGAAAGCCGTCAGATCGAAGCAAGTGGAAGCAGGAAGGCTGCCGGTCCACCTGGTGGGTCCGATGGTCCGGTCCGGGTCAGACGATGCGGACGAGTCGGGCTGCCTGGAGTGGCTGGACCGGCAGCCGGCCGGTTCGGTTTTATTTGTGTCTCTGGGGAGTGGTGGGACCATCTCGACGGAGCAGCTGCAGGAGATGGCGCTCGGGCTGCAGGCCAGCGGGCAGCGCTTTCTCTGGGTCGTCAGGCGCCCCAGCGACAACGAAAAGAGCGCCGCCTTCTTCACCTCAGGTACCAGAAGATCGATCCTACCTTTTCTTTTATTTTTGACCCTTAATTTAAGTTTAAAAATATACCAAAATATTATAGTATGCATGGGGTTGGAGTTTGAAAATATTGTATATTTTATATTAGAAATGATAAATTTATTATTAATTTATCATGTTATTATTCGGGTTCAGAGGTTGTTAGAAATTTTTATACTAATGTTAATAGACTACTAGTAATCATTCGCATGAAGTATGAAAATGACAGTACCTTCTAATTTGTGGTAATCTAACATTGCTACTGCTTAACAATTTATAATAATTTTAGTACTCCACTAACACCTTTCATAACTATTTAATTTGAATTGATTGATAATAATTTTAACAAAAAATATGAAAGATTACTGAAATAATACAAACGGTAAATCAGTTGATAATGTGCATGGTATTATATTATAAATTCTAATGTCTCGCGATAATTTTTAGCTTTGATTTACATTGTCGGGTACACTTTGCTTGAGATTTAGCTTTCGAATTTGAATTATTAGCAAAGAATTTTAATTTACAATCCCTCCTAAATAGATGCCTATCATATAGATTTAGTTTGTACGTTATTTCTTTTTCATAGACCAATTATTCAAACAATTATTTAGAGTTTCTAGTACTTAATTCCTATCAAGCTGGCTCGAAAGCTCAGTTGTTAGACTTTATTTAATGTTTTTTACTGTTTAAAATAGAAGATTTAGTTTCATAAAATTTTAATTATTTGAAACGAGTATTAAAAAAGTTAATAATAAAGACTTCGTGTGATCGAGTAGATCAAAGAACGGCGTAATAAATTTATTTATATATATATAAATAATGTTAGGAAGCAAGGACGATCCGTCGAACTACCTTCCGGAGGGCTTCTTGGAACGGACCAAGGACGTGGGCCGCGTGGTGCCGTCGTGGGCGCCGCAGGTCAGGGTGCTGGCCCATTCCGCGACCGGCGGCTTCTTCTCGCACTGCGGGTGGAACTCGACGCTGGAGAGCGCCGTGCACGGCGTGCCGATGATCGCGCACCCGCTCTACGCCGAGCAGCGCGCGAACGCCGTCCTGCTCACGGAGGCGGTCGGAATCGCCATCCGGCCGCGGGCGAGGGAGCCCGACGGCGTCGTTAGCAGGGAGGAGATCGCGGCGGCGGCAAAGGAACTGATTCAGGGGGGGAAGGGCAAGGCGCTGCGCCGCCGCGCCAAGGAGCTGCAGGAGGCTGCGGCGCGGGCGCTTGCGCCGCCAGAGGGGTCCTCGTACAAGGCGCTGCAGGGAGTTCTCAGTAAGTGGAGGGAGGGAGCGAGCCAGTGCGTAGCAAATACTTGAAATATATATTATAAAATATTATTAATAAGTCAGCATTTATAATTAATAAAAAATTAGTAATTTGTGCTGTATCTTTTTATTTCTCTCAATTTTTAGTTTTTTATTTTGATTCTATTCTTGTAAAAAAATTTGTGCTTCAATAAAGCATAAAATTGCCGCATCATTTTTAAATCAGATTTGCTACAAATTTATGAAAATTATTAAACTTTTTGATGCATCGGACTTAATCGAAACAAATAATATATCTTAAAAAGTTAATTGAAGAAATATAGAAGTTTGAGATCAAAATGAAAAATAATTTGGGCTAAATGGTGTCATTATTTTTTTTTTTTTCAACTCTAGACATAATGAGTTCTCAATCTTTATTTTTGGAGTTAAAAAAATTATCGTTAAATTTTAATATTGAAAAAAAATTAATAATACTGGCGAAAAGTTTTGACCCTTGAACGATGAGATTGTAAAACTACCGTCTCATTTGGATTGTAGAGTTAATATTGCTGTTATTATAACATACAATATTAATTGTTTGATAACATATTCTTTTAACCTTTTAATATGTTTTTTCCAATTATTTGAAATAAAATATCAAATTAAAATATTTTTTATTTTTGTACGTGCACAAAAATTAAAAAGTTTATCGAAGATAAATACGGCTGAATATAGAAATAGAGGTAGATAAAATTGGGAACAGTATTTTTACTGTAACTCTCAATTACGTTTATTAATTATTTTCCTCCAAACAAATCAAAATTTTATCTAAACTTTTATGCATAATAAATAGTTTAAATAGTTTTTTTGTGCATTTTAAACAAGACTACAAAAACCATTTTAAATATATAAACAGCACAATACTCAGATGCATATGCAATAATTTCTAGTTAATTATCATCAATATAGCAGATCTTCCACTTAAACTCCTTAATAATTGATGGGAGAAAGGTTTAGTTATTAGGTGCTTTCCATTTCAATCATTGAAATAATTTTTTTTAAAAGTAACTTTTGAATAAAAAGAGGGGAAAAAAACAGTGATTGGATCAAGTACATCTAATACCTTAATTACTATACTATAATATATAACTAGTAGAATCTTTTTTAGACCCAATATAAAACATGAGCAAAATGGGAGGAGAAAAGTAATTAATGGAATATAAGGTAATTAATCAACTGCAAAATGAGGAAAGATAAAAACCAAAGTTGGAACAGGATCAAAAATGTATTTGGCAAAGTAATTACTAATTAGTAACAGGTATTCCCATATTATGATAAAAAGGTCATAAATCTAAATCGGGTGAAAGGTATTTAATCCAATCTTTTTTAATATTCTTTTAGAAAAAGATTTTTTATATAAATTGTTGATACTGTTGATGTGCCCATAAATAAGCTAAACATATTAATTGTACATACAGTTATTATTTGTTCCCAAAAGGTAGACAGATACAAAAGGAAAGTAATTATAGCAATATGAGGATGATTTATCAACTAATTACATGATTATTTAATTAATAACTTTATTTGAGGAAGGGGATTAATAAAACTGGTTGATTTAGTAACTGAAATTAAAAGTTGAAGGGAAGTTCCTAGAATGAGAAATATTTTGATGCATCGACATATTAAAAAGATGTATGCCGTACATGTTAGTAACCATGCACATGCAACAACTGTTTATATTTTATTTAGATAATAAGCTTAATATATAGAGTATGGTTACTGTGCTATTAAGAGCACAGCAGCCCTCGTGCTCCTAAGTTTCTAACCATCCATCAATTTTGATGAATAATTAAGGTGAGAGAGAAGAAAAATTAGAGAGAAATTCAAGAAAAAGAAAAATTGAGAGAGAAATGAAAGAAATGATATATTAATCTTAATCAATCATCAAAATTGATGAATGATTAGAAACTTAGGAGCACAAAGACTGTTGTGCTCCTAATAGCACAGTAGTCCTGCTCTAATATAATAATTAGGTAGCATCTATTAATTATTGTATACAAAAAATAATTTGATCAATGTGATAACTTTGTTTGTTACTTTTGACTTATGTAACACATTGCTTTCTAAAATGCTATAAATATTCAAATAAATAAAATTTACTATGCTATTTATGCATTGTTTTTTTTTTTTTTTGAGGAAAATGTAGCATGCTACCCGCTTCATTCAATGGACAGGTGAATTAAGCTACATGGGTGAGGCAACATGGCCTCGGTGGAAGGCGAAAAAAAAAAAAAAAATAAAAAAAATAAAATATATATATATATATATATATATATATATATATATAATATATATATATCTATATATATCAGAGATTACGTGAGGGTATGGGCTGGCCCCATAAGCTCACCAGTTGCTTACTCATGTTGACGCCTCTAATTAGGTCCAGCTGGGTCATGCGGAAAATCACATCGTTCCTAATCTTCCAAATGGTCCACCAACAGACGCCTCTATTTATGCATTGTTAAATTGCTAAAGAAATGACATTCGCCAACACGTCCACAACACATGGAGCCAAAGATGACTGACCAGAGAACTTCGCAGCATTACTTTCCACACACATTTTTTCCCTTCAATCATTTTTGGGAAGCTTCCTGCAAAACCTTCCACCCACAATACAAACACAACACAACTCAAACTCCTCTTCTCCTATCTATATATATAATAATCTGACGGCAGAGCCGCAAACATACCTCTGTTCTGTATTGCACGACAGTCCAAACAAATATTACCATATTTATATGGCTACTGACGGGAATGAGAGCCGGCGGCCGCACGTGGTCCTGCTCCCGACGCCGGGAATGGGCCACGTGATCCCGCTGGCGGACTTCGCCGTCCGGCTCGCCGCCTCCCACGGCTTCTCCGCCACCCTCCTCACCTTCTCCAACTTAGACTCTCCGGCGCAGGCCGCCTTCCTCTCCTCCCTCCCCTCCGACTCCGTCTCCTCCGTCTCCCTCCCCTCCATCTCCCTCTCCGACCTCCCCCCCGACTCCCCGATCGAAGTCCACCTCTGCGCCCTCTTCGCCCGATGCCTCCCCCTCCTCCGCGACGCCTTCCTCTCCTTCCGAAACCCCGCCGCCGCCTTCGTCTGCGACCTTTTCGGATCCGAGACGCTGTCGCTGGTGAGGGAGCTCGGCGTGCCGGGTTACATATTCTTCCCTTCCAACCTTACGTTGCTCACCCTCGTGCTGCACCTGCCCCGGCTCGATGAGACCACCGACGTCGACTTCAACGACCTCCCCGACCCCGTCCGCCTGCCCGGTTGCGTCGCCATACGCGGGACGGACTTCCCCGACCCCTTCCGCCAGAAGTCACACCCCGCGTACGCTTCGCTCGTCCGGATCATGAGCAAGTAAGAAACACCATTCTTTAGTAGCTTAAGTTTCTAGAATAATTGATAATTTAAAATAGAACAGTAGATTCTGAGTTCGAATACAATTGAATTATCAAAGTAATGAGTTGTTTTGCAGGTACGGCGACGCGGCCGGGATCCTGGTGAACAGCTTCGAGGAGATGGAGCCGGAGGTGCTGAAAGCCATCAGAGAGGACGGGCAGGTGGAAGCAGGGAGGCCGCCGGTCCACCTGGTGGGTCCGATGGTCCGGTCCGGTTCGGACGAGGCGGACGAGTCGGGCTGCCTGGAGTGGCTGGACCGGCAGCCGGCCGGTTCGGTTTTATTTGTCTCTTTGGGGAGTGGTGGGATCCTCTCCGCTGAGCAGATGCAGGAGATGGCACTCGGGCTGGAGGCCAGCGGGCAGCGCTTTCTTTGGGTCGTCAGGTGCCCCAGTGACAAAGAAAAGAGCGCCGCCTTCTCCACCTCAGGTACTAAATTATTAATATAAAAATTATTGATGATGTGCTGGCATCATAATATATATAATTTATAAAATATTTTTAACTTAACTTTGGAATTTGATTTATTAGTATAGAATTTTTACAATCCTGCGCACATTGATTTAGTATGTAACTTATTTCTTTCATAGACGAAAGTTGGTTGGAACACTCAGTTGTTAGACTTAGATTTATCACTTTTTACTGTTTAAAAATAAAGAATTTTATTGTCATAATGTTTTAGTTATTTGAAATAAGTATTAAAAAGTAATTAATAATAAATATTTCGTGTGATCGATCGAGTAGATTAAGAACGGTGTAATGAATTTATTTATAAACGATGTTAGGAAACAAGGACGATCCGTCGCAATACCTTCCGGAGGGCTTCTTGGAACGGACCAAGGACGTGGGCCGCGTGGTGCCGTCGTGGGCGCCGCAGGTCAGGGTGCTGGCCCACGCCGCGACCGGCGGCTTCTTCTCGCACTGCGGGTGGAACTCGACGCTGGAGAGCACCGTGCACGGCGTGCCGATGATCGCGCACCCGCTCTACGCCGAGCAGCGCATGAATGCCATCCTGCTCGCCGAGGCGGTCGGAATCGCCATCCGGCCGCGGGCCAGGGAGCCCTACGGCGTCGTCGGCAGGGAGGAGATCGCGGCGGCGGCGAAGGAATTGATGCAGGGGGAGAAGGGCAAGGCGCTGCACCGTCGTGCCAAGGAGCTGCAGGAGGCGGCGGCGCAGGCGCTCGCGCCGCCGGAAGGATTCTCATACAAGGCGCTGCAGGGAGTCGTCAGTAAGTGGAAGGAGGGAGCGAACCAATGCATAGCAAGTGCTTGAAACGCGTCTTATAAAATATTATTGATGAATCAGCATTAATAATGTACGAAATAGTAATTTGACGTTGTGTCTTTTTATTACTCTCTATATTAAGTTTTCTATTTTGATTCTCATGTAAAATATTTTGTAGTTAAAGTTACCAATGCCTCCTGGGTTCTTCAATAAAGTCTTCTATTAAAATCTGACGAAAACTGCCACATTATTTCTTAATCAAATTCGCTACAAATTTTATCAAAACTATTAAACTTTTTGATGAGTGGGACTCAATCGAAACAAATTATATAGCTCAAAATTTTAATTGAGAAAATCTATAAGTCTGGGATCAAAATGAAAAATAAATGTTTGGGCCAAATGGTGTAATTAATTTTTCTTTTTCAATTCTATGCATAATAAGTTCATCTATAGTTTTTGCTATTAATTTTTAACTCTTTGGATCTATAATAAAATGTACCACTGTCAAATAATAAAACCTATGCATCGAAGAACTATAATATAAACAACAAATATTATTTCTCCCCTATCAATAGTATTTTAATTTTACTTCGGGTATAATTACCTATAAGATGTTAAATTTAAATTACTAAATCAAATACTAGCCCATTTGTGATTTTTAATAATTTTTTTTGGATATATAAAGTATTACATTTTAGAAAGTACTTTGATATTTTTAATCATGTTGCCAATAAACTTATACGAACTTTTAAAAGTACATGTACCAGACTCACATTATTGTACAGTACCATACGAGAATTTGTCATCGATTGGGACAAATGAACCACTGCTCTTTAAAAGGAAAGGAATATTGTACCTACATAGTTCTTATATATATATAGAGAAATGATTCGCTACTTTATTTTATAAAAAATAAAAAAATTCTAACCGTTGATTAAGTAAGGATAAAATCGTAATTTTATTATGTAGGAGCTTAACAGGTTTCTTAATATGAGGGCATTTTAGTAATTAAATTAGAAAATATTATAAGAAAATTTTCATGAATATTCTAATTAATTGATTATCTTAATTTTAGGCATTAACTGTGCATCAATTTAAGCATTAATGAAAGGAAACTTAAAATTCTTCCAATTTAGGCATTAATTTAAATTATAGATATTTAGAAATATTAATGTTTTTAAACATGTTGAGTTTAAATATTTAATATTTAAATTTTTAAATTTAAATTTAAATAAGAAAAATTTTACAAAATTATTTTAACGAATTTAATGTTCATAATAACGAATTGAACGTATTTAATATGTTATAATATTTTGTATCACTTTAAATTCAACATATGTAATATTATAATTTTAATATTTTTTATATTTTTCAATTTTGTATCACTATTTAAAAAAAACTTGTAATATTAGTAAATGTTTAAATTCAACTAGTTTTGACATTATTTTTTTATTATTAATTTAAACATATTTGAATGTGGGTGAATATTTGAGTTCAACATATTTAATATATTTAAAAAAATTTAAACTTTTTCTAATTTAGACTTTAATTGATTAGGAATATTGGGTATAATTCAATTTATTCTTAGAATAGAATTGTATAGGCTAAAAATTTAAATTCAATATTAATTTTGTATCACTATTTAAATTCAATGTTAATTTTGTATCACTATTTAAATGTAGTTTATTTATATATTTTATCAAGTTAGTCAATCTAGTTGATTTAAGGTGATTTTGACTTTCACCTTTAAAATTTTTCAACTTTTAGGAGATTTTTAAAATATCAACCCCTTACCTTTTAGTTTGCAATTAGCTTCTTAATTTTTGTTATTTATTTTATGAAAAATTAGTATCAATGATTTAAAAATTAAATAAAATAGTTATTTCGACTGATCAAATTATAATCTATTCTATCAAGTTTCTCAGTGCAACCTACTGAGCTGAATAATAAGAATACTTTAGAACCATTAGATGTAATACAATTTTTAAAAATTTTAATAAAACTTTTACACAAAATTTTAAATGAAAATTTGAAAAAGATTAAGATTATTGGTCAAAAAAATAATTAAGGACTCGAATTCGAATCCAACTACCAATCGCAAAACCTATTTTCAAAATTAACAGATTTCGAAAATTCATATCCATACCTTGAACTGATCAAAATTTCGAAATCCAAAACTAAACCCAAACCCATAGATCTGAACCCGAAACAATAATTTATTTTTATCATATTACAAAATATATTATATTAAATCTAAATTTTTAAAATATAAATTTAAGTATAATATTAAATTTGATATATAATTCGGGTCGGGTTCAAGGTGGGTATAGGCCCAACCCATAATTGGTCTACAAAATATTTTCATATTTTTGTTGGAAATTAGTGTAGTCTGTTCAGGCGCAACCCGATCCAATAAAATAAATAACAATAAATTGATAAGTATTTAATATAATAAATGTAATAGTATACATATAATATATATATAAAAAAATATAAAAAAGATGTATAATAATTTCCCTCTCTCTCTTATATATTTAAATGTAATATACTTAATACAATTTAATTTAATAAATGTAATAATATACTTAATACAATTTAATTTAATACAATTTATCTATGGCTAAACATGATTTAATAATTTAAAAAAATTTATTCTTATTTCAAAAAAATTTAAACTCATTTCATTAAAGTATTAGGTATGGGAATAAATTTTAATACATTATAGTTTCCTAAAATTAAACTCGTTTGCACAATTTAAGTAATTAAACAAAGAAAAAGAAAAATTACCTTTTAAAGCCTTGTCAAATAATTTGAAAATATGTGAATATGTGAATATGTATTTTAAAATTTTAAATTTAATTTAATATTTTGAGTTTAGGTTCTATTTCAGTTTAACTTAATACAATTTAATTTAATACAATATATCTATGACTAAACAGAATTTAATAATATAATACAATTTAATTTAAAATAATTTAAAATTAATAATTTAAAACAGAGTTACTAATATTGTTTAAATTAAACCTTTGTGGCACAATTTAATACAATTTATTAAATTTTCTCTCTTTATCTATGGCTAAAGAGGAAAGGTAAAGAGAGAAAAAGGAAACACAAAAAGATAAAAAATTTAATAAAATGATAAAGATAAAATTACTATATTATCCTTATATTAAAAGACTATAATGCCCCTCTGTGAGGTACCTGGCGACCGGTACCTCTCACAAAGTGACCTGCTATTGCAGGTCACAATTTATGAAAAATTAAATCGTATCCGTTGATTAGAAATGAATGAATGGTGAGAAAAAATTGCAAGTATAGAAGCACTACTCATATATATATGGATGTACATTTTACATCTAAGATTCTAAAAGTAATAATTTTTTAAAATTTTAATAAAGCAAAAAAAATGATTTAAAAATAAATGAATTAATAAGGATCATAAAAGGCCTGTAAGTTGGGATAAGTTAGGATAGTACTGTTCAAATAGAACTTTATATACTGTTACTAAATTAATATCTATAATATATTAAAAAAAAATCTATCCAAATTCTCTTTTCCTATATTTGTTAATTGTTAACATGTTGCGGTATGTGTGGGAGGCACCAATGCATTTGGTTTTAGGAATGTATCCTCCTGCAGGTATCAATAACATCATTGTCACCGACCGTCCCTAGCGTAAGTGGCAAAGAACTTGGTGATTGATATCCGAGGTCCCGAATTCGAATCCTAGTTGATTCACATTTCTAGCTAAGTTTATTTTTATAAGAAATAAACGAAGCGGATAATGTGCTATCTTTCTCTTCAAAAAAATAACATCATTGTCAAAAAATAAATGTAGTATTTGTCTTTATCTTTTTTTTGTTTTTTTGTGGTGAGTGACATTTTTGGTTGGCTTGAATAGAGTAATGTATAAATAGCATTAGATGAATGGATGTAATCTTCTTACTTGTCACATGATGTGACAAGTAAAAAAAATCTCACCTATTAGATAAATGGATATAAATTATACACCCAGATAGGGTGTATAAATAGCATCACTCCATTCAAACAAAAAGTCTATATATACACCCCATCTGAAAAAAAAAAGTCTAAAATATATAAGTTATATTACTGATGTGACGTCTTTAACCAATCAGATCCGTCCCCTAGATTCACCCATCCAATCATGATTAGAAAAATATTTTTTTTTATACTTTTCTTTCAAAAAAAAACGTGATTAGCTAAAAATATATAATGTGGTATAAATATTACAATATAGACTTTCTTTCATCTGAGAGGTGTACAATTTATACCCTTTCATCTGACCTATTCATATAATGAATGGAAACTTTTTTACTTGCAACATCAAATTATTACAAGAATCTTGGAATAGAGCAGAAGTCAATTCGGTGATGCTGACCACCCACTTTGTCGGTCAGAGGCATGTGCTTCTGACAAATCCATCTGCTTCT
Source organism: Puya raimondii (assembly GCA_016920855.1). Taxonomy (NCBI): domain Eukaryota; kingdom Viridiplantae; phylum Streptophyta; class Magnoliopsida; order Poales; family Bromeliaceae; genus Puya; species Puya raimondii. The sequence continues at coordinate 36,044,745 of JABWPP010000049.1, read as the reverse complement.
GTCTTTTTTTCTTCTTTTTTTTTTTTTTCTCCTTTTTCTGCCACTTAGAGAAAGGTAGCCACCTACTTTAGTCATTAGGAAAAAAAAAGTTTTAAGAACTCATTTAATATTAATAAAGTTTTATATAGTATTAAAAAATATATAGAAATAGGCAGTAAATTATTTATACTTGTTTTATCCAAATTATTTACTTAATTATAAAAGATAAAAATTTAAAAATATTTTTTTACTTTTATTTTTTTTTAAACAACTTATCCTTCACTACTTGACAGTGCGTGTTATAAACTAACGAACTGTAACAACAAAATATAATTTTTATTCAACACATCAGATTATATAAAATTAATCTTTAAAAAATAAAAAAATTAGTAATAAGACCTTCAACTGAATCTCTATACAATTTTTTTTCTCTCCAAATTAAAAGTACTGCTGCATTTACGCACATGAGATAAACATTCCTAATTAGTTCACATCCGTAATTTAAGAATATTATATATATACAGATATATTTGGTAACACGTCAATATATTAAAATGATATTTTCGAAGACTCAAAGCACTACCATATAATATACGATCGCACTATTTAATAAAAAATAAGGACAGATATTTTGTGAACCTCAGAGAAAACAACTTTTTCTTCGATTTTATGAATGGAATCATCATGCACATAATAAAAATCAACGCGTCACATCCACACAACTTTTGTATTAGAAAATAATGGGGGGAGATGTTGGAGCTCTTTCAATCAGTGGAAACTTCAAAGAAGCTACTAACATGTAGCATATTTATCACATCGGTCACTGTAAATTTAGATTATTTATAAGAAACTTTAACCTAATCGAATGGAACTTCATCGAAATTTAACCTGAAATTTGTTAGAGTTTAAATTTACATTTGAATTTCAAATTAAATAAACAACCAAAATTTCAAACAACTCTAACAAACATGCACTTACATAACTACAGTTTTTCGATGGATATTTGTGATTCACAAAATTATGCAACAAATCTAGCCATTTAAATATATATATATATATATATATATAAGATGCTTGTAAGCATACATTGCTCTTAATTTTTAAGTACAAACAAAAACACAAGTCACTAAATGTGAAAATGCACCGTACCATTTCTACATTTATAATTTGGATAGGGTCATATTTGCGAAAATAAAAAAAAAATTAGGGCAATAAATGGAAAGAAAGCCTAAGTTGATAAGGAGATGCCTTTCCTTTCAAACTTACGACGCATCAAAGAGTAGGGACAATAAATCTTTTTTGGATTTTTGAGAACCATCAATATTGAGTGCTATACAAAAAAAAAAAAATTTAAAAAAGGGATGCGACAAAAAAAAATTATGCATGGAGTCATCTTATCACACGTACACACAAAAGTGGGAATTTAACTGTAGTTATTATATGGATAGAATAATAATTGAAATTACCAAAAAAGCAAATAAAAAGCTACCTAATCAGTATAAATAAAAAGTTGTAGAAATATAACTATGGACAAACCATTTTCCATTCAGATACTACTGGTTAGTTTTCCTTTAAAAAAAAATAAATCTGAATATGTCATGATAAGAAAAACATACTATTTTCCAATTAGCTTTTTAATTAAAAATACTGCAAGGGTATAAGAGCATTTTAATTAGAATTTTCCATCAGCTTCCCAGTATAGGCACAGCAGAAACTTCAAACTGAAGCTTCTCTTTTTGAGACTAGAAGCTAATTTCGACTTTGCGTATTTTGAACTGTAATCATCTCTACCATGGTGGGATGCAGAAACAAGGTTTTAAAGCTCAAATGCAGAAGCTCCAATTCGGAGCTCTGATGGATTTCTATCTAGTGTAACAACAATTCACCTTACAGCAATGTTCACGGCCTTAACCTTAAGCTTCAGAGAAAAATTATACTACTAAAGCGGAAAAGATATGAACTTGCAAATGGTTTTAGAATAACAGAATATAAAGTTTACCGGAGCCCACTATTGTTGGTTCAATTGCAAAAACTCTGCACTCAACTGCAATCTAGTGTAGCTTGCTCATGCCAAACTCCATTTAAGTTGCATTGCCAGAGCCTAACCATGTCATCAGCTCCTGTCGATGCAAGAGTCATGCCTCCCATGTCCCACTCCAATTGCCACACCTTCAAAATTAGTTAAACAAAGCAAACAGATAACTAGGCGGCAAAGCCCTAAATGCGGACTGAGTCAGAAATTTCATATGTAATGGAGAAAACATAAGTTGCAACCGACAAGTATCAGAATGGAAGGTTTGAAATAATGAAGTGAGACAAGTGTTCTGTGAAAAAGTGCAGAAATTTGTTTTTTTGGGGCGGGGGGTTTGAAATAACGAAGAAATCGGATCTGGTGAAACCCAACGTTGGAAGGTGACCAAAAGTATATTAGGATGGCACAAGAATGAGAAAAAGCAACTTCAATTGGAAGCGGAAAACTCAAAAGTTTCAAACAAAAATTGCCATTTATGCAAGCACTTTCATACCTCGTCATCGTGGCCAGAGAGTAAGGCAACCTTTTCTGTAGGAAGCCTTCCATCAGATTCAGGGTTCAATCCTATATGCCAAACTGCGATACCCTTGCAAGTGGCAACAGCTATAATCTCATATGGCCTGCAAGAAACCAGGCAAGGCATTCACACAAACCTAAAAGTCGCCATGCCCTAGAAACAGGATAAATACACTACAGATATGACCAATAATTGATGTGATCAGGGACAAGTATATGGTTTGCATTAATGAACAAAGTATTTACCAGGGGTATATATGCCGCAAATCTTTGTTATCACGTAGTTTTGATTTACAAATGCATACTCGAGTCTCAGAAAGGTTAATCAATCCTAAATTTCATTACGCAAAAGGGGTAACCAAGTCCCAGGTAGGACAACATGGTATATGATTTTCTCCTAAACAGTAACAAGTAAAGAACTTGAAATGTGAATGTAAGTCAGAGGTGACTCAATAAGGTCAAGAAGTCATTTTAAAATGTTCTGGAACTGAACAAGGATTGAATATGTTATACTTTACTGCAGGTTGCAGAAAACAGAAAATCATGATTTAACATAGCAATAGACTAAGTAAATATATATAAGGTTGCTCGTAATCAAGACTAACCTGCCTATATTGGGAGCCCAAGCTACAGCATGTACCCTATCGCCCTCGTCCTCAGATAAAACCAGCTCAGCAACCGGTAGCCATCGCTGATGAGCCTCTTCAAACTCCCAAATCTGTTGAAATTTCATTAGGTTGAGATACAACGTGCTACTTGAAGTTACATTAACTATTTTGAAAAGCCTGTGAGCACCAGGCTAATATCTGAAGGTGCCACAAAATGATATGCCCTAATAGAATGAGGAAAGGGAAGAATAAAGTAGAATCTATAGGCTGTCATGATTTCTCCCAATTCCTAAAGGTAAATCTATTCAAACTGTATGCACTGCGTCACCTTGTTGATATATGGGACAGATAAGCATGGTGATAACAAGTACACAAATCTGAAACATTTATGACTCAAACTATACAACTAGTTCATAAAATCCATTTTATTAGCACAATCAATCTCCCATCGCCGAAAAGCAAAAAATCTAAAGCACATGTCAGCAGTAAAACACAGGTATTCGTAATTTCAAAATTCTATAGTTGGACAATTAACAAGAAAATTTGCACCATCGGTTGATTCAAATCATCTCAGAGGTCACCACCAAGATAAAAGGGTATCTGTCATGCAACCAGTGGTCCAATCACAGATTAAAAAAAAGGATTATGATGAAACATTATATACTAAAATAGAAGTGCATTCTAGACTTCGAGTATTTCTACAAACCTTAGGGGAGTTGAACTGAGGCAAATCTGAATTGAAGCCCAGAACAAAACTAGCCTGCTGATTTTCGCCTCTTTGTGGATTCCACGCAATTGATGCAGACAAACAAGATGGCCTACCGAACCTGGAAACTGAATCAATCACGTTTTGGAACTCTGCCTGTCAAGATAAAATCATGCAGAATTTAATGCAAATATAATGAATTATGTTATTCCTTCAGTGCAAGGAAAAAAAAGTTCGAGACAGGTAAATGACAAACAAAAGAGTACAGTTAAGTCATGCCAAACTTGCTGTTCATATAACATATTCTGTCTTTTCACTTTCTTCACCGTTTCCCCTTATACATTAATGTTGAGGAGATGGGAGGTCGTATAACATATAACCGAACCCAATATCTTTCACATGTTGTTCATTTTCGCATGTAAGTTTTCCATGGAAAAGTGCAAACTATATATTACCCATATATTCTACTATCCAATGTTAGCTTTCATTTTGAACTTTTCCACCGAACATCCAAGGAAGCATTTCGCCATTGCATACCTCGACACATTTGCATAAAAATTTTGGCGTATTCGTTGGTGTTCATTGCACCTCTCAAAACGAGTACTTCATACAGCATTAATTTACGCAGACAAACTGGAAGAATACTCCAATCTTAAGAAGGATACCGATGCATTTTAATGTCAATAACAAATACTATTGAATAACAAATGCTGAATCACTGATTGAATAGCCCTATAAGTTAAAGTGCTCAAATAGGGCTTCCACAGAAAGTTCGAATCAAAAAACATATGCAGTAATACTTCTTTATAACCATCAGACGAATAAACTTCGTCACACATAAGCAACATAAGAAGAAGCATAAGAAGTAAGCAAAGTTAAAAGAGAGATGGAATCACCTGAAGCTGCCACTTGTCTAATTCCAACAGATCCAGCAGCTCATAGATCTTGACATGGCAATCTGAATAGGCGACAACCTAAACTGATTTAAGAAAGTTAAAGCGGAAGAGGAGAGCACTGCAATGCAACAACTGAATAGACACTAACTCAAAAAATTCTCAAGAATGAATTATCAGACATTTTGCCAAATGACTAGATGCTTTCATCAGTCTAAAGCTTACAATTTCTCAAAGGCACCATGTGGAACATTTAATTTTTAAATTTCTGTTTGAAGAATAATTACCAATGTAATCTTTGCACTGTATATTCAATTTTTAAAGGAAAAAAAAATGAAAGAAAACCAAAGATTGATAGATTTAAGCCTTTTAAGAAGAAATTTGATAGACTTAAACTTGCAAGAAATAATGTAAGTTAATTGTTATTATCGCAAGAAAGAAACAGTATGGACAAAATACACAAATTACATGGGCAAAAATGCAACAAATATAACATTATTTCGTGTCGCAAGGTCAATCGTACAAACTTCATCTTGGCAGATTAATCCAGAAACAGTAGAGAAAAGTAAGAACAGCAAAATTGATGTCTATTCAAATGAGAAAAAATGACAGAATAAAAGGTTAAAGAATATTTTTCTAAAAAAAGTTACAAGTTAGAACGCACCATTTTAAGGCTTGTCGAAAATACTCCAAATTGTACATCAAGTATTTGATAACTACTGCTGTCAAAGAGCTTGCACATTTTCCATATTACAGGTTGAGAACCTATAGAAGGAAGGGAGGCGTAAGTTACATCTAGCCTAGTTAAATATTTTACTAACAAAGGTCGTACACATTATTGCTCATAACAATTTAAAAAAAATTGAGAAATGAGAAATGAAGAAAACAACACAAGCGGGAGTTAAAATGAACAAGACTCCACTCGAATTGTCCGGCTCTTATCATACGACACAAAATACAGATTAATATATTTCAGTAAACGTAACTTACTAAAATGTTCTAAAACATTTTCCTCATATGATTGAACCAGAAAAGTTGACAAGTTAGCAAGTGTCGGATACACTAAACTGATAAAAAAGTGCTGAAAATAATAAAGCTTTTGATAAAGAACGAAATAGAAATAGCTCAGCAACTAGAAAATCGCACGAATAGCAGTTACTATCTCAACTCTACTTACTTCCGTAAGATATCACGCAAAAATTATCAATGTCATAACAACTAATAATTGCTACAAACCAGATAATGAGCTAAAGCTTCAAACTTGAAGCAATAGATCGTTAGTCATGTATATAGTTTTAAACCTACAACTTAAGCCACAAAGCATGACTCAAAGAGAAATAGCTTGAAATCGGAAACTAATGCGAACAAAATTAGCTAAAGCTCCAAACCTGAAGCAATAGAATAGCTATTCATGTGCAAATTTTCAATTTTCAAACCTACTACTTAAGCCATAAAGCATGATTCAAAGAGAAATAGCTTGAAATTAGAAGCTAATGCAAGCAAAATTAGCTAAAATGGAAGTAGATAACACCTTCAACCTCCTCCCACAGAGATAAGGTTCCATCACTGGATATGCAAGCCAAAGCCTCGCCACACTCGGGAGGAAGCCACACAACATCCACGACGCCACTCGCGTGCGCCTGTAGAGAGCATCAAGCGAAGAGGGTTAGGGTTAGGGTTTAGCGGGGGAGGAGGGGGCCGAAGTGGGACCTTCCACTTGGAGGAGGGAGAGGAGGGAGAGGAGGAGGAGTTGTAGATGGAGACGGAGCCATCGACGGAGCCCACGGCGAGCCTCTCGCCGGAGCGGCTCCACCCGCAGCACGCCGCGCCCTTCTCCAGCGCCGCCACCTCCTTCGCCATTAGAGACCCCTCCTCCGCTTCGCTTCCCACTTACTTGTCGCTCGTGAAGTAGGGTGGGTTATGGGCTGGGCCCGGTCCAGCAACTGTGATGGCCCGGTTCAGGCCCGGTCTAGGCCTTGGCTCAGTAACGGCCCAGTAAAATAGACCTGTAGTCCGGATAGGACCACTTGGGGCTTCTTTAATCCTCAGAATCCAATTATCATACTTGAATTGAAATTAGAATGAATAAAAAGTTTAAAAAAATTAAAAGTTTATAAAATTTTAAAGAATAGAATATTTGTTATTTATAATTATTTCTATAAATCATGATTTGAAGGGGGGCTGCACCTGGCTAGCCCTTAGTCCGTTTTGACCTGAATAATGTGGGCCATGCTGACCTGATACGGCGCACATTATAACCCTAGGTGCACCTACGAACAGAAAATACTTAAGATAATAAAATAAAGAAAAAATAAAATAAAATGTTTGTGTAGTTCTCAAAGAGCCTAGAAACTTCTTCAAACTTTGACCCCTTCCAAGCCACATAAATCGAGCCAACTGGACTCCACATGTCTCCATTATACAAATTCAAGCGGCTTCAAGCCCTGCTACGTGCATGGACGCCTCCACCCCTCATCTAAAGCTTCCTCCCTTCCCCGGACAAAAAAAATTTAGAATGCACTAGTTATATTACTGACGTGACATTCTCAATCAATCATATTATCTTTTTAATTTAATACGTTCCTTTCTTTTTCGGACAAAAAAATTTTAGAATGCACTAGTTATATTACTGACGTGACATTCTCAATCAATCATATTATCTTTTTAATTTAATACGTTCCGTCATAATTAATAAAAAAATATTTTTATTATATTTTTTTAAAAAAAAATATATGATTGGTTGGTTGTTGATGATGTGGAATAAATATTACACAGTAAACTTTCTCTCCCGGGCAGAACCACGAGGATCCCAAAAATATCACGCGACTTATTAGAATCATCCACGTGTCACAGCCCTCATCCGCGGATTTCCACTTTAGCTTCCCACCAAACAACAAAAAAACTTCCTGCACCGGGTGCACAGCACATCTCATGTACTGTACCTCTAAAACTCTATAATAGAAGCTTTAAAGTCAAATTACATATTTAATGGACTCTTTAGATATTATATATTACCTTAATATAATTAATATTTAAGTTTAAAATATTACTCACCAAATATTATGTGTGGTGGATGGAATGCATGTGTACACCGGGTGCAGCAAATACTATCTCCCTCTATATTTATCACCATTCATTCCACAGTCTCTCTCCTCGCCACGTCGCCCATTTTGGGCCCCCCATCTCGCACCGTCCGTTCCACCCAAAGCTCAAATCTCAACCGTCGGATCTCGACTGTGCGGCGCGTATTTTTACCGGAACTCTCTCGCTCCCGCTTCTTCTCGTCTAACGCAGTTCACATACGCACGCTCTCGCCGGAAAAGCGCCCGAGCGCCCCGCGATACACGACTCCGATCTTTACGATTCGTGCGTTTCTTCTAGGGTTTGTGATGGGATCCGCCGCGGTCGCGAGCTCGGCTCCCCAGGCCCCGTTCGTCGGCGCCCGCCGCGCGCCGCCGCTGCGGCGGCCGCCGCCGCCGCTCCTCTTCTTCGCCTTCGACGCCACTCGCCCCGCCAGGTGCTCGGCGTTGGCCTCGCCCTCGGAAACCCTAAAGGAGCCTCCGAGGAAAACCCTAACCCGAGCTCCGAAGCAGCCGAAGCGGGTTAAGGCCGTCTCCGCCCCCGCCGCCGCCGCGGCGGCGGCGGCGGCGTCGTCTCCCTCCGCCGCCGCTCCTCTGCCGCCTCCCGATTTGGATTACAACGAGGTGGCCGCGGCGCTGGAGAACATATACAAGCTCAGCCCCGCCGAGATCTCCGACGTCGAGGACGCCGGCGGAGGCCGGAAGAAGCGGCGCGGGAGGAAGAGGGTGCAGGAGGGGGAGGGGGAGGGAAATGTCGGTAGGGTTAGCGTGGTGAGGAGTAGGAGGAGGAGGGGGAGGAGGCTGAACCTCCAGAAGAGGGTGGCTCTGAAGAGCGAGAGGAATGGGGAAAAGGTTAGGGTTTCGAAACGCGGCGAAAGGAGGGATCTTGATGAGGATCTGGAGAGATTGGTGAGGGAGCACTCGCAGTCGACCGATCTCGCCAGCTTTGATTGGAAGAAGATGAAGATCCCGCCGGTGCTTAGCTCGTCGGAGCATACTCGGCTGTTCAAGCTGATGCAACCGATGAAGGTAATTATTGCTTTATTTTTATTTTCATGATGATTGTGTTCCATATTGTAGCAAATGTTGATATGTTCTCGGTATATCTCGATGTCGTATTAATGCTATATACATTCAGATCTGGAGATTGTTTGTTCAATTTGATGTATCTAGCTATATCTGTTAAAGCTGTGATCGCGAATTAGGGAATAGGGACAATGAACTAATTCATTGCTCGGTTTTCCTCTGATATGCAAATCATTCTTCGGGGCCTCTTAGGATGATGAAGATTCTCTTTTACCGTTCCTTGTTCGGACTTACGATCAGTCGTTGAATTTGGAAATTTCGAAACTCTTTGATCGATGGAAAAAGAACAATAATAAGCATTTTATTGACTATTTTAACGATCGAGGAGAACAGTTGCACTTACTTGATTGATATGTTGACCGATCACTCATTTGTACCTTACTTCAGGCAATATTTGAGGTCAAGGAAAATTTGCAGAAAGATCTCGATAGAGAACCGACAGATGGTGAATTGGCGTCTGCAATGAATATGAGTGTCTCAGAACTACGATGGCATATAGAAGCTGGTCAAGCGGCAAGGAATAAATTAATAAAGGTACACATCTTAACTGGAAAATTTTGCAATTCATATCTAGATATCTACTATGGCTTCTTTTTCTTCTTTTTTTGGCGGTAGGCGATGTATTTGCTAGTTGTGTCTGTTTCATAATTGTAGTTTATTATGTTTTTGTCCTGTTGGAAAAACTTCTTATGCGCCCACTATAAGAGCTAGAGTCCTTATTCGCACCATGAAGAGTATAAATTAATCTATTCAAATGTTGCATTTCGTACTACAAATTTTACTATGCTGCTTTCCTTTGGGAAAGCAGAACAGTATTCAGCTCCTTTTACATACTTAACACTATGTGTGTTACTTCTGTATCCTGATCTTCAGCCTATGATCTATTTAGCAGTAAGAACTTAATTAGTCTCAGCACTGCTTGGAAGTCAAATTAGTTGCTTTGATCTGAACCACTGATCTTCAGTGAACTGCTCATATATTGTCATCTTGCTTCTTAACAAGCTTTTCCTTTTATACTTGGGCCATATAGTTAGCTAGTAGAAAATAAGCCCAATGAAGTAACTCCTATTTACACCCAATTTTTCGCAGAGCAATATTGTTTGTATAAAAACAGCTTTCTAATTTTGAGGTAGTCAGGTTGGTTTGTAGCCGACAAGTTTCTTTTTTCCCTTTTAAATTGGTTCTTCATTTCTTTGACCAGCTTCTCTAATCTACTTATTTTCCGGGCTACAGATGTAGACTTATGTAATTCAGAGCTTTAATCTGTGCTATAAACGAATTGTGACTAATTATCACCATGTACCGAAGCTCAATGATTTTTTAATGTGGACTCTTGCAGCACAACTTGCGGCTAGTTTTATTTGTTATCAACAAGTACTATCCAGAGATTGCGAATGCCCAGAAGTTCCAAGACCTCTGCCAGGCGGGTGCAAAGGGTCTCATCACGGCCATTGATCGATTTGAACCAAGGCGTGGTTTCCGTCTATCCACATATGGCCTCTTTTGGATTCGGCATTCTATCACCCGGTCTATGACAACCTCAAGCTTCATGCGGTTTCCTTTCGGACTAGAATCGGTATGACATAGTTTAGCATCGATATTTAAATTCTCAACTGTTGTCGAGAAAATGAAAAGAACAAAAATGTTCTCGTAGGTCTGAATCTGGTTTTCCTCTCGAGTAAATTATTGGGCGCTTGTCATTAATGTCTTGAAATGTTTCCTTCGTTAATCTGATGTTAAGTAGTTAGCCCAAATGAAAATTTTATCTCGAGGCAAAAGGAAGCTTTACAATTTATTCCTCTCGAAAACGAATGCAAGTGATGGAATTTTTCCATTTGGTTAATGATGAGCTTGGCATTCACTTCAATCATGCAGTTGAGGCAAGAGATCCAGAAGGCCAAATTGGAGCTGTCCTTCGAGCTTGGGAGATCTCCCACAGAGGAAGAGATCATTGACAGAGTAGGAATATCACCAGAAAGATATCGTGACGCCTTAAAGGCGTCAAAACCAGTCTTTTCTCTCCATGCAAGGCATGCAGTCACGCAAGAAGAATTCATTAATGCGATCACGGATGTTGACGGCGTCGAAGGAGATAAACACAGACAGTCTGCCCTTCTTCGACTCGCTCTTGATGATGTGGTAAATATCAATACTAGTAGTTTATAAATAGAGATTGTCAGTGTTTAGCCTTATCCATTTGAGCAGTACATTATCCTTTAACTGCTGTGAATTGTCAAATTTCTCAGTGATGAGAGATCTCAGAGAAAACTGAATGATTTATCAAATCAGCAAATCGACTTTTATATGTTGCTGCTTGTTGCTTACAAATTTCCCCTTCTTTTTTTGCTCGTGCAGTTAGATTCACTAAAGCCCAAGGAGAGCCTTGTAATCAGGCAGAGATTCGGGCTCGACGGCAAGGGATACCGTACTCTGGGGGAGATTGCCGGAAATCTCAACATTTCGCGAGAGATGGTGCGCAAGTACGAACTGAAGGCACTCATGAAGCTCAAGCATCCGGCTCGTGTCGACTATCTCCGCAGATACGTATGATAGATAGATGAAAATATTATACCATGAATACCTGTATTATATATCATGATTTGTTGTATGTATATAAACCTCTATACAATACTCATTATAAAAAGAATGTTGTATCATAGATAGAAATGCTATACATATTGAGAACTCACAGGTATGAAATGTAATACACATTTATACGTATACAGAAGTGAGAATGTGATGAGACTTTGTTTCTGTTTTGTAAATCACTTAACGCTATCAGGTCCAAGTTGTATTTTTTATATTGGGATAATATCTAAATATTTCTTTTTCTTTTTTTTGGGTTAATTGTATATAGGTTCTTGTAGACATATCGAATAGCAGATATATCCCTACAAAGTCTAACTTTTCATATTTATTTCTGCAAAAGTCTTAACGTTTTCAAATATACTCCTGCTATCAGAACTCCTTAACCCTGGTTAGTGAGAGGATTTAACAGTTGGAATTTTTGGAGGGATATATTTGTGATAGCAAAAATATTATTTTATTTATTTTTGGTTAAAAATAAACAGTGCTCTAACTGTAACAAATCAGAAGGACAAATATAAATATTACTGAATTTTTATAGAAATAAATATAAAAAATTAAATTTTGTAGGAATATATTTGTTATTCGATATATCTAGTAGCAGTGAGCTGTATGAATTAATGGATTTTTTTTTTTGTAGTGACGAAATTTATATTCATACTACAACACCAGCGCACCCACGTTTCTAAATTTTATAAATGAAACAACATGCACGAAGCCACGTACCCATAACCCTGGAAGGCTCCAACATAATTTACAACCTCCACCTCCTTCTCCCTCTTCCCCATTACACCCTCTCTTTCTCTCTCTCTCTCTCTCTCACACACACACACACACACACACACTCAGTTACCATCTCCTGCTCCTGCTACAGCCATGGTGAAGCTCGCCACGGCCCGCGAGAGCCGCGTCTACGGCGGCGGCCGCTCCCGCGGGGGGTGGGAGTACCTCAACGCCGGCCTCGACGCCGTCGCCGCCGTCCTCCTCCTCGCGGGGCTCGCGTCGCAGCTGCCGGCCGCCGCCGCTGCCCGGGGGGGCGTCAACGTGGCGGGGATGGCGGTGGTGCTGGCGGCGCTGGTGCTCGTCGCCGCGGTGAACGCCCACGATCTCTTTGCGCATATGGCCGCCGTCGACTACCGCCTCGCCCTCATCCGCTACGACCTCCAGCTCGGCCTCGTCGAGCTCGCCGTCCCCGCCCTGCAGCTCCTGGGGACCATCCTCTTCATCATAGGAGCCCTCCTATTAATCTCACAGGTGCGGGATATACAGTGTGTGTATGTGTATGCATTTTTATTGTGAAATTCGTATTAGTAATATGATATCAGAGTCAATTTTAAGCTTCCATTGTTTCGTGTTTTATGGGTTAAAATTCCAACTCTTGTTATCCATATCCATTTATACACGTGATCAAGCAGGGATGTTGTGTATATATTTCTGGATCTGTTTTCTATCACGTCGATGCAGGCAACAATTTGCAAATTTGGTCTACAAAGTTTGTTTCTGATTTTCATTTCATTTGTATAATTTTGGTAGTAATACTATAAGGATGAACTTAATTTGGGTCAATATATAAATGAAGCCCTGATCAAACATCAGAGTTCAGAGACTAAATTTCGATTTAAGAGTTTTTTTCCCCCTTGTTTTATGTGGGTAAAAGGAATAAATTATCCACATGTGTATACATATCACATCAAACTGTAATATTCCTCTGTCACTTCTCTGAGGTTTTCTTTCTAATTGTGTGTGTGTGTGTTGATGTTTAATGTTCTTAACACATTAAAGCACAGTCATATATAACAGCCCCAAAATTTCAAATTAATTCCCCTGCTCTTTGATTTATTCTCTCTCAATTATATTTACCAATTTGGCCTTCAAATCACATTATTGGTCAATCAGTTTGAGCACAAGCTCAAAATGCAGCATCTTGTATCTTTCTATGGAAAGCAGGGTGAAGAAGGGTACAGTTATAGCCGCGAAAAGCACGCCGCGAACCTACTGATCGCCGGGCCGGTATTGTGGCTGCTAGGGTCGGTCCACAATACCTGCCAGGTCTACGAGAGAGCCGACGGCCACACCCAGGTACTGCAGGCGGCCGTGCACGTCCCCTTTCTCCTCGGGAGCTTGCTCTTCCTCGTCGGCGGTTTCTTCAACCGCCACTACGTTTTCGACTCCGCTCTTCGCGATTCCAAGATAATGGTAAGCGCGAGATCTTACGAACTAAACAAGTTAATGGATCATGAAAAATGATTTTAATGTTTAAGTTTGGATTTAGTATTTCGCGTATTTCATGTAGCGAAAATTCATTCTTTGGTGTTGCAAATTGACGTGAGCAGGCTACGAGCTGGGTTTGGTTCTGCGTATTCGGGACTCTGCTGTTCCTAATCGGAGGGCTATTCAATCTGCTCAAAGTGTACAAGATGCAGCAAACCGACGGGCTTCGGCTCGAGAAGCTCCGCGGAGGGGCGCAGGAACGGCTCAGCCGCCACCGCGAGGGCCGCGTTCCGCTCAACTGGGAGGAAACGGCGGGCGGGAGGAGGGCTGCGGCGGCCGGAGAAGCGAGGGCGATTCCCTGAGTTACATATCAGTGCTCAACTCAGTTCAATGCGACAAAGGAATTGTAGTTTATGGGGTTGGTTTTGTGCGAAGTTGTAGTGCATGATCACTAGGAGTAGATGTTGTAGATTGTGTGCGAGTTATGCTTATATTATTATGGTTAAACTTGAAATTGCGTTGATGCCCGTTTGGTAGTAAGAGTCATCGATATTACGCTCAGCAGTAAAAGTATATAAAAATATATTTTTATCGTTCTCGTAATATTTTTGGATAAAATTAATAAAAACTTCTATTATCATATTGTGTGCTGGTAACTGCAAATAGAAATTTTAGAAAATCTAAATCACGTAGTTTATTATCTTATAGTTTATGTTATATTTTGTTACTTTGTAATTTGTGTAAAATCTATAGTTTTAATAGAGTTGAGCAGAAGAACTATTGATAATATATTAATGGGATAATTGCTTATATACTCTTCAAAACTTGGGAAATATTTTATTTATTCTTTTTTTTTCTTTCCATATATTAATGAGATAATTACCTATATACTTTTCAAAACTTCGAAAATATCTTATTTATCTCTACTTTTTTATTTTTTCCAATATATCCTTCATATGTTTCTCCGTTATTCAAAAATACCCTTACAGTTACCACTCGTTAAGTTAATATGAGTTAAACGTGAGTTAAATATCTACCATAATTAAAAAATAAAAATATCTCTTTTGCTCTTAAGTTAAGGTAAAATAAAAAATATTGGTAATGGTAGAAGGTTATATTTGAAAAGACTAAAATCAAAATACTTCTTGTGTCTCTAACATAAGGACAAATAAGAAAAGTCGGTGGTGATGATAGAAGGATATATTTGAAAGGGTAAAAGAGTAATTTCACAGTAATAATACTATTGCTAACAGAATTTAGATCGGAAGCCTTCTAAGAAGGCTAAATCAGAAAGTTGAAAACTTTTCAGGGGGCATATAAACAACTCCCGCCCATGGATGGGTGGGATATAGGATGTACACCCTTTTTACAGTGTACCACCAGCATTGCTCATAATAAAAACTATAATTATAATAATAATATTAAAAAATATAGAAATAATTTTTAAAAATATATTTTTAAATTATAGAATAGCTAAATAAATCATCCCAAAACGGGTCAAAAAAATTTTGTCGGTTCCGTACGTTTTTACCGCGACAGGCGACCGCTTCCGAGGCGATACGGCGCCAACCACGGCACGCGATTGGCTTCTCTTTTCCCAAACTCAACTCGAACCCTAACCCTAACCCTAGCTCTAACACTAAATCCTCTTCTTCTTCGAGCGCGAAGCTTTTGGTACGAGATCAACGGGAATTCGAAGAGAGATCTAGCTCACAATCTCCTTTTCGTCAACCTCCTCTCTAAGATTTCGATTCAGGTATTCCCCATCCTCTTATCTGTCGCTACAAATTCCCCCAATTTCTCCAGTTTTTGCGTAGATTCCTCGTGATTAGATCTCTTTTGGGGGATTTGAGTTATCAGAATCGCATATTATCTTATCCTGGGGAGAAGTTAAAACCATTTCGTATAAACTGCATCTTTTTCATGTAAATGTTATTGCTGATAGATTTCATGTGGAAATGGAGAATGATTGGGATCTTATTAAGCTTAAAAGGTTGTTTATTCGTGCCCTTCACCATTAGTCGCAGAATATAAACAAGCTTGCATCTTCACTTGTTGTTCGGGAAAATTTTAAACATTTGCAAGCAAGTAAGAGTTTAGGCAAAGGAAGGATTTTTTTTTTTTTCTTTTTTGTTGGGACTGTATAAGTGTAGGTGATCTAAGCTTTGATTGTTGTTGATTTTGATCGTCCTTGGTACTACATCTTTGTTGATGGTGCTTGTCATACACCTCTTGATATACTGCTGACTATTTAGACTGAATTTAATGGATTCATGTAGTAGAGAACTCCCTTTCCTGTTCTCAAATCTATCATAAAAACTTGATCAAAAGTTCAACAAATAACTAGATCTTGAACAAAATCATCTTTTAGGTCGAAATTTTTTTTGATGATACCTAAAGAAGAAACAATGCCAATGAGACCACTGCATATACATATCTCTTATGAGCCAATAGTCATGTTCCTTCCAGTATCCAATTCACACTTGGGGTATCGATTGTCATTTTCCCTGTAGGTTCTCAGCTTGTTTTTGACGAACTTGCGCTACTTGCTATGCTGATTGTTGGTGAACCTTACAGTTCTACAAGGAACTCGGATGATAATCATGACATTAGTTATTCGTCGCATTGCGCTATGTATTAATTTACATTAACTTACAAATTTTTAAAATATAAATGTAACGGTTGCAGTCATCTTAGCATTTTAGGCTCATATTGACTCATATTTTATATTGGAAAGATTTTGGCATATTAACAATAATTGCCTTTATAATATCTTCGTACTTCTAAATGCTCTATTTTTTATTACATACAGATAGCAAAAGCATTAGCTCTTTGGAGTCGTGATGGCGTCTCACACGGGTCAGCCCCAGTTCCGCTACACACAACCTCCATCAAAAGTAATCCATCTGAGGAATTTACCATGGGAGTGTATAGAGGAGGAACTGATGGAGTTAGGAAAGCCATTTGGTAAGGTTGTTAATACAAAGTGCAATGTGGGAGCAAACCGAAACCAGGCTTTTATTGAGTTTGTAAGTATGATGGAATTATCACTTTCTCCTCTTCCTTATTTGTTCAGGCGGAGTGACTCTTTCTATTTATGCCTTGTAGGCCGAGTTAAATCAAGCAATTGCTATGATCTCGTATTTTGCCTCATCAGCAGAACCGGCACAGGTGCGAGGGAAAACTGTATACCTTCAATATTCCAACAGGCAAGAGATTGTAAATAGCAAGAGTACAGCTGATGCCCCAGGCAACGTATTGCTAGTAACATTGGAGGGTGTGGAGGCCGGCGATGTCAGCATTGATGTTTTGCACCTGGTAAGAAAATTAAAATGTATTTCTAACTATATAGAAAACGGAAGTACTGTTTTGAATGATTCTTTTTCAGTTACAAGAAGATTATAATGTGATACAATTCTCTTAGTAATTTGTAATTATTCTTTGACATGATTTAAATGGACAGCAGGCCTATGTCATGGAATCATCTTCAATGGCAGCCTACTGCTTCGGGAACTCATGTGTGTTTCTTTTCTCTCCCTCCCTTCTTGCTGCCCTTGACCCTTTTCCTCCCCCTCCTTTAACTTTCTGTAGTAGAAGGCATTTAGCTTTCTTCTCTCCCTTCTCTCCTCACCATTGGTTCTAAAATCCTTTTTTACCTTTTTGAGACTTTTTTTTAACTGTAGAGATAAAGTGCTCTAGGTCATGTCATGGAATTGGAACCAGATTTTGCTTCTACTTTTAAATTAGTTCCTTCAACCTTAAAACCAGTGTTAAATAATAGATTTAGCTTATCCACGTTTCTTAATAAAATTTACGTCACCTTATATTCGAACTTTTTAAAAAAATATTTAATTGTTGTTCTCAAGACACTTAACTTGAATGTAATATAGCAACACACGCCAATAGATTCATATATTTATTTCTCTCTCTGTATATAGATGAGCACTTAGCTGAGGGTAGATTTACCTAACTCAGGATTTGATTCACCTAATCATGGCAATGCTTCCTATTGCTTATTGACTCAATATGTTAGTTCTCTAGCTCATCAACTAAATGTCAACTTGGGCTTTGAAATGAATGGGTTTTATGCACTTGTTGTTTGCGCTAATTTATCAGCAAGGCACTAACTTTTAACTTAGCTTTATGGTAAGCATATGACAGCCGCAGTCTCCAAGTGCAGAAAGGGTGAATAGCGGTCGAAAATAGATATAGCTCTCTAGTTTAAGATTAGACATAAGAAACACGAATTGATTGCAAATAGCATAGTATCTTAAAATGTGTAACAACTGTATATATAGCTAACAGCATGCAAAGATGAGATTGAATGGAAGATATATACTTACATTTTTTTATTAAGTAAATCTATATCATTGCATATCCAGAAGTCATTTACAAGAAGATTTGTATTTACATGAAAACGTGTAACGATTACATGATCTTTCTCATGGAATTGAAACTTGGCTTGAGATTTTGAAAAAAATTCTCAATGTTGCTGTAGCTTGAGTACTTTGTTTTTGCAGGAGCTTCTGAGTGGAGACATCACAATGATGATTGATATGATTGATTAGTACTTCTATATGATGCTATGAACTATTAAATATGTATGTCGTATGATATGCTGCAGAAGGTTATTGGTATGATTTACAGCCCGAGATTGTGTACCCAATTTTGTCACGAAGACTCACTTTGGGCCTGATTATAGAGATCTCCTACATTTTACTCTTTCTTCATCATATTTATTAAAGTAGTGTACTGTTTTTTTGTTTTTTGGCTAATATTTGTTAACTTCAAGTTCTGCGTCATTTGTTATATCTGATAGTTTTGAAATAAACAACTAACTCAACTACATTCATGAGTCCCTTTGACAATCTGATTTTGTTCGTTCAGGTTTTTTCGGCTTTTGGTTTTGTTCATAAAATTGCCACCTTTGAGAAGACAGCTGGATTCCAGGTCATATTCATTTCTCATTCTATTGTAAGTGATTGGGAGTTAAATTATTGTCTTTGTTGATGTATGTATGTTTCTTGTATGTAGGCACTTATTCAGTTTTCTGATTCTGAAACTGCATCATCTGCGAAAGATGCGCTGGATGGAAGGAGTATTCCTAGGTAGACTGGGCCAATATTATGCATCTCTATATTTGAATCAGTAACAGAAACTAATTGTTTGCTTGTTGTTCGAATGCAGATACTTGCTTCAAGAACATGTCGGGCCTTGTACCCTGAAGATACACTATTCTGGTCATACAGATTTGAGTGTCAAATTTCAGAGCCACAGGAGTAGGTATGTAATTGAACTTTTTTTGTTCTGTATTTTCATTCTTTTCTACATTTCTCGCTTAACATACCAAAGCTTCCTTTCTCATGTACAAACTCTCTGAGACTTGACTATTGATTGTTACTTGTATACTTACGAGTTTGTGGTTACTGACACTGTCAGGGATTACACTAACCCGTACCTTCCGGTTGCTCCATCGGCCATGGATGGGAGTGGACAGGTAATTCACTGGAAGAGTTTATTTTGTTTCTTTTCGTTTGTAATAATTCTCTCATTCTTTTATCTTGTCACTGCGTGATTATCATCGATAGATTATTTTTGGTCAGGATGGTCAGAAGCAAGAAGCCGAGAGCAATGTTCTTCTGGCAACAATTGAAAACATGCAGTATGCTGTGACCATAGACGTTCTTCACATGGTATTTCAAGTTTCAATCAACTTTATCTGTTTGTAGACATAACATTGCTGTTGACATCTAAACAACACTTAACTTTTATTTTCTTCTCTTTTGACAGGTCTTTTCTGCATTTGGCACTGTTCAAAAAATTGCTATTTTCGAGAAGAACTCTGGATTTCAGGCCCTAATCCAGTACTCAGGTAAACTTTAGCATACAATGGTATCTTTCTATTGATACACGAACCAGGAATATTATTTCAGATATTTCGCATTCTTTTCATTGTGGTGCTGTAAATGCATGATTCTTAGTCTCAGTAACGGGAATTTTCTGCTCTTCTTCTTTCAGACATTCAAACTGCTGTTGTTGCCAAGGAAGCCCTCGAAGGACACTGCATCTATGATGGAGGATTTTGCAAGCTTCATATTGCATATTCACGCCACACTGATCTTAACGTGAAGGTATTCTATATTTGTCTAGTTATTCTAGTATCCAGGCTGTCAAGCTCTTTATTCGGAAAATTTATTGAAACACAGTTCAGCGTAACATACAGAAGTGATAAATATTAGTTCTCATACCAAGTATAGAGTAGCAATTTTTCTGTCGCTTATACAAAGACTTAATATATGATTTTTTTTTTTTTTTTAATTGCTCACATTACATCGGCAATGACTCGTTTTACATCTGCTCGAAAGCTAATTGAACTCTATGAAGCTTATGCTAGTGCTCTACATGTAGACTGATCTCGCTTCCCAATCTATTTCAGATTAACAACGATCGAGGCAGAGACTATACCGGAGGAAACGTTGCAACGTCAAGCACCCAACCTTCAATCCTCGGTCCTCAGCCGATTCTGACGCCTCGAGCGCCTCCGCCCGCCCAAGTATACAACAGCATCTCTTATCCACCCGCCGCCGGTGGGGTAATGCCACCTCCGCCTGCAGCGAATTTCGGTGCACCGGGAAGTTCGCCGATGCCTCAAGCCCCCTCCCCACTGTACAGCGGCATGCCTTATCCACCGGCGGCCGCTGGGGTGATGCCGCCTGGAGCTGCACCTAATTTCGGGGTACCCGGGAACTTAATGGTGCCTTCAAATGCCGAGCAGAGCCAACTGTACGCTCAGCACGGCGTCGTGCCTCCGCCGGGTATGGCGGCTCCGCAGATGATGCAGTTGCCCGGCAATGGCGGGCAAGAGATTCCTCCCGGCGTGAGTCCGCGGATGATGCAGTTCCACGGCCACGGAAGCCAGCAGATCCCCTTTCAACCCTCGCATCCTTTCGGTCGCTGAGTTTTGGTCTCTTCGGTGCTGTAACTGCTACAAACTCTTTATTTTCGTCCTGCGGTTTCTGTTTAGTCAGAAATTCCGCGGAGTTGTCTGGATTTACTTTTATCTAGGGATGCATTTTTCTTCCTTGTACTGCTGTTGTTACTTGAATGACTTTTTTGTGTATCAGTTTGGCATTCCGATTTCTAAATATTGAGCCAATAATCAAGAAATTTGCCTGCAATCGGTGCACCATGTCAGCTGTGCCGTCGAGTTAAAAGCATTAGAACGTGGGGGGAAAAAAAAAAAAAAAAAAACCTGCAACATCTGTAAGTTTCTGCCTAGATTTTTATTTTTCAAAACTCTATAGAAAAATGCTATTCTTTTCAGAGTGAGACCGCTCTAACTTTTAATAGTTTTTGAATAAGTGATTTTAATAATTAAAAAAGAGAATTTTATTAGGTGATTTCACCAAATTGTATAACATTAATTATTTGTCAGCAAAATAAACGACTAGCAATCAATAGATTCATTAAATTTGATGAATTTTTTAACTTAACCAAGTTTAAAATTTCAAATCATAAAATTGGAAGCCGAGCGACTTCAATCAACAAATAAAATTTTTAAAAAACAAAAAACAAAAAGCTTAGGGGGTTGTTTCAGAACGGCCTATAGTTGAGGGGATTCACCATACATTTTCACCTTTGTGGTAACTTGGCGGTCCACAGTCGACGTGGCGGACAAGGTCCACGTAACAATTTCTCCTGAGCCAGAGAAAATCCACACGTGTCAAACTTTAAGTGGCCTTATCCAGACGACCACCCCCTCCTCCACCCAAATGTTTTCCCTCCATTACCCAAACAAACAGTTTCACTTTCCCCCAACCTCTCTCTCTCTCTCCATCTCTCTCTCTCTCTCTACAACCCCAACGGTCGAATTTGAGCTCCTCTCTCTCTCTCATGGAGAGAACCATCTCTCTCTCGCATCTCCTTCCCCCATCATCTCCTTCTCCCTCCCCCTCCACCTCCGCCGCGCAAAATAGAACAAAACTAAGAACTACCCACATCCCCTCCCCTTCTCCTCCTCCTCCTCCTCTTCTCCCCCTCCTCAGCTCATCACCATCATCTTTGGACTCAACCAAACAACTCCATGCCCACATCATCAGAACCGCGCACGGATCAGATTCTTCGACCACCGCGGATGAGTTGTTTCGAATGTACCTGCAATTCCACGATCGCCGCTCCGCCGCCGCGGTTTTCCTCGCGGCTTTGCGGTGCGGAGCCCTGTCGTGGAGTCATATGATCGATTTTTTTGGCGGCGGGGGCGGCGATCCGCGCGAGTTGTTGGGCATCTTCCGGGAGTTGCGACGATTACATGTGGAGTTTAGCGTGGGTGTTCTTGTTGCCGCTTTACGGATCTGTGCAGAGTGTTGTGATCTGTTGTTGGGTTGTCAAATCCATGGGTCACTGATTAAACAGGGCTTGGATTCCGAAACCTATATCAAGTGCTCTGTGATGGACTTTTACGCGGATTGTTGGAGTTTAGAATCTGTAGATATGCTGTTTGAAGAAATACTCGTGAAAGATCCGATTTTGTGGAATAAATTGGTCATGTTGAATGTGGAGAAGGGAATGTGCTTGAGAGCGCTCGAACTATTTTGTGAGATGCGGCATTTAGGTGTGGAGGCCGATGAGGTCGCCATGGCCAAAGTACTTCATGCTTGCGGGAAGCTCGAGGTTCTAAGAGAAGGGAAAGCAATTCACGGGTTTATCGTAAAATCCGGGCTTCTATCAGCTTTATTGGTGAGTAATTCTTTAATCAGCATGTACTCTAAGAACGCCGCGATAAAGCTAGCAAGAAGTGTTTTTGAGTCCATCGAAGGACAGAGTTTGGTTTCGTGGAACTCCATGATCTCTTGTTGCTCTCTTAATGGTTTTCTTGAGGATGCTTGGGAGTTGTTTGATAGTATGGTTGCGTCGGGAATCAAGCCTGATTTAGTCACATGGAATTCTCTGTTGTCCGGTTACTCTCGCTATGGATACGATCATGAAGTCTTCAAGCTACTTCGAGTGATTCTAATGGAAGGTTTACGGCTGAATTCAAGTTCCATCACTAGTGTTCTTAGGACAGTTACCAACTCGGGTTTGATCGAACATGGAAAGGAAATCCATGGATATGTAGCGAGACATGGATTTGGGTCCAATATCTACGTGGGGACATCGCTAGTTGATATGTACATAAAATGTCGCAATCTAAGTAATGCCCGAAGAGTCTTTGACATTCTGAAGAATAGGAATGCTCTGACTTGGAATTCGTTGATTTCAGGGTATGCGCACGAAGGGCTACATGATGACGCTTTGGACCTTCTACAACAAATGGAGATGGAAGGTTTTCAGCCTGATTTAACTACATGGAATGGTTTGATCTCGGGGTATTCGATGAAGAGGATGAGCACGCAAGCGATGTTATTGATTCGTCAAATTAAAGTAAATGGTCTAAAGCCGAATGTGGTCTCATGGACTGCTCTTATATCTGGATGTTGCCACAACGGGGACTACGAGGACTCTTTGTTTTTCTTTACCCAAATGCAGAAAGAGAGAGTTGACCCCAACTCGGTCACTGTTGCAAGCCTTCTCCGAGCCTGTTCAGGCCTTGCACTGCTAAAGAAAGGCACGGAATTGCACTGCTTTGCGATGAGGAATGGATTTAATACTGATATATTTGTCGCAACTGCACTAATTGATATGTACTCTAAGTCGGGAGGCTTAAAGAATGCATACCAAGTATTTCTTACGATTGCCAACAGAAACTTGGCTTCATGGAATGCTATGATGATGGGATTTGCCGCCCACGGACGAGGTAAAGAAGCGATCTTGCTATTCGAAGAGATGTGTAGGTTAGGAGTTATGCCCGACGGAATAACATTCACAGCGTTGCTCTCTGGATGTAGACATTCGGGCTTAGTCAATGAAGGATGGAAATATTTTGATGAGATGAAGAATAGTTACAAAGTTACTCCGACTTTCGAGCACTATACTTGCATGGTTGATCTACTAGCCAGAGGTGGGTATTTAGATGAAGCAATGGACTTCATACAAGGAATGCCTTTTGAACCAGATGCCTGTGTATGGGGTGCAATTCTTGGGGGGTGTAGGATTCATAAAAACATAGAAATAGCTGAAGCAGCTGTTAAGAATTTGTTCAGATTGGAGCCCTATAATTCCGCAAACTATTTGCTGATGATGAGTTTATATGCTTACGTAAACAGATGGGAAGATGCTGAGAATATTAAGATCGCAATGAATGCGAGGGGAGTGAGGAGTAGAGCTGGGTGGAGTTGGATTCAGATTGACCAAACCATTCATGTCTTTGAAGTCGACGGGGAGAAGCCCCACCCAGAAATTGGGGAGATTTACTATGAATTGTACAGGTTGATATCTGAATTTAGGAAATTGGGTTATATACCTGATACTAGTTGCATTTTTCACAATGTTGGGCAAGAAGAGAAGGAGAAAATGTTAATGACTCACACGGAGAAGTTGGCAATCACTTACGGGCTGATCAATACCGATAAGAGTGCAGCGATCAGGGTGATAAAAAACACTAGAGTGTGCAATGACTGCCATAATGCGGCGAAGTTTGTGTCGAGAATATGCGGTCGTGAAATTTTTCTCAGAGACGCAGCTCGGTTTCACCATTTTGTGGATGGGAAATGCTCTTGTAATGACTACTGGTGAGAAGAGGAAATGAGGTGTTTCTGAGCAGGAGAGTAGTTGGTTTGATCTCAGGCTCAGTAACTTTAAAGATGTGAAACTTTCCTAGTGAGGCTATCAATGTAGAAAATTGGAGATTGAATCTTGAATAGGTGGCCAAGGAGACTCCAATTCTCCAATTATAGCTGTGATTGTTAGTTGGAAGTTGGCCATGTGGGTAAGAGACTTGGAATTAAGTGTGAAGATGATAAATTTATTCATTGGGTCCAGCTTATTGAGGCACCCTGTATCTTTTAGTGACAAGAGCATTGAATGTTTTTGGTTTCCTGAGAACCTGCTTCTATGATCTCAGTTATTAGAGTGTGCTAATCTTATTTGGTGAGGAGAGTTCCCTTTCCTTTCATTCTCTTTGCCTTTGGAATCTCCTGTGAAAAGTAGCTCTCAAGTGCTTCCACTCAGTACATTTGTTTTGATATCATTATTTAGATTATGGGAATGTAGATAACTATTATTGTATTAAGTTATTTCTTAGTGTGAAACAAATAAAGATTCCTTTATAATCTAACAAAACTCAGAACAGGGTATAGCAAAGACAGAACCAAAAAAGCCCTAAAACTCGACACTTTCATTACCAACAGAGGGCCAAAAAGCAGAACAAGCAGGTCTTGATAGAAGGAAGAAAAAAGAAAGAATTTCAAACACAATTTAACATACGAAAACATCAGAAGGCATTCGTACAAAAGCTCGTCCCAGAAGTGCTGGCCAGTTCTGTACATGGCGAGGGCTGGACCTCGAGAGCCCCGCCGCTCACATCCTCACAAGTCCACGGCCCGTCAGAACCGCTCAGCTTAACATTCGAGAGACAAATCCGAGTAAACGGCGAGTCCTTTATCCCCTTTATCAATCCTGGCTGCTGAATATTTTCACCCCAGACATTCTTTATCGTTAATCCGTCTACGATCGGAAGTGCGTTTCGGTTGTAGTTGTCATCAGGGTGGTCTCCGACATCTCCAGCAACGCGCAAAGCTTTGCGAACATTGGACAAATTCACATCTGAGATGGTGATGTTCCTAATATACCCTCCCCTGCCGGAATTGGTCTTAACGTGGATTCCAAAGCCGGTGTTGAATATGTTGAGGTTTTCGACCAAGACATTCTCTACGCCACCAGATGTTTCGCTCCCGACTGCAAATCCGGAGAAAGGGGAGGAGCCCGTTACCCGGCGGATGGTGATGCCGGAGCTAGGGCGGCCAAAGGCGATGCCGTATTCGTCCCAGCCGCTCTTTATTGAGATCAAATCGTCTCCTGTTGAGATGAAGCAATCCTCTATGCAGACGTTGGAGCTCGAATCTGCAAATTGTGTTGGAATTGATGAGCTAATAAGTAGATCAAAGGATTAGATTGTTTTCCTTACAGCCACTAAGCTTTTAATATTGGAAATAACGAAACCATACTAATGGATCGAATGCAATTCTTTAGTATAGTACTGGTTCTTTAATAATTCACGAAGAGTGAGCAGGATAACAGTCATACCCGGATCAATTCCATCAGTGTTCGGAGAGTCGTGCGGAGCCAACACAGTTACATTTCTCACTACAACATTGCTGCAGATACAGAGAAAGTACTCAGTCGCTGTAGGAATTCGACCTTTCTTTCGGAATTCAAAGGCATGCTTATAAAGTAATATTTAATCAAGAGAGAAAACCATGCAGCACGAGAGTTACTCAAAGACAAGTAGAAAAGCACAAAAATATAGCGTAGAAATTATGATGATCTACAAAAATTAATAATGTTTCCACGCTATTTAGTCAAAATGGCTCAATTCTTCTTTACAAAGCGAAGCGTAGAAACTATAATTCATGTATATTCTCTTTAACACGAGATGTATTCTTTTTCTTTTGGTGTCCTATGAATACAAATCAAAATAACAAGAAGAAAACATTGTTGTGGCTAAGCAACTAATCACTGCAAAAGTTAAACAGCTAAAAATATTCTGAAAAACATCACTTTTCCGTGATGGAGATATCCATTTCTGTACGACAAGATGCGGAATTCTCCAGCTGTCACATCTCATCCGGGACTTTCACTATATATCAGAATTAAACAGGGTAGCGGTACAAACTTACGGATCTTATTTTAAGAGAAATGAAAGAAATATAGCCATTGTAAGTGGAAAATTCACAGAAAATGAGAGAATCCATCATTAAGAACACACCTGCAATAAACAGGGTGAATGTTCCAAAA
The DNA here is from genome assembly GCA_016920855.1 of Puya raimondii. Lineage (NCBI taxonomy): Eukaryota > Viridiplantae > Streptophyta > Magnoliopsida > Poales > Bromeliaceae > Puya > Puya raimondii. Next base: position 36,018,157 of record JABWPP010000049.1, on the reverse strand, counting down.
CGGTGAGTCCTGAAACACCACATTGGAGATGATGATATCCGTAGAATACATGAGCTCCAATAGATTTGGTCTTGTGAAAGGTAGTGTTCTCTGCCTCCACATATTCCACCAAACGGCACCTTGACCATCAATCGTTCCATTCGCACCTACAGAATCGACAGCATACGGAAAAGAATGAGTCTAATAGAACCTCCACCAACAGTAAACTAAACATCAACGCATTATAACAATGGAGTTCACCTAATTATTGCATCAATATGAGTATGGTACTTTGCTGAAGTTTATTACCCAGAACTTAGAAGTCGAGAGAAACATTAATTGCACACAACATACAGTCTAAAAGAATTGAATTTGAAGCGGAGGAGAAAAGCAATTGTAGAGCAGTTAGTCAGATTGCGAATCCAAGCTCTATCATGTGCTTCCATCGATGCCACATGTAGTCACGTTCATCCTTGCTAAAGACAACTTTTGCTCTCCTCATGTTTCACTCGAATGATTTCAAGCCTGCGCCTAATTCTTGGATTATCCTTTCAATCATGATATCTTTTTCTCTGAAGAAGTTGCTTCAAAATGTTGCAAAGGACGGAAACTCAATAACCACAATTTCTATTGCCAGATCCTACATGTCTAACTTACCTAACTGTGTTAGTGTGGAGTGAAGTATGCTTGTGATGGTCAACATTTCATACAGTAATGCAATGCTTCTGTGTTAAGATAAGCACCTGTGATTACAACATCCTCGAGTCCAACCCCATGAATCAGACTCATGTATCTCCCGCCCGGTAGCTCGCGTCCTCGACCGTACGACGGCAAAGGGTCGATCAGCGGCCAATTTGATGTATCCTGTAGAATATAAAAAAAAAAAAAAAAACAACATTAGTAAAAGAAAGAACGAATACCGACCACTCGAAGTTACTTCTCTTCCATCACATAGATCATAACTTAAAAACTGAAAAAATTCCAGATTCTCTCAGATCCAATAAAACCACCTAAAATTCTCATCACATGCACTTCTCACCTCACCTAAAAAAGTTATAAAAAAAAAAATAGCATTTTGGAGCCAAATAACAAAAGGAGAAGCATCTTGTACTATAATTAGACTCTAAAAAATGAGATTTTTCTTATAAAAAATCAAACACCTGTGTGGCTCTGATCACGGCGCCCTGGGCGAGGAAGAGGGTCATGTGGCTGGTGAGGTTGAAGGGCCCCGTGAGCCAGATCCCGGGGGGAACGTAGAGGAGCGCGCCCCCGGGGGCGCGGCGCCGCTCCACCCACGCCACGGCGCGCTCGAACGCCGCCGTGTTGAGCGTCGCCCCGTCCCCCACCGCCCCGAAGCTCCCCACCGCCGCCCACGCCCCGCGCCGCCGCATCGCCACCATCCCCGCGCACGTCTCCCCCCCCACCACCCCATCCTCCGCCGCCGCCACCGCCACCTCCTCCGCCGCCGCCGCCGCCGCCGCATCCGCCGACGCGGCCGACGCCGAGGGCATGCATTGCGGAGAGGAGAAGAGATGGAACAGTAGCAGCGCCACAAGGGCGAAGCGCGTCATCTCCTAGAAGCGGAAACTAGGGTTAGGGTTTTAATGTTTCCGAAGCAACAAAGAGAAGAGGCCAAAGAGAAAGGTCCAGGAAAAGCTTTTGGGAAAGATACCAAAACTCCCACATAAAAAAAGTTGATAAAAACACCGTTTTTATCCGTTAAAAGTGCATCGACCAAGAAAAAGCATCCAAAATCGAAACTTTCTTTAAAAAAAAGTTATAAAAACAACAACAACAACAACAACAACAACACAAGAACAAACAAATTCTGAGAATGTTGCAACACGGAAGAATCAAAACGTTAGAGAAAAAATATAGAAAAACCAAGGAAAAAGCTCCAAAAACAGCTTTTTTTTTCCACAAATCACGTACTGTAGAAGATGAAATGCGATGGTGTTTTTGGGTGGTCTCACAGAAGCGCCACTTCCACCGTCACCGTCACCTCCACTTCCCAATTCCACTTCCACTTCCACTTCGCTTGTGAAGTGTATAATACAGGAGCCATAAAGAGAAGGTGAAAATGTATGGAAACCCCCTCAACTATAAGCTATTTCCAAATAAGTATCTTAATTTAATTTTTTTATTCTTTGTTGACACTTTTGACTTTTCATTGTTTTGATTGGATTACTCTGTTTAATTAAGTTAAAATGAATTATTAATTTTGATAATTTTATGTTATTAGAACTATTAAAATTGATGGGATTATTAATAAATTTAATTTTTTAAATAAGTTATAGGTTGTATATTTTACTTAATATGTCTAATTATTAAATCTAAAGCTTGTAGCCCAAATTTTAATATAGGCTATCAGGCATATTTACCACTAACCAGTAGTATTTTAAGAATTGAAATTATATAATTATATAATATAAAAATTGTTAATTAAAAAATACTTTTTAATTGTTATAGTTAGTTAATTTATAATGTATCAAGCTAAATAATAAACGATAATTTGTTAAAAAAATTAAGATTTAGGTTTTTGATTTTTATTGTCAAGTAAAAATCTCAAACGAAAGAATTGCAATCAATTCACTGTTAAATTCTATATTTTCTGATATACAAATATTGTTTAAGAAAAACAAATATGATATCAAATGGGGACTAAAGTTGAAGGGGCTTCCATATATTTTTACCAAAAGAAAAGTGAATGTTGATTGTTGAGTTCATATACGAGGGTTGAATATTAAAATGGGGCAAGGAGAGGGGGCTGTGGGGCATTGTAACAGTGGTGGGAATCTTTTTCTCTGATCCATGGTCATTTGTTTACTGTGAACACAGTGGGGTCGAATGAGATTAAAAACACATAGATGGAATAAGAGATCTATTTGCGGAATAGTATTAAGATACGCACCAACCATGGAATGAGTTTTTAGATTAGATTATTTGTTATTGGAACCACTTTGGAATGAGGGTGAGTGTGTTGGAAGAGATAGTGCCAAAAATATGGGTGAGGTGGGTCCCACCACTGTAGCAAATAATAGTAAATAAATACCATGCTGGATGGTTGAAGCAAATGGATCCGGGTTGATGGAGCCCCCGCCCCGATCCGCATTCGAGGCCCGTATGTGAGAACTCCCTCCCTTTACTTTATTATTCCATTATGGTCCGTCAAAAAACTACTCTTGTTCTGTTTCGTCTCGAATGAGGCAGGAAGTGAGGACGAAACACTAGGGATGACCTGCCACGGGAATGGGACGAGAGGTGGGGAGACCCCTTCTGTCTAGGGATGTCAACGGGTCGGATTCGGGACTAATTTCTAAAAATTCGAACTCGAATCCGACTATCAAATCTGAAATCTGAATCGGAACCGAATCCGAGTCCGACGAATCTTAAAAATTCATATCCAATGTGACGCCCCAAGTTCTTAGGGGGTCACCCATCTTACGACTACTCCTGTCCTACATGCTTAACTTTCTTAACCTCTTGGGTTTAGCCACCGCCCAAAATATTTAAGCCGGGTTAAGAATTTAGCCTTATTATATCTTATATATAGAACTATCTGGGTCTCACAATCTCCCCCCCTTGAAGCCCCGACGTCCTCGTCAGGCTCAGACTCACAAGTAAGGCGATGTAAGACTCGTCTCACTAGCCTAAACTGACTTTGTGGTGAGCCATGCTCTACCCACAACAGTCAACACCATGAGAGGCTCGCTCTCCCCGCTGTATAATTCCGGCTCAGCCGAGACTCATCTCACATTTCCGGCTGGTAATTGGCTCTGATACCAACTGTGACGTCCCAACTTTTCAGAGGTTCACCATCCATTCTATGACTACTCCCGTCCTAGCATGCTTAACTCTCTTAACCTCTTAAGTCTAACCACCGTCCAAAATGCTTAAGCCGGGTTAAGAGTTTAGCCCTATTATATTTTATATATAGGACTAGCTGGGTCTCACATCCAAATCCGAACCCACCAAAAATTCGAAATCCGAACTTGAACCCAAACCCGAACCCGAATCCGAACCTAAACAAGAAACAATTATTTTTCTTTATAATATTTCAAAACATATTTCATTAAATCTAGATTTTAAAAATATATATTTAAATATAATATTAAATTTTTTTTTCTCTCTTATCCTAACTACCCATCAAAATAGATAAATGATTAGAAAATTATGAGCACAAAAATTACTATACTCCTAATAGCACAATAACCCTGCTATATATATATATCTATATATATATATAGATATATATAAATTCGGGTTTGGGTATGGGTATGGATTGGGTATAGTCAAATATACTCGAATTCATATCCGTCAAGTTTTCGTTTTTTATATCTATATTCCAAAACTATGTCAATTTATTATTGGATAAATCCGCTACATTCGAATTCGAATTCGGATTCGGATTTGGATAAAATTTCGAATATCTGTATCCACATCCCAATTCCTGCCTCCCGAACTACCTCGTTTGCATCCCAAGTTCAGAGACGTGGTTTAATGAGCGACATACAACATTAATGTTGATTTTAAGCTTTTACCATTTAAGGACTTAATAGATGTGACATTGCTTATTATCAAATTTATTAAAAAAGGAGCTGGGATTAACGAAGTTTCATGTATTTACTTATCGAATCTTGTTTCTTAGATCGAATCTCGTTTCTTAGAGTAGGGATGTCAATGGGTATGGGTACCCAAAAAATTATCCGAATCCGAATTCGAATCCGAACGGGTCGGATTTATCCGAACTAAATGGATATTGATTCGGGTATGGATATAGAAAATAAAAATTCGACGGGTATGGATACGGATATGGATTTGTATGTACCCGATCCGAACCCGAACCCGAACTCGAACCCGAATAAATTATATATATTTTATTTATTTATTTATTTAATATATAAAATACATAATAATTTTTATCCATTGGATCTTCATCCAATAGTACACTCAAAGGCTCAAAAGTTTTGATTTTACTACAATATATTTTCAAATATAGTACTTCGGGTTTGAATTTCGGGTTCGGGTTCGGGTTCGAATTTCAGGTATTTGGTTGGGTCGGGTATGTATATGAATTTTTAAAACCCGTCGGATTAGAATCCGGACTCGGATTCAAATTTGGGGGTCGGATTCGGGTTCGAATTTTTTAAAACCCGACCCAAACCCGACCCATTGACATCCCTATCTTAGAGGACGATATAATACATATTTGATACTAATTCTTTTTTTCTTGGCCATACTTCTGCTTTGCGCTTTTCAAGATTACTCTTCTGTGTCATTAACTATCCCACGCGACATGTTGAGTTGTGTACCTTAACTCATTAAAGCTTTTCGCATCACTCATGTCGTCCTGTTACTTGTTAGCGAGATATATGATAAGAGTATTTTCAATCTAGCTTAAAAATAAAAAATGTGATTTTGAGATCTCAAAGCAGAAACTTATAATTTGAACTTTTAAATTTTTTTAATATCGCCTTTTAAACTGTACATCATAAGACAACACTAAATTTTTAAAAGACCCCATCCGGCCCCTGAGCTGAGCTGAACACAGAAAGGAGTGTTAAATATAAAAATATTTAAACACTGTTCTCTACTAGCTTAAACTTTTAGAGTATAACGGTTATTTAACATGGTATCAGAACATGAGGTCCTTTGTTCGAGTCACGCCAGGCTCCTAGCATTATTAATTTTCTCTAATTTAATTCAAGTCCACGGTATGGACCTAGTAAAAAATTTCGAGCCCGGACGTTAAGGAAAAATGTTAAATATAAAAATATTTAAATATCCTTAACCAAGGAGAGAGATTCGGCTGTTTGCTTTAAGATTTGTGTTGTTGGATGCTGCAGCAGAGCATTTGTGAGAATACAGGCTGTTCTGATAGGTGATGCGAGATAGGATGGACCTACAAGTGGGCTCCGGACGGGCCCTTTTGTTTCTCCTTAATAATCTTTTTTGAATTTATTATATTTTTATTTTGGTTTTTTTTTTCAATCAATTATACTATAAAGAACAAATCCATTTTCGAGAGCCATGATCTTGTCAAGGTTTTATTTATCATGTGATTATCAACTTCAAATTAGTAAAATAACTGTACATCATAGAGAGTCTTGATCAATGAGAAAGATTTTATTATTAACTTGTTTATTGGAATGTCATCTCAGAATAATATTCCATACATGTTTACCCCATGTGATTGGTGATGGGAATCACATCTTAAACCATTGACACCTATGGGTTGTTAAGTAATTCTATTGATCACGTTTGTGGGTGGCTGTGAAAGTGCAGATCTTTTAAATTAGATGGAAGAGATAAATTCGGTTGGAATTCGCAATTTGAGTATGTTAAAGGGCTTGGTAAAATCAAAAATTATTAATTCCAAGCAAAACTATGAGCTTGAGAAAGTTTGAAATCAGAAACTCTAGTTATGAATCTTTTATTTTTCAAATGCTTAAGCTATCAAAAAACGGTGCTAAAATATCTTTTGTTTTTAGTATTTTCATTGGAGTCAATTGGATGAATACAAACTGGAGAGGAAGCTGGAGATAAAGGGGAAAAGACACTCAAAAGAAAGAAATAATATATATGCATAACACATACGCAAAGAGAGAGAGAGAGAGAGAGAGAGAGAGAGAGAGAGAGAAAAGAAAACTCCATAATAGCTTTTTTTTATTCCTTTAGAAATGAAAATAAAAAGAAAAAAGAAAACACTATCAAAAACTGATTTTATACATCTATATATGCATCCAAACACCACTCATAAAAACCAATTTCCTTGTTGTTTTCATTTTCTCTACTTTATTTTCTCTTCGCTCCTCTTTTTGTTCTTCCTATCCAAACAAAGCATCAAATGATATACAAATTGGCAAGAGAAGGAACAACAAAAAAACAATAAAAAAAATAAAAGGAAAAAGGGTGGGGCTACTTGCTTATGTACAAAGACTAGCACTAAACCCCAAGTTCTTGCCTAATATTAACAAGTAAACTGTATGAGAAATTGAGTAACTCTCACCGTGGAGAGGTGATCCAATCATGCTTTACGATTCATGCATTGCATGCAATGAACGACGACCGGCTATACGCTTTAAGATTCGTGCATTGCATGTGATGGACAGTTACCGGCTAGAGATCGTTTTGTCTCATGCATTGCATGTAATGAACGACAACTGGCTATACGCTTTAAGATTCGTGCATTGTATGTGATGGACAGTTGCCGGCTGGAGATCGTTTTGTCTTTTCGTGAGGATTCCTCCTACGACCGGCTTATCACCTCCTGCGCCACTAGCCCGGGGCTCTCCATGCCAACGAGCGGCGGCCACCACTGCTGCTGCGGCAGCCACTGGTGCTCCCGCGCGTGCCACCGCACCGCGGGCTTCACGTGCTGCAGCTTCACCAGCGCGTCGAGGGCCTTCGCGTAGTTGCTCGACTCGTGGTCGCGCCGGATGGTGCCGTCGGAGCCGTAGGCTCTCGGGTCGCTCAGCGTCTCGAGAGGGTGCGGCGAGTTCATGAACGTCCGCAGGGCGCTGGCGACGGCGGCTTTGGAGGTCGGCATTGGCGCGTCTTCTCTCGCTCCGCGCCGTTCCTCGAGCGCGTACAGCGCGGCCCCGTCGGGGAGGAGGGGGTGCGGCGTCGACGACTTCTCGTCGGGCTGGAGGATGTATGTCTTTCCCAGAGGAGAGTAGAGCACTCTCTGCATTAATCATATAAAACAGAAGTAGTGATTTCACTATGCTTGGCAGCAGTGTTTGATTGGATTGCTAGTAATACTATGTCACGAGGATCAGGCACCTCATTGTTGAGGCAGGGGTGGGAGCGGAAGGCGCCGTTGAGGCGCTTGAGCAGCATCGCGGCCTGGTTCGGGTAGCTGCAGGAGAAGGCCCTGGGCACGATGTCGCGGTGCATCATCACCGCCTGCAGGTGCCCGTCGTCGAGCCCGAGCGCGTCCAGCACGCGCTCCCCCCCGCAGAACACGGAGGGCGCACCGAAAGTCACGACCGGGAGGACGGCGGTGCGCTCCGCCGCCCCGCGAGCCAACAGCATCAGGCTGACCAGCAGGGCTAGGCTTCCCCCCAGGGAGTGGCCGGAGAACCGAAACCTCGCGCGGTCGCCGTGGGCTCTCAAATGGGCCTCGATCTCCGGCATGAACTGGTCGTAGATCCCCTTCGCCGCTTCGTATATCCCGCGGTGTACCAGCACTCCGGTGTCCTTAATTTCCCCAACAACAAAAAAAAAAAAAAAAAAAAAATTCATTTGAGTTCCTATATATGCAAATGGGGAGTTGATTATTGATTTGGGAGTTTACCTCGAACGTAGTTGGTTCGAAGAGTAGATTGGCTTGCCACGAAGCTAGCGAGTCCGAGCCCTGGCATTTCGTCGAACACGTTCAGTGATGTGAGTTGAATAAAAGAGAGGGTTAATTATAATGAAGGCGTTGTAAAGAGCAAGGAAATTGCAGTGAAGTGACCTGAATGATGAAGCAGCGGGTGTGGGTGGCGGGCTCGTCGCAGACGAACCACTCGCACGGGGAAGAGAGCGGCGAGCGGAGGTCCTTGGCAGCCTCCTGCCGCGCCTCCTCCTCCGCCGCCACCACCGCCGTCACCGTCGACGCCGCCACGCACGCCGCCACCTCCGACTTGTACGACAACCGGCCCCCGCCAGCCGCATTTCCACGCGTCTCCTCTGCCACGTCAGCACCACGCGGGTGGGGCCCGGGCGCGGCGGCCTCGCCGAGGGAGAGGAGGCCCCGCGCGCGGGAGCGGACGTAGGAGGCTGCCGACGCGGCGATCTCGTAGGCCACGGAGGGGCGGAACGGGCGGCCCGGCTCGGGATCGGACCGGACCGAACCGGCCGGTCCGGTCGTGGTCGGGGTCGGGGTCGGGGTTGGGTGCGGGTGCGGGGGCCGGGTGGAGTCGGACTCAAGCTCCGATTTGATCGCCGCGGCGACCGACTTTTTCTCCAACGACGACGTCACGAAGTGGAGGTCGTAGCGCTTCTTCAAGTCCTCCGCCTGCTTTGTTGACCGCACACAAACCAAAATGTCAAAAACTTGTATATATTCATTCATTATTAGTAACAGGGTTGGATACTTGGATTTGGGGTCAAAACATTTGGGGGCAATTGCTTATATATTCTTGAAAAGTTTCCGACTTTCTGATTCACCTTTATTACGAGACTAATATTAAAAAAAAAAAATTTACGTTCCAACCTATTTCCAATATATCTCTAGAGTTAAATTCTGTTAGTCAACGATTAGCAGTAACAATTATCTCTGTAAAATTACTATTTTACCCTTTCAAATATACCCTCCTACCATAACCAACTTTTCTTATTTGCCTTCAAGTCAGGGGTAAAAAAAGTATTTTGATTTTGGTCTTTTCAAATATACCTTTCTACCATCACCAATTTTTCTTAATTATTCTTAAGTTAAGGACAAAAGAGGTATTTTAATTTTTTTTTAAACTCTAGTAGATATTTAACTCACGTTTAACACAAGTTAACTTAACGGGTGGTAACTGAAGATATTTTTGAATAATGGAGGAACATATGAAGGGTATATTGGAAAGAAAAAAAAAGTAAGAGTAAATGAGATAATTTCTAAGTTTTGAGGGGTATATAAATAATTATCCCATAGATACATTTTTTTAAGTTTCTACTGCGCTACAATTTTGACCCATTTATGAGGTTTAAGTCGCGTCGACGGCCAATAAATGTGGAAAACCTCAACCACAAACTTCTCAACAGAATCAGCATGCATTTATAAATTAATGTACTAAAAATTTATTACGTAAGCATGTTTTTTTAAAAAAATTACTCGAACTTTAAGGCCTCTCTATTTTTGTCTCAGGTGATTTTCAGGTTAAAATATTTTTATCTTTTTGACATAAAAATTGCTTATGATCAAACAAACACATCCTAAAGTTCAAATAATTTTATTATAAATTTTACACTAGTATACGAGAGAATAAAAAAAAGTATTGTAATTAACTTTATTTGTTAATTTTTTTTCGTAGTTGACACTGCTCAGTACGAAATCAACTATGATGTTTTTTGAAAAGTAAAGTTATAGGTGAAAACAACAAAAGTGAGCGTTTACGGCCGAAAATAATTTTACCTCGCTCCACTTTGAATAAATCAAACATACTCTAAAAATTATTTCCAATCTAAAAATTACTTAGGACAAATAAATATGCCCTCAATAATGGCTACTGTTGTGGTTTTAAAAATTACTATCTGTATAATATATGGTAAAATTTAAATTTTTTTTCATATATATATTTTTCAGAACCAACACATATGCGCTGTTTCGTGAGGGACCCAGAGCAGTTCCCATTATTCGCCACGTGGCTCCTACATTTATTCTGTGTTGTGTTGAATCTAGGATGAACTGCATTAGTACAACTGCGATGGGTGTTTAAAACCTTACCACAAAAAGTCCTTCTATGTTGAATCTGGAGTGTTTGATAAAAAGTAATGTTATAAGAAATATAAATTACAGGGAGTCTAAGTATGATTTATAATTTTAAGATTGAATCTAACTATTAAATTATATAATTTATAAAATATTACAAGATTTGTTTATAAGAAGAAAAAATTGTGAATTGTTTGAGTCGATGGGTAAGATTTATAGATCAAAGTTTTATTTTATATATATTCGATATAAAACTATTATTTTACTAAGTAATAGAATTGGTCAGAATTAGCAAGATTATGTTAAACAAAACTTAAAACCAACCTAAAAACTTGGTCAATATATATAATATAAACATTATTTACAGGCCTAAACAAGCCGATCACAATTAAAATGTGGGACCCACTTGTTAGCTTCACAACCGTGATAGGTAAGCGTTACACCGAAGAGTTTAGTGGCTCTCATAATTTTTCCTACCAGAATCACCAACTCAGGCGCTTTGTGTGGGTTTGTACAACTAAGTAATAAATGAATAATAAATGAAAAAAAAAACAAAGTAAATTATTAATAAATTAAAATTAAATGAAAAGCAGTTTTTTAGTTGCGCGGAACAACCCGGGCTCAAAACAAGAATCGCTTGATCGCGACCGTCGAAACGGGGGATCGAACGGAAGGGAAGAGGTCGGTGGTTGTACGTACCTTGATCTCCGGTATAGCGTAGGCGAGGTTACAGAGGAGCGCCAGCTGGGCGAAGCGCTTCGCCTCGGCCACCGCGACTCGGCCCAGCACCCGCGCGAACGATTCCCGATCCCACTTTTTCTCCTCCTCCTCCTCCTCCGACGAGTCGTAACTCACCCCACATAACTCGTCCCCTTCCTCTTCCTCCTCCTCCTCCTTGTGTTGTCGACCTCTCCACCGCGTTCGCACCTGGAGGACCCTCTCCACCCAATTCGCTCGCCCCCGCTCCGATCCCGACCCCGACCCCGACCCCGATCCCGATCCCGATTCCGATCCCTCGTCGGCGCTCTCCTCCGAGTCGAGGGGGAGCGGCTCGACCGAATGGGGGACGATCGGGGCCGGGAATTGGAAGGGGTAGAAGATCCCGACCGAGCGCGCGCCCCTGAGCGGCGCCGCGCGCGGCGCGACCATCAGCGTTCGCCGGAGCAGCCGCGGCTCCGATCGGCTTCGCCGGAACCCTACCAGATCCGCGCCGGAGCCCGCCGCCGCCGCCGGAGCCGCGCCGCTCACCGCCATTCCTAGTGTGGTAAGAGGAAACCCCCTCCCCCTCCCTTCTCCACAAATTTTTTTTTTCTTTTTTTCTTTTTTTTTGGTTGGAGATCGACGAGCTCGAGAAGCGTAACGGCTCTTAAATAGTGAAAAAAAATTCCCTCAAAAACAATTAGAGCGGAGATCATTAGGAACGAAACAGAATACAAAATGACGCAATTACCCTCGGTTCACTGTTACATCTGGGGTCTCGATCCACCGTCCGAGTCCAACAAATCCCTTCCGACGTGGCGACTTGGACGGCGATCGCGAGCCCCGACGCTAGTCCCGTAGCATTATTCCTCGAGATGCTGCGAAGGGGCAAAACGGTAAAAATAGGACGGCGCGGAAAACGCCGAGGAAAAGTTAAAAATTAGCGCAGGGAACGAGGAAGGGAGGATGCGTTTTTGTGTACCCGCCGCCACAAAAGGCTTCGGTATCTCCTCCTCCTCCTGCGGGAAAAAAGAGAACGGGGATGTTAACATCGTCTTAAGTTTGTGTTTTTGTACTGGAGCTTAGATCCGTACAAAAGACAAAACTGTAGTCTAATAAGTAAGGTGGTAGAACAGTAGAATAGTAACGAAATTATAACAACGGGTCCAATATACCTGGGAATATATTCTTAAGTAGATAGTCGAGAGCGAAGGTTCACGAGGAAGGAGAAGAAGAGGAAGGAGATAATCGAATGCGCCATGAATATGGTCGTCTCTCTCGATCTCTCCGTCGCTTAAATACACAAAAATTGAAGAAAAAATTTGAGTGAATGGATGTTGGATTCATAGGAGAGACGTAATAGTAGGGACTAGGGAGGGGTGGGGGGAGGGGAATCTGAGCACGTGCGTGGGGCTCGACAGGCACGTGCTGCAGCAATTGTCACATGACGACAGAGTGAGATTCTCTATTTTAGGCCGGAGTTGAATTTCCATATCTGCCAGCATATTATTTTCAGATTCCGTCGAGTCACGTAGTATGAATTTTACTTACTTCATCTTCATAATATGCGAAAATAAAAATTTGTAGTACTATTTTTAGATCATACTGTAGCAAACTATTCATTTTATTTATTTTAAAAAAAAATTAATTTAACCGAAAATATGAAGTAACTAAATTTCACCTTTTAGATCTCGAATACCAACCATCAAATTCTTTATCATCTATACTAAGGATGATTAATTAAGGCTTAATCAATCCTTAATTAAGGCTTCGTTTACCGACTGTCCCTAGCGCAAGTGGCAAAGGACTTGGTGGTTGGTACCCGAGGTCCCGAGTTCGAATCCTAGTTGATTCACATTTCCAGCTAAGTTTATTTCTAAAAAAAAAAACGAAGCAAGCCATAAGTATATTCCTATATATTTTTACCCCAACTCCATTTTATCTAATAGCGTCAGATGGACCTCAATATCAAACTAAGCATAAATCTTTGAGGCCATATTTGAATGTCGGAATAATCAGTATAATAATTTTCTAATATGATTCAATATAAAAAGTTTGATATTTTACTTTTTGAAAAATTTTGTTATTCATGATTTGATAGAATAGTATATTTCACTTACGATATGATTTATTTTGTTCCGAAGAAATAATATGAAGGCCGAATATAATATTTTATTCTAAAATTTGATCACACTTCTCATCTTTAAAACTATCGAAAGATCAGCCGTTAAAATTACACTTCTTTTTAATTGTAGACTTAGCCTTTGGTAATTTTTTTTTTTCTTTTTTGAGAGAAAGGTAGCACGCTACCCGTTTCGTTTATTTCTCAGAAATAAATTTTTAACTGAAAATGTGAATCAACTAGTATTCGAACTCGAAATCTTGAGTATCAATCACCAAATCCTTCACCTAGCGCGCTAGGGACGGTCGGCCCTTTGGTAATTATTTAAGAACCGTTTTCTATGGGAACCCTCACTTTTGGAGGGGGAGGGGTTAAAGTGTAAGTAGTAGCTACGATTCGAGCGGTGCAATAGGAGTTGGGCAAGTGTTTGGTCGCGTGAGGGTGGGGGAGGGTTTTAGGGGGCCACGCATCGCCCATGGCTCTTTTTAAGTAAGGTAGAGAATGTTCTGTAAAAACAATTTTTTTTTTCTTCTTTCATAATCTTTTAATTTTTTAACAAAAATAGGTGGGTAGTTGAACTGGAAAGCGCAAGGACACCTGTACAAGCAGGTACGAGCGACACGTCACGGTATTGCGTCTTATTAGCCACGGAATGCAGTTCAGCTCACAGAATTATATTTAGACGAGTGTAGTGTTATTAAGATCGAATCTTTGTTAATCCAATTACTCTAAATTGAAATTTGAGAGTGGGTTTTAAAATATTACTCTTATATATTGTTGATATATTTCCATTCGTAATATATAGTATTTAATTGGTTCATAGTTACAGGTTAAAATATTTTATATATTTACCGACATATTAATAACATACTGAAGGTCATTATTTCTTATCTCTCATCATTCGATGTTATGGTCGGATCATTCGGTACTCTTTTCAGAGGAGAGTTCTAGTATCTTAAGGTAAGTTAGGCCCAGCCAAAATTTATGCCGCACTAGATTTTTTATTGAAATCTTTCCAACAGGTTTAATTAAAAAAAACCAAAAGTTTTAGGGCGTGCTCTACTATTAGGGACGTCTGGCACTATTGTAAGGAAAAAAATCTTAATTTTCTAGTAAGACAACAGAAATTATATAATAAATATTTTACTATGATACGGACACCATGATACGCTTACGAACGCAAGTAACTACTGCACTTTCTTATTCTGCAATTTCAAAAACTTGTTTGAACTCTAATATAGAAATGTAATTGTTTAAAATCTAAATTTAGTTTTGAAATCTCCGGGATTATAATAATATCTTAATTTTCTAGTAAGACAACAGAAATTATATAATAAATATTTTACTACGATACGGACACCATGATACGCTTACGAACGCAAGTAACTACTGCACTTTCTCATTCTGCAATTTCAAGAACTTGTTTGAACTCTAATATAGAAATGTAATTGTTTAAAATTTAAATTTAGTTTTGAAATCTCCGGAATTATTATAATAATAATTTGAATAATTTTTTTAGAAACAAAAAGGTGAACCATAGGGATCGTAAGCCCCGTTCTGTTAATCCAACTGTTGGATCAAGTGAATAACTGTGATGGACGGCCATAAGAGCTTCGACTCACATCCCGAGGGCTCCACACGTGTCTCAGCCGTGGGATGGAGTTCGAAGTGAACCGCGTTTTCCGCGGCCGCATCTCTGCGGAATATCAGGCCCGGGGACTTTCCAGGGTATGCATAAACCCGATCACTTCGTCCTATGGCTCACACAGTATCCTGCGACATAGTGTTCTTAATGTAGGGAGGATTCTTTGTTTAATTATCCGGTATGGTACTAAAACCCATCGACACGGAACTACGGATGCTAATGGATCCGGGTTGGTGGAGCTCCAATCCCAATCCGCTCCGAATAAGAAGGTAAGTAAGAACAAAAAATATAAAAAAATATAACAAGTCCTGATCCATTAAGAAAATAGAACGGAAGTCCGAAGACTCCTTTCTTTTTTTGATTCATTTTGATTCGTCAAAAATCTCAATAGGGCAGGGCTTGGAATATGTTTGTTACCCTCTCTTGAATATTTTAAAATTTTGAACTTTTGGATATTTATCTTTCTAAACTTATAATTTTTTTAAAATATTTTGCGCAGGGGCTTTTAATAAATTTGAATATTTCTATACTGTTTAAGTAAATCAAGGTATTAATTAAAAGTCCTTGTTGTTTAGCCTACTTTTTTATTTCACCCTAATAACCTCCTGACAAACAAACTAACTATAAACCATATTTCCTACAATTATAAAATGTTATAATTTACTGCTTTTCTATTTATAAAATATAACACTATTTTATGCTGGATTGTTAAGTTTTTATTTTATTTCAAAACTCTCCATCAAAATTTAACAGTACTTAATTTTTTGAACAGGGATGTATGCAATTACTTAATTAAATATTTTATAACCTTCTTCAAACAAAAACAGTTAAATTCTCAAGAACATGACCAAATTTTCTATAACTCAAAATAACTAAAAAATTACAGACCAAAATCAAAATTTTCAAATTTCAGAAAACATTTCCAAAAAAAAAATATCATCAGGTGACAATTCAAAATTAACAACACGAACAAATGCAAACTTAAGTAGCTACTCTTAACTTTTACTCGCATTTGCCATAACTGAACCCTAGAAAGAAACAAGAAACACCCAAAACAAAACTTGAATGAATAACACCAGGAAATTTTAGCTACCATGATATCCTTTTTCTATTAAAAAACAATCTTTAATGGTAAGGCTGATAAAAAAGAGAAAACTCATGAAAAAGAAGGGATGTAGAACTTTCCACTTCCTTCTTACTTAGTTATCCAGCCGGATCCGTCGCTTAGAATCCAGGTCCCGACGTAAAAGAAATCGAACCTCACTACTTTCGATTTGCCGACAATGATTCTGGTTCTGGTTCAGGTTCATTATCTGTTACATTTAGAAGGCGGTCCATTGGGATCCTCACGAATAGAGCTTACATAGAGCGCAAACCAGGGACATTGCTAAGACCCATCTTTCTAAGAATAAGTTTGGAGATAGCCGGAGGATCGGTGAGTCCCATGCTTTGGCTGAACTCTTTTGCAAGCTCCACGAGCTTACGCTTGTCTCGGCCGATAGTTTTGTTCGAATTGTAGTATCCAAGCCATGCTTGATAGGCCGATTCTTTGTTCTTCATTTCCACACGCCGGAGTGCATCTTCGACCTATCAAGATGAAGAGAAATAACAAATGTTAGAAAAATCAGTGCGAAATGAAGTAAAACTTAATTATGCATTAACACCTGCGAAAAAGAGTACTAAAGGTTTGCAATTTGGTAGAATTACAGGACTTACTGTTCAATATGGTTTGGTTGCTTTTATGAGGTTAAAGGGTTTTCTCTAAACTTTTAGTATTGCACGGTGGCCGTAAGGGATAGAATTGGAAGCTTTACTCAAAAGAGAGAAAGGAAAAGAAAAGAAAAAGGGAGAGACGAAAATATCATTAATGATTTTGACGGTGATAGCAATAATAAGCATTAAAATTAACAAACAGATAACACAATGTATATCCATGTAACTTTGTAAGAATATATAGCAACAAGGGCTTCCTATCATTATGAGGGGTGATTTAGCAAACCACAGTGTGCGGAAAATTGTTTAGATTCATGATAATAACAAAATGAAGCCACGAATGGGTCCGCTGAACATTGTTTGCATCATCACTCACAATAATATGAAGTAATATAACATATATTTCTGAACTTGATGTACTATGAAAGTACTAAAATTTCCTATACTAGCAGGAAACTTACTTTTCTTTGGGTGTTTGAATCAGTTAACGGCAGTGGAGCCTCAGTCACTGGCAAATCCTTGATGCTAGCAAGAAAGAAATTTTCCCATGGAGCCAACATCAATATGCCTTTTCCTTCTTTACCTTTCCGGCCAGTTCGACCAAGTCGATGTATGTACTGTTCTCTATCAGCAGGCAACCCAACCTGGCAATCAAATAAAACAAGTGATAACTCCGGCACTTCCAGGGAGAATATCAACCCAAGAGCATATATTCGAAAACTTAAGCTTGATAAAGACTACTAGGAAATAAATGCGCCTTCATTACCAAAACGGATGGACGGTAAACACGGTAAAAGTTTGCCGGTGATAATTGGTCAAACCAGGTAATTTTACAGAAACCTCGGAAAAAAAATCGAACTACCCCTTGAATAGTGTTGCCATTCCTTTATTATCTATGTATTAGTTATAGTTTTCCCTCTAATGTCAAGCCAAAAAAAATGAATTCATTTCTTGATTATCTGGGGATAGCAGGACGACTCAGAGATCCACTAAAGTTACTTCTGAGCTAAACTGTGCCTTCATTTATAGTAAAGAGAACCACAATACAATCTACAATAAATAAATGAGGCTACAAATGGGTTAAGATAACAGTGCATGAAGAAGTGAATAAGAAAGTAGACGAGAAAAATCACCTGAACAACAAGGGTGACATCCGGGTAATCAACTCCTCGTGCAGATACATCAGAACTAACAAGTATAAGACCCTTCGACTGCCTAAATTCTTCTGAAACCCTACTTCTATAGGTCTGCGCCTTTCTCGAATGGATCTCTCGGATATTCAGCCCCAGCCTACAGAGGAAATCGGCGACAAGTTTTGTGACCATTGCAGTTGTACAGAACACAATTACCTGCAAATTGTCACGTAATTAACATATATGAAATATCACTAGAAAAAGACAAGATGTTCAGCTACGACTGAATAATACCACCTACCTTGTAATCAGCATCTTCCAATACATGCTCCATCAATAAGCTATACAATATCGAGAAGTGTTTATCCAGTGGTGCAATCAAATACGTTTGTCTGACCTGATTAATCCAAATATTAAGAGGTCAGGAACAGTGATTTCCGATTTCATGAGCTAAGGCTCACATACAATGAGATTATTATACCTGTGAATGAGTCTCCTCACTGCCTTCTTCAACTGTATTAATAAATGCATGGTCCTTTTTCATAGCAACATGGCAAATTTGACGAACCTAGACATTGATTCATTTAATAACCGCAACAGATTTTACAAGAAACTAGAAGAGAAAATAATGTCGAAAAGGAATATACCCCTTCTGGAATAGTAGCAGAAAATAGAAGTGTTTGCCGTTGTTTAGGAACAGAAGCAATTATTTTCTCAATATCCTTTCGAAAGCCCATATCCAATAGGCGATCAGCTTCATCCAGAACAAGGACCTTCATGCCCATTAGCCGAGTCGCAAATCCTTGCGTATTCTCAATGTGGTCTTTAAGCCTTCCAGGCGTGGCTACAAGAATCTGCAAAACCAATTCTCATAAAGTAAGATACATAAAAAAAAAAATCATAGAATGTACTCAAGCAGAACTATAATTCATGTCCTGCAAAGGGCAGTCGAGCTATTGACCTGACACGGATTAGCTTGCATGCGTCTCTGTTCTTGTGTTAGTCGTGTTCCACCTATTACGACTTGTACACCTATCGACGAATGATACTTCAAAAGTTTGTTAGCTTCTGCTGCAACTTGGTTTGCTAGTTCCCTAGTGGGGCATAAGATAAGAACATTGATTGATGGTCTTTTTTGTTCGCGCTCAACAGGAGGTAACTTGGAAAGAACCTCAATTGCTGGAAGCTGAAATTGGACATTATTAACTATAATTGATTGAAGATATGGGGTGAGAGGTATATAACCAAAATAAAGCAAATAACACCAAGGAGAGTACCAAAAAGGCCACTGTTTTTCCTGTTCCAGTCTTTGCCTTTGCAAGAACATCTTTGCCTGCAAAACAAGAAAGGTTGCAAAGTCATATGCATCAAAATATTCCAGCCCATTATACACAAAATGATTTAACTCTTACATCTTACTGTAGGTCAAATCTAAATAATTAACCTTGCAAATCAATTTTTAAATGATTAACCTCCAAGGATGACAGGGAGAGTTGCTTCCTGCACCTGAGTCATCTTCTCATACCCAGCATCTTTTATGCCCCTTAATGACAAGGACGATATGGAGCATTGGTCAAACCTGTAGCACACAACAAGAGCTGGTCATAAGAAATCAAGTAACAAATTCAATTTCAAATACGAAAACAAAAAGAATATAGGCCTTCTCTTAATATATCGAACAAACAAAGGGAGAGAACAATGATGCTTATGCGACTAAACTACTACCAAGCATATCATCTTTTCCAACTCCAAATATGCAAATCCAATATGCAATAATGTTTCCCAGCTAAAACTTTCTCAACATTTCTTGTTCGGACAAAGAGCTAAGCAATTTTCGCATATAAATATTGAAAATATCATCCTCTAGTAGCTTAAACTTATAGAAAAACGACGCTGTTTCACATGGTATTGGAGTAAAAGGTCCTGAATTCGAATCCAACCATGCCGATGCACCACGACAAATCAATGCCCCATTCTAGGATCTATTAACACGTCACGAGCACAAGCGAAAGGAGTGTTGAATATTAATATTAAAAACACCATTTTGTTTCATATAAATTGTATGCTATAGCAAGTTTTAACTTAAAGCATCCATAATTTCACAGAACTCTCATAATTTTTTATATCCCAATGAAAATTTACCTGGTTTCACTTAGGTATGAGTCATCCACCCCAAGAGAACTCTTTTGAGCATTTGAATCCCTTTCCTTCGTAAGATCATGCAATGAAGAATCCTTACTAATCACACTCCCCACCCCTTTTCCCATATTACCAATCTCATCCTCCACCTCCTCGTCCTCATCCTCTCCAACCAATACCTCAAAACGATCGGGACCTTTGCCCGAACCCAGCGACTTCTCCTTCCTCCCCAATCCCCGATGCTTCTTAGCATCGCCGATCACCTGGAGAAAATTGGAACCGCCACCCCTCTGCCGCTTCAAAGGCGCTCCGTTCCGCGGCGATTTCCGAGACCTTCTCACACCATCCCTTCCCCCAGCGCTCCTCGCCTCGTCCTCTACCGAAACCCTACCTTTCTCCCCGGCGCTCGCCATGAACGGAAAGCGCGGGGGCTTGGAGGAGAGGGGCAGGTACTTGAGCTTGAAGGGGAAAGCTCTGCCGAAGATGGAGAGGGCGCGGGACGAGGGGAGGGATGCGGCGTAGCCGAGGGGGCGGAATGGGAGGAGCTCCGTGGGCATAGTGGAAGAGAGGGAGGGTTTTTTAGGGTTTTGGGGAGCGGTTTTGAGAGGGGGCTTGCGACGCGTACGGTGGAGATAAGGTTTTGGGTATGGCGCTATTTCCTTTATATTATGGGGTAAAAATAAATAAAAAAACTAAATTATAGAAAATTTGTATGTAAATATCTGTTTTTTTTACTCTCTTTTTTTTTCTGATTTTTAAAAATTTATATTTTACTTTTTTAAACTTTTAGAAATACTTTCAGAGAATACGTCGTTAATGAAAAGAGCAAAGTGACCAAATTATCATTATTTTTTCTATAAAATATATTTTTTTAATATATTTCTGTTATTTTGGATGGCATTTTCGGTATAAATTATAAGAAATTGACGGAATAGTAATAGAATCTTGACGGAGGGGGCTTAAATGCAATAACTTGAAAAGTTGAAGGAATAAAATATAGATTTTTGAAAGTTAAGCAGGAAAAGTAAAAAAAACGGATACTTATAAATGAGTTTTCTGTAATTTAGCCTAAATAAAAACTTAAAAGAGTAAAATAATGAATAGACCCTTCTCTTTTGGTATTGTTCCCATTTTTTAATTTTCTTAAAAACAAATTTATATAAAAGATAATGCAAAAGATGATTGTAAATTGAAAAATACTATCTGATGTAATTTTAACCCCATCCATCTAATCTAAGGATTCACAAAAAAATTTAAATTTTAGTGTTAAAAAAAATTAGCAAGAAAGTAAAAGAACATAAATTTTTAGCTGGATAAGCGATAAGATTTACTCCCTCCTCTGCTTGATGTGCGGTGTTACTCTTGTAAATCACTTATCATTCTTACATTCAAAATACTTATTTAACAACGAAATAAAAACAAAAATATTTTTAAAAATTTTAAGTCTTTTAAAAATAAGTTATCATGCTTGGTTGGAATTAATTGCAAGTTGAACCAAGCATGACAATGAAAAAAAAAAGCCCCCTCTTTCCGTCCATATTAAATTATACTTAATAAATATTTGAAAATTATATATATAAAAAAAAGCAATAATGCCAAAAAAGGTAGAGATTTTCCTTAATATTTGAAAAATAAAAAAAATAATGCCAAAAAAGGTACAGATTTTTCTTTTTGTTCTTTTGAAGATGGTTGTAATTTCAGACAAAGTATTCAATATTAGATACCAGCAGAAGCCGAATCTAGAAATATAAAACAACTACGCTTTGAACTTAAAATCTCGAATATAGACTACTATCAAGTCTTTAACCAACCATACTAAGTATGTCAGTGACAACATGGCATTTCTTATAGACTTCTCAAACTAGGCCACTTAAAAAACACCATGTGTAGTACACCTCTAATATAAATATAATTCTTACACCCTAACTTTTAAAAGACAAAAATTTATTCACTGATCAATTTTTCTTTTTCGATACCAACTCAAAAGAGATTTTTAAACCGTAGGACTATGTAGTGTTAAATATACATCCTATAATAGTGTACATATGACATCTTTTATGTGGTTGCTAGAGAGAATAAAAAAACATACTATTCATCCAAGCAAAGCAAAGAGTGGAAATGGGCACATGTTGTGAGAGAAAGAGAGAGAGAGAGAGAGAAAGGTCCAAAAAAAACACTAAGCACCCAAGCTAAGAACCAAAACATATAACCACCCAAGCTAAGAACCAAAACATATAACCAGGATAATAAAACAAGTTCTCTAGTTTATGCCAAAAACAAAGGAATAAAGAAACAGCTGGGTCGGTCCCGCTCAATGATAGCAGAAGACCAACCCGCGACATAAGTTCGGCAAAGGTTCGAACCGATAAATCAACTCGGATCATCTGACACAGTAGGAGAATCAACTCCAGGTTTCTCATGGTGGAATTTCACAACAATGCATGTTATGTTGTCGGCGCTTCCCCGCGAGAAGGCGGTCTCCATCAGCTTCCGAGCTGCGGCCTCGGGCTCCTCTTCCTCTCTCACGAGCGAAACGGCGTCCTAAATATTTCAGCAAATCGATTGAAGCAGTATAAGATCATGATGCGAACAGATAAGGCAAAAGTTTTTTGCATGTCCGTTATAGGATATTTTTTCTTAATTATAAGGGGCAAAGAATCAAATTTTCAAAATCCCCACAATCGAAGTTCCACCGAGCGAATGCTTGGTGCAGTCGACCAATGAATTCAAAACAACTAAGTTCAAGACAATTTTCCTATATAAACACCTCAATAGAATGTGGTCCAAGTTTACGGCATCAAAATAGATTGAAAGAAGAATCCACCTCATTAGGAACCACATCCCACAGCCCATCACTAGCCAAAATCAGAAACTCCAGCTCATCGCCTATCTCTTGCTCCTGAGAAAATGTTCGAAACAAACCGATTAATTATTTTGGATTTTCATAATATAGCATAAAAATTGAATCATCTGTGTACGTTCTCATGCAATTCTTACAAAAATTGGCATTCAACTATGTTTCTTTAGTTAAAAAATGTATACCTTGTTGCAATTAAAGGTAGTTATGATCACAAAGAATGCTTCAATCTACTTATTTATTTTGGTTTTGTCAGTTTTAAGTGATTCTTTGAGAGGATATTTATATTTGAATTTTACAAATTCTGAATAGTCCACTTTAATTTCAAGAATGTTTTTTGAGCTTAACTCTTGGGCATTGTCATCTTGCACTCTACAAGATAAAAAAGTGAGATACTACTGAGAGAAAATAATTAGACTAAATACAGGTTCTTAACATAATAGAGTAAATGCAAAAAATCAAGTAACCTAATATATCTAACGGAAGTACAGAATCTATTGTGAAGTGTTCTAGCTGAATTATGTTAAATATATGTAGAGTTTAATGGTAAAGGTCAAAAAAAAAAAAAGAAGAAGAAGAAGATAAGAAGCCTCTCCCACCAAATTGGCCCGATTTATAATAGGAGATGAGTTTATTCGGAAATTGAGAGGATAAGTTATAGAACCTAGTGCCTACTTAAACTTCACAAGAGAGCAGTGGGTTACCTGAATCTCAGGTTCCGCGACGACAAACTGTTTCAAAAGGCGGTTACCAAATGCTCGGGACATTGCAAGTACACCTCCCACCCTCCAAGTACCTACAAAAAGAAGATTGCAAGTGTAAAACAGATGTAGCAAATATATTCTAGCACATTCCACATATAACCCCAACACCCATTTCCAGCCGATTCCTCCCCCAAAAAAAAAAACACACTCGTTTGTATGTATATTGTGTTCCTCTACCCTAAATATGGGTACACTGTCACGCACCTAATTATCATCGGAAAGAAACAAATCTCTTAAACTGGAGTGCACTTTTTGTACAAATAAAAAGATGAAGCAATCTGTGTTCCATCACGAGGCTAAATTTTCAAACATTAAATATTACCATAATAACTGCTGAAGCAACTGTGAAAGCATGGATCTTATAGGAAACAGCATAATCAATCAAAATAGCAGCATCATATGATCAAAAATGAGCGGACTCACCAGCCCACATAACAATCCCTCCAGCATTTTCAATTCTCTTGCGCTCATCACTTCTATTCGGCTTGTGATCATCTGATAGTGGAATTGCTACAAAATAGAAGAGGAAGAAACATGCTATTTTTACCATCAATTAAGATGTAATTCAACATGTACATGACCAAGGGAACATAATAGGAATTGTAGACTAATATCTCCACCTGAAAGAATCATGGGAGGGTAAGTGGAAAGTTACAATGGAAAGTGGTAAATTGAACATTCGACACTTGCATATGAAATTTGATATCTAGCAAAAAAATTATTGACGAGAAACAAACAAGGTTTATTATCTGGATAATTCTTCTCTTTCGTGCTTTTCTTTAGTCAACAAATAAAAATATCTCAGAGAAAAATCACGCATGTACTAGTCAAAAATCTCCAATTCCCTGCAGAATTAGCAAGACTGTAATAGTATAACTCAAGAGTAAAAAAGCACCTTTTCCTGCTAGTGATATTACAGCCCGTGAATCTCCAACATTTGCCACATACAAGTGGTTTCCAACCAAAACAGCCGTTGATGCGGTGGAACCATCATCTCTGAAAGCATTGCTTTCAGAATCCAGAAAGTCTGAATCAGTTTGTTTATAGGTTTCACCTGCAGATAATATGCATTTTACAAAGTTAATTGATCCACTTTATACCGAAGTCATTACCATGGCTAAAACTACATCATAGACTGAAAATACTTATGGCCAATTTCGTGTCGGTCATGAACTGTGGGTGCTTCATGAGGTTTTGAAATAAGTGCTCCTTCAAGTATTCAGCGGCCCGTGAGCCACCATGACCTATTTTACAGAATTATCAATTAACATCCGAACACTTGACCAGCCAAGGAAACAATGAAAAGATTGGAAAGGAAAGAGATCAGGACCATCAAATATTCCAAAAAGACTTATGTGTTTGCCATCAATTGTAGATGATTTTACATCATAAAAATCTTCCATGCTTGCTCTCCGTCCTCTAAAGCTTGAATATCCACAACTCAAACTTCCATCCTCACTGCAGATAAGTCAGGTAATCTGTAAGGGCAACTGTTTCAAATAAATAAAAACATAAATAGTGATCCCAATCCCAAATAATATTACATCAAGTGAGAGATCGTAGTAGCAGCTGACGATCATGCTAATGCAAATTCTTGACACAGCACACGCAAGAAAGCCATTTTCGGCAGAATGGTATTCCATCCTCAGTTGTGTGTTGGTTCAATTTCCAACAAATGATAATTGATGGGTCAAATCGCATCTATTACTTCTTCTTTCAAAGTCACGAGCATGGTTCTTCTGACATCCACCATGCACATGAGCGAGGTTTTCAAAGCTATTCATAGTCCTTTTCGCATCAAACAGATCTTGTCGGTGACAGCGTTCGCATGATCACAGATACCGTACCAGGATCAAAGAACCTATTAGAGCCATATTTAAAGCTGCGGCTATTGGTCCATGATTTCTAGCCAAGGACTTTTCTTTTACAGAGAGACTTTCCACGTGCATATATAAGTAATAAGCGACAAATCAACATCCCTAACTCCATAAACTACCATGTAGGAGAAATTTAACTGCTAGATCACACTATACCATTGCACTTTGTGAAAGCATTATTATTATAAGCATTTTTTCAGTAATGATATCCACTCCTCTTACATGCTGAAGAAAATAATAATTATATCAAACAACCATAAAATTAGTAGTATCAAGCATATCATATAGCGCAAAATCATCAAATTTAATCACCAATTACCAAAAATACTCCTAAAATTAGCAACAATCACAGTGTTCATACAACTCTCATTCCAAAGTTCTTACCTTTTCCATCCTCCACTGGTGTATCCACCAACATCCACCGGATCCTTCTCGTGCGGCGCGTCGACGACCGGTCCCTGCTCCCCCTCCCGCCCACTCGATTCCACCATCATCTTCCCCACCCCCCAGCCCTAACTCTCCGCTGCTTCAGAGGATTCCTCCTCACTCCGATCCCCCTCTCCAGATCCGATCCCGCCCTATCCCCACCTCCGGATTCGAATCCCCTCACGGCGCCATCACACACCATCTAAATCCCCCAACCGGGGAGCCTACACAGCGGCAACAAAACCGATCAAACACACGGATCGCTCGAATCTACGCGATCTACGGAGTACTCAGATGAAACAAAAAAGGTGCGAGAGAGGAAATCCGGTGGGGATCGAGCGAAATCGCGCAAACCTTCGTTCGATCCGCAGCGAGGCGAGGAAGGCGAAGCCGAGGTCGGATTGGGCGATCGGAGAGGGAGGGAGTGCGGATGAGCTCCTTCGATCGCCGACGAAGGGGGAGGGGGAGAGAGAGAGAGGGAGAGAGAGAGAGAGAGAGAGAGAGGAGAGAGAGGGGTGGGGTGGCACGAGGGAGAAGGAGAACGTGGCAAAGGGGGAGGGGGGGAGTGGCATGCAATCCAATTCCAGCTCGGAACTCACTTCCGAGTTCCGAGTTCCGAGTTCCGAGTTCCCCCTTCTCTCTCTCTCTCTCTCTCTCTCTTTCTCTTTGCTTCTATCGATCGCTAAAAAAGCTCGTTGCGGGAAACGGGAAACGGGAAACGGGAAACGGGGAATGGGGAAACCGTTGTATCGGTCTAGGGTGAGCCGAGGCCGATACCGACATGTTGAAGAAATTATTGCGTGTACGGTTGGTGCACCCATGGCACTTCGTACGCCGGGCTACTATTTTATAATTGGCTAAAATACTGGTAACCGCCTTTCTTTTTTTTTTAGCTAAATTATAAAAAATCTCATTATCATTATTATTTTTTTATTTTTTTTTCTGTCATTTAAAAATTTACACTTTGTCTCCTTATAATATAAAAAATGTTCACTTCACCCCCTGCCGTTAGTGCTTCATTAGGGTTTCGTTTATAAAATATTATTATATTTTTTTTTATATCAAAAATACCCTCAGCTTCCTCTCCTCTACATTGCTGCCTCTTTCCTCGCCGCCTCGCCCTCCTCCGCTGCCTCGCTCTCGCACACATTTTCGTCCACGCCCACAGACACCCCCTCGCCCTCCTCCGCCGCCTTGCCTTCGCCCTCGCCCTTGCCCACCTCTCCATCCACGCCCACCTCGATTTCCTCCCTACTGTCGCCGAAATGGAGGAGCGACGAGGGTGCAGGAGAAGAAGGGGAGCAGGTGGAGAAGAAAATGGAGTCGAACTGCGGCCAATCGAGGCGGGAAAAATAGAAGAGGAAAGACGGCGGATGAGCAAGATTGGGGAGGAGACGAAGATGATGAGAGGCAAATTGGTCACTTTGTCATCACAGTTAACACCGTACCCCCTATGAACATTTTTTATTTTATTAGGAAGTAAAGTGTAGATTTTTAAATGACAGGGGAGGAAGTGAAAAAGTGGGTATTGACAGTAGGATTTTATGTAATTTAGCTTTTTTTTTCTTCTTTACTTTTAAAAAAATATATTTTGTCTCCTTAATATTTCATAAATATTATCAAAGAGTTACAATATTAATGAAAATAATAATATGACCAAATTATCCTTACTTATCTTATAAGAAAAAAAATTCAAATATATTCTGTCTCATTTTTTAAGATATTTTTTGGTGTAAATTAGAAGAAATTAACAAAATAGTGATAAAACTTCAACGGAGGGGGACTTAATGCATCAATTTGAAATTTTGAAATGATACCATATAAATTTTGAAAGTCGGAAAGAAAAAACAAAAATAAATAAATATTTATATGAGAGTTTTCTGTATTTTGGCTATTATAATTAGCATGTTAAGAATCTAGGCATGATTTAGCATTGCCACCCTTTTTAAAAAATATTAATTTTATATAATTTGATATACTATTAGATATTTTTGTCCGGTCAAATGATAAATAACAACTTCATAAAAAAATTGTAGAAGTAAAAAAAAGTTATCAAATAAACACCTTAAATGAAAAATTGCAAGCAATCTATTGTCCGCTCATAAACTTTTTCCTTTTACGTAGAAGTTAAAAAATATAAAGAAAAATAAATACAACACCAAATGAGGAATTTTAATAGATGCCGTTTATAATATCTAAATAACTTACATAATTTATCTAAGCATCTGCTAGATTCAAAAAAATCAACACAGAACACTATATGATTTGTAAAACACTTCTCTCATAAACTTATTATTTTTTATATTTTGGTCTTTTTAAATATTATAGGACACGTCTAGTACGTTAGATTTTAATTTTAAATCCTCATTAATTTTGTTTTAATGTCGCGGAATATGCAATGTACTCATGCACCGGGTGCAGGCGATAATCTTGTGTGTTGCATAGGCGAAGTAGTTTCGGAGAGGAAAACGACACCTACACCGATATACTGGGCCGTGTCGGTAATGTTACCTTTATTAAGAGTGAAAGTCCAAATTAATTGCGTGGACCGTGGCCTATGGACCGGAATCTACAAAATTCAAATTTGGAGGGCTAAAATTAAAATACAAATATTTAATGAGATTTCCGATTATTAAAATTTTTCGCTTATAAAATATTAACATTTATGCAATTCATTACTACGATGAGCTAATATTTATTAACTTTTTGTAATTAATACAAAAATAAATATTTCGGCCGAAAACTATTTTATCCCACTCCAACACATTTTTTATGGATCGTACACGTACGTTTTTTTATTTTTTATTTTTTAACTCAGAAACTTCTCCACTTTAGGAATGAAGAGGTCGCCATTATTATGCGGCTCCCACCTTACATGTGATTCCACGTCGAAAAGAAAAGATTGCTTGCACTCGGTGTACCAATTCATCCATGAACCGCAGTAGCCAATTGCCCCCCCTCTGCGGCTCATGCAATCATATTAGGAAAAGAAAATCTAATAAATTTTCAAGGGTTTGATTGGTTCTGAGCATCCCTTAATACTATTAGGCCAAAAAAATTATAGAAAAAATATTAAAAATTTACTATTTAATTTTTCAATAAAATAAAAAAGTTTATATTATTTTGAAAAAAATTCTCACAGAACTGAACCAGTTTAATCTCTTCTCCCACCTTCCGATCCTTTTGTAGGAAATATCCTAAAACATATAATCTTAGGCAGTGCACAGCTGCGGAAACAAAATATTTTTCATTAAAGTTTCTCGTCATAAATAATGCATTCGCCAGGATGGCCCGGGTGCACGGATGACATGGTACATCAAAGCAGCTGATATGCTGAAACCATTTTTGGCGTTTCCGCTGCCCTTCAAACGAGTCGGATCCAACCTAGGAGTTTTTTAAATTTTCTTTTTTAAGAATAAAATTAATTATTTAAATGGACGGTCGCACGTCAATGATTAGGAATTTAAGCCAACAGATCAGAGCTGGCAAATCAGGTTCCTACACAAATAAAAGATGATTTTGTTGACGTCTATGGTTGTACTAACCAATTGACACCTCTCAACTCGGATATTGGTTTCTTTTGTTAATGACAACATATACGGAGGAAATGGGTTGTCAAAGACGCATGATCGCCCACAGTCCACTTTCATTTGCTGACTCAAGATAAGGGATTAGGGATCAGCGTACAGCCAGAAGACACTGGTTGCCAACCATGCCTAATGATTGATACCCGAAATTTTAACACAATTAGTTAAAAGCCTGATAACTGATACCCAAGATTCCAAATTCGATATGTAATTAGTTCACATTTCCAGTGGAGTTCATTCCGATTAGATTTGATCAAAACAAACTATAACCTACTAAAATTACTCGTATGAAAGGCCAAAACAGCATAATCCTAAATAACTTTTCTCCATAACAATTTCGTCGACTTTTTAATTTCTCGAATAAAATTTTTAAACAAGAACGAGCATATTTTTTAGATAACTATAAGGTCTTAACGAATTTAGAGTCACAATCGCAAAATATCAATATATCCAGAGAGGTTTAACTGCATTCTTAGTCCAAACACTTTGTTCCTGGATGATGGATAGCAGTGCAAAGGAATATAGTGACTTTAAGTGGGAAAAAGGATGGGCATGAATTTGAATAGAACTCAAATACAGATCCTCAGCATGCGAGCTTGGTCGTTTGGAGAATCTGCATTCAAGCTCTCATTCAAATTCGGCCTCGATCCTTCACCAATTCCACCAACCATTCGACAAACCACGACGCAGAGCCGCCTCAAACTCTCTTAACAAAAGAACACGAGAAATAACAAGGTGCTAAACATAGTCCGGCTACATGGCAAAACTGACATCAATTGGAAACTGAAAACCTAAAGCAAAAGGTAGTTGACGGTACCTGCATCATGAAAAGAACAAGATTGTGAGATTCATATTCAGAAACTACATGAGAGATAAAGGATGTGCGATACATCTCAACTATTATAATTTATAAGCTTATGGTACAGCAATCATGGTTCCCTATGAATCAGAATGAAAACAGAAAACGCATGGGAGTACAAGGCATAGACGGCAATGATGAGGCGCATGAACTAATTAATAAATAGATCAAGCCCTTATGCTTGGGCTAAATGTTCAATAGCTAGAAAGGAATAGAGCAAATGATTCTGCATTTCAAAGTGACCGTTAAATGATCTAAGATGAACAGTTAAATCTGATATCACGACTAAAATCTAATTTAATCCTGATTTCCAAAGATTAAATGAAGTCAAATTCAATCTGATCATAAACTTTGACCATATCTGACCAAATTCCAACCCCACGAACGACAAGTCTAACTTTCTCACCTCATCGCATTGTAGGATTGAAATGCTAGCCTGTATCTAAATTTTGTTCTTTATATTCTTTACATAATTGTCCATTGCACATGCAGCTTTACGAATTGTTGTAAAATTATGAGCCTACGTTTAACAGTAGGGAGTAAATACCAACATAGTTTCAAAAAATGCAACAAGCAGAGAGAGAAGAACGGTACTAATTCTAGTACAAATAAAAACTACGAGCTCCAACTATTGCACAGAAGAAGCGCAGACAAAGATCCCCAAAAAAATATGGCATGTACTTTAAGTAGCTCCTCCTCGAGAGATTACCCCCAGAGATGGGGGGGAAAAAACATAAAGCACCATGTATTTGGATGGACAAAAGGACTTGCGAATGGTATTTATATATGTTGTGGTCATTGGAGGCGTGGTTGTGTTAAGGTGGAGGAAAAAATCCTTCAAAAGACAACCACGTACTATGAGACCACTGAAATTTCTCTCTGGGGCTCAAAGGTATGGGCACCCTGCAGAGAACCTGCAGGTATTTCAGAGCTATAGTGCTCCCCCCACGTAGCATCGAGCCCCGCAGACGAAACAAGATTGAAATAGAACTAGATATAGAGAAAACGAAGCAGAACGAAACTCATAATGAGAAAGTAGAGAAACTCAAATAACAATCTGAACAAGATTCTGAAAGCAAAGCGCAATGTTAACACTTAGAATCTGAAAGTTTTTCAACCAAAATGTTCACATGAATCATGCGCAAACATTTTAAAGTATCTATTCGCCAACACAAGACCAGTAAAATGTTTACTAGGACGCCATATGGCCTAGCTTTAGGTGAAAGCAATAACATGTCAGGCTTCTATTAAGTCTCATAGTATGACATAAATTCTTATTTCCCCAAAAATGACCGCATTTGTTACGAAGAGGGACAAAAACACACATATAACAAATTTCAAAGAAAAGATAGATGCTTAGTAAATAAGTACTAAAATAAAAGACCCCAAAACATAAGAACACATCATAGGCAACACCACGCACAGTGAACAAACAACGAACTTGATAAATACTAGTGAACAAGCAATGCATACAATTTCAAACTGAAACAGGCAACATTTTGCCCATCACGAATGGAATCTTACCTCAGATGTTGCTCGGATACATAAAAACCCTAACCTTCGCTCCCTGCAAAGTAACAACAACGAAAACTACACCATTAGCAAAATCCACGGGTAGGTTTCATTTCGAGAAAACCAACGAGGAGGAAACGAGATCCGCACCATAGATTTCGGGGGGAGGTTCGACTTGAACTTAGCGCGGACGACGCCGCTGTTGCCGTGGGGGCGTGTGACCTTCCCCCAGATGCAGCGGTAGTGCGTCCCCTTCGTCTTCGTCTTGGCCTTGTATATGTAGGCCATCCTCTTGCCACAGTACCAGGCGACGTCCTCCTTGGTGGTCACCCCCTCGATCTGAAGCAGCGACGTGTTCTCATATTGATTTGATTTCGATCTGATACCAAAACCCCCCACACAAAAACACCGATCAAACGAGAGATCTAACCACAAAACGATCGAAAAAGAATGGGAGAATCGGAGAAGGATAACGCAATTACCGTTTATATCCGAGGATCGTGCCCCGCACATACAACCTGAAATCACATCAAAACAAAGAAGAAGATGAGAGAGAGAAGGGATCGGGATTAGGGTTAGAGTGAGAAGGACGGGAGGATTCCGACCTCACGCGTTCTCCTTGTCGACCCTTCACCATTGTTGACGCCGCGGGGTAGCTCCGAGAGTCGAGAAGCGGAGGCGCGAAGGAGAAAGTATCGGCTTGGAGAAACCCTAAGTGGGTTTAAATAGGGAAGGGGTCTTGGATCGGACGGTCTCGATTCGTCCTGACTTAGAAGACGTGATGATGGGCCGGGCCAGCTCGGGATTGTAAACCGAGTCGGCCCATAAAACCTTGTCCGGTTCATCCTGAGCCCATCCAGTGACACGTTTACTATATATATATTTCTATTTTATGAACAAACAAAATATAAATTTGATACATGCCTAAGTAGAAAACTTACCACTAACATGTTAGGATTGACTATTGAGGTTTGGAAAGGTTTTGGGAGGGGTTTGGGGTTTAGAGGCCTACAGCTAAGTTATAACCTCATCTAAGATTGGTTGGTATCCTCGTCCTCGAGCATTAGGTCTTAGATTCAGATCCTAATTTAAGCGAAGAGTCGGATGCGCGTTCGTGTGCGTGTGCGTGTGCATGTGTGAAAAGGGTCGAGGTTGGGTCCATCCATTGACCAGCACATTAGCTGAGGCTCACATAAACTTGCTGTCCAACCTTGACCCGACTCGAGTCAGGCCGGTATCCAGCCTACCGCAGGTGGTGAGTTTGTTGCGTTTGTAGACGTTAGGAACAGCAGCATGGAAAGAATTTCTGATACTTTGCTATCCTCTGTTAGGAAAGAAGAAGGATTTAGCAACTCAAAGATGTACGTAAGACGGTCACGACTCATGATGGGCAGAGGTAATGCCTCTGAGACGAGAAATTTTGGTGCTTAAATAGATTTTAAGATCAGAATTCTAGTTCCATGAAGGAATCAGTGTGGCCTCCGAAGGGCTCCCAGGCCGAGGAGCGCTAACTCAAATGGACATAATGTGTGTATGAAGTGTTTAGTCGAGAAGTACCGATAATCTTGGTAAAGCTCTGTGTAGATACAATTTTACACTCAAACAGCCGAGTACGCACCTAACTATTCCCCCTTGCGAGCAAAGTACATTTGCTCGCGCTTAATAGCTAAATATTTCGAGCCCTCACCGTAGAAATCCAGCAGAAACCCAAATGGTCGTCAATATAGCTAGATTAACCATAGCTAAACCGCCAGAAAACTGCTGGCGGACAGCACGTAAAAAAGATATAACGAGAAAAACTTGTTCTTCTAAATCCAAACAAGCAAAATGATATGTATCACATAAAATGCAAAATTACAAAGAATACTGTTAAAAATTTCAGCAGCATATTAGTCAAACATCATTCAGATTAAATGCAGTACTACTGAAAGAGTTTACGATATTTGAAGTAAAATAAGTACAGATGAAAGAATACATCAGTCGCTGCTCATTCAATCAATCATAAGGAGCAGTTGCTTTTCACGATCGCTTACTGGGAACTTTTATATAGGCCGTCAATCACATCCTGCGAATGAAAATAAAGTTAGATTGATGACTAAGAGTGGATTTCAAAAATTTTCTAGACAAATATCAAATTTGAAACACAAAATATGACATGAACATTTTGTTCCTTTCCATCCACCAGAATTAATTGGACATAAATTACAAGATTGATGGTGTTAGTTTCTAATGTTCTTTTTCTAATTTAACCTTTTCTTATCTTTTGTGACAAGCCATGTGCGAGCCCTAGATATTTCTCTAGCATCTAGCATCATATGTCAAATTACCACATAAGTGAATGATTTTGTGTTTTTGTCCACTAGGATGTCAATCCTTTTTAGGCACCAAAATTCTTTATCTTGAAAGTTGAGACCAGAGGGTTTTTTTTTCCCTCTCGTTCTTAATCTTTTCAACTTTTTTCAAGATCTGATTTGTTAGACAGGGACCTAGAATAAGGCACTTCGGCATAAAGGAAATACTTTGCAAAAAAAATTAATAGAATCTCAACACTAGCCGCACCTCTGTTTGGATGCTTATGGATCATGGCATTGTTTGGACGTTGGAATAAATAATTTAGCGAAAACTTGTTGGATATGAGGATTTTCTATTGTGATTGGTAGCTAAGAGTTTCAGTTTTGCTCCTTAAAAAGTTTCGGCATTTAGGATAGCATACTTGATGGGAAAATGACTTTGAAGACTAAACATGGTATTTCATGCTAGATATTTGATCATACTCCTCATCTACCAAATATTATAAGTTTTTTGGCTACATCAAAAGGATATATTAAATACGATATTCATGCATCTAAATAAGGCCGTAAGGAGAAAACGGGAAAGCAATTAGAGTATTTTGATTAGTTTCCCTTCAGCTAAAGAGATTTGATTTCATTAAATTGCACAGTAAGCCACTTAAAAACATAGTGCCTTCAAGCACTCAAAAACAACTACACAAGGTACCTGGTAATACTTAAGCAGCTGTGGTCGCTTCTTCTTGAATGTTGGAGTGATGAGGTCTCGCTCCATATCAAACGGTGCAGGGTCCAGGTGGATAGCTTTTATAAACTCGAATCCTTTTAGCTGATCAAGAAAAAGTCAAGATATGTTCAACAACTTCTAATAAACCAAAAATGTGAGAGCATCTTGAAGTGATAAAAAATGATGATAATAGAAGAGAAATGAACACTCTAGATTAGCAAGGTACCTTCTTTTCTTTGCCAATCTTTCTGAGTTCTCCCAAAATGTATTCTTTGGCTTTAGGATTCTTACATAGTTCAGCAAAATCCCCACTTATCTCATTCTGTTCAGCCCAGCGCTCTAGAGCTTGCTTATTGGGATTAATTACCGCAACAAGGAACGACTCAAAACTATTCCCATAAATCCATATCTAAGAACAGTTATCAATGAGAAAAACTTCTGTCAACTTAATTAGTTTAATCAGGCATATTAAGAATCTCGAGAAGAGGCGTTAAATTCAATTTCTCATCTGAATAACCAAAACCGAAAAAAAAGAAAATTAAGTTCTCATCTGCCAAGTATATCAAGATGCTTAACGTTCTCAAGCTCCTATTTTAAACTAATATGTCACTTAAAGCTGCCGGATCAATAACAATTGTTTAATCTCTTTTATTTGCTTTTCCTCATGACTTAGTAAACAGATGGGAAACAGGAATAAGCTCTAATATTCCAGATTGCATATGAAGCTGCTAGTCTATGAAAGACAAAACAGAAGCATAATGTGATGACTACTGTTAAAAAAATATCCTACTTTAGAACTTCTCATGAACCAAAAAATAAAAATAAAAATAATAAAAATAATAAAATAATAAAAATCCCAAAGGCATAGTCATGTTCTGAGAAAGCTGTTTTTGGTTTAGAAAACATACCGAGTCAATGTCAGGAACTAGACCATAGATGTTCTCTAGGTTTTCAACTGCAACATACTCCCCTTGCGAAAGTTTAAAAATATTTTTCTTGCGATCAATGATTTTCAAACTTCCATCAGGCTGCCACTCACCGACGTCCCCTAACAAGCATAGATTGTATAAGGACATCAGAGAACTCCATCTAAAAGGAAGATCTATTTTTGAGGCGAAAAAAATTTACCACATAGACAGGACTAGAATGAACTTTCGAAACTTAAATCTACTCGAGATGCGACAAACATTGCTTAGAGGAAAAGGCATTAAGTCCCACTGAGATAAATATATCACTGCCAACAGATGAAATAAAATCATTCCTAACTCCTATCCATGATCACTAGGCTTAGCTCGACTTATCTTCATTTAAGGAAAAAAAAAATTATGTCCTTAATTTTGAAATAAATTTCATCAAAAGCATGCTATAAAATATAGCGGAAAGAGGCTTTGCACTGCACTGGTCTCTACCAGGTATTGTCCATAGAAGGTCAAATGCTGAAATGATAATGTCGTAGCTACGTCAAAATATTATCAACGATTCAATTTGTACACATGACAGCCAGTAAATGATTTAGCTTTCTCAAATTTAGCCAAAGTTAGACAACTCACTAGCTGCCACATGCTGCATGTACAACAAACCAATTCATCAAGTAATATTCTGGGGTACATATCACATTAAAATCATTTAAATAAGAGTACCTGTGTGAAACCACCCATCAATCATAACTTCCTCTGTGAGATCTTCCCTTTTGTGGTATCCTGAGAACAAAGTATCTCCCCTGATGCAGATCTCCCCTCTAGGGGTGCTTGAAAGAGCATCATATCCCATTTCAGGCACAGATTTGAGACGCACATCAACATTTTGTACTGGGACGCCCACTGTTCCTAGCATGGATATCTCATTTGGCAGCGAAACAAAGGTCCCTGCACAGGTCTCGGTAAGACCTAAAAAGACAACAGAACAATCAGAATAAGTTCACTAGTCACTTTACTCCACTAAATTAGAATCTGATTTGGCCAGTGATCTGACTCATGAGCAGCTTAACAATAAAAACGACACTGTCAAATTTTCTAAGAGTAGGAAAAATTTTGGTTTTTCATCTCCAAAATGAGTTCCTAAGCTTTCCAGTTGCATGTAAGGTCCAGAAACCTTGAAGCCAACCAGCAATCCTCTGATTGCTTCACGTATGGCGAACATTAATAAATGTCTATCACATATCGTGACTGCCATCATGGAATTCAAATCTGGCATTTTCCATATGCCTGATATTATTAGTGCTCAAAGAGAAGTTGTACATCATACACCTCGTACTCTACAAGAGGCAATTCATGTAAGATAGATCTTAAGGTCAAGGAAATTTTACTCAGATTATTACTTTTGTGCATTTTGGTTTATTTCAATTTTAGTATAATTTGAGTTGATCAGCTATATTAGTTGGCCGTGGGTTTTAATAAACCCCTTATCATTTGTTCCAGGAAGAGTAAAAAACATAGGGGAGGTTATATATTTGAAAAAAGTTTGTTATCTCTTTAGAAGAGAAACCCAAATTTAGAGATTCCAGTGAGACTAAGAGTTGTGCCAAGAGTCTACCAACATAAGGCCCCTAGAGGTCATTTTGTACCTTGGTAGTTACAGGTTAACAAATTAAAGTCCTGATGTTTTGGTGTTTCCCCTGAAAGTGCCTTCTCCCTTCCAACCCTTTGGCACCAGGTTTGGGAAGCGTTAAATTAGGCCAACTCAATCTCTACAATTTCTACATAAATTGACTCACTATTAATATGATATCTGTCAATATGAGTTACAAATGAACAAGAAACTAGATGTGATCTGCCCATATGAGGAAAGATGGGCATTTTCCACAGACTCTATGTAATACAAAAGGAATTATAAATGCCAAATCCCATTAGATATCAGATATAAAAAATGAATTCAAAAAAATGCAAACTAATTTCATTAACTTTTAAATTTTCTTGTAATTAAGCATGCAGAGATAAATCCTAACTTCTTACGAAGTTTTTTAAAAATTAAAGTACCAACACAATAGAAGTAAATTAAAGACTATGTTCAAAGGACATATTTTACCCAAGTAAAAGGAGGAAATAAAAAAAGTGCACAGAAATGTATACCATAGCCTTGTATAACATGGGCACAAGTCACCACACGCAGAAATTCTTCGACATGTCTAGCTAGAGGAGCTGCTCCAGATAAAATGATCCGAACTTTCCCACCTAGTCCTTGTTTTATCTACACATCATGCAACATAATGAAGACACAAATATTGGGACTGCTTGATGGATATTAGGCATGTCAAAGGAATCTGCTAATTTTCATTTTCAATTACCTTACTAAAGACTATTTTATCAAAAATTGAAGCCGCTTCCTCATGCTTTTTTCCCTTCATCATATTCTGTAATTTGCTGGAAAATTCCCAAAAAAAACAAGAGGCAGTGCACCAAATAAGCGACAGCTATCATCTCAAGATAAGAAATATCAAGTTGAGTAACTGAAAGAAATACTTTACAATAAATAAATAATCATAAGAAAATGCATTTTTCTAGGAGCATCAAGAATCAAGAGAAGTGCGAGTTACATTCTGTAAGCAATGTTGAATAATTTCTGCTTCAGGAAGCCTCCAGAGGATATCTTATCTTGCAGTCCTGAAAGTTCATGGCAATTGACAGAAATAAATATACCATCAAAGTGAATGCCTGACTGTTTTCTTGGAAGGAATACAGCTTCCTGATTTCATCTTCATATACATGTGCCAAGGGTACTGAACGTATTTTCTTACTCAACTAAAAAAGAAAGTTGAAGAAAATACTTTATCATCACAAAAGTTTGAAAATATTCTCTTTCAAATCATGCTTGTAGTGCATCAATTTCAACCTTTTTACCTGTATAGATTCTTTCCAGCACACGTGGAACAGCACAGAAAATTGTTGGCTTCAACTCTGCAAGGTCTTCAACTAACAACTTAACATCCTGAACGTGAAAATTTTACTAATTAAATAATGGTGTAAGAATATGCAGAAAATACAAATTCTTATATGAATGCCATACCCCACGCCAAAATCCAATTGAAGCACCACTAAAAATGAAGAACTCTTCAATCACCCGATCAAATATATGTGCAAGAGGGAGATAAGATAAATAAACATCATTTTCATTCACCTGTACTCAGCGAAATGGGGAAAAACAAAAAACAAAAAAGGATAAAACGCATCAGGAAGTCAGTAACTAAGTTACTAAAGGATAAAACATATTAGGAAGTCAGTAACTAAGTTACTAAAGATAAGAACTACTTTCAAGTAATCAATGCCATTATATGATGCAGAGAAAACTTTCTGATATTTTGGTAGACAAAGATAATAATAATTACTAACCTGCTCATTCATATACTCGAGAACATGAGCAATACCAGAAACAAGACTAACAATGCTCCTGTTGGAGATCATAACCCCCTTAGGATCACCAGTTGTTCCACTGGTATACATAATGGTGCATATATCAGTCTTTTCCTTCACGGGAAGATCAAACTGTTGATCACTTCCCTGCAAACAAAATACAGCAGAAATTTTAAATTTTGCAATGTATCAAACCAAGAGAAGTAAATCTATCATTGAAAGTTTACGATGGAGACAGAGATTCAGAAAGCTATTAATCTGTAGAAGCAGAATTATTTCACACAGAGAGGACTCAAACTTGCTCTAGGTCAAATTGAAAGGTGAAAACATCCGAATTACATTTCACCAGAAACTAGAGGTGAGATATAATTTCAAAAGTTGAGTGTCATCTTTAACATGTCAAATGTGCCAAAAATAAAGTAAATCTTACCAACAGCAGAAATTCATCCCATGAGTAGATTGCCAGACCATGTTTTCCAACCTCCTCTTTTTGTTCAGGATTGACATTGCCAAAGCTCACAATTGCTGAAAGTATAGTGAGAATCATTATTATCACTAGAGAAAAAAATGCAATACAAACGGTTGAACAACGATAAACATTATCCAACTTACTTTTTAAGAATTTGGTTGAATTAGGAAAGGTTTTCAACACCTGGAAAAACAGAGGAATTTCCAATGGATTATGATATTTTTCAGGAAAAAAAAATATTTGACACAAAGTAGATAACATGCTAATTAGCACAATAATAGTAACGTGCTTCCAATGCTCAGCCTAATATTTAGTTAACTTCAACAGGTTCAAATGAAATGCAAGTAGGGCAGACAGAATACCATTCATGCAGTAAAATAATTACTTTGACCTTAGTGATATCACTGGTATGTGATAGAGATACCAGAATTTTTGCTAGATTAGAATGTGAAGAGAATAGTTGCAAAAGAATATTGTTGATTTTCGCAAGAGAAAGTGATTTGCAGAAAGTACAAACTTAGAGTAGGCAAATTCCAAATTTGATTCATGCCATCTAACATACCTCTACAAGTTGTCAATAAGATTTAAAATATTGAATAATTAATATCATTATTAATAAGAAAAGTATCACTACCACTCCAGAACAATGAGTTTCAAATCCTGTTCTTTTTTTTCATTTTTGAGAATGTAGTTCTCTATGGATTCAATGAAATAATGTCATGGAGTAGGATCGATGTCCTTCATAAACAAATATTTCTGCAACCACAGTACAATAAAACATACCTCTCCAATCTTCTTTTCCTCAACAAAAGCAATCTGAACTTCAGCATGACATAAAATAAACTCGACTGCTCCAGCACCTACAACCGAGGCAAAACAATGGAAGACAGTTCACAGTGTCAACAGGTTTGATAAAAGAGTGAAACTTACATTTTTAAAGGATAATTCCATAATGATAGATAATACTTTTAATCTTATCGTGAAAAATTAGACGTCATATGAATATGGAAAAAAAAAAATTTACAACCACGATGACTCCACATATTTCAACTCTCGCCCATATTAGATTTCCAAGG
The DNA here is from genome assembly GCA_016920855.1 of Puya raimondii. Taxonomy (NCBI): domain Eukaryota; kingdom Viridiplantae; phylum Streptophyta; class Magnoliopsida; order Poales; family Bromeliaceae; genus Puya; species Puya raimondii. Next base: position 35,977,534 of record JABWPP010000049.1, on the reverse strand, counting down.
CAGTTGCTGCACAATTTTATGTGAAGTCTACTAAGAAGAGAATACATACCAAGAGTGTCATATAATGGAACACAATAAATCCCATGAGCATTGCAAGCCTGCACACGGAGAAATATAAGGTAAAAGAAAGAGAAGCAGATGATAAAGGCTACATGTCGAAGAAAAATCTCCTTGAAGCCAGATATACAAGATAGTAGGACATAGGCTCTCAATTAGACTAATGGGATATAGCCAGTCGCCAATCGCCATGCTTAATAGTTAATAGCGATAAGTTAACTGATCAAGATATGGAGAACAAAAATTAGTAAAAGCAATAGAAAATAAAATAAAGAGCGACAGAGAAGTGGCAATTAGGTTGGACCAATAAAATGCCCCAAAAGGAAAAGTACAAAAAAAATGAATTGTACCTCCATACTGATAATCCACTCAGGACAATTAGCGCCATAGATACCACAACGACCTCCCTGCCAAGGAATAATTTATATATACTCATAAGCACTAGAATATCATCAAGTATATACAACTTCGAATTTAAAATGACAGCCACAGAATGCTGTTCCTGTAGGTTATTTCTACCGAAGACACCAGGCCACACCTAGAAAGAAACAGAAGTGAACCATTTTCTCTCTGTACTAGAAAAATTATCCTAGGCATCTAAAAGGGAGCATGATTAGGCACTCGTCGAACTGGAGAAAAAAAAAAACCAATGTTGATGTGATGATAATGAATGCCAGAGTATTCCCAGTTGAGGGTATTTTAGTTATTGGAAAACATAATTTCAGCACAAACTAAACTGAGAACCACCTCCTATATGCCACTCCGTTCATGAATAGGAAGCTCACAGAACAAATAAGTGAATAGCTAGTTCAGCTGTAAAATTGTCCTGCGCTGTCGAGTCATCTGAATAACTAACCACTACATTATAACAGAAATATATCATCCTTACCTTCTGTACTCCACAACTTCGAATGGAAGCTCCTACTTTCACAACAGTTTCGTATACTTCCTTGTAAGTTAGCCACACGTATTTACCAGCCTGATAAAAGACATAAGAACCAATCCAACTCACAGTCAGAGCATGCAAAAAAATATTTACGTATGTACGTCAAACTAGTGTCCTTGCCTAGTTTAACTTTCAGAAAAAGATATATATGGATGATGTTAACATGTAATTAATCCAGGATGATAACGCACCTCGCCATTAACAATCTCACGGCGACCAAGCATTCGGTTATTAGGATGTTTCTCCACAGCTAAACTATATCAGAGGTCCAAGCATGTGAAAATAGCAATTGAGCACAGAAAAGATATTGGCAAAAGGAGAATGAAATAGAAAGAGTAACTTAGCAGGCTAATAACGTCGAAAGGAGGAGAAACAATTTTTCAAAAAAATCTAAATCAAAATAATTGGACTATTTCATTCAAAAAAAAGAAAAAAGATTGAACAATAAGTAAGGCAAAATATGAAAAGCAGACTCAAGCATTTTGCAGTTTGAACTAAAACAAAAGCTAGTCTTTGCGAATTTGACGAGTTGTTCGAAATGTAAGTCTTAACAAAGAGAAGCAAAAATAAACAAGTTGAAACCTTCAATTTCACCATTATTATAACAATTATAAGAGAACACATATTGAGAAATTTCCAAAGGAGATTCATAAGGTGATTCCCTATGAAGTAGCACACATTAAGAACCATCACACCACTAAAAAAATCCAAATTTGACCAGCAAGGAGATAACTTTGGGTAAGAGATCATAACTCAATTCCATTATTTCTCCCAAAGTTTTCCTCTTTTACTAAAATTTCTTCTCCGAAACTGATCTCAAATTAAACCAATTTGACTACTCTGCACCACACAATCAATCTACACATATCAAACTAACTATGAATGAATCAATCTACATATCCATCAATATATCTAGAGAGAGAGAGAGATGATTACCGGAATATGTCCCAGCAACTATCGAGCCCGGGGATCGGCGGCAGGAAACCGTCCTTGAAGAAGGCGTTCCGGTAGGCGGCGCCGACGGAGGGGGCTCCATCGGCACCCTCCCTCCCCTTCTCCACCTCCACAAGGTGCTTCATCTCCACCTCCCCTCTCCTCCTACCTCCTCCCACCTCTCTCTCTCTCTCTCTCTCTCTCTCTCTCTCTATACAAATATACACAAAATATACCAAATCAAAACCAGATATTAAAATGCTCCGCACAATCAGATCCCGCACCGCAACCAATCGAATGCTCGATCGAATAATCTAAAGCCGAGGAGACGATGAATCGATCGCGAAATCGCCCTTAGGGTTTTTTTTTTCTCTTTTCTTTTTTGATTTTTTGACCTCAGCGGGAGAAGCGCGCTCTGCGTGGGGTTCTCTCTATTATTTCTACGCTGGAGTCGTTTCTCGTTATTCAATCACTTTTTGCATGAAACTCCTCATACTCTTTGTATATGACGCAGTGAGTCCTATCATTTTCGAGTTTGTTTGCACTTAGATACCTGTATTTTCGCATTATTAAAGCTCAATTGGACTGGAACTTAAAAAACACTCAGATCTAATTGTTCTAAGAATAAAATTTAATTCTTTTGAAAATTTACATAATTTTGAAACCTTTTTTTTTCTTACTAAAGTAAAAAAAAGAAAAAATATCAGCCTCAAAGTGAAAATTTCCTCGTCTTTAGCTTTGCCCATGCTAATTTATGAGCGACCTAATCTTTTGCAGAGTCAATTAATAAGCAACGTGGCACCATGTGGTCCAAAAATTTGGGCGGTTCTTCTAGAGGTAGGGTTGTCAATGGATATGGGTACCCGAAATATTACCCGAACCCGAGTCCGAACGGGACGGGTTTATCCGAACTAAATGGATATGAATTCGGATTGGGTATAGAAAATAAAAACCTGACGGGTAAGGTACGGGTATGAATTTTGTATGTACCCGAATCTGAATCCGAACCCGAATAAATTATATATATATTATTTATTTACTTATATAATATTTAAAATGTCTAATAATATTTTAGCCATTGGATCTTCATCCAACGGTCATATTATATATATATATATATATATTATTTATTTATTTATATTTGATTATGTTTTGAAAAATTTTGATTTTACTCTAATATATTTTGAAATATGGTAAAGAAAAATCATTACTTTGGGTTTGAATTTTAGGGTTCGGATTCGGGTTCGGATTTTTGGTCGGGTCGGGTATGGGTATGGATTTTTAAAACCCGCCGGGTTCGGGTCCGGGTTCGAATTTTAATTTGATTGTCGGGTTCAGGTTCGGATTTTTAAAAATCCGACCCAAACGGGACCCATTGACATCCCTATCTAGAGGGAGATTTTACACAATAGTCTTTCATATTTCAAATATTACATAGTACTCCCCCAATTCTCACTAACACAATATCCTCTCAGTAAAACTTATTTTACAATGGTGTATAAAATAAAGAAGTATATACATTTTTTCTAGCATTTATCCATCAATTATAATATATCCTATGAATAAAAAATATATATTTATATATACTGAACGAAATATTATTTATTTTAAGGTTATAAAAGAGAGTGAAAAATATTTTTAAAAAATGGATCGGATACCATTCAACCAAAATACCAATTCAGATTCAGTCCAAGGTTTAAATTCCAGTTTTGGACTCAGTATACGAATCTCTCTTTCTTTTCTTTTTCTTTTTCTTTTTTAACTTTTCAAATGGATTCCACTTTTAAAGTTAGAACTTAACAAAACTAATTTATATCGCGAAATGAATCCATGTATTAGCAAATATTCAAAAATGGATTCAAATATGATCTATATAGGCATCCTAAGCAATCTTGTTCGCTCATTTTTTTAGAAATAAATTCAACTACAAATGTGAAGTAATTAGATTTCGAGTTTGAAACCTCATATATCAATCATCAAATTCTTAGTCAATTACGTCAGGTACAGTCGATCAAATACTTTTTTTTAATATAAATGATTACAAGATTTAAGTACGGTAAAAAATGTATAGTTTTTTTAAACAAGGGGCAATTGCTTATATACTCCTGAAAAATTTCCGACTTTCTAATTTACCCTTCTTATGAGGCTAATACTGAAAATACTATTTTTACGTTCCAACCTATTTCCAATATACATGTTTGTTTTATCGAAACTATACTTCGGGTTGAAGTGAAGTTTGGTGAAAACTATTTCTTCTCCGCTTTTTGTTTCGTAGTTATGAAAGTAAAGTTTCATTAGTTCTACGATTTGTTTGGTAGGAAATGTATGATGTAAAATTATAATTTATGTATAAATAATAAATAATTTAAGAAATAAAAATAATATAATAATAGTTTTATATAATTATTTAATTTAAAATAACTAAATTATTTTTTTATACATAAATTATAGTAATACAACAATAAAATTATAAAATAAAAAAATATTAATACTTAATTAATCAATTTTTATTCTATTTTAATTGTACAAACTAAATAAAGAAAATACTTATACTTAACTAATCAATTATCATATTTTAAATATGCCAACTGACCTCTCTTCATCGTAATTGACTTCGGCCCACGGTAGGCCGAAGTTAATTACGCCGTTTCAGATAACTCGAGTTTCGATCGTAACTTTTTTACGGCGAACCAAACAACGGAAGTGTTCGTTTATGGCGAAACGACTTCCCCCCTCTCTGCTTCCACCCCACTTCCACCCAAACAAACAGGCCCAAAAGAGTTAAATTCTGTTAGTGAGCGGTTAGTAATAGTCGTTATCTCTGTAAAATTACTATTTTGCCCTTTCAAATATACCCTCCTACCATAACCAATTTTTCTTATTTACCCTCAAATCAGGGGCAAAAGAAAATTTTTAATTTTTTTATCTTTTCAAATATACCTTTCTATCATTACCAATTTTTCTTATTTGTCCTTAAGTTAAGGGCAAAAGAGATATTTTAATTTTTTTTTAACTCGGGTAGACATTTAACTCACGTTTAACCTAAGTTAACTTAACGGGTGGTAACTGTAGGAATATTTTTGAATAACGGAGGAACGTATGAGGGTATATTGGAAAGAAAAAAAATAGAGATAAATAAGATATTTTCTAAGTTTTGAGGGGTTTATAGATAATTATCTCTTTTAAACAAATACTATAGGTGAGGGATCTCCGTACATTTTTAACTACCTCGGCCCTCCATTTTAATGTGGAATTAGTGACCGCTATTTGCTTTCAAATATATGTGACAGTAATCTGATGATGGTTAAATCACATTGCTTTTGTTTTGACTTTGGTGAAAATATATATTTAAAATCTCCTCGCCTAATGAGCTAAGCAGTGACGACGTGCTAGCTTGTTTATTTTAGTACTCTATTTTTTAAAAAAAAAATATATAATTTTTCTAATTTTTGAAACATTTTAAATCAGTTACTTAATTTTTAAAAAAAATTAATTTTGCTAATCAATCTTTTAATTTAAACTATAAATGAAATAGCCAACTTTAGATCTACACGCAAACCAAGGCACGTCACATAATGTTGTGTTAGATTAATTTGATGCTTTTCTTTCATCTATTTTCTATATAGAAAGAGCCAATTGACCAACTAGATCAAGAAAGCTGGAATCAACAAATCAGTCAAATGGAAACAGAAACTGACGAGCCATATGTTGGTCAAATCTTTTCTTCTGTTGATGAAGCAAAGAGGTTCTATAATGTATATGCCTTCAAGACGAAATTTAGCATAAAAAAGGCGATCCACTACAAAGCAAAGAGGCTTGATGGTTTGGTTACATCAACAACATAAACATGCTCTAAGGAAGGACATGCAAAACCTCCAACCCAAAAGAAAGAAGCAGAAGAAGTTTCTGAAACTAATAGAACTTCGAAGAAGGAGTTCCCAAATCGGCTATTGTTGTTACTGTTGAGACTATTGTTGTGATTTTTGTTGCTACAGAATTGGGTTAATGTTGCTATTGTTGTTACTTTTGAGACTATTATTTTTTACCTTTTAATGTGAAATCTACTCGCTTAATGCTTTTGTTAAAGCCTTCAATTGGCCTTCATATTGATGTATTTGATGTTTGGAGACTTATTATTATTGTTGAGACTACTGTTGTTGTTGTTGTTGTTGATGTTGCTATTGTTGTTGCTTTTATCACTTATTGATATGAAATGTACACGCTTGTTGCTACCAGTGATGATGTTGTTGTATAAGATATATCAATATCGAGGATTGAAAATACCACACATTACATACAATAAAGTTGATCGACTCCGTACTCCTAAGCCGTTTTCGATGATGGAGCTTCTGAATCGATGATCGACTCCGTTAAACTTGATCTAGTGTATTTGAAATATTTAGAAAATAAATTTTGTGATTTTTCGATATCATTTACCTAGTGATTAAAAGGACTCAAAATTAATAGTTGAAAATAAAAATCACACACAAAATTATGATATAGTACTAAAATTTTCGATCAGAGATATTAATTTTGCTATAGATAGTATAAAAAATTTTCTATCAAAATTTTATTTGATTTGAATATTTATACATCGTTAAACTTGCAAACGGCACACATCAGTCATTAAAAATTATTGATTTTGAACCCTTTCGATCAATAGGTAAATTATATCGAAAAATCGTAAAATTTATTTTCTAATTACTTCAAATACGCTAAATTAAGTCTAATGAAGTCGATCATCGATTCAAAAGTGACATCATCCGAAAACAGCTTAGGAGCACGTAGGCCTCCGTGCTCCTAATGGCTAGGGATGTCAGTGGGTCGGGTTTTGGTCGGGTTTTCAAAAACCCGAACCCGAACCCGACAACCAAATTGAAATCCGAACCCGGACCCGAACACGAAAATTCATACCCGAAGTAATGATTTTTTTTACTATATTTTAAAATATACCGTTGGATGAAGATCCAACGGATAAAATTATTAGACATTTTATATATTGTATAAATAAATAAACAATATGTATATAATTTATTCGGGTTTGGATTCGGGTTCGGGTTCGGGTCGGATACATACGAAATCCATACCCGTCGGATTTTTATTTTCTATACTCATACCCGAATCCATATCCATTTAGTTCGGATAAACCCGCCCTGTTCGGATTCGGATTCGGATAATATTTCGGGTATCCATACCCATTGACATCCCTACTAATGGCATACAAGACCTACTCTCTCTCTCTCTCTCTCTATATATATATATATATATATATATGTACCTTTTTGCTGGGTTCTCCGGGTAAAAGTCGGATTGAACTCGAATGGAAACCAAACCCAATCCTAATAAAATTCGGATTCGGGTCCAATTCGATTCGTAGAACGAGTCGGATCAACCCGAGTTATCGACCGGATTCAATTTTCGGTTTGATCCTTAGTATTGTCCCGTCCATATATTATTTAGTAGATTTGGTCGAAGAAGCCCTTCTCTTTTCGCCCTCTCTCTCTCTACGAAGTGCGAACGCTAGGGTTTCGTCGTCTTCAACAAGAGAGAGAGGGAGAGAGGAATTAGGGCTTGTCGATCGAGAGATCTCGAGATCCTCCAACAATGGCGATCTACCAGATACTCGTCAAGCTCCTCGATGGCACGACCCAGTGCCTTCAATTCCCGTCCCCCACCATCTCCGGCGAAGCCCTAAAGCGCGACCTCGTCGCGCGAAGCGGAGTCCCCCTCGGGTCCCTACGCGTCGTGACAGGATCCCGCGAGATCGGCGACGGGACCCTAATCTCCGCCTCGGGGGACGATGGCCTCTTCCCCTCCTGCGCCCTCCTCCTCCGCCTCCGCGGCGGCAAGGGCGGGTTCGGCTCCCTCCTCCGCGGCGCCGCCACCAAGGCGGGGCAGAAGAAGACGAGCAACTTCGACGCGTGCCGCGACATGAGCGGGCGCCGCCTCCGCCACGTGAACGCCGAGAAGAAGCTCGAGGAGTGGAAGGCGGAGGCGGAGGATCGGAGGCTGGAGAAGCTCGCGGAGCAGTTCCTGAGGAAGAAGGCCAAGGAGGTGCAGAGGAACTCCTCCGCCGCCGTCGACAAGTACCTCGAGAAGTTCCGGGAGGACGCAGAGAAGTGCGTCGAGGAGGTGGAGGAATCGGTCCGCGAATCCTTCGAACGATACAAGAAATCGAAGCGGAAGCTCTTGCCCGTTTCTGGGCCCTCTCTGAAGCGATTGAAGATATGGTATGTTTTTAGGGTTCTTTCTTTGATACCAAGCTAATTCTTATGCAAAGGTTCTTACAAGTTTATAATTGTGTAAACTTTACTTAAAATATAGCTCATGTTGAATTGGGCACAGGTTTTTTTTTTTTCAAAAAAATGATTTTTCTCAAAATTCTGAGAAAATTTTGTCGAATTCTGTTAGAACTTATGGCTTATGTTAGAAAACTTGTAAAATATTTGATTAAATAGCAAAATATTCTCTTAGGTTGCAAAATTATCTGTTAAAAAAAGTAAAAAAAGCCATTGAATTTTGATGTTGGACATGATGAATCAAACATAATATTAGATTAGGTAATAGATAATAGGTTTTGAAGTTCGGATATCTGTTTAAGATAAGGTTCATATGTTTTTACCTTTCTTATTTTCTGTTTTGGGTCTGTGACTGATGATGTTGCATGTCTGCATTAGGATGGGGAAGAAAAATGTGGAGGAAAGTGACAGCGACGATGATGATGATGATGAAGAAGAAGATGACGTTGGTGATGGTAGGGATGAGAAGTCTGTAGTTCTTGATGAGGGGAACTGCTCAGATGGGTTAAACAAGGTCGAGGATGGCAGTTCAGACCTGGATTTGGTTTCCGGTTCTCGATCTGAAGGAGAATCTTCTGGTGTGGACTCCAAGAAGAGTGCTTTGGAGGTATTAAATGGAAATTGTGGTCGTGAATCTTCGGAAGAGGCTCAGGGTTCTGGAAGTGGAGATGATAAGCTGGAATCAGAGGGCAGTGTTGAAGCTGAGACAGTAGCTCCTGATGCAGCTGATGCTCAGAATCGTGCCGTTTCTATATCCCAAGAAGTGCCGGAAGCAAATAATTCAAATCTAGAGATGGAAAATGTTGTCCAACCTGAATTGCTCCAAAAGGAACCTGAGGTCGATGGTGGAACGGAGACAGTTGAGGAGGGCACTGGTTCCCCCAGTTTGGAGGAGCCATTGAACCTCAGCACGTATAATTCAGCAGCAGAATTGGAGGTATGGATGTTTAAACCTTTATTGCACCTGATCTGTTTCAAATTCTTTGTATTTGCTTGCATGTTTTTGTTGTAATTGTTTTAAACACTTTCTTAAAAGTTAAAAGGTAGCACTGAAGACCGTGTAGGTATCCATTAGCTGGCGGGCCTGATCTCTTGCTGGAACACATTTGAGCCAAAAGTTGGGACTTTGCTACTTTTAAAGCCTTCAGTGTGTTAGCTTCATTGCTTCTCATAATCTATTCATCTACCTATACGGATTTACTGTGAAATTTCCGTCTATTATGTAGTGTTGTTACAGAATTGAAGTCTTGTTTCACCATTGTCCCTATTCCATTGGTAATTTGGCATATTCAATCTCAATGGGGTTTTTTAACCTCTTTTATGTACTTCAAAAATGTTATATTAGAAATAGTAAGGATGACTAAGCCCTTAAAGTATTTTCAGTTTTTATATGATACTGTGAAAAGAGAAGATAGTTTAGTTTAGTTTTGCATGGTTAGAAGCTTTGAATGCACTCGCATAATTTAGTTTTGCATGGTTAGAAGTTTTGTATACATTTAAGTTGAAATTTTCGATTGTGTTTGTACTGATCACTCATCCCTCAGTGATTTTAGTCCGTGTGCGCTTCTGAAGTTTCATCATAGAATGCGATCTATTCAATCAATAGCAACATTCTCCAGTTTCTAGTATGTGCTGTGTAGAATGCCGGGCAGTCTCTTTTTGATCTCTTTCCATACTTCATTGTTCCTTTAGTTATTTTTGTAAGCACTAGCGGGCTGAATCTTACATCAATAACCCCGGCTAATTCATGTTTGTTATGTAGGCCCTTGGCATGGAGAGGCTGAAAACAGAGCTTCAAACTCGCGGACTGAAATGCGGAGGAACCTTGCAAGAGCGTGCCTCCAGGCTTTTCCTGCTTAAAACAACTCCTATTGAGAAACTACCAAAGAAGGTGCTTGCGAGGCCAGTGGCTGGGGGGAAATAAGAGTAGGGCCCCAAAAAGTTGTTGCCCTCGAACTCGGGGATTTATGTGTTCTATATTTCAAAAAACCCTATATTGTAAGTTTGTAAGAATCCTTCATCAGAACAAACTTGATGTAATCTTTTTGTGTTATGACAAGCCTGAAAGAATCACTGTTCAGTTTTCAAGCACAGTAAATCTCCGCTGATGTTTCAACAATTTTGAGAATATTGTTGGTAAACAATTGTTTCTTCTATTTTCTACAAATTATCACACAACTCTTTTCACATTAGCGGATATTTGTTTCACCAAATGTGGAGAAGGATGAAGTGGTCTACTCTTTTCACATTAGCGGATATTTGTTTCACCAAATGTGGAGAACGGTGAAGTGATTTTTGACCGTAAATGTTTATTTCTATGGTTTGATTCATCGTAATTTTATTTTTGGTCAAAAATTCAAACTCTTCATAATAGCATAATTAATTTTGGCCCATTCCAAGTTGAAGTCAATTACAAAAAAAATGGACTCATTTTTTGCAGCTCCAGTTCACATTCGGTAAAACACGGGCACGGGCACTTAACGGATTCTTACAGGAGCACTAATGATGGTAATGAAGCAGCGCACAAAATTTAAATTTATATCAAATTGCCTGTTGAGGTGGCCCCGTAATCATACTAACTGCTGGTAAAACAAATTTAAAAGTCGCTTCTTGTTAACATCTTTTGATCAGAAGAATTTGGTGGACTTTATCCACAGTACAAATAATTTTTATTCAATTTTCAATTTTTTTACAAATAACTTGATCGTACAAGCAAACGCAGTTGCACTGTTGGCAATTGGCGCAAATCAAGCAATCAATTACTTGCCGGGGATAAAATAGAGCACAGATACCATTACGAGCCTACGACACTTGTTTTTGTAACCGGAGGTACTAGAATCATATATCCGTTTCCCAAATACCAAATGGACAAAATATCTTTAAGCATTTCCCACTCCAGAAAGAAGAAACACAAGGCACGAGCAGAAATTAGGAACAAAATCCTATGTTTAATCCCCAACAATGATTTCCCATCTATTACTTCCCCGAATAATCGCTATACATTATTCGTAACAACCCACCAAATGTGGAGTATTTAACCAACAAAAGAGCGAAAGAGATGACAAAACAAACAACGAATAACCCAACAAAATTTCCAAGCTCACAGCACAAAAACTACTATGATGCAAACAGGCTCTCCATCCGCACTATCGGACCACTTTTATGTATCTTTCACTCCATCAGACCTCTTTTGCTTTCTCATTTCTTCTCTAAAATGGCGAGAAGAATCTTATAGTTCTATGACAATAACAATATAATTAGCACTCACATCCTAACTCATGCATGAGAAATCATTTTCCCACTACGCAGCAATTGGCTGAATGAGATCTTCATCGAGGTTGCGCGGGTCCTCGGCAATCATGGCCTCATCCTTCATTAAATATTTGTCAATTTCTGAGGCAGCTTGCCGGCCCTCGGTGATTGCCCACACGACAAGTGACTGCCCGCGCCTGCAGTCGCCTGCAGCGAAGACCCCCTCGACACTGGTGGAGAACCGCCCGAAATCGGCTTTGAAGTTCGATCTGTTGTCTCGATCCAAGCCCAGCTGCTCGGCAAGAGTCTGCAAAGATATAGTGGAAGTATATTAGTTGATTGCTCAAAAATAATGGGAATTGTTTGTTAAGAACCGGGTTATTCCATGTAACCTCTGAGAGCTACTATACAAATAAGATACCGATAATTCCAACAATACAAACTACGATAGGAAAAGAAAACTAACCGATTCAGGCCCAAGGAAGCCCATAGCTAAGAAGACGAGATCGGCTTCGAGTGTCTCTGCAGAGCCGTCAATTTCGGTGAACTTGAATCTCCCACTGGTATCCCTCTCCCATTTTACACGCACCACCTCAAGGCCCTTCAAATTTCCATTTTCATCCCCTAAGAATCGCTTGGTTAGGACTTCGTACGTTCTTGGGTCCTTGCCGAACTTTGATTCTGCTTCTTGGTGACCATAGTCCACGCGGAAAACTTTAGGCCACTGCCATTGAAAAGGAAAAAAAGAAAGAAAGAAAGAGAATGAGTATCATGCACTTTGTCTGTGTGCAAGCGAGCGAGCGTGCGTGCGTGCATGCATGCGTATGTGTCTTTGTCTGTGTGCGCGCGTGTGAGAGAGACAGATAATGAGCCCCAAAAATGGACTGTTGCGTATAACAGAAAAGACAATAAAAATATTCTACTGAACCAACAGTGATATTGAAGATGTTCTCAAATGAAAATTTTACTAGGACAGAACAAGAATCATCCTAGAAAAAGAGTAATTGAGATATTGTTGCCAGGACCTGGTCCACACTGTCAACTCTGGACCGCATCTCCATCCATCCCTCCCCTCTAAACTTTCGATCCGACCAACCAACTCAAAATTCAAGAGAAGGCTGTGACATCTTTTGGTGGTGCAGACGAAAGTCAAGAAGGGATGGATGGTGATGAGTTGACCCATCCATGGCCGATATGAACAAAGTCCACATAATTCCTTTTTTTTCCCCTCTCCATTGAGAGAGGAGCTGGACATGCAGCAAATGCTTGTGAATTTTGCATCATACATGTACAGCACTAGTGAGGAAAACCCATTATTAACAGCAATGGTGTAAATAGGGAAGACGGAGGGATGTACCTGGGGCCACGGGTTCCCTGGCGCTCTGTTATTAGGCGGCTTAGTGAGAAGCTCTAGATTAATGATGCTGCTGCAACCGTGCCTGATCGATGTCCCAATACAATCAGTCCCTGTATCTCCACCACCAATCACTATTACCTTCTTACCCTTGGCGGAGATGTAATTGCCATCCTCCAAGTTGCTATCCAGCAAGCTCTTGGTGTTCGCATGAAGAAACTCCATAGCAAAAAGGACCCCCGAGAGCTCCCGTCCAGGAACAGACAGATCTCTATACAAAAATTTGTCATAAGTACATCTCGATATATGAGAAGGATAAAATCCATGGCAAAGAATAACAGATCGTTATAAGTATGTATCACTATAAGCCTTGCAAACTTATTTACGTTACAACCCTGCAATTAGAATTTTCTATATGCCCTTCGAAAATACTTGAATTTCACAAACATGCCTTTCTACCTGCAAATATTCCCTTCTGTAAATCTTTTCCTGATACCAAAAGTAAAAAACCAATTTCCCCCATGAATTGAATGACTCACCAAGTAAAGGGAATTTCTACATGAAACTAACACTTTTCAGGGCCAGACATGAAAATTCAGAATTGCCAAGTATATGATTAAATAGATGATTTTGCAGGGATTTATATATACAACCCACTTGCAGGCTATATATATATATATGATTCCAACTATGGTACTTATAATTTTTTAACCCTTGGATCAATCCTTTGACTATTTTCTAATTCTTGGATTAATATTATTTTCCTAGGGGGACCACTATCATCCCAACCCTACAATTCTTGATCCAAAGGCCATAAAGTCAGAAGCACCAACTCCTTTATACTTTCGAAAATATAGTAGCTCAACACTACATATATTACTTGAAGAGGCGATTTTATTTTACATCTTCAACTAAGAACTATCTTGATTACCTTGGTAATGTAGCTCCACAAGCTAATAAAAGGGCGTCATTGTCAGCACGGATACGGTCGATGGAATACTTTGGATCCTTTCCAACATTTGCGTTCACCACAAAAGTGACCCCTTCCTCAGCCATCAAATCAACACGTCGTTGAACTACACCAAACTTGTCAGTCTTCATGTTGGGGACCCCATACATCATCAAGCCACCGATGCGATCTGCACGCTCGTAAACAGTGACAAAATGCCCCATTTTGTTTAGTTGGTCAGCTGCAGCCAAACCGGCTGGGCCACTACCCACAATGGCCACTTTCTTGCTGTATCAACAAAAAAAAAAGGTCTCAGTAAACCCAGTTTTTATGGTGCAATGATAACTCACACTGACCAAACATTTGGACAGTGAGAAAACAGGCTGGCCCCATTTTCATTTTAACTTTCATGAAAAGCCAGATATATTTTATTTAGCTATCACGAAAATCATCTAATAACTCCAAGAGGAGCGGGAAAAGTTTAAAATCAAGATAGAACTAAAGAACATTACTCAGTGATAACAACGTGCAAGTCTAGAGCCCAAACTAATCGAAGAAGAATACAGATCAACAGTGACAATTAAAATACCCTGTTCTCTGAAGTGGCGGTTGAGGCACAATCCATTTCTCCTCAAAGCCTTTGTCTATGATGGCACATTCTATGCTTTTTATAGATACTGGGTTTTCAATGATACCAAGAACACATGAGCCTTCGCAGGGAGCCGGGCAAACTCGGCCAGTGAATTCTGGGAAGTTATTCGTCTCAAGGAGCCGATCCAAAGCTTCACGCCATCTATTTTGGTGGACCAGCTCATTAAATTCTGGAATCTTATTTCCAAGAGGGCACCCCGCCCCAGCATTTTCCTGGAGAATCAAAGAACTTTTATCCAAAGTTTAAAAAGAAAAAAAATATGAAAAAAAATTCTGGGAAAAACACTCAGAAAATCACCTGATGACAAAATGGGGTCCCGCAATCCATGCAACGAGCAGACTGTGTTTTCAGGAGTGGCCCAGGAACTGATTCAATAGCAACTTCTTTCCAATCATTAATTCGTTCATTAGGATCTCTATAGCCAATTCCTTCTCTCTCATATTTAATAAAACCTCGATACTTAACAGCATTTTCAACCCGAGTTGGCCTTTGCAGTTTGTTTTGAGCTGGCACTTCCTGTGTATCAAAAGACTAAATTAGTTTTTTAAATCCCAAAAAGTGGGTATGATTACAACCATATTTTGACAGAGAAGATTAACCTGGAGAAAAAGAAAAAATAAAATTTATGTGATAAAATCACTTCATGAGAAATTGCTCACGATTTAATAAAGGCAAAACACTTAATATGAGAAGAAAGCTTCTCATGAATAAGCAGGAAGTTAATCAAACACCAGAATCACTAAAATGCAATTGTCAAAACATTAATATTTACCTTCTTGCTAGATGATGTAGTTACAGATATCTTTGTCTCTTGATATCCATTCTTTCCCTTCAGCCCCTTTAGTTTCTCCTCTGCTTCTTTTGCAGCTTTCTCCGCCTTCATATTCTGGACAATCCTCTTATAATCTCGTGGAAATACTTTCACAAACTTTGGAAGAAGATTCTCGAAGTCCGCAAGGACCTCTTTAGCCAAGACACTGCCAGTGTGAGAACGATGCTGTTGTATCATTGATCTCAATGTAAAAACATCCTCTTCCTCTACAACACTCTCAAGATCAACCAATTCATGATTGCAGCGGCTAGAAAACTTTCCATCCACATCAAAAACAAAAGCAATACCGCCGCTCATACCCGCAGCAAAATTTCTCCCAGTTTTACCAAGAATGACGACAGTGCCACCAGTCATGTACTCGCATCCATGATCACCAACACCTTCAACCACTGCTTGAGCACCAGAATTACGGACACAGAACCTCTCCGCGGCCATCCCATTGAAGTACGCTTCCCCATCTATTGCTCCATATAAAGCAACATTGCCTATTACAATATTATCCTTCGGGTCGAATTTGCTTTCTCTTGGAGGATAAACTACTATCTTGCCACCAGATAACCCTTTCCCAACATAGTCATTGCTGTCTCCTTCAAGCTCAAGAGTAATTCCTGAGCAAATAAAACCACCAAGACTCTGGCCAGCACTTCCACTCAACTTGACATGGATAGTATTGGGAGGTAAACCTTTCATGTGATATCTTTTTGTGACCTCATGACTTAGCATGGTGCCTACAGCACGGTTTATATTCTTAACCGGCGTCTCGATAAATACCTTTACGCCCTTCTCAAGAGCAGCTTTTGACTTATAAATAAGCTCCCTATCCAAGGCCGCGTCCAGCCCGTGATCCTGCTTCTCAACACAGTACTGAGCAGCTCCAGGCCGGATTTCCGCAGCTGGTTTAAGTAATAAAGAAAGATCAATATTTTCTAATTTTGGGTTGCTTTTCACCACTTCAGGATCAACTTCGAGCATATCGGCACGTCCAACCATTTCATTGATGGTTCGGAAACCAAGCTGGGCCATGATCTCACGTACCTCCTCCGCCAGCATAAAGAAAAAGTTTATAACATGCTCAGGTTCCCCAGCAAATTTCTCTCTTAGTACAGGGTCTTGAGTTGCAATCCCCACCGGACAAGTATTTGCATGGCACTTCCGCATCATAATACAACCGAGAGTTATCAAAGGAGCAGTGCTGAAGCCAAACTCTTCTGCACCAAGTAGAGCAGCTACTGCAACGTCTCTCCCGGTTTTCAGCTGACCGTCTGTTTGAAGAACTGCCCGACCACGAAGGCCATTTGCAACGAGGGTTTGGTGCGTCTCTGCTAAGCCAAGCTCCCAAGGAAGGCCTGCATTTTTAATGCCAGTCCATCGTGAAGCTCCAGTGCCACCGTCGTGGCCTGAGATAAGAACATGATCGGCATGACCTTTAACGACCCCACTAGCAACCACACCCACACCAGCCTCTGAGACTAGCTTAACACTGATTCGGGCACCTGGATTTGAATTCTACAGAGGAAAGAGAAGCAAGACTGGAGTAAGCATACTCAATTTATTAAGGAAAAACAGCACACACACACACACAAAATCCATTTACTTGTATGCCCCTTAATATCTGACTATTCATGTGTGCCCTTGGAAGGTGCAGTTTCTTGCATATACGTGAAAATATGATTTTGCTGGTGTTTATATGTAACACACACACATGCACGCAATCCATTTACTTGTATGCCCCTACAATATCTGACTATTCATGTGTGCCCTTGGAAGGTGCAGTTTCTTACATATATATGAAAATATGATTTTGCTGGTGCTTATATGTAAACTTTCCAAAAGAAAGGGGGAAAAAAAAGTAGAATATAGGAAGAGAATAAAGATTTACAGATGGATCTAAGAAGATGATCACTAATGATTCTGGAACACAAATAAAAGGCTTGGGTTCATGTAACCATGCTTACATACCTTAAGGTCATGAATGAGCTGGGCGAGGTCCTCAATGGAATAGATATCGTGGTGGGGAGGAGGGCTGATGAGGCCCACACCAGCAGTGGAATGCCTTGTAACTGCAATATCACCAATAACTTTATGACCTGGAAGTTCACCTCCTTCACCTGGCTTTGCCCCCTGTATTACGAAACAGGATTTCAAAAACAATGAGAATTTGACGAAGTAACTGAGTGGAAGTTTTGTTCCAACAAGGTAGGATGTAAATTGACCAAGAATATAACAAGATGGAGCAAAAGAATTGTATAGGCATTTGAACTACAAGTACATGTTTATGAAAGATACCTGAGCCATCTTTATCTGAAGTTCATCAGCATTGGTGAGATAATAGCTTGAAACTCCAAACCTTCCACTAGCAACTTGCTTGATCGCGCTCCTCTTTGGGTTCCTCGAACCATCCGGAAGAGGCTCCATACGAGATGGTTGCTCTCCTCCCTCACCTAATAAAAAGCAAAAGATGGGGAAATTTTTTTTAGGGAAAAGTAATTAAAAAAAAAGCCCCATATTCACTATCTAAACTGATTTCAGTAGAACCATGGGAAGCAAACCAAATATGGATGCTAATATGCATTCTATGAGAACTTTGAAAAATGACTTTACCAAAAAAGATAATTCTTGACATCAAATGAAGGAATGCACTGCATTACAAAATAGTGCAAACACAATATACATATAAACGTGCACTGATTCCCTATCATCCATAAAACTTTTCCTCAATGGCAGTGAGAATCTAGAAGTGAATTAAAAAAGCACCATGAAACAATTAACTGAAGCGCAGAAGATGAATTGACTTTTTTTTTTTTTGAAGTATATTTCTTCAAGACTCCAACAAAGCGGATTAAGCTATCAGATAGATGATAAATGGCTATATTGGTCATAAGTCATAACCAAACACATTTATGCCATAATATGATTTTTCAGCTTAAGTGTCAAGTTTATTTCCAAAAAATTCAGTAAAGCTTTGTAACAAATTTTGATAACAAACAAATTATATGATGAGCTTTGAAACAACAATTATTATATAATCATAAAGCCATAATTTAAGTACTCCGTATATATAGATCTGTGCACTCCTAATACTGGAAAAAAATTTGGAGGAATGACTATACAGTAGCAGATACTATCAAATGGAATAATGCATACCAGTATTAGATTTGCCTCCAATTTTATTCATGGCCATAGCAAGGGCGGTATGCGCTTCTAGAGAAATTGAACCATAACTCATGGCACCGGTGCAGAAACGCTTCACGATCTCCTTAGCAGATTCGACCTCTTCCAAGGGGATCTTTTCAGCCACATCTTTAAACTTCAACATACCACGCAGATTGCACGTCTTGTTGAGCTCCTGAATACGTTTAGAGTACTCTTTATATGCAGCCACACTGTTAACTCTCGCAGCTTCTTGCAACTTGGCAATAGCAAGGGGATCATTAAGGTGAATTTCACCCCCTTTCCTCCAGTGATAGTCCCCAGGATTAGGCAGCGCAACTGCTTCTGCACTTCCAGCTGGTAAAGCTCTTGAGGGAAAAGCCAAATCATGAAGACAAAGATAATCCCGACCAAGCATTTCGAATGTTGCACCCTCAATTCTACTTGGGGTACCCTCGAAGCACTTATGAATTACCTCAGAAGCAAGGCCGAGTGCCTCAAAAATCTGAGCACCTTTGTAAGAAGCAAGGGTGGATATACCCATCTTGGCAAGAACTTTCATCATGCCATAGTTACTGGCTTTGAAGTACTTTTTGACAATCTCCTTGCGGGAGTGGAACTGGCCATCATCCTTAGGAGGAATTTTGCCATCGATTTGCAACCGCCATATTGCTTCGATAGCTAAATACGGGCATATGGCATCTGCACCGAACCCGACCAGAGTACAGAAATGGTGCACTTCGCGAGGCTCAGCAGATTCAACTAGCAAGCCTACGCGGGTCCGCTCAAGCTGTGAGACAAGATGTTGGTGAACTGCACCCACTGCCAGGAGGGAACTGACAGCGACACGCTCCGATGAAAAACCTAAATCAGAGATTCAAAGAAGATGATGAAGTTCAGAATGTTTCAGTTTAAAAATAGAAGGGAAAAAAAAAAAGTCTAGACTTTTTCATTAAGAAAAAAAAGAGTACTTAAAAGGCCAAAAGGTGGATTAATTGAGAAGAGAAAATAACAACAATTTGACAATTTGGGAAGGATGACAAAAGAAGCTAGGACCTGTTTGGATGCTAGAATAACCTATCCTGCATGTCTTCTTGTTGAGTTACTCAAGGACCATTTGATAGTTGAATAGTCAGATATGCAAGAATTTGTCAACAAAAAAAAAAGAAAAATGGAAAAATAATCCCAATTTTACAGGTATAGTAATGGTAAATCACCTTATAGGCGAAATGCACTATTTTGAAAAATCATGATTGTTAGCACCTTGCAATGATTGAGAAGACTCCTAAACTACAATAACCAAATGAAATCCCTATCAGCACAAAAGTTATACCATGTAGCTTATTCTGGCATCCAGACAGAGCCTATAAAACAACAGCATGATCTCCTAATGACTACTTGAAATAGTAAAAAATCCTTGGTAGTGGCGGCAAAGAAAGGGCAAGTACTGATGCATGAACTATCCACTCAATAACAGTAGTTATTTACAGCCATTAACTGGACACTGCGTAAAAGTTTGTAATAACAGCATACCTCTGTCGGACAGCACAATGATCGTATATCCCTCACGAATAGCCTCATGAGCCTCAGCACAGATTCTGTCCAAAGTTTCTTCCAAGCCCTTTCGACCACGCTTTTTAGGATAAGTTATGTCGAGCACTTTACTACGCCAACCTCGATAGTTCATCTTTTTAATGGCTTCTATTTCGTCAATTGATAGAAGAGGGTCTTCCAGTGTAAGTCGATGACACTGTTCTTCAGTGGTTTCAGATAAATCCCCTTCTGGGCCAATCATGCACTCCATAGAAGTAACAATTTTCTCCCTGATAGGATCAATTGGTGGGTTTGTAACTTGGGCAAACATCTGCTTGAAATACTCAAAGGTGAGCTTCTCTCTGTTTGACATCACAGCCAACGGGGCATCATTACCCATTGAGCCGAGAGCTTCGTCTCCATCTTTTGCCATGGGCAGCAATAGCATGTCCAGGCCTTCTACTGTGTAGCTGCAAGCGATCAATCAGAAAATAACATAGTCAGATTACAATATAGCAGTAGTCAGATTACAATATAGCAGAAACAAACAGCAAATGCAAAATGATCACTTACCCAAAGGCCTTTAGCGGAGTCAAAATTCCATGAATGCCCAAGTTTTCCATGTTCTGATAATGATTTTCTGCCTAAATGGAAGGAAATAAAAAAGAAATTAAAATCAGCTATTTTCTCAAGCTCTTTCTCAGTATGTTAAGTGCCCGTTTGGCCTAGCTTCTGAAACAACTTCTCTTCTACATGAACTAAAAGCTTTTACCATGGCCAATAGCTAAAATGAGCTTTTAGCATAGCAAAGATTCAATTTAAAGCTTCTTTCTGCAGTATTTCAGAAGCTGTGAAGGCACTTGAATTTTTTTAAAAAAAGACTATTAGTGCTTCTTCAAACAGTTCTACAAACAGGCCAAGAGTGATAAAAATAGGCATTTGACAAGATGAAATACTTACTGGAATTGTTCCAAATATGCTCGGGGGGACCCTCTCAGTCTCAGGCACTGAACCAACAATATCATCAAGGCTTATCTTCTGTCTCTTAAGCCAATCTGCATATGGACGTGCTTGTGAATAAATCTTCTTCAGTTCCTCATCATCAACAACGATATGGTTCTCAAAATCAACCAACAACATCATTCCAGGGTTTAATCTTCCTTTCCTGGACACATCTTCTGGAGAAACATCTACAACACCAACTTCACTAGCCATGATAACACGCCCACTATGTGTAATATAAAAGCGACCAGGCCTCAACCCATTTCGGTCCAATGTTGCTCCAAGATACCGGCCATCAGTAACTGGAGGGAAAAACTGATAGTTCAGCTTGAATTGAAATAAAAGGTGAATGTTTTCTCTTCGCTGAAATAATACTAGTTAGAAACTCACATGATATAAGAGCAGGACCATCCCAGGGTTCCATAAGTGCTGAGAAGTATTCATACAAGGACTTCCTATCAGGGTCCATATTCTCATCATTCTGCCATGCCTCAGGTATCATCATCATGACAGCTTCTGGCAGGCTTCTGCCAGCTCGGACCAAAAGCTCCAGAGCACCATCAAATGCCCCTATATAAAAAATGTACTCACTAGTTATGCTTTACAAGATAAAATGATATGCTATTAATGTGAATGAACAATGTTCATACAGAAGCAAAATGGCTAAATGGAACCAGAAGTACTCGACCTTTCAGCACAGTTTCAGTTTGGTCCTGAATCTTTCAAGTGTTACAATTGGGCCCCGACTTTTTCGTTGAAATCTTACCCTTTTTGTTGAATTCCCATCCAATTGAACAAGGAAAGCCATTTAATCATGATCTAACTTCCATGTAAGCAACTTTCAGAAACTTCTCACATGGTGATATATGGAAAATTCCATACAATTAGTGGAACATTTATATAAAGGCAAAGATTGCAAAGGAATCCAAAAATAAAGGACCCAAAAGGAAAAACTGAAGGACGAAGACCGAACTGAAACCTTCTAATAAAGGTAGTTTTTTTCACTCCCGGTGTAAATTACTCTAAACCAAAAAACAAAAAGGCTTCCTGACATAAAATAAATATTGATTTTAGAAGGTGCGCATGTAAATTTTCTGCAGGTATCAGGCTAGCAACTCCCACCTGAATCTGATGAGGTAGAATCCACTATAGGTAGAATTTGTGTCATCTCATCCTTTGATAGACCCAGCTGCTTGCACTTCAGTAGACCCTCACGTGCCTTCATCCTATTCGAAGGAAAAAGATTAAGAGATATTAAACATCTAAAAACCACATATATAAACATAATTGGGGAAAAAAACAAAAATAGGGTGCGCGAGACCAGACCAATTTTTATTTCCACGTAGTGTGTTTATCTCTCCATTATGCCCTAAAATACGCATGGGTTGAGCGCGATCCCAACTGGGGAAGGTGTTCGTGGAGAACCGTGAGTGGACCTGTATCAAAAAATTGTTTCAAAACATATTCTCAGTTCCCACATTATATGTCACAGTGAATTAGAGAATAAAGGATCAAGACTGTTATAAGACACTGCAGCTTCTATTCATCTATAGATCCAATACAAAAGTAGTCTGGAAACCTCAGCTACCTTCGCAAAGTATTATTCTTCGCAAAGTCTTATCCTCAAGTACTGGATATGAAGAACTGCATCAGGATTCTGCAACATATTTTACTAGGTATCAACTAAGTAGGCCTTCTACCACTTCAGTGAAGGCACAAAATACCCAAACTAAAACACTATAGTACACAACAGGAAGAAGAACATAATTCAAATTTCATGCCATAAAAGAAATAACCTTTGAAAAGCTTCCATACCAGTGTTCCTCCGTTAGCCAACTATGATCAGATTATGTGCATAAAAGATAAATCAAAGAGATGAAATTACCAGAGCCATATAACTCGTGAAGTTTTCATCACCAAGATCTGCATAATAGTAATCCTTCAGCTGAGATGGCTTCAGCTGACCTTTGTAAACAACAGTCCTGTCAAATCAGAAGAAAACAAAAACCCTGGTTATATGATTGTCACATTTTTAAAACTTTGTCCATCGTGAAATTAAACTGACATGTCTTGAGTGCACAAAAGAAACAGATGTTAGATGCTCGCGAGAATTCTTTCTCCAACTACATTAAGTCAGATAAAGGTTTTAAATTGTCTAATGGTCCCAGAATGACATTCTAGCATCAACATGAGATCTATGGTCTAATGGTGCTAGAATGACATTCTAGCATCAACATGAGATCTATGAGTCACTTAGAAGTAAAATATTTTTTTTTTAAAAAAAAGAGCAAAAAAAAAGTAGCACCTCGAAGATAGTGAGCATATATAGAAGTCCCTTGCTCCACCAGTCTGAAGCAGCAGAGCAGACCGAATTGATACCAATGAAAGCTTCCTCAGTATATACATCTACATCAATGAAAAACAAGTTAAATAGCATCTCAGAAATGAATTTGAACCTCCCTATGGATAAAAGGATAGTAACAGGGAAGGTAGATAAGCCAGAAGTGGACCTGTTGTTCAAAATCAGCAGCTGATTTGGAACTTTTAGTAAGGAAAACTTGTTCAATTACTGGCTCTGTTTGCAGAGCAGATTCACCTAAATCTGTATTGTCTGTTGGAATGAGGCGCCATCCAAGAACAGTATGTCCCAGCGACTCTGCAACCTGAAACAGACGTAAGCACACTCAATAGAAATATCTTTCACCAGTGAGGAAGTTATTGAAGAATATATAGCACTTTTCTGTCCAAAGTACACCGAAACATTAAATTAAATTTACACATTAAACACGTGTGCTGTTGGATCTTCTACTCGCAATTGAGGTAATAATAAAAGAAATAACAGTTGATAGGGAACATGGTACCCCATCCGATTATAATCATGAAGTCTTCCATTAGTGACAACAAAAGCCTTATTATTCTTTGAATTTATGATTTTATTCGAACCATTCACTCTGTATAATGGGGGGAAATATAATGAGAATAATAATTGTCATTCACCTTCGTGAATACAGTTTTGCTTTGTTCACGGCGTTTGTCATCAGTTGGCAAGAATAACATGCCGACAGCATACTGACCGGGCGGTGGCAGTTCAAAACCTGCATCCTTGGTTACCTGAAACCAAAAACGAAAAAAGATGGGCATGATATATAAGCACTAATTGTCAAGAAAATGTTCAATTCTAGCAATAATAATCTAAGAAACAAACAAACAAAGGCTTTTTTTCATTTAGGGAACGATCAGATGATCTGTTCATAATTCATCAAGAGAAAAGTTTTTATTAGACAGAGAAAAGACATGCCTCCCTATAGAAGTCGTGAGGAAGTGCTACAAGGATGCCTGCTCCATCACCAGTATTCACCTCGCAGCCACATGCTCCGCGATGGGCCATTCTCTCAAGCATCTTGATTGCATCAGCGACCTGCAATAAATTTATTCGAAAATCACTTTGCTGGATAGAAAATGAAAAAAAAAAAATCAGATAAAGAATAAAAACTCACAGTTTTGCGTTTATACTCCCCGGACAGTTCTGCAACGAACCCGACACCGCAGGAATCCTTCTCAAAGGAAGGATCGTAGAGACCCACAGGCTTCTCGGGCAGCTGGGAGAAGGACATCGATGCCGAGACAGCACCCGGCCTCTGCGAAGTATCTGAACCGTCCGCCTGCCATGGCTCGATCCGTTGCTCCTCGGAAATAGGGACCTGCGCGCCGAGGAACTCGCTTTCCAGGGAGACTGAACTGACCTGCTGCCTTGAAACAGAGTATTGCGCGGCGCGGCCGCCACGGCGGATGTTCCTTTTGAGGCTCACAGGAGGAGGGCGAGCACCCGATTCGTTTCGAAGCTTAAAGGCTAATCCTTGGGCCGCCGACATAGCCAAATGCTGTAATACTCTTCTTCTCTTGCTTTTCTTTGCAAAGGTGGGATTTTGAGATTAAACAGATCTAGTTAACGCCCGAGCGAATTCGTCCTAAGGAGATTTGAAGTCAAACGACGAACTAAAGTCCTACAATTTTCTGCGCAGAGAGAATCAGAGAATACATACGCATTATTGAATAAAACTAGGATAAATACATAGCTGGAAACCGAATCAAACAAAATATAATCTCGCCTACAAGCATGAGCATCATTTCTATGTACAAATCAAACAAAATCTAATCCCACCTACAAGCAAAAGCATTATTTCTATGTAAGAAATAACAAATGGAAACATCAGAAGCAACCATAAATGATGTACACGAGCACAACAGAGACTTCACGAGATCTTATTCTCCGACAAAAAAAGGAATGAAAGGAATCAAAAATAGATGACAAAAAAAAAAAGAGGAAACAGATCCCAAGTCAAAACCGGTAACTTTAAGCAATATAACATATTCAAGTGATCTTACATCAGAACAAAGCATCAAAATCGAAACAAAAACATAAGAAACGAGCCAAAAGAAAAAAAAACACACACACGAAAAAAAGCATTTACTCGATTCTACGAAGGATCAAAACAATCAAACACCATTCGAATCGTGCGCTCACCTTTTAATCCGCGGGGAGCAGCCCCAGATCCCTCTACCAACCCCCACCAACCTCGTGGATTCTCCGCCACCAACAACCACGCCCCTCGTGGATCTCACCAAACGCGCAACAAAGGAGGATTCCCAACAAAGGAGTATCGACTCGAAACCCTTATCTCCCTCGATCGAGATCGAGAGAAACTGGAGGAAGAGGACGAAAAAAAACCTAGGGCTCGATCGTACGCGGCAACAACAAAAACGCGCCCCTTCGCCTCTCTCTCTCTCTCTCTCTCTCTATCTCTCCCCCTCGTTGTTTCCACGCCTCGGCGAGGGGGGGGAACTCCGTATTTATAAAAAAAAAACTCGCGGTGATGGGGCCCACACCACCCCATCTACCCCCGAACCTCAATTTCAAAATGAATTAATTAAGTATTAATTAATTAATTAATTAGCTTGTTTAATTTTTAGTTTTTCTCTGTGGCGACGGGGAGGGAAACGCGAGAGCTCGTTTATTTATTATTTATTTATTTATTTATGGTGATGGGGACTGGGGAGAGGGGAATTCGATTCCCCCATTCCTCGTTTCCCGTTTCCCGTTTCCCGATGGCGATTCCCTCTATGCGGCACGCGACAGCCGCTCATGGTGGGGCCCACCTATCCCTAGCCCTAGCCTGCAGCTTCGGCTCCGAGCCTCCGCGGCCCCGAAACGGGGGGCGAGAACGGCTCCGTTTCCGTTTCAACGGAAAATCACGGGTGAATCCCGGATACTCCCCGTACTATCCAGATATTGCAATTTGGTCCATTATACATAACACTTGTTTAAAAAATATCTCAGGACAAATTACGCTTTTGATCCTCGAAGTATGAGTCGCATGACACTTTAGTCCTCAAATTTAAATTTATTATAATTTCTGATTCGAACTTTTTTGAATTATTATTATAATTAAGTCATACAATTCTATTTAGTTGGATAAATGCTTATAAATTGTTGATGTATATCAATTTATCAATATTTAACTAACTAAATTGAATTTGTGAGACCTGATTATAACAATTCAAATTTTGAGCCAAAAATTATAATAAATTAAAGTTTGAGAACAAAAAGTGTAATTTTGCATTTTATCTTATCTGCACTATAATATATTTTAAAAACATATATTAAAAATTTAAAAAATTTAAATTTAATTTATAGTTGTTATAGTATGTCTGAAATGGATAAATAAATTGAAAAGTTAATTTTGCAGGAAATTTGAACCGTATTTATAATATTTATTAATTAAAGATTTTATCATGTAACAAAATAATATTAAAGAATAAGATTAAAAATTTTCAATTTTAATATCTATATCTATTTCAAAAGCACTAAACAGTTAAATATTCACATTAAATATACGAACCGTAAAAGATATTTGTAGAAAAATTTAAAATAGTAGTCTTTTATAAATGAAATCTTGCGTAACACGTAAAAATAATAATTAAAAAAATATCTACAGTTTTTGAGTAAAAAATTTAAAAAAATAGTACAGGGACTATGTTACGTTTTAACCATGAAAAGTAATTAGAAAAAGCTTATTTATGGTGAGCTTATCCACTAATAATGGCTCGCGGTAACGGGATATCCGCATAAAGTTATTATTACCTACCCATGCGCTTACCTCACTCTTTCGTTATTATCCGTTTGTTATAGGAGGGTTAAAATGGATAGAACTATTTAGAAATCAAATTTTATAATATTTTTAATTTTATTTGTCTAGTGAACTAGTAACCTCTCCTTAAAGAGCAGTCGATTTGTGAAAATACTCGGATCATAAATTTTCATAATTTTTTATATTATACCGTACTTAGCACATGTGGCTAAGGGTTTGTCAGTTAGTATCAGAGATCTCATATTCGAAGCTTCACTACTTCGCATTTCTAGTAACTATGAAACAATATTTCCAACAATTTACATTTTCCTCTTTCTGAGTGTGATTCAAACCAAATCTAGTAACTAATGATAGAAAATTTGTCACCAAAATCCAATATAATTTGGTTAGTGAGATCCTTAAGCACCAAATTTTTTTATATTTAATTTTTATTTGTCTCTCCTATCTAATTGGTCAACTTGGCTTGTACATTGATTGAAGAGATAAATCTCAACCTTAGATTACACATTCCCAACCATTTTATCCTTACTGGATAATTGAAAATTAAATTCTTGCCTTTATGAAATAAGAAAAATAAATTTATTGGTTCATGTGGTTTAATTGTTACATCCCTCTAACCCAGCATTTGCTATGGAAATTAATTAAAGATGAAAGGGTTGAATTTAATTAGTTGTGTATTAAATAAAGAAAGAATCTGATGGTGAGGCAACAACAATACAATATTTATAGCCCATAGTTTTTTTCCAAGGACTAAATCATCTTAATATTAAATTTGGCATTAAATTTAGAGATTCTCTGAAATTATATATGATCTCATAGTGCCCAAATAGGATTGACCTTAATAAGAAAAGAAAATAAAAAATTAAATGAATAATATGCAATTATACAATGAAATTATTCGAAGTTAATGTGTCGTCCTCAAAACATGAAATTAATTAAAATTCTTGGGCTTATTCAAAATTCCAGATGATGAAATCAGGCTTTATAAGTCTAAGGTGTGTGCAATGCATCTGTTCTTAGAAAAATGTCAACTTAGTTTATTATTCCTCCCAAGGAGGAGAAAAAATAGATACATCCAATCTTTTTTTTTTCCATGTTGTATTTAATTGCTTTTTAATTTACTCCTAATAAAAAGAGAAGAGGGGAAAAGAAACATACACACTATTTTTGATATATTTTATGCTTGGTTCTTTATTCAATTCTCATTTAGAAAAGTGCTAGCTAAAGCGCAAGAAATGTAATATATGCGAAATAATTAATCACTCTAAAAACTTGAGTAATTGGAAAACAGTTAGCAAAAACCCTCTCGCAACCACACTGAAGACAAAATACTTAAATTCAGTAAGGGGCTGCTCGGTTGCATGTAGTTGCAACTGCACTGCAGTTGTAACTGCATGTAAATACAAATTCGGTATTTGATTTGATGTATTTAACTCCAACTGCTGCAGTAGGAATTACAGGAGGCGGCCCAACTGAAGCAGTTGGAACTACGCCCAAATTGGCCGCAATTCCAACTGCAGCAGTTGGAGATAGTAACTTTAAGCAAAATGTAAGCTTACCTTCTTAATTATTTTTTAAACAAAAAATATTTATTTTTTCTACGTTGGAGGTAATTATCTCACCATCATATATATAAAATGATAAAAATTTTAAATTATTTCTCAACTGCATGCAATCAAATAAATTATTTATAGTTACAACACTTTCTACTACATCATACCAAACAGAGATACGTATAGTTACAACTGCTGCATTTTCAACTGCATGCATCTTCAACTACATTGCATTTGTAATTACATCTAACCAAACGGTCCCTAAAAAAGAGAAAAAAAAAATCTACTTTTTTATTTTTATTTAAAATAAATTTTAAATATAGAATAATTGTATATGCATATGCGTTAAGACGCTGCCTCTTCATTCCACGCTAACTACCAATTAACTAACAATTTGCATTTAATCATACACTGCATATTCATTAAAAGAATCAATGTATTAAAGATTCTCTGATCCAAAGATTCTCCATCTATAGCAGCTACAAGGCCAAAAATGTTTGTAGTTATTTTTGTAGTGTTCTCTAAATGAATTTTTGTTCTTTTTAGTACACTATTTTTCTATTGTAATATTTATCCTCAACCGTTACGTCCATGTTACTATCGAAATCAATGAGAGAGAGAGAGAGAGAGAGAGAGAGAGAGAGGGAGATTCTATAGTATGATATTGATATTTAAAAAAAAGAAAAGTCATAGGCTTGTAATTTCCGAAGCAAAACGAGGTGGGTCCTAGATGATCAACAAACCAAATTTTGAAGATCCTCTTCCAGCAAGAAAAAGCTGGTCTAGTGCACCAGGCGAAACAGAAGATCAACTTCAACTCTGAAAGTAGTGGATTCTGCAGAAGATGCAGGTTTTCTGTAGCTGCAAATGTATCCTCCACATGTTGTGATCTAATAATCTTATTTAGTCCTCCATTTTGATTGAAGTCATTCAATTGGCACTTTTGAGACAGGTTAGAATTCAGTATTTTCTATACATTTTTAATGCCGCACGTATATTGTATACTCTCTGTTACACATATGAACAAGAATGTTAAAACTATTCCTAAACCACTTTTTAATTATATCCGTCTTTTGAATCTGACAAGACTTGAAGCTAAGAACTCCCGCTCTGATATCATGTTAAATTAATTACAGAAAATTTTTCTATAAATATCTATTTTTTTATTTTTCCTTCTCGACTTTCAGAAACCTACATTTTGCGCCCCCTTAAATTTCTCTAAAAAAAAATTCATAAATATTTTCAGGGGAGTACGACATTAATGGAGAGGGCAAAATGACCAAATTGTCCTTACTTCTTTTATAGGTAAAAAATAATTTTTTAATATATTTCTGTCATTTTGAAAATTATTTTCGATATAAATTATAGAAAATAGACGGAATAGTAATAAAAACCTGACAGAGGAGGGGGCTAAATGCAACAACTTGAAATATTGAGGAAGTAAAATATAGGTTTTTGAAAGTTAGGAATGAAAAGTAAAAAAATTGAATATTTATAAAAAAAATTATGTAATTTAGTCTTAATTTAAATAACCGTTATTATTTAAAAACTTAAGCTAATAGAAAATAATATTTTTTTATTGTTATATTTAGCAATTGCTGTATCAGCATGTGACGCATTTTAACTTGGTATGGTCCACAAATAACCATATAAACCATATACACCTAATCTTCTCTTCCCCCATAAAAACTATCTACAGAACCCAACCCATGCCCCACATTACTTTACTATGCATGGCTTCGTGAAATCCAAGAGGAATACTTTTAAATAGCAAAAATAAAAGTAAAGATATATGATTTTTTTTTTTTTTTTTAAAAGTCACATATAAAGTACCGTTTTTGGCAGTAGCAACTGTAAAGCGTGGATTGTGGGAAGGAGAAGTTGACCACGAAACAAGGTACCATCATCATACATGCCCACATGCTTTTTATATAATATATATATATATATATATAATATAATATTAATATTATTTTTAATTCATTAATTTATTTTTTGAGAAAAAAAGAGAAAAAGAAAAGGGATCTCTCTGTGGCCTTTAATTAATTAATTAATTAATAGTTACGTATATGTGGCCCCTGGTTGGGGTGGGGCCAATGGTTTATGCGGCCAATAGGAGCAGTTTTTACGTTTGTGCCTTCAATTATTGCTCTTTATTATTATTTTTAAGAGAAAGCTAACCTGGTACCTGCTTCATTCATTAAAAAAATGAACTAAGCTATAGAGGTGAAGCAACAAAGGCTTCGGAGTAAAGCGCGAAAGAAAAAAAAAAAAAACAACTATGCTCTAGGGGACGGGGGTAAGAAGGTCCCAAAGATTCGACAGCCGATGATCCGACGAACGCCTAGAGCGGGGTCTGCCGTGGTCTCGCGAAAAATTACTTTGTTCCTAATCTTCCAAGTGATCCACCAACATGCTATCAGACCGTTCGTCCTGGAGGCCGCACGCTGCGTACCACCCCTAGTTCTCCATCTGTCCCATACAACACAATTACATCGTCTCCGAGGTCTCCTAGGAGCACGTCCTTCTGCGTCATCACTAGTAGGTATCTAAAGAAAACACACCGTGAGAACAAATGGTCGGTAGTTTTCTCCTCAACTCCACACAACACACAAAATGTGTTGACATTCCAACCTCTCTTAACCAGATTTTCTGTTGTTAGTGGTTATTGCTCTTTATTATGTTAGGCATTTAATTTGGTTATTTTCATTCTTTTGTTTCACTTCTCTTTTTAATTTCTCTTTTGCTATTACATATAGGTTTTTTTTTTTTTTAGTAGAAATTTTACGACTCAATGAAGATTCTTAAAAAGTACTATTTGAATAAAAATTTCAAGTGCGTATTTTGTCTCAATTTCTCTATTTTCAACAATCTCGATCGGTTCTCAACACTTAGACTAAAAAATTGACAGAAATAAAAAAATTGAAGGTTCTTAAATTTGCATGTGATTAGAATGAGATTTTCGACCTCAAAAGTCAAAATTTTGATTTTACTAAAAAATTACAGTTGCTTTTTTAATAGCACGAACGCACATTTTAGAGGTAGATCAAGCTAAAAGTTTTGGATTTATGGATCGTCAAATGCTTGCCTTTTGCTTCTTAATTAGAAAATATGCAAGATAAAGTGATATCACTTCCACCGTGGCCGTGACTCATTATTTCTTGTTTTAACGATAACGGTGTTATGAAGAGTTAGACACGAAAGTTAAAAAAAACTCTTTAATATATAGAGCACCTATTTCTGACTAGTGTGAAGTATATTATGCATATAAAAGTATTAAATTTAGTAGTAGACACAACAAATCCTTATTTGAAGCATCTAATTTAATTGCATTTTACCCCACATTTGATTACTTCAATTTATAGCAATATTATTCTCAAACTTTGTTCTTTACTTCCCTTTGATGGTAACAACAATAATAATAATAATAATAATAATAATAATAATAATAATAATAATAATAATAATAATAATGGATTGTAGTCGTTTTATGCAAGCAATTGTTGGTCACCTTTGCTTTCAAATAAATCATGTAAAAAATAAAAAAGGTCCATTTAATTAATTGCACACACACATCAATATGTACTTTAACTACAAGTTGAATTTGTTCCTTACAACTTTTTAAATATTTCCTTAGCATTTGCCTTTTCTATTTGTACAAGAATTTTTCTTTTTCTTTTTCTTTTTCTTTTTTTTTTTCCTATTCTTTCACTGGAATGGGATATACCATATGAGCTAGGTCTCTGCTAAATGAGAATATCATTATCCACATATTTAGTTTTGGATCCAATATTGCTACATGCAAGTGCTTTTATATGTATAAAGATATATTACAAGATTCCCTAAATATTTATTTTTTTGAATTCTATTAATTAAACTTTATAATGAAAAATAAGACTTTTTTTTTTAACAAGTTGATCAAGCATTTGTTTTGGGGAAATGCCAAAAAAAGGACCACTTTTTGGCACCCACGATCCCAATTTGTCAAATGTTATAAATTATCTCATTATCTAAGTGGTCCCCTCTAATCAACCACCGTTTTCTAAAATCGGCTAAATATACCGATCGTCCCTAGTGTAGGTGACAAACAGCTTAATGATTGATATCTGAGGCCCCAAGTTTAAAATTTAGTTGCTTCACATTTCTAGCAAAATTTATTTATAAAAAAATAAGCGAAGCAGATAGCATGCTACTTTTCTCCCTCTAAAAAAAAGAGCTAAATATTATAAAATTTGTAGGTTATTTAGTAGGTAAAAATGTATAGATTTTACCTGAACTATAGACCATTTTGAATCGAGCCTTTCAATTTGTTTGATTTGATTCAGTCAACGACACTTTGACTTCAAAATTTGATTGTGTCGTTAATATTTACATATTTAGTTACTATATTTTTCTCATAACTATAAATTAATTATAGTAAGAAATTAGCTTAAATTTTAAAATTAAAGTGCCACCAACTGACTCAAATCAAATAAATTTAAAGGTTGCGTAGTAAAATCAAGTTTTTGAAAGATCGAATAGTGTATTCAAAATAATCCATTTTTCAAGGAAGTTCTATATATTTTTATCTATTTAGTATGATGTAGTGGAAACGAACTCATTGCTTAAACTATAAGCATTCATCTCTATAGGAATTAGTTACAAGATTTTATGGTGGTAGAAGCTATTGTGCAAATTATTATTATTTTTTTAAAAATAAATCCTCAATAAAATATCCTACAGAGTCTATATCTAGGTTTGAGAATGGTATAAAAAGGATTCTTAATTTTGCCCTTATAATATCATTGTTTACTACCATTAATTAAAAGATTCTTAATGATTCTCTTTGTACTTTTTAAATTATTTTTCTGGTTTTAATAATGCTGGTAATTGTTGTCTATTCAAGCATTATTATCAGCAAATGAATTATCTTTTAAGTTTACAAAGTTGTTTTCATATTTTGGTAGTTGGATCATCAATTATATCTCAGATCTCAGTTTGACAAATCTCTTTCAGAGCTTCTTTTTTTTTTTTTTTTTCCCCCTCTTGAATAAATTATAGGTTATTTTGTTTATCTTCGATTTTAGCTATGTGTGTTCTCTATAGTAATTAGATACTTTGTGCTTTCCTAGAGCTTCTGCAAAATTATAGTTTAGTGCCTATTGAGAATAGAAAAAATTACTATTCTTCTAAACAACGACAACGACGACGACGACGTCGACAACAAAAAATCAAATCGGAGAACTTCAAACTTCTATTTTACCTAACATTTTGAAAAAAGGGAACTTGTTACAAAAGCCGCCAAACTATCTAATAAGCAGTTAATCATGTGAGTTATGTTAACTTATTGGTTATCTTTTAAGTTACTATGCTGCTACCAGAAGAGAGCGACATCCCAACTACCGCTCTGAGGAATAGTTTCTTGAAACTCTACGCTCGGCCTGTATGTTTGACCAGATTAAAAATAGCTTTGAGTGAACTAACATTCAGGTGAAAATTACCTTTTCACTACTATTAATTTGTTTGATAAGAAGTCAATACCTTTTAAATTATAATTATTATATTTTTATTATTTGTTTTATTAAAATTTTTTACAATACCACATAAAAAAGTGAAAAATAAATTACAACTATTAGTTTTTTTATTTTTTTCCTATTTCTTTACATTTCGCAATTGATTTCTTACCACCCAAACAATGAATTGTGGCAAAGATAGAGTTTTTGATAAATATAATTACGACAAACTTAACAGCGAAAGTACATATTTACGGTCAAAAATAACTTCAGGACCACTTTTGGTGAAACAAATATATCCACCTAACACCTCAGAGAGTAGGTAGGGTTTTTTTTATTTTTTTTTATTTTTTAAGGAGAAGTACATAAAAGTCTACATGTTGATGCTTTAAATGTGGGTCTAATAACCTCCTTTTTCCTTCACTATTTGGTCTATGTGGCCCATGTATCTTTCTCATTGCACATGACCTCCACTTGATATTATATGCAACTGGGGACCAGTCACATTGAATTATTTATGTCTCCTCATATTTTCATGTTCTTAATTTAAACAAAGATCAGAAGCTTTAACCTACTTGTATAAGTAGTTGAGCTTATCATCTTGGTCCCAAAATATATATCTCTTGGGATTTTTGGGTTTGTTTTTCAAGTGTTGTCACATATTTCAAAATTTTGCTCTTATATATTGATCGCGCTATTGTTTTTTAAACATTCGGAGGCTGAGTCATTCTATTTGCAAACGCGAGCGCGTAGTATCGAACCGTCGATTTCTTGATCGGCGATCTGAGTGCCAATCAACCACGTAAGGCAGGTGATGGTTGTTCCAAATTTGTACTATATAAATTTGTGAATACATTAACAATTAATCCACAAAAATAACATTTTAGGTAAGGTAGAAACGTGCAGAACTTATTTGAGCTATGGACGATTTTGAATCGACTACCTAATTTTTCAATTTGTTTGATTTGAGTCGGACAATAGTACATTGACTTCAAAATTTAAGCTAATTGTTATTAACTTCAATAAATTTATAATTGCGAGAATTGCATAAAGTATACTAACTAATACTGTAAAGATAAATAACTCATTCAAAATCGAAAGTCAACATGTCATTAACTTACTCAAAATCAAACAAATTAAAACATTAAAATTTAAAATATTTAGCAGCCAACTCAAATAAGCTATAGTTTAAGTAAGCTCTGTGTATTTTTACATATACGTGAATATGTGATGGTAAACACTTCTTTTATCTTTTTGTGATAAGGCCTAAAAGAGGGGCTTGTGTAGCTCAACCAACTTATATAAGTTGATGTGCTTATCAACTTGATTCCAAAATATCTAGAGATTTTTTTGGGTTTATTTATTTATTTATATGAAATGGCGAAAAAAGGGGGGATTTGGTTCAGTTGTTCGTTACAGGAGCTTTGCTTTTTGGATATGATATGATGCATGATAAGATCACATAAGATTCCTTGTTGGTCACCTCGTGATGCGCACGTGACCCAACACTATTGTCCTCTCGCTGCCACGTGCCACACTATAATACGACAAAAATAGGAGGCCCAAATAACTAGGCAATCATTTTATACCGGTGCAATTTTACCGGATTAGCACAGTTTTTTTTTTTGAGTTAATTACAATATAACTCGCAATTTTATCTAGTTTGTTATTTTTTTATTTTTATAAGATGACAACGTAAAGAACATTTCTGAACTATAAACTATTTAAAATTTTAATTTTATTAGTCAATCTTTCAATTTATTTGATTTGAGCCAATCAACGATACTTTAATTTAAAATTTTAAGCTAATAATTTACTTTAATAAATTTATAAATGTGAGAATTGCATGAAATACACTAATTAAATCTGTCAAGATACACGACGTACAAATTTTGAAGTCAAAATACTGTTGATTGACTCAAATCAAGCAAATTGAACGATTGAGTAGTAAAATTAAAATTTTAAAAGGTTGGATAGCCGACTCAAAATAGTTCATAGTTTATGTAAATTATGTACGCTTTTACCTTTTTGTAATTATATTTCTAATGTTTATTTTATATTTAAGTTAGATTTGTTAAAAAGTCTATTAGTTCAGGCGAAAACTGTAATATTAGAATTGAAGCATATATGCTATGTTAGCATCATACCTTGGTTTATGATAATTATTTTCTAATTTGACCTAAGGAACTTTATTGAAACATTAATAAATTAGGCACGCCATTGTGGACCGCGTGACTATTTGCTCTTAGTCGCATCTCTTCTGAAATCTCTGATAAGCAAATTTTATTTTTTTGTAAATTTAATTTTTGAGGACGATTAATACCAGTGATGAGAAGCAGGATAGATTAATTGTTTTTTGGTTCAAGTTTAAGCCATGATTAGTGGGTAATTCTCCCTTGTTGGGATCATGATTCTTTTTTTAAAAAATTTCCCTTCTAGTTGAGGGATACTTATCAACTGAGCTACTCAATGGTGATTGGTGTTGTGATATTCATTTGCATAAAAAAGACTAAAGATTTATAATTAAAATTGATCTCAATTGGACCCCACAATAGCTAAAGTCTCAATAAAAAAAATAAAAAACAGCTACCTTAATTATTTTCTTCATTCATAGGTTTGTCAAATGATGGGAGATGAGTTAACTAAAACAAAGAAAATGATGGGTCATTCACTAACATTTGCTCAAATTTTCGCATTAGGTGAACTTAAGCGAATTAGCGAATTTAGGAAATTGATAAATCTCTTTCATCGGTTGCATTGTTACTTTCCCTTAAGCTTAATCAAGTAGGACACCACTGATGCAAACACGGTGTCAATTAGGGCATGTTTGGTTGGAAGGATTTGAGGCTTAAAATAAAAATCAGAATGAGCTATTTTCCATTGTTGATGTTTGGTTTGAGGGATTAGCATTTCGATTCCCATTCCGGAGTGATACCAATGCCTCCAAAATAACTCCCAACATGGAGGTGGAAGTCAATTTTGATTCACGGAGGAATGGAGAAAAGAACTCATTTTTTTTTCAATAATAATTATTGAAATCCAAATATACATATAAATATAATTTTAGATTAAATTATAATAATAAATTATGAATCCCACTTTAAATTTAAATTTTTGATTACGAATTTAGTTAGTAGATTAAATTTTTTCTTAACCAAATAATAATAATAAATTGAATTCGATTCCAAATCCTATTATGAACTAGGGGTGGCAATTCAGCTCGCCGTTCGCGAGCCAGCTCGTGTTCGGCTCGAAATGAGCTCGTGTTCGGCTCGCTCGTTTAGTAAACGAGCCGAACACGAGCTGAATTTTTCAGCTCGTTTAATAAACGAGCCGAACACGAGCTAGGGTCAGCTCGCTCGCGTTCGGCTCGATAACAGCTCGATTATATTTCTTTTATATTAATACAATTTATATATATATTATATTTATATATATAAATATATAATTATATTTGTATATAAATATATAATATAGATTTTTATTTTTAAATTTTTAGTCCAACTTAAAAATAAAGCCCAACTTATTTATAAAAGAGATGTATTTATATTTAGAATTTCAACCGGATCAAAATCTAACGGATAATATCAATTTTTAATTTTTTATTTCTAACCCTAGTTCTCTTTTCCCACTTTTTTTTCCACTTCACAAAGGCACACAGCAGCCTCTTTCTCTTTCTCTCTCTCTCACAGTCTCTCTCTCTCACACACACAGCCTCTCTCTCTTTCTCTCTCTCTCACACACACAGCCTCTCTCTCTTTCTCTCTCTCTCACACAGCCTCTCTCTCTCTCTCTCACAGCCTCTCTCTCTCTTTCTCTTTCTCTCTCTCTCTCACATTGCCACACCTCAGACAGACTTCACACATCTCGCACACCCCCGCCATAGTTAGTTAATTCGGATACAGCAACAAATAAAATACAAATAAAATTCGTATTTTAATTTTTAAATTCGTTGAAAAATACGGTTTAAAAATTGGATTTGTCGATAATTCGTATACGAGATTTATACGAAAACTTTACGTTTATAATTTAAAAATTCGGAATAAAAATTCGGCTAAATTAAAAATTTTCTTTAGATTTATGCTATTATTATAAATAATTATAATTTTTAGAAATATAAAAATAATATATATATATATATATATATATATATATATATATATATATATATATATATATATATATATATATATATATATATATATATATATATATATATATATATATATATATATATATATATATATATATATATACAAAAACACAAAGGGGAGAGAGTGAGAGGTCCACCGTGGACTTCTCACTCCACGGTCCACGAGGCTGCACTCAGCCTCGTGGACCGCGTTATTTCCCAACGCGGTGAGCCGTGATTTTCTCCTTCTTCCTCGGTTCCTCCACCCTCCTATTTTCTTCTTTGCTAACGTTCCGTCTCCATGTTTTCTTCAAAATTAAACGGGCAAGCTTGCTTGATTGCTCACGAGAAGATGCACGGCTCTGCGGAGCGGTGGTCGCCAACGTCGGTTCGAAAAATTTAACTTTTTCGTATCCACCCGGATGAAATTTCTTGAGAAATTTTATCTTTCCATCATCACTCAATCCGAATTTTTCGGAATATAATTCGGCGAAACCGATTTATTCGCGAATACTCTAATCAAGAGAAAAAAACGCGTTTTTTTTTTAGTTTTTTAGAAAAAATTCGGAAATTGAGCGTTTTATACGATTTTTCAATTGTTCGAAAATAATTCGCATCGCCGGCAGGCGGCAGGCCGGCAGCGCACTCTTCGCCGTTCGCACACCGCGATGGAACTCCTGCAGCTGCGCGTACATTCTTCGCCGTTCGAGCTCGAGCCGAACACGAGCTAGCTCGAATAAATTGCGAGCCGATCACGAGCCGGACATTTCGAGCTCGTCACGAGCTCGAGCCGAACACGAGCCGACCTTGAAGACTGTCGAGCCGAGCTCGAGCTGGCTCCAGCTCGCTCGTGTTCGGCTCGTTGACAGCCCTATTATGAACCAAACAAATTAAGAGATTCATCATTTCGGTTTCCATTCCGATCCATTCCAATTCCTATTCTGATTTCAATTTTCATTTTGAACCAAACATGCCCTTAGAGTCTTTTGCACCAATCTACAAGAACTTTTTGAAGTCCTATGATCTTATATATAGAATTAAGCTACTATAGTCTCTTTTTTGATCTTCGGATGTTCAAATCAATGATCCACACCGTTAAATATGATCTAGGGTATATACAGTTTTTAGGAATAAAATTTTAATTTTTTTCAATATCCTTTACCTAGTAAGTAAATTATGTAAAAATGAACGGTTGAAATTGAACAATCTTTAAAATTTGAGAATATAACTTTTAAATTCAAGATCAAGAATGTTGATCTTGATCTAGATAGTTTAAAGTATTTTCTATCAAAATTTGAATAATTTAGATTCTTCTACACCGTTAAACTACAAACTCGCCATACTAGCCATTGAAAATTGACAATTTTAAAATAATTTGATCATAAAGTAAACTACGTCGAAAAAATATAAAATTTTATTTCTAAAAACTTTAAATACCCTAGATCAGTTTTAACGGTTTGGATCGTTGATTTAAACACTCTAAGATTGAAAATGAAACTATAGTATTGAAGTCCTGGTACTATAGATATTATAGTAGCCCAGCTCCTTATATATATATTTTACACACTTCCATTATTTATTCTCCCCAGATTTATATCCAATCAATACCTCAACAAACAAAGTGTAATGTGTCATATGTGCAGGATTTTATTACAACTGTTGTTGTGGGGACTTTGTATCACACCTGTGCAAAGCTACAAGAGTGCAATAGTAGTGAAGTGATCTATAGGTGACCCCACATTATAGTACAAATGGAGCCCTATGTGTGGTAGTTGGAGTTATTGCTCTCAAGGGCACTATGTGGGACTTTTTGTGAACTCATCATCTCCACACAAATGGGTACCTTATCTTTGAAGAATAGAAGAAGCTACTGATATTAGGTATAATAGTAGTAACACATGGTGATTTAGTATGGGCCTGAGTAAAGAAGAACTACTTATCAAGTTAAAAAAGAAAAAAGAAAAAAAGTAGGCCCTATATAGTTGTACCTGTGGGGCCATCCCACCTCCTTTTTTTTTGTTTTTTTTGTTTTTTTTTCCCCATTTCTATCATCTCTCTCTAAGTATGTGAATAAGACTTTTTCTCTTTGAATAACAGTTGCAGGGTTCCTTGTACAAGTGGTTTGTGACAATTGCAGAGTTCCTAAGGACTCTCTATGATTCAATTGGTGGGACCAAGGGAGTTAGGTAACAAAGGAGTAGTTAAGGTACAAGAGCACCATTAGTGGTCTAAATATCTTCCTAATGTGGATATTTTATTTCTTTTTTATTCTTCTTTTCTTGTAATATAGACTGTTGAAGATAAATGTTAAAAACACTATTCTTTAGTAGCTTAAGCTATTAAAGAATAACGATTGTTTCATATAATTTAACATGGTATCAAAGCAGAACTATCAAAAAAATTTGAGGCCAGATGTGAGGGGGAGTGCTGAAGTGTTGAATATAAATGTTAAAAACACTGTTCTCTGACAGCTTAAGCTATTAGATAATAACGATTGTTTTATATAATTTAACATAGTCCACAAGCTCTTTCATCTCAGGAAACTTCGTACCCTATGATCGTTCAATCTGGATTTGATTTCAGGACCTATTATATTAAACTGAGTTCTTTATCCAACTACACTCAGATTAATTATTGTGAAAGTACTTGATTTACCCTCTATTATCTTTAACTAACACAAAAGAAAAGGCCAAAAAATTAAAGGCAATTTTATTTTGGACCATATATAGTTGGAAGACCCCAACAAAATTGGTAATAAAGAACAATTAAGAAAAGGCTATGCCAAGATCACTTTGGAGCACCTTTATTTTCTTTTTTAAGTACTACTTTAGTGTTTTAATGATGACACTTATAAATAATGTCCCCTCCAGCACCTACCAAATTAAACAATAGCAACAAAAAAAAAAAAAAATCCTATCATATTCATTATTATAACTTAGTGCTAAACAAATGGAAGTTGTGGAGAAATGTGATTAAAATGCCATCAATTAGGAAGATTCTAGTCAATGATTTGTAAAGGCCAATCACAAATTTGACTCCTTTATGGAGTTCTTAAGGGGCAAGTTTGGCTCTTGATTTTTCTTTTTTTTTATTCTTTTGCTCTTAATTTATGTTGATCTCATGTCCATTTCTACTTACCTACCGCATTGAGTATTCGCTTTTTTTGAAGTTAGATTCCACCACACCACCTAACAAAATAACACATGAAGAATTAACAACCCCTAATTAAAGTGTTCTTGCTTTCACACTCTGATCGAATTGGGTATCTGTGCGATATCCCAATAGTGTTGATAACTTAAAAATTTTGAGCCAGTGATTTAAACTTAACAAATTGCTAATACTGGTGAACTGAATTGGCCACTGCGTATAAGTACTAATATTGTCACAGTTGGACCTGCCAACATGTAGGAATAGTTGATTTGTGCATCCATGATGTTGATTTTGAGCTGAAAGGGAGGGGACGATACCGAGTGCGAGTGCGTTTGTCAATATCTTTCTGATTTTTTATTTGCGAGTAATGATAGCAATTCACAGGAAAGGCATAGATGATGTTGAGGAGATGATAAACCCCAACCTACACGACACACTTTTAAACAAATTAGCTTTGTCTTTCTTCGGAATAAAAAGCGCATCGTAGTTGCGTGTTGCCTTAGTTCATTAAGTTCCTATTATAGCCTATGTATCAAGATCAGATTTTCAAAAGTAACAAACAAAATAGGAAAACATAGTAAACTATGGTATTGCGAAAGCGTACCAATCAATTCTCACTTTTCCTATAATTGAATCAAGCTAAAATGACTTTATAATTTATCTTTGGATTAGCTCACTTTAACTTTATTAAGATAAAACCATGTGTTGTACCCTCAAATCCTAGTGCAATGAAGGGGTCCTTGTCACATACATCACATATACATAATCAACATGAAACCGCAAAAGCAATGTGAAACCACTTGATGGCGATCTAAAACCTACTTTTCTTGAGATGAGAAAGAGGCAACTGACATTTTTTGAAGTCGACAGGTCGAATTTCCGCTCTAATTTCATGGAGAAATCATTACGAATTCATTCATATTATTGCTTTATTAAGATCTATTATTAATTTAGGGAATCAAACATATTCTGGTACATTAATCCCGATATCAGGTTTCGGTATTAGTCGGTGGTTTCGAGCAAGAGTTTCCTAAAACTCGAATAATATCCCACAGCCTCCTCATGAAAAGGAGAGGACTAAATTCGAACAAGTGCCGATGCCGTATTACCATCAAATTGATTTGATAGGAAACGACTCATAAATGGTGTTAACATCGTAAAAAAGATAGAATCTCTCGTGTCATATTTAATCAACAACTCTCACAATCCAAGCCAGAATCTAACCCCACCAAAGCTATGGCTCGGGCTTATCCGAACCGCAGCCTCGGAGCCGGCCCTTCCAACTAGCCAAAAG
The DNA here is from genome assembly GCA_016920855.1 of Puya raimondii. Taxonomy (NCBI): domain Eukaryota; kingdom Viridiplantae; phylum Streptophyta; class Magnoliopsida; order Poales; family Bromeliaceae; genus Puya; species Puya raimondii. The sequence goes on along the minus strand of JABWPP010000049.1, from coordinate 35,934,805 downwards.
ACCAGGTTAAGCACAAAACAACAGGTAGTGTTACAACTAAGAAAACAAGCAATAACACCCCATCTTTGCAACCACATCACCAGTTCCTCATATAAAATTCAACAACACATGCAACCAAGTTATTATTATTATTATTATTATTATTATTGGGTCATATAACAATAACAAAGCCAAATTGAAGATATAGCTTTCTTTTTATAAGGCTAGATTCTCAAAGTGCTTATTAAATAAGCGCTTCGCATCGTCGACTTTCCTCATCTTGAATAAATTGCTTGTTTAATCGGGCGCGACAAAACGTTTAGGTCACGAAAAGCTTGCATCAGTGAGCTAAATTCAACGCTTTTAGCATGCAATATTAGAAAATTATAGGTGAGAGAGATTAGTTTTATTTGATTTCAAGTCAAAAGCTTGCATAAACACAAAGAGGATGAGAGAGACGGCTTCGGTTCTTCGCACTTTTTTTTATCTTTTTTTTTTTTTTCCTAAAGGAACGAAATATCACAGCTATATCCGATGTGCTGTACGAAACGACACGATTCGATAACAGGAAATTATTCGACATAGATGATAAGGTTGAATACATGACCAGTCTCTATTGAGCAGTGTTTATTTTCTTGTTGATTGATTGAAACAATGGTGGGCGACTCCTTTTGGATCAGATGATTGCGAAAGTTTTTTATGAACAAGAATAATTGTAAGCTTGTCATATAATAACATGTCGAACTGATGAAACTATTGAAAAGATATTGTAATAATTTGTTGAAGATGGTTTTGAAAATATCGTGCATGATCATTAATGCGGCGTAGTGTTGATTTCAATTTACGTTTCTTAATTTATCGATTGAAAATTATGAGAATTATGAAAATATAAAAACAAACTTTATGGCATGTCCCTCCAAAAAATATCTTAATGCAAAGATGCAAAGTGTAAGAAGCAAATTAAGACACAAATTTCAAGATAAATAAAAGAAGCAAAGACTCAAGTCCCAACAATAATGTGTAAATAAATCATAAATTAGGTCACTTAATCAATGACAAGAAATTAATTAAAAGCTCAAGATAATAAATAAAATAGTAAACTATGCATTGCTTTGAGGTAAGCTCATGGATCATCATCATACTTTTGACTTAACATATAATGTTGCCTTTGATTGATGAAGAAGCTTAAATGCTACTTAATTTGCTTTTTTTTAAAGTATTTCAATTACTTTATTCATTACTAACATACCAAGAAACAATTTAAAATAATAATAATAATAATAATAATAATAATAATTTACTTTTTGTTTAGTTTATCTATTTTTTGTGATCTAGCTAGAAGTGCTAGTCATTTGAGCCTCAAGTGAGCCCACCTGGGCCATGTGTGTTGGATTAGATGCCAAATAAGAAGCAAAAGAGACATAGATATTTGTTTAAGTACATGCCAAAACCGCGACGAAGCAATAGACACTTGTTTGATTTTTTTTTCTTTTCTTATGAATGATTCTAAATGAAATTAAAGCAAAATTAAAGCCAAAACAACTTATGAAATGTAGAAAGTTAGCAAAAAGCAACCAAATCTATGAGAAATTTGCAAGAGATTAATGCACAAATTCAATTGCATCAAATATCCAGAAAAAAATCGAATAACTTCATATAAAGATACATCGACACACCAGATATATGAGAAGTCGGGGACTTAAATTCTGTTTTTTTAGAAACATGACACGTGTTCAGAGAATTAAACCCTTGACCTTATGAATAGCATTCCGGACAATAAATATATGTTATATGCGTACAAATTGTTATAACTAGGTAAATATTGAAACAATAAAACAACACACCAACGAAAAAATCCTAATTAAGTAGTAGAGTAATTTAATTCAGTGAGATGAAACTGATCATAGTTTTTTTTTGTTTTTTTGTTTTTTGGAGAAAGATCATAGCTTTTAGCATCATAACTTTTTAGAACTTGCATTAGCCCATGGTTTATATGGGCACTCTTTAGGCGCCCACGGAGAGTTCAAAGTTCTACAGTGAAAAAATCCATAGTTTTTATTATTTATTATTTATTATTTATTATTATCATTTTTCCTTCTAGGAATTGGAGAATCTAAGTAATTGGCCATTCCCCTCTTTGGAGAGCTCACCAACTCCAATCCATCACGAAAGGTCACAACTTTTTTCTTTAATTTTTATTGTATAATAAAAACCAATTCAACGTGCCCCTCTCTCTCTAAACCTTGTGACATTACTAATTTAGGATTGTTTGATAATATATAGTTGTAATTATACGTAGATTCAAATACAAAATTTAGTTTGATAATTTGATCCACAATATAGAAAGTTATAAAATTTATAAATATAGTTTTTAACCGTATACAATCAGATAAATCATTTATACATATAATATCTTTTGCTATATCTCGCTAAAATAAAATGCGTATAGATATGACTGATATAAAAAACATTAACAATTTCATCGAATCAAACGCCCCAAGCACTCTTGTTGGCCCACTGAGTACTAACTTAATCCTACTACTAAACAACAATAAAAGTGACTACGAGTCCGGCTACTATACTCTTATGAGTATTATAGTCCGCTTTGTTCTCATAAATTTTTTTTTGAGAGAAAGTTCTTATAAATTTTTTACCGTTAGATCTACACCTTTGACAATTTTCACCAGTTAGATCATACTATTCAACCAACCATCCATTTAACCCTAGAGGATAATTACCATCCTAATTAGGGATCACTATCATTCTAACCGCACATTTTTTCATCCAACGGTCGAAAATTTATGAGTACAAAGGAATATATACTCATAAGAGTATAGTAGCCATACTCAAGTGACTACAGAGTAGAAAAGAGAACAAGGAGGCCCACAAAAAAAAACAAAAACAAAAACAAAAACAAAAAAACAAAAAAACAAAAACAAAAACACAAATCCCTATATTACTTTGCATTGTTAATATAAGAAGCGTAAGCATAGCTGCATAGGGCGCATTTGTAGGGTCAAAATAAAATAAAATAAAAAGTGATCGTACTTAATAAGGTGTAACTTATGGAAAATGACTTTATCAAGTCATATCAACTAAAAATATTTGACCATGTGCTTGTGTATTGTGGCATCTTACTAGCCTAGCAAATTAGAGACTCAAATGATCACTTTATTTGTATTATAATTTTAAATCTTTTTCACTATTTATATTATTTGTAGCAGTATAATAATAATAATAATAATCAACACTAAAGTAGTGATAAACAATCAAGATCTAGAAGCACAAAATAGGCCATTTGACTAGAAGGATGGAAATGAATGCAGTCGCTATCGCAAAACACGAACTATTGATTCCACCGAAAAAGTCGAAGTTCAGATTGAAATAGATTTTTGGGTAAATTAGAGTTTAAGTAAAATTTACTTCTCTTCTGCTATACTTTTTATAACTGTAGAACTAAAATTCTTTCAATTCTGCTGTTTATTTGATAAAAAAGTGAATGATATAAAAGCTAAAGTTCTCTATCGTTAACAATTTATTATATTTTTCTTATTCCTTTTCTTCGTAATTGACTTCGGTTCGGAATGAGCTGAAGACGTATACGGTATTTTGGAGATTTGAGTTTCAACCTAAGATAAAATTATGGTAAATCAAACAACAAAATTAAAGTAGAAACTCCTATTTAAATTGTAAATAGCTTTTTCCCTGGCGAGTAAAAAAATTATTAACGAAAACGTTTGTATGAATTTTTTTTTTTTTTTTTAAAATCCGCCGCAGACCAGCCCGAGGCTCTGGCCCGTAATTCTTAAACAAAATTAAGCCAAGCCCAAACTCAGGCTCAAAGCCTATTACACAATCGGCTTTGTTTAGTCCATTTTTAAAGTAAGTTTTATAAAAATATAAAAATATAAATATCTAATATATATAAAAATATTATGCAAAAAAAATATTGTTAATTAAATAGTATAAAATAGTGTAAAAATGGTAGTGCATTATGCATTTGTGTAGACATTTCTGTGTTTGTTTTTTCTGGGCTTGGGCCCAAATATAGTTTGATTATTCTGAGCCTCAATTTCGGAACCCGGCCCAAACAGGCTCGGTCAATGGGCCTCTTTACATAATATTATTGCGTAAATTATAACTGGGCCAAGAAAAGCCCAATATCATTAACGGGCCCGAAACTGGACCCGATATTATTATCGGGTTCGATGTGGTTTATCGGGTCCAATCACACCACTACCGTATCCCAATCCCCATCTCGCTCATTAGTAGAAGCTCCGCGCGGCTTCTTCTTCGTCTCCGCCGCGCTCGCTCCACGATAAACCCTAGAAACCTCTCTCTCACGCACTCTCTCTCTCTCTCTCTCTCTCTCTCTCCCTCTCGTCGTCTCCACCGAGTCTCCGAAGCTCGGCCATGTCGTCGACGCTCCTCGAGGTGACGCGCGCGGCGCACGAGGACGTGGAGCGCCTGGAGCGGCTCATCGTGCAGGAGCTCCAGGGGGAGCCCGCCAACAACCGCGAGCGCCTCTTCCAGAACCAGCGCGTCCGCCACATGATCGATCTCATCATCTCCACCACCGATAAGCTCGTGAGTCCCTCGAATCCGCGACGCCTCTGTTGTTATCTGTCTCGTTTTCATTTTTTTGGGGGGGCGAAAATTAGGGTTTTTTTTTTTGTTGACGTGAAATGGAATTGGTTAAGGTGGAGATATACGAGGACAAGGATAACGCGAGGAGGGACGAGATCGCGGCGTTGGGAGGGCAGGGGCCGAGTGGCCCGTCCAATTTGTTTGGCGCTTTCTATGATCGCTTAAAGGAGGTGAGATTCGTTAAATCCTAAAGTTTGCAGTAGCTGATTGAGTGTTAAAAGCTTCAGGAAATCCATTTTTGCTTCTCGTTCTGCTTAATTTAGATACTTAGCTGATGAGTTAGAAAAACTAGGTGTAAGGAGCTTTATTTAAACCCTATATTTACTTGTAACTGTTCCAGCACACAATTTTGTTACTAATTTTTTTCGTAAAAAAAAGTGATTTACCATTTGGGTAAAAGGAACAATGAAAAGCTGTTTCCTTTCTTTCTTTTTTGCTCCGACTTTAAAATGTTCTTTTTTCCACTCCAAATTGGCAAATTTGCACTGTTTTGGTAGTGCCGGTTTCATGAGTGGAACCTCTGCGTGCCCTAGAAAGCGAGTGTCTTTACCTTTCCTACCTATTCATGAGCCTCCGTTGCTTTTAAACTTTTACTCGAACTGTTGGCCTTATGCCTTCTTTTGAACAGATTCGCGACTACCACAGGAGACATCCTGCTGCTCGTGTTGTTGATGCAACTGAAGACTATGAGGAGTTGCTGAAGGAGGAGCCGCACATTGAATTCAGTGGCGAGGTAGTCACTTATATACATTGTTCTGGCTGTTTCAACTTGAATGTCATTGTTATTCTGTTAATTGATGCATGAGGTTTCTAATGTTCTTGCATCTGTTGTTAAGTGTGAACTTTTGTTCTGCAACTAGGTTTTTCACCTCCCATATTAGAGTTCCTATTTGGACCTGTGAAATATGTCTAATTAGCTCCTCACAGTTAAGTAGTTATCATCGTTTAAGTGATACAAACTACGTGGCTATTCAAGCTAGCTGACGTCCCTGGGTTCATATTTTACTTGGTATTCGAACATGTGGAGATTTGAAAAAAATTAATGGTTTATTTTGAGGGTTAGACATGAGCTCTTCCTGTTGCAGTGTTATCGGGTGTCAAGTAATTGTTTATTATATACTTATAGTCAATCTTTTGGTTCTTGTTTGACCGTGGTCTGTCGATGCTTCTCATTGGTTCGCTTAGGGTTCTTTGGGTGGAAAACACCACCAGGATGATAGATGGAATGCCATATGGTCATAAAATGGATGTGTAACTCAGATAGGATTACAAGGCAGAACTACAAGTAAAGAGGAAATGTAAAATGGATAAAATTGATGAAAATCAAATTTCTCATTGTTTTACTGATGTACTTAATGTTATGATATTAACATGATGGCTCCAAGTGTTTGTCTAGAGGAGGCCTTCAATGCCTACTATGCAGCACAGCAATTTAGTGCTACTCAGCAGAAGATGCTTTGCTAGCGCTTGCCTCAAGTTGTGAAGGTGTTGTCCAACGAGGTATAGGTTGAGTGAATTCAGATATTTAGAGAACTTGATTCCTGTTGGACTGGCTTTGTTACCACTTCTCTACTTACAAAAGTAGCAATGAAACATTCAACAAACAGAAAGTCTATAGATTTTACCGGGACAGGAAACTGTGTTATGCTTTTTGCCTAGAAAGAAGCTCCAATTTGAAGCTTTTTTCTTTTGCAGCAGCTGAAAGCTACTGTGGGTAATATTAGTCGGAAAACAGTTAAGCTTGTTCAACAAGCTATACTAAAAAAGCACTCGCAAGGGATTCTCAGCCTGGCCAATTGGGACCTTGTTGTAGGTTCCACACATCATCTTCCACAGTTTTTATGCCTTCAAAATTGAGAGAGAAATAGAAGGCAAATCTTATATGAGGTCAATAAAATGTCATATTTATCTGTCCCCCTTTTGCCCCCATCCACGAGTCTTTGTCCTCCACATTAAATTTTTAACATGTAGCTGGCAGCAGTGGAAGGGTTGATTACACCTATGATTTGTCCTTTCCATACTGTTGAGTCTCTTTTGGAATGTTTGAGCTGATTGTTACATTTTATATACGACACTAAAAATTGACTGAGTGGTACCTCTTGTGATATATGTATTTTAATTTCTGCAGGATCTGCGTGTAGGACTACGGTGGCATGCATGGTAAGATTTAGGGGATGTAGCCTTCTAATAGAAACAGTAATTAATTTTCCTCTAATGCCTTTTGTATATAAATGGTGGTTCGGTCACCCTAGAAATTCAAAGAAAGGTTTTCAACTTTTTGTACAATAAGTCTTGCCCGATGCATGTTGTATGACTAGAACTTTGCAGTCTTACATGACGTTCGATGCAATAATTATATTGTTGATTTGCCAGTGTTTTATTCTTTATCTTCTCTTAGCAAAGTAACTCCTTTTGTGATTTTTGAATTGCAATAGGAAGCTTTTGGTCGGTTCCTTGACATGCATGAATTGTACAACGAGTTTATCAATTCAAAATTTGGAGCGCCGATGGAATACTCTGCTTATGTGGGTACATTTTCTCAGACCGACAAGACTCCTCTGAATCTGAAGCTGACCAGGTATGGGCCTTTGATTAATTTGAGGAGTTTTTACTGATACTTCTTAAAGTACTAACAAAGTCTAGGTTCTTTTGTGCAAGAAATTAGCATCACCATTAAAATTGTTTTACATGTTTTGCTAATTTCTTTTATAACCAGTGCACATATTATCTAGTGTATCTCTTCATTTTCTTTGATGGAATGTGAATTGGTGGTGTCTTCTGATTTGGCTTAAGAAAGAGTCAGATTTTCTGATGAGAAACTGGGCATGGTTGGGGAAGTTTTGGGCTGGAATGGGAATTGGATGATCAACCCTCATATCAACCATTTGGTTGGTGAGAGTTCCACTTCGATTTTCATTCCAAGGTGGTATGGGTTATTTAATCCCCTTATTTTGAATTGAGCTAAAAAGACAGAATGCTATGTCATTCCAAGGTGGGATAGAAACCTATTGCAAACCAGACTTGTTGGTTGAATAGGTCCTTGCCATTCCAATTCCAATTCTAACTGTAGACCTAAACACGCCCTACTTCAGGAGAAACAGCTATGTTATGTAACTTATGTTTAAATGGTTTATTTCTAGGTTAATCATGAATAGATTTAGATTGTTGAATATTAAAAACGAACCTGCTTATTCTTTGGGGAAGAACTGTTATGTTATGCTAACATGTCGATGTCATAACAAATAATGCATTGCATATTCTATCCCAGCAGAAAGTGCTTCTAATAGTATTCGTGCATTTGTAGGCAATACCGAGAATACTTGGAGCATGTTTTGGAGTATCTGATATCATTTTTAGAGCGTACAGAGCCATTGCAAGACCTTGGTAGAATATTTTCAAAGGTTTGTATAAGCCACGCCATTTTCTGTTGGTGAAAGTTGTTATGAACTTATGACACCATAGGACTCACCAAAGAGCAAGCATTACAGCCTGTGACTTTGTCCTTCCTGTTCATGACAGGAAGGAGTTATATGTGCGTCTACTAAATTATACACTTGTCAGCAATCAGCATCTACTCATATTATTTTTTTTCTTTTGCCATCATTCTTTTGTTATTCTTTATAATCAATAATTGATAAATAGAAAATTGTTAATTCATTTTTGAAAAGCATCTTTTCTGCTTGTTACCTGCACAATAAACTTTCCATATAATACTCCCTTGTTGAAAGGTCATTTGATTTTTGATAGTTGGAAACTGAGTTTGAAGAACACTGGACTGAAGGCAAGGTTCCTGGGTGGGAGAACGGAGGCACAGGTAAAGGGAACGCATCCCAGGAGTCGGTAGTAGATCTTGATTACTACAGTACTGTTGAAGAACTCATGGAACTGGGCCCTGAAAAATTGAAAGAGGTTGGAGGGTCTCCTTTTCCTGTTATTCTTTTTAAGACTTTCTTTAGTGGTAATTTGAAGATTCATATCGTCATGCTGATTGACAAATCAGTCAAAAAAGTTTAGTTTCTCGAATTGAAGTCACCCATTTCAACAATTCATTTTGTATTAATATATTCTTAGGCATTAGTGCATTGGAATGCATTAACTTGTGAGAGTAGTATTTGTAGTCAACGCATGTGGTAAAAATGTCTCAGTTGTCCTGTTTTTCATTGAATATACATTCTGTAATAGCTGCTTGATTAGTTTTCCTCATTGTCATTATCAATTTATTTGGGTTAATATTTCTTTTATTCAACTGGATATTTTGATAGGCCCTGGCTGCTTATGGATTAAAATCTGGTGGTACAGTTCGACAGCGTGCAGAGAGGCTGTTTTTACTGAAGGTAAATAACATACTTATTACTACTTTTTGTAAGTCACAAATAAAACAGGTCTTCTCATCAGAAGAATCTTCCTTTATCTTTTATCTATTGTTAAATGTTCAATTTTCAGTATATTGAGCATTGATTTTTATTTTATTTTATTTTATTTTTGTTGTTGTTGTTGTCGTTGTTGTCACATTAATGGGTACCATTTGAATTCCATTAGTATCTTTTGTTGATTCTTCTTTTCTTCTTTTTTCTACGTACAATCTCCTGACATAATATTTCCACTGTTACTGACTCTCAAATTGTTGCCATGTTTTTCATTGTATAATATTCCATAGCAATGTGATTAGCATCACGATTTTCCAGCTCCTTGGAGAGTCAATGACTCTTATAAATTAGGGAGGTGATTATTAACAAGCTATTGGAAAAGCAGCTCTGGTAATGCGCCATTCTTACATCCCGAGTGCTAAGAAAATTCAGGGTGTTTGGCTGATGTTTATGCATTGAAGAGGATCTTGCAGGGTTTTCCTAGTGATATTGATCCAATCTAAGTTAAGACCAGTGTAGGGTCTTATTTCGGTATTTGCATGTGAATTGATGGCTAAAATATGTACTTTGTGAATGCTATTTCTTGTTTAGAATTATATGCAACTGTACTGTATGCAACTGTATCTTTTCAAGGTTAAAGAATGGCCGTTAATTAGTTTGACCCTTTTTTATTTAAATTAAATTAACTATTAGCTATTGTGGTACATGCTGCAGTAATCGGGTTTACCATAAACAATAATATAAGTTATCTCATCATGGCCCTCTTTAATCTGTTCTTTTAATCATTAAATTGTTCTGCTGTACAGCACACTCCCTTGAAGCAACTGGACAGAAAACATTTCGCCAAAGGTTCATGGAGTTCTGTGCAAAATGGGACAGCGGAGCAGCACAGTTTGAAGAAGGAAATTGCATTGATGGAAGTTAAGATGCAACGTCTCTGTGAATTACTAAAAGAGGTTTGCTTCTTTTCTATTCAGTTTGTTTGCTGCCATTATTCTGTCTTATCTCATTTAAAACATATAGCATGTTCAGTTGCTTGGAGTTTTGTGATTGATTCCCTGCAATCTACTATCTGGAATCTATGACATCAGAGGACCAGTAACTACTTGACATGTTAATGCGAACAATTTATACTAGAAGGGGTTGTTACTGGAGGCGCTTGCCTACCAAAGTCGAGCCAGGAAGTGCTCACATCTAGGGGTTTTTTTTACGGAGTTTGGGTTGCCTATTGGCATTATCGAAAAAGAAACAGAGTATGCTTATATAATGCATCATCTCGTAACTCTTGTTTTTATCCTTGTTTTTCTGTAGGTGTTTGTACCATGTTAATGTTTATATGTTCTTTTTATCCAAAACCTATTATAGCTTGTAAATATTCATCTCTATGACCTAGATTTTCTGCCTAGTCCGGCGGATAGAATTAGTTGTAAAGCATGACAGAGGACATGCTCATGCAGAAACTCAACCACCGAGAAGATACCCTTATGTGCTTAGTTATATGAATATTAGCGTTATAACACTAAAAAACTAAGATATCTCTAATTGTCAATATCTTTTTTGCAGACTATTACTCAGACGAAGGAAAATGCTGAGAAAAAGCCAACCTTGACGTACGAAGAAATGGAAGCAGAGCGTGAAGAGGTAGTTTTCATTCAATTATTTATATATTTACTGTCTCCTGTGATAGTTATACCGCATTCATGTCTTATAATTTTTGACAAAATAGAGTGATATTAAAGCATTTACTCACTTGCAGTCAGAATAATATCAAATATATCATAAGACACGCAGTTGAAAACTGCACAACAGTTTGTGACTTTATTTAAGATAAAACACTAAATATTGTTGATTATCATTTCAATACTTTTAATGCTGCTTTCCTTTACTTTATTGCTTCTAGCAGTTGTTTTGATGCGCTCTTGATGTTTTAAACAGGAGGACGTACAAGCCGATACTGAAAGTGATGATGAAGAACAGCAGATTTATAACCCTCTGAAGCTACCTATGGGTTGGGATGGCAAGCCTATCCCCTATTGGCTTTACAAGCTTCATGGTCTTGGTCAGGTATGCAATATTCATAAATTCAAACTTTGGAGTGCACAGTTCATTAGTCAATTCAAATGCTGCCGAACTGCAGATCATGTTTCCTATTTCTGGTTATTGCTTTGTTGCAGTTCCAGGTTACTGTGCTTGGTATATGATATTTAGACTCTTCAGAGTTGCAGCTTGTCAGCCTATATGCACGATATACAATGTTTTTGTTAATTTTTTTTAATGATAATTACATATTTCTGGACGTATCAGTATGGTCCAACCCAGATCTGTACCTGCTTATTGTTATGTGCATAGATTATGTGGATGGATAATGAAGTGAGATCACTGTGTTAACTGTGCTTGTAGAACTTAATTAAGAATTAGGTGGTGCATTAGTGCTGTTATAAGTTATCTGAATATGTTGCACTTTGCTGATTTGGACTCTCTCCTTTTTTTTCCCAGGAATTTAAGTGTGAAATATGTGGAAATCATAGTTATTGGGGAAGAAGGGCGTATGAACGTCATTTCAAGGAGTGGCGGCACCAACATGGTATGCGTTGTCTCGGTATACCCAATACTAAGAACTTCAATGAAGTCACATCTATTCAGGTAGAGTTTCTCTCTCTTTCTCTCTCTCTCTCTAGTGTGTGCCCGCTCAAGCACTAAAAGTGGGTAGAGCTGTTAGATTTAACAAAATTACTGCCAGAAAACAAATTAAAGCCAAGGGGGTCATATTTAAAGAGAGATACAGTTTAGGTGTTAACTTAAGACAGAGTTGAGGGCTTATACACTTCATGCGTTTTCATCTAGAGGATACCATAAAGTGGCAATCATATAATAAGTGGAGCTCACATTTTTTATTCGTGTGACAGGAAGCAAAAGATCTATGGGAGAAAATACAGGAACGGCAAGGAGTTAATAAGTGGCGGCCTGATCTTGAAGAAGAGTATGAAGACAAGGAAGGGAATATTTACAATAAGAAAACATATACTGATTTGCAGCGACAAGGCCTGATCTAAAAGTGGTAAAATATCTTCCCTTGTTACATTTTTCCTTTTGGTTCTGTCATCTAATTTTTTTATCCTAAATCATCATCAACGTTTAATAGTCTGATTTTTCAGCGCAGAAGTTGTGTTGGAAACGGGAAAGGATATTCTCCTCCGCGCATGTTTCCCAAATCAATTCTTCATGTAGACTTGATCGCTTTATCACTTTTTCAGTTTCTGCATGCAGCCTGACTGGTACAAATCAGGAACTTGTACTCTTTAACCCAGAGAACCTGTATCAAAAACTTGTTTTAGCATTTTGAGTGTTGATGTTCACCGTCTACTTCTGTTTTTGTTCGTATATACTGTGGCGAGTAACTATTGATGATATCGATGACAATGTGCTTCAGCTTGTCTTGGTTTCGCTCGAAAGTTGTATTTTCTAGTCTCGGTTTAAGCCGAATATATGAGGGAGGCCTTTTGTAGGGTGCAATGTATGGTTGGTCCCTGTACTTCATTTTTTCTCATTTTAACCTCGTAACTAGTAAATTTATGCGTAATACTGCAATTCCATCTCTCTGGACTCTTTAAGAAAAAAAAAGAAGGAACTCTCTAGTGGTGGAGTCCTATATTTATCTTTTGCAGCCTGGGCCTGGCCGGGGCCTGTAAAAATTTACGTTCTCTCGGACCATACCTGGTTCAAGTTAAACTGGCTGGGTCGGAGCAGGTCTGGTCGAAGTGAAAAAGCACCAGAGTGACCAGAGTTGTCACAGGACTCCAAATACAAGATGTAGCCCAACTAGGGATGTCAAAGACGGGCCGGGCTGCAGCACGGCCACGGGGCGGGCTGCAGTACAGCATCTGTGCCGGCCTGACATTTCAAGCCGTACTGGGCTTCTTTTTTTGGGCCCAACGGCCCGGCCTGATAGGAGCCTAGGCGGCACGGCCGAGAAGAGGCCTGCGGCCCGGCCGGGCCCGGTACTTTTAGGCCGTGTCAGCCCGGCCCGGCCCGGCGCAAACTCGGCCCTCTGCGGGCTCACAAGCAGCGGCCCGGCCATCTGCGCACACCGGCCAGGCCCGCTGCGAGCTAACGGGTCCGACCGGCCCGCCCTGCAGCGGGCTCGCAGGCCCGGCCCGCCCTGCAGCGGACTTGAAGGCCCGGCCCGCCACGCAGCGAGCTGGCAGGCCAGGCCCGACTAACGGGCTCGCGGGTCCGGCCCAGCCCGCCACTGGCTAACGGGCCCGACCCTGTCCGATCCGGCCCACAGAGGTCCGGCCCACAGCGGCCCTCTGCAGGCTAACAAGCGCGGCCCGGCCATCTGCGAGCGCACCGGTCCGGCCCGCTGGGAGCTAACGGATCCGGCCCGGCCTGCTGCGGGCGCCCTGGCCCGGTCCTCTACGGGCTCACGGCCCGGCCCGGCCCTCTGCAGATGTACTGGCCCGGCCTAGCCCGTGCGGGAGCACGAACTCCGCGCTACTTGGCACGCTGTGGGCTCACGGGCCCGGCCCGGCCCTTTGCGGACGCTCGGGCCCCACCCGGCCCGACCCTCTGCTTGCGCGCGGGCCCGGCCCGGTCCGGCACGCTGCTCGCCGCGGGGCCAGCCCGGTCCGCTGCGGGCGAGGGCCCGGCAAGGCCCAGACCTTAGCGGTCCCGATGCTGTCGCACGGGCTCGGCCCGGCCCGCTTCTGGCGGGCGGGCCCGTCCTGGCCCACATAGGGCCTGTGGACCCCCCGGTCGGGCCCGCCACGAAACGGGCGCGCGGGAGCGCGGGTCCGGCTCGGCCCGTGGGCGCATGGGCCCGGCCCTTATCTGGGGAGTTGTCCCGCCCGGCCCGCTGCAGCGCACGGGCCCGGCCCGGTTTTAATCAAAATATAGATTTAAATAGAAATAAATTACTAATCATAGTTTTAAATTTTATATTTTTTAATATTAAAAATAAAATCTTTAAGGGCCAGCATGAAGCCCGGCCCGGCCCGTGCTTTTCGGGCCTGGGAGCTTGCTGGGCCGGAGGTTGGTACTCCGGTACGGCCCGGCCCCGATTTGAATCCGGGCCGGGCCGGCTTCTAGCCCATTTCTGCCCGGGAAATATGGGCCGTGCCGGGCCGGTACGGACCACATTACACCTCTATGCCCAACCCAATGTAACGGGCTGGGCCGGATTCCACCTGCAAGAAACCGGGTCTGACGGGCCAGCCTAGTTTTACTCAGGCTCAGGCGTAATATTACCTTTTTTCATATTATTGTCAGATTACAGAGAGAAATTTCAAGAAAGACGCATTATCTCAAGCCCAAAGTGAAGATTATGGATGGACCTCGTTACGAATCTATAAAATTTATACCCAAAGGATAGAAGTCCAAACAAACTAAAATTTTGAAATGGCACGACTACTATACAATTTACAGGAGCAAGAAGTAATAACCTTCTTGCAGAAAGATGAGAGAAGAGGGCAACAATGTAAAACTCTTAATGAAATTTTCTTAACAACAATTAGCTATTAGGACATGATCTGATGAAGAGTAAAGCAGATCCATCCGCCCCGCGAAGAACCATCATCCTCGCATCCACATAGGACCCACACACGAGCCTGGACACGTCGAACATCTCAGGTGGAATCTGTGTTCTAACCTCTTGGAGCACATTTTTCGCCGCATCGACACTTAATGAAGACGACTCGTAACTAAGCGATATATCTATACCGTCTGCGATGAGTTTTACGGCTGGTAGACTAGATGGAAGCTCCTTCAATTTTGCCACTTTCCACTTACTGCGTGGCAACTTACGAATAGAATGTTCTTGGAAACTCAGCTCTTTCGATTCACCATCTTCTTCTGTGAAATAAAGCCTCCCGGGAGTTATTGTGAGGGAAGATTTTACGTGGAGAGATCCCGGAGCTCCAGACTTGTCGTGGGGCCAGTTAGGCGTCGGCATGACCTTAAAACTGATGTCTGATGAGAGAGAAAAGATGGGGTGGTCCGAATGAGGACTTAGCACGAAATTTAAGTATGCGTTGCTGATGAGGACTCTCGGAGAAGGTTCACGGAGTGTTAGTCCTATGTGCCTTCCGGTGCTGTACAAAAGGCGCCATCGACCAGGCAGAAGGTCAAGCCAGCTCTGATTGCATCAAAACAAACAGAAAATAGTGAGGAAAGTACCTAATCAGGATACAGTTTTTACAAAAAGAAAATCTTAGGACATGAAAACACAGAGTTAATGACAATCGAGAACTATCACATTTCCTCGTGAGTAAACTCTCCTAAGTAGCCGAGATGGAAATTACGAAATAACAAATTCAGATATGCCCTATAAGTGCTTTTCAATCCAGAGGAGTAAAATAAATGTGTTTAGATTGATATGTTTACCTTTGGTCTTGGACGGGGGTTCAGCAACTCAATAAGTTCGATGAAGTAAGCAATTCTGTTACGCTGCACGGATGAGAACACCTCTTAGCATAAAAAGATGGACTGTAACAACTCCTATTTAATGCAAATTTGAAAAACTCATATATGCAAGGCTTGCATTTTTATTCTCTTTCTTTCTTTAGCCATGCCTCATGATTAAATAACAAGATTTTTCATGTTTGAGAGAAACAAAGTGCCTCACAGCTTTCAATTTGTATCTTAACACTTTTAGCAGGATTAAATTAAGCCAAAAGTTCATATACCTGATGCCGCCCATAGATATAATCTTCTGCCATACGGACCGCAGTAGAACCTAAACCCCACCTAATGACATCCATCGATGGATTTACACGCCATCTAGGTCCACATAGAAATGGGTGCCTTAATGCATCCAGACAACTGCAAGCAGAAACATGAGAATTAGGATGGCTAAGAAAAGAACAATGAAATGAGGAGTTAAAGTGGCACATACTTAGAATTTATTGAGCTACTGAACTAGGATATGAGCGGCGCCAAAGGAATGAGAAGTCATAAGCATAATATGCAGGTCAACTTTCACTCAAAAGATGAACAGCATTGCCCAGTTTTAAAATATTATCAGTGAAAACCAGTAATATAGTATGATTAAACTAGCAATAGTTATTTCAATTTTTTTCCTTGGTAATTTCAAGACAGTCATGAAAGATGTGCCACACTCCCACCTAATCCGCTCAGATGGCTTTGTTGCCAAAAGCAAAGACAAGAGATTCCAACCCGCACCCCAGTTCCTATCCAGCATCTGAAACGGGCACAAAAATAGTAATTTTCAGAAAAGGAAGAATATGTTGTTTTGGTTATGCAGTTTGTTAGTAGAAAAGTTGAGAAAAAGAATGGACCAAATGGACAATTACTTGCAAACCGGCATTCCCAGAAGGAGAATTTCGGCATAATATTGGAAGGAGGAACTCACGCAAGCATGATGGATCGTTTCCCTGAATGTTCAGATGCATCTTCACTCTCCCATAAAGCAGTTTAATAGGCATTGAATATCATACAACAAATTTAATTACAGCATTGGTATTAAATGCTTTGAAGCACAGTAGTAGTAAAACAGAATTGGAAAATTACCAATAATAAATAGCTTAATTCATCACCCATATGCGGGTAAAAAGACTTCAAATGGAAAAAAAAAAAGGGTTAACCTTAGTCAAAAAAGCCTTGAACTTAAGGAAGATTGAAGGATTCATGAGCTCCTTTAGGACCAATTTTGCCATGATGAAACCAACACATCTGTACAGAACATAGAATTTTCATTACAAAGAGGCAAAGCAAACTAATTTGGTACATTTCATTACTTTCATTCTAATGCATCTGGGCTTTCTAGCTGAGTTATCCTATGCAGGAAAAACCATTTTGATAAGAGAAATCCTAGATCATAAAAACACTCATGAAAACAATAACGATAATAAGAATAATGATTATGATGTGTAGCTTGTTCTCTATCTTACCTCATGTCAAATGCAATCATCATTTTTCTCCTGTCAATGTTACCATCTACTAGGTTGTCATTTGGTGTGTTTTCATAGAAATCCACAGCATTCCCAAGAATTCCAACCTAAGAAACAGAAAGACTAAACCAGAGTAAGTAAAACGATTTGAAGTCTGATAGAGTACGCGATGAGATTGTTCAATTAAGAAAGCTCCTTCTCTACGGAATGTATAGAAGTCATCAATTTTTCTATTTTGTACCCATTTTCTCTTGTCAATACAAGCCTCATGTGCACGAGTACACATTGCATGTATCAAAGTTCCTCTACATGCATGGCTGTAGTAGTTGCATACCTCAAACTTACCCTCACTTCATTTCCATTAAGTTAAAATCTTGACATACCTACGATCAATATTAAGAAGAGGTGGTCAATGGTAGACCATGATAACCCTTCTTTTTAACTCAATAGTATGACAATGTATAAAAGGTTAAGATCAATAGATGATGTAATCAACTAGCTTATGCAAAAAGAAATAAAAACACTTACTAGTAGATGCATCACTTTTTTGCCTGAGTGAGAACTTCAAAATTGTTCTCCCGCAAAAGAAGGAAACAGGTATTAAAAAAATGGACCTCAAACTACAATAGAAGTAATACAAGGCCAGCTATGTAATGCAGCTCATGTGAATTAGATCTCTTTCATTTAAATCAATTAAAAAAATAAGGTATGTATTAGAAGAGTCGCTTATTACATTCATAAGATAATCTTACGATATCCCAGTTAATACTAACGTAAGAAGTAATAACATCTCATAGTGAACATCGCTACAGGCACCATCCATATTTGACACAAAATTTGATTTGACACAAAAAAAAAAAAACAGTTTGTCATTTTAAAAGGACAGTCCATGCAGGTCAAGGGAAGAGTATCACAAACCCAGACATCTTTAAACTAATTGATAGACATTTAACTACCTTGACATGTTTGTCAATTGGGCTTATATGTACGTTCTCAAGCCTCAACTCCGTATGGGCCAGTCCATGGCTATGCAAGTAATTGACCTGCAAATCCAAAAGTGCTTCTTAGATACCAGTAAATTAGATTAAAAACAAAAAAACAAAAAAGGTGGGAGGTAACGTTCTAAAAGAAGTTTGACAACTGCTGTAACTTGTTCCAAGAAGATGCTTACACCAATCAAAAGATCTCTCATCAGAATCCTGGTGAGACGCAGCTGTCGGGTAACAGCAGGCCCTCCGATGGTGTCATCCCCCACCCTTCTAACATATTCTTCATCCAATGCCAGTGTTGCTTCTAATGTTGGTAGCCAATCAGAGAGCTGAAGCCAGTGCCTCAGCGAATAACTTCCATGATACTAAAGGTAGAAAAAAAGGAAAGATTCTCAGATAGTTCCAGTTACAACATTCTTTGTCTTACCAATGCAATTTTCACTCACCTCTTGGCAAACGAACATTTTCTATAAATCAATTTACATAATCTAGTTATGAATGCCTCAAGAAAGAACCAAAGCAATTGTAACCACTCACGCCGTGCACCAATGTAAACAGGCCTTCATTCCCAGATTCGCCATCGAACACATATCCATATACTTGCATGGAATACGAGTGGTACATGAGCTGACGCCGAGCAAGCTTCTTTAACACCTGAAATTAAACCAAACACAATAATTTGCGAGTAAAATTTTCCATAAGATCATCAACAAAAGCAAAATCAAGTATTGGTGAGTTGATTCCATCCAATGCACCTGCAAAGCACGCCGGCCTCTACGCTTAGCTTGGATGCTTGTGAGTTGCCGCAGAACCACCCTCGAATTGTACAATGGACTGCGGAATTAAGAAACCACGCCAAGTCAAAATTCTAACTCAATTTCAAACTCAAACAATCAACTACTAACGAGCTTGCTGGGTATGTCACTAGAACCCTAACTCACCTCTTGGGATCACAAACCGTCGCCTCAAAGATCACCTCGTCCGACTACACACGCATTCACAGATTCAAAACTACTTAATAAATCGGCATTTACATATAACATCGAAGTGGAAACTACTTCTCAAAGCCAAAATATTCGAACGCACCCTTCCTTGAAGCCCGACGCTGACGTGATCGGAGACGGCGAAATCCGAAGCCCTAAACCTGAGCACCGGCCCCTCCTCCTCCTCCTCCTCCTCCTCCGCCACCACCGCCGACGCCTCCTCCGCCGCCGCCGCCGCCGCCGCCGCGGCGGTGCGCTTCGGAGCCCCGCTCAAGGAGCACCTCGCCCTCGATCGCCCCCTCAGCGCCGGCGCGTGTATCGGGAACCGCGGCGACGAGGGTGTAGCGGGGGCCGCGATCCAGCGGGGTGTGGGGTGGAAGGCGATCCCGCAGAGGGCCATGGGAGGGGGTCGGGGGATCGGATTAGGGTTTGGTCGAAGAGGAGGAGGAGGAGGGAGGTGAGAGAGTAGGAGAGGGAGAGGTAGAGAGAGGGAACGCTCTTATATAGTGGGGAGAGAAGCGGGGAAGCGCGAGGGAGTTGCGTGTGGGAAAGGGGCGGAGGCGTTGCCTCCATGCGCTCGTCGCGCGTCCACCTCACTCGTTCCACAGTCCGGGGGAGGAAGGTAAAATTGCACCTGTGTCCCTCAACTTCTAACTAATCTTCACTACAATCCTTAAATTCTTAAATGGATACTTGAGATTCTTCGTTCGGTTCGGGGTTAAATAAGAATTGTCTATTCCAGGATAGGATTAAGTGCAGGAATAAGTCGGGGTTAGACGAATTTTGCGTTTGAATAAAAATTAGGTTATTTTCGGGAATAAGAAAAATAGCGTTTGATTCGTTAAGGTAGAATAAAAAGAATAATGTGTAGTTATAAATAAAAAATAATAATTTTGCCCTAATTATTATATTTGAATTTAAATTTTTTTATTTTATATTTAAAATTTAAATAGATAATTTTTATAAAATTTAAAAAATCAAGTATAAAATTTTAAATATAAAATATCAAATTTAAAATTTAAATAATTTAAAATAACAATTTAAAATTTAAAATTTAATATTTAAAATTTAAAATTTAAAAATATAAATATATATTTTAAGATTACAAATTATAAATTTTTGAAATTTCAAATATAAAATATAAATAATTAAAAATAACAATTTAAAAATTAAAATTTAAAATTTAAAAATATTAATTTTAAGATTACAAATTATAAATTTTAAAAATTTAAAAAATTAAAATTAAAATTTTAAATTTATATTAGAAATTAAATTGGTGTGGGATTAACTTTAATCCCACCCCAATTCTAGGAGGGGCCCTTTAACTCCGAACCAAACGCTAGGTCTAAAATAAATCTTCCGATCGGATCACAAGTAATATTTTTCTGTTTTATAATAGAGCTTAATTAAGTTGGGGCAGTTTACGAGACAAATTATTATATACAAACTAAATGAATTTTTTTATCACACTCCTTAACTAGGCATAACAAACAATGCCAATAATTCTAAATAAAGCCTCGAATAATGTATACTTCAAAATAAAAAATTATTGTGTGTAGCCAATACATCTGTATATTTGCACAGTATGATTCTCTTATTTTTCCCATATTCTTAATTCAACAACTCAATTTTATAATTAAAAAATACTTAAATTCAGTGATAATATAAAGTGAGGCAAAGAATAATAACGAGGCGTAAAAACAAAGATGTATGGACGTATCTGTGCTCCAAGCGAAGAAAACAATCTTTTTCGTTCATAATAATCTGAACCAAAGTATACGCCAAGCTAGAGAACTTGAGAACTAAATAGAAAAATTTCAAATGGTTAGGGACTCGGATGAAATTTACAGGGAGAGAAATATCCGGTGCTCGCTTTCGGGTCGGGTCGCGTGAGCGGGTTTTCATTATAGGAGGGCTGTGATTCGTGAGCCACAAAATATTTTTTTTTTTTTTGAGAGAAAGGTAGCACGCTACCCGCTTCATTTATTTTTATTTTTAGAAATAAATTTAGCTTGAAATGTGAATCAACTAGGATTCGAACTCGGGACGTCGGGTACCAACCATCAAGCCCTTTGCCACTTGCGCTAGGGACGGTCGGTGTGAGCCGCAAAATATTGGGGCGCACTAAAATACGTGGTGGGGAAAAATTCGCGACGATATTTATTATTTTTTTACAAATAAGTTTAAAAATAAAAACAAATCTTCCATTTAGTTTGGAAATTTAGCCTCAGCCAAATTTTTGCGAGAAGTAAAAGCCTTTATTTCAAGTTTGGATTTTACTTGCACAAAATCCAAAATTTTTTGGCTCGAGGAAAATATGAGTGGATAAAGTTGAGATCAACTCGAAGAGTCAAAATAGTAGTGTATTACTATGAAAACGATTACTGGAATGAGCATTTGTAATTGTGGAAAATTCGAATATCTCATCTTTAATAACAAGAAGGTATTTATAAATATTAGTAGAGAGAAAATTTGACAAACTATTTAATTTAGTTGAACAGAATAATTTTAAGAAAGTTGAGAGAATATTGATAACTTAAAAAAATAATGTTAAGATGAGAGGCCATTTTCAAAGTAGCCTTGTAGTTGGGGAGGTTTTACACATTTGGTAAAATTGTACTTAAATTGTCTCATCTATAGACTATTTTCTATCGATTGTTTTATTTTTCTTTCTAGGTTTTGATTTTACTATCTAACATTTTTAATTTATTTGATTTGAATTAATTAATAATATTTTATCTTCAAAATTTAAAGTGATTACTTTAATAAATTTATAGTTATGAAAATTATACAAAATATAAATATGTAAAGATAAATAATATCAAAAATTTAAGTCAAAGTGTTTTTGACTGACTCAAACTAAACAAATTAAAAGGTTGAATGGCCAAATCATTGTGGCCTGTAATTCATGTAAGTTGTATACATACCCCTATATAATTTTAGATTCTAGAGTAGATGTGTTTGTATGCACATGTGTGAATATGCTTTGAGTGTGTCTCATGCGAATATATGTCAAACAGATACACAAACCGGGGTCGAAAGAGGCCGGAGGTTTCGAGCATCTTCACTTCGCCTATGTAGTTTGTGGGGGACGAAGTTGCAATCTTGTGCCGTACACAAAGTCGAGGTCGGTGCCAATTGCTTTTAGCCGTTTGCCTCAATTGCTTTTAGCCGTTTGCCTCAAAATGGCCGTGTAGCGTGGCGAAACAAACACACCCTAATTCCTTCATCAGTAATGGACACCTAAAATGAAAAGGACTCGAAAAGTCGGCGACGAGAACCGAATTCACGTTAGGAACTCGGCGGCGAAACAGCTTCGACCGCCGACTTCAAAAAACGTACATGGGCCTGGAAAGCGGGCCTGGTATTGTGGGCCCGACTAGGCCGAGCCCAATTTTGGGCCCAGCCCATAACCCTTTTAAACCTTAGGAAATGTACAACCACTCAAATCGCGTTTGTCCTTTCTCATCTCCCGCATAGGGCGGGGCACGCGTTTCCCTCCCCCATCCAACTTCCGAACCCTAACCCTAGCTGAGCTTCATCCTCCTCGCCCATGTCGAACCAGTTCTACAACTACGGCTCCTCCTACGACGGGAGCGCCGCCTCCTCCCTCTACTCCATCCGCTCCGCCGCCAATCCCTACCTCCCGGACGCCGTCTCCTCGAGGCTCGCGAGCGCCGACCCCTTCTCCGCCGCCGCCGCCGCCGCCGCCGCCGCGGCGGACGCGGCCATGTACTCCTCCTACGACCTCGGAGCGGATCAATTGTACGCGCGCTACTCGAAGGCCACCGACGCCTACAGGTACTCCGCCGCGAAGACGGCCGCTGGATCGGCGGACGCGGCGGTTTCTGGCGCGAGACGATCCGTAGAAGGTTCGAGCTTCGATTTCCTTCTCATTGAACTTGCTTTTGATGTTCATGAGTGGTTTACTGAGATAGAGATACTTGGTTGTTGATCGATGAAATCGCTATGCTGTCAATGCCTTTGTGCCTAGGCTTCTATTTGGGCTAATTAGCTGTTTGGATTCTTAAGATAGAAGTAGATGTATTACTATTATGGGTGTTTAGCGCAATGTGCTTGCGAGATTGCTATGATTAGTTTTAGTTGCAGTTACTGAGTATCATCTGATTCAGTAGGTATTAGTGGTTATAGCAACTCTCTTCTTCAGGAGTGACAATTATGATTCATATTAACTATGTATATCACCTATTTTTATGCTAGTAATACGCCTGATATGAAATCTAAGTGTACAACTTATATTATTTTCTGTTGTTGCAATATAACCATTGGTTATGTTCTTTTAGTATACAAAAAGTTTATTATAATTTTAAGTTTATAATTATGTTACAAGTCTTTTTCCTTATATATTTTCTTGTATTACTTATCTATAGCTCTCTATCATCAATCTATTCTGGGAAGCCATAGTACTATTGGGCAAAGTCAGGCTTTATATTCCTCAAATTCTTTTGTCAAACGGCTTAGAGTTGATAACAGTCTTCCTACTTATCCTCAACGTCCGGGGGAGAAGGACTGTGCTCACTATATGTTGACAAGAACCTGTAAGTTTGGAGAGGCCTGCAAATTTGATCATCCTATCTGGGTTCCTGAGGGTGGAATCCCAGACTGGAAAGAGGTGATTATCTATCTATTCCCTAATATATATATTTATATAAAGTGGGTAGTGACTTTCCATTCGATATACTAGTGTTTAACAATTTCATGTCTATTTTTAATTCTATTCTATATTTTACACAGAGTACAGTTTAGTCATTATCTTTATGCTCTATATTTATTGCAATTTACTTCATCTTTATATTAAAAATCCATGTTTTCCTATCCGCAGAACGAGACTATGTACAAATATCAGTAATTATTAGCTACCATTATGGTTAATCTTCTCTTTTTCATGTAGTTGCATGTTCGGTTGAAGTTAATTAGAAGTATTTAGCTTTTATTGGAATTATTTCATACTTTATTATTATGAGAGGAGATTACTCTTTTGTGTGTAAAAGACTATAGCTTTTAAGGTTCTGGATTTGGGAGATGTTCCTAGAAAAATCTAAACAAAGTGAATTTGATGCTACTTGAAAAGTTTGAATTCCATTTTATTATGTTATGTATGGATGCACTAGAATTTCTTCAGGTCATTCATAGATTGAATTATGGCATTTACATAGCACGCCATCTTCTGTTGCTCGTAACAGTAGAATTAAGCCAAAGAGCATTACATCTTAGTTCTGGTGGCTAGTGATAAAAATGATCACTTGGTTTAGTTGATATCTACCACTTGATAAAATATGAATTTTATTTGTTACTGTAAAGAGATGTCGTTGCTAAGGTTGTTGTCGTGTTTGCTTTCTGTTAAATGTTAAGTTCTTTGTGCCTCATACATATGGTGTGTGATAAATTACATTGGTTCAACTGTGCTTAGCTACAAAATCAGGATCAAATATTTGGAGAATCTGAGATACGAGTTTGTGTTCATGTTTCCTTTCCCCCCCCCCCCCCCCCCCCCCCCCCCCCCCCCCCCCCCCCCCCCCCCCCCCCCCCCCCCCCCCCCCCCCCCCCCCCCCCCCCCCCCCCCCCCCCCCCCCTCTTTTGTTTACATAAAATATGATGCAAACATCAAATTAGCTATTTATGATTAGCAGTTTGGTTGTTACTTTAATGTTTAGTTAAGCATTTGTTTCATTCCATTGTGTACAGTTGATCCTCCTGAACTTTTTTGCTGGTGGTATCCTTAGATTGGATTACTTATTCACAATTGTGAAATAAATTAAATTGGACTGTTATTCAAAGAGGGAATAGTTTTAGTTTTCTTTAGCTCACTACTTTCCATTAATATGTTATATGCTGCCTCTTCCCTTCCTTTTTTTATCTTTTGGGTCAGTCGCGATGTCTCCTCTTTTTGCTCTTCTTTAACCTGTTATTATTTTTTATTTTTGTGTATCTAGTCCTCCAAACTAGACTTTTAACTTTAGAAGAGTTGCTCTTCCTTTACATATAACTTTTGAGGTACTACATTGTATTGCCTTCCAACATTTTTGGCCTTTTCTAAGTCATTGGAAGAATCTTATATAACTCCTAGAATCTTGTTACCTTGCTATTAGTAACTTGAAAAATATGAAATCCATAGGCTGAATTGAAACTGAATTCTCTTTTCTATGATAATTTTCTCTCTGATTTTCATTTTCTTTCATATAATTGCAACATAGATTGCATTAAAAATTAACCAAGGTTATTATTTTTCTGCTGTTCGAGTATTCACCCTAGTATCTTGCTTTCGCAGGTGCCACTCGTCCCAAATATCGAAACTCTTCCAGAAAGACCTGGCGAACCTGATTGTCCTGTAAGGGGTTGATATTCTAATTACATATATTTTTCCTTGCTTATTTGACTTATCTGCTTCGGTGTATAATTTGCACTTTGGTAATTGCAAAATGTAGTACTACATGAAGACTCAAAAATGTAAGTTTGGGTCCCGATGCAAGTTCAACCACCCAAAGGAAATGAATGGGGAGGTTTGTAGGATCTGCCTCTCCCTCCCTCACCCCCTCCCTCCCTCCCTCCCTCTCTCTCTCTCTCATGTTATTTAATGAAACTGTAGGAAACTGAAATCTCGGATGTTTCAGTATTACCTGAGAGGCCTTCAGAACCATTATGCACGGTAGGAAGTCTGTGGGTCCTGTGCTTTTTTTGTAGGGTCAATTTGTTTCCTCTTTGATGTGAACTTCATTGCTCTACAGTTCTACGCCAAGACTGGGAAGTGCAAATTTGGTGCAAATTGCAAGTTTCATCATCCAAAGGATATTCAAATACCATTAAGCGGAGAAGATGCTGGTGCCATGGTAAAGGCAGAAGCAGCAGAGATTGATGGTTTAGCTGGTGGAGATTCAATGGCCACAACGACACATGTTACAATTACCCCTGCTTTATTTCACAACTCGAAGGGACTGCCCATAAGACCAGTAAATGCCATACTTGAATACTTATTTTCCTAAAACTGGTCATATTAGGTAGAGATCATTTGATTAAATAAAGAAACTTTGATGGTGCCATCGGCTTTTGCTTGGTCTAGTAGAATTTTAATAATGATATTCGCATGGTGGAGGGCCATCAAGATACTTTAAAGCTTATACTATTGCATTCTAGCATATCAGCTTGCAATTGCATTGTGAAACTTTGGTTTCTCACCTTATGTTAGTTCATTTGGTTGGAAGGTTTAAATTTTTGTTTTTATGCTCTTTCTTTCCTTTGAGGGTATTTTAATTGACTTTGCTAGGGATATAATTAAAAAAGTGCTTCTGTTGAACTGAATGAGCTCAAGTTTTTTAAACCAATGTACTTGTAGAAATTAAAGTAATATCATCTAACAACTGACCTTTTGCCTTGCGCTGTAGGGTGAAACTGATTGCCCATTTTACATGAAGACTGGCAGGTAAATCTATCTCATGTTGAATTAAGTTCTTCTTTTGCAGTGATTATTTATCTTTCAGCACTCAAAATGCGTCACCTGGTTTTTCTTCTGTCGCCAGCTGCAAATATGGTGCTACCTGCCGCTACAACCACCCTGACAGATACGGTGCGCCGCCTATAGTAACATGCTTTTTTATAAAAAAAAGAATAATGCTTCCTCTGCTTCAATTTAGTGAATACATAAATTATTGGGTAGTTATTTGGTTGGTTTATCTACGCAGCGATCACTCCACCATTGGCTGCTGCTGTAGGACAAACTGTTCTACCTCCGACGGCAACTAATCTACCCTTTGGAGTTTTAAATCCAACTGCTAACCTTTTCCAAAACTTTAATCTTCAGCCGACCCATGCATCGGTAATGCAGAAATGACCACTTTCTACTTTGGCAGATAATGGTTAATGACAATTAAATTGGAGTTGATTTGATGTCTTTAATTCTATTACTAATATACCTTATTTTTTTCTTTTGCTGGACACAGCTTGCAATTGCTCCAACTGTCTATCCTCAACGCCCGGGAGAAGTTGAATGTGATGTACGTGTGCCGTATCCTAGTTTTTTGCTTAAATCTCCAGCTTCTTTAACAAATTGCCAAGTCCAGCCCTAGAAAATCTAATTACCTCTAGGGTGTTGACATCCCTTTAATTTTTGTGCAATGCAGTTCTACATGAAGACTGGACAGTGCAAGTTCGCAGAAAGATGTAAGTTTCACCACCCTATCGATCGCGCAGCTCCAGTATCAGATGCAAAACAGATTCTGAATGTCAAGCTTACCCTTGCTGGGCTCCCACGAAGAGAGGTAACATGCCGTGGCCAGTCTCATTAAACACATCTCTAGTTACAAAGTTTTATTTCTGATGCATGGGATTTGTGAAGCCGATTTCTTTGGTGACCCTTTGTCTTTTTTACATTAACTTTTGATGGTTTCAGCATGTGCTTTAGACGCTCATTTTGTTTTCTTCAGTTTTTACCCCTCCAATATCGTGCATTTCAATAGCCTCTTTAGCCAAGTTGGAACTTTACAGTAGTGCTATGATATTAGAGCTGTTTGAAGAACCAATACGACAGCTTTTTGATTAAAATCTCTCCGCAACTTGCTGTTGCGACAAAAGCCGAAGCATCAAATTGGAGCCTCTGCTTTGGAGCTCAGAAGCTTATTCGAACTCCTACAGCAAATCTCTCAACTTCTATGTTTGCCAAATATTCAACTATTGCTTTTGGGAAGTATAAAGGTCAAGAATTTAAGTGCCCATTGGCACGAGCCGTATCTACCGTGCCGTATCGTGTCAACAAGATATCGACACAATGCAACCCCCATGTCGATGGCACAGCTCAAAACTCTCTTTTTAAAAAAAAAATTAGTAAGCAATTTTCTCAATAAAGTTGAAAAGATTTGATAAAAATACATAATAATTAGAATATTTTGTTGCTAAAGAAAATAAATATTTCATATCATTATGTGTTGGCACACACATAAGTTTTATGATCAGCACACATCGGCACGGCCTAAACACGCACTGTGCAGTACAGTGTCGGCAAGTTTTCGGTATGACTCGGTGCCGCATCACTTAAATCCTTGATAAAAGTTGTTTTGAAATTTAGGCAGCTGGACTGGCACTACCTATGGAAAAAGTTCACCTTGAGAGATTTATCGAGTATTTAGAGCTCCCCATTGTTACTTTAACCATGCAATGGGATGCTTGTAATCTGAGTCTTTTTTCATCTCCACAAATGTGTCGAAGACGTGAGAGGTGAAAATGCTAATTTTTGATTTACTTAATGATTGCAGGGTGCTACCGCCTGCTCCTTCTACATGAAAACCGGCACGTGCAAGTTTGGCTCAAACTGCAGATTCGACCATCCTCCGCCAGGAGAGGCAGTGGCCATGGCCGCGATGCAGGGAAGCGGAGATGGGGAGGATGGCGAGAACTAAAGAGCAGCGTTAGCAGTCAAATATATATGCTATTATCAGGCTTCACTGTTTTAGCCTTTTTGTGAACTTTAAAGTAGGGTTATTTTTTCTTCTTTTTAAATCTCACGTCTTATTTGACTACTTGCGGTGGTGAACGCTGTCTAATGTTCCACTGTTTTATTGGGCTGTTGTGACTTCAATTTGGTAGCTAATTAAGCTTTCTTTGGAGAAGATTTTGTGATGGTAAAATGCAGTATTATTGGGCATTATTGGGATATCCAAGCCGGTAGAATGCATTGCGATTGGTGCAATCAGAAAGTATAATATTATAGAATGTTATACAAATTGTTCCGACTGAATTAAGGTATAATCTTTACGGTGGCTTATTTTGGGCTTTTAGGCTAAGCCTTTACTAGATCATTAAGACTGGTGGTGGAGCTATTTATTATAGCGCACGATTCAAGCATCAAAACTCTGTCCAAAGACTATAAAGGTGATAGTACTAAAAATTTGGATTATAAAGTTGATAGTACTAAAAATTTGGCGTTTCTTAAAAGCATCAAACTCCCTCTCATTTCTACAATGTTACTAGACAATAATAATATAGAAATATAATTGTATGTGTTTTAATTCTAATTTTTTTGTTCCAATTAAGAAAAAAAGAAACAAGTAAAAATATGTGTGGAATGGAATGGAGTCTCTTAATATTCTCATCGGTCGTTATTATTATTATTAGTATTATTATTGATCAACGTTAGAACAATTTATCTATCCTCTTTAAAAATCACAACAAATTGGAAAAATCTTCCCCCCACCGAAGGAGGAAGGAGGAAGGAGGAAGAAGGAAGGAACTAATCTCAAGGGTAATTACAGTAGGTGTCGTTCTTGATGCACAGGAACAGCCTCTCGTACGCCAGCGCCATCTTCTTGGCGGTGAACATGGCCGCGGCGTACTCCCTGCAGGCCCTCCCCCGCTCCGCGAGCCTCCGCGCGCCCTCGCCCACCGCGCGCTCGAGCGCGTCCAGCAGCGCCTCCCCGTTGGGCGCGAACGTGAACCCGAACTCCTCGTCCACCACCACGCTGCCCTTCACGCTCGGGAGCCGCGTCGCCGCCACCGCCGTCCCGCACTGCATCGCCTCCATCAGCGTCAGGTCCAGCCCCTGCGGCCGCAGCGTCGGGTCCACGAACACGTCCAGCGCGTTGTAGAACCCCCGCAGCCTCGCCGGCGCCACCGGGCCCAGCACCACCGCGTTGCGGCCCAGCTCCGCGTACCGCTGCGCCCACGGGCCCGCGCCCGCGACGAGCAGGTACGCGCCCGGGTGGCGGAGGCTGAGCTTCGCGAAGGCCTCGTAGAGGAGCGGGTGGCCCTTGTCCTTCACCAGCCGCCCCGACACGCCCAGCACGAGCGCGGCGTCGTCGGGGAGCCCGGCCTCGGCGCGGAAGGCCCGGCCCGCCTCGGGGTCCGGCCCGAACTGGGCCTCGTCGACCCCGTTCAGGATGACGTGGACGCGGGCGCCGGGGATCTGGTACACGTCCCGGAGCATGTCCCCCGCGGCGTCGCTGATGGCCACGTGGTGCGCGTAGCTGCGGAAGAAGCGGATCTCGTCGAGCACCTTGAAGACGGAGCGGGCGAGGGAGCGGTTGAGCGCCGGGGAGAGGGGCTCGCCGGGGGCGCGGGCCAGGTCCTGGTAGATCCCGGAGTGGAGGGACTCGAGCGAGATCCCGTGCCACGTCGCGGCGAGGTTGGGGACGCCGCGGGCGCGGCGGTGGAACACGGCGACGCTCTCGGAGTGGACCGCGTCGAAGGCGCCGTGCGCCGCGGCCTCCGCCTCGTACAGCGCCCACGCCTCGTCGCAGCGCCACTGCCCCGCCGGGCCCGGCAGGAAGTGGAGGCGGATGGCGCCGGCGCCGGAGGGGGAGGCGGTGGAATTACTGCCGCCGCCGTCGTCGGAGGCGGAGGTGAAGACGTGGATGTGGTGGCCGCGGGCGGAGAGGGCGGAGTGGAGGGTGAGGGCGTGGCGCTCCATGCCGCCCGGGGCGGAGGCGGCGGGCCACTTGCGGGAGAACACGGCGATCCGGAGACGCGCGGGAGGGGGCGCCGAGTCGGAGAAGTGTAAGCTGTTCCAGGAGAACTCCGCGTCGCGCAAGTCCCCCGACCATGGCCTGGGGTCGGAGCGGGAGCTTCGGGGATTGGTTCTCTTGGTGGGGAAGGAGGGGGAGCAGGAGGAGGAGGAGGAGAAGGAGGGGGAGTGGTGGAGGAGGAGGAGGAAGAAGGAGGCGGAGAGGAGGAGGAGGAGGAGGAGGAGGTAGGGGGAGAGGGAGAGCATGGGGGCCGCGGAGCCGTTCATGGGTCGCTTGGGCCGGTGGAGGGTGGTCACCGCCATTAATGGTGTGAACGAGAACGAGAATTAGAAGAAGAGTAAGGTGGGGAGGGAGGAGGTGGGCCGTGCTGTTATTAAGGTGGTGGCCGTGCGAGGAAGTATTCCCTGCACCCTGTGCATCCAATCATCGTGCACCGGATGCCATTTCCCTTTATGTTCCATCTCAAGTATCGATGCAAAATTGTACGGTAGGGATTCATCTTGTTTGACTTTATTATTTTTTTTCTACTTTTAGTTGCAACTAACTATAACAGCGAGCTAGACAGATTAGAAATAAGTATCTAAACTTTTAACTCTAATTTCTATATTTTATTGTGCAAATATGAAAACAAACTATAAAGAGAACATCAATTTTAGTGTTTCTACAAATAGTACTATTTAAACTGATATTAAATTTGTATAACAGATCTAACTATGTATTATCTAAAGAATTGAACTAAGAAACTGTCCAAAATTTATCTTAACACTATCTGCCTGCATATATAGTGGATACCAGATATATGCACTGGCTGAAGAGATAGTAAACATGCTGGAATCAAAAATTAAATAAAGATCTCTTAGAAATTAAAAAAAATAAGAATTAGCTACTAACATCTTATATAAAACAGGTAGAAAATTGTTTAGAATCACTCGTAATAGCACGAATGTGAAACAAAATGAATTAGGATAAATTAGCGGTGCATAAATATGCGGATGCACCGACTGTCCTTAGCGCAAGTGGCAAATGGCTTGATGGTTGGTACTTGAAGTCCCAAGTTCGAAACCTAATTGCTTCACATTTTTAGCTAAGTTTATTTTTTAAAAAAATAAATGAAGCAGCTAGTATGCTACTTTTCTCTCAAAATATATATATATATATATATATATATATATATATATATATATATATATATATATAGTACGGTTACTATACTCTTATGAGTATAGTCATCTTTGTATTCATAAGTTTTTAACCGTTAGATTTATCCCTTTGACCATTTTTACCGATTAGTTCATACTATTCAACCAACCAATCATTCAACCTTAGGGAGACCACTATCATCCTAACCGATGACCACTATTATTCTAACGGCACATCCCTTCATCTAAAGGTCGAAAATTTATGAATATAAAAGGATCTATACATTTTATACTCATATTAAGAATATAGCAGCCCTACTCATATGTGTGTATATATATGTACATGGAGGATGCACCGGGTGCAGGGTTTAAGCTTTGAGCCGGAGATGGGGCATTGGGAGGTGGGCGGAGAGTTAGGCCAAAGTATGAGGGGTAGAGGCCGACGCGTTTCTCACGCCGCGGCCAATGCTCGGTTGCGTTTACTTCGTGATATGGTCCCCAGTTTCCCAGGAATCACCTGTACAATGTAACCGCAACATATCACATTCCTGAGTCTAACAGGTGGACCCCACCAATGTGTGGGCCCCACACGTCAGTGTAACTGCGAGTCCCTGTGTATGCTTTGGCTTTGACTTTGACTTTGGGGGGGGGTGCAGGATGTGGCTTTTAATGCTTTTTTATTAAGTTACTTATTATTATTATTTGTTTAGAGGTCTACTAAGAATTCCAAACCAATTCTTTAGGTCAGTACGCACTTTATTATTATTAAAGAATCTGAGCCCTCACGATCACAATATATTATTGCGAACATAAATTAGAAATGGGTGCATTGTGGATCCAACCATGTGGGTGCTTATTATTATTATTATTATTGTTAGACATGGCGTTTCTTTTACATGTTAGAAATTTTTTATAGACGAAACAAAATTACTATTCATACAGCAAGATGCATCTAAACCGCCTCCGTCACATAATAAAGATAAGTACTCTTATTACTGGGCAACAAAGATTACTTCGTGCGGGACTATCCTGTACATAGAACAGATGCAGGCGATGGACAGTGTGACCATCTTGTGCGTGCATAAATATGCAAATCAATTTGGGCCTAATTCAACCCAATCCACAATCAGGGCTGATTTGGGCCCTGGATTAATTAAGACTTCGTCCCTACCTCGGCGCACCCTTCTCGAACTCTCTAGTCTCACTATTTGTCTCACACGTGTCCTCTCTTTCCACGTGGCACTGCCACGTGGCCTATTACCCGCCATAACGTGGCATTCTCTAACTCCCTCCATCACCCTATATAACTAACGAACTTCCTCGGAAGCTAAACTCCAAAATCACAACGTACCAAGCCTAGTGATAAAAAGAGTAGCTAAATCTAAAGAAAAAAAAAGTGAAAAAAAAAAAAAAAATGTCAGGGGCGCAGGGAGCGCAGCCGAAGGGGTCGGTGACGGCGACGACGTACGAGTCGGTGGGCAGCGGGGAGAACAGGACGAGGACGGCAGTGCGGTCGGCCGCGGACGATGGCGGGATTCAGGTGATGAAGGTTGAGGACAAGGTGGAGGACGCCGCGGGGAAAGGCGGGCCCGTGTTCGGCGCCGGCAAGGAGGAGGGCAAGCCCGATCTCGGCGTCACCGGCACCGGTGCCGGGTGATCAGCAACTCAGTATCTGATTAAAATGTTTTGCGAGATATCGGATTATTAATAAAAGAGGACGAGTTATTATATGATTCTGAATGAGTTTTATTAGATATGTCGCATAACATAGAGGCTTTGTTATGGGCTGTAATTTTTTTCGATTTTTAGGTTCAGTTTGTTATCTAAAATTAGTTTGAATTAAATAAAATAAGATTAAGAAGCGAGCATCTTATATTTTAAAAGAAAATTAAGAAAATGATGTTAATATGATATTAGTTTCGAAATATTAAGAAAATTTTGAGCAGTGGGAGAAATAAAATGATAGGACTTGTGCTAGATAGAGTAAGAAAGAACTATTTGGGGCCCTCACAAATAGATTTTTCTTCATGGGTTCTTAAAAGTGACAAATTTAATTTTTGCTTCTCTAGAGGTTAAATTAACTCTTAATTTTTAATTTGAATAAATTCAGTTTACTAATTATAAAATTTTATCTCGAAAGGTAATTTTATATTAAGAAAACTAATTTATAGTTTTTAGATCAACAAAAAATTATCTATGTCACTGATATATATATTTTTATTAATTTTTTTTCACTCATTAGTATGCTATTCAATTTAAATCGATGAATTATAATTTATGCTTTAATTTGTAAAATTTTGAAAGTTTAAATGATAAATATAAGATTTAAAAGTTTTAGATGAGTATCAGTGGGCGAAAATCCGAATAGTTTTTCATATTATAGCTAATGGGTTAATTTTTCGAGTACCTTCTGTCTATTTCTAATTTTATAGATGCTCTTAAAATTTTCAATATTAATTTTTTTAAATTTTATAAAATTATTCAAATTATTTTTATTAATTAATTTTGTCTAAAATTTGTTTGTTTGTCTGCTTCGCTAATGGAACCTTTTAGAATTTAGAGTTTAGAATTGGAGGGTTTAGGATTTTAGGAATTTAGGTTTATTAAGGTTTTAGCATTTTTCATGGTTTTGGGGTTTAGGGTATAGAATCATTGGTATGAAAATCTAACTAACAATAAGTGCGTACAAAATAGTCTCATTAGCTTTACACGGTAGCTAAAATAGTCTCAGGACCTGGGGATGACGTGGTCTCTTATTGGGATCGATGGATGGACAGGAGAGGTCTGCACAACACGACAAATTATCTAACGGAATTAGTAGGTTGTTGGTGAATTATTTGGAAGACCAGAAACCACATGATCTTCAGGACGGTTCAGTCAGACCCTGTGGCAGTAGTGCAAAAATTTAAACAATTGTTGAAGGATTAGAAACTTCTTCTTCATACTAAATAGTTTTTTTTTTTTCTCTTACATCGTTTTGGTTTCTCGAGTCCCAGGCTGTCTCATCCCTGTAGCCGAATTCATCAATCCAATGAATGAAACGGGTAACGTGCTACTTTTTTCTAAAAAAAAAAATATTGTCGAAACTTAGCTTAAAAAGGGTCAAATTAGTTAATAATTAGTTAGGAAACTCTGAGTTTTGGAATATTTAAAGAAATTTTTAAAAATCAATAACGATGCTTTTGATCAATTAGGAGTATATTAAATATTTTTAAAGTTACGAAGGATATATTAAATATTATTACTAATAAAAATATCAAAAATTCACATTAATTACTCAAAAACAATGAAACCGTACTGAGCCCGTAACCTCCAGTACGTGCTCGACTTCCACTTGGAAATAAAATTAAGCGAGAGGGAAAAAAATTCAAATCAGAGAACAGCAAATTTCGCGGTTACAAAATAAGAGTTGCTTGTCATTTTCTTTAGGCCCTAAAATTCTTTGAATAAATTAGAGATTTTGGAGACTTAGTTGGATGCAGGATTAGAACACGTCGGGGCTATGCATCAATCACACTCCTTTTTCTAATTATTATCGTAAGATTTTATTTAAGGAAGTTGTCTTAAATAAATAATTTTTGAAGCTAGTTGCAGTAGTACTGTACAACACAAAGTAGTGCCGGTTATCTAGTCTAGGTTACTATTCTCGTGCCAGGTGATTTTTCAATAGCTCTAGTTAAATGTTGCTTGTGTAACAAAGTTTCGATCCTTTTGTTTCTAACTCGTGCTTCAGATAATTAAATAGGATCTGTTTGGCGACTAAGATGATTTACGAAAACTTTAGAGTGGATATACGAAAATACAATGTTACTCTTCGGGATATTTTACTTTTGTTTTGAAGCTTTTTGGCTCCCTGCAAATTCTCGTGCAAACACTGATTTTAGTAACAGCGGAAAAGAGAATTATTAAAACACATAATATATATGTTTCTTATTTTGAGCAATACCCGTCCTACAATCACTTTGATTGTAATTTTCTCATTTTTATCATCGGAAGGCTCATATTTTTTTTACTAGTTTTATCATCTATGTTTTTGTATTTTAAATCTTCAAAAAAAAATTAAAACCCCAAGAAATATAATTAAATTCTTGGCAACTCTTTTGGATTTTAGACTTAGCATTTTTCTTTTTCCTATATATTATCCGGTAACACCAGTGATATGTAAAGGTACACTTAGTTTTTTTTTTTTTTTTTCCCTATTATTTGATAACACCAACGATATTTAAAAGTCATTTAAAAGTCTCATTGGTTGCATAAAGTTAATCTTGTAGGATTTATCTTGCATTTTACATAGAGAAATGTTCAGTCTACAATAACAAAGAATAATAATTTCTATAATCTCTCATGCAAAAGTTTTAGAGTTTTAGTTTTTGGTAAGGAAGAAAAGGGAGTGGTAACATATTTCCTCTTTCTTTTTTTTCTTTTTTTTTTTTTTAGAGAAAGGTAGCACGCTATCCGCTTCGTTTATTTTTAAAAAAAATAAACTTAGCTAAAAATGTGAATCAACTAGGATTCGAATTCGGAATCTCGGGTATCAACCACCAAATCCTTTGTCACTTGTGCTAGGGACGGTCGGTCAGTGTGTTAACATATTTCCTGTTGTGTACGAAAGCATGGTTTTTGACTCTAGCCATCCAAGTACTACTCAAAGTACCACTTTTAACTCGAAAAACAACTAATTAAGTACCATTTTTGACTCCAAAAAAGCGATCATTTTACTACATGCTTGAGATTACGAAATGCTGCAAACTCGAAAAGCGATCATGCCACAGAAGGTTCCATATTAAAGAACCTACGCCAACTCCGCCTCCCAATGCCCGACCAAAACTTTCTCCACCACAAAATCCACACCACACCAGTTCCTTCTCCACCACTCCCTTCCCAGCTTCTCTTTCCTTTCCACGCCATTAATGGCCTTCGCCACCTTTCACCGGCCGAGAAGACCCACGTCATCCTCAACGGGGTCGACGAGGCCCGGTTCGGGCCGGACCCGGACTTGGGCCGGGCCTTCCGGGCCGAGGTCGCCACCCCATTCACTACCGAGCCTTCCCGCGCTCCGCCTCCGCCACCCCAGCGCCTATCTCGTCGTCGCGGGCTCCGGCCCATGGGCCAACGCAAAAGTTTTGGGCCCACTACCACCTTGGAAGCTGCAGGGGTTCTACAACGCGCTGGACGTGTTCGTGGACCCGACGCTGCGGCCGCAGGGGCTAGACCTGACCGTAACGGAGGCGATCATGTGCGGGAAGCCGGCGGCGGCGACGCGGCTGCCGAGCTTAAAGGGGAGCGTGTTCGTCGCCGACAACGAGTTCGGGCTCATGTTCGCGCCCAACGTGGAGGCGTTGGTGGACGCGCTCGAGCTCGCGGTGAGCGAAGGCTCGTGGGAGGGCGTGCGGAGACTACTCCGCGTCCATGTTCACCGCCAAGAAGATGGTGTTGGCGTATGAGAGATTGTTTTTGTGCATCAAGAACGAGATCTATTGTTACTGTTCGTAATTTACGAAATATATATATAGTTTGTTAGTGCGCTCTACACCTGATCAGCTAAACTCAAAAGCATTTATCCATCGCTAGCTCTTTAAACTTTTTGCACAGTTTATTTTGATTACTACACTTTAACGCTCGATACTTTAGAAAAAGAACTAATCATTTTCATCTAGCGTATCTGATATCTCTACAATTATGGACCGTTGAATGGCCTTCCATCTCATATTTCAATTATTTTCGCCGGTCATACATTAATTGATCACAAATTTCTTTTACTGTTTTCAAGATAATGTCCCAAGTGAAACAACTTAAGAAAATTCAACAATGTTTTTTGTTTTTCTCGCCCCCAGTTTGAAGCACTAATGGTCCTAATTGTTGTTTCTGAATCAAGAGTCTCGCCTCTTGGATGGTAGCTTGTTGGGACCCTCGATTCATCAGTGTTCTGAATTTTTTTTTTTTTTTTTTGAGAGAAAGATAGCACGCTACCCGCTTCGTTTATTTCTTTTAAAAATAAACTTAGCTCGAAATGTGAATCAACTAGGATTCGAACTCGGGACCTCAGGTACCGACCACCAAGCCCTTTGCCACTTGCGCTAGAGACAGTCGGTATCAGTGTTCTGAATTTGAAGTACTAATTGTTAAGTACTGTCAATTCATATGGGTCTAGCATAACTCTTTCAATTTAATAACAAAATATTTTACAATTATATTATAAAAAATTTTGTTTGCATATTTGAAACCAGTATTCAACACTCGCGACACAACATGCAGGCTGCTACTACTAAATTCAGAATCAATCCGTCGTGTTCGGCTCGTCGACTGCCATCTCGTGCACGGGCTTTTGCAGGTCGCAGCAGCAGCTCCTTGGCTTTCACCACCTCCTTTACCCTCTTGATCCTGCGCTGTGCGAGTGCTGCGGCTATAAATAGTTTATTTAGTTGTTTGTAATTCGAAGTTGTATTTCAAAATCATATTATCTTTTATTTACAGGTCGTTCCTAGCGCAAGAAATAAAGAACTTGACGATTGATATTTAAGAAACTACTGAACTATATTTAATATAACGATCTAAAAATAATCAAAATAAATTATAAAAATACACATAGTAATATAAATAAAAGCTAAAATTAAATAACTACCAAGCTCTATCTAAAATAATATAAAGATCTAAAATAAATCTAATAAACAATATCTATTATTGTCATCCGTAAATAAACAAATAAAATAAAAATATACTAACTGATCAATGAAATAATACAAAGATATACTAAATTAGTCAAAATAAAGAATATTAAAATATTTAAACTAAACTAGAAAAATACTAATAATTAATTAATGCATACTATCTTGATCATCACACGCATTATAATAATTCAAAAGATATGAAATGAGTACTTAAGCTATACTTTGGATAGAACATTTGCTTATATTAAAGCGTTGACACATTCTAACTAAATTTATTTCTAAAAAATATAACGGAAGAGAATAATATATTATCTTTCTCTAAAATAATAATAATAAAAAGAAATATGATTCCGTACTTTATTTTATAAAAAAAATTATAAAAAATAAAAAAAAAATTAAAACCGTTGATCAATAAAGGATAATAATGTTATTTTAACATTTTAGCAAGTTAAAATATAACTGCATGTCAAGGGTATTTTTGTAATTAAACACCACAAATTAAAAAAAATTGATTGATATATCAAATTTAGGAATTAATTTTGTACTAATTAAAGCATTTATTTAAGGAATTGATTGATATCCCAAATTTAGTCATTAATTTTGTACTAATTTAGGCATTAATCTAGGAAATTTTATAATTACTCTAATTTAGGCATTAATTTTGTATTACCATTTAAAATAATTTAATGTTGGTAAATATTTAAATTCAAAATATTTAATATGTTTAAGATATTTTAGAATTTATTTAGTTTAGACATTAATTTTGTTTAAAAAAATTTGAATGTGGGTAAATATTTAAATTCAACCTATTTAATATGTTTAAGAAATTTTAGATATTCTCTAATTTAGATATCAATTTTATATCACTGTTTAAAAAAAATTTGAATATGAGAAAGTATTTGATTCATAGGAATATAGGATATAATTCAAGTTTATTGTTAGAATAGAATTATATGGGCTAAATTAATTCAAATTTTAATAGTAAAATTGATGTTTTAAAATAATGAGATCATGTATTATAATTTAAAATATAAGCTGAAAATAAATTTAATGTTTAGAACCTAAAAAAGTATATAGAAACCTCCTATAAATCTAAACATGGTATAATGCAATTTAAACTTATTAATGAATAATTTTAGACTGTATAATCTAAATTTTAAGCTTATAATAAATCTCCACCATAGAATTTTAATAGAGAAAATAAAATTGGGACTGTAGATAAATTAAATAAATCTATATGGAACAAATCTGGACTATTTATATATTTTATCAATTTGATCAGTCTAATTGATTTGATTTATTAAGTTGATTTTGATTTTTACCTTTAAAATTTTCAACTTTTAGTTGATTTTTAAAATTTTAGTTCTTTACCTTTTGCTTTGCAACCATCTTCCTGATTTTTATTATTCATTTTAATTAAGTTAGTATCAATAATTTAAAAACAAGCGGCTCAGTTCAACTTTTTGAATTGAAAAAAGATTAAGAACAGTTTTGAACCGTTAGAGATACAAAACGTTTTAAATATAATGACATTTTAATCGTTAGAGACAATAAATATTTTAATATAATTTTAAACATAAAATTTAAAAAGATCATGATTATCGTTCAGAAAAAAAAAATGATTAGGGACCTGAACCTGAACCCGACTATCAATCCCAAAACCCATATCCGAACCCGACGAATTTCCAAAATTCATATTCAAAATCGAAACTAACCAAAAATTTGAAACCCAAATCCAAATTCGAAGATCCATACCGGAAACAATTATTTCTCTTTACTATATTTATATTAAATAATATAACAGTGGAAGCAAAATTATTTAATTACCTATGTATTAAAATATCAAAATATTTTTCTTTGGGATATCTCGTAACGAGTATCTCTCTCAAAATGATCTGCTATTACATGTCAGAATTTAAAAAATTAAATCTGAAGTGTAAAATAAAAATAAATGAATACTCGATAATATACTCAACCCTTTCCTACTGGCCTACTATAGTAGCTTTTTCATTTCCATGCTTCAAATACTTCCCATCTCCAGTTAGACTACAGTCACAAGCCCAAGTGTTTCACCAATCACCACCAAATGTGTGGTATGAAGCAACCCATCAAGGTCATGTCATTAAAAAAATGATGCCATTCATTTCAATGCAATCATTTGGTGTTTTTTTTTTTAATTATTGGGCCCCTTTTTCTTGTTTTCTGACTCAATAGGCTACACATTAGGTAGCTTTTTTTTATTAATAAGCATAAAAAATATTATAATTATAAAAATAGTTTGATAAAAAATTTATTTACAAAAGTAGGCATGCACGATGAATAAATTATCGCTTTCTAAATATGATAAATCATTCATTACTTTTTTTAACATAGTAAAATTATTTTTAAAGTTTAATACTATATATTTTTCGAAGTTCGAATGTGAAAAATATAAGTAACGTGAAAGCATAAATAATTTACTGCTTTTAAAAAGCAATAAATTATTTACCGCTTAAGTCTAATTTTATATAACAAAAAATTAGATGTCTATTTTTATAATTAAAATGCTTCGTAGATTTAGTAGCTCAAAAAACCCTTATCCTAGCAAGTTAAATTTGTGTCCATAAGATCCTGCTCCATTATCGATTCACGTTACTCGAACTCAGTGTCTACAATTTATAGGTTTAATAACAAAAATTTTTCTTGCAATTTATTTTCGAGTTGTAAATATCATTCTACATAAAAATTTAAATAATATCAATACTGTACTTTAGAATCGTGTTAAAATAAAAATCCAATAATTTAATAATTCAGTTAACTTTGACGAAAATGATAACGGTGATGACTAAAAGATAATTTGGCATAAAATAATTAAATCCTTGCACACGTAAATACTTTTTTATAATATTCTCTTAAATTTCAATACTTAAAAGTGTGCTTTAATATGCTTGAATGGGCTTGAAGGTGTACTATTTAAGTAGGCAGGCGTTAAGATTAACAATTTTTTTTTTCTGAAGAGACTTATTTGAGAAATATTTAAAATGCGGGATTGATATTGTTTAAAATTTTTACATAAAAGATGAGGGGTAAAGTGGAGGAAAAAATTTGGGATAACTTCAAAAACCATCCATGTAGTTTCATGCTTTCTCACTTTAGTACTCTGTGGTTTAAATGTATCACTTTAGTGTTCTGTAGTTTCGTTATTATCTTTTTATTATCTTTTCGTTAATTTTTTCGTTAAATTAATGAGAAACTTAAAATCACGGGATAGTAAAATAAATATTCGATAAATCATAGGTGGGGTATCTGAAGTTTTTTCTATATAATTTAACAAAAAAACTAACAAAAAATAACGAAAAAAGAGAATAACGAAACCACAGGACACTAAAGTTATATACTTTAAACTCCAGGATACTAAAGTGAGAAAGTACGAAATCACATGGCTGGTTTTTAAAGTTATCCTAAAAAAAGTTATACTTAAAGCCAAATTTTTATTTCCTATGATTGGGAGATGGAGATGGCATGTAGTAGAAGTAAAGACAAAGGGAACAAGAGCTGTCTATACAGTTGGCAGGTTAGGAAAAAGTTGCTGAGACCACCCTTGAAATCTACAGTGGCATGCCAAGGCTACACAAGTTGGGCCTCACAAGTTATATGTGTCAACACTCCATTGCTACATATTATGGAACTGTTCATCACTTTTCATCTTCTTCCCTACATGCATGCTTGTTTGGTCTATTTAAAATTTCCTGTTTTAAAGAAAATATATTGAGTTTTGTTGTTAAAGTCTCCTCCAACAGGTTTTAAAATCACACATCTTCACGCTATAGCAAAAATTTTTAACTTTTGGAACATCTTCTCCACTTTGAGAAGTTGTAGCCGATCGTCCACGGTTGATAAGAAGTTTGTCTTTCTTTCACTGATAATGGAAAAATAAAATGACTTTTTAGATCTTGAAAAGTGAAACTCAAATTTGAAGCTTCAATTACTGTTATGTCA
Source organism: Puya raimondii (assembly GCA_016920855.1). Taxonomy (NCBI): domain Eukaryota; kingdom Viridiplantae; phylum Streptophyta; class Magnoliopsida; order Poales; family Bromeliaceae; genus Puya; species Puya raimondii. Next base: position 35,892,680 of record JABWPP010000049.1, on the reverse strand, counting down.
AGAAATTGGTGAGAGGTATAGGCTTGATTAGCATAGAGTGAAAGAGCGCTTCTTCTGTATAATTCATGCCACGCTTCTGCAGAAGCTTTGGTCGGACCATAGGATGTAATATTGTTCAAAAAGATATTGTTTGAATAGTATTACTGGAGGAAGATTTACTATAGTAGAACTTTGTCAACAATTTCTTTTTCCGGCAAAATCTAATACTTTATCTTTTGAATCTCAAAATGTCATTACGACTTCCTACATGTTAGAGACTTCAGAATTATCAAATTTTGAAATACTATGATAATAATGATGATTATAATTAAAAGCAGTAACTAAAAGTAGAAGGGGGGAGCATGTCAGATTCTGTGGTTGGTAGAGCAGCCATTGTCACGTGCCGGAGTCCCACTGACACGTGACAGGAAGGGAGAAAGAACTCCTTAATTTGAGGCTTTGATGATTTGTAGGACCTAAGAACTCTTTCCAAGCTGGCTTCAATTGTCTTGGGGGGGGGGGGCCATACTGGGTTAAGAGGGGCCATGCCTGTGTTTTTTGGCTTCCCCTTTCTTTGATGCTTTAGTAGAAAAGCAAGTAGCTTTTACGGGGTTTAAAAATATATATATATATATATATATATATATCAAACAATCGTATATGTATTCTCTTTTAATCATCATTATTTAGAACAGTTAGTTCATTCTTTTCACAAAAAGAGGACATGCGTTGAGCATTTTCCGAGATGAACAATGCACTCTTACTGCAATCTCAAACAAAGCCTTTATCTTTTGCTACTTCTATGTAACTAATCCGGCAGATTAACTAAATTATACAATTGGAGATCATAAAAGTTCAATCACACAAAAGTTGTGCTTCTATTCTTACCTTTGACATTAAGATCATCAAAGAGGGAAATAGGAAAAAAGAAAAGGAAAAACTGAACACTTCACATGGTTTTGTTCATGGCCAACTCAAACAACACCCTTGAATTGGGGGGGTACTGTTTGGGGGCCTACAATCCAAGGACCTGAAATTTCGGCGAGCCAAATCGAGTACAAAACTTCGCTGGAGCGCCCCTCAGCATCATTGAAGAGGGTCCCATCGCCCGTCCAAGTCCATTTAATACCTCGATCGCGAAGCAATAAGGGTATCTCGATTGCTCGGTGATCGACATTGTAAGGTTTTGGACGGTGGATGGGGAGCTACCCAGCGAGGGTTCGTCGAGGAGCACCGCGACGAAATTGTCCCCAATTCAGCTCAAATAAAAGAGACCAAGGAAGGGGTTGATGGTTTAATCAAGGCAATAAATGCACCCAACTACACCATCCCAGATGACTAGCCCTACACTTTAAGAAGCTTAGCATGAACCCCAACCTATAAATCTCTGGCCCAATAAAGTACATTGGTTGCTGAAACATAATGTGTTTATAGTAACCAAAACAGGAGCCAAAGAACTGCAACTTTGCAGATGGAATCTCATCAATGTGATCCTTACTAGGTGTTACTTTTACCTTTCGAATTAAGATGCTGCATAGTAAAATCTCATAACAAAAAGAATATGAAAGAGAGAGAGATGAAGCAAAATACTGGAAAAAATTGAATGTAATGGATCTGTGTATAACATGAGAAAGAATATTGAGTTCTTTATTCATGGAAATGGTAGCATGCATGTATCAGCAGCAGCAGCAGCAGCAGCAGCAGCAACAAAGACATCAATAACACTAACTCTTCCCTTCTCCCCCTCTTTCTCTCTCTCTCTCTCTTATCCCTCTCTCTCCCTCTCTTCTCTCTCTACACCCACAAACCGAACCACTGTACCCTTCCCATCCGACCGAAAATGACCACCATTGCCACTACCACCACGAATCCAATCTCCCAACACCTTGGTGTTTGGTATACAGTCTATATACATGTAATTTACTTGACCACCTCTCTCTCTCTCTCTCTCTCTCTCTCTCTCTCTCTAGCCGCCAAACTAAATGAATAGTACGAATAAGCCTTTAGAGCAGAAGATAATGGTGGTTTAGGTAAAGAACAAAATGAAGAGCATCCTAGGTTAAACGGGGAAATGGGGTCTTAATCTCAAGTGAGGAAAAGAATAAACGAAGGTTGGTGGGATCGAAAAAAGAGAAAGGATACATGGAGGAAAGAAAAAAGGGGGGAAAAAATGGGGACTCTTTCTTTATCTCTCTGGTTCATGGATCGGCTCAATTGATTATTATGTAGCTGGTATACTAAAGGGACCTGAGATTTATGTGAACTGATATAAAGGAAGACGGGGGCACAAAGGCGATCTCATAGGGGGGCTAGTGGTTTCAACACTTTAGAGACTGTAATGCCTCACCGAATACTCGAGGACCTGTTGGTTGGGGCAGATCATCTCTTTCATCCTCATGCCGTTCTTGTAGATCTTAAAGGTGGGGACTATCCTCACATTCTCGGCATTTGCGACAAGAGGACTCTCATTAATATTAACCTTTTTGCCACAGAAAAGAAAAAAGAAAAAAGAAAAAAGAAAAAAGAAAAAAGAAAAAAAGCGAATTAGATGATGCTAGGCGAAAGTTCATGCTTAGAACTTAAAAGTGAGAGTAGAAGTGGCTTACCTTGAGGAAATTTGCAGATGGGTACCGCCTGCAAAGGGTGTTCACGAATGGGGTTATCTGGGTGCACTGTTGGTTCAAAGTAGCCATGAAAAAAACAACAGAAACTCCTGGAAAATAAAGAGATCAATTTTGATATGACCACCAGGGAAAAGTAGATAATTCAATTCGAAAACACTGCAGCTAGGAAAAATATGCTAGAACTTTTTGCACAGTGTCACTAATCAGAAGTTGAACTTGTACAGATGAAAAGTATTGTAAGCTGCAACGTTTGTGCTTGAAATTTCAGTTATCTGAAATTTGCCAATTAGTTCCCTGAAGTCGAGAAAAATAAAATTGAATCCTCATCTTTATTCTATGGTTGTGGTTGAGCACACGATCAATTGTGATAACTTAATGTGCAAAATGGGGTAAAAAGAAAAAGAAGAAGAAGCAAGTATCAGATTATATAACTAATGTACTTAGGCTCACTTGGCTTTCCTTCCCCACATTTTGTTTGTGCTAAGGATGAACTTTGAATTTTGTTACGAACTTTGGATTTTGTTACTCGTAGTTTTTCTACAAACACGTCTCTCTCCAAATAGGAAAAAATCACTGTATCTTGGCTTCTTGTTACAGACAAAGAATCGTTAATTTAGATTCTGCAAACAAAATCACAGAAAATGCCAAAAAGTACCAACATATAGTAGGAATGTTTGACCAGTTTCTTCCAGTTAAAAAGCAATAAGCAAAACTTCTGTAGGGGTAGAAAAACACGAGTGCTATTACGCCTCCGAATAGCACCGTACTACTTTTGAAACTTAAAGGTTTGCATTTAGATGCTAACAGGCAAGAATGAAAATAACATAACTTCTTTTTTTTCTAAAAAAATAAAAGAAAATAACTTTCTATAGCTTTGGACCAGATCAACAATCTAAATGGTTTTCAAAGAAAAGTCTAAATGGGACCAATTAACTTAAAAGATGCATTCAAACATAGAAATGGCTACCAGGTACAGATGTGGCAGCTTGGAATTGTTCCACACTAGTCACCTCCTCAACCTCGCCGCCAAACTTCATATTGGATACTTCCTCACCGCGAGATGTTTTCAGTGCGACTTGAGCATGGAATAGGGCTTCGGCCACATCTGTGTCACCTGGAAGCTCCTTTCTGAGTACCTCGTAGTCTCGAACACATTCAACCCACCTCTCGAGCTGATGGAAGGTTGAAAATAAAGATGATTACAATCTGCTCTTCCCCACCAATGTTTCATGATTTAAGATTTAGTGCCTATTTGGCCTTGCTTCTGGGACAACTTCTCTACTCCAGAATTCAAAACATTTGTCACCAACCGTTTTTACTAAAAAAAGTGCCAATTTGAAGCTTTTGTTTCTGCTGTAATGAGAAACCATTGAGAAAATCTCAATGAAAAAAAGTTGTCAGTCTTCTCCAAGCTGCTCTACTTCAAAAATCACTTACCCAGAAGTTCCAGCCAGGCCAAACAGGCCCTTAAACAAAACCTGCGACGAAAAGATAATTTACCTTGGCATTTGAGTCGGCACGTCTTAGAAGGGCCTTGGTATAATTTGGTTGGATCCTGAGAGCCTCATTGCAGTCAGCGACTGATTTTTCCCACTGCCCCAACTTTGACCAACAAGCAGCTCGGTTGCAATAGAGGACCGGGTTTGAGGGCTCATACTTAAGCCCTTCCCCATAAGCTATAAAAGCTTCTTCAAAGTTGGCGGATTTAAAGAGCTCATTTCCCCGGGCTCGCGCTCTTGCAACCAACCTCACATTGTTCACCACCATTGCCACTTCCATGTTTGCAGGATCTATCTGCTTGGCCTTCTCTGCTGCTGCAACTGCAGCCTCAAACCTGCAAAATTTTCATCTTTTCATTCTTAATCACCTTAAGAATTTTAAAGCACTATCCTCAGAAATTTGTCGAGTTTGTTAGCGTACCTTCCTAATGCCATATCAACTTGGGCTTGGACAACGTAAATGTAAGAATTGGTGACCATACCAAAGAACTTGGTATACGAGGAAGATGGTAATGAGCTCTCCAATTTCGGTGAACTTGATAGAGTCGAATCAGCCTCTTCGAGCCTATGAAGGCGGAGAAGGGCTTCCACTCTCGACGCAAAGAGCTGCAAAATTCAGCTTTTATTACGATTTCTCTACTCAATTTTACCGCTTCAAGAAAGCAAGCAAATTGGAAACAAATTGCGATTGGATTACCAGCGGGGAAGAGTCCGCTCCAGCAGCAATTGCTGCGTCGGCTTCCCGTAAAGCGCTTTTCCAATCCGCCATCTTTCTCGCGTCCGTGAGCCTTCCTAAATGCCTCTCCACTTCTTGCAGCTTTTGCCACTCAGCCGGGTCGGTATGCTGACCATGACCCGCCAAAGAGAAGTGCTTCCTTGCATTCTCAATCAGCCCCAAACTGTAATAAAACAGAGACGGACATATAACACCGTAATCGTAACAGTTATTTTTCTTAATTACCAAAGCAAACAAGAAATTAAACTAAGAAGTCTAAAACTATAACGCAAAGCAGAGACTCGAAAGGAGCCGATTGTAACCCAACAATCTAATTAGTTGGTCACAGGATTTCCACTATGTAGCATTGAGATCCAAAGACATAATCCCCATAATTTAAACACATAATCCAACAGTGGAAGCGGAGAAAACTGCATTTTTAAAAAAAAGCTAATCTAAAGATCACACCAAACAGCAAGCTTTATATGTCACCAACAGTTGTAGCCAATCCTAAATGCGACAAACTAAGAAAGTGAAAAGCCATTCATTCACTTGATTAGATTACCCACAGGAAGAAGGGATCAAACGTGTAACAAACTATATATATCAATAAAGATCAAATTTTTTCACTGAAAAGACCACAGATAAGGATAGATGTTGAACACCGCATAACCAATAAAGCCCGAATTTGGCGAAAGCATGCTAAAGCGCCCACAAAAGCAACAGGGGAGTACGACGAGAGCTCACCGCAGATTGAGGGTGGCCAACCGGTGGTGCGCTCGGGCGTTGGCGGGATCCAACCGGACGGCTTCTTCGCACTCCTTTGCGGCCTCCCCGGGCCTGCCGAGCCCGATGAGAGCCGCGGCGCGGTTGCTCCGGCACGAGGCGTTGTCGGGGCACGACGCCACCGCCCGGTCGTAGAACCTCAGCGCGTCGGCGTAATTCCCCTTCTTGTAGTGCTCGTTCCCGGCTCTGGTTAGCTCCTGCAGGCTAAGAAAGCCCGGCGCCGAGTCGCAGGGGGTTCCGGAGACGACGCTCGCCCCGCCGCCCCGCATTATGCTCCCGTGGCCGTAATGACCCGTCCCCGACCCGAGCACGTCGCTCCGCGCGGCGGCGCGCGGCGCCATCCCCGTCTTGCCGATCCTCCCCGAGGGGCATATGTTCCCCGCCGGAAGCACATTGCTCGCCGGCGAGCTCGCCGTGCTCCCGCTTCCGCCTCCGCCTCCGCCGCCGCCGCCGCCGGAGAATATCAGCGGCCCCGATCCGGAGCGGCGGTGCGCCGGGCGGAAGCTCCGGCCCTCCGCCGCGGTGGGGCTGTTCTCGCCGGACCCCGAGAGCTCCCCGGAGTGGCTCCGCCGCCCCGCGCCTCCGCCGGAGGCGGCGGCGGCGGCGGCGGCGGTGGGTTTTCCGGTGAAGGAGCCGGAGGAGCTGGAGCTGCTGCTGGTGTGGGCGGGGCCCGCGGCGCGGAGCGGGGAAACGGGGGAGCCGAGGTCGGGGAGCGCGCGGGAATCGGGCTTGTTCCCGTCCAAGCTGAGGGCTTCGCGGAGCCGATCCGGGTCGAGCCCGGGCCCGGAAGTGGACTTCCGAGTCGACTCGCCCGAGCGCGACATCCCGGGCCCCCCCCAACTCCTCCTCCTCCTCCTCCTCCTCCTCCTCCTCCCCCCCGAATCGAATCGCCCTCGTGGGTTCCGCGCGTAGATCGATCTCCAAACCCCCACCCCACCCCACCCCACCCCACCCCACCCCCGATCTCGATCCCACCCCTGTAGCTAGAGGTAGTGGCTACAGGTAATGGCGAAAAGTGGCCAAGATGGGAGCTTTTTGGGACGATTACGGCGAGAGGACAACGAAGACGACATAGAACTAGAGAAGATGCAGCGATGGTGATTCTCGTGGTAGCAAATGACGAACAAAGGAATGAATGCGGGGGTAGAGATGAGGATGGCGATGGAGATGGAGATGGAGATGGAGGGGAGAGAGAGAGAGAGAGAGAGAGAGAGAGAGAGAGGAAAAAAAAGAAAAAAAAAAGAGAGGTAGTAGTAGGAAACAAATAAAAGGAGAGGCTTTTGTCTCCTTTGCCCTTCCTTCTTACACACACACTCTCTCTCTCTCTCTCTCTCTATATCTCTCGCTCTCGCTCTGTACTAGTAGTAGTAGTCTCTCTTTCTCTTCGCATACTATCCGATCACCTACGGGTATCGTATCGCTAAAGAAATGGTTGCGTGCATCCGGTCCATCGTACGCCATACATTTAAAATTTTAATTTTATTATCTAATATTTTAATTTATTTGATTTGGTTTAATGATACTATAATTTGTCGTTAATCTTTACAGATTTAATCAGTATATTGCATGCAATTCTCGCAACTATAATTTATTAAAATAAAAAATTAGCTTAAATTTCAAAGTCAAGTGCCGGTAACTTACTCGAATCAAACAAATTGAAACGTTGCATAGTAAAATCAAAAGTTTGAAATGCCAAATAATTGATTCGGAATAATATATGGTGCAGCTAAGTTATCTATATTTTTATTTTAAAATTACTCTATATATAAAACATAGAAATTTTGATTTCTAAATTTTTGTAAATTGCACAATTTTTCATACTATAAATTTTCAAGGTTATTTAACATTTAAATCATAGATTTTGCATATGTGCATGATTTTTTTATATTTTTTTCTTACATAATTTTACATTTGTTTCCATTTTTAAAAAAAATTATTTCCCTATTGCAAATTACTATGTTAAGGTTTTATGGTTGGATGTCGCACTCTCGCGATTTCTCTCCTCACGCGAGCCAGAAGCCAAGGAAAGATTTAAGTACAGCTTGTAATGACCAAAATACCCTTCACTTTTAATACCAAATCACTGTTTCGTTTTACGTAGGTGTATAATATTTGACTTAATATATTTAAATTAAACTGTTATAATTTAAACCTATAAGAAATTCAATTATAGTATTTGAATTACGTCCAAATTGATTACAATTCAACCATACAAATCAAAACAATAATTTTAAATAAAATATAAATATATTAGAAAAATATTATTCTACTCTATATTACAAATAATCCGATCATTGTATTCATAAAATAATAAAATTTATAAATATAATTCGTATTTATCAAATAAATTATTTATTGTAATAATATTTTTTTGCTATACTTAAGCAAATAAATATAGATGACTGTAATTATTGTTTTTTTTTTACTATATATATTTTTAATTATACTGTATCTGAGTCCGACTATGGTGCTTTTAAAAGCATCAAGCACTTGGTGCTTGTAAGTTTTTCGTCGTTAGATTTACCTCTTTGACCATTTATATCCGTTAGATTATAATATTCAACTGATCACCCACTCAACTCTAGGGACCACTATCGTCCTAATCGCACATCTCTTAATTCAAGGGCCGAAATCCTACAAGCACCAATAATTTGATACTGTTAAAAGTATAGGAGCTCAATTCATACTGTATCTATAATTATATAATATATAAGAAGAGTATAGTAATTAATTAGATATAAAAATTAAAACAATCAAAACTGAAAGGGTATTTTAGTAAATTTATTAGCCAACGGGACAGGCGGCAGCTGGCCATGTGCCGTGCGGCGGTGCCAGCTGGCCCATTCAGGGAACCCTAAGCGCCCGACGCCGCTCCAGCTAAGCACTTAACGGCGCAACAACTAACGGCGTCAAGGAAGATCCCGAGGAATATTCCGTCCACGCGCGAACCGATCCGAGCCGCGACTCGGCTAATGGCTCGGCTCGGATTAATTAGTTGAGTAATAATTTCTCACGCTTATTAAAGCATAATGTAATTATTTATTTATGGCTTATTATTATTGGGCATTAATGGGTGAGATTGGTTGTGGGTATTATCGGGTTCGTTGGTTGGTCTAAATTAATGACCTGTTGTTGCATGCGAATTTTCTCAGAAACCTGTTTTTATAGGTATTGTTGTATAAAATATTTAACCGTAAAATAATTTAAAGACAGAATATATTAAGCAATTGTATGCATCGAATTGGTTCGCTTATTTATTAATTATTTTATACTATTTAAGTAAATATATATATCTCAAATAAAATGTTTATACATCGTAAGGCCGCTTAGCAAGTAAATATAATTTTTTTTTCAATATAGATTTGAGTGTTTGAAGTCCCAAATAAAGGGTTTTTTAAGATAATATACGCATACATGCATCTTGAAGTGCCAAATTTTTGAGCTGTGCCTTTAATTTAAGATGAAATTAATTTATATTACCAATCCATTCTTATTCTTATGTATCAAAAAAAAATGAACTATTATTATTGATGTCACATAATTACATAAGAGCATATTATTTTGGGCAACAAATCCTCCAATTGAGCATTAACTTTGACCCAGTCAAAACAAAAAACATATTATAATCATAAGGTTGTTTACTTGTCTCAATCGAACCTTTGTCTCCACCAGTGTATCACAGTGCCCTTATTAAAGGAGCTACACCTTCCTATATCCCTCTCAATCCCCTCTGTGTTCTTAAATGCATGAAAAGTTTTATTTTGTTTTGTTTTTATTTTCTCTTTGTCGTTTTTATTATTATTATTAATATTATTTAAAGATTATAGAAGCGTAAAGTTCTCGGTTTGAACCTGAGAACCCATGTAAAGTTAATATATCTCGAACTTAAAAATATAATTAATTTGTCAGTATCAGGACCATGGTATATAAATCACGTATTTTTTTTCAATTTCTCCGTCAAATTGGCGAATATATATTAGGAATGTATAAGTTGTGACAATGAAAATAGACAAAGTATTAATGCAATTTGACCTTTTCTTTTCGTCCTCCAATCTAATATCACCAACAAGAATAAATTAAAAAATATTTTTGTGATTTTTTAGTACATTAATTTTCTTTTTTTTTTCTGAACACGCAAAGCCATCGTGTGTTGGAATTAGAGGTTAAGCTCTTAATTAACCCTATATCTTCTCTTAAGCTCAAAAAGTTATATAAAATAAAACTGTAAATATAATTTTGTGCTAATTAACAAATCAGAGTCTCGTTTACTAACACATAAAAAAGAAATTAACTGTTGCGGAAACATTAGAAGCACTTAAAACTTTTTCTAATTATCGCTGCTCTTAGATTTTATTAAAATGTTACTCTTATTAAGGATATGAAATCATTTCATTTCTATACACAATATGTTCTAGTGTTACATTATTGGTAAATTAATTTCATTTTTTGAAGTTTCAACTACTAGAACCATCACCATGCATGATGAAATTAACTATGGACATTGTGCAAATATAAAAATATTGACAAAATCTAAGATTGTGAGAGATAATGGGGTTTGTTATGGTGCAGTAGTTTTTTATTTTGTGTAGGGCATGGACCACTCTAGCTTTTCTTTTTCTTTTTCTTTTCTTTTCTTTTTTTTTTGTTGAGAAGATTCTTAATCTAAAGCAATTCACACTATGTAATGATAAAGCATTAGCTAGCAAAGTTGTGGGAGCGTACAATAAAAGGATGAGAAAATAATTAAGTAGTTCATAGTGAAATATATATTATATTCAAATTGCCTTTTTTTTTGCTATAAAGGGTAGAGTTTTTTTATAATATGAGTGACAAAAACTTCCATAATTCGCAAGAAAGGATGAATAATATAGGTTGGTAATTAAGTACGGGTCATTTTTGAAACTTTTGATATATAATTATAATATATTGTTCATTGTATATTCGTACTTTGATTAGCACTTTGGTTTTGTTTTAAAATTGACTTTTATTTTTCTAAAGATCGCGAAGCCTTTAGAGGTACGTAATGTCGTAAAAACTATGTTTAGGGGGCTCCCTTTGTAATGACCAGTGATGCTAGAATTGTAAGAAAATAGCTAACGTCAAAATTTAGAGACATTTAGCGAATGCTTTGATAGATCTACATTGGCATATAAATGCAATAAAACTAAATACATACTGATATTCAGGATCATAAACAGAATAAATATAACTCACAGTCACATAACGTCATAGAGAAGAAATTTTTGATCAACCTACGGAAGCGAGAAGTCCGACTATAATATGAATGTTACCAACCGAACTTGGATAATCTGATTTCTCCTCCCATCTCAGGCACTCTCCCTCTCCCATATAGTGTGGAAGAGATTATAATTCTTTACCAGAATGCACGTGAGAAAGTGACAGGATCAGTACCCCTTTATATAGAGTCCACATCGACTTTTCATCAAAGTCTAATCAAGATTCTATTTAATTTAAAAGATAAAAAATGTATATCATATTAAGTAGTTCTATATTTATTAGGATTGAACTTTATTTATAATAAATCAAGATTTGAATACGATTAATTGGGTCACATTTATAGAAATCCTAACTTCTGTTCTAAAACTACTTTTGCTCCGACAAGCAGAATTCAAATACTTTAGAAGCGAAAAAATTGTTGTCATTATTATTGTAAATTAAAATTTAAAATAGCCTTGCTGGTTCTCAAAAGCAAAAGGCAAAAACAAGAAGTTTCACCGCTTTTGCTCTTCAGTATAGACACGGCTGTTGTTCATTAGAAAGCTGAGGAAAGCAGTGAAGATAAGTTGTAAGAAGTGCTTCTACTACTAAAAGTGATTCCTTGGTTAGCAGTGCTTTTCTAAAAAGCTCAATTGCTGTACATAAGAACTTCCCCATGGTTTTTCCACTTATGCTAGATGTAATAGACTAAAAGCCCACTTAAAAATATTACGTAAAAGATCTTTCGCTTACGCTACAAATAATAGATTTAAATCCGCTTAAAAATATCACCCAAATGGTCGATCGGATAGGAAATAAGTCGAGAAATACATAAATATTAAAAGTAGAGATTGAACACACTGACTTCACATAATAATAGAATTTTTAAATTAACTCTAATATCATACTATCTGAAAGACCGATGATTCGTTAGGCACTGGGCCGGGCTAGAAATATAAATTTAACAATTAAATATGCCGAGGGGCTAATTTCTATTGGTTTTTGATATTGCTGTTTCCCAATCATTGCAATGTAGATTCTCTTGTTGTGTAGCAAATCAATTTTGTGTTGGCATTGTTATTCTTTTATCCTTTTATCCTTTCATCCTGTTAGAAAAAAATGTAAATATAAATTTTTAATTTAATTTATTGTATATTTTGATTGATTTTTTTTTTCATTTCATATAGTCTAATTAGAGCGGCAGAATCTCTTGTAAAAGAAGAGATAATTAAATAAAATGCAAAGAAATTAGATGGTTCATAGTTGTCATAGCGGATCGTATTTATATAGTAGTTTCTTGGACGAATTCTGAGTCAGAAAAAGAATTTATATGGTACTGTTTAATAATTGGAGCTATTCTAAAAGAGACAGCGAGCATAAATTTTTATTTCCACCGTTTAATATATTTTTTTTTATATTTAGGTGTTAAAAATATTTCAAAATTTATTTATTTATTTATTTATTTTGTAGTATGGTTCGCTATTTGGGCCCAATGTGGTCCACAGTGTAACGGTCATAAAGTGGTGATACATTTGCTGGTCCGCCACTCAGCAGCAAGGGCAAAAACGTCATTTTACGTACTATTTCCTACCCCCAATAATCCAACGGCTAAAAATATCTGATCGTTCATCAAGTAATCCAACGGTTGATTACCCACACGACCTCATAGAAACTTTATGAGTACGTCAGAGCCCATAATTATGCCACCACGGCACCCTCGAAGTCCACGTCATCTTTCCGGCCAAAGGGAGCACTCGCCAGCTGTCATTGTGGGCCCCGCCGTGATTTTGCATGCACCGAAGTAGCAAAATCGTTGCGGAAAGGAAATAGAAAGATATAAGAAAAGAAAAAAGTAAAAAGAAAAGCTGGATTTGGACCACGAAATGGGACCATGACCGACACGGGACGTTATTCCCTGCACCGAGTGTATGAGTATATTTCATAAACCACCCCCACTAATGATTCCAAAGGAGAGGTCTCAAAATTAAAGTATAAGAAATTATATGTGATTATAAAATTTTAATAATATTTCATTATACATAGAAATGGCCCCATTTCTTCTCCGTTTATTTTTTGATTACTTGATAATTTAATAATATATTTTAAATAAAATATATTTTTAAATAGGTAAAACTATATTTTTAATTATCAAACTATAATACGGATAACATTTGGTCTTCAAATATAAATTTATTATATTTTTTAATTCAAATTTGTTAGATTATTACAATTAAGTTTCATCATCCAAATTAGCTGCATGGATGTTAATGTGGCAGTACTATAATTTTTAATTATTATCACATCATCAACTGCAATATTATCACATTCCTATTCCATCGTAGTCATATCACTATTTAGTAAAATAAAGTTATATCGTAGAATCTAATTACAATAATATAAAATATTCGAATAAAAGTTATAAAAATTAAAGTTTGAGGATCAAAATATCACACACATTATAATTTGTGGCCCAAAAGTGTAATTTAACCTGTTTTAAATATTAGGATTTTGAAACAGTAATTATTAAAAAAATTAAAGGCGGTGTATGATGCATATGGATACACCAGGTGCAGGCAAGTATCTCTCAACACCTGCGGTACATACGGAGCCAATGAATGCGAATCTCGAGGCACGTTTTCCGTGATCCGAGGGGTAGCAGTGATGGACCATATACGCCGTAGATCGAAATCATTTGCTCCGCAACTAAAACCTGACGATGACGTGTTGTCATGATTGCTGAGACGATGTTGTTTTTTTTTTTTTTTTTTCTATTTTTGGTAGGGGTTTGATGAGTCATGAGAGGCGATTGGCTTCAAGAAATTTGAGCCACAAGTGGAAATTCAGATTTAGAAAGAAAAAAAAAATTCAAATTCCTTAGCATTTTTTTTTTGTTGGCATGAGCAACTTTCCATTTTTTCCATTTTGTTCAAATTGAAACTAAATTTGCATTGATTGCATCCTCATTCTATGTTGAGACCTTGGCTGGACCAAGTTTGGCGCTGTTTTTTGGCTTACGTCTTTCAAAGCATCCATTTTTTTAAATGTTCAGACAGGTATATGCTTTTTGCGAAAGCGTGATTTGTGCGTCGATCATCAATCTCTGAAGAGAACTTCATCAATAAGTGATGTCCCTAACCAACGTTAAATAGATCTGAACTGTCTTCGTAGTCTTGCTTTTGTTTCCACTCTCATCTAAACTCCACCTCTCGAGGAGCATTTTGTAAACAAAATTTTTTGAAGTTTCTCCTTTAATGAAGAGCCAGAATGAGAACATAAACCTAAAAATAAAAACTCCGCTACAAAGAGAGAACGTTGGAGGAACTTTAACGAATATACTAATTCTCCTAACAACACAGACAAAGTATATATCCACAAATAGAGCGATGTGCTACAGTGGAGCCAAACAGACACTAAGATATAATTAAGAAAAAAAAGAAGAATTTAAAATAAATGGGTTTCATGCAAAAGCCCATGTGAAGGTGTCAGGCCCAATAGAAAATATTCACTGTGATGCTTGTAGCCCACTCCTGCAATTTTTACCAGAAACTAAAAAGCTCCCCATTAAGATTCCCACATGACATTGCTCAATGGCCAAGGAAATGAAAAGCACTTTTCTCCATTGTGAGGGATCCTACTCTATTTTAAGCTAAATAAATTGCTAAGCATTAATAGATTAAGCATGTGGGGTGTGATGTATGATGGTGCCAGGGATGACATAATCCCTGCTTTGTTAGTACAAAAGCATCACATCTTTATTGGGAGGAGTTTTTTTTTTATAGAAATATATATGTATGGAACTTGTAAAGTTTGAGCTCCATTAGATTGTCAGAGTATATTCATAGTTTAATTAAGGTATAGAAAAAAGGGGTGTTGGTAGTTCATGCTTCTTATTAAAATTATAATTTAACTCACTGTAAGTTAGTACAATTGCTTAAGGCCAATGTTTGGTACTTAAATAATAATTGGTTAATGGGGAATATAGTCCACAATTTAAGTTTTTTTTTTTCCTTTTTGGATATAATAAACTATTTTTTAGGTAACATTCTAAGAGTTACAAGGACCTTGCAATGTATTAACATCAATACATGTGATAGTTTCATGGTCAAGTGTACATGATTAACTATTTTTTTTTATTGAGACTTTATTTACTTTTAGCAGTGATTATATTAAAATTAATTTTTGTGGATATACTAAAGGAATTAATCATGTATTTTGCTAACTATTTGGAAAAGCCATGTAGTAGTTGAGGGTGTCTTTCATTTATTAATTAATTGTAAGTTAATTTAATTACTTTCCTCCTGCACTAAGAATATATAATAATATTATTATCACTAGAATATATAATTAAATATTATTACCACTAACTTTAATTATCTGATTAAGACCTAAGATGTAACTTTAATGAAAAATGCAGGTCCACTGCTAACTAACTCCACTTGCTGGTTTTATTAATACCCGATTACTTTTTCTTTTTTTTTCAACTTTGTTTTTGAGGACTTGCCTCAAAAAGAAGGGTCAATTGGTTACATAATGAGCAAAGCTCAAATCTACAAAAATAATATAATATTAAGCATATATACTTTTTAGTAGATTTATTGTGAAGCATGGTGCTTGGATAGGATCCAATGCACATATTTATTGGTTTAATTACTTCATTTATTCTTAAAATAAATTAATAATAT
Source organism: Puya raimondii (assembly GCA_016920855.1). Lineage (NCBI taxonomy): Eukaryota > Viridiplantae > Streptophyta > Magnoliopsida > Poales > Bromeliaceae > Puya > Puya raimondii. The sequence continues at coordinate 35,877,178 of JABWPP010000049.1, read as the reverse complement.
GTTTTATCTATCATTTGACATCGGATGAGCACTCACTCAACTTGAAATTAACAAGTGCATCTCTTGCTTGTCAAAAGTAAATAATAATATAGCATGAATATTGTCGAATTAATCCTCATTAGACCCGAAAAGATTAATTACTTCTTCTTTTTTTTGGCTACTTGACAAAATTAATTACCTTTTGATTGATTCTATTATTTGGTGTGTTTAATTTGTACATTGAAGAATCATTTGGAGTGTTGAGTGGGCATGTAGAAATTTTCATATATAATTAAGTCATTAGCTTGGGTAAATAGATTAAGATTTATACGAGTCAAAGTTGAGACATGCATTGTCCAAGAAAATAATTAAAGATGTTGCAATGGATAAGGGTGACAGATATACAAGATCACATTCGATCCTGTTGAAATTCCTCAAAATCTAGACGAGTTTATTTAATTATCAAATAACATATTCTTAAATCATTGTATATCTATATTGGATGAGCTAGCACTTCCTTAATATACTTTTTTTTTTCTAGTAATTAATTTAAGTTTCTAGGAAAAATATATTTTTTTTTTATATTTTACGTAGAAGCAGAATAGGAGGTCTGAGTTCGAATCAATCTTTCAAATGCTAGTCGCATCAAAATGTACATATTGCATGTTGTAGTTGAAGTTGTTTTGCTTTTCGACTCTTCAAAGTACCACGTGTTGAATATATCACTCGATTGTTTCCTACCAAACCAATCTTTTACGTAATTTGACTATTTCTCCATTTTAAAATATAGTCACGATTAAATTTCAATTCATGTCTCATCTATTAATTCCATATGCTTTTTTTTTTATCTATTTTGATTTGTCTATAACTAGTAAATATATATATTCATCAGCTATTTCCTATGAGTAAATTAGTACACCTCAACTAATTAACCTAATTAAAGGTTATGTACACTCCTCTATTTTTTTTCTTTTTTCGTTTTAAAAAAAGCTCTTCTCTCACTAATAATACAGTCCTAGCAAATTTCCAATTAAGGCATCTCAGAGATTCAAAAACCAAAAGGAGGTGGTCGCAATGCATGCATTCCCCATCATGCATGCATGCATGCATGCAAATACTAAGAACCCACAAGCTTCTTTTTTTTCTTTTTTTTTTTAAAACTGGACTTTTTCAGCTTTTCACCCCCACAAAAATCTGCAAATATAAGAACAAGGAGAAGGGAACACAGCTCACTACTGTTCCACAGGCACCATAGCTCATATATGTGCATCTCAGAGGAGGGCACAGAGATTAGATATGCAAAAGGTACACAAAACCACCACAAAGTCGGAAACATTTTGAAGCACTCAAAAATGAGAAGCACTGCTAAAACAAGCTCTATTTCCCGCTTCCCCATGAAGCCCACCATGTGGGCTTCAGCTGAAGTAGAATTTCTAGGAGCAGGGAATCTACAGTGGAGGGGGGGTTGGAGTGGCAGTGTTAAAATATTTGTAGGATAAATTGCACCGTTGGTACCCCCAACTTCTAACCAAGTTTTACTTTGATCCTTGAAATTTAAGTTCAACAACAGTTACAAATATTCTACACTTTTAATAATATTTTATTATCGAGTTGCTGGTTAACCGGACTAGTAGCATGTTGGTGGACTATCTGGGCGGTCAGGAACGATATAATCTTTCGAAAGATTCAGCCTAACCCGCTTGCTGTAGTTTACAAGATCAAACAAATAACGACTTATTGGGAGCAGTATCTTTCCACCTAAATGCGCTCGACCTAATGCCTTTTTCGTTGCCACTGTTGTTGTGTGGGAGTGTGTGTGGGTGTGTGTGTGAGTGCGCGCGTTTTTTTTTTTTCCATCCCTTTCGAGGCCTTCGTTGTCTCACCCCTTGTAGCTTAGTTCATCACTCTAATGAATGAAGCGGGTAGCATGCTATATTTTTTTCAAAAAAATATATATTTTATTTGAGTATTTATTATTATTATTATTATTATTATTATTATTAAAGAAATTAATATCATTTCATATACTAATTAAGATGCATAACAAATCTATATATGCATCACGTATCTAGCAAAGAGATCAAATGAGACTGGAGTATCTGATATCATACTAAACAAATGATTATCTTTAAAAACTTGAGCTATAAAAAAATAATAATTTTAATACTTTATAGCTAACAAATAATATATATTTATATAGTAATACTATGCTTATAAATAAATTTTATGATGTTTTATAAAATTATCTACGTGGTTGTATTTAATTAGTAACAAAATATCAATATCGAGTGGTTGCCGTAATTCAAATGATAAAAAATAAAATTTACCCAGTAAAATTATAAAATTTATAAATTATTATAAAAAAATTATTTATAAGCCACCGCAAACATGCAATATGCATACATAGATTTGCGTGATGGAGGAGATAGAAGAGAGGGCGAGAACTCCGAGGTTTGCTTTGAATGACGTAATCATCACGTGTTCAGGGGGAGTTATTGGGGAATTAAAGAGTTTTTTTTTCGTTTTTTTCTTTTTTGGGGTGAAGGGATTTAAAGTGATGCATGCATGGGAGAGGGTCGGGGACTGATCTACGTACATGTGGCTCTGCATGGGGGCACGTGAGTGTGGCTGAGGCAGCACGTGCCACACACATGGTGGGGTCTGTAGAGAGAGAGAGAGAGAGAGAGAGAGAGAGAAGGAGAGAGAGAGGTGCATGCATGGTTTCTTATTACCAATGCTTATCTTGATCTAGAGAGAGAGTGTGTTGAACATAATATGTTAACATTTTCTTTTTACAACTTAATTTTTATAAAAAATTATATTATTTCGTATTATTTCACATAATATTAGAACGAAAAGGTTACAAATTCTCAATTTATCTTAACTTTCTATCATTTAGTGCAGCTGAAGCTTTTTTTCTTTTTAAGTTATTTTATATAACTTGGGGGAGAGAGAGAGAGATGTTACTTAAGCTATGTTCATATTGCCAATATATATTCTCTGTTGCTCAATACTTAGGCCTATTCTTTCCTCATGTCCGACATGGAGTTGCTATTTTTTTTTTCTCCATTAAAGTTAATACTTAATAGTCCTTTTTTTTAATATTAACATTTTGTATAATTTTTTGACATAAGTCACTTTCAATTCCATGTAAATATGAATAAAAATATTTTGGATCTTTTATAATTAAAACTGGGGCAGTGACGTTGGACCGGGACTTGGTTTTAGCTGGCTCGGCCAAGTTCGGACCCAGAAAATTCTAATCATTCTTCAGACCCTGATGGGCCTTTAACCCCTCCTCCTTTTTGGGCTGGGTTCGAAACAGTAGATGGGCCCTTAATCCGGGCTTGTAAGATCCAAACAAAAAGGCATTTACAGGCCCATCAGTACAAGGCCCATTAAAGAAAGGAATAAAAATTGGGTGGGGACGGTTGGAATTACTCTACTAGCCCAGTATCTGCATAAATGCAGAAATTCGCAGCATGCGAGAATCGAACTCGTGACCTTTAACTCTGATATCACTTGTCGGATCGTTGGCGCTAACCATTAGTTCCAAAAACTCAACGTTATTGATAAAGAGAATTGAAAAAAAAAAATCATTTAAGTCACATGCCTTATCCTAAAGGAAAGTAAAAAAATTCTGTTTTATTTACTCTCACTGCATCACATACAGCGTCTATATAGATACCAGCAATTTAAAACATTAGAGGAGAGTGGGAAAAAAAAGAAAAAGAAAAACAGTAATTATAAGCAGAGCCTCTGGAGGCATCTTCAGAAGAAGAGCCCACTATATGTTGTTGCTAGAATGTAGATTTAACTATAAACAAAGAAAAAAAAGATATAAATCAGAACAGTACATAATCTTAGGTGAGTAGTTCGAAAGATTGATCCGACAGGAAATAGTTCAGAAATCGTCTTGACGTACACCGTCTGTTCGTATGCCTGACAAAATTTCAGCAAAGTTTGTCACGCACATCCGCGGAAGAGATAAATTGATGAGAGGATTAGCTCTGGTATATACCACGTGATTTAAAAGATCGATCCAACAGGAAACGGCTCATGAGGAACAAATACAACATAAGGCACTTACTTTTTATCTCCTCATCCTATAACACCTGAACCAGAGGAACACAAAGCAGAGGATCCTGTAGCCCAAAACAAACCCCAACATCACCCCAATATTAATCCACCTCTTGGACTCCTCCAACCCCTGTTGCCTCAGAAACATGGCCCCATCAAGCACACACACCCCCACCTCCATGTCCAAGCACTCCCTCCCCCCTCTCCCTCCCCCATACTCATTCACCACGAAGGCCTCGAACGGGTACTTGAACAAGCTCAAGTAGTGCATGAAAATCCAGTACCTGGGTATGCTCCCCTTCGCGATGAAGTACCCGGAGAAGAGGAAGAAGGAGCCCATGAGCCCCGCGATCACCGAGTTCCCCATGATGAAGTTCGGCACCAGCGCGCTGAAGCACGCGACGAACGCATTCGCCGTGAGCATCACGAGCCAGACCACCAGCGAGAAGTATAGAAACGGCTCCATCTCCCTCCTCAGACCGACGAGCCAGTACACGGGGAGCGCGTAGAGCGTCGCCGCCGCGAGGAGGAACGGAACGAAAACGATGGCGTTGGCTACGACGTAGGAAGAGACCCTGTAGGCTCCTCTAGCGGTCTCTCTTTGTAGTATTCTCCTCTCATGCAGGAATATAGGGAGACCCTCCGTCGTCGAGGAGAGTAAAAAGGTGAGGCTAAACGCAAAGAACCCGACTCGGGCTTGCAAATTGCTCACGTTCATGAACACGGTCCCGAGCCCGATCCCGGCGACGACGGATTGGATCATCTTGGACGCGAAGAGCTCCTTCGTTCTCAGCACGTTCTTAAAGAACCTCTCGGTGAGTATCGACACCTCCCCGCATAGAGAATTCGCGTAGAATATGCGGTCGTCGTTAATGGTGGTTGCAGTGTTAGCAGCTACGACCTCTTCGCGGGGCGTTGTGGGTGGTTGCTGTATGAGAGAGTCCATTACGTCCATGGCGTATTCCAACACGTTTACGTGGAGGGGGATGCAGTGGCCCGCGTCCGTGAGCCGGGCCCCGAGCTGGTGCACCGGACCCTGGTGCACCGCGGACCCGTTGGAGAGCAATATGACTCGGTCTATGAGCTCGAGGATTCTGAACCCGGGTTGGTGAATAGTGAGTATGATTGTTTTGGTGTGGAGTGTGGCCATGGATTTGAGCATGGTGAGGATGTGGAGCGCCGAGGCGGAGTCGAGCCCCGACGTCGGCTCGTCGAGGAGGAGAACCGCCGGGTCGTGGACGAGGTCGACGCCGATCGACACGCGCCGCCTCTCGCCGCCCGATATGGCGCCAAACATGCCGGCACGGCCCACCCGGGAGGAAGCCACGTGCATGAGCCCCAGCTGCTTGATCAGGTCCCGGGCCCGGGCCGCCGAATCCTCGGCGGTGCCGCGGAGCCGCAACCGCGCGCTGTACAGCAAGGATTCCTCCACGCTGAGCAGCGGGAAGAGGGCGTCGTCCTGCGTGACGTGCCCGGACACCCGACGGAACCGCGACACGTCCATCGGCCGGCCGTTGACGAGGACGGCGCCGCGGACGCTGTGCGGGGCGATGGCCCCTGCCAGAATGGATAGCAGCGTCGTCTTGCCGGCCCCGCTGGGGCCGACGATCGCCACGAGCTCCCCCGGCGGGGCCTCGCACGTGACATTCTTAAGTACGGGCCGAGGGGCGGTGGCGGCGGCACCGAAGAAGCCGAAATTCGAGGGGAGGTCGTAGGACAGCGACTTGGTCTCGATGCGGTATCGCGGTTTGCGGCCGGAGGCCGTCGAGGATGTCGACGACAACTCCATGGAGAAGAAGCGTAAGGAGTGGAGAGTGGAGAGAGAGAGAGGAAGAGGGGTGGGGGGGGGTGGGAATGAGAAGGAGATGAAGTGAGAGGGGGGAAAGGTGTGAGAGGATGAGCTAACACACCAAACTTAAGACATATGTTTGCTCTTCTCATGCACAGTATAAATGGTTATATGCTTAGGGCATTTGACTTGGCCTACACCTTTGTGGTTTCTTGTGGTCTATTTTGGGACTTGCATGCCCAACCACCTCTACCCTCTCTCTCTCTCTCTCTCTCTCTCTTCCAATTTATCTCTAACCTCTCGAGAGGTAGCTCCAAGATGAACCACCACTCCCCTCTTCGTACAAATTGTTGCATGCACCTAGTGCACCACGTCAACTCGTGCACTTACCCAACCTATTTAACATAACATCTATATAATACAGCTGCACATTTGGTTTAAGTGGTAATATTGTCTATCTTGAAAGTCAGGAATTAAGGTTCGAGGGGGCCAAAATTTAGATTTGACAGAAAAAATTCGATCTCGGATAGTAAGAAAAAAAGTTTGTCAGATTCACTGATCATCTATAGCTAGCAACAGTAGCGACAATGTGCTCAATGACGAGTAAGACTATAAGAGCTGAAGGGAAAGGGCCAAAAAATTCGAAAAAAAATTGGGACACAAGTTTTATTGAAAAAATAATTTAGCCCCCTAAAATTAAAATTTACAATATTTTAATTTTTACTATAAAGAACTTGTATGCAATTTTTAAAAGTTCAGGAGGGGCCATGGCCACTGTGGGCCCCTTAATGGCTCCGTCCCTGGGCGGATTGATCATTGCTTAGGATTTTTCTGCACAAAAAAATTTAGATAATGCGTTCCCAAATTAAATTATTGAAATAAATTAAGTTCAAGTAAATTAATTTTCAAGAGGTTGCAACTTAGTAAATTATGGGAATTTGATACATAACATTGGATGGACATAAGGTCACTGGTGGGTGCAAAGCTGATGTGGTGCAACAAGTGCACGCAAAAATTCTAGACTTGAGCTTTACGAGGAAAATCGTGCGGCCACCAAAGTCCATGCAAATTAGAAAGCAAAATATAATATATATATAGGAGCTAGCTACTATGCTTTCAAAAGTATAAATGATTAATATTTTTGACTTTTTGGCTCTTGAATTAAAATTATAAGGTCGGGATGATAGCGGTCCCTCTTAAGATTGAGCGGTCTCCTTAGGGTTGAGTAGTCCCTCTAGAGTAATAATATTAATTCAAAGATCAGAAATGGTCAAAAGGGCTGATCCAAGGGCTAAAAAATTAGAAGTACCAATCCTTTTATGCTTCCGAAAGTATAGTAGCTCTACTCTATATAAAAAGCTCCTCAACAAATTTTTATTGAGACAGTTTGGCAAGATATATGATTTACTTTGCATCTAAATCTTACAGATTTGTTCTAATTTAAAAATTATTCATCCAAATCTTAATACCGCATTGAACGACGGATTTAAAAGAGAAAAATTAAATCTTAAATAATCGGATTAGCTTATACTTATCGAAGTTCTATTGATCTCAGCAAAAAAAAGAAACATGAGAAATAATTAATTAATCATTAACCACCCAAATTAAACAAGGGAATTAGAGATCATGATTGAATAACTTGAATTGAAATCAATCCAATTAACCAATTAAGCAATTAAGCTTCAATTATCTGAGTTTAAAGGGTCTTAAATAAGAACCGAGGTTCAAAAGAAGCTTTGTGTTTAATACATCTAGTTGTTGGAGAAGCTTTAACTTATGATGGACTCTGGAGATAGTTGAAGGGAGAAAGAAATGTGATGAGTGAAGTATGGAGTAGCATTTTCTGATGAGCTGCAACATTGACCACCCCATGCAAAAAAAAGTTGGCAGGGGTGGGGGTTGCATCACACCCTCTTCATTAATTAGGCGCAGATTTTTCACAGATCCAATGTGCAGAAACTTTCTGAAATGAGTTCGTCACACCCATTAAGAGCAAAATCAATCTCAACATCTCGAACTTTTTACACACTAAGGATATCAAAAATCTATATCTACATCCTCTGTCTGATCGTTGACGCTAATCATTAATTCCAAAAACTTTACCTGTTAAAAATACACAATCAATTCACTTAAAGCGTACAGACACAATATCTACGAGTTTTGATTGTGACTCGGCCCAATCGGTCTCATGCCACTTCGTATATTACTCAGTCCAACCCGGCCTCCCGCCACAGGCCAGGATGCTGGTCTCTTTAAGCGAACATCCTCACCTTGAGAAATTTTTATCGCTAACAACTATTTAAACCAGAATTACTAAGGATTAATCCAATTAAACACTGACTTTTTAGATTAAAACATGTCAATAATTTTTTTCTTATATATATATTTTAAACGAATTTACCTGAAATACTATTAATAGTAAAGGAATAATATTTACTAACATCTTTCGAGTCATTGGATCGCCTACCACCACTACACTGGAAATGTGAAGAGGTAAAACATAGATAGTAAATAATATTTCTTTTAAATATTTTTTTTTAATTTTAATAATTATTAATTTTACGTAGGATAACTATTATAGAAAATAAATTTTTTTTTTCTAAAATTTAATAGAGTACCATTCCTCACGCCATGTCGTCAAAGGGAGGCCGTTTTGGTCTCCTACCAACATTGTGGTGAACCCCTGCAACAAGATATCAAGGAGGGGTGATTGTGACACATAAACTATTTAGATTAAAACACCTAATTAGATCTAAAGGCTAAAATAATGTAATGCTTTTAAAAAGGGATTGGAATCTTAATTCAATATATATGATATTCTTTGGTGTGGTTGTTTGACCTTCCATCCCCCCATTCTCTCTCTCTCTCTCTCTCTCTCTCTCTCTCTCTCTCTCTCTCTCTCTCTGGATTTTTATCTCATATTGAAGGTTATCATAAAAGTAACTATTCATTACTTTAATTATTGAACAAAAAGTATAGGAGATTTAACTAAAGTGAAAGAAATACTTTTTATTAGTAATGTAAATAAATTATCTAATGTTAAATTGTTCATGATCATTTTGATCTTAGTGTGACTAGTTGATTAAATGTACAACAAAGTAGTGAAAATGGTTGGCACTTGGCTTAGAATTTATTACTCCCCTCTGGCTAAAGTAGATTGATAAGAATTAATTGGTCTTTGAATATCTTTGTCAAGGATTTAAGTACCGTGGCACAAAATTGTACCGAAAACTTGCACCGGGTCGTGCCGATGCGTGCTGGTCACAAAAAATTCATGTGTGCCGACACATAATAGCATGAAATATTTATTTTCTTTAGCAACAAAATATTCTAATTATTTATTATGTATTTTTATCAAATCTTTTGAACTTCATTGAGAAAATTACTTTATAGTTTAAAGAATAGAGGGTTTTGAGCTGTGCCATCGGCACAGGGACTGTATCGTGTCGATATCTTATTGGCACGATATGACACGATAGATATGACCCGTACCGATGGGCACTTAAATTCTTGATCTTTATCTTTCATTAATACAGTACATTTATAGCATGGCAAGTTATATATGGATGAAGTTACTAGTATCTTACATTCTACCTAGTTTAAGTAAATACCAAACTTAATTAAGACCTTTCTTTATCATGCTAAAAAAAACATCCTCCTCGGTGGAGTACTCCCTTTGAAATCTGAGGAGAAATCTTAGTTAACTCATCGTGATATGCGAATGATGTATCTAATCTCGACCGATATTAGGTATTTAGTGTGATTACTCTATAGATAGTTACTTAAGAGCATTGCATGTGTTACGTTCAACAAACATTCCCTATAGATCCACAAATACTTTTAATTACTGAGAGGATCAATTTGATAGGAAATAACTCAGAAGTAATCTTATTATTAGTTATCACCGACATCACGTGGATAATGATAAAAAAGTAGTACATAGCTAGGTAATTAGAATACCAATTTAACCCATTACATAGCTGAGATAGAAAATTCATTCGTGTTCTACGAACTTAGCTCACGAAATACTATTCGCACCTCGCAGAGTAAAATCATTTTACTCCAACTATTTTTGCTGAAACAATATTGAAACTTAACATCGAAACTCAGCAGTACCGCCTCAATGCACGAAACGTGCAACGATCGACGAATGAGTAATAACATCTCTTTCTTTCTTCTTTCGCCATCCTCCGAATATAGGTGTTTTGGCGGGACCTCAACTTGTTCGTTCCAGCTCAAAATTCACTTCGCAAAGCAAAGGGATTCGCCCTATGATTTTCTTCTAATTGGAGGGCAATGTGTTCAAGTCGCCAACTCAAACCTAATCCTAATTCAATTAATAAACAATACCCATTTAACTAAGGCATTTAAACTTAACTGGTTTGTTACATATCATTGATTAACTCTTTGTTCATTCTATTTGCCCAAAACAAGATTAAACTAGAGAGTTTAGTGCACGTTAACTTTTTGGTGCTTCATCTTTCCTGTGGATGCATGAACTTTTTAGAAAATTGCACAACATGCATAAATAATAACTTTTCATAGTGCTTTGTCCAAACTTATTAATTACTCTTCTTTATACAAGGCCCATATACTAATGTGGCCAGTTGAAAAGGTGTGATTAGTTTTAAGAAGGAAGATGATTCATGTTTGCTTAAGGGAAAAGAAATAATCGATCGATATTTGTGTTTTCTTTTTCTTTTTCTATTGAAATTCTCATTCGATCTTATCCTAAAAGTGCATTGCCTTGTGTCATTATTTTAAACAAGCTATAAAGCTTTTCTCGACTAGATTAGCTTCGACAAACTAAAACACGTTTGATCGAGTAGAAAAGCATTAGTAGCATTTTAGTATAAACCCCTAAGTAACTTCTTGCTGCAGTAGTTTTATTGGGAGATCTAATTGTGGCGGATCTAAAAGCTCACTTTAGCTTCTTTTTTTTTTTTAGTGGATGTAATGTTTTTGCGGTAAATGTATGGATAGTCCCTCTGCTATCGCAACTGTTTGATTCGTAAACTTTCTCTTACATCGCATTTTCATCTGCGACCGTCAAAAAGTCTTCTTCTTGTTGGCTTAAATGGGCCAACATCCTGTCCTGTGGCGGGAGGCCATTTTGGGCCGAGTCATGTTCGAAATGGCGTGAGGCTGGGTGGGCCGAGTCATGTTCGAAGTGGCGTGAGGCTGGTGGGGCCGAGTCACAATCGAGACCCGTGGGCGCTGTATCTTTACGCTTAAAGTGAATTGGTTGCGTATTTCTAACAGCTCGAGCTTTTGGGATTAATGGTTAGCGCCAACGATCCGACAAGTGGTATCAGAGCCAGAGGTCACGGGTTCGATTCCTGTGATTTGTTGGCTTAAATGGGCCAGCATCCTGCCCTGTGGCGGGAAGCCATGTTGGGCCGAGTCATGTTCGAAATGGCGTGAGGCTGGTGGGGCCGAGTCACAATCGAGACCCGTGGGCGCTGTATCTGTACACTTTAAGTGAATTGGCTCGAGCTTTTGGAATTAATGGTTAGCGCCAACGATCCTACACTTCTGTTAATTGATTCCCTTGGTTTTGTCAATGTACTAAGAATAAAATTAAGGTTAGGAATAAAATTGCTTTATATGATAAGGATCATGGGCTAAATTGTTTAAGCCAAATGTTCACCAGGCAAATTGCAATATGGAGATAGGGCAGAGGCTATTCATGCATTTTGCACTTACTAACTAAATAAGGTGTATTATTTCGTAATATACTTAATTAGCAATACATCCTACTATTTATTAGTAGGGCTATAAATGAGTTGAACATGTGAGGGCTGAGGCCAAATCGAGATCAGCTCGAAAAAATGTTGAGCTGGCTCGTGTTTAGCTCAAAATCAAATCAAGTTGGCTCGAGTCGCTTCGAGCCAGCTCGAATTAGAAGTTTAGTATAATGTAAAAATCAGAAGAGTTCCTGAATGTATCAATCCTGTTCTAGCAATTTCGATCCAAATGTTTTTAATTGTTTTGGTGCTCTTTAAAGTGTTATCAAAAAGATTAATTTGAAGCCATGTGAAGTTGCATTGATAGTTTATAGCGGATGTGGTCATTAAACTCAGAAACTCTTACAAATAGGAGGCTGAACATAAACTCTAATATCTGTTACTCGAAATATCGATGTAAAAAGAAACAACACATTCATGAAATTGGATAACACGAGGGTAGTTAAACGGGTCCGAGCAAAATTAGCCCGACCTATTCGACCCGGTCCGTGTTCTTCGGGCCTGTCGGTCTTAGCTTGTTCACCGGGGTCGATTGGGGGCTCAAAATTTATAGGTCCCCAAAATGTTCGGATCGGTTCGTGCCCGAACCATTTTAGCTTCTTTGATTGATCCAACCCGGTCCGATATTTTGTTACTTGAAATAGTCTAAAGTTTTGCGAGAAAATTAGCTATGTAAAATTCGTGCCAGGCTGGACCGGACCAACCAAATTTTAGTGTAGCTCGAAATGTGGCTCGACACGAACCTGGCCCAGATCAAGTTTTTCTTAGGCCCACTAATTCCTACTTCTTAAGCAAGATTGTTCTTTTCTTCTTTTTTTTAGATATAAACCGTGATAAATTAATGCATAATAGGTAATCGAAACTTCACGTATTTTGGATCATTTTACAAGGTTAAAATTGCAAATAATTCACCACGGCCATTACTATTATTTAATTTTAGATTCCTCGATCACTAGATAAATAATATTGAAAAATTAAAAAATTTATTTTTTAGATACTTCAAATACTTTATATTAAGTCTAATAGAGTCGGTCGTCGATTTAAAAGACTCAGCATAAAAAATAACTTGATAATACGAAGGTTCCTGTACTTCTAAAAGCACACGCTATCTCGTTTATCAAAGCTATGGTATTGCTTTTGGATTATGGTGCGAGAAACTTTTGCATATTTTTGAATTATTTTTTCTATTCGACCTCCTCTGAAATGCAGAAAAAATGGAGGCCAAAAAGTACATCAAGTGATAAAAATATTGCGCAACATTGTACTTTAATATATATATTTTTTAATTTCTAAACAATATTAAATTTTTTCTTCAATTATCCTTTTTTTTTTCAAATCTTACACTATAAATAATAAATATATAATTTTAAATAAAGCTATTGAAAACACATATTGAAAGTGCTAGAGCATATATCCAGCTTATTTTGGTACAAAAAGAAAACAAAATATATAAAGCCAACAAAAAAATAGTTGAAAATGACTTAATAAAAATTTTCAATGAATCTATCACGAAGATTCATTTTATATATTTTTTTTTCTACCATTAAGTTGCTAGATTTTGTATAAAATAAAAGATTAATTATGGTAATGTAGAAATTGACGAGAAACAAATAGTTTAGAAATATTTATGAGAAAAGAAAATAGTTTAACATAGAAAAAGAAAATTTAAAATATAATATAGAAATTGATAAAATATAATTATATAATGGTGTTTTTTTTAAAAAATACAATGTAATAGAGTGTAATTAAGCCTTTTAATATCGCCATTTGCAACTTTTTCGAGCAAGAAGAAGACCTACCACCTTCTACATTCTTTTCTTGACGGATTGGGACGAATTTTTTTTTTCTTAAAATTTTTGGCCCCCAACTCGTCGTTCCATTCAGAATGGATGGGGGCAGAAGCTCCACCGCTCATAATCCATTTGCATTCCCAGCCTTTTGTTGCGTATTCTTTTGGTGCATCACTGAACACTAGTAAGAAATTGAAAAAAATATTATATGTATACTCTGGTATATAATGCTTATCTTACATTTTCTTATTCAATAGTTTAAAACTATATATTGTGTGCATTTTTATAAATTTCGTGTGTCTGTGGGGGGACAGGTGTGTTCATGTTGAATTCGTTTGCGGCGTGAACACACCATGAATGCTCGTTAGACGCGAATTCATGACGCATTCCATTAATATATATATAAATATATAATTATAATTATATATATGTGTAATATAGTATATATATATATATATATATTTTATATACATATATATAATATAAGATGATACATATTTTCGTCTTTGATAAATGTATATAATTTTTTTTTGGACATTATGTACGCTAAATTTTTTTTTATCTTAAAATATGAATTTATATAAAAATTTAAAATAAAATAAAATTTGAGAATCAAAATATAATAATACACCTAGTTGGTTTAAAAACTAATCAACACTCATTAATTTAATCCTTGATTAATTTAGGACACTTCCTCCCCTGCTAACAAACTACAGGCCTGTTTGGCCTAGTTTCTGGAAAAGTGATTTCTGCAGAAGTGATTTTGGTTTGGAGAAGTGATTTTGATGAAAAGCTGTAGAGCGTTTGGCTGAGTTTAGATAAAAGTGATTTTTCTGAAGTGATTTTCTAAGGCTGTTTGGCAAAAAATTTCTGATGTTTGCATATATTAATATTTTTACTAAATTTTATTTTAAAATAATTTAAAATTTGAATTTTAATTAAAATTTTAAATTTTAATTAAAACTTTAATTTTTAAATTTTAAATTTGGACAAAATAAATTTAAAATTTCAAAATTTAAAATTTAAAATTTGAATTTTTAAATCCTGAAATTTAAAATTAAAATTAAAATCTAAATTTTAAAATTTAAATTTTGAATTTTGTAATTTGAAAATTAAAACTTGTAATTTTATATTTTATATTTATATTTTCAAATTTTTAAATTTAAGTTTTAAAATCTAAAATGACAAAATTTAAATTTTATCTTAAATTTAAAATTTGAAATTTTGAATTTTAAAATTTAAAGTTTGATATTTGAAACTTAAATTTAAAATTTAAAATCTAAATTTTAAATTTTAAATTTAAAAAGTTGAAATTTAAAAATATGAATATGAATTTAAAATTTCAAAATTTAAATTTAAAGTTACATTAATACTTTGAATCAAAATGAAAATAAAAATTTGAAGTTTGAGTCCAAAAGCAGAATCAGTTTTGGAGAAGCAGCTTTTTTCTGCTTCTGATTCTGAAGCCTTCAAAATCAGTTTTCTGATTCTGAAAAGTAGAATCAAATTTTCCAGCAGTCATTGCCAAACGCTCTACTGAGCTCAGAAGTGATTTTGGGCTCAGAATCACTTCTGAAAAGCTAGGCCAAACACCCCCTACAATCCTGTGCAAAAAGCATAGACACGTCATTGTCAACTATAGAAGTCCACCACCGGTACCAACCCCATTCATTCATTCACCCCCTCCCCTCTCCAATCCCCCGTTAATCCCCAATCCCCAATCTCCATCTCCATCTCCTATCTCCATTTCCACACCCCCAAAAGCTTCGATCGCCATGAGCCCCGCGGTGACCAAGTCCCCTCCGACCCTCGTCCCCCCCGCGTCGCCGACCCCGGCCTCGGCGCTCCTCCTCCCCCTCTCCTCCATCGACCGCACCGCCGCCGTGCGCGTCTCCGTCGACTTCATCCAGGTCTTCTCCCGCGGCGGCGGGGCCTCCGCCGCCGCCGCCATCAGAGAGGGCTTCGCCCGCGCCCTCGTCCCCTACTTCCCCGTCGCCGGGAGGATCGTCGAGAGCGTCCCCGGCGCCCCCGAGATCGAGTGCTCCGGCGACGGGATCTGGTTCGTGGAGGCCGAGGCCGATTGCACCCTCGACGACGTGAACCAGCTCGAGCGCCCCCTCATGATCCCCAAAGGGGAGCTCCTCCCTCGCCCTCCCCCCGAGGTGAAGCTCGAGGACGCCATCCTCATGGCCCAGGTCAGATCCGATCCCCCCCTTCCCTCCCCCTCTCTCCCCCTCTCTTAATTTCGCACAGATTATTTTGATCGGATTTGATCGCGTAGTGTGTAGATCTTAAGGGGTTTAGGGTTTTCGCGTGCTCAGCGTAGAGATCGGAGCGATTAAATAGCTCTAGGGTTGGGGGCGAGGAGGAGATTTTGCTATGCTTCTGATATGAAATTTCTTAATAATGTTTGCTATGTTTAATCTTGAGTGTTCATCCAGATCTTCTTTAGTATGGGGTTCAGAAACTATTTGGTTAATAATCCAAGCGTAAATTTATAGATCGTCCCTGTACTATCGCATTCCTATAATCTAGCACTCTATGCATCTTAGTTTTTACAATTAAAGAGATAATCAATATTTCTTATAGGATAATAATTATTTTACTCTTTTTGATAGAGTGACTAATTTATTGTTGTAAACATAAAACTATAGAGTTTGCATCTGAAATAGCAGGGTAAGTTTCAAGGGCAACGACCTTCTTCATACCCATTATTGTTGCCCATAATGCGAACTGTGGAATATTCCCTTGTGGATAGAGCCACAGAGGAGTGTTAACGGGTCGGGTTTGGTTAATCCACATAAATAGCTTGGATCCAAACCCGATAATATCGGAACTGCTGTTTATTAAGATTATTTTTATCCAATTGATCTTTTGACAATGCGGTATCGAAGTTGGTACTAAAATTCTCACATCTGTCGTGTAATGGAAAATTTTCTATCAATCACTTTAATTTTCTATTAAGTAAAGGAGCTATATTGGGTTCATGATCCAGATCTTAATCTGAATCCCTTAATATTTTTTCACATTTGAGTTGTTTTCTAAATTCTAACCTGATTATTTTGGTTAGATTGGGATTGGTTTGGCCGGAAGTAGGCCCTAGCTTTCAATCAAAGACAAAAATGCATGCCAACCTACCATTCATTCCTCCCAGGAAAATGTGGGCTCAGCGAAGCAAAACTCTCGGCTCTGATAGATGTAGCCAACCTAATTTGACTTTAGTGTTATTCGATAGAATATCATTTAAATGGTTAAGGGAAAAAATTAAAATTTATCCTACAATTTTGCTTCGTTATTTGATAATAGAGAAGTTTTGTATTGGTTTGGTTGCTTTTGTTTTTGGAACTTGGAATTTCAGTGCAAACCTTTATCCCTCGGATCTCAGATAGGTCAACTCTCTAACCTCAGGTAACGGTATTCAAGTGCGGGGGAATCACGGTCGGCATCTGCTTCAGCCACCTGGTGTTCGACGGCCAGGGCGCGGCCCAGTTCCTGAAAGCCGTTGGCGAGATGGCGAGAGGCCTCCCGGAGCCGTCGGTCGCGCCCGTCTGGTCCCGCGATGCCATTCCGGACCCCCCCAAGATCCCCCGCAGTGGCCCGCCGCCGTCCTTTACGGCCTTCAATTTCGTCACCTCCGTGATCGAGATCTCGTCGGAGAGCATCAACCGCACCAAGAACGACTTCGCGGCCGCCAAGGGCGACAAGTGCTCGACCTTCGACATCGTCACCGCGATGCTCTACAAGTGCCGCGCCAAGGCCATCAACCTGCCCCCAAATGCCGAGGTCCGCCTGGGCTTCGCGGCCAGCACCCGCCATCTGCTGCACGGCGTGCTGCCGTCGGTCGAAGGCTACTACGGTAACTGCGTGTACCCCGTGGGGATCACGAGGACGAGCGAGGAGATCGACAGCGCGTCGATCGTCGAGATCGTGGCCATGATCAGGGACGCGAAGGAGGCGCTCTCGACGCGGTTCGTCGACTGGATGAATGGAGGGGCCAAGGACAACCACTACAACGTGCCGCTGGACTACGGCACGCTAACCGTGTCGGATTGGAGCCGCGTCGGTTTCAACGAGGTCGACTACGGGTGGGGGGAGCCGAGCTATGTTTTCACGCTGAACGACGACGTGAACATCGTCGCGTCGGCGATATATCTCAAGCCGCCGGCGCCGAAGCAGGGGATCAGATTGATGCTGCGTTGCGTGGAGGAAGAGCACTCTGCTGTGTTCTGCGAAGAACTGCTGAAGTTGGCGTAGGGGGAAATTTGCTATTCTTTTTCAGAGGATATGTGCAACTAAAAATTTGAATTTGATGAAAATAAGTTGCTTGTTCGTTTTGTTGGTGATGTACTATTACAGGTCAAAGTGTGTAACATTAGAGACACGTAATTTATTTGGATTGATATAAATTCGTGCTTGTTTTTTCATGAATAAAATTTGCCTTTGAGTTTAATTCTTTTCAAACTAAAAAATTCTGACCATGCAAAATTTAAATAAATTAATAAATATCTTCACCTGTGCACTTATTTGATTTTGTGTAATGAAGCAACCTAAGAGCATAATCTCATAAAACAAAATTCCACGAAAATTCAGCTTGAAACCAGGTAAACTTGAAGTAAATAAGTTATGTTATAAATAAAATAATTAATTAGTTATTTTATAAAAAAATTATATTATTTTGTTAAAACTTAAACGTAATAAATATGAAAGTTTAGGATTTGTTACAGTTGCGCTATCACAATTGCTTATGTTTTCTTATTAAATTTAAAAATTACACATATGTTACTCAAAATAGCAAATTTTCAAATATCTATTTATAAATTTAATTTTTTTAAATATATGCCTACCAGTTCATTGCTAGCAATTTACTTGATAATTTTTTATCATTAAAACCATTATTGTCAGATCGTTGGCGCCAGGGGCGGAGCCATGTGGAGGCTGAGGGAAAGATGGCCCTCCAGACTTTTTATAATTTGCATATTAGTCTTTTACATATAAAAAATTTAAAAAATATATTTTTATTTAATCTCAAAAGTATATTGACTGATCTGTCTTTTAAAAAATTTCTGGTGCTAAAATAGTGCTCTCTCAACTCTGAATTTATTTTTATTTTTTTATTTAGCACTTTCAAACTTTTAATTATTTTAGATAATTTTTTTATTTAATTAAATTAAAGATTATATTAAAGTTAATAGCTCTGTCAACTAATAGTCATCAATTGTCATAATTATATTTACTAAAAATTAAGAAATTAAATCATTGACTAAATTACTATTAAATTTAGTAAATTTCAAAGTTATTTGAGTGAAATAATATAAATAAAATAATTAGAAGCTAAGTAAATATAAATAAAAAAGGGGTAATGCTTTTTTACACTAATTATTTAGTCAATATATTTCTTCATAAAAAATTTGATTAGGTAAATTTTGTTTATTTGCTAAAATTTTGATTTGTATGTATTTTGGCCCCCCTCATAATCGAATTCTAGCTTCGTCCCTGGTTGGCGCTAACCATTAGTCCCAAAAGCTTGAACTGTTAGAAATATGCAACCAATTCATTTAAAGCATGCAGATAGTGCCTACGGTTCTCGATTGTGACTCAGTTCAACCTGTCTCACGCCACTTCGAACATGACTCTTTCTAATCCGATCTCCCGCCATTTCGAACGTGACTCGGCCCAACCCTGCCTCCCACCTCGGGGCAGGATGCTGGCCTATTTAAGCCCGACCTACCGTGATCCTGTTCAGAAAAATATATTACCAAGTAGTCATTTGTTAAGGCAATCTGGAGGTCACCTTCAGAAAAATTATTTTGATTTAGATATTGATAATGACAACCATTATTAGTGTGATGATAACCAATCTGAAGAAAATATAGGTATTCATTAATCCCTAAGATATGCATGTTCATCGACTTTTAAGAATATAGTTTAGAAAATCAATTGATCACTAAAAGTTTAGAAATACTTTATACATTCTCATCAGAAAAAATTTGAACAATGCATACTCATACACTCCAAAGGGGTGTATAATATACACCCACTCATTTTAGGATGGGGACTTTTCACAAGTCACATCATGCACTCCTTTGGAATGTACGAGTAGTATTTTTTAATTTTTTAAACTAATTTTTTATATTTTTTTGATTTTTTATGATTAATGTTAGTTGATTAAATTTGTCCAAATTCAATAATTTTAATTTTTTTGTTAAATAAAATTAAATAACTAATAACTAAAATTTAATAGATCTATTAAATTTACTAAAATTTTAATATATATAAAATTTTATAAATCATTTTAATATTTTTTTCTCTAATTTTTTTCACAAATATTCTTATAAAATAATTTGATTACTAATATATTCTTCTAAAAATTTATATCACATATATACCAATTTAAATTATTTTATTTAAATTAATGTAATTATCAAATTATTTTTTAAAATTAATTAAATAATAATTAAAATTTATTATTCCGTAACACCGTGCGGGTCTTCACTAGTACACATTAGGGGTGTCAACGAGCCGAACACGAGCGAGCTAGGGTCGGCTCGTGTTCGGCTTGTTTCATAAACGAGCTGAACACGAGCTGGCTCGTTTAATTATCGAGCCAAAAAATTCGGCTCGTGTTCGGCTCGTTTATTAACGAGCCGAACACGAGCCTAACACGAGCTGGCTCAGAAATAATAAGTTAAAATGATTAGAAAGGATATATATATAGAAAATAAATTTATCTTATACATTAGACTTTGATCTAATGGTTGAAACTTTACATATAAATTAGCTTTTTATAATTGAGTTGGGCTAAAAATCAAATAATAAAAAATTATATTTTTATATATATATATATATAAATTATATAAATATTAAATATATATATTCGAACTTTTATCGAGCCGAGCACGAACGAGCTGACCCCAGCTCGTGTTCGACTCGTTTACTAAACGAGCGAGTCAATCTCGAGCTCATTTCGAGCCGAACACGAGCTGGCTCGTGAACAGTGAGCTGAATTGCCACCTCTAGTACACATCATTGTCAACTGTAGAAGTGTAGCGCCGACACTAACGATAAAAATTATATAGGCGTCATCCCACTAGTTTGGGGGCGATGCTGATGGGCACCGCATGGCCCATCGAGCGAGCAACGGAAAAAAAAAAAAAAAAATTTGTACGTTCTGCATATTTAGAGAGAGAGAGAGAGAGAAAAAGAAGTGAAAGAAAAAGGAAAGGTGAGATGGGCGCGGGCTCGTCACACGGCGTCGATCGGTATCGTCCCCAGACTATAAGTTTGGGGACAATATCCATAAAATTTTTGTCCGGCACGAACCCCGTTCGTTCATTCACCCTCTTCCCTCTCCAATCCCCCATTAATCCCCAATCTCCATCTCCATCTCCACACCCCCAAAAGCATCGATCGCCATGAGCCCCGCGGTGACCAAGTCCCCTCCAACCCTCGTCCCCCCCGCGTCGCCGACCCCGACCTCGACGCTCCTCCTCCCCCTCTCCTCCATCGACCGCGCCGCCAACGCGCGCGTCTCCGTCGAATTCATCCAGGTCTTCTCCCGCGGCGGCGGGGGCGGCGCCGCCGCCGCCATCAGAGAGGGGTTCGCCCGCGCCCTCGTCCCCTACTTCCCCGTCGCCGGGAGGATCGTCGAGAGCGTCCCCGGCGCGCCCATGGTCGAGTGCTCCGGCGACGGGATCTGGTTCGTGGAGGCGGAGGCCGAGTGCGCCCTCGACGACGTGAACCAGCTCGAGCGCCCCCTCATGATCCCTAGAGAGGAGCTCCTCCCTCGCCCTCCCCCCGAGGTGAAGCTCGAGGAAACCATCCTCATGGCGCAGGTCAGATCCGATCCTCCCCCCTCTCATCTTTGTGCTTAATTTCGCACAGATTATTTTGATCGGATTTGATCGTGCAGTGTGTAGGGGTTTAGGGTTTTCGCTTGCTCAGCGTAGAGATCGGAGCGATTAAATATAGCTTTAGGGTTGGAGCGATTAAATATTTGCTATGTTTAATCTGGAGTGTTCATCCAGTTCTTCTTTAGTGTGGGTTCAGAGATTATTTGGTTAATAATCCAAACGTAAATTTTATAGATAGTCCCTTTACTTCCTATAATCTAGCACTCAATGCACTTTAGTTTTTACAATTTAAAAGATAATCGATATTTTTTATAGGATAACTATTTTACTCTTTTCGATAGAGTTACTAATTTGTTGTTATAAACATGAAAATGTAGAGTTTGCATCTGAAATAGCAGGGTAAGTTTTAAGGGCTTGCAAAAGCCAACGAGCTTCTGATCACTAGCTCATTGCGCCTTGTTGGATCCTTCTTAATGCCCGTTATTGTTGCCCATAATGCGAACTGTGGAGTATTCCCTTCATCCCTTGTGGATGGAGCCATAGAGGAGTGTTAACGGGTCGGGTTTGGTTAATCCACATAAATAGCTTGGATCCAAATCCGACAATATCGGTAGCTTGGGTTCATGATCCAGATCTTAATCTGAATCCCTTAATATTTTTTCGGGTTTGAGTTATTTTCTAAATTCTAACCCGACTATTTTGGTTAGATTGGGACTGGTTTAGCAGGAAGTAGGCCTTACCTTTCAATCAACGTATCATTCATTCCTCCCAGGAAAATGCAGGCTCAGCTAAGCAAAACTCTCGGCTCTGAGAGATGTAGCCAACCTAATTTGACTTTAGTGTTTGTTGGCTTAAATGGACCAGCATCCTGCCTTGTGGCGAGAGGTCATGTTGGGCCCAGTTATGTTCGAAATGGCGTGAGGCTGGGTGGGTCGAGTCATGTTCGAAATGACGTGAGGCTGGTGGGGCCAAGTCATAATCAAAATCCGTGGGCGCTGTATTTGTACGCTTTAAGTGAATTGGTTGCGTATTTCTAACAGCTCGAGCTTTTGAGATTAATGGTTAGCGCCAATGATCTGACAAGTGGTATCAGAGCCAGAGGTCACCGATTCGATTCCCGCATGCTGCAAATGTGTGCAGGTGCTGAAGGGAGGGATTGTTGGCTTAAATGGGCCAACAATTGAATATCATTTAAATGGTTAAGGAAAAAAATTAAAATTTATCCTACAATTTTGCTTCGTTATTTGATAATAGAGAAGTTTTGTATTGGTTTGGTTGCTTTTGTTTTTGGAACTTGGAATTTCAGTGCAAACCTTTGTTCCTCGGATCTCATATAGGTCAACTCTCTAACCTCAGGTGACGGTATTCAAGTGCGGCGGAATCGCCGTCAGCATCTGTTTCAACCACATGGTGTTCGACGGCCAGGGTGCGGCCCAGTTCCTGAAAGCCGTCAGCGAGATGGCGAGAGGCCTCCCGGAGCCGTCGGTCGTGCCGGTCTGGTCCCGCGATGCCATTCCGGACCCCCCCAAGATCCCCCATGGTGGCCCGCCGCCGTCCTTCACGGCCTTCAATTTCGTCACCTCCCTGATCGAGATCTCGTCGGAGAGCATCAACCGCACCAAGAACGACTTCGCGGCCGCCACGGGCGACAAGTGTTCGACCTTCGACGTCGTCACCGCGATGCTCTACAAGTGCCGCGCCAAGGCCATCAACCTACCCCCCAATGCCGAGGTCCACCTGAGCATTACGGCCAGCACCCGCCACCTGCTGCACGGCGTGCTGCCGTCGGTCGAAGGCTACTACGGCAACTGCGTGTACCCCGTGGGGATCACAAGGGCTAGCGAGGAGATCGACAGCGCGTCGATCATCGAGATCGTGGCCATGATCAGGGACGCGAAGGAGGCGCTCCCAACGCGGTTCATCGACTGGATGAACGGAGGGGCCAAGGACAACCACTACAACGTGCCGCTGGACTATGGCACGCTACGCTTGGCGGATTGGAGCCGTCTCGGGTTCAACGAGGTGGACTACGGGTGGGGGGAGCCGAGCTACGTTTTCACACTGAACGATGACGTGAACATCGTCGCGTCGGCGATATATCTCAAGCCGCCGGCGCCGAAGCAGGGGATCAGATTGATGCTACGCTGCGTCGAGGAAGAGCACTCTGCTGTCCTCTGCGAAGAACTGCTGAAGTTGGCGTAGGGGAAATTCGCTCTTCTTCTTCTTCTTCTTCTTTTTGTTGTTTTCAAAGAATTTGTGCAACTAAGAATCTTAATATGATGAAAATAAGTTGCTTGTTCATTTTGTTGGTGATGTACTATTACAGGTCAAAGTGTGTAACATTAGATAAGCGAAATTTATTTGGATTGATATAAATTGGCCAATTTGCATAAAAAATTCACGAGTTTTGAGTTTTTGCAAAATTGAACCGTCTTTTTCGAGTTTGCATATTCGTGGCGGATTTTGGCCCTTGGCGACGGTAACAAGAGCGGCGCCGCCTCCTCTTCCTCCGCCTCCGCCGGTGCTGGAGAAGGAGAACTCAGAGCGGGTCCGGGTGAGGGCGGAGCGGACGGAGGGTATGAGGTCGTTGCCGAGGAGGTGCTCGCCGCCCGTGATGGTGAGGAAAAAAGACACGCCCATCTCCAAGGAGTGAACAAAAATGCAGATGATAAAAAAAGAACAAGAATAAAAAGTAAAATAAATAAATAAATAAAATTTTTCTTTGAAAGATCATTATATATTGTTGCTTCTACCGGAAAGACTAAGAATCAAAAAAAAAGAAAGAAGAAGACGAAGGTTGCACCGTTAAAGATGAATGTTGCAGTGTTAAAATAAAGTTGCACTATTTTACAAAACAATTATACTGTTTAAGATAAACGTTGCACTCTTTGAGATGAAAATTACACTCTTTAAAATAAAAATTGTACTCTTTCGATAAAAAGTATACTATTTCAGAGAAAATTGCACTCTATCTTTCATGGCGACCATCCTCACCAACGCAAGCCTCTCCACCCCGCGCGCCACGTCGGAGCGCCGAAACACGAAAACGACCTACCTCCCCCGCGTGAGGCTCGCCCTATTCCCACGTAGCGGCTCCACCACCACCACCACCACCGTCGCCACCGCCGGCGTCGGCACCGGCGCCATGTTCAATAAGATCGTCAAGTGCGGCGGCCGCAAGGTGCCCAAATCCGAGTCCTCTTCCCTTGACCCCTCCTTCCCCTCTCCCTCCGCCCCGCTCGTCTCTATCAACCACGTCTCTTGCTCCGTTGCCGCCGCTGCCCCGCAGCACCCCCGCTCTACCCGGGCTCCTCCTCTGTCGCCACCGCCGCTGCATCATCTCCGCCGCCGCCTCCACCGCTTCCGTCGCCACACCAACAGAATCAGAGCGGCTGGCCACGGCACCCACCAAGCGTTCGAGATCGAGCCCGCCCCTTCCTCAGCGACTTGCCCACCTGGGGGAGGTGGGTCGTCTCCGAGTTTCGGCGCTCCGACGCGGCGCGCGGGGTGGAGAGGCTCGCGTTGGTGAGGATGGTCGCCATGGAAAGTAGAGTGCAATTTTTTCTGAAACAGTGTAATTTTTATCGAAAGAGTGCAACTTTTATTTTAAAGAGTGTAATTTTTATCTCAAAGAGTGCAACGTTCATCTTAAACAGTGTAATTTTCTTGTAAAACAGTGCAATTTTATTTTAACGGTGCAACCTTCATCTTCTTCTTTCTTATTCTCTGATTCTTAATGTTTCCAGTAGCAGCAACAATATATAATAGTCTTTCAAAGAGAAAAAAAAAATTTCTTTTTTTTTTTACTTTTTATTCTTTTTTTTTCTACCATCTACATCTTTATTCGCTCCTTGGAGACGAGCACATCTTTTTTCCTCACCCTCACTGGCGGCGAGCACCTCCTCGGCAACGACCTCATCGCCTCCATCCGCTCTGCCCTCAACCGGGCCCGCTCCGAGTTCTCCTTCTCTGGCGCCGGCGAAGGAAGTGGAGGCGGCTCCGCCCTCGTTACCATTGCTGAGGGCCGCCGGCGCCGGCGGAGGAGGAGATGGAGGAAGAGGAGGCGGCGCCGCCCTCGTTACCGTCGCCCAGGGCTGCGGAGGCGGTGGAGGAGGCGATGAGGGTCGGAGAGAAAAAAAAAGAACGAAGAAAAAAAAAAAAAAGAGAGAGAAAGGAATAAAGATATTTTCGTCAGTTTTCTGAAAATTCGGTCCGAATCTGCAAAATCGAAAAAGACAGTCTAGTTTTGCAAAAGCTTAAAATTTGTGAATTTTTTATGCAAATTGGCCATATAAATTCGTGCTTGTTTTTCAAGAATAAAATTTGCCTTTTGAGTTTATTCTTTTCGAACTCAAAAATTTCTGCAAAATTTAAATATATTAATAAAATTTCTTCACCTGTGCACTTATTTTATTTTGTGTAATGAAGTAACCTACGAGCATACTCTCACAAAACAAAAATCCACGAAAATTTAGCTTGAAACCAGGTAACCTTGAAGTAAATAAGTTATGTTATAAATAAAATAATTAATTACCTATTTTATAAAAAAATTATATTATTTTGTTAAAACTTAAACGTAAAAAATATGAAAGTTTAGGATTTGTTATAGAAAAATAGAGAAAAAATATTTTTTGTACACCCAAAAAGGGATGTAGATCTTACATCCTCATTCTAGAGTTGATAAAAATTTAAATAATTTTTAGTAAACAAAAAAAAAATTAATGTGACAAGTAAAGCATCAATAGTCTTGAAATAAAGTGGGTGTAAGATGTATACCCCACATTGGGGTGTATCGGTAGTATTGCTCAAGATAGATAACTGAATTGCGCTATCACAATTGGTCTTATTAAATTTAAAAATTACACATTTGTTACTCAAAATAAAATTTTCAAATATCTATTTATAAATTTTAATTTTTTTTAAATATACGCCTACTAGTTCGCTGCTAGCAATTTACTTGATAAGTTTTCATCATAAGAACCATTATTATTGGATCGGTTGAGCTAACCATTAATCCAAAAAAATTGAACTGTTAGAAATATGCTACCAATTCACTTAAAGCTGACAGACATAGTGCTCACGGTTCTCGATTGTGACTAAGCCCAACTAGCTTCACGCCACTTCGAATATTCGGTCCAATCTGACCTTCCCTCATTTCGAACGTGACTGGACCCAACTCAGCCTCCTGCCACATGGTAAGATGCTAGACTATTTAAACCAACAAACATCTAGTGTGATCCTATTCAGAAAAATATATCATCAAATAATCACTCGCTAAGGCCATCCGGAGGTCACCTTCAGAAAATTTATTTTGATTTGGATATTGATAATAACAACCATCATTGGTGTGCTGATGACCAATGTGTAGAAAATATGGATATTCATTGATCCCAATTGATTACTGAAAGTTTGGAAAGAAGTTATACATTCTCACGGAAAAAGAAAATTGTTAAAAATATGTGAAGACCCCTCAACTATAAGTATGCTTTAAATTAGACCCCTCAAATTTATTTTTTACCTGATTTTTTATTTTTTTATTTTTATGATTAATGTTAGACGATTAAATCAAAATATTATAAAATTTTATAAAAAATTACCTAAATTCAATAATTTTAATTTTTTTGTTACATAAAATTAAATAACTAATAACTGAAATTTAATAGGGTTAATTGTATACAACTCCCTGTAAATATAGTAAATTATAAATATATTCCTATAAAGTTTAACGTTTTTATGTTATCCCTACAAAAATCCTAATATTTTCATATACTCCTGCCGTTATTAGAATTTGTTAGAAAAATTTAGTTAACCATATATAAAATACTTAACCCTGATTAGTCACTCTTCTTCTTCTTCTTCCTCTTCCTCTTCCTCTCTCTCCTTCATGCTAGTTTCGAACCCGTAGCTAGAATTTCTCCGTCCCTATTCATTCACGATGCGTGTTGCTTCGTCCATATCAAACGCGTATTGCTTTCCGATTCAATTTTTTCTATATTTTTTTCTTATTTTACTCAAAAGGAAAGATTTATAAAAAAATGAGTGAGAGAAGAGGTTGCAACAATGGTGGATTGAGTTGGTTCTAAGGAGGAAGAAGATGAAAAAGAAGATGACCGTTGAAAAATTTTTAGAGGACATTTATGCACAATTATCATAGTTGGGGCCTTTGGAGGAATATATTTGTGATGGCAAAATTGACATTTTACTTATCTACAGTTAAAAAATAAATAATTCTTTAACGGTAATAAACCAGACTGACAAATATGAATATCACTAGACTTTTAAAACGATAAGAGTTAAAAGTTGAACTTTGTAAGAATATATTTAATATTCAATATGTTTATATAGCTGTATATAATTAACTCAATTTAATATATCTATTAAATTTACTAAAATTTTAATTATATAAATTTTTTTAAATTATTTTAATATTCATCTTTGTAATCTTTTTCGCATATATTTTTATAAAATAATTTGATTATTAATATGTTCTTATAAAAAATTATTTTACGCATATACTAATTTAAATTATTTTATAAAACTAATTAAATATTAATTAAAATTTAATATTAAACTATTTTATATCCGTGACTTCGCGCGGGTCTTAACTAGTACACATCATTGTCATAGAAGTGCAGCGCCGGCACCAGCCCCGTTCGTTCATTCACCCCTTCCCTCTCCAATCCCCCATTATTCCCCAGTCTCCATCTCCATCTCCATCTCCATTTCCACACCCCCAAAAGCTTCGATCGCCATGAGCCCCACGGTGACAAAGTCCCCTCCAACCCTCGTCCCCCCCGCGTCGCCGACCCCGACCTCGACGCTCCTCCTCCCCCTCTCCTCCATCGACCGCGCCCCCAACGTGCGCGTCTCCGTCGAATTCATCCAGGTCTTCTGCCGCGGCGGCGGCGGAGGCGGCGCCGCCGCCATCAGAGAGGGCTTCGCCCGCGCGCTCGTCCCCTACTTCCCCGTCGCCGGGAGGATCGTCGAGAGCGTCCCCGGCGCGCCAATGGTCGAGTGCTCCGGCGACGGGATCTGGTTCGTGGAGGCGGAGGCCGAGTGCGCCCTCGACGACGTGAACCAGCTCGAGCGCCCCCTCATGATCCCTAGAGAGGAGCTCCTCCCTCGCCCTCCCCCCGAGGTGAAGCTCGAGGAAACCATCCTCATGGCGCAGGTCAGATCCGATCCTCCCCCCCTTCTCATCTTTGTGCTTAATTTCGCACAATTATTTTGATCGGATTTGATCGTGTAGTGTGTACATCTTAAGGGGTTTAGGGTTTTCGCGTGCACAGCGTAAAAGCTTTAGGTTGAGGGCGAGGAGGAGATTTTGCTATGCCTCTGATATGAAATTTTTTAATAATATTTGCTATGTTTAATTTGGAGTGTTCATTCAGATCTTCTTTAGTATGGGTTCAGAAACTATTTGGTTGATAATCCAAACGTAAATTTAGTTTTTACAATGAAAAATATGATCAATATTTTTTTTATGAGAAATGTTTTTTTTTAGAGTTAGTGTATATTTTACACCCACTTCATCAAATGATCATCAATATTCTATTTATCATATCAATTTTTTTTACTATTTTTACTAAAAATTATTTAAAATTTTATCAACTTTAGAACGAGGGTTGCCTAGTATACACTCCCTTACTAATTTTTTTTGTTGAGTAATGCTTCTATATTTGTTATTTTTCGATACCGTTCATTCATATTTATTCTACGGTTCAGATTTAATTTTTTTTAAGTTGTAACCTACCATAGCAGGTCAGTTTGAGAGAGATATCGGTTACCAGGTACCCCAAACCTACCATAGCAGGTTAGTTTGAGAAAAATATCGGTTACCAGGTACCCCAAAGAGAGATATTTTAGTCTTTTAATATATGGATAATTAAATAATCTTACCTCCACTATATTATCAAAATTTGTCTTCTCTCTTTGTTTCTTTTTTCTCTCTCTATCTTTCCTCTCCATCCACAGATATTTTGTTATTTTATATAAGAAAACTATCAAATTATTTTTAGTTTCTATACTTTAAATATATTTTCAGCTTATATTTTAAATTATAATACATGATCTCATTATTTAAAAAAATCAAATTTTACGATTAAAATATGAATTAATTTAGTTTAATTGTACAATTCTATTCTAAGAATAAATTTGAATTATATCCTATATACCTAATCATTTACCCACATTCAATTTTTTTTAAAATAGTAATACAAAATCAATATCTAAATTAGAAAAATTCTAAATTTTTTTTAATATATTAAATATGTTGAATTTAAATATTTACCCACATTCAAATTTTTTAAATTAATGATACAGAATTAATGTCTAAACTAGAGGAATTCAAAAATTTCTTAAATATATTAAATATGATGATGAATTTAAATATTTACCAACATTAAAAAAATTTAAATAGTGTTACAAAATTAATATCTAAATTAGAAAAATCCTAAATTTTTTAAAATATATTAACTATGTTGAATTTAACTATTTACCAACATTCTAATTTTTCTTTAAATTAGTGATACAAAATTAATGTCTAAACTAGAGAAATTTAAAAATTTCTTAAACATATTAAATATGTTGAATTTAAACATTTACTAGCATTAAATTTTTTTAAATAGTAATACAAAATTCCTCTAAATTAAATTTAATTCTTTTTAAATTGAAATATTTAATATTTAATATTTAAATTCAACATATTTAGAAATACTATTATTTCTAAAATTTCTAAAATTTAAATTAATGCCTAAATTATAAGAATCCTAAAATTTCTAAAATTTATATCTAAATTAGTGCAAAATTAATGTCTAAATTTGGAATATCAATCAATTTCTTAAATTAATGCTTAAATTAGTGTAAAATTAATGCCTAAATTTGGGATATCAATCAAACTTTCTTTAAATTTTGCGATATTTAATTACAAAAATATTCTCACATGAAGTAACCTTTAACCTGCTACATATTAAAATGACGCATTTACCCTTTATTAATCAATGGTTAAATTTTTATTTTTTTTTATAAAATAAATTACCGAATCATTTCTCTTTATCGTTATAAACATAATACTATAGAGTTTGCATGTGAAATAGCAGGGTAAGTTTCAAGGGCTTGCAAAAGCCCACGAGCTTCTAATCACTAGCTCATGCGAACTGTGGAGTGTTAAGGGGTCGGGTTTGGTTAATCCACATAAATAGCTTGAATCCAAATCTGATGATATCGGAACTGGTTTTTAGTAAGATTATTTTAATTCAATTGTTCTTTTGGCAAAAATTTCTACTAATCACTTCAATTTTCTTTCGAGTAAAGGAGCTATATTGAGTTCATGATCCAGATCTTAATCTGAATCCCGAAATATATTTTTTCGGGTTTGAGTTATTTTCTAAATTCTAACCCGATTATTTTGGTTAGATTGGGACTGGTTTGGCAGGAAGTAGGCCTTAGCTTTCAATCAACCTGCCATTCATTCCTCCCAGGAAAATGCAGGCTCAGCGAAGCAAAACTCTCGCCTCTGAGAGATGTAGCCAACATAATTTGACTTTAGTATTATTTGATAAAGTATTATTTATATGGTTAAGAAAAAGAAAAAGAAATTATCCTACAATTTCGTTTCGTAATTTGATAAAATAGAAGTTTTGTATTGGTTTGGTTGCTTTTGTTTTTGGAACTTGGAATATCAGTGCAAACCTTTATTCCTCATATCTCACATAGGTCATCTCTCTAACCTCAGGTGACGGTATTCAAGTGCGGCGGAATCGCGGTCAGCATCTGCTTCAATCACCTGGTGTTCGACGGCCAGGGCGTGGCCCAGTTCATGAAAGCCGTCGGCGAGATGGCGAGAGGCCTCCCGGAGCCATCGGTCGCACCCGTCTGGTCCCGCGATGCCATTCCGGACCCCCCCAAGATCCCCCGCAGTGGCCTGCCGCCGTCGTCCACAGCCTTCAATTTCGTCACCTCCGTGATTGAGATCTCTTCAGAGAGCATCAACCACACCAAGAACGACTTCGCAGCCGCCACGGGCAACAAGTGCTCGACCTTCGACGTCGTCACCGCGATGCTCTACAAGTGCCGCGCCAAGGCCATCAACCTACCCCCAAATGCCGAGGTCCGCCTGGGCTTCGCGGCCAGCACCCGCCACCTGCTGCACGGCGTGCTGCCGTCGGTCGAAGGCTACTATGGTAACTGCGTGTACCCCGTGGGGATCACGAGGACGAGCGAGGAGATCAACAGCGCGTCGATCGTCAAGATCGTGGCCATGATCAGGGATGCGAAGGAGGCGCTCTCGACGCGGTTCGTCGACTGGATGAATGGAGGGGCCAAGGACAACCACTACAACGTGCCGCTGGACTACGGCACGCTAACCCTGTCGGATTGGAGCCGTCTCGGGTTCAACGAGGTTGACTACGGGTGGGGAGAGCCGAGCTATGTTTTCACACTGAATGACGACGTGAACATCGTCGCATTGGCGATATATCTGAAGCCGCCGGCGCCGAAGCAGGGGATAAGATTGACGCTGCGCTGCGTCGAGGAAGAGCACTCTGCTGTACTCTGCGAAGAACTGCTGAAGTTGGCGTAGGGGAAATTTGCTCCTTTTTTTTTTGGTTTTCAAAGGATTTGTACACCTAGCGCAAGTGGCAAAGGACTTGATGGTTGGTACACGAGGTCCCGAATTCGAATCCTAATTGATTCACATTTCCAGCTAAGTTTATTTCTATACGAAATAAACGAACCGGATAGCGTGCTATATTTCTCTCAACAAAAAAAAAAATCTGAATATGATGAAAATAAGTTGCTTGTTGATTTTGTTGGTGATGTACTATTACAGGTCAAAGTGTGTAACATTAGAGACGCGAAATTTATTTGGATTGATACAAATTGTGCTTGTTTTTTCAAGAATAAAATTTGCCTTTTGAGTTTATTTTTTTCGAACTCAATAATTCCAACCGTGCAAAATTGAAATATATTAATAAAATATCTTCACCTGTGCACTTATTTGATTTTGTGTAATGAAGTAACCTACGAGCATACTCTCACAAAACAAAAATCCACGGAAATTTAGCTTGAAACTAGGTAAACTTGAAGTAAATAAGTTATATTATAAATAAATAGTAAATTAGTTATTTTACAAAAAAATTGTGTTATTTTGTTAAAACTTAAACGTAATAAATATGAAAGTTTAGGATTTGTTATAGAAAAATAAAGAGCAAACGTTTCTTGTACATCCAAAAAGGGGTGTAGATCTTACACTCCTTATTCTAGGATTGATAAAAATTTAAATAATTTTTAGTAAACATAAAAAAAATTGATGTGACAAGTAGAATATTAATAGGCTTGGAATGAAGTGGATATAAGATGTACACCCCACGTTAGGGTGTACTGGTAGCATTACTCAAAATAGAGAACAGAATTGCGCTATCACAATTGGATGTGTATTCTTATTAAATTTAAAAATTACACATTTGTTACTCAAAATAGTAAATTTTCAAATATCTATTTATAAATTTGAAATTTTTTTGAATATATGCCTAGCAGTTCGCCGCTAGCAATTTACTCGGTAATTTTTCATCATTAGAACCATTATTGTCGAATCGGTTGTGCTAACCATTAATCCAAAAAACTCGAACGATTAGAAATATACTAACAATTCACTTAAAGCGTACAGATATAATACCCACGACTTAAAATTGTGACTCAGCCCAACCAATCTCACGTCATTTCAAATATAACTCGGTCCAATCTGACCTTCCCTCATTTCGAACGTGACTCGACCCAACCCAGCCTCCTGCCACATGGCAAGATGTTGACCTATTTAAGCCAACAAACATCTACTGTGATTCTATTCAGAAAAATATATCACAAAATAATCACTTGCTATTCAGCAAAATTATTTTGATTCGGATATTGATAATGACAACCATCATTGGTGTGATGATGACCAATCTATAGAAAATATGGGTATTCATATGTATGTTCACCGGTCGTTAAGAATATAGTTTAGCAAATCAATTGATCACTAAAAGTTTAGAAAGAAGTCGTACATTTTCACCAGAAAAAATATTTGTTAAAAATGTGTGAAGACCCCTCAACTATTAGGATGCTTTAAAATAGACCCCTCAAATTTATTTTTAAGTGATCTTTTATATTTTTTTATTTTTTATAATTAATGTTAGCTGATATAAATCAAAATATATTAAAATTTATAAAAGATTTGATCAAATTCAATAATTTTAATTTTTTTGTTAAATAAAATTAAATAACTAACAACTAAAATTTAATATATCTATTAAATTTACTAAAATTTTAATTTAGATAAAAAAATTTGAAAATATTTTAATATTTTTTCTCTAATTTGTTTTGCATTTATTTATAAAATAATTTGATTACTAATATACTTTTATAAAAATTTATGTTGCATGTATACGTGATTTAAATTATTTTATTTAAATTAATTTAATTATTATATTATTTTTTAAAGGCCTTTTTTGCATAAAAAATCCACTAATTTTGGGCTTTTGCAAAATTGAGCCGCATTTTTCGTTTTTGCAGATTCGATCCGGATTTTCAGCAAACTGACCAAAATACCCTTGTTATTTTTTCTCTTTCTCTCTCCTTTTTTTTTTCACTCTCCTCTTTTTTTTCTCTCTCCTCTTTTTTTCTCTCTCCTCTTTTTTTTATCGTTCTTTTTTTTTCTCTTCGAAGAAGGCGGGCGGGGTGGTGCGAGCGCAGGCGGGCGGGCGGGCGGGGGGTGCGAGCGCAGGCGGGCGGGCGGGGGGGTGGTGCGAGCGCGGGCGGGCGGGGTGGTGCGAGCGCAGGCGGGCGGGCGGGGTGGTGCGAGCGCAGGCGGGCATGGGGCAGGGGCGCAGGGCGCAGGGGGCGCTCCCTGCGCCCCCTGGGGGCGCGTGCGCAGGGGGGGCGCACCATGCGCCCCCTACGCCCCCTGGGGGCGCGTGGCCCTGCGCCCCCTGGCCCAGGGGGCACAGGGGGCGCAGGGCCCTGCTCCCCGCGCCCCGCCCGGGCCCGGGCCCGGGCCCCCCCCGCCGGCCCCCCCGGGTGGCCCGCGCCCCTGCCGGCTGCGCCCGCGCCCGGCGCCCCCGCCGGCTGCACCCGCGCCCACGCCCGTCGTCGTCCTCGTCGTCCTCCTCCTCCTCCTTTGAGGCTTCCTCCTCGTCGTCGTGCTCCTCCTCCCCGCCTCCCTCCGGATTCCGAGTGCTTCCTCCAAATCCGCCCCGCGCCGCGCGGCCCGGAGAGGGAGGTGACCGGATCGAGTTTGGTTGGAAAGAAAGAGTGCAAAGAAAGAATGCAACGAGAAGAAATAGTGCAACGAGATAGAAGAAGAAAAAAAAAAAATTGCACTCTTTAGGCCAACGTTGCACTCTTTAGGCCAACGTTGCACTATAAGAAAGAGTGCAAAGAAAGAGTGCAACGAGAAGAAATAGTGCAACGAGATAGAAGAAGAAGAAAAAAAAAAATTGCACTCTTTAGGCCAACGTTGCACTCTTTAGGCCAACGTTGCACTATAAGAAAGAGTGCAAAGAAAGAGTGCAACGAGAAGAAATAGTGCAACGAGGTAGAAGAAGAAAAAAAAAAAAAATTACACTCTTTAGGCCAACGTTGCACTCTTTAGGCCAACGTTGCACTATAAGAAAGAGTGCAAAGAAAGAGTGCAACGAGAAGAAATAGTGCAACGAGGTAGAAGAAGAAAAAAAAAAATTGCACTCTTTAGGCCAACGTTGCACTCTTTAGGCCAACGTTGCACTATAAGAAAGAGTGCAAAGAAAGAGTGCAACGTTGCACTCTTCTACCTCGTTGCACTATTTCTTCTCGTTGCATTCTTTCTTTGCACTCTTTCTTTCCAACCAAACTCGATCCGGTCACCTCCCTCTCCGGGCCGCGCGGCGCGGGGCGGATTTGGAGGAAGCACTCGGAATCCGGAGGGAGGCGGGGAGGAGGAGCACGACGACGACGAGGAGGAAGCCTCAAAGGAGGAGGAGGAGGACGACGAGGACGACGACGGGCGTGGGCGCGGGTGCAGCCGGCGGGGGCGCCGGGCGCGGGCGCAGCCGGCAGGGGCGCGGGCCACCCGGGGGGGCCGGCGGGGGCCCGGGCCCGGGCCCGGGCGGGCGCGGGGAGCAGGGCCCTGCGCCCCCTGTGCCCCCTGGGCCAGGGGGCGCAGGGCCACGCGCCCCCAGGGGGCGTAGGGGGCGCATGGTGCGCCCCCTGCGCACGCGCCCCCAGGGGGCGCAGGGAGCGCTCCCTGCGCCCCCTGCCCCCTGCGCCCTGCGCCCTGCCCCATGCCCGCCTGCGCTCGCACCACCCCCCCCCCCCCCGCCTGCGCTCGCACCACCCCGCCCGCCTTCTTCGAAGAGAAAAAAAAAGAACGATAAAAAAAAGAGGAGAGAGAAAAAAAGAGGAGAGAGAAAAAAAAGAGGAGAGAGAAAAAAAAGAGGAGAGAGAAAGAGAAAAAGTAACAAGGGTATTTTGGTCAGTTTGCTGAAAATTCGGACCGAATCTGCAAAAACGAAAAAAGCGGCTCAATTTTGCAAAAGCCCAAAATTAGTGGATTTTTTATGCAAAAAGGCCTTTTTTTTATTATTTAAAATATTAATTAAAATTTATTATTAAAGTATTTTATGTCGGTAATATCGCGCGCATGGTCTTCAGTCGTACAGATAAATAATTGCAGCGCCGGCGCCAACCCCGTTCCTTCATTCAACCCCTTCCCCTCTCCAATCCCCCATTAATCCCCAGTCTCCATCTCCATCTCCATCTCCATTTCCACACCCCCAAATCCCCCAAAAGCTTCGATCGCCATGAGCCCCGCGGTGACCAAGTCCCCTCCGACCCTCGTCGCCCCCGCGTCGCCGACCCCGTCCTCGACGCTCCTCCTCCCCCTCTCCTCCATCGACCGCGCCGCCAACGCGCGCGTCCCCGTCGAATTCATCCAGGTCTTCTGCCGCGGCGGCGGCGGAGGCGGCGCCGCCGCCGCCGCCATCAGAGAGGGCTTCGCCCGCGCGCTCGTCCCCTACTTCCCCGTCGCCGGGAGGATCGTCGAGAGCGTCCCCGGCGCGCCCATGGTCGAGTGCTCCGGCGACGGGATCTGGTTCGTGGAGGCGGAGGCCGATTGCGCCCTGGACGACGTGAACCAGCTCGAGCGCCCCCTCATGATCCCTAGAGAGGAGCTCCTCCCTCGCCCTCCCCCCGAGGTGAAGCTCGAGGAAACCATCTTCATGGCGCAGGTCAGATCCGATCCCCTCCCCCCCACCTTCTCTCCCCCTCTCATTTTTGTGCTTAATTTCGCACAGATTATTTTGATCGGATTTGATCGTGTAGTTTGCACATACATCTTTAGGGGTTTAGGGTTTTCGCGTGCACAGATTATTTTGGTTAGAAGGCAAAGATGCATGCAACCTACCATTCATTCCTCCCAGGAAAATGCCAGCTCAGCGAAGCAAAACTCTCGGCTCTGAGAGATCGAAGATGTAGCCAACCTAATTTGACTTTAGTATTATTTGATAAATTTTTTTTTTTTTTTTAAAGGTAGCACGCTACCCGCTTCGTTTATTTTTTTTAGAAATAAACTTAGCTTGAAATGTGAATCAACTAGAATTCGAACTCGGGACCTCGGGTACCAACTACCAAGCCCTTTGCCACTTGCGCTAGGGACGGTCGCTATACTAGTAAAGGCCTCGCGTTTCGCAGTGGGATGATAATATTTCAACTAATTAAAATATATATAGTTAATAAAATTTTACAAAGAAAAAATTATATCAAAAAAGTAAAAAAAAATTCTGTAAAATTGTCTTACATACATTATACAAAATAAGTTTTTTAATTAATATTTTCTTACCTTTCATTTACAGAGTTGAATTATTCTAATAATTTTGTTTAAAACTTTTAAAAAAATTTATAGTCTTGATAGCTATTATATAAATAATTTTTTTTCGTAAATAAAAAGTTAAAGTTGAAGGGCTTATTTTCAATTAAAGAATAAGTGAGAGTGTCTTTATCTTGATAAAATAAATTAGAGAAGAAAAAACTACTATATGCACCTGATGCATATTAATACTCCATAGTCTGCAATTTATATTAGATGACTAATGTTCAAATATCAAAAATTTACTAAATATAATTTTTTTATAGAGTCTAATAATTTAAATTATATTTAAAAAATTAATTTTAAAATCTCTACTAAAGGATGTTGAGCATATAGTCTATGCACCCGATACATAGAATGCTTAATTAGGTGCACATATAATTTCAAAAGAGAGAATATTTTTTTACTTGCATATGGTGCGTATTAATTTTTTTATATATCATCTAGAATATTATATAGTTTATAAAGTATCTGGTGATTAATATTGTAAAATAAAATATGATATAAAATATTTAAATAATTTATTAAATTATTATAATTTTATTTTTGATAAATATTTTAGAGGTGGTCTACAGTGGGCACATCGAAATATTTATTAGGGATATGGCAATCCCCCATTGGCCACTAACTTAAGGAGAGACGTGGCTTCATGGGGATTGGATTTGTTGATGTGATCCAACCCTCAAATTATATATTTTATTTTATAGATAGATAGATAGATTATAGATGGTTTAAGAAAAAAAAGAGTTAAAATTTATCCTACAATTTCGTTTCATTATTTGATAAAATAGAAGTTTTGCGTTGCTTTGGTGTCTTTTGCTATTGGAACTTAGAATTTCAGTGCAAGAACTTAGGATTTCAGTGCAAACCTTTATTCCTCGGATCTCACATAGGTCAGCTCTCTAACCTCAGGTGACGGTATTCAAGTGCGGCGGAATTGCGGTCGGCATCTTTTTCAGCCACCTGGTGTTTGATGGCCAGGGCGCGGCCCAGTTCCTGAAAGCCGTCGGTGAGATGGCGAGAGGCCTCCCGGAGCCGTCAGTCGCGCCCATTTGGTCCCGCGATGCCATTCCGGAACCCCCCAAGATCCCCTGCGGTGGCCCACCGCCGTCCTTCCCGGCCTTCAATTTCGTCATCAACGTGATCGAGATCTCGTCGGAGAGCATCGACCGCTCGAAGAACGACTTCGCGGCCGCCACGGGCGACAAGTGCTCGACCTTCGACGTCGTCACCGCGATGCTCTACAAGTGCCGCGCCAAGGCCATCAATCTAACCCCCAATGCCGAGGTCCGCCTGAGCTTTGCGGCCAGCACCCGCCACCTGCTGCACGGCGTGCTGCCGTCGGTCGAAGGCTACTACGGTAACTGCGTGTACCTCGCGGGGATCACGAGGACGAGCGAGGAGATCGACAACGCATCTATCGTCGAGATCGTGGCCATGATCAAGGACGCGAAGGGGGCGCTCTCGACGCGGTTCGTCGACTGGATGAACGGAGGGGCCAAGGACAACCACTACAACGTGCCGCTGGACTACAGCACGCTAACCCTGTCGGATTGGAGCCGTCTCGGGTTCAACGAGGTTGACTACGGGTGGGGAGAGCCGAACTACGTTTTCTCGCTGAACGACGACGTGAACTTCGTCGCAATTGCGATATATCTCAAGCCGCCGGCGCTGAAGCAGGGGATCAGATTGATGCTGCGCTGCGTCGAGGAAGAGCACTCTCCTGTGCTCTGCGAAGAACTGCTGAAGTTGGCGTAGGGCGAAATTTGCTCTCCCCCTTTTTTTAAAAAGAATTTGTGCAACTAGGAATCTGAATATGATGAAAATAATTTGCTTGTTCATTTTGTTGGTGATGAACTATTACAGGTCAAAGTGTGTAACATTATAGGAGCGTAATTTATTTGGATTCATATAAACTCAAAAATTCCAACCATGCAAAATTTAAAT
This sequence comes from Puya raimondii, assembly GCA_016920855.1. Taxonomy (NCBI): domain Eukaryota; kingdom Viridiplantae; phylum Streptophyta; class Magnoliopsida; order Poales; family Bromeliaceae; genus Puya; species Puya raimondii. Next base: position 35,838,119 of record JABWPP010000049.1, on the reverse strand, counting down.
ATATTAATAAGTATCTTCACCCGTGCATTTGTTTGATTTAGTGTAATGAAGTAACCTACGAGCATACTCTCACAGAACAAAATTCCATGAAAATTTAGCTTGAAACCAGGTAAACTGAAGTAAATAAGTTATTTTATAAATACATAATAAATTAATTATTTTTATCCTCAAAAAAATAAATAAATTATTTTATTTAAAAATTATATTATTTTGTTAAAACTTACACATTTCTTACTCAAAATAGCAAAATTTCAAATACTATTTATAAATTTAATTTTTTAAAAAAATATATGCCCACCAGTTCACGACTAGCAAGTAGTAGCAATATACTTGATAATTTTTCATCATTATAACCATCACGCCATTAAAAATTACACCTTTATAAGATTTAAAAAAAATACAATTTGGATTAAAAAAGTGACATGAGAAATTTAAAAAAAAAAGAGTTTGAGATAAAAAGTAACAGTAAAAATGTTTTTTTGGCTTTGCGGTTATAACATTTATCACAAACTTGTAAAATTTGCAAAAAATGTATCTAACAATTGAGACCTTTGAGAGCTTTGAAAGATTAGTGCATAATTTCAGTAACTTACAGGGATACGAATGCAATTATCCCTTATTATACAAGTATAATATACTCCGAAGAGGAGGGAGAAGAAGAAGAAGAGAAGCAACCTCAGAGGAGCGGAGCTTTGGGGAGGAACAACAATGGCGGAGACCCCATCTCCATCTCCTCCACCTTCTACTTCGTCTTCTTCTTCTTCCTCGAGCCATGGCCGGATCCTCCAATTCGCCCCGTTCCAGAGCCTCGTCGACGACGGATTCTGGCGCCGCCTCTCCTCCCTCAAGCTCGACACCCTCGGCATCGACCAATCCCCCATCCCCATCACCGGTACCTCGATTTAACCTCTCATATTGGTCGAAACAAACCCTAGTTTGTCAAAATCCAGCTTGAGATCGATTTGATCCGGTTTTTCGCATGTTAGTTGTTGAATTTGTTCCGAAGCCCTGGTTCTAGATCGAAGATGAGAACGAATTCAAACCCTAATGCTACTGATCTTCTAAATCATGTGCAACGATGTAGTGATTTTGATGCTTTGATAGGTTACTATGCGCCATGTTCTCATCCCCGAGTTTCGAACCACATGACGCTTCTCGCGGAATCGTTCTCGTCGGAGCCGGAAGCTCCTCGGGGTAATCGGAACAGATGCCCTGTTCCGGGGGTTCTATTGAACACGAACACATTGCAGAGCTTTCGTACACTTGATCCCCAGTCTTTGCTGCAGAAGGAAGCGAAAAAGGTGCATTAGATTGTTCATGATTGCATGAAGCTACTCTACCTGCTATGTGATGAAGAATCTGATTGGAATTGCTCTTTGTTGATTAGATTTTGGAGGATATTTGCTCTGGAAAAGTAGAAGAAGATCCGGGGGTGCTCTCCAGGTTCCTTGTCATATCATATGCAGATCTGAAGAAGTGGGGATTCCATTACTGGTTTGCCTTTCCTGCATTGGTGCTCGATCCTCCGGCAAGCTTACTTGATCTGCGGCCCGCTTCGGAAGTCTTCAGTGCAGAAGAGGTTCGATTCTGTGTGTGACTTCCATTAAATCTATTCCTAGTATGAAGTTTGCAAAAGTTCTGAGAGTAAATAACTTGTTCTGATAGGCGGCATCGTTGTCCACAGCATGTAACGAATGGCGCAGTTCAACCCTAACCGCAGGTTGAGGATTTGGTATTACTGTTTGGTCAACACTATTGTTTCCTTCGATATTGTGGTGAATTAGGTCTTATTAGTTCTTTCTGGATGTTGATTATTCAAATCCTCTGCAGATATTCCATTCTTTTTGGTTAGTATTAGTTCGAACTCGCAAGCCAATGTCAGGCCATTGAAGGACTGGGAAGCCTGTCAAGGCGATGGCCAAAAGGTTTGTTTCCTAATTGTATATTCGATCTGGTCGATTCTTCTCAAGCAAATATTGGATTGGAGAAACCAAATTGTTTAATTAATTTCTAAACTCTGATATTCTTAGATGCATTTGATTAGAAAGTTAGTGTGCACTATAAAATAGCATGTTTATTTATTTGATTTCTGATTTAATTTGTTTTTTGAGTCCGATGAGTTGTTTGGAGCTATAAACCTTGTATAAACCGTTCAACATTGTAATCGTGCAGATACTGTACGGGTTTTATGATCCATGTCATCTCCCAAATAACCCTGGCTGGCCTTTGAGAAACTTCCTGGCTTTTATTGGTTTGAGATGGAAAGTTGGGAGAGTCCAATTCTTCTGCTATCGAGAGAAACATGGTTTGGCTGATCTTGGGTTGTCCCTTATTGGTGAAGCCTTAGTTTCACCACCAGAAGGTAGTCTCGCAGATGATTGATGATTGCTCGTTTCTGTTGAAACTTTTTTTTTTCCTTTCCTGTGGGATGTAACATACTAATATCATTTACTTGTTTGACTGTGGTTTGTTATGACCTTGTTGAAATGTTAGCTTGGAGAGATCCTCAGTCTGTTCCTAAAGCTGTTGGATGGGAACTTAAAGGAGGGAAGTTGTCATCTAGATTTATTAGCCTTGCTGAATCCATGGATCCAGAGAGGTTTGTATCATCAATAATTATATTTTTTACTAGTAGTCCTGCCTTTAACATTTAAAGTGACATTCAATTTACCGAGAAGGAGAAGAAAAAAAAAATCATAAACGTTCATTGCATGTGTAGGTTGGCTATATCTGCTGCAGACTTGAATTTAAAGCTCATGAGATGGAGGACATTACCGTCTTTAAATTTGGATGTGCTGTCCAGTGTCAGATGTCTACTTCTAGGTGTTGGTACGCTTGGATGCGAGGTTGCTCGTATTCTTATGGTCAGTGCTTTAATTAGTGCCATTTATAGGTATAGATATGGCATCCTTTCTCTTTTTTGATGTTTATGCGTTCACTTTCAGGCTTGGGGTGTTAGAAAAATAACCCTTGTTGATAGTGGCCGGGTTGCTATGTCTAATCCCGTTAGACAATCTCTATATACATTTGAGGATTGCCTTAATGGTGGTGAACTCAAAGCCATTGCAGCAGCTAGAAATCTAAAGCGTATATTTCCAGCTGTGGTCAGTCGCTCGATCTTCTCAAAATTGCATTCCTCCATTGCTCTATTCTAGATTGTATATAACTATTGCTAATTTGTAGGAAGTCGAAGGTGTTGTCATGGCAATACCAATGCCAGGGCATCCTGTTTCTGCAAATGAAACAGCTAGCTTGCTTGAGGACTGCAAGCGTCTTCAAGCATTGATTTCTTCCCATGATGTGGTCTTCTTGTTGACGGACACCCGAGAAAGCAGGTGGCTTCCAACACTCCTCTGCGCGAATGAAAACAAGGCAAGTCTTGGTATATGATGCTTCACTATGTGTGTCAGAAGTCGGATTCAATCACCCTCATTATCTTCTTTCTTGTTTTGTACGGTAATACATATGCTGGCTACTTTATGAAAATTCTTTCATTTCTTGAGGTACAGGCAATCGTGATTCATGAAAATGTTGAACATTCTTTTAAATTCTTTTAAGTTGCTACATTAATTTATCGTTATCTTTGCGTACTTTGATGATGACTTCTTATCAAATGTTGGAACTTTGCTTATTTCAGTAACCCCTTCGAATTTGTGCAAGTCTTGTAGTTTATAGATTTCTATTTATCCCAGAGAAAGTAGCAAGTCTATAAGTTATCGCATAGAACAACTGAGGTTTTGCACAGAACTGGTTGGAAAATCATTATATTGCTTGTGATATTTTATTTTTATCCCCTGCGATTTTTCGAGAAGTTTTAGAAGAAAGTGAACCTTTTTCTTTCTGATCTGGCTTTACCCCAATTAACATTTTGAGAAATTTTCCTCATTTCCTTGGCTTTTCCTTTTACACTAGATAACCTTAATGCTTTGTTTTGTTTGTGATCTTCACTTTCTACAGATAGCTATAACTGCTGCACTAGGGTTTGACAGTTACCTTGTTATGCGTCATGGAGCTGGTCCTCTCATCTCTGTACCTGCTAACACTGATGGCTCTAGCGGTACAAGTGAAGATGTTAATGCTCTCTCTGCTAAGATAAATAAATTGTCTACAGAAGATGTGGATGGTGATCAACGGCTGGGGTGTTATTTTTGCAGTGATGTTGTTGCTCCTGTTGATGTAACTTCCAATATATACCCATGTCTAGAGAAAGACTGTTTTGCCTTATTTTCTAGCGATGTTCTAATTGATAGTATTTCTGACGTTATCGATCTTGCATTATGCAGTCAATTTCTAACCGTACGTTGGACCAGCAATGTACAGTAACTCGACCTGGGCTTGCACCGATTGCTTCTGCCCTCGCGGTGGAACTGTTGGTGGGAATTCTACATCATCCAGAAGGGTAAAATAATATTTTCTGCTGAAATCGTGATGCTTTTGTTGCTATGGCATAATTTGCATTTTTTTTAAGACAAATATAATAAGTGAAGGCCGTTTTTCTTGGACTATTATGAAAAGATTTGCTAAGATAGGGGAAAGCTGATGGGTATTATATTACTTTCGCAGGATATATGCACCAGGTGAGAATGCCAGCTCCATTCTGAGCAGCAGTGAGCAACCGCTTGGTATATTACCCCATCAGATTCGAGGTTTTCTTCCGCAGTGTTCTCAACTAACGCTAATTGGCCAGTCATCGAGCAGTTGTACTGCCTGTTGTGATATTGTAAGTTATCTCTCTTCTACTGTTGCAAACTCTGACCGATGAAATGGGGCCAGAGAAGTATATTGTCTACATGATAATTATGTATGGTTATCTGCTCTTCAATTTGTAAATTCTCTGACCGTTTCGCTGCTACCCGTACGCCAAATATGACTGATATATGGCAAAAGAAAGGGCACCCTTTATTCCAAAAATAACAAGCCAAAATATCGACAAGCATTTCATTCCTGGGAGATGCTTCATTCCCAAACCTCTGCCATTTTGGCACTGAGTCAGCCATTTACATTCCCAAACCTCCACCCTTTTGAAAGAACAGATCCCCATGAAGCATCCCTTGGAGATGCTCTTCCATGTATTCTTCACTGTCCCGTGTGACTAAAAAGCATTAATCGGTCCAAAAGCAAAAGCCCAGGTTGCCGTTGCAGCCACTCGCGCATTTATCTCCTGAATATGCAATACCAAGCTAGGGTTTACTCGAATACCGTTGTTCTTAAGCCGATTCGTCTGGCAAAATAGCGTACGAGGACTAAGAATAGCAGTATATACGGGATAGCTTATCTTTTACATCACCGAATATATAAGCAAACTTCTTGCGCCATGCATCTACAAGCCTTTTTTTCTTTTTTTTGCTTCTTCTTTATTCCTACCTACGCTTAATAGCTTATAATATTGAATTCTGTCTTACAGGTGGTATCGGAATATAGAGAAAGAGGAACGGATTTTATCATCCAAGCTATCAACCACCCGACTTATCTCGAGGATATAACTGGTCTAACAGAGCAAAAGAAGTCAGCAAGCTCTTTTCTGGTGGACTGGGACAATGAGACAGACGATGGTGACGATTTCTGACAGACAAGAACTTTTAGCAGCAGCTGCTGGACAAGCATGCTGTACTTGTATGTAATACACTTGTCAACTGCTTGAAACTGAAAGAAAGGCTACAATATACTCACTCTTTCTAGTGATTTGTACTTACCAACAGCTTTTAGTTCCTTTTCTTCACAGGAGTTACATTGTGAACATTAAAAAATGTTCTATTATTCTGTTTCTGATTTCATTAGTCAAGTAGAAGGAACTACATTTCAAAGTTGTTTCTGTAAAAATTGCATACTGTTGTCTGATGTAAAGCAGCCGACTATGCCAAATTTAATTGTAGTTTCGTATGATTTCGCGTTTAGATGTTTTATAAATTTACAGTTATCTTCTTTTGAGAGACGAGGAGTTGTTCCTTTTTCTCGAGTTCTTTGCGGTTAAAAGAGTAGTGTGTCGTTTGCTTCTTGCATGATCATCCATGCTCTCTTATATTCGACGAGAATTCGAGTTCTCTCCAGGTTGTGCACCATTGCTAGCTCTAACCGACAAGAAACAGGGTAGTTGAAATGTCGCTGATTGAATGTGATTGAGAGATAATGATTAGGATAAACCGAGTAGAAGATACACCCGAATATCCGCTCTTTTGCCGGTGATTACTTGATATTTTGATTTGCAGATTTTACTACGTTCTCCTGAAATAGAAAGCAAAGCAAATGAATTTCCGAGAAATTTGGCTGTTTCTTATTAATAAATATACACAAAGTGACTAGAAACTCTTTATCTAAACAAATTTAAAACCGTTTTGTGGAATACCTCCCCATTACAGAAAAGAATTTCAAAGGGTACAAGGTGCAGAAGAATTGGTATCCTCGAAGATGAATGTAGATATTCTCCAAATCAGCAATTCAATAATAATAGATCTCATGGGATAATTATTATTTAAGCACAGTGGTTCCAAGAAACACCAGAAATACAATAATAATAATAATAGTAATAATACATTTCTCCTTTAAATAGCCTGAAATATAATTTGCAGCGGCCCACTGCAATCCAAATAGTGAGCATTTTAAACCATATTTGACATCATAGATGACCATTCATCCTTGTTTCCAGATCCCAACCAAACTACTGAGTCTGATGCCAGTAAAAGAGATCCCTTCTTGAACAAAAGAAATAAAGATACAATGCAATCTACATAGTAGAGCATGTATGTCGCATTACGGCAGAAAACAGCTGTAACATGAAGAACTCTTTGTGCATCGTTTAACGGTGGTATATTGTAATGTGCAAGCAGTAAAACATCTATCATACAAGCGGTCACCCAGCCGCCTGAAAATCACCAAAATCATCATCCACATTGTCCTGATCATTCTTTTCTGCAGAAGATAATATTTCTTTAAACGGTGAGTTTACTACAGGTTGTAAATTGGTATCTGTGGTGAGAGCCCGTGGTGAGCTAGTTGGCGATCTCTGAACAGGACTACTCGGAGAAACTGGTGTAGATGGGGGAGGGGGAGGTTTTAAAGAGAATTTGGCCTCTTTCGTATTTGCTCTCTCTTGCAGGGAAAGATTGTTCAGGCCTTGCTCGAAAAATGCAGATTTTGCTTCGTTGTCTTTTTTCTGCGTAGACTGAAATAGAAGATAAAATGCACAGATAATAACAAAAGTATCAGCAAATCCAGTAAACTTAATACAGTAGATGAGTAATAAAGCTCATGCATGTAAAATTGTTGCAATCAAGTGTGCGAAAAGAAAAAACAGTTGAAATTTCAGGATCTTTTTGGTATAGGATTAAAAAAACAATCCAAAATAGGAAAAACACAGTTGAAGATGCACAAATTTATAGCTAGAGAGGATACCTGATCAGCAGAATCTAGGCACGATGAACAGAGCATTTAGAATAAAGGAAACTTACACTTTTCAGCTGAAGAACCAGAGTTTCTCCTTCTTTTAGACTGTAGTCGACTGATGAAGTACTCTGATAATGCTGTTCCATCTCTTCTGCGGTCTTCTTTTTGTTTAAATACCTTGAAAGATGTAAAGGAACAAATAAATTTGATGTTTTGTGGTTTGTTGTAATTTAACTATCTAATCTCAGCTGAATTCACTTCTGACAGCAACTCAACATGTCAGTTTGGTTGTATTTAATTATTTTAACTACATATTATCTTAAGACACTTATAGGACATAGCATAGGGTATAAGCTAATGATATTGGAGGATACTTCATATGGTCATGGAGAGCAGCTTGGAAGTCATAAGCTTGGGTCCTCTCTCGGAAACCTAAACCAATGAAGGCGTGTCGTTTTCGGCCACCTGCATGTATACCACTTGCCACATTAAGTAATTATCCATCGGATCGATATAAGAGATTGCTAGCAAAATTGAAGAACAAATAAATCCCTGAAGGATCAAATCAATTCTGCACAACATCATAGCACAAGCAATGGTCAGAAACACAAGTATCCAATTATAAGCAGAAAAACAATCACCTGGTTTTTATAGAAAAGGATTAGTAGGATATAATAATGTTTTCACCAATACTTGATTCTCTATTTTCGGAAAAGAAACATTATTAATGAGAGCTGGTGGGGATCATAGAGTAAACAGCCAATAGGAACAAGTTCCGACCAATTAGATAGGCGAAATTATTATTTTCCCATCATTACTTTATTGGGTAATGACTCCATTTAAAAGTCGTCTTATTTTTTCCCCAACCGTTCTTATTCAACTCTTATGTAATTCTTCCTTTGTCCTGCCTTCCACGGTTCCACCTAAACTTTCTCCTTTTAGAGGTCTGCATTGACTTCACCGAATATGTTAGAAACTATGTCCAAGGCATGTGTTCTTCAATTCAATGAACCCTATTGGGACTCTGGACTCAGATTGAAGAAGCAAAGAGATTTGTTATGCATCCTCCCATAAAAATACAGTACATACTAAGGCAGGAAATAAAACAGCTCATACAAAATTCTAATCAGTTTCCACTCATCCATGTTAGCGGAGAATAATTAAATAAACCAGAGAATTTTTGCATCCAAAAAGAATGAAAAGAAAGTTACCAATGTTCTCTTCAACGCGAAGCACAAAATATCTGAAGAAACAAGTAAAAAAAACAAATAAATAACTAAAATCAACAGAAGAACAGGAAAAAATTGTGATTGAATCAATCAGAAATATCAAATTCTGGGTTGCGCGTCAACCAACTTATGCGGTGCAATCAATACATGAATGTAAATATGACTAACGTATCATGAATAGGAACAAACCTGCTGCTATCAATTACAGGTTCCACGGGATTTGGTTCACCTTCCCGTAGAAAAGCTCTAGCATATAGCTCTCCTGAGAGATATTCACAAAGGATAAATATAAAACAACTCTGAGTGCAGCAAACATTTTTATATTTTATATTACTTTCTTGATTATAATATGGCCAGACCTGTTTTGTTATCTTCCAATCTGATAATGCATTCTTCTCCCTTGCTAACAACTTTTAGTGCCCCTTCCCAGGTCCATTTGTTGACATTCCACTCATCAGCCCTAAAAATCAGCAATGTTTTACATCCTCTTAGTTAATCAGTTGGTATATTGCCACATGAAGTGAATGGATCTTACATAAAAAAATGAATGTGCACAAAATAAAATGAATGTGCACACATAAAAATCAGAAAATAAGATACATTCTGTAGATTGCCCATAAGACTCAAATACAATAGTTAAAGGATGATTAGTTCGCATAAAACAGATTGAAGTCCTTAGTAAAGTATCTTCAACGCTCCCGCCAAACTTCTGTGAGAAATAAAATTCTAAAACAAAAACTTACCGAGCTTGTATAAAGGGAAAGAAATGAAGAACAACATCGAAACACAACAAAGAAGACTATCCTACTACTTAGAACAACTTGGAAGTCATAGGAAAGGCTCGCAATCCTAATAATCATCAAACCGTTTTTGTTTTTGTTTTTTCCCAGCAAAAAACACATAAGTTTCTTCCAGTGAACCATCAACAATCAGAAAACCAAATAAGCGGAACTTACTTTTTCTTGCTATGTAATGAAACCAACCAATAGAGATTAGTTCTTGTGGCTCGAGATTAAACAATCTTAGAAAGAAAGCTATATGCTTCTAGCACCAAATACATCAAATAAAACAATAAGAACATGAGATAACCGGTTCTTCGGCAATAGAAATTCACCATTAATTTACAGTTCGGCTTCTTCTTTAGCATAATAACTAAAATAAAGCCGCCCGATTTCCATAAAGGTGCTCGATTCTTAACTACTTTACTTACTAAACATTAATCAGGGGGAAACAGTGAGTTCCAATCAGAACTTTGTATCAAAATAAAAAGACAAAATCTGAATTTTCTTCTGATGACACACATCTTCTTCTAATATATAAGATCAGAACAGCTCAAGACCAATTTTTGGGATCAAATTCCACATCCTACTCTCTACACGAGTGACGAGACGACAAATACGATAAAATGCCTACTGATCCATCGAAAATAGTTCTACGCACTTAGCTCCAGTAATTCGTATGGAAAAAAAGAGAAAAAAACAAAAAAAGGGGGGGAATTAGGGGAGATCGAAACCTGTACGAAGCCACGCTCTTCCTCGGAGGTATCTGATCAAAATCGGATCAAAACAACAACAAAATCGCAATCAAATTGGGATTTGAACCGATCAAATTGCGATTGGGGACGAGCAAATTTGGGGATTAGGGCGCGGATCGGATCGAGTAGAGCTCACCAAGTACACGTAGCACTCGCCGACGTGGAAGAGGACGAGCTCGAGCGCCTCGGCGTCGGCGCCGCCATCGTCGGCGTCCATGCGGGCGACCCCAGAGAGAAAATTTTATGCGGGAACGAAGAAGAGGAGAGCGCAGAGTTTCGGTGCAAAATTAAATAAATAAAATAAAATAAGGTAAGGTTTTAATTTAATTTAAATTTTTAGATAAAAGAGATTATTGCCACACAAAAAAAAAAAAAAAAAAAAAAAGGAAACGTCGGGGCAGTTGACGAATGAGTACGGCTTCAGAGCGGGGTATCAATCAAGCAATATGCTAAAGAATATTACAGCTACAATTAACAAAAATTAAATTAAAAAAAAATGATAATCATTTAAATTTGTAAATGATTAAAAAAATTGCACCAGCCGGGAATCGAACCCGGGTCTGTACCGTGGCAGGGTACTATTCTACCACTAGACCACTGGTGCTGTTACAAAAATTTATATTTTTATAAAATTGGTATGGAACAGTTATATATATACATACATATATATACACATATATATTTAAATATAAGGTTCTTTAAGGGCTTGTTTGGTTTACCAATGGGATTCACTGATTTGGATAGTTGTTATTTGTTTTATAGGAATCGAATTTTGATTTTCATTCCCGAGTGGAATGAAAATGAGCCGATCTATTTATGGCTCAATCCGGCTTTAAATTCTGAATTATCTAATTTTAGAGTAAATTATTAAAAAAATGTTCCTACAAGTACCTCCCCTGCCTCTCCCTTTATTATTCTCCTATTTCTTAACTAAAATTCTCTCAAAATTCTAGATATCCTAATTATTTATTTCGAGTACAATTCTAATAATGAACTAAACAGTTTTTATCATTCCATTTCGCATTCGAATATAATTTGATTCTATTTTTGGTTCCTATTCCAACCGTGAACTAAAATCTGCCCTAAACTTTTATTTTTTGTCATCAAATAAACCATACCACCCTATAATATTTCATGTAGAATCATATTTGAAGAAAATAAAAAAAAATAGCAACAATTGCTAATAAGACTACGTGCCTGTTTGGTAACGAGGCATATCTAATGCTAATAGATAACATAAAATTAGGATTAAAGCATATAGAGTTATGATTCTACATTTTGTAATAAAATCTCAAAAAAAATTATAATCGGTTAAACAAAAAAAAAAATTATTATATTTTCTCACGACACATAAGAAATATTTTTGTAATCTCAAACGAAGTCTATGCCACTCTTAGCACACGCAGAATCAAACAAGGCTATGCCACTCTAACCAAAATAGCTTCTTAAAAGACAAACATTGGGCCGTGAATCATTTGGCCCTTTAACATTTCCTTCGTTCACACAACCTTTCTCCTTGTCCTCCGTCGTCGTCCTCTCCGCTTTCAGGCCTAGGATTAGGCTTAGGGTTTTTTTTTCCCATCCTCTACCCTAACTATCCTCGGCCTCGGCACCATGGATTTCGCCAAGAAGAAGCGCAAGCCCGCCGGGAACGGCCCCGCCGCCGGCGGTGGCCCCGGCGGTGGCGCCCCTCTCACCAGCGAGGAGGTCTCGAGGGTGCTGGGGCCCTTCTCCCGCGAGCAGCTGGCGGGCATCGTGGCCTCGGCGGCGTGCCGCGACGCCGGCGCGCTCGACGCCGTCCGCGCCCTGGCCGACCGCGACCTCGCCCACCGGAAGCTCTTCATCCGCGGCCTCGGCTGGGAGACCACCGCCGGCACCCTCCGCTCCCTCTTCGCCCCCTTCGGCGACCTCGAGGAGGCCGTCGTCATCTCCGACAAGTCCACCGGCAAGTCCAAGGGCTACGGCTTCATCGTCTTCCGCCACTTCGACGGCGCCCTCCGCGCCCTCCGCGACCCCTCCAAGACCATCGACGGCCGCCTCACCGTCACCCAGCTCGCCGCCGCCGGAACCTCCAATTCCTCCGCCGCCGCCGCCGCAGCCCCGCGAGCCGCCGACGTATCGCAAAGGAAGGTCTTTGTCGGGAACGTCCCTTCGGACATGCCCTCCGATCGCCTCCTCGCGTACTTCGCCTCCTACGGGGAGATCGAGGAGGGCCCGCTCGGCCTCGACAAGCAGACCGGCAGGTTCCGGGGGTACGCGCTCTTCGTCTACAAGACGCCGGAGGCCGCCCGCGCTTCTCTGGTGATGCCCACCAAGACCATCGACGGCCACCACCTCGTGTGCCGCCTCGCCAGCGAAGGGAAGAAAGGAAAGCCCGCCCCCGCCCCCGCCCCCGTCCCCGTCCCCGTCCCCGCACCAACCACCTCTGCTGCTCCTGATATCGCCGGAAGCGGAAGCAGAATTGGGACCGGCCTGCAGGCTTCCCTGCAGAGCTCGGTGCCCGGCCAATTCGGCAGACCCAACAGCATGATCTCTTCCTACAGCAATCCCGCGGGCAGTGGGCTGCCTGCTGCCGCAGTGTTAGGCCACAACCTTCCCCCATCGCAGCCGTCGGCCGTGGCTGGTGCCACTCCGGGCCTCTCGTCCGTGTCCGGCCAGGTTCCCGCATTGCTGGGCGGTGCCGGCCCTGGAGGTTATGGTGGAGGCTTGGATGGTTATTATGGGTCTTCTCAGTTTGGTGGGTTTGGAGGCCTTGGAATGGGCACGGGCTCTTCGCTGTATCGCGTGCCTCCGACCTCAATTGGGGTGCCTTCCGGGGGTTATTCGGAAAGCGCGCACTATTCGCTGTCTTCGTCGGCGTACCCGAGCCAGCATCTCCAGAAAATTGGTTCATCTCCCGGGCCCGGGGCCATGGTTCCAAGCGGAGCAGGACTTTACCCGACCTTGCCGCCATATTTCTGAGGTACTTCGCTTCGAACATCATTTTTTTGTTTTTTTTTTCTCTGACATATTGCTGATCAGTTCTTTGTTTTTTATGTTGTTGTAGCTCACAAAGTTAGTAAGTTGCTTAGTGAAGTGTTATATGCCATGATTCTTCCAAAGCCGAACTAACCCGCCCGTGCTAACTTGTCAAAGTGGCCCTTAAGTACATAACTCGCATTGCCAACCCTAATTTCTATTTTCACTGTTTTAGTTGTTATATGCTCAGGCACATCCTAATTTAGTCAGTGGGGGGCTGTCGGTTGTGACAAACCTGTTGTGTTAGCCTTGCACGCATGTGTAAGCTTCCTCCCAGCATCCATCCATCTAAGATGCCAAACATATGATATCCGGCAATGTCATTGCCACCGACTTTGACAACATATTTTGTCTGACAGAGCAAAGAAAACTCCTGCGATATATCTAACCAAGTGGCTTGCTTAAATACTACCACGGCCATATGGAAAGGCCCAAGTAATTTACTAATAGCAGTTTGGAATAGCATTTAATCAACATGGCATGAAATTCTTAGGACTGAGTTATTATTAGTTTTCTATATCTCGCAACCCAACCCCATTCCCGTGCCCCGTCGTCCTCCGACTGGGTCTACTGGGTCAGTTCTTACTTGCTGTAAGTGTTCTGATTGCTGTGGATGATGCATTCTCTTGAAATGTCTTATGCTGAAAATCATACAACCATGTTGTAGTTATCATGGTTGTTCTTCTTATCCGTTGTTTCTAATTTGTATGTTTGTGTTTTAGTGATGAGTTTGAATGTGCAATTTATTTTTGGTTGATCTTAGAATTGAAGCTTCTTTGAATTTACCACTTTGAGTTTAAGAATGTCTGTTTCTTTTAGGAACAAATAATGATGTTTATTGATGCTCAAATACTGTTAGGTAGGCATTGTGATACTATTAGGCAAGTTGGTTATGGGGACAATAGAGGATCTCCTTCATCCTGCCAACAAAAATTGATAGTGGTTGCTATTTTGTTCAAGTTGAGTTACTTTGTATGTCTGCCTGGGATTGTCTTTCTTCATTTTTTTAAGATGTTAGCATAGCTCCTTTGTAATGTGGTAAAGAAGTGATGACTTTGGTGGTTGGTTGTGTTTTTTGCCTCCTGTTGCATGTGTGCTTGTGTCTGTGTGCGTGCTTAGTGAGATGCTCTATGCTATTTGGTGTGTCATTGCCCTATAACTGTCTTGAATGGCAGTCTTTTGGCTGTGGCCTGTCGTCTTGTATCTAATTTTTCTGTCTGGTTGTAACTTTAGAAGTTTGATGTTTTCCACAAATTCGATGAGTATAATTTTGATTATAGCACCTAGTTTAGGAAAGAAGTTATGAGTATAATCTTTCTTATCTTAAAATAGAAAGCATATGCCATACTTTCGTTTATGTATGTGTGGCATGTTTTATGTGTGCCTTATGTTTTTATATTTTTCTGTAATCATTATTTGTATTAGTTTGCAAAAGGAGGTGTTTTCGTTATGAATGTAATGTTGTGACTTGCTCCACACTCTAACAATTCGTGGAGCGTGAAAGAAAAAAGTTGAAACTTGTGTTTGACTTCTGCTTCAGGTGATAATGAATATACATATGACTATTTAATGATGTGATGTGTTAAAGTTTTTGATGCACATAGCTCTATGTCGGTTTGGACTTTTTTATGGTAGACTAGCCAAAATTTTGAACTATGCGTGTATTTTAAAAGTTATAACTTGTAAGGCACACAAAAGTGCTAGCAGCCTAGGTGTAAGGCGCAAGTTATAAGGCACATGCTGGAGGTAGATAGGGTGCATATTAACCTATGTTACAACAGTAAAGTAAGAACAAGGAAAATAATGTAGTTCTAAAACTGAATTATCTTGATAAACATATAATGAAATACTAGTTCTCCAAAAATGTATGATCTGGCCTTGTCATAAAAAATATGGGGTGCATTTGCAGAAATGCATGATCTTTCTCACATAGTGAAATTCCTATGTACCGAATCTAGACTTCCTCATTTCATTCATCATCTGTTTGAAATTGCGATCCCCCCTCTTTGATTTTTTATGTACTTTCATTATGCTGTTTATCATTCTGATGTCGGCCGACTTGATAGGTTAAATCATTTTAGGATCAATTATCTTAATTTCAATAATATTTGTGCTTTAGTCTAGTATGAATGTCACTTGTGATTTACTTATGCATGATAAATGATAGATATATTAGAAAATATAGGAGACCAGGACTATTTATATTTTTTAATGTATTGTTTCCTGTTTACTTTTATATTGTTGAGAGATTTCATATAACTCTACATAGAAAAGATGATTTTTTTTTTATAAAAAAATTTAGGTGTAGAAAGATTCTGGCTGAATTTGGATTTGATTGTTTTCTTGGACTTGTTTGCAATTCTTTTTGAGAACTTCTATCTCTTGCTCTGATGTGATCATTCCATTTCTGGTTTTATCAATGTAATGCTTGCCTGCTTTGTTTGCCACTTGTTGAATTATTGATTGAGCTGTGATATGGATGCGTGATTCAGGTGTGTGACAACTCTTGGGAGCAAACTCTTTAAATGGTTGCTGAATTCTTCAGATATGTTACCTGCTTTGATGAATGGCATGCGACTTGTCGTTAGTGATGTGGAATGCAGTCTGCTCTCTTAGTTTTAGTTGTTGGAACTTAGTAAACTAATCTACTACTTTTGTGTCTGGAGAATCTCCAGTTTGATCTGTATTTTGCTAACTAGAGCATTCTATATTACTATAATCAAGCTGAATGTGGTAATTATTTTGCTGTCCTTTCTTTGATCTTTGCGGTATGCCTTTATTCTTGGCCAGTTTTGGTTGTGGTGGTGCTACGCAGGGGCCGTGGTACCTTTGTTGTAGGCATTTATATTGCATAACACACTTCACTTGCATCTTATATGGTAACAGGTTGGACCATGATTGATTGTTAGTTGTGCATGTCTTTGAATATTCTGAAAAAGAAAAGGAGATTGCTTGGCCACGATATGACAACCCTGCATGTTTCACACCATGCAGTATGCTGTTGAAATTTTGCATAGGCATTTCTTACAATTTGGGCAGCATTAAGCTGTAGTGATTGTCAACTCTTACTTTTTTCACTATATTTCATCTAATCCATCCAAGTATATCTTGATTGGACTTCTGCAAGCTTTGATGGATAAATTTTTAGGTTTATAGCTTGTTCTTCAACTCCTATCTCACATTATTCTCTAACTTGCATCATCTGTAATAAGCAACATTTGTCTGCTTTATTCAGGTCATTAACTTCACTCATTATTCATTAATTACTGGGGCAGTTGGGGGTTAACTGTTTGCTATTATAAGTGTCGACCAAATATGTCTTTTTATGATTTGTAATATTACTTAAACAACATTGGGCTGTGGTGCATGTTGTTGTATTACAAACACTTCTGTATGTTTGGGAGTGCTTTAATTTTTAGAGTTTCTTGGGTTTTTTTTTTTTTGGGTTTATTGTGTCATTTAAGGTCTGTATCTTGCCTTGCAAAATGGTGTTCTTCAATTGTACTAGCTTTCTAGGCCATTGTTCTTTTCTGTTCCAAGTGGAGTTCGAGCAATCAGTGTTGACTATTATTAGCAATACATCTGTTCTGTTTTCGTTTGGATTTGCATCAAGAATCTATACTCGACATCTCGATTTAATCTTCTGATTTGTAGGTTAATAGGTTTATATTTTGTTACTTTAGTTTTATTTGTTTTGTATGTTTCTCTTATAGTTCTGGCTGTACTATAGTAAGTTGGCTCAGCTAATTGAAAGTTCAATGGCTTTCTCTGTTAATTGCACGAATACCATGCTTACAAACATTCTATAAACTTTCTACATATTCATGAGTTCAAATGGTTGGGTTTATATGTTAGATTCCTGATTCATGATTCATGAACTTATACCAGTAAAATTTAGCCTTAAGTAAGTTTGTAAAAAGATTGTAGAACTGATTGTAAGTATATTATTCTAAGGGCAGCAGTCTAGGGAGCATGTAGTAGTACTCTTATATCATTGAATGACCTCTTTAAATGCTACATGCACACGAAGCAAAAACATGATCAGATAATGTTGAGTTACTACTGAATTGGTATATGCATGGAAGTGTGTTAGAGTTCTTATATTATAATTGAGATGGGTTTCACAAATTTGAGCCGTGAGAGAACCTCGTCTCACTCTTACCTGGAGAAGTGCTACAAAGTAGGATGGAGAAGTTCAACAATGATGTTACAATGTAAGATTAGATAAATACCAGTTAAACATTTTCTGTAATCTGTCCTCACTAACTGACACAGCCATGACTTCAACTAACATGTCATCTATTTCTTCAATTAGTTCCTCTTTGTTCTCAATGTCAGTTTAAGAATAAGTAATGACAATAGAAAATCACTGGTAGAATAAGACTATGAAACATTAGAGGGAGTTCCCATCAAGGAGGCAAATAGAAGCACATTCCAAGTATCAGGAAGCCCTGGGAGGCACCAGTGACTGCAATCGGCATACAGGTTCGGCTGCCGCTGCTGATCCGAAGTTAAAAGGTTCCCTTGTCTTGTGGTGTACACTGAGGTGTGCGCATCTTTCCTATACTCCGATAAATGGGTGATGTTCAAATACTTAACCTTGTTGCTCATTTTCCGAATGTTCCTCTCGACTATAGAGATCATGGTTCTTGGAAAATACTGCTTATATGTCTCATTGGTGAACGGAGTGGTCTGGTTGTAGCACCAGTTCTCCCTGCAAAAAGTTGGGCCTTTATGCTGTTGTAGATCACATTGCCGATCAGTGTGAACAGAAGCACACACTTGTGTGCAGAAAAGCATGTGACATTCTTAGGGTATGCTTTTCTTTGTGATTTATTTATTTTACTTTTCTTTTTCGCAAATCAGTGTGGTCCTAGTTCAGTGGGATACCAACATTTTTTTTTCTCTTGCTTTTCAGCTTGTAGATTGCACTTGTCCCCCTGAAGATTTTATTGTAAGTCTCAAGGGTATGCTTGGGTTGGCTAGAGCTTCTACAATATATTTGCTGAACAGAGCTATCAGAATAAGCGCAATAACAGTTTTTTTAATTAAATTTTGCTCTTTTAGGAGGATATTCATATTAGAGTTTCTGCTTTTCGAGTCTTGACGCTCATTTTGACTTAAAATGCTATGCTGAAAGGTTGTGCGAGTATTTTGGTTGTTTCATGTAATCTAGCTGTTTCTTAAGCAGTAGTTTGCCTTAAGCCTGAGATGAGTTGTGTAGAGGGTTGTGATGAACTTAAAAATGTATAGAAGATGATGCCGTTATAATGGTACTGTGAACTCATTCATGGGCCACTGGGCTACTTACAGTTTGTGTTCCGGAGAGATGCTCCTGAAGAAGACTCTGGTGTGTGCCGTGTCGACGCTCTGCTCGACCCATCGGGCCCATGTCCTGAGTGCTCTATTGAAGGCTTCATACTCTCCCATCTCTGCCGCCCTTCCCCGTCGCTCGTACCAGTCCCAGCTGCATCATTTGAAAATGCTCAAACGTGGAAAGTTTAGTTGAACCGGTAAGATTAACGTGCATCTGAGAACTTGTCTGTGTTATTATTATTATTATTTATTTACATTAATAGTAATATCAGTTCTGTTAATATCATTATCTAGTGATCGTAGGGTTTGTAATGGAGCTACTCACGCCTTCATCTTGCCGCGGTGGGTCCACCAGTGACCGGAGTTGAACACCATGACGTCCGCGCCTATCCATCGCCGGGCCGCGTCCGGGAGCTCGTCGAGGTTGAGCACCTTGGAATGATCCTTCCTCTGTTCTAGCTTCACGAGGAACGGACTCCAGTAGAACTCCACAGTGCAGTCATAATCCTTGCAAGATGAGGAAACATAAAAAAAAAGAAAAAAAAAAAAAAAAAAAAAAAAAAAAAAAAAAAAAAAAAAAGTTCGAGGAGAATATCGAAGTTTAAATGGGAGAAAAAGGGTTAATTACCATGGCTCGGAACATCTTGTACTCATGGCTCTTCACGTTTACGTAGGCGCGTGATTTGTGTTCCACTGAGGAATAGAGGATGCATGCGAGTGATTCCCACATGTTCCTATTGAGAGAATCTCCCACGATCACCACTCGTTTCCCTCGCCACCTCTCTAACATCTCCCTCCCACCATATCTTTACCATTAATAAACAAAAATCCACAAACAATGTAACCAAAAGAGTAGATAAAATAATAAGTTGATAAAATAATCACTTTATATAACTATCGTATATAACTATCGAGTCTGGTTATGGTGTTTTTAAAAGCACCAAGTATTTGGTATTTGTAAGTTTTTTACCGTTAGATGTATTATTTTGATTATTTTTATCTGTTAGATCATACTATTCAACCAACCATCTATTCAATTCTAGAAGATTACTATCATCTTAACTGCACATTTCTTAATCCAAGAGCGAAAGATCTATAAACACTAATGACTTGGTATTTTTAAAAGCATAGAAGTTCAATTTTATAACTATTATATATATATATATATATATATATATATATATATATATATATATCAAAAAATACTTCATCAAATAAGAAGGGGTACGATAGAAAAAATAATAATAAAAAGGATGAACCGTATGGATAAAAGATTCTTTTAAATTTAGTGACGTACTAACATTATATTAAAACCTACGTGATCTTCAGAAAATTTGAGTTAAAACATAAAACTATCAATTAGGCATTGGAGAAATTTCCTCACTTATTGGACCGTGAAGTGCATGTGCATTAGAAAGTGAGTTATATTAATTCCCTTATTTCTCTTAGTTGCCCTTTTCTCTTTCCTTTATTATACTCTTACTCTAATATGTTGAATATAAATATTCAAAATACTGTTACGTGAAAACTTACGTTTTTTTTTAAAAAATAGTTATTTTGCATAGCGTGACATGATCCATTTTGTTTACCTCGGGAGCTCACATCCTTTAGGCTTCCACCTCCAGTGCTCGTAGTCGGAATCCGGCCGACCGTTCCTCCGGCAGTTCACTTGGCCGCTGAGAAACGCGCACTCTCGCGCCGCGTAGAGCGGATACGCCTCCTCGTCGTAGACCCACTCCCCGTCGAACACGTCGCACTCTCCCTCGACACTCGAAGAGAGAGGCACCACTGCAGTATTGTAAACTGGAGGAAGAGCTCTAATCTCTTCGTTGGTTACAACACTACTAGAGTAGTGGTACTCTACTTCTGCAACGGGAGATATTGCAACGGGAGATATCGCGGCGTGGTTCGATACCAAGTGTTGGAAAGATGGTATCGTCGCGCTGTTTCGAATGTTGGCACTTAGCAGAGCGTAGGAGAAGAAGAGGAAGCCGAGGAAGCTCGCGAGTGCGCATACAAACCACTGGAGCTTAACTGGAGAGGAGGGTTTGAGAGGATGATCCATTGCTCCTACTCTCTACATGCAGGGGGGTGAGGTAAGAGGCTTTGTTTTAAGTAGGAAAAGGTTTGGAGTTTGGTTAAAAGTTGGCTAAAATGTTAGATAATTCCGTGTTCTATACCGATATTGCAACTTAGTCCCTATACATTTTGCGTAATAATTTAACCTCAATATAGAAGTTTTAATTAATTTTATGGTTTTGATTTTGTAGCAAATTAGAGAATGAATCTGCTTAGTAAATTTTATTTTATACAATATTCTATAAAAGAACTGCTCAGAACCGATCATACTTAGTGCAGTTAGCTAAGAACTTGATTGTTGCTATCCGAGATCTAAAGCTTGAAATTTAGTTAATTATTAGTCTTTAACCATTGAAATAGTCAGATTTTTATACTTAGCGAAGTGTGTGGACTAACTTGCAATACAAAAATAGCACGGGGACTGCCCATGCGTATTATTCAAACTTCAACTACTTTGGATGCCTATCTAAAAATAGTACTGCATTGGGTTATTAATAGTGAGTTAGGACCATTTTGAGGGAGTTGGTAAAATGCATGACTTTGGGTGTGTTTTGGTTTGATTGGACTTAAATAAAAATATGGTGTAGTAGTTGCTCTACTTGGCATGATCTAAATGTAGGCCATTTAATTTGGAGAGGTAGGGTTGAGTAGGGTTAGGCTTTTCTCCTTTCTTTTTTGGTAAAGTTCAAGTGGAGTTGGTGTAATTGGAACTTTATATGGATAAGATCATCAAACTAGTAACTTTTCCTTTTTCTGGAAGTAAAGCTGGTAACTAATCTTGGGTTAAGGATAATGTATCATATCATTGCACTTCTCCCTTTTGGATTGAGCTCTTTGATTTACATGAAAAAAGCATGACCTAAAATTGTGCAATTGAAAATTCCGACATATTAGTTTAAAAACTAAAACTATTAAGCAGAGAAGAGTTTGTTTTAGCCGATACGTTCAGAGTTCGCTGACAAAATGAAGCACGGACGAAGCACTCCGAGGACAGTTGTTACCAACACACAACACATAAGCTTGAATTTCTAACTTTTCTTATAAGAATAAATGAAAATGCCTAAGGGTGTCAATTTAAAATGTTTCAAATAATTAATGCTCATTATCTATAAAAAATAAAAAGAGAAAAAAATATATAATCCACATCAAATACAACCATTTGGGCCAAGGCATGTTGCCATGTTCAGCCCAACAAGAGGCCCAATCTAGATGTGCTTGGGCCTAGTTTTGGGCTAAGAGCTTTTTCATTTCTAATTTTGGGCTATTTGGGCCATTGCCCGGTGAAGCCCACTACATTGTTATGAGCCGGGCTCAGGCTTGTGGTGCCATGGACCGGTTCCACCGCTAACTTTTTTTTTTTTTTTTAAGGATGTTGGACTTGGAGTTTATGGAACAGTTGTGCAAAAGATACTCACCTGTTATTTCGGAACCGGATTCACCACGTCATCCGTGCACCGCGGCAATCTTGTCTTGTTTTATTAGTGGTGCATATGAAATGAACGGAGCTAGGAGTGTGGTTCTCGAACGAAGTGGTGCACCGGGTGCAGCCAAACTTTTGGAATTACGTAGTTATCCCTTTTAAAAATTTTAATTTCAAACAGGTCCTAGCATATTCCACCGTCCGTTTTGTAGGCGGGAATTATTTGCAAAGATGCCCCTGTAGATTGATAATTTTTAAATGTGAAGGGCTATATTCGCCTATTCGGTAGCTAGCCAAAATACTTTTTACAACAAATGCAAATTCCACTGATTCTCAGGGGCATGTACGCAATTTCTCCCTTCTGGCATCGTCGTCCAATCACTCCACGTTTCGATCGCGAAGATACCGGAAAACGAGTTGTGAGCGGGGAAAGAGAGAGAGAGAGAGAGAGAGAGAGAGAGAGCACCCAACGAGGGGGCGCGTATAAAAGGCGGAGAGGGAGAAGAGGCCATGGCGCTAGGCGTCTTGGGCCCTTCCTCCTCCTCCTCCTCCCTCCTCCTCCCATTTCGCCGCCCCTCTCCATCTCCCACCCCTTCCCACGTCCTCTTCCCCCCCGAGAGCTCCTCCCCCGCACGATCCTCTCCCAGATCCTCCCCGTTAATGGCGGCCGAGGTGTCCTCTCCTTCGTCGAGATCTACCCCTAGCTCGGTTCCTTCCTTGCTCGTGTTCTCAGGTAATGCTCTCTCTCTCTCGATCTGCGCTTTTTGATGATTCAATTCGGTCGATTTGGTTCTTATTGTGTTCAATCCAGCGGAGGAATGAGATAGAACTGTTGATAATAGCTTTTGATCTAGAAGAGATGCTAGACGAGATTATAATTTCATGTAGATTTTGTTTTATCAACTGGGACTGAGTAATCATACTCAATTCCACTATAGAGACTTGTAGATGATGCTAGCTAGAGAACCCTCAAACTGGAGTAAATCCAATGGAGATTAACAAGCTTAGGACCGAGTGTCAATCCTGTGGAGATATGCATATGTGCTCATCTACTGCCGTGAATTGCTAATTTAGTAGGATTGCGCACTATTGCTTTGACTGAGAGAGCATTCAGTAGGGTGAATTTATTATTTGCATAAACATTATTGTTATTTCTGTCGCATTTTTTGTCTCATTGTTTAGTATGTGTATGCTTGTATACATCTTTGCTGAATCTGATTATTGCACAATGGTCGGTTCAGGTGGAACTGCATTTAACGGTGTCGTTGAAGAGTTAAAGAAAGTTACAACTCGAGTTGCTCATGTGCTTCCTGTTTCTGATGATGGTGGAAGCACAGCTGAGATTGTTCGTGTGCTTGGTAGGTTTTCTCTGGTATTTTTTGGGCTCAACACATTGCAAAGGAAAAAGAAAAAAAAAATTAGAGAAACTGTTAGAACATTAAAAAATTTCATTGTACTTCACAGGCGGACCAGCTGTTGGAGACATACGATCAAGATGCTTGAGATTGTCTGACGAAAGCACTTCTGAAGCTCTAGCTGTTCGGACATTGCTTGGGCATCGTTTACCTCTTGATTCATCTGAAGCCAAATTGGAGTGGTATTTCATGCTGCTTCTATTATCTTAATCAAAGTAGAGTCTATTATGTTCTTTGTGGATGGGCATATCAGATGAGATGCTTGCGCCTTTTGGGCCTAGTCCCGAATATTGTTGTGAATTTCTCACCATTAAGACTGGTTTGTTGAGATCGCTAATCATAAAAGTTTCAAATATTTGCATCCCTATAATCATGCAGACACAAATGCATATGTTAAATGGTCAATTAGCGTGAGGTCAACAACTGAATTAGTTTGCCTGAACCTGATGTATGAAGAGTGAAATTTATGTACCGTTTTTCACTGTTGAATGTCCGAATTGCCCAAGCTAGTTCTGGAGTGAACCCATTTTTGTCCTATGTGCTATCTGACGCTTCACTATTTCAAGTCCCACTAAATATGCTTTACATATCAAATTTTGTTTATTCAGTAAATTTTGAAGTAAATGGAACAGTTGTCGCTTTATTTGATTATCTCAGTGCTCGCATTTTAAGAATCAGTTAGATGCATATGCTTCTATGCTACAAAAGATTTCATCTACCTTTTGCTGTGCTAACAATTATAAATTTTGTTTGAGGACAACTAGAAGCCACTTTTTGTTTCACCAGAATTAAAATGACTTGCCTAAAAATTCTTCTTGAATTATTATTACTTATACTTCAGGACACACATACCTCTTGTTCTACCTTAAGTTTGTAGATTTGATAATGCTCAGCTTTGCATCATTTAGTTTAAATATTTCTGAATATTTACTTATTTCCTAGGTTGGTGGAGGTTTGCATGTGTTGTGCTGAGTTGAGAATTTGACAGGTACAAAATTGTTGAAGGGGAGCACTCTTTGTGGGATGGTGTTTCACGACCTTACCGGGAGACAATACGTGCATTTTTGGCTTATTTTCAAAACCAGGTTTATAATCATTTATTGATTAATCTGCTTACAATACAACTTAATTGCAAAATGCTTGAAGCAATTTGATGCTGCTGCTCCTTTGTTTTCACCTAGTAAACGCATAGTAAACTGCATAATATAATTTTATCAACGCGTGTAATATCGTAGTATTACAAGTATAAGCTCGACATACATGACAGTGGAACAGTGATCATGTGACCAAAAAAAAATATGTGAGGGGTTCAATGGTGGCACGATGCTATCCCAAGTTTTCTTTAAAAATAGTTCCTGTTATTACAGGATTTGTGGCTGTCATTTGAGGACATTTCATAACATTCCATCTCAGTGCATCTATTCATTTATTATAGTTTTTCTATTGTGAATACGATATAAAGCTGAAATTATGGTGCTTAGCACACATTCTCGAGTTATTGGTGCTCATATATCGATAATCTTAGACATTGGCCATAATATTTGCACTGTGATTTTGTTTTCTTAATGAAAAGGACTAACATCTTGGATTTTGGACATATTTTTGCATTATGATGGTGTTTCCTCTGTGAAAAGGATCTTTTTGTTTACGACGATTAAACCTAAAATTTCTACCATGCAGATTCTCCGGCGGTCGGATGAATCATTTTGCTTCAGCAATGGCAGGTGATTCTTCTTAAGGTGAAATATTTTACTAGAAGTTATGCCTATGTTATAACTTCTTTTAAAGTACATAATATATAGACCATTGTAATTTTTTCTCCCATCTGCTCGCTGCTGTGACTTAATGAAATGAACTGAGGATCACTGTTGCCCCTAGCATTTGCAAGAAAATTTCACAGATGATATCATGATAGCTTCCAAAGCACTCTTACATTTTAAAGGATTGATGCTTTGCTGTGCTGAGAACATTTTTGTATACGTAATGTACATGACATTTACATTATAATAGGAAATTAGAAAACTTTCTAGTGCTCGTCTGATGTAGGGCTTTTTCGTGCAACTTGTTTAGCAATATTTACAGAAGCACATGGCATGGTTCTGGATTTCCTTGTATCATGCAGCTTGCAAATTTGTAGTAGATAATTCTAACTATCAGCTGACAATTTAGAATTCTTTATAAGGCTCCTACTCGCCTGTTTCTGTTTTGGGAGCCTTGACCAATAAAAAAGCTCTAGTCATCAAATTGCTACTCGTTTGCTTCAATTGATAAATCCTTCTACTGGAAAATTTCAGTAGATTTTGATGCTTGTTTTGACATTTATAGAATGTAGGCAGAACTCTTCGTATTTTCTGACAAGACATTGTCATATCTGCAAAGAGCTGTAATTAACTCCTTTAGAATTTAGTGCGTTTGGCATGACAGATTATTAAATATTTGCAGCATTGGAAACTTCTTCTTTGCTGGGGCCCGTATATTCTTTCAGTCCTTGGATGCTGCTATATTTTTGTTTTCTCGTGTTTCAGAAATCCCCAGGGAAAGTCTTGTACTTCCTGTAATCTCCACGAATGACAGGCTTACTCTGGGATGCGAATTATGGGTATTACGCCTTCTTTATCACTAATTCATTTTTTTCTAATAATTTGTATCATATCCTAATTTACCTCATTCGAGAATTAAACAATTTCTCAAGTGTCGATGATCTCCATGCAAGCGATTCTGAAATAACTAAAGAGCCGGATTAGGTTATCCGTTGTCCTCTTTAAGTCTTTGTATCATCTATTCAGCTTGCTACAGTCAATTAGTATTAGCTGCATTTTGTAGTCATAGTATCTTAGAAAAGCTACTAATTTATATGCATGGAGCCTTGAGAACTACAGTAGTCACATACTATTGTGCAATTTTCGTGCAAAAAGAAGAAACCTGATTTCTTCATTAGTTTTGATTTTCTTTTTTTGTTTCTTTTAGCTATATATGCTATCAGCACAACCATGACATATCTGCTTGTTATGATCCATGTATCACTTTGTGGGAAGTCCAATCCATCAGGATTAATTTGTATGATAAACTTAAATAGTTCACATATATTATATGCAAGGAACATAGGAAGGTGCTGCAGCAATTTATAGGTATGCTTATCCTCTCCTAAATAAAAACTGTGAGTGCAGCCCTCTGTTTCAAGAGAAGTTGTTGGCACGAGACACAAAAGTTATATCACAAAATGGTGATAATTATGTGACTTCTTCTAAAGAACTTTTATCTGGAATATATCAAAGGACCATATGAGGCACCTTTTTGTTCTTATGGTGTGTTTGGCTCATGGAAAAGAACTGGATTTTCTGGAACCTGTTTTCTAGAACTTGCTAGGATTACACTGTCAAATAATCTGGAATATCCTATTCGTTATATAAATAAATAAATAAAAATATATATAAATATATATATATATATATATATATATATATATATATATATATATATATATATATATATATATATATTTATATATATATATACACTATAATGCATTGTTGTATGATCATACAAGTTGGAAACGCTTTACTCTTATCTTGATCATCCCTTTTTTATATTTTGAATCTTTTTTCAGGACGGGACAATAATACGCGGTCAAAATGAAATTTCACACCCAACAAATGGACGTACTGAGCCAATAAATAAGGTATACTTTTTTTGTGTAGCTTACCTTATTATCTCTATCAAAATTTTCTTTCGCTATTTGTTTTTACGTTTAGCGGGAATTAGATGTTATGATATATTTACTTCATTTTGAAATAGTTGATTGTTTGCGAAGAAGAAGAGAAATCAATTACATCCTTATCGTTATTCTTGGACAAGCATGTTGATGTTCTTCCTGCACATTTTTAAGCAATTCTACTGTGTTAGCAAAGGAGAGAATAGAGAACCTTTATTATTTGTAGTTTGATTGACATCAGTTCCATTTTGTCTATCACTAAGAAAGGCAACAAGTTTTTTTTTTTTTTTAATTTCTTTCTTTCTTTTTTCTCTATGTCCATTTGTTTGACAAATAACTTCATCAATTACAAACTCATATTTGCAAAACTTATGGTAAACTCCTTTTGCATGAGAGACTTCTGGACTTCCAACGTAGTGTTTGCCCTATTGAATTCCTTTGCCTCTTGATTTTACTTGGCGTTTAGGCTTTTTGGAACAAATGCCATGTTTTTAGCTTTTTTTTTTAATTCTCTTTTGGTTCAAATATTTAAATAAGGTTCAATTTTAGTGCATTTGAGCTCAAAATATTGAGAGTAGACACAGCAGCATGGCTGCTTAATTGGGGTTTAAGTTTCATGGGTTAAAATCTGGGGATCATTTCTTAACTTGTATACCTCTTTGGACAACATTATCTGGTTGATTTTTATCAGTTGCATGAACCTCTCACTGTTTCTTCTATATTTCTAACCGCTGTCTTTGATAGGATTCTGCTTCATGTACAGCACTGCCTTCACGAATTAAACGTATTTTTTACATGTCCAGTGAGGGTAGCAACTTACTGCATGAGGTTAGTGAGATTTATATGAGCTGTGGCATATTATATAATTGGTTTCTTTATATCTCAAGCTGTGATCTTTCATACTTCATGTCTATTTAAATTTTTATGCACCAAAGTCATCAGAGGGTGTTGTTAATCTAGCTTAGGGGGCCGGAAAAAGTACACTTTCATGTTAATTTAAATTTTTGAACACTATAAATGAATGTCCATCTAATGTCTCAATAGTTGAAACTTACGATGTGATTGTTACTTCTCTGTATAGGTTTTTCCTGCAGCAAACCCTACAGTTCTGGAGCAGCTAAGTAAAGTGGACTGCATTGTCTATGCCATGGGTTCACTTTATACTTCCATATGTCCATCACTGGTGAGCATGTCGATTATTCTTTTGTTTTGTCCATTCAGCAGTACTGTATCATCTTAATATACGATCATTTAGGTTAAGACATATCAAATACATCCTGATGGCTATTATGTACTTATAGAATAGTTGCCACTAACTTATTTAACATTTCCCTTTTCATCCAATTATTAAAAATAGTTTGGAATACTTCCTATTTCCACATTACTGTAAAAGTCGGTTCCTTTAAGTGAGGTTGAACTGCACTAAGTCGTCATTATGTTAACTCCTATCTTCCGTGTGATCTAATTAATAAATATGCAGGCCAAGGAAATGATCAGTTCCAACTCTTTTTTTTTTCTTTTGGTATCAAAATATCACTCTGTTACATATCGTTTTTTTTGTTCTGTTGAGTAGCATCATCTTTTGCTTATGGTGGCTCAGGTGTTGCATGGCATCGGTGAGAGTATTGCCTCAAGAGCTATCCCGAAGGTAATGTGTTCATTGAGATCTTTGTTTGTTGGAGAGGTCTTTTTCTTTCTATTTTATAGAAGGGACTGGTTTGAGCTAGAAATTGATTTAAGGTTGAAATTATTAGCAACAAAATTAGCTAATGGATTTTCTGTTTGAGCTTGTTTATGTTCTACTATATATACTCATAATGATTATTCTATTTTCATTGTATGCTTGTTTATGTTCTACTATATATGCTCATAATGATTCTTCTATTTTCATTGTATGCTTTTTCTTAATATTGCTATTGATTTGAGTCTTTATGCATCCGTTAAAAGCTCTTCAGAACTGAAAGTTAGTTTTCTCTGATGAATGTAGGTGCTTCTACTGAATGGTTCACATGACAGAGAAACTGCTGGCTTATCTGCTTCTGGCTTTGTAACTGCAATAACAGATGCTCTAAATAGAACTTATGGAGATCCTGTCAAAAGCTTAAAGAATCCTGTAAGTATAATAAGTTTGTAGTCTCTCTACTAGATAAGCATCATTCATGTGATTTGTGCTTGACCGACTTTATCGTCATAAATCATGAAATATTGCTCGAGTAATTACAGAATCATTCTTCAGAATAACATCAAGAAAAGTTCAAGCTAATTTTATGCTTCAGAATATGTAGTGCTTACTGAGTGTGCCCCTAAGCCTCTCTCCCTCATTTTAGACTATTGTCCCATATAGTATTATTTTATTATTTTGATTGTACAAACTTGAATAGCATCAGTTCATCTACGCTAGCTTTGCTCGGTGGGCATAGAATTGATAGATCAGTAAACTCTTGCTTGGTGGGCATAGAATTGATAGATCAATAAACCAGGTTAACTTAACTAATGATGAGGATTTACTTTTTCAAGCTTTCTATATGCAATGACAGAACATCTCATCTATGTGTTGTATTTTCTTTTTATAAGTGTGTTTCGTCTTGTATCTTGTACAGCCTAGCGACTACATCAATGCCCTATTGGTTCCTAGAGATGGTCGGGTCCCTGTAGATATTGAATGTTTGGCTGCTCAAGGAATCTTTCGTGTGGTATGTTTTCGGTCTTTTCTTGGCTATACATATATAGTGCCGAAGTTTATTTTCTAAATTTCATCATTTTGTATTTTGACACAAGGACTGTTTGTCCTGCTGTAAGGTGTAATTTTGTTCCATGAAGTTCTATTGAGGGATTGTTTGATTGCATATCATTGCATCTGTATGCAAATTCAAATTCGGTATTTGGTTTGATACATTTGAATTCAATTACTGTAGTTGGAAGTGCATGAGGAGGCTTAACTGGAGAAGTTGGAACTACATCCAAATCGGATGGAGTTCCAACTACAGCATTTGGAGAGAGTAACTTTAAATAGTTTTATTTTTTTATTTTTTACATTGGAGGTAATCTCACTGCTTCATATATAAAATAACAATTTTTTTTATAAATGCGCTTCTCAACTGCATGCAACCATACAAATTATTTGTAGATGCATATAGCTGTAATTGTTGTATTCTCAACTGCATGCATATCTTATATACTGCATTTACAATTACATTCAACCCATCGGTCCCTGAGTAATGCTTTCAAAAGAAGCACCATATTAAAGCTACTACAATAGATTTTCCCTGCGATAAAAATAGAAGCACCAAATTGAAGCTTTTGCATATGGACTCTGATCCCACGTTAACTTCCTGCTGTAGTAGATAGCCATATTTGTTTGCAAAACGTGTTATTAGAGGCCACTATAGTTGAAAGCAGTGAATACCATTTTTGCTTCCTACTGTAGTAGAAGCTTTATACATTTTTGTTTGCAATACGCTTTATTTTACGGCGACTGTAGTTGAAAGCAGAATATAATTAGCACTAATCAAGCATTGTGGTCTATCAATCGCCTAATTAGTGCCAAGTAATCATTCAACGCACTTAGAGGTTGACCAAGCATATCTCTTTGCCGCACAGCACACGTTGCACGAACTACACGGCGCCTCTCCTGTGCTCCCGAAACACTTTAACCTGTTATGGCGTGTGAAGTGTGAACTCTGTTGTTATGGAATATTTTGTATTTTCATGCACAGTATTTTGCTGCTTACTTCTACGACGGGTATGAATTAATCTTTTTGTTTTCCCACTCATCCCAGGTTAATGTAGACTCAGTGCGTGACCCTAAAGTGGGGATTATATTTGACCCCAGGTCTTTGATTAATGCTCTCACCAATTTGATATGCGAGCAGAGAGGCTTTTGTGCGACTTGCTAAAGTTTAAGACTGTGTAATTGGAAAACAAGCATCTATTGTTATTATTTATTTATGTTTTCTTTTCTTTTCTTTTCTTTTTGTCTCTCAGAAATAGTCCTTTACATGTTCTAAAATTTTATTTTTGTATTCTTGGTTCCTAAGATGCGCGGCAATTTACTCTCTTAAACTTAAGTAAACCTACACAGTATCTTTTGTTTGTGTACACAGCATCATCAATCTTGTATATAGCATTATTAATCTTTGTATATTTTGCTTTAACTAGAAAAGAACTTAATGGTATGCACTTGGGCGGGTCAGACCTGCCAATCTTAGTATTATTCGGTCATCATTCCTTTTTCGGGAGTATTACTTACGAGCTAAATTATAAAACTTTTTCATGCACTTTAGCCCTGTCCCAATTCATACATGAAAACAAGTTGTATACGCTTTTATCGGGTATTCCTTCTACCATTATTTCAATTACACTTGATAGTTGAACTAAATTGAAAAAAATTTAATGGACTTGTGGCGCGCTAACATGCCATGTAGGAGAGAGGTATAGCCTAGAGTGCAAAGTATTTTATTTTATTTTATTTTATTACTTAAAACAGATTTATTATTTTTTACTTAACATGTTAAAAAATTATTTTAAACTCACTAAATAGTCGAAGGAAAGTTTTGGGAAACCTCTAGAAACAATTTTTGTTGGAAGATTCCCACTTCCCTTCGTCGTTCGGGGGTGGTCCCTGAGTAGATTGTTGACCGGGTTGCAATATCCCGGGAAACTATTGTGTTGACCCAATTCTTTTTTTTCTTTTTTTTTTTGAGAGAGAAAGGTAGCTCGCTACCCGCTTCGTTTATTTTTTTTAAAAATAAACTTAGCTAGAAATATGAATCAACTAGGATTCGAACTCGGGACCTCGGGTACAAATTATCAAGCCCTTTGTCACTTGTGCTAGAATGGTCGGTGTGTTGACCCAATTCTACTTACCTAAGTTTCCAAAACTAAATCCTAGAAGCCTTTGTAGACCAGACTCTCCAAAACTCCCACTCTCTGATGTCTTAAAACCTAAAAAGTTGATGTTATCAACAAACATGATTCTAAAATTAACTGGTCCTAATGAATCTGATTCATTTTAGACTTAAAATTTAAATGTAAAATATAAAAGTTCACTTAACACAAACCTCACTTTTGGAAACCTATTACACAGGCAAAACTCAACTGTCTTTAAAAATATACTGTTTATTATATAAGAAATTAAGAAGCCCCCAACAATTTTATTTTTTTAAGAGATAACCATAAATTTTAAGTATGTTATGCTTTCACTGCTAATTACGAAAAAATACTAGAAACTTAAGGGGATGAGATTCAAATTTAGAATTTCATGTTTTTGTATCGTGTTAAATTATGAAAATCAACTGATCAAAAGCTTAAGCTACCGGATAATGATGCTCTAGTATTTATATTTAATAGTAATTTATATATATATCCTTTTAAGATCTCTATAAAAGAGTGCTTAAGAGTTAAGGAGTCTATTTGATCTGCTTTTTCGTGGCTCGCTCCACGTTAACGTCGACCTCCACCATGCAAATTAAAAAGTCACGTCAATGCATTTCCCCAGTCGGCTTCTCACTTCACGCCAATCACGGGGAGCGTTGGATTCACGTCTAAACTCAAAAACCCTTCAATCCTAGCCCTATATAAACCCTACCAAGCCATGCAAAAATCTATATCACTACGTGCATTCACAACTACAAACTCACCAACTCTCAAAACTCACATTCCCCTCTTCAATCACTACATGGCTTCTAGTACTACTGCTGCCCGTTTCCTCTTACTCTTCTTCCTCCTCTCGGCGGCGTTGGCCGCCGCATCGGCCGCCCGCACCGCGAGGAACCACACGTCGACGGCGTCCGTGCGGCGCATGCACGAGCAGTGGATGGCGCAGCACGGGCGCGTGTACAAGGACGCCGCCGAGAAGGAGCGGCGGTTCAGGATTTTCAAGGCGAACGTCGAGTACATCGAGTCCGCCAACCGGGCCGGGAACCGGCCGTACACGCTCGGCCCCAACCGCTTCGCCGACCTCACCAACGACGAGTTCAGGGCCTCGTACCTCGGGTTCCGGCCGACCCCGCGTCCCGATGCGGCGGCACAGTCGCCGTTCAGGTATGCCGACGACTCGACGCCGGATAGCGTGGACTGGAGGTCTCAAGGCGCAGTTACTCCCGTCAAAGATCAAGGCGATTGCGGTAATGCCAGACAAAGATGATATATATATGTATATGTATATACTTATGTATATATGTGTATGTATATATGTATGTATATATGTATATGTATATATGTATGTATATATGTATGTATATATATATTATATATATGTATATATGTATGTATATATATATATATATATATATATATATATATATATATATATATATATATATATATATATATGTATGTATATGTATATATGTATGTATATGTATATATGTATGTATATGTATATATGTATATTTATGTCTATGTATATATGTATATGTATATGGAGTCTAGCTGGAGTGCTTCAAATAGCACCAAACACTTGGTGCTACCAAATTTTCTATCGTTAGATTTATCCCTTTGGCCATTTCTATTCATTAGATCATATTATTCAACCAACCACCCACTCAACCCTATAGGATCACTATTATCTTAATCGTACATCCCTTCATCCAAGAACCAAAAATCTAATAACATCAATTACTTTATACTATTATAAGCATTAATTCCAGCCTAATTATATGTATATATATATATATATATATATATATATATAAAATATGAAGATGATCATACTCATAAGAGTATAATAGCCGAACTTTCTCTCTCTCTCTCTCTAGACCTCTATATATATATATATGGTCCTGACACTTACACTAGTTACATTTGAAATCAGTAAATTTTTTTTTTTTGAAATATATATATGATTCTTGAAATAAATATAGGCGAGCCAAACAAGGCATACAAAAATTGGATAATATATATATACTACATATGTACATATGCAGGATGTTGCTGGGCATTCTCCGCGGTGGCGGCGACAGAAGGGATCACCAAGATCACCACCGGGCAGCTGACCTCCCTGTCGGAGCAAGAACTTCTCGACTGCAACAACGACGGCTACTCGTGCAACGGCGGCACCATGGACGGCGCCTTCCAATTCATCATCAGCAACGGAGGCCTGGCGACCGAAGCCGCCTACCCGTACAACGCAACGCAGGGCACGTGCGACTCCCAGGCGTCGTCCTCCGCAGCCACCATCAGCAGCTACGAGGACGTGCCGGCGAACAGCGAGTCGGCCCTGCAGAGCGCGGTGGCGAACCAGCCAGTGTCCGTCGCCATCGACGGAGGCGACATGAGTTTTCAGCACTACCAAGGCGGCGTTTTCACCGGCCCGTGCGGGACGAATCTGAACCACGCGGTCACGGCCATCGGGTACGGATCGGCCGACGACGGAACTAAGTATTGGCTCATAAAAAACTCATGGGGAACGACGTGGGGCGAGAACGGATTCATGAGGATCCAGCGAGATGTGGAGTCCTCCTCCGGAGGAATGTGCGGACTCGCCATGCACGCCTCTTACCCGACCGCATAATTAATCCGAATACATATTATTACACAATATATATATATAGAGTTACTATGGCTTTAATTCTAGTTACTAGTAATAATAATGATTGGAGATTATATATAATAAGCTTATAAAAATTAGAAAGGCATCTGTTTGGTTTGGTCACGTACTATTAAATTTGAGAGAGATAATATATATTAATTACAGCCTCTATGTGTTGAGAGAGATGTATTACAGCCTATATGTATGATGTTTACAAGGTATTGCTCTGTTGTGGGCTTGTGTCTTATGATGAGTTATTTTTCTTTTTTCTTTTTTCTTTTTTCTTTTCTTGAACACACACAATATTCCATGAAAATTTTGCACTCATTCCATCCAAAATATTAGATAATATTTTTACTTTTTTAATTTGTTTAAAACAATAAAAATATGATAAAACTCTTACGAAAAAATCACTCTTTGAATAGGAAAAAGTATAAATGTATTGCTAATTTTGTGATATTATTGAAAATAGCACGAAAAAATTTAGAATGCATTAGTTATATTGCTGATGTGGCGTCACTAGCCAATCAGATTGTTTTTCTTGAATTCATCCGTTTCATTATAATTATTAAAAAATATTTTTGTTATATATTTTTTTCTAATAAAAAAATATGATTAACTGATTATAAATAATATTGTGTGACTGTTGTACAGTAAAATTCCAAGAAATTGCACTGCTTATTCCACAAATATAATTCTTGATGTGACATTCATGACGTGGAAAATTATTGGCTGGACTAGACTTCCTCCCTTATTATCCGAAAATCAGCCCTAAAATTTAATCATAATGATGTTCAAATTTATTGGAGATTAATTGTCCATTTTAAATACAAAAAATTTACTTTGGAGCTGTTTGATCGTATGCAATTACAATTATATTATAATTTTAATTGTGTGCGGATCTAAGCATGGTATTTAGTTCAATGTATTTGTATTTAATTAAGTACATTTTAAAATAGACAAGCAAACTCATCTGCAGCAAGCGAAATTACGTCCAAATTGATCGTAATTTTAACTTTTTGCAACCGAAGAAAGTAATTTTAAACAAAAAGCTTACATGTCTAATAACCAACCACCTTCTAAACAAACAAATACTTTTCTTCTACAAAAAGAATTAATCTCCCCCATTATATTTGAATATTCTATCACCGAAAACAACTCATAGTATCAGAGTCCAAATACTCTTAAATTTATTCTAACCTGACTCTATACATGTATAGTAATAAAATGTGTTAATATAACCCCCAAGCATAGTCGCAGTCCTCGCTTCTAACTACGTCTAACCAAACAAAATATATATATTTACAATTTCATGCTTCTAACAACTTTTCTCTAGAAGATTATTATCGATAAATAGCAAATAGAGAAATTAATTTTAATAAAACATTCAATTCAATTGACGAAAACAACTCCATTAGGAGTCATCCTACATTGTACCCAGAAATTAAGGCATATTATCCTGTTCCAAAGTATGGGCTTAGTTTGGTGTTTCCCTTTGCAAACATGAACTACCATTACTTAACTACATAAAATGCGCACACTCGAACTAAGTTTTGATGTACATATTCTTCAGCCACCAAAACAAAAAAAATTCTAAGTTGGTTTTCAAAGAAGAGAACATCTTCAATACTATTACAAGCTAACAATGTACAAATATAAAGCATGTAGAGAGCATATTCCACATAGGAGATTATTCTACATATGAGAAATAAAAATAAGAGACTAATGAAAACATCAATAGCCTACATAAACAGCAGCATTGACTATATAGCAATCATCATTTTTATCTCCCATTGCTTCGAGGCATACACCACTTGAGCATATCATCCCTCCGTCGACGACCTCAAAACTGATAATCTTACCACTACAGCATAAAGAGACAATCTCTGTAAGAAATGTGTTCATTGGTTGAGTTGATCATTCTCAAAAATTCAAGTAACAAAGAGTAGAATATATGTTTATTAACGAAAGACCGAAAGATCTGGGTCATTTCTACATTAACTTCTCAAAAATCTAGAGGATAAAAAGCCCATGAAACTCACATTCTGACGAGTAACAGTAGTCTAGATCATGAAAAGCATTCTAATGAAGCAATAACATAAACCGGCTTGATGGCCATAGAGCGATTAAATAGTCTACAGTATTTGATAGAAGCTTTTTGTACTGCCTCTTTATAAACGATTAAATAAATCTCATCACTATGAAATCTCACACCCTGGAGATCGCATAAAAAAGTCACGATCATAAGTCAGCACGACAAACCTAATCCGGTATCATAAATTTAAGGTCAGCAAAATTCTGAGGCCGTGTATCACCTATATATTTTATTTCTAGTTTTCTAGGATGGTTCATGGTAGTGAGTAGATCTTTCTCCCGCTCACTTTCTTTCTTGGTTTCTGAGGTTTCTTCTTTATATTAAGTGAAAATAGACAACGTTCATAAATGAGGCAAGTTTGAAATAGACACAGTAGATCAAGCAAGTTCAAATGATAGGTCCATAAAGAAAACATATGGCAGTTCTCCTTTAAAAATTCAATAATAGCCTCTGACGCCATCAAACTAGCAAAAGACCAATACAAAATTTACCTTACCAAGAAATCTTGGCAATCTTGTAGGTTATGAAGTTCAATTAATGACTAATTCAGTAAATTTGCTAGTTAGTCATGGACCGATGAAATCCTTATTTCCTACATCTCCTAACACCACGATTTGAAATGGTATCACATAATTGATGTTTTCTTGGCTACTGAACAAGTTAGAGCTTAAAATATTCTTGTATCTTAAACGGTCCATAATGCCGTGCCCCCCCCTCCTCCCCCCCCCCCAAAAAAAAAGTTGGTAGGTGACTAAGTAATCAGCAGCCGTAATAGATTACTAGGAAATTTTCTAGTACATTAAAATACAGAGGCGACATGCATTAAAAAGTACATGGATCAGATAAAATCTTTATTATACAAATCAAAGTACCTAGCGTTCTTGGTGCTAAAGACAACTAGGGATTCAAGTAGGCCTTAAACTCAATATTTTCTTAAGAAAACTGTACATTCAGTCCCAGCTTTGGTTTCCCCAAGTATATGGAAAATCATCACTCAAGAAGAATGTAAACATGATTTAAACTACTAACTTAGTGCGTTCTTCGTCACAAGTTTCAATCTGTACATAGCCACACATTGTGCGGAGATTGTAGCAGGATAAAAGGAAACGAGTAACATATGTATGATGATGAAGGGGCATATCGGGCATAAGCGGTAGAATTTTCTGATATTGTCCTTTACATAGCGTTATATGTTGACGAAACAAGTCCTAAAATCAATGCATTTCAATGATTTATCAGTACATTCTTATCTGCACACATGCCTTTCCCTGTTTTGCACATGCATCCTAAGCAGCTAAAACCAAAATTAGTTCAGGTCACACAGGATTTATCATCATCTTTCCTACTCAACATGCATTTTGCGTTTCTGTTTTACCAGTCCCACGAAGGTTGTTCTCTAGCCTTTCCTTCTTGAATGCAGAAAAAGAAGGGAATGTAGTCCAATTGCTTATAATATACTATTGCCAAATTAGAAAAGGAAAGGAATCTGTGATCTAGGAAATTTGACAGAAAAAATGAGTCCATTTCAAAGAGCTACCATATCATGTTCATTTAAAAACTTCAAGACGCACAACGTCCATTTTAATTTTTTCATTGATTCCAGGTCATGTTTCATACAGATTAACCTACGTATGACCAGGCCGAACTAGGAAACTACATCATACTATGACACACAAAAATTTTACCCAGCATATCCTCACTACGAAATCCGAAAATAAACAAAAAAGAAGAGAAAACTTACTAAGGAAAGATGGATTTCACCCTCTCGACATCGAGCAAATGCTGGGTCGATCGAGGAACCCCTAACTTGATCTGAAGCTTCATCTGGTCTGAATTAACGCCCGGTATCGACCCTGCAAGGGAGTAACATCGAAACCCTCATTTCAACCCCAGATCTTCATATTAACTGATCCCAGACACTAAAGTCCTTCAAATAAGATTCTTTTCACCACCAACCGACAAAAACCAAATTAACCAATAAACCCTAATTCCCCAAAACACTAAAAGCCTCCAATCAATTATCACCAAAGGCAACAAGCACAATCAAGCACGATAAGCACTTTATCGTATTACAACTACGATGCAGCTAAAATTCCCCCAAAAGATCAAAGAAGAAAAAGCGAAATAGAGATCATTTTGAGATCGAAGGAGCCGATACCTCGCCGGAACGCAGGAATGGAATTTGAAGAGATCGCATCCTTACAAGCTCTCATAGCCGCCACAGTGATATCTTGTCTAATTACGAGTACAAGTTAACAAAGCGATCATGGAAAAAAGAGAGAGAGAGAGAGAGAGAGAGAGAGAGAGAGAGAGAGAGAGAGAGAGAGAGAGAGGATTGAGCTAGAGAGAGAGAGAGCATAGCCAACCCATGTTGATCGTAGCCAACGCCCATCTCCACGAAGAGGAGCTTCATGGAGGAGGCTTCGTGCTCCTCCACTCTCGCCATACTCTCCATTGTTGAAGCTGTCGATGCGAAGGGTCGAGGGAAGGGAGAAGGGGAGTGGGAAATGGAGGAGGAGAAGAGGGTTCTCCTTCTCGCGTGGAAGGGAGGGGCGGTGATGCGGGGAAGCGAAGGTGGTGGGCGCCGGCGGCGGGTTAGGGTTAGAGTTAGGGTTAGGGTTAGGGTTTCGGATTGAGGAGGAGGAAGGAGACGGAGGTTGGGGACAGTGCAGTGGAGGCTGAAACAGGAAACGGCCATTAGACGATTGTGGCCGCTTGAGTTGAAAACGCTTAAATTTAAAACTTTTTATTTTTTATTTTATGTTTTAGGAGCGATCGAATTAATGAAGTTAAAAACTTAAAATTCGATCATAAATTAAATTTATAAAAAATAAACCAAAGTT
Organism: Puya raimondii; assembly: GCA_016920855.1. NCBI lineage: Eukaryota > Viridiplantae > Streptophyta > Magnoliopsida > Poales > Bromeliaceae > Puya > Puya raimondii. Next base: position 35,798,547 of record JABWPP010000049.1, on the reverse strand, counting down.
AAATTTCGGAATTAAAGTTTTTTTAAAATAAACCAAAGTTTTTTTTTTTTTTTCCTTTTCCTTTTCCTTTATAGTGATTTTGGCTCTGATAAGCCAAGAGCTCCAACCACATTTTAATTAGAAATTGTAACCTTTACCCGCATAAGTGCATCCACATATAAAATTGTATTATAAATTAGTCAAAAAAATTGTAGTACCAGAAATAAAATAGTTAATGTTGGCTTAAATGCGCCAGCATCGTGCCCTGTGGCAAGAGGCCATGTTGACCCGAGTCATGTTCGAAATGGCGTGAAACTGGGTGGGCCGAGTCATGTTCGAAATGACGTGAGGCTGGTGGGGCCGAGTCACAATCGAAATTCGTGGGCGCTGTATCTGTACGCTTTAAATGAATTGGTTGTGTATTTCTAACAGCTCAAGCTTTTGAGATTAATGGTTAGCGCCAACGATCCGACAAGTGGTAGCTCGAGCTTTTGGGATTAATAATTAGCGCCAACGATCCGACAGTTAATTATTAACAATGCTACAATTAATCGGACATTTTTTTATACAATTAGTTAGCGTTTTATAAGTGTTTATAAGTGTTTATTTAAATAATAATTCTTGACCAAATGATATACTTTATGCTTGAAGATTGATATCAGCATAAAACCAAGTTGAGAACGCATGCTCGTCCAACGCATTTTCAGTAGATATTTATTAAAGTATCACAATAAATAAAAACAATATACCAAAATGGTAAGTTTGAAATAATATGTAGCACATGAAGAATAGTATGTATTAATAATAAGTCTCTCAAGGAACTTCAACTTTGAGCACGCAACGAAGGAGACTTTTTCTATAAATAATGTTATAAAATTTTTAATTAGATAAAATAAAAACTTTTATTTACACAAATAGTTATAATATTCCCAGCACGTAATCATAAAATAGTGACTATTTTGTAGGCCTAATTATGAGCTTGCTAAAATTATTTATGTAGAAAGTAGGATGAATTATTTTCTATTTTTAATATTCAATAAAAGATGATAAATTATTTATCGTCTTTTATTTAAACATAAATACGGTAAGTAATTTATCCTTCTTTTTTTTTTCTTATATTCATACTGCATAGAATTGACGTGACGATAATAGAGTTATTTATCCACTCAATTTTTTAAAATTTGATATTTATCCAAGTTAAAAAAATTTATTCAAAATTTCCACAATAAAATGCCACGTCAGCAGCAAGTAATTAACAACAAAGCGGCCGGTTTGACTCAGTTGATCCGGTCGAGCAGTAAAATTGAGGCGTGACGGCATTTCGAACATGACTCGGCCCTAAAAATATTAAAATTACAAACTTTGCATAAAATTAATTTTAATTATAATGTATATTTATCTAGAGTTTTAATTTTATTTTAAAATGCGCAAATTTATTCTTACTGGTTGATTGCGCTAGTTAATGACAACCATTCTGGTCTTATAAAATATAATTTCTTTTTCACAATTTATAAAGGTTATAAAAGATTTTAAAAGTTTACTATAAGAAATTTAGGACAAACATTAATAGATATAATATTAAAATATGTTAAAATTAAGCTGATTTATTTAATTATAAAATAGATATTTGAAAGGAAAAAGAAAGTCGACTTTAACTGGTCAATGAATGGAAAAGAAAAATATATATATTTGCAAATTATCTAATTTAGATGAACAAATTTAATAACCAAAATTTTCTAAAGGATAAACAGCAAATTGGCCTCGTTTGGTATTTTTACCCTTTTTAATTTTTAAATAAAATTTTTATATAGAATAGTATAGAAAGTAACCATGAATTACTTGCCATCCTTACATTCCGAGCCTATTTGATTTAAGATTTGTAATATTTTGAAAAAAATTATATATTTTATATTTGGATTGTCAAATTTATTACAAACTTATCAGGCCGCTTGGATTGAAAAAATGTTAAGAACTAACATATTCGTATGACTGGACTACTAATAATTATTATCTATTATCTATTACTATTCATTATTCCTCTTACCAACTTGCCACGTGTCAAGTTTTCCTTTCTTTTCTCTTACCAACTTGCCACGTGTCAAGTTTTCATGAGCTCCACAACTCTTTCATTGAACCGGCTCAAGTTCTTCTCCACAACTATTTGATTGAACCGGCTCAAATTCTTCAAATAATTGAACCAAAATTTTCTTTTAACTGTTTGAACCGAGCAAATAATTGAATTGAACATAACCAAATTTCTCTTTTAACTTTTTGAACCGAAATATATTTTCATCTAACATCAGAACCGAGACCCGAACCATCGCCCTCTTTACATCTGAACCGGACAGCTCTATACAATTTTTCTTTCTTTCTCTTCTCTGAACCGAATCGAACCGAACCGCCCTCTTTCTCTTCTCTTAACCGAATCGAACCGAACCGCCCTCTTAACATCTGAACCGAACCACTCCTCATTTATGACCCTCCGAAACTGACCGCCTCTCCCTCTTTCCCTTCGGTTATCGTACGAGGGAGCGTTTCCTCTCCCCTCTTCTCCGCGTCGTTTCTTCTTCCTCTCTATTGAAGCGTTTTTTCTTCCCCCTCCGTGGCATCGTTTCCTCTCCCTCCGTTTCAATCGACAAGTTATTCCCTCTCCCTTCTTCACATATACGGTTTCTTTGTGTCAATCTCTTCGGATTTGTGGACGGATCAAGGGGTAATGCCTAGCCCTAATTTTTCTTTTCTTTTTTTAATCCCAAACTCTTACTGTGTATCCATCTAGGATTTGATTTATTTACATTATTTGGATTAATTTTGAGATTAATTTTGATTTCATGTGGTGGTTCTGGTTGTGGTTTTGGAGTTTTTGTTTCTTTTCCTTTTCTTTTTCTTATGTGTGGATTTATTAATTAGATTTTAGGGGGTCGTGGAGATGTTTGAGAGAGGGTTGCATAGACACGGAGTCGCGTGTGGGGAGGGTTCGCCATAGCCGGATGCTCCTGCGATGTGAGCCCACGTCGGTGTCCTTCCTTGCCAGCGTCCTAAATTTTCCGATCGAAGCCTCCAAATGCAATGGTTAGAGATTATTTTTTATATGAATATTAATAAAGCAGCAATGTTATCTTTACACATACATCTGTATCATATGCGCGAATCTTACACTGTAACTTTTGTAGAGCGTAGAGTTTCCTACTTGACTAATCAATTTCTTTTTTAAACTAAAAATCCCAAAAAAAATGTAAACCTTTGAATTCCGAAGTTATAAGATTTGCATTCTATAAGAGTTGCGCTGACAGCATTTTTCTTAATATCATAGATCATTTGATTTTGTATTGCTAGGTTATCTTTAAGAAAACTGAGAGGCTAAATTAAGTGTTGGGTAATTTACTATCATATGATTTTAAGCTAAGCATTTTGTCACTAATGACTAAACTAACAATATTTTGTAAAGATTTATCATTATAATGTCTCTGAACTATAATTGAATGTCCTAATAAAAGTTTGTGAATGCAAAGAAATTTTTAGAAAGTTCTTTGTGTGATTCTTTTTTATTTTTGAGTCATTTGCATTTTACTTATAGTATGTGAACAACCAGATCCAATTAATTGTGAGATAAGTTTATTTATCCAATGAATGAAGCGGGTAGCGTGACTATCTTTTTCTCAAAAAAAAAAAAATAATTGTGAGCACGCATTATCTATAAAATTTTTCTTTACATGAGATGATTCCACTATCTATATGTGATAGCATGATGTATCTTACTGCTCATCATCGAAAGTGAATCAATAAATCTTAGCATGTGTTAAAAAAAATACAAGGCAATTGAGAGATTAAAGGTCTGGGGACCCTGCTTCCCTAACTTCTTTCTTCCTTTGGTCCTAAAGGTTTCAATGATGGATTTTTCATTTTGCATGTTGCTAAATTTTTAGAATTTTTTTCACAGGTTATGATGATTTGGCCCTTTCTGCAATAGGGACCTTTTCTATAATTGAGGTTCATAATTTTTTAGAGTCTTGATTCTAGAATTTAGGCTTAGGATTTGGATTTTTAGTTTATCCTAAATCCTCTTTGATTTTTTTTTTTCCTGATAGCTGGGCAAATTTTAGATGAAACTTTTCTCAAATGATATTAATTTGGTGTACATGCCAATTTGCTTCTTGATGCGGCAAAGACAAACGACTCATAGAGTTTGGACTTCTTCATATGCTATTATGGTTTTGTCGCTTGCTTTTATCAGTGATTTGTTACAAATTAAAGTGCTGCTAAGTTACACACAATTTTATTTGTTATGGCATATTTAAACTTAGCAAGATTTATCCTATTTTCTATATAATATTTAGTTAGAATAGTTTTCTTGATGCTTCAACACCACGAAGTAATTTACAGCAAAATATAAGATGCTAAACAAGAGTGTAATAGTATACAAAAAAGCTATTCTTATATGCCGTCCCTTATCAAGTAAAAAAGATAATCATGTTGCCCCAATCTTTCTGATGGCTTTTTAATATTTTATTTTACAGTGAAGCTTATTAATAAGAGTCGGCTTTTGATTCAGTAAGAGTTCATTAAAAGACAAATTCCTTCTAATGTGTTGGTAGTTATTTTGACTTACAGTAGTTTTTCCAATCCAAGATGTAGCACTAAATAAAATATGTTATGTAAATTTACAGTGCCACTTGCAGTAGTTTTTATAATCCAAAATATAGCACTAGATAAAATCTGTTATGTAAATTTACAGTCTCACTCTATATACTTTCCTCTTTGTGCATTTGTGGTTGAAAAGTTGGGGTATAAAAAACTTATCTCTTAAAAAGTAAGTTGGTGTGTAATCTGTCTTTCTTATTTTTAGTGCATGTTGTGGGTAGATTATTTGTTTCAAATTGAAATTTTGCCCTTTTTCTTTATGATATCTGTGTACAGCTTTGTTTTTCATTAATCATGTTTATACAATAGGAATGAAGTGTGTGTGTGTGTATATATATATATATTAGGAAGCAAGCATGCGAATCATTTGGCTTTGTTCATTTTGATGCCATTAAATTGCCAGAAAAGAAAAAAAAAGGTTTATCAAACTTATAAAATCTTTCCAAAAATTCGTTATTTATTCTCTTCAGCACACTTATATTGTTTCTACTTACATATTTATATGAGAGCTTTATGTGTATATTAGAATAAATATTGTAGCTTTCTATTTAAATATAGAGGTTTTTTTGATAAATGGCTAATAGTTTTTTATTATTAATTACTCCTATAGATTTTGCCCGTTGCGAAGCGCGGATCCCTTCGCTATCTATATATTATTTCTTATAAAATTTAATGTTTTCACACAGGCTATTGTCATTTAAATAAATCGTTTTCAGAAAAAAAAAGAAGAATAAAAAAAAATTTCTTAATACTTTTTTTCTTCATATATTTTCAAACTTTTTCAAAGTTTTATTTTCTATAGCATCAGCCCGCCGCAATGCGCGGGTAACTTCACTAGTTAAGGATGAAAATTAGAATACCTCACAACTAATGATAATCTAGTATTCCTATTAACTAGGAATTATAATGATTCCACTACTTTATTAATAATTTTTTATAACAATTCAACTTGAGTTGAATGATAATAATATAAAATATATTTTTAATAAAAAATATAAAGAATTATCAGAATATTACAACCGGTGAACCAAACAGACCCTCAATGTATTTATTTGGTAATAAAAAATAAAAATTTGAAAGCAACATATTTTTACTTCTAATTTTTCTTTAATGGATGAATTGCGCGCAGACCAACCGAAAAAAACTTTTCGCTAATATATCAAATTACATAAAGAAAGTATTTAAAAAATAAAAAAGGACAAGGACGCCAAACGAGACCTTAATAATTATTTTGCAGAAATACATAATACATATGTGATTAATTCATACATAAATAATAAGTAAAAGAAAAATACTATCTGTACACCTGTATATGTATATAGGTATAAATCTTTTACCTCATGCATCCTAGGATTTACAAACTCTTTGTTTGGATTTTCAGGAAGACCAACACTACCTCTACACCCTAAAAGGGAGTATAAATTCTCATACCCCTTCCTAGCTCCAAGGGCCCTATATCATTTTCTTATCTTGTCAACTTTTTTTTCTTCGTCTTTTTATATATTAAAACCCAAACAAATTTATAAAAAATAAGAGCTTCTGAACGAGTAGGGTATAATATATACACCTAGTCCAGAGGTATAGGAGCAGCATTGTTCTAAGAATCCCAGATGGGTCCAAATGCAGGTATCCCGGCCTTCTTACAAGCCCCAACCACATCCCTACTCCCCTGCGGGTTGCTGGTCACCACCACCACCTCCGCCTCCCACTCCTTCGCCGCCTCCACCGCCATCGCCGCCACATTCGGCCTCCCGAGCACCGCCGTGTCGTGCACCACCGCCTTCCTCTCCCCCCACCCGGCGCCGCCCGCGGTGACCATATTCGTAATCTCCCTCCCGAAATTCGCCTCCACGCCTTTCGCCACCCACACCACGCACACCGCGGCCGCGCACGGCTGCAGCAGGAAGGACAGGAACACGCAGATCCCCGATCCGGTCGCGACGAGCACCACCCTCCGGTACATGTTCACCAGATACGGCAGGCCCGCGAAGTGCACCCGCCGCACCCAGAGGCGCTGCGGCGGGTCCGACACCAATCCTTTCGTGAAGTCCCCGACCGCGCCGGCGAGCATCATGTGGGTTTCTTCGCCGTCCGATATGATGCCGAATGCGTGCCATTCGGACAAAGGCGACCGGCTTATGCGGCCGAGCAGGCCTGCTTTCACCCCGCCGGAGAATTTTACGATCGAAGCGTGGCCCGACGGGGCGGTGACGGACACGGGGACTCTCCGCACCGTCGCCCACGGCAAAATGGTGAAGAAGGTGATGAGCACGGTAATCCAGAACTCTTGCTGCCTCGCGAGCTCGGAAGATTTTATGCGGTCGTAGGATTTGGTGTTCGGGTCGTAGCCGGCCGTCAGGAGGACGAAGGCCCACAAAATTGCGAGCGCGGTCCAGCCGGCGAAGCGGTGGGTCCGCTCGAAGACGTTGTGGTGGAGGTGGCGGACGAGCGGGAACGCGGCGACGCAGGAGAGGGACAGCAAGGCGAGGATGGAAGAGGCCGCGGCGATGATCTCGGGCGACGTCTCGTCGCGGCGGCGGAGAGTGAGGATTAGAGCGTACACGAGCCACGCGACGGAGGAGACGCCGCAGCCGCTGTGGACGCCGCCGAGGGATTGGAGGAAGGCGGTGGCGGCGGTCTTGACCGCAATCGGGACCCACGCGGGGCCGAGGGCTTTGACGGCGAGCCAGAAGGCGACGCGGAGGAGCGCCTCGCTGCGGCAGAGGGTGAGAGCTAAGACGTTGCCGATGGCAAAGAGCGCGGCTCTCCTCTTGGCGTAATCGAAATGGCCGGTGGCGGCGAGCGCTAGCGCGGTTGTGTTGAGCGCAAAGCACGCGGCGAAGAGGCGCTTGTAGACGGTGAACAAGCCCTGGTCCAGGAGTATGACGGCGAGGCGCGAGTACTCGCGCGGCGGGTCGGCTTCTTCGGTTTTTGCACAGAAGCGCTTTTTGGAGAAGTCCACCAGTGTCAGTTGCTCTTGCTGCTTCTTTGGGTCCGCTGGTTGTTCGTCGTCGAGTTGCGCTTCGATGTCGCCTTCTCGGTCTTCTTCTTTGTCGTCGTTGTTGGAGAGGTCGCAGAGGTGGCTGCTAGCGCGGCTCATCGAACGGTGGGAGTTGGTGAAAGGGACGACGGTCGAACTGGTATTTTGAGACGACGACGGGAGCCAGACCCATCGGCTGCTAAGGTTTGCAGTTTGGTTGTTTGAATGGGGTGGGATCGCAAAGGGGCTCGACGGTGAGGGTTGGATCTCGAAGGAGACGCCGCGGCAGCTCGAGAATTTCGGAAGCTTGGTTTGGTCAGTCATGGCCATGGTGGAGAGAGAGAGAGAGAGAGAGAGAGAGAGAGAGAGAGAGAGAGAGAGAGAGAGAGAAATGGCTGAGGATGGTGTAAGTATAGAGAGAGGATGGGGTAAGTAGTGAGAGATAGGATGATGTAAGTAGAGAGAAAGAGAGGGTGGACGTTTAAGTAGAGAGAGAGAGAGAGAAAGAGAGAGGATGGTGCAAGTAGAGAGAGAGAGAGATAATGGAGGATGTATGGTGCAAGTAGAGGAGGAAGAGGGTGTATAAATAACCAGTGAGAAAAGAAGCACCATATCAAAACTGCTACGTACAATAGATTCTCGATTGTACGTAGAAGCTTCTGCTTATGGGCTCTAATCCCATGTTAACTTCTTCTTGTAATAGATAGCCATTTTTGTTCGCAAAACGCATTATTTGAGGCCACTATCGTTGAAAGCAGTGAATACCATTTTATCTTCTTATTGCAGTCGAAGCTTTATACACTTTTGTTTGCACTGCGCATTATTTTACGGCGACCATAGATGTTTTTTTTTTTGAAAGAAAAATAACATGCTATCTTTTTCGTTTATTTTATTTAAAAATAAATTTAACTGAAAATATGAATCAAATAGAATTCAAATTCAAAATTTTAGATACCAACCACCAAATTTTTTGCTACCATAGTTGAATGCATAATAATATAATTAGGACTAGTGAGTGGTTGTGGTCTATGAATCACTTAATAATTAATGCCGAGTAATCATTTAACGCACTTTGGGCTCTGCCAAGTGCGTCTCCTGTGCTCCCGTGCTCCCGAAACACTTAAAAACTGTTAAGGGTGTGTTTGGTTCCATATAAAATTGTGGAAAAAATTTTTTGATAAAAATAAAATTTTAGAGAAAAATAAATTTTACGCTCTCTAGTGTTTGATTTTTAGGAAAAAATAATAATTTTTCGGTAGTTTGATTGGGAGAAAAAAAAGAAAGGAGAAGTTATAAATAAAAATTATTATATATATTTTCTTTTCTTATATATTATTAATATAGAATAATTATTATATTACATATATTAGTATTATAATTTATATTTACAAAAAAAAAAATATTTTTAAAATATATTATAAAAATAAGAATGTAATATAATATATAATAGTATATAGTATATATTTAATACTATAAAATAAATTTTCTATATATTTATAAATAAAATATTATATAATAACATATTTATAAACAAAATAAAATACTATCTTTATATATATATATTATTATATAATAATATATATATATTATTATATATATAATAGAAGAGGGAGAGGGAGTCCACGGTCATGCGGTCCACGAGGTGGAGGTCACCTCGTGGATCGCGTGCTGCTCATTGCGCCCATCTCCAACGCCGCGATTTCGAGCGGCGAAAGTTTTCGTTTTTCGCTCGGAGCGAAAGCCCCCCTTTTCCTTACGATTTGTAAAAATAGTTTTTCGAGAAAAAATTTTACGAGCAAACAAATACTGAAAATTTATATTTTCAACTGAAAAAATATTTTCGGAGTAGTTTTACGTCGAACCAAACAACCCCTACGTGTCAAGAGTGAACTATGTTGTTAGGAAATATTTTGTATTTGTATACACAGTATTTTGCGGCTACTTCTACGACTGGTATGAGTCAATCGTTTTATTTTCCACGATGGCAGGTTAATGTAGACCCGCGCCTGTTTAGATACTTTCTAAAATAAAGTAATAGTCTAATTTGCAACGTATTTTTTACAACTTTTGAAATATTACAAAGGATCTGTTTGGATAACTTTTGAAATTGTAAAAAAAACAGAATAATAAATTCAAAACGAAGTTTTTCTTAAAAAAAAAAGAAAAAGTACAGACCACTTTTTTTTTTCCAGAAAACTCATTGCGCTCTTTCTTCTTGCCTCCTATATCTTCCACCACCTCCTTCTCCTCGACTCCGCCGCCGATGCTCATGAGCTCTCCCACTCCGTCAACTACACGCTCCTCCACCTCCTTAGCGCCCTCCGCCTCCGCCGCCGCTCGCCGACTCTGCTGCCGCCCCGTCCTCCGCCTCCGTCTCCGCCGCCGCCATCGCACTCCTCGCCGCCGCCGCCCTCCTCCGTCGCCGCCTTTCGCCCTCCACCCTCCGCCGTCCACCGCCGTCACCGCCGCCGCCGCCCTCCGCCTCAGCCGCCCTCCGCCCTCAGCTGCCACCGCTCTTAGCCCCCAACACCACCGCCCTCTTCCGTCGCTGCCGCGGCCCTCCGCCGCCCTACTTTATATACAGCCGCCCTTCGCCTCCGCCGCCGCTGCCCTCCGCCAAACACCAAAGAATATTTTTTTTACATCAAATTATTTTTTCTCCGGACTTGAATCACACACCAAAAAACGGAGTAAAAAATTATAAAGTTTTAAAATTTTTGTACTAATCTATTACATTAAAATATAAAATTCTGTTCTAAATTCCTATCGTTGACAAACAGGCACAGTGTGCGACCCCAAAGTGGGGATTATATTTGACCCCAAGTCTTTGATTAATGCTCTCACTAATTTGATATGCGAGCAGAGTGACTCTTGTAATACTTGCTAAAGTTTCAGACTATGTAATTGAAAAACAAGTATCTATTGTTATTATTTATTTATGTTTTTTTTTTTGTCCTCCCTCGCAAACAGTCCTTTACGTACATGGTCTAAAATTTAATTTCTCTATGCTTGATTCCTAAGATGCGCGGCAATTTACTCTTTTAAACTCAACTACCCCTACACAGTATCTTTTTCGTTTGCGTATACAGCATTATCAATCTTGTATAGCATCATTAATCTTTGTATATCTTGCTTTGACTAGAAATGGGCACAATGGTATTCACAGGCGATTTGTAGGGGCGCATGGAAACGAGCCAAGCTCGAGCGAGCTTACCTCGGCTCAAACTTGGCTTAAAATTAATTTCGAACCTAAATTTAGGTTCAAGCTCGGCTTGAAATAAATTCGAGCCGAGTTCGAGCGAGCCTAACTTCGAGTCGAGCGAGCTCGAACCTTAAATGAACCGCTTGAAATTCTTAACATCATACAAGCTATAGTTTAGTTTTTATAAAATATTATCTAAAATTTGATACAAAAAATGTCTAATAGTTCAACATACAAACTGAATGTATAAATTACGATATTATAATATTAAAAAAGATAAGGAAAGCAATTCGGCAAGCAAGTGAAAAAGAGAGAGAGCAATTAGAGTAGGATTTTGCTGATTTAATTTTGTGGGCCAGCAAATATGCCTTGTAATCTAAATTCTATGTACATATAATTAAAATACATAATTTATATTATATATATATATATATATATATATATATATATATATATATATATATATATATATATATATATATATATATATATATACACAAAGGGTTCTATACTCATAAGAGTATGATAGCCCTACTATATATATATAGAATTAGGCTACTATACTATTAATAATACCAAGGACTTGGTGTTGTTAAGTTTTCGGCCCTTGGATGATAGTGATCTCTTAGGTAGCGTTTGGTTCGGGGTTAAAGGGGGGGTTAAGGGGGTTAACCCCCCTTTAACCCCAAACAAGAAATTAGGGGGGTTGGGGTTTGTTAACCCCACCCCATTTGGGGTGGGGTTAACAAACCCCAACCCCCCCCCAGAATTGGGGTGGGATTAAAGTTAATTCCACCCCAATTTCATTTTTAATTTAAATATAAAATTTTAATTATAATTTTTTAATTTTTAAAATTTAAAATTTGTAATCTTAAAATTAATATTTTAAAATTTAAAATTTAAAATTTAAAATTTAAAATTTAAAATTTAAAATTTAATATTTCAAATTTAATATTTTAAATTTTAAATTTTAAATTTTAAAATTTAAATTTTAAATTCTAAATTTTAAATTTTAAAGTTCAAATTTCATTTCAAATTTCAAATTTAAAATTTCAAATTTCAAATTTTAAATTTCAAATTTCAAATTTAAAATTTAAAATTTAAAATTTCAATTTATTATTTATTAATTTTAATTATTTAATTTTAAATTTAATATTTTATATTTGAAATTTCAAAATTTATAATTTGTAATCTTAGAATATATATTTATATTTTTAAATTTTAAATTTGAAATTTGAAATTTGAAATTGTTATTTTTAATTATTTAAATTTGAAATTTGAAATTTTATATTTAAAATTTTATACTTGAATTTTTTAATTTTATAAAAGTTATCTATTTAAATTTGAAATTTTAAATATAAAATAAAAAAATTTAAATTCAAATATAATAATTAGGGTCAAATCATTATTTTTTATTTATAATTATCCACTATTCTTCTTATTCCATCTAATCTATCCAAACACTATTTTTCTTAACCCTGGGAACAACTTAATTTTCATCCAAACGCAAAATTGGTCTATTCCAGATTTAACCCTGAACTTAACCCTATCCCTGGAATAACCAATTCTTACTTAACCCCGAACCAAACGAAGCCTTAGGATTGAGTGGGTGGTTAGTTGAATAATATGATTTAAGGATGGAAATGGTCAAAACGATAAATCTAACGGCAGAAAACTCGATAGCACCAAGCGCTTGATACTATCGATAATATAATAGCCGAACTATATATATATATATATATATATATATATATATATATATATATATATATAGAGTCCGGCTGAGATACTATCGATAGCACCAAGGGCTTGGTGCTATCGAGTTTTCCACCGTTATATCTAATCCTTTGATTATTTTTACCCGTTAGATTATATTATTCAACCAACCACCCACTCAACCCTAGGGGGCCCACATCATCCTAACCGCACATTTCTCAATCCAATGGCTAAAAAACTAATAGCACCAAACCCTTGGTGCTATTGATAGTATTCCAGCCTAGTTATATATATATATATATATATATAGAGTCCGGCTACTATCCTCTTAAGAGAATAGAAGCCTTTGTCTTATCAAATTGTTGGCCGTTAGATTTAACTTTTAATCATTTTCAACCGTTAGATTATACTATTCAACCAACCACCCACTCAACCCTACGGGGCCCACTATCAACCTAACCGTAACCACTCTCATCCTAGCCGCACATCTTTTCATCCGAACAGTAAAAAACTTAGAAGAACGAAGGCTCCCATCCTCCTAAAAAGATAGTAGCTGGATTATATATATATATATATATATATATATATATATATATATATATATATATATATATATATATATATATATATATATATATATATATATATATATATATATATATATATATATATATGAGCTTTTCGAGCCTAATTCGAGCTAGTCCAGTAAGACTCAAGCTCGGCTTGAAATAAATTTCGAATTTTTTTTTTCTGTTCAAGTTCGGCTCATTTAATTTCGAGTCGAGCTCGAGCGAGTCGAATATTGAGTCGAACACAAGTTGAACACGAGCCGGCTCGCTCATTTGCCAGCCCTAGCGATTTGTAAGTGTAAGGAGAATTTTTTTTTTTTTTTTTGTGATAAGTATTTTAGTTTGGGTGGGTCAGACCTACCAGTATTAGTATTATTCGGTCATCATTCCTTTTTCGGGACTATTAATTATTGAGCTTTTCCGAGCTAAATTATAAAATATTTTCTTGCACTTTAGCCCTGTCCCAGTTCATACATGAAAACAAATTGTGTACGTTTTTTATCGAGTATTCTACCATTTTTCCAACTACACTTGATAGTTGAACTAAATTGTAAAAATTTTAATGGACTTGTGGCGCACTAACATGCCATGTAGGAAAGAGGTATAGCGTAGAATGGAAATTATTTTATTTTTTTGACTTAATATTTTATATTTTTATAAGAGTTATTATTTTTTACTTAATATGTTAAAAATTTATTTTACACTCACTAATGTTCGAACGAAAGTAAATTTTAATTATCTTACTAAGTTATTTGGAGATGTGAGATCCAATGCTTATATGGCAATAGATCGTTCATATTACCAAATGAATAATTTGGAAAACCTCTCGAAACAATTTTTGTTGGTAGCTTTTTCGTAGAATTTTTTTTTATTTTATTTTGAGAAATAAATATCACGCTACCCGCTTTATTCACTGAAGAGATGAATTAAGCTATAGGGGTGAGGCAACTTTGACCTCGAGCGGGACACGAAAAAATAAGAAACTAAAATTATTTATTTAATGAATAAAGTAGATAGCGTGCTACCCGTCACCCCGAACGATGAAGTGGGAGACTCGAAGGACAACAAGGACAACTTGTTGTCCTTCGAGTCTCCCACTTCATCGTTCGGGGTGACGGGGACTGCATGCGTTGACCCAATTCTACATACCTAGCTAATTAAGTCTCCAAAGCTAAACTCCAGAAAACTTTCATAGACCAGAGTCTCCAAAACTCCCACTCTCGGTGTCTTAAAACCTAACAAATTGATTTCATCAGCAAACATGATTTTAAAAATAACTGGTCCTAACGAATCTGATTCATTCTAGACTTAAAATTTAAATGTAAAATATAAAAGTTCACTTAACACGAACTTCACTTTTGGAGATTAACCTATTGCACAGGCAAAACTCAACTGTCTTTAAAAATATATTGTTTATTATATAATAAAGAAGTCCCCAATAATTTCCCTTTTCTAGGATATAAAATATAAATTTTAAGTATGTTGGGCTTCCTCTACTATTTTCGAGAAATACTAGAAACTTAAGGGGATGAGATCATTCGAACTCAGAATTTTATACAATTTTCGTATTGGGTTAGATTATGAAAATCAACAGACCAAAAGCTTAAGCTATTGGATAATAATATTTAAGCATTTATATTTAATAGTAATTTATATATATATCTTTTTAGAATCTCTAAGAGTGCTTAATTAAGAGTTAATTAAGGAGTCTATTTGATCTGCTTCTTTGCGGCTAGCTCGCTCCACGTTAACGTCGATCTCCACCGTGCAAATTAAAGTCACGTTCAATGCATTTAATCTGTCCAGGTCCTCATTTCCCGGCTATCACGGGGAGCGTTGGATTCACGTCTAAACTTAAAAACCCTTCAATCCTAGCGCTATATAATCCCTTGTACCAAACCATGCAAAAAATATACATCAATCACTACGTGCATTCACAACTACAAACTCACTAACTATATATATCTATCAAAATTCACATAATTAATTCCCCTCTTCAATCACTACATATATCTATATCTATCTACATGGCTTCTAGTACTACTGCTACCCGTTTCCTCTTACTCTTCTTCCTCCTCTTCGACGGCGGCCGCCCGCACCGATAGGAACCGCACGTCGACAGCGTCCGTGCGGCGCATGCACGAGCAGTGGATGGTGCAGCACGGGCGCGTGTACAAGGACGCCGCCGGGAAGGAGCGGCGGTTCAGGATCTTCAAAGCGAACGTCGAGTACGTACATTGAGTCTGCGAACCGGGCCGGGAACCGCTCGTACACGCTCGGCCCCAACCGCTTTACCGAGCTGATCACCAACGAGGAGTTCAGGGCCTCGTACCTCGGGTTCCGGCCGACCCCGCGTCCCGATGCGGCGGCGCAGTCGCCGTTCAGGTACGCCGACGCCAACTCGACGCCGGATAACGTGGACTGGAGGTCTCAAGGCGCAGTTACTCCCGTCAAGGATCAAGGCCAATGTGGTAATGCCGGATATATATATATATATATAATAGGAAGACGATTATACTCATAAAAGTATAATAGCTGGACTCGCTTCCTCTAGCTCGCTCTCTCTATTTTCCTGACACTTACCCTACTTACATTTGAGATCAGTAGATTTTTTTTTTTTAAGACGTATGATTCTCGAAATAAATATGTGCTAACCAAACAGGACCCACAGAAATCGAATAATATATATATATATATATATATATATATATATATATATATATATATATATATATATATATATATATATATATATATATATATATATATATATATATATACACTACATATGTACATATGCAGAATCTTGCTGGGCATTCTCCACGGTGGCGGCGACAGAAGGGATCACTAAGATCACCACAGGGCAGCTGATCTCCCTGTCGGAGCAAGAACTTCTCGACTGCAACGATGACGGCTACTCGTGCAACTGCGGCACCATGGATGCCGCCTTCCGCTTCATCATCAGCAACGGAGGCCTGGCCACCGAAGCCGCCTACGGTGGGAGGCTCCGACGCGACAGACCCAGCCAACAGATGTAATTGAACCATATATCTTCGAACCCATCGCTGTACGGAGACCGAACCGTTGAAGAACATGCGCGCCCCTCCACATCACTTCCCCAACTTTAGCTTGTCGCTTATCCCAATTTGCTAGTTCATGCATGCACTCGTTCATGCTAACCCTACGTAGCCATTCCCCTTCTATAAATGCACCACCCCCTCTTCCACATCCGAACCATGCATATATATATTCACCCACCAGAGTAAACAACTTAGCTAACTAAAGAGTACTTCTCATACATATCAAACAATGGCATCCGACACCCTCGCTGCTCTAGCCCTAACCCTAACCCTAGCCACCCTCTTCTCCTCCGCCACCCCAACCTAGCTACCTGTGTCCGTGGTGTCCCCCGACCCCCGCCCCGCCGCCTCCCTCCACGGGCGGCACGTGCCCGATCGACGCATTGAAGCTCGGGGCCGGTGTGCGCCAACGTGGTGGGCGGGCTCATCAACGGCACCATCGGCGCGACGCCGGACGGGAAATGCTGCCGGCCCCTCGATCGCCGGTTTGGTCGACGTACGTTGAGGTCACCGCCTGCCTCTGCATCGCCCTGAAGTTGAACGTCCTCGGCAGCCACCACCTTGTGCCCCTCTACCTCCCTGTCCTCCTCAACCACTGCGGCAAGCAACCCTCCAACTTTAAATGCCCGCAGGCATGAGCACGCACGCACGCACGCACGCCTGCCTTTCGTATATTCTACTACTACATGCTATATACGTACGAGATGTCTCCTATGTTAAGCGGCAACCTATCTAGCTCTATTTCTTTCTCTTTTGGGAAATTAAGCACGTCCACTTTAAACAGCATATATATACGCATGCGTGCATGTGCATGTATGTCGTGTACTTGTAATGTTCGTGGTTTGCTGTTTGTATGTGTCGACATGGATGTTTGAGAATAAAGCGTTGATCTACTCTTTTATTAATATCATGTTTTAATATTGGTTTATCTAAGTTTTATACTTACGCAAGTATGCATTTAAAGGGTGGCAATCCAGCTCGCAACTGTGTGTGCCTCATCTAATAAATAAGTGAATATGAGCCGGTCCTAACTCACTTGTGTTCGGATCGTTGATAGCCTTAAATCCTATAAATGCACTTAATTACTAGACACAAATGCACAAAGAATTTCTAAATACTAACTACATTTTGGTGACTAAATTAAATACACTACTCTTGACTCATTTTTGACGACACGCCACCTGAAGTACAATTCTAATGGTCAAACATAAAAAATCCAAAGCATTAGAAATTCTAAAATCTAAATTTCATAAATTCTAAAGTATTTTGTTTGTAGTGCATGGAAGACACACACACAAAAAAAAAAAAAAAAAAAGGTGGGGGGTGGGGAGTTCCCCAGTGATGGCTTGTTGCTGAGTCTCAATATGTTTGTCTCGTGTCCATTTTATCTGATCTATTTAAGAATTAAATCCTTCTCTCTATAATTTTTTTAAAAAACATTCAGCAATTAGATGAAGACAAAAATTAACAGGCAACAACAGATCGGAGACCCTCAAAATTGAGGAGCTCCCTATTAAAATTTTATCCCACAAAATGAATGATTCAAAATAAAATAATCATACAAAGTTAAGTACTCTAAAGTATTTTCTAATAATAATTTCACGAATTTGAATGAAGCAGCTAGCATGCTATCTTTCCCTCTCAAAATATTTGCATCTAAAAACTCATATCGCGACCATCACCATCCAACTAGCAGATCTAACGGTCAGTATTGGCGGAAAACGTGGACTCGGATAGACCATCTCTTTTCGAGTTTGAGAATATGCATTCGAATAAAAAATTTATCCACCTATATTTTGTGAATATAACTCGCCAATCAATTCAAGTATGATGGTTCATCCATAAAAAAAAAAAAAAAAAAAAAAAAAAAAAAAAAAAAAAAAAAAAAAAAAAAAAAAAAAAAAAAAAAAAAAAAAAAAAATTGTATAATCAATTTAAGTAGAACTGGGATTTGTCAAGGGTCGGATTAGATTCGATTCAATTAAACATATTTAACTATCTAGATTAACCTAACTAAGCTCACTTATCGGGCAATTAGTCAAGCTAACATGTTTATCAATCTGATTCGATCCAATCCACTCTGTGAATCCGATCCAGCCAAATCCATACGCGTTAACAAATAATATTTATATATAAGAAAATAATGTTTATAACAATATTTGTATATATCTTTATGTAACCGAAAAGATCCCGTATTTTCTAATCCGAATCCATGCGCGTTACTAAATACTTTTGATATCTACATAAACACTAGAGATAAATTTAACCACGAAATAATAATAACATTATGGTTATGATTACTAAATCAAATTAAAAAGTCCTAAAATTCGATTCGAACTAGGATTAGCAACAAATAGCTATAAAAATCAACCCCCCCCCAAGATTTTTTTTAAATTTTTTTTTTTTTTGTTTACTCGATCGAAGATGTTGAGCTTTCGACTTGTTGATGCGATCCTCAAAATAATATTATTAGTAGCAATAATAATTCGCGTGAAAGGGAGGAGGCATAAGCAAGTAGGATTGGTGCTACTGCTGCTGCAACTGGTGGTGGTGGGGATGCGCTACACGGTCGGCGCAGCCGTGGCGGGCGGCGCCGTTGGGACCGGAATTCTGCTCTGGGACACGGCGACGGAATGGTCCAAATGCGTGGGAGAAAGGGACGTCGAAACGGGGCTGCGGAACGAGATTGTGGATGGCGAGGACACCCAAGTCACCTTCGATGAGTTCCCTTACTACCTCAGGTTCGCTGCTTCAGTCAGGCGCACGATACTTTGGTTCTCAAATTTTAATTCGTTATAATTTTTTTTTCCATTCGCTGATACTGAAGTGATGCAGTATCTTAATTATTGAAGTCACATCACTTTTATATTAGCAGTACATCAATATTTATCCAAGTATATTAGATTGTGGTTCTCGAACTTTATAATAAATTAAAATTTGGCCACCAAAGATGTGATTTATCTCTTTTTTCAATCTTCAAATTGTTTTTTGTTTTCTCTTTTAAATATATGTGTGTTTTTCTTTTTGTAATAGTTTGGTTATCAATTCTAGTAGTAGAGAAGCGTGCTCAGAAATAATAAATTAAAATTTTTATTTTTGAGAGATCTAGAATATTTTTTGTACTTCCCAAGAGCCAGTTTAATAATTCTGTAAACTGTGCTTTTAGTATTTTTAGCTTTTAGCGGTTTCAGTAAAATTATAAATACTAATTTAGAGCTTTTGTTTTTAAGAGACTCGGATTTTTTTTTCTTCTCTGACGTGATAAACTTATATCTAATTAGTACAAATATGGAGCTAAACATATTTTATGGTTCAAAACAGGTTCTAACTTTTCTTCTTGACCACTGTTTGCGCATTTAATCTCTTTGTGGGGAGTTAAATTATTATTTTGCTTTTGAGGGTTTAAATTAAGATTCCTTACATCTTGTAACAATGTGATCACTTACAGTGCACAGACCAGGGCCTTGCTGAAGCAGATAGGATTTTTTCACTTGCAACAGGCGAAGTGGTCGAAAGATGTTAAAAACCTGTTTCCCCGCAAGCACTCGATGTTGCTCTCAGGCCCCTCAGGTTCGTTTCATGTTACCTGCTTTATTCATTTAGCGTATGAATTTAGCTACCGATATAAAACGACAAGGCTTGTAAAAGAGCCCAAAAGGATACGAGAATAAAAATACAAAAAAAATTAAGGTTCAGTTTCTGCATTACATAACATGCATGTTCTCTTTCTGTACAGAGATTTATATGCAGATGCTTGCAAAGGCTCTCTCTAGCTCCTTTGGGGCCAAGTTGCTGATGCTCGATATCGCCAATTTTAAATTTAAGGTTAGTTTAAAAAAACTTGCAACTATAATTTTTATTTTTAAAGTTTAAAATTTGTGGATGATTCCTGTACTGCAACTTCCGACAGCGACAGCGGGTAACTCTTTATCGTAAAATAACCACTTGTATAATACCTTCTTTATTTCACTGCCCCTGAAACAGAATTGAAACAGTAATATTAGGAATAGAATTGTAGTTTATGAAAAAGTACAGGAATTAAAATGGTTAATTGAGAAGTTTAGGAGCTAGCAATATATTCGTTTCATTTGCAACTATGTGATTTTGACGTTGGCTGTGACATTTGGTTGCAGGTTCCCTGCAAAAATGGCTGCCCTAACAATACTTCGGTAAAATTCCTCATTCTATTTAATTCTAACCGACACATTTCACTCAGATTTGTATTTATATTGATGTTTATATATATTTTTTATTTATATTCATGTTGCATTTGTTTGGATATATGTATTCGTGTTCATATTTATATTTGTGTTTACTATAAGTAACATGTTGACGACTTTTTCCTTTTGCTCACTGCAGGGATTTACTGCTTATTTTTCCGACGTTGTTCAAATAGCTTCTGACTGGCTCGATATACAAGGTATAGATGCGCGTTCAATGATTAATTGATTATGTTTTCCAAATGCAGTTTTGGATAGTTATTAGTCAAATCTCCTGATTTTTCTTTTCATTTTTTTTTTTTCTGATATTGCAGCTCCTGTCGAAAGATCTACTCACTGGTGTTTCAGTGAAAAAACGCTCATTGAGTCACTCCAAAGGGTACATCCTTTTTTAAGTTCTTTTTCTTTTATACATATTTTCTTTCTTCTTTTTTCCTCTTAATTTTCAGGGTCATTGTAAGTATTGCTTATTTTGAACGTAGCAAATTAATTTGCATAAGATACTCATACAATTTTGAACATATCATACGCACGCTCACACACAATGTGAGAATTGCATGCAAAAATACTACAATTTGAACTATTAGCTTTGACATGAGGTGATGCGTTCTTATACTGAACTTCTCCGATCCATAACAATATATTCAGATTAAATTGTATCACTCTCGAATTTGCAAGCAAGTGAACCGCGAAGCGCTAATTATGATCTCTGAACACTCATTTGTCCAGGTTCTGGTTTCAGCCTCCTCAACCAGCCCGGTTGTTCTTTACATCAGGGACGTCGAGGACCTTTTGAATAGATCGACGAGGACATACTATATGTTTCGTCAAATGTTAGAATATCTATCTAAAAGACGAGTAGTGATCATCGGTTCGAGGTTGGTTAAGCCCCATACTGAAAATGCAAAACCACAGACTGCCAATCTATTCCCGTACGCCGCAGAAATTGAACCTCCTAAAGGCGAGAGCAGTTTGTCTGTCTGGAGATCACAGATGAAAAAAGATGCGCAAACCATCAAAACTCAGTATGACAGAAACCTGCTCAGACAAATCTTAGCAGCAAACAATATCGATTGCGACGACTTGGATTCGGTTTGGTTTCCTGCCGACAGGGATCTCGAGCCCCACATGAAGAACATTGTTTTGGAGGCAGTTTCGAACCATTTGAGTGGCAAGGACCCCGAATATAGATCCGGGAAGCTCATCATTCCTTCGACAAGGTGAGGGCTCTATGTCATGGTTTTAAATGAGTTCTCTTTGTCTGTTTCTTCTCGCAGTTCACTAATTAACTTCTTCTTCGACAGTTTATCCTATGCAGCTAGCAAAATGGAAAATTCCCTTTCACAGCGGGGGAAAAAGGTTACTAACACTTCAATTTATGATGCTATTAGTCCTATGCACACTTTCTTAACTTGATGTTCTTACTTGATGTTCTTACTTGATTTTCTTATAGAATGTTGTTCCAGAGAATACATACGAGAAGAATACGAGTTCGGAGCTTATACCGCCAAACCGAATCGATGTGACTTTCGACGACATAGGCGCTTTGGACGGCACCAAAGAATTGCTCCAGGAGCTGGTCATGCTTCCTCTTCGACGGCCCGAACTCTTCAAGACAGGCCTGCTGAAGCCATGCCGCGGAATCCTGCTGTTCGGGCCGCCAGGGACCGGAAAAACTATGCTCGCAAAGGCCATAGCGAAGGAGTCCGGCGCGAGCTTCATAAGCGTCTCGTCTTCTTCCATTACATCGAAGTGGTACGGCGAGGCCGAGAAGAATGTGAAAGCGTTGTTCACTCTGGCCGCTAAGGCTGCTCCTGCAATCATCTTTGTGGATGAGGTTGACAGCATGCTTTCGCAGCGGAGTCATCACGAGGAAAGCCATGCGACGAGGAGAGTCAAGAATGAGTTCATGACTCACTGGGATGGGCTCCTGACGAATTCGGAGGAGCGGATCCTTGTTCTTGGCGCAACCAACCGGCCATTCGACCTTGATGACGCGGTTATTAGGAGGTTTGAGCGCAGGTTCGTTCGGAGTTACTATCGATAGTTGTATTTCGGGTTTGTTTAGTTTGGCCAGAGTTCCTGTGGAAGTGCTGTTTGACTAAAGTTGTTCAAAGAAGCATTAAAATTTAAAAAAAGAGACTAGAATAATCTCAGTAGAAACTTCAAAGTGGAGCTTCTATGCATCGGGCCCCAAAGATCAATTCTTCTTTTTGCCGTAACAAATACTTTGGGCTTTCCATTCCGTAAACTCGTCATAACCGAAAGCTTCTGCTCCCTGGAGTAGAAATGCTGCTCTAAAAGCCAGGTCAAATAGTTGCTCAATGATAAAATATCATCTCGCTTCTTTCTCCAAATCTAACACATGCTTTGAACAGAATTATGGTCGGCCTACCGAGCAAAGAGAGCCGGGAACTGATCCTGAAGAAACTTCTGTCAAAAGAAAATGTTGAGGGAATTGATTATCAGGAGCTTGCGGCGTTGACAGAAGGATACACTGGCAGTGATCTTAAGGTATGTATTTTCCTTGCAGGCATTTTTTTTGTGACAACAGTGAATGATTCAGCATCATGCACCTTCTAAGCTTATATTTTGATGCAGAACGTGTGTGTAACCGCGGCTTATCGCCCTGTTCGGGAGCTACTTAAAAAGGAAACAGAAAACAAGATGGTAAGATTGAATGAAAATCAAATGTTCCAATGATTTTGATCTCTACAGTTACTGCTATAGTATAGTATTCTCTTAGCTTTAAAATACGTTTGATTATTTCGGCAGGGGGAGATGAAGCAAAATACTGATCCAGAAGAAAAGACTCTGACTGAGAAGCCAACAATTCCTCTCAGGCCACTAAACATGGAAGATCTGCGAGAGGCGAAGAATCAAGTGAGTCAATATTTTTCTTTCAGATTTCTCAATAAGATAGCTAAGATTACAGCATTATCTGACGGTGTTTTCTTCTTCTTCTTCTTCTGTTTTTGTTTACTTCGCAAACGATATGATGCAGGTCGCCGCGAGTTTCCCTTCGGAAAGCGCTGCAATGAATCAAATGAAGCAGTGGAATGAACTGTATGGGGAGGGGGGCTCAAGAAAGAAGAGGGAACAACTCACATATTTCTTGTAATACATTTCTGAATGTACATTGCTCCCTTGATATGTGGTTCCCAACTTGTAGAAAATAGGGGACAATGTTAAGATTCTTTCTTTTTTTTTTTCTCTCTTCTTTTTCTTTTTTCTTTTACTAATGCAGTTAGGTGTGAATCTATATTATATGAAATTAATGCAAATTTATTTTCAGTTTCAGCTTGTGTTCATTGAGAAACTTTGCAAGCTGAGGTTATTATTCAAAATGTGGGGAAGAAACTTAGTGGTTTATCATTGTTTCGCATAAAACGAATTTTAAACCTTGAAGAAGTGAATTTTCATGGCCTTTTTGTATAAAAAATTTACTAATTTTGGGCTTTTGCAAAATTGGGTCGTCTTTTTCGATTTTGCATATTCAGTTCGAATTTTCAGCAAACTGACCAAAATACCCTTATTACTTTTTCTCTCTCCTCTTCTTTTTTTTTTTTTCTCTCGTTGCGGAGGTGGAAACAACCCGCCTCCGCCCCGCACGCCCTCGCCCGTGCACCCCCGCCCTACTCGCGTAAGTTTAAATTTAAATTCTAATATAAGTTTGATACTTGAATTTGATACTTGAATTTGATTCTAAATTTAAAATTTGACTCTGAACTTGAATTTGAATTGTAAATTTAAATTTTGAGTGCAAATTTAAATTCACATTTTACCTACAACTTTAGATAGAAAATTTTAATTTTAATTAAAATTCAAAATTTTAAATTTAATTAAAATAATTAAAATTCAAAATTTTAAATTTTAATTTGAATATAATTTTTATTCTGATTTATCTTATGAATCAAATAAATTAACAGCTGTTATCATTCCGTTTTCAATTCTGATTAATTCTCATCTCTATTCCGATTTTGATCTGTATTTTGAGCCAAATTAACAATGTTCTTATATTAGTGAGTATGGTTTTACATAGTGTTTGACCAAATGTGGGCGTAAATTAATCCATTACCTTATGACCTAGGATTACATTTATTTATTGCTAGAAGTTGTAAATAGGGTAAACTACATTAAAATGGGTAAAAGTTTGATTTTTTTTTTTTTTTTTTTGTTTCTTTATGAGCAATGCTATCTATATATATAGACCTAATTCATCTAAAATAATTGTAAATTTTATATCTTATTCATCCAAAGACTACTATCTTTGCACAAGCCTTTATCAATTCTGTTTTTTCAATACTTAAAATTTCAAAGATAAATCTAAACTTTTAAATGAATTTGCATTTACACCTAGCATTTCTCTTTTGTTATTGAAGTTGTGGTGTGGTGGTTAAATATTTAACTCATGCAATATTTTAAAAAGTTTGGGCGAGTATTCTCTTGTAGGGATTATTTGGTTGGATATAATTAGAAATAAAACACAATTAACGATACATACAGTAGGAAGTACATTAGCTACTACTGCATGCATCTTATTTGGTTGGATGTAAAAAAGCTGCAACTATATTTTAGTTACATGTAGTTAGAAGTGCTGCTTAAAGTTACCTCCTTCAAGTACTACTGCATTTGGAATTGCAACCAATTTAAAAAAATAATAATTTTAATTGTTGCAGTTGAGCCTCTTAATACAGTTGCGACTGCAGCTTATAGATTCAAGTACATCCAGCTACAGTAGTTCCTAAGTAATGCAGTATTTTTCTGCATACGGATCTATTCCGTTATTTATGCAATAGAAAAATGCATTTTGCTCTGATGATCGATCGCAAACATAACTTTCATCATTTTCAAACTATTAAAATTTAACCACTACCACAACTTCCGCACGAAACGACGTGAGAGCCAAATCAAGATTATTCGGTATATCTCGAAAAAAATCATCATGATAGTTACATTAATTCTTAGCTATCTTATTTTTTCTCTCTAGAATAAAATTTGAACCGAGTTTTCGTAATCAAGGCGCAATGCCAATGATTCAACTACAATAAATAGATAAAATTTTTGCCATAAATTGAGTGCTCATAGATAATAAGATCTGCCCAAATTAAGAAATAATGGCAATTTGTGCCCTGAAAGAAGCACTTGAACTGCTAGTAAGTGCTCTTCCTAGAATATATCCATGCAAACAATTACAAAATGGAATTATATATAGAGCAAAATTTATGAGAATATTCATGCAAAAATACAAGCGAACATACGTTTTGCAATTTGCACTACTATAAATGGAATTAAAATCAAGAAATAGAAAAGAATATTACATTTCAACAATGATTTTGTAAACTCCTTTCATTTTGTGGGTTGCTATAATTGGATTTGGTCTGATTCTAGTCGAATCACGAACTTATTCTCCTTTGAATTTGTTATCTTCTTCATCGGGAGAGCTTGTCGTACTTAGAGCTTTTCCTAGAATATCTCTTTGCCGCACAGCACACGCTGCGCCAACTACACGGCGCATCCCTTGTGCTTGCGAAACACTTAACTTTTATGGCGTGTCAAGTACTGTGGACTCTGTTGTTAAGGAATATTTTGTATTTTCATGCACAATATTTTGCTGCTATTTCTATGACGGTCATGAATCAATCATTTTATTTTCTTTTGGTATTATTTTAGTTTGCATGGGTCAGATCTACCGGTCTTTGCATTATTCTTTGCTGCTATTTCTATGACGGTCATGAGTCAATCATTTTATTTTCTTTTGGTATTACTTTAGTTTGCATGGGTCAGATCTATCGGTCTTTGCATTATTCGGTCGTCATTCCTTTTTCGGGCGTATTATTGGGCCATCATTAATTCGTTTTTCGAGCTAAATTATAAAAACTTTTCTTGCACTTTAGCCTTGTCCCAGTTCATACGTGAACACAAATTGTGTACGTTTTTATCAAGTATTCTACCATTATTTCAATTAATTACACTTGATAGTTGAGCTAACGTAAATTGTAAAATTTTAATGGACTTGTGGCGCGCACTTACATGACATGCAGGAAAGAGGTACAACGTAGAGTGGAAACTATATATTTTATTTTTTTGACTTAAATAGAGTTATTATTTTTTACTTAACATGTCAAAAGATTATTTTGAACTCACACTAATTATAGTCGAAGGAAAGTGAAAATTTTAACTATATATATATTATATCCTACTGAGTTATTTGGAGATATGAGAATGGATGCTTACATGGCAATAGATCATCCCATATTATCGAATGAATAATCTGAGAAACCTGTAGAAACAATTTTTGTTGGAAGATTCCCTGCAGAAAATTTGTCCCACTTTCCTTCGTCGCGAGGAGCCGCACGTCGACGGCGTCCGTGCGGCGCATGCACGAGCAGTGGATGGCGCAGCACGGGCGGCGCGTGTACAAGGACGCCGCCGAGAAGGAGCGGCGGTTCAGGATCTTCAAGGCGAACGTCGAGTACATCGAGGCCGCCAACCGGGCCGGGAACCGGTCGTACACGCTCGGCCCCAACCGCTTCGCCGACCTCACCAACGACGAGTTCAGGGCCTCGTACCTCGGGTTCCGGCCGACCCCGCGCCCCGATGCGGCGGCGCCGTCGCCCTTCAGGTACGCCGACGACGACCCGACGCCGGACAGCGTGGACTGGAGGGCTAAGGGCGCAGTTACTCCCGTCAAAGATCAAGGCCAATGCGGTAATGTCGGACAAAGAATTAAACTTCGAGATCAGTACTAAATATTTTTTCTTCTGAAACAATTTCCGAAGCAAACAGGGCGTACGTACAAGAGTTAATTGGATAATATATATATACTACATATGTACATATGCAGGATGTTGCTGGGCATTCTCCGCGGTGGCGGCGACAGAAGGGATCACCGAGATCACCACCGGGCAGCTGATCTCCCTGTCGGAGCAAGAACTTCTCGACTGCAACAACGACGGCTACTCGTGCAACGGCGGCACCATGGACGGCGCCTTCCAATTCATCATCAGCAACGGAGGCCTGGCGACCGAAGCCGCCTACCCGTACCAGGCAACGCAGGGCACGTGCGACTCCCAGGCGTCGTCCTCCGCAGCCACCATCAGCAGCTACGAGGACGTGCCGGCGAACAGCGAGTCGGCCCTGCAGAGCGCGGTGGCGAACCAGCCAGTGTCCGTCGCCATCGACGGAGGCGACATGAGTTTTCAGCACTACCAAGGCGGCGTTTTCACCGGCCCGTGCGGGACGGATCTGAACCACGCGGTCACGGCCATCGGGTACGGAACGGCCGACGACGGAACTAAGTATTGGCTCATAAAAAACTCATGGGGAACGACGTGGGGCGAGAACGGATTCATGAGGATCCAGCGAGATGTGGAGTCCTCCGGAGGAATGTGCGGACTCGCCATGAACGCCTCTTACCCGACCGCATAATTAATCCGAATACGTATTATTACACAATATATATATATATATATATATATAAAGGGTTACTATGGCTTTCTAGTTACTAGTAATAATAATGCTTGGATATATATATATATATATATATATATATATAATAAGCTTATAAAAATAAATAGAAAGTCATCTGGTTGGTTTGGCCACGTACTATTAAGTTTGATATATATATATATATATATATTACAGCCTCAATGTGTTGAGAGAGATGCACTGCAGCCTCTATGTATGATGTTTGCAAGGTATTGCTCTGTTAATAAATAAATGTTGTGGGCTTGTGTCTTATGATGAATTCTTTTTCTTTTCTCTTTTTCCTTTTTCTTGCACACACAATACTCCATAGAAATTTTATACTCATTCCATCCAAAAATTTAGATAATATTTTTACTTTTTTAATTTGCTTAAAACAATAAAAATATGACAAAACTCTTATGAAACAAATTTCTCTTTGAATAGAAGAAGTATAAATGTATTGCTGATTTTGTGAAGTACCAATAGAAATAGCACGAAAATATTTCGAATGTATTAGTTATATTACTGATGTGGCGTCACTAATCAATCAGAATATTTTCGTTGGATTCATTCATCCTATTATGATTATCAAAAAAATACTTTTATTGATTGACTGGTAATAGATGATATTGTGTGACAAATATCTATATCTATACTACTTATAAAAGACGGAGTTTTGGAGTGTGCGGTATTCTAAAATTACCCACTTTCTTCAAAATCTAATACCAGTCAACTCCAAACAATCTCATCCACTAATTTTGTGATTTGTTATTAATATGCATAGATTTTAAGATATTATTTTAAAATTTATTTTAATAGATTAATTTGAAATTATTGAATCTAATCTAAAGGATGACATAAAAAGTATCTGTCAATTTTATTTTTCAAAAATGCCCTTATTTTTATATCTTTTTTATTATTGAAATATATGTGCATTAACCCAATTCCCTCTCTCTCTATGAAAATATCATATAACCACTAGATATTTGTATTATTATTAAATTTAATATTATATAATAATTGTAAACCGTTGTATCTTATCCAACGACCCAAAAAAAAAAAAATCTATCAATTTTTTTGACGATATTGCCCTACATGATAAAGCAAAATATCTCGTATAACACGATTGCCCGTTTCCCCAAAAAAATTCTACCGTTTCTATCTCCCTCTTATGTTGTTAAGGGAGAAAAAAAAAATTCTCAGTGCAAATAATTTTGAATCTATCAAATTATTATGTTGTTCACATTTTTTTTATTTATGTATTTCCAAAGAAATTTTATATTTTTAAGAGATTTTTAATATTGTTCAAATATTAATCTATTTTAGTTAATTCTATTTATTTCTTAAGGGATTTTTAATATTATTTCGATTTTAAATTCTATAAATAAGTAGAGTGTAATTTTTTCAAATTTGTAGGATTATTATACTGTTCAAATGTTAAAATGTATATCTTTTCAAATATATAGAATTATTTTGCTGTTCGAATTTTTTTTTATGATTTAGAGTTATTATGTTGTTTTGAACTTTTCGCTAATACTACTTTAAATAAAATTTTTCTTTATTTAAAAAACAAAAATTTAGTCTTACTTTATTTTTTAAGTTTTTGTGGAACTCAATCCATGTCCATCAAAAGTTTGAAAATATTAAAAATTTAAATAATTTTTTTTAAAGCTATACATTTAGTTTAAAAACTATTAAATACTATACATTTTATTTTTAATATTTTATGCAACGTGCATTACACATGGACTTAGCTAGTATAGTAAAATTCTAGGGATTATTCCACAAATTACATCCAAATTAACTGCAATTTTAAGTTTCGCAACCGGAAAGAGTAATTGTAAACAAAAAGCTTATATGTCTAATAACACCACTTTTCTAAACAAATAAATACTTTTTGTCTACAAAAAAATTATTCTCCCCATTATATTCAGATGTTCAATCACCGAAAATAACTCAGTAGTACCGGAGCCCAAATACCTAAACATATTCCAACCTAACTCTATGCCTGTATAGTAATAAAATGTGTTAATATAATCTCCACGCGTATGCAACTAACCTAATTATTTATAGTCGCAGGCCTCGCTTCTAACTACGTCTAACCAAATAAAATACATGTATTTACAAATTCATGCCTCAAACAACTTTTTTCTAGAAGATAATTATCGATAAATAGCACATAGAGAAATTAATTTTAATAAAACATTCAATTCAATTGACGAAAACAACTCCGTTAGGGGTCACCCTACATTGTACCCAGAAATTAAGGCATATTATCCTGTTCCAAAATATGGGCTTAGTTTGGTGTTTCCCTGTGCAAACATGAACTACCATTACTTAACTACATAAAATGCGCACACTCGAACTAAGTTTTGATGTACATATTCTTCAGCCACCAAAACAAAAAAAATTCTAAGTTGGTTTTCAAAGAAGAGAACATCTTCAATACTATTACAAGCTAACAATGTACAAATATAAAGCATGTAGAGAGCATATTCCACATAGGAGATTATTCTACATATGAGAAATAAAAATAAGAGACTAATGAAAACATCAATAGCCTACATAAACAGCAGCATTGACTATATAGCAATCATCATTTTTATCTCCCATTACGACAGCAGATACATATTGCAATTCGATCATTTATTTGGCTATAAAAATAAAAATTTAAAAGTAACTTATTTTTGCTTCTAAATTTTTTTAAAATAAATTGTCATTCATTACTTAGGCAAAGTGTAGACCAACAAAACAAAAAAAACTATCAGCTAATATATATCAAATTACATAAAATAAGTGTTTACAAGATAAAAAAGAACAGTGATGCCAAACGCGACCTTAATAATTATTTTGTAGGAATACATTATACATATGTGATTAATTCATGTGTAAATGAAAATTAATATCTATACACATATATATAGGTATAAATCTCTAGTTCCGTGTATCCTAAATTTCACATAGGTCTTTCGGTTTTCAGCAAGAGCAATACTATCTGTACACCTTAAAAAAAAGTATAAATCTTATAACCTTTCATCCAAGGACTTATATTACGTCCTTCGCTTGTCAACTTCTCTTTTTTTACATATTAAAACTTCAAAGGAGTTTATAATTAAACACAAGGATTAGGGGCATAAGATTTGCGCCTCTTTAATTATTAGAATGTACAGCTAGTATTTTTTTCAATAATAAAAAGTACTAAGACAATAAAAAATAAATGTAAGATATATATTTAATCTTGAGGTGTATAAGTAGGACTGGTTTAAGTAAATAAATTAAGAATCCCAGATGGGTCCAAATGCAGGTATCCCGGCCTTCTTACAAGCCCCAACCACATCCCTACTCCCCTGCGGATTGCTGGTCACCACCACCACCTCCTCCTCCCACTCCTTCGCCGCCTCCACCGCCATCGCCGCCACGTTCGGCCTCCCGAGCACCGCCGTGTCGTGCAACACCGCCTTCCTCTCCCCCCAGCCGGCGCCGCCCGCGGTGACCATATTCGTAATCTCCCTCCCGAAGTTCGCCTCCACGCCTTTCGCCACCCACACCACGCACATCGCCGCCGCGCACGGCTGCAGCAGGAAGGACAGGAACACGCAGATCCCCGATCCGGTCGCGACGAGCACCACCCTCCGGTACATGTTCACCAGATACGGCAGGCCCGCGAAGTGCACCCGCCGCACCCAGAGGCGCTGCGGCGGGTCCGACACCAATCCTTTCGTGAAGTCCCCGACCGCGCCGGCGAGCATCATGTGGGTTTCTTCGCCGTCCGATATGATGCCGAATGCGTGCCATTCGGACAAAGGCGACCGGCTTATGCGGCCGAGCAGGCCTGCTTTCACCCCGCCGGAGAATTTTACGATCGAAGCGTGGCCCGACGGGGCGGTGACGGACACGGGGACTCTCCGCACCGTCGCCCACGGCAAAATGGTGAAGAAGGTGATGAGCACGGTAATCCAGAACTCTTGCTGCCTCGCGAGCTCGGAAGATTTTATGCGGTCGTAGGATTTGGTGTTCGGGTCGTAGCCGGCCGTCAGGAGGACGAAGGCCCACAAAATTGCGAGCGCGGTCCAGCCGGCGAAGCGGTGGGTCCGTTCGAAGACGTTGTGGTGGAGGTGGCGGACGAGCGGGAACGCGGCGGCGCAGGAGAGGCAAAGCAAACCGAGGATGGAAGAGGCCGCGGCGATGATCTCGGGCGACGTCTCGTCGCGGCGGCGGAGAGTGAGGATTAGAGCGTACACGAGCCACGCGACGGAGGAGACGCCGCAGCCGCTGTGCACGCCGCCGAGGGATTGGAGGAAGGCGGTGGCGGCGGTCTTGATCGGAATCGGGACCCACGCGGGGCCGAGGGCGTGGACGGCGAGCCAGAAGGCGACGCGGAGGAGCGCCTCGCTGCGGCAGAGGGTGAGAGCTAAGACGTTGCCGATGGCAAAGAGCGCGGCTCTCCTCTTGGCGTAATCGAAATGGCCGGTGGCGGCGAGCGCTAGCGCGGTTGTGTTGAGCGCAAAGCACGCGGCGAAGAGGCGCTTGTAGACGGTGAACAAGCCCTGGTCCAGGAGTATGACGGCGAGGCGCGAGTACTCGCGCGGCGGGTCGGCTTCTTCGGTTTTTGCACAGAAGCGCTTTTTGGAGAAGTCCACCAGTGTCAGTTGCTCTTGCTGCTTCTTTGGGTCCGCTGGTTGTTCGTAGTCGAGTTGCGCTTCGATGTCGTCTTCTCGGTCTTCTTCTTTGTCGTCTTCTCGGTCTTCTTCTTTGTCGTCTTCGTCGTCGGAGAGGTCGCAGAAGTGGCTGCTAGCGCAGCTCATCAAACGGTGGATGTTGGCGAAAGGGACGACGGTGGAAGTGGTATTTTGAGACGACCACGGGAGCCAGACCCATCGGCCGCTAGGGTTTGCGGTTTGGTTGTTCGATGGGGGTGGGATCGCAAAGGGTCTCGACGGCGAGGGTTGGATCTCGAAGGAGACGCCGCGGCAGCTCGAGAACTTTGGAAGCTTTGGGTCAGTCATGGCCATGGTGGAGAGAGAGAGAGAGAGAGAGAGAGAGGGAGAGAGAGGATGGTGCAATTAGAGAGAGAAAGGATGTTGTAAGTATAGAGAGAGAGAGATAATGGAGGATGTATATATGGTGCAAGCAGAGGAGAAGAAGTGGGGGGTATAAGTAGCCAGTGATGGTTGACATAGTCCCGAGCTCATGGTTGACATAGTCCCGAGCCATCGACCGTATTACATCTCTATTTAACTCGTGGACCGTGCTGAATTAAGTTTTTTTTTTTTTTTATTATTATTTTTAATGCTGCTTCTAACATCAGGAAAAGTAAACATGCTCTTCTACTATGCAACGGCGTAGAAGAGCATGCAAATAGAACATCTCGACACTCTCGAACGTGATCGTTATCAATTGAAGCTTATTTCAACGGGGGTTAGGTAATTGGTTCAGGAACGTGGACATGCAGGGCCATTTGTAGTAGCTCTTCCCACCAAGCGTGCATGCATATATATATATGTATAATATTCCACTCGAAAATGTAGTAATCCAATATAATGGGGATTTAATTGGGGTTATATGTATACTTAATTAGGCCATATTTGGTTTGAAAGGTCTGAAGTTTGAGAACGAAGATTGGAATGATTCATTTCTATTATTCGTGTTTGTTTCAAGAGACTGACATTTAGATTTTTATTTTCGGAGAAATCGGAGCTCCCCAAAATGACTTTCAAGGTGCGAATCACTAGCTAACTGTTATTTAAATTCAAGTATTAATCTATATTTACTTTAGAAATTATAAACTTTAAATTATAAATTCAAATTTTAATTTTAAATTTTTAAAATTCTAATATAAGTTTGGTATTTGAATTTGGTTCTAAATTAAAATTTGACTTTGAGCTTGAATTTGAATTGTGAATTTAAATTTTAAGTTTAACTCTTGAGTGCATATTTAGATTCAAATTTTAATTACAAATTTAGATAGCAAATTTAAATTTATTTTTAAATTTTAATTCGAATATAATTTTGATTCTGATTTCTCTTATGAATCAAACAAATTAGGAGCTGTTATCATTCCGTTTTCAATTCCCATTTATTCTCATTTCTATTCTGATTTTGATTTTTATTTTGAACCAAAAATGCTCTTATATTAGTGGGTATGGTTTTACATAGTAGTGTTTGACCAAAAGTGGGCGTAAATTAATCCATTACCTTATGACCAAGGTTTATTTAAATCGGCGCCGACATTTATTTATTTCTAGAAGTGGTAAACAGGGTAAATTACATTAAAAATGGGTAAAATTTTGATTTTTTTTTTTTATGAGCAATGCTATTTCTATATAATTAATTCATCCAAAAATAATTGTAAATCTTATATCCTATTCATCCAAAGACTAATATGTTTGCACAAGTCTTATTAATTTCTTTTAATATTTAAAATTTAAAAGATATTTTTAAACTTTTAAATGGATGGATGTAAAATTTACCTCCTATTTTTGCGTTCACAAGTAGCATTTCTCTTTTATTATTGAAGTTGTGGTGACCAGGACCACCAGGTTAAGTATTTAACTCATGCATTATTTTTAAAAGTTTGGGTGAGTATTTTCTTGTAGGGACTGTTTGGTTGGATATAATTAGAAATTAAGTACAGTTAAAGATACATGCAGTTGGAAATACGTTAGTCACTACTACATATATCTTGTTTGGTTGGATATAAAAGAGCTGCAACTATATATAATTTGTTTGGTTACATGCAATTAGAAATGCTATATAAAATTACTTTCTCCAACTGCTGCACTTGAAACTGCGGCCAATTTGAAAAATATAATTTCAACTGCTGCAGTTGAGCCTTTCAACACAATTGGATTCAAATACATCCAACTACAGCAGTTGCTTAATGATGCAGTAGTTTTCTACATATAGGAGAGTACTATTATTTACGCAATAGAAAAATGCATTCTGCTATGATGACCGATCTCAAACATAACTTTCATCATTTTCAAACTAATAAAAGTTAACCACCAGAACATAAAAGTTAACGGCTTGAGAGCTAAATGAACATTATTCTGTCTCTCGAAAATGATCATCATGATAAATTACATTCTTAATTAGCTATCTTATTTTTTTCCCTTGATCTATAGTAAAATTTGAACCAAGTCTTCGTAACCAGGGCTCATTTACAATGATTCAACCGCAATAAATAGAAAAAAAAAATTGCAATAAGTTGAGTGGCCATAGATATATATAATTAATCAGCCCAAATTAAGAAATAATCGATAGCAATTTGTGCCCTGAAAGAAGCACTTGAACTGCCAGTAAGTGCTCTTTCTAGATCAATGCAAACAACAAAATGGAATCATATATAGAACAAAGTTTATGAGAATATTCGTGCCAAACTACAAGTAAACATACATTTTGAAAAGAATATTAAATTTCAACATGATTTTGTAAACTCCTTTCATCTATGGGTTGCTATAATTTGATTTGGTCTGATTCTCGTCGAGTCACGAACTTATTCTCCTGTGAATTTTTTTTTGGCTTTGACTGTTGATCGGACTTCCTACGCTGGTATCTTCTTCATGGGAGAGCTTGTCGTATGTGTGACTAAAATAGGACATATTTATACTAACCGTAGTATTTAGCGTAGTTGGTTTGTATTCTCCTTTCAATTTTTAGGCTTCGGTCCAACTTTTCTACGCTGGTATCTGCTGGCTTAAATGGACCATCCTGTCGGATCGTTGGCGCTGACCATTAATCCCAAAAGCTCGAGCTGTTAGAAATACGCAATAAATTCACTTAAATCGTACAGATACAGCGCCCACGGATCTCGATTGTGACTCGGCCCCACCAGCCTCACGCCACTTCGAACACGACTCGGTCCACCCAGCCTCACGCCATTTCGAACATGACTTGGCCCAACATGGCCTCCCGCCACAGGGCAGGATGCTGGCCCATTTAAGCCAACACATCCTGCCCTGTGGCGGAAGGTCATGTTGGGCCGAGTCATGTTCGAAATGACGTGAGGCTAGATAGGCCGAGTCGTGTTCGAAACGGCGTGAGGCTGGTTGGGCCGAGTCACAATCGAGGCCCGTGGGCGCTGTATCTGTACGTTTTAAGTGAATTGGTTGCGTAATTCTAACAGCTTGAGCTTTTGGGATTAATGGTTAGCGCCAACGATCCGACAAGTGGTATCAGAGACAGAGGTCACGGGTTCGATTCCCGCATGCTGCAAGTGTGTGCAGGTGCTGGAGGAGGTTGGTTCGATTCCCGCATGCTGCAAGTGTGTGCAGGTGCTGGAGGAGGTTGGTTGGGCCGAGTCACAATCGAGGCCCGTGGGCGCTGTATCTGTACGCTTTAAGTGAATTGATTGCGTATTTCTAACAACTCGAGCTTTTGAGATTAATGGTTAGCGCCAACGATCCGACAGTATCTTCTTCATGGGAGAGCTAGTCGTATGTGTGACTAAAGTAGGGCATATTATACTGACTATAGTATTTAGCGCAGTTGGTTAAGTGCTTGATGCTTGATACTCAAAATTTCAAGTTCGACGCTTAGTTACTTTACATTTCTAGAGTTTTTTATAAAAAAAAATGAAAAAGGTCGCGTATTACTGAACTACCTTTCTCTCAAAAATAAAGAAATAAATAAATAGAACATATTTATACTTTTTGGATAAAAATGTAGAGTAACCATGCACTCTACTAGAGAGTATTCTTAAATAGCTTGTTCAACTATGTATATATAGAGGGATGCTATCGGTGCATCCATGAAGTGAACATAAATTTTACATTTTATACATATAAGGGTCAATATTTTCTTCTAATTAGTTTTTTAAATATTATGACAATATATATTATGTCACCTTTTAGTCAAAATAGTTGGCCAATTTCTAAATAATTAACAAAGAGTCGAAAAGGAATTAAAGAGCAAAAAGTTTTGATGCACATTTCAAGCTCAGACAACAAGACTTGTTCTAACAATTGCACAAAGACTTGGTCTAAGAATTTGTAGAGTACTATCATATAACTCTCTTTATAATGTCACAATATAGTTTCCTCATCCTTTAGATTAAGAATTAGTTAAATGAATTAGGAGTCATCTTATAACACCAATCATTAGAGAAATTCCCCAGTCCAGTTCCTATGGTCAAATGAAGCAGGAAGATTTAGGAAGAAAACAGAATATTTAATTCATCCATGTATACAAAGTCAACACTAAACATCATTTGGAGAATGAACCACATATTGTGAGAGAGACTCACAAATTTTGAATAAAAAAGTATCAATTACTAGGTCAAATTAGTATACAAAACCTATATGATCTTTTGATTAAGTCAGCGGATGAGTTTCATGCTGATTAATTTTAATCTGTTAAGCTAAGCTTTTCCAAAATCCACTTGTCATCATTGCTAAATAAAACTTTTTTCCTTAATCTGCTTCACATAATCATATCACAAGAAGAAATTCAAAAGTAGTTGGCTATTCAAACAAGTAATAGAAAGATAATGCCGAACACAAAGCATAACTCAAGCTTAATTTATAACTAATCACTTTATCTCAATAGTACAAAAGTTCTCCTCTATAACAAATCACTATATGCCTCGTACCACATAGAATAAATTGTCAAAGAAAGAATAACAGCAATAACACAGAATAAGAAACTTTCGCATGAGTGGCATTTGTGTAACGGAAAATCTAGTTAACAGCTACAACAGAGTGGAGAGTACAATTGTCCAGCTAATCCACTGCAAGTGGCGCGGATAGAGAACATGCGCAGCGCTCGTTTGATTATTAGTTGTTTGATTATTAGCGCACGCTTTTAGAGCAGGAAGAGCATTCGGCCCTTGTAACATCGCATGAGAAACTATCTTGTAAGCCTCCTCGGTTAAGTGTAACCCATCCCAGGAAACATACTTTGATGGATCGGCACATACGATTGACTCCGGACTCCCGCAGTATACTGATGGGGTGTAGTTGTAAGGAGCATCACTTCCGCAGCACGCATTGAGGGGTGCCTTGATTCCTGTCACCACATCAATCTTCATTAAAAAGGATTGCCTGAGAGCAGATAATCTGTTGGATTGCTTTGTTACTCCTGGTACTATGTACTTGAATTTGGAAAGAACTTGTTTTAGGAAGAGATTGTGTTTGTATAGAATCAGGACTAGTAAAAACATTAGGTAATTGGAATCTTTTTCAGATCCATTATGGTAAAGCATGCCTTCAGTAGCAGAAGTCAATTTTCACTTCCGTTATAACTTATCCTTCTTTGATCCCTAAAAGAGGATTAACTTGCAAAGTAATCACTAATAAGAAGAAAAAAGAAGTACATAACTAGATGGATTAAATCACACAGAAATAAAGCAAAAAGTAAGACATAAACAAAAGCCAAAACATCCTTGGCTTGAATTTCTATATATAGGTCATGGTTCTCTTTTATATTGAATGAATGCAGGAGGAAATTATTTCCGCTACAGTACCAAGAAGTCCAAGAACTTTACATCAGTAAGGTCAGAATAGGTCACATCTCAGATGCAAAGAGTTGGGTCTAAGGTAGCCACAGACAACATATAAATATATTCAAGCTAAATGCTTGATTAGAGCATTTTTAGTGATAGGTTGTAATTTGAGAGGTCCCATCTAAAGGATTAGCAACAAGCAATTCTAGCACAACATTAGAAGTAAGGAGTGAAAAAAAAGACAAAAAAAAAAAAAAAAAAAACTCACAGGATTATTGTGGAGAACAAAAGAAATTCATCATTGGAATGCCAGAGGACGAAAGAGGACTCACCATACTGTTGTGGCAAATGATAAACACTCATTGAAGGTCCATAATAATCGGCGTAGATTATCGTAGCATGAGGGTGAAGCCTTCGAAGCCTGTCCAACTCATTCAGAAGTTGGCGGTTGTGGTACTCCGCAAACTCATTCAACTGCTTAATACAACCTGTTTGCGGGTCGTAATCTTCCTCCTTTTGGCTTTGGAATTCGATGAGGTACGTCGGGACACATCCCATTGGGAAGTTCCCTGGCACCACCAATGTCCTCGCGCCGAGTTCAATCAGATCCTGCGGGCTAAAGTCCAAAGTTCAGCAGATGATGTTTCAGATGGCACACTAATATATTGCAATTCAAATGTACGGACTATTTCTTCATTTAAACAGTTCAGATCATAAACTTCCTAAAATATTGCAATTCAAATGTATGAACTAGCCTTTCTTAAGGTCGGGGATAAACTTGTAATCTATTAGAAGGTTAATGTATGAAAGTGGTATATCTGAATAGTACAGGGACATCGATACGTTTTACCCCTTTGAAAATGGTCTGTTGAGAGAAAAGAAATGGCACTCACGTTGATTGCGGATCCGATGGTATTGATGACACTCGGAACAAAAGTGCGCACTTCCTCGATAGTTTTGCCTTGGAAGAGTGGATGGTTGTAGTCATTTCCTCCGATCTCGCCCACAAGGAAAAGCGAGCTGTTCATGATCTTGCTCCGATCTACATAAAACATTTATTACTAACTCGACTCATCTTTATTTTAATATCCGTAAAGGGTGAATTAAGGGTCATGAAGCACTAGAAGCAGTAAGCAGTAACAATAGGTAAAACGGTACGATTGCTGTAACGTTTTACCCAACACAAATGAGGTTCTCTGCGGAGCAGAACAAAACTTCAACAAGCCAAGAGCATCTTCAATACAATGGCAAATGGTTTATTGACTTTGGCAACAGCTGAATGTATGAAAATTTAGCTATTTCCTGGTAGTTAAGCTTTTGAATAAATCATCACCTAATTACCAAATTTGTATAGCAAGTCAAATGTCAAAATGTATTAATTTTACTATCAATCTCGAACCAACAAGTTCATCGTCTATCGAGAGGTTCAAGTAATGTAGAACTTAGCTACTTAACGAC
The DNA here is from genome assembly GCA_016920855.1 of Puya raimondii. NCBI lineage: Eukaryota > Viridiplantae > Streptophyta > Magnoliopsida > Poales > Bromeliaceae > Puya > Puya raimondii. The sequence continues at coordinate 35,758,791 of JABWPP010000049.1, read as the reverse complement.
GACCAAGATAGTCTCAACTCTCAAGCAACGTAATTAGAGCCTTTGAGTCGAGAGTTCTAAGATGATTTTGCAGACAAGGGTGAAGCTTCATTTGGAGATATTTGGAACTCCGGATTTGATTATTACGGACATCAGAAAAGGGCAAAATCTTGCAAAAAACCTTCTATTACTCGCAATTTCTTGCCCTCATGAGGTAAATTATGGTCCTAATATTAACAGTAACCAGAAAACGACATTCATATTGGCATTTGACATACCTAAATTGACGGAAACAAGTTACTACACTTCGAAAAACAGCATAATTGAAAGTCAAGATGAGTTGAGCAACCAAGTCGGAAAATTGTGCTGTCAAAATTTATCAGCAATAGTTAATATAATGCAACAAAAGTTTCTCTTCTAAATAATGCTGCTTACATGTAACCTAGTCAAGAGTGCATCCGTGCTCGGTTTGACGGATGCTTATAAATAATTATGTTAATTAGATTAGCTTGTTGGAGTTCTTATTTACTGTCCAAAGAGTGGAAATGTGTGTATCTTGTAACCCCTAATATCGTACTGGAAGATCTTAAACAATACAGTAATGATCGATCAAATAATATGGCTTTAAATGTTATGATGTTACAGTTTACACTCTATTCTAACTCTATGATACGAGTATTTTTTGTGAACGGCATCGATTGCTTCTACTATTGGCCTCGAATTTGTCGCATTTCTAGTTACTATTCATCACTTCTGTGAAACAAAGTGCTCTTTTAGTACATTGAAGTTTGGAGCAAGAATCGAACACTTGGTACATATTTTTCCCAAAATCCTACACATTGGTGTGGTTTTTCCTACATTAACTTAAACATTCGACGGAGAGATCTAAAACCAAGCAACACACATAACATCCAAAATTGCACAATCATCACACACAATTCTCCACATTTTGGCAAAAATTAGCAAGCAAGTGACGCACGCACACAACATGCTCGACGAAATGCCGCAGAGAGAGAAGCGAACCTGAATCAGAAGAGATCAAAGGGAGCAGCTTCTTAAACCACTGAAGCTGAGTGCCCAACGAGTACTCCGTCCACGTCACCGTGACCCCGTTTGCACCGAAGAAGGAGCTGTTCATTGCGGTGGCCCCGGCGACCGCAAAGTTGGCGCCGTGCGGGAAATCCTCCGCCGTCCGTCCCGCCAGATACGGCGGAAGGAACGGCAATCCTAATGCTTGGGCTGCACCAAACAGAGCATGTTACTCAAAAAATCGATCTTATAAAAAAATAATTCACAGAAACAATTCTAACATCTAGAGTCACGCGTTCCATAAAGATCAGATAAATTATGCTACTTACACTGACAGAAAAAATAAGAAAAATTGAACCTATTCTGACACTATATCACTCAAAAGATAGATGACACAATGGGAAGGAAAAAAAAAAGTGAATTTGACCCATTAAATTAAGCAATAGATGTGTAAATTGAGAGATTTGAAAAGTTTTGAGGACTGATTCTGATAGGATGTTATTTAAAATATTAATTTAAACAGAATGATTTAGAATAACACACTGATTTCTCTGACATGACAATCAACCTCTGAAATGAAGGATATGGGAAATTGAGCCCACAATATATACTGATATATTTTACGATGGGATATCATATATGTGACTGTGAGTGAGTCTGATAGAAAATGATTCAGAAATAATCAACAGATGGGACCTAAGAAGTCGACGATGAGGCGGCCGTTGCAGAAGCGGCCGGTGGCGTGGCCGAAGAAGGTCTGGCCGTAGGGGAGGCTGCGGACGGGGTCGGGACGGCCGTCGAGCGACTGCAGATAGTTGCCCGTGTCCGTCAGCGAGTCGCCGAAGCCGAAGATGCGCGTGTAGCACGCCAAGCTGCTACCGCGATCGGAGATCACGATTATGATATAAAAAATTAGAATAGAAATATGGAGCATAGAAGAGGATGAGGAAGTCATTGGATCGAGAGAGAGAGAGTTGTTGTTTGTTGTTGTAGAGTTTCCACAAGCTTCTCTCTCGTTTGCTCGTGACGCTGCAACCACTCTCGTAGTCTCATTTTAGTTGGGTGATGTGTATAAATTAGTCCATATAATATTCAGATATTGAGATTTGGTCCCCAGAGAGTTCGGCTACTATGCTATCCACAGCACCAAGCATTTCGTGCTATTAATTTTTCCACCGTTAGATATATTCCTTTGACTATTTTCATCCGTTAGATCATAATATTCAACCAATCATCCACTCAATCCTAAGGGGCCCACATCATCCTAACCACACATTTCTTAATTTATGGACCAAAAACCTAATAGTATAAATGACTTGGTGCTATTAATAATATAGTAGCCTAGTTTTTGATCCCCATGCTTTTTTGCTATAATATTTTAGCTTCTTTAGCTGCTGTGGCATATATTGCACTTTTAGAAAAATATTTAAATTTTATATTTATTAGACATAAATTTGTAGATATTATAAATAGAGGAATAAAATGGTTGTTTTTTAAAAAAATTTCTTTTCACCCTAAACCTTAAAAAAGAAAAAAAATATGCCAATAAAAATTAAAATATAATAAATGTGAAAATTGAGAAATTACTTGAGCCAAGAATAGGGGGAGCAAATCGCAATATCAGAATAGTACACGGATATTCATACATTTTTGCTCCTTTGATAATTTGGGAAAACTTCGTTTTCAAAAGTTTAAAGCGTCGACAAGGCTCTCGTTAGTTGAGGTGACAACTACTTTGTTGTGTTTTCGTACTTGATTAGAGAAAAGATTGCGTGAAAAAAAATTAAATAATTGTTATCCGAATAACTGTTCGAAATCGACACAAAATCAAAGAGTTGGAAAGTAAGAATACGACTACATCCTTTAGAACACTAATAAAAAATATAAATAAATCTTTTGATATATCACTTGATAAGATTAATTTTGGCCAATTTGCATAAAAAATTCACTAGTTTTGGACTTTTGCAAAATTAGGTCGTTATTTTTGATTTTGCAGATTCGGTCCGAATTTTCAGCAAACTGACCAAAATACGGGTAAAGCAAAAATATTATCGATGGTAAAAAAAAATAATAATACTTGAGCTAAAGACTAAAAAATAAATGATAAATATTATTTATCTACTATTGAAAAAATGATTAAGGCATCAACAATTTATGGAAAGGAGGGCCCAAAGCATTACCCTTTAACAAAAGTTGGTCGGTGGTGGTGAGATTTTTGGGAATGTTTGACGCATGCAAATGCCGGCAGTAGCGCGCGTATGTCTTAAACTAAAGAAAGGAATAACTTTAAAAAAGCTTACCTTACTGAAAGCTAATTGTATTTTACTTTTATGTGATTTAAACTATGTGCTTTCGAATATTTACATGTTAAATCACTATTAATGCGTGATGTGATTAGCAGATAATCGTCGGATTCATCAGAAATAAGAGAGTTATAAACTTGGCTGTGATATCAATAAAGCTACGAGAAATAACTGTTATATTTTAAAAACTTATGCTATCAGAGAGCGGTATTAAATTACTATTCAGCTACTTTTGCTCATATTTAGATTTGAAATATTTTAATAGACCTAGAATATGAACTTCAATTACATGAGATTTGAACTCCGATACTATGTAATATTAATTAAAACAATTGTTATTCTCTAAAAGGTTGAATTGCCGGAGAATGGTCTTTGGATGTTATACATTCGATAATTTTATATTTAAAAAACTTGTACTAATTTACAAGCTTAAACTGATAGACGAACATATGCATTCACCTAATAAATGTGAGGGATTCTTTTTCTAGATTGGGCCAAAGGAAAGAGCCAGCGAGGTCAGATCCAAATTTGTCCACTTTTGTTGAATCTTTATTAGTGCCCTAGCCCCACAGACAAGTGGTTATTGAACACCGAGTAATATTATACTTATAAATAAATTTATAATACTTTATAAATTAGCATACATTAGATGATATTTAATTGATGAAAAAGTATAAATCACGAGAAGATAAGCTTAATTATAATTTCAAGAGTGAAATCCATTCATTCAGTTGCCTAGTTTGTAAAATATTGTAATATTTATTTATAAGCAAAGCATTTTTTATTGACACGTGTCCTCACAAGCATGACAACATAACCTCCATTTTAATCTCTTTATTAATGCGTAAATTTATATTTTTTAGAAAAAAAACAAAAAACTCGAAAACCTATTACACTACATTTGCCAGGATCATTCATTGGCTAGCTAACTAGATATAAAGGTATAGTTAACGAAAAGGCTCATTTGATCCGTTCTTAAGTTAACTTGGTTTTGCTCATACGTCATTGCTTTGCCCCTTCTACTTTATTTATGCAATCGTAGTACTTCCTATTGCATTTTCGCTTATATCACCATTATTTTAAAGTAGTTAATTTACAGATCCCAAATTGGGGTTATCTCTATAACACACAAATAACTCAAATTTGATTTACCAACATCTAGTTGCTAAGATTTAAAATTGAAGAATCTACTACACTAAATTTTCTGGGAGTATTTGCTTAATGCACAAATTTTCTCGCAGTTCTAACCTTAAACTTTAAGAATAAACGAAATCTGAAGATCGATTCGCCGGCTAAATAAATAAACAATATGGTCAACTGCAGCTAAACAGCCTCATAAACAAATTAAATTGTAGTTTTCTTCAGCGTTCCGCGTGATTTATTGTAAGAAAGAAGCCTCAGGTGTGCCCCAGCTGAGGGGCGGCTAAATGCAGTTTAAGAATAATAGCTTAACCACAACAACATTTGAGAGGATAAACCCTCGGAGTACAAATACAAAATTGGGAATGGTTCCGGAACCTCATCAATCGACCTAATTAGTTCTCTTTCGCGAATTTGATGCCCTTCTCGATGGAGGATTTGAGCTCGGCCTTGAGATTTTCGAGACCCTCTTTCTCGAAGTCTGAGAGGGGGCCCAATCCAAGCACCTCCTCGACCCCGTTCTTCCCGAGCCTCACCTGCCAAAAGGTAATTAAATTTTTTTTAAAAAGGGCATCTAGGTCCATAAGTTAGTTAATCTAGCCATACATGCCAAATGCGCCATAAACCTGTTCAGTTATTCTTTTGTTAGAGGACAATTAAATTGCATATGCCATGAACCTTTCTCAGATTGACCCAGCAAAAGCTTAATGGAGAAACACAATATTGAGTAGAGCTGTTTGGCAGTTTGAAGAAGAAGCAATAGCCTCTTCCGCAAAAATTTTGACAAATTCCCACTGCAGCAGCAGCAGGAACTTAAAAATTTGAGCTTCTGTTTTGATGCCCTGAAGCTAACAGCAAAAGCTCCAAATACTTTGTTTCCCGAACACCCAACTAATGCTTTTCAGAGTGGAGAAGCTGCTCCAGAAACAGGCCAAACAGGCATTAAGTAACTTGTAAGTTCCAAAGCTCGAGATGATAGGGAACGGTAACTCATCTACTTTGTATTCTTAACAGTTTCTTCATCATATCAGTCAATACTTATGAGACAAAGTATAGTCATTCGGCAATCCCATTCAAAACCATAGGTAGACGATTATATGACATACAATGCCAACTAAACGGTGAATTGAAATAACAGCAAGTTAAGGGACGCTTATCTTGAACAGAAGAAGCATTACGAAATTACCTTAGAGGCAAAGAAAGGTAGCTCGGTGATGCTTGACTGGACATAAGAACATTCAACAATATCAGGAACACCGTTAAGACCCTTCAAGCATGCATCTGCAAAGACGGCTCCAGCATACCTGCACCAAATTCTACTAGTTAGAGACGGGTAAATAAGGATAATAGCTTTGAGCTCTTCCACTAGCCATCTTGCACTGTTGTGCAAGAGAAGGGAAATTGTTATTGGCATATAAGATCACCAACCAGGTATTGTTTGTTAATTTCTATACGAGCAAATGGTGGACAGAAATTACTGGCGCTTCTATTTGAACCATGTACACGGAGCTGCTACAATCATAGCACTTTCATGAATGGAAGTACTTACAACAAAAAGGACACATTTCTAGCTATGCTGTCAGTTTAGAAAGATGTCACTTCGATTGCAGAAAGACCTCATGCAGCTATGATCAACAACCTATCTACCAAAGGAGCTCCTTAGTCCCAATAGGAAGACATAACAGTAGAAGATAAGAAACACAGCAAAACAGCTTTTGCAAATTGGATGCAGCCATGTTTATTCTACCACACCTTACACTAAAAGGTTAAGATAGAAGAGGTCCCCATAACTTCTAAAACCTATCAAGTAATTAAAACTACGCAGGAGGGAAAGGACAAGGAGGGTACCTCATGAATCTCTCTCAAAATGGCAAACCTGGTCCCAAATAAGAATCTAGGCCTTCTATAACAGGAGGGGGTCGAGTTAAAGGGAAAGGGAGCCAGCAAACACAAGAGCACAACAGAAGACGATAAGAAAAAGAGGGTTGAGGAGGACAGACTTCCTAAACAAACCGTATAGAGCAGTATGTGACACAGCAAGAGAACTACATCAGAACTTGAAATCCTTAAATCTGACAGAGAAGCTAGCAAACGAAATATACAGAGAAAAAGCAAGAACCAAGCAGTATAATAGTTTTGTTCATGTCACCTGCCAGAAAAACAAAACTTAGGGACCAAGTGCTTCAATTCTAGAACTAGCATAGCCTGACTTCTTTTGTTGTTTTTCCTTACAAATAGCTACAGAGTCTGAAGCAACACCTACTAAGTAATACAACCACAATGCAGAAAACTGTTGGGACGAAGGCAGGCGAACTACTACAGGTCCAAATCTCAGAAAGAAACAAGAGTTAGCTCCATAGGTATTTGATACTTACGCCATAGATAGGGTTGCAGAGCCTTTTCCTGCCTTTGCCTCCACAACCTCTGTCCCACCTTCTTGTGTTCTTTTCGTAAGAGCCTTGATATCCTCATGAGACAATGATGCGTTACTAGCAGGAGTCGCCTGTATCCAAATCGGAAATTAAGACAAATAACATCTCCAAACTTGCAAGCCAAGATCAAACCTGAAACCTTTTTTATCCACACAAAAACTATGGATATATAAAATAAGAAACCAACAATCCAAATCAATGCAAGTACCTGAGAAAATAGAGGCAAGATTGTTATACCAGCATGGCCGCCGACAACAGGGACATAAACATCTGCCAACCCATTCAACATTGTTCAGATCCAATCTAATGATACATGAAAACAAACATCCTAGTCCAAAGGAAAAGCAATTACCAGCAACCGGAACCTTCGCCTTGCCGGCATAGAAAGTCTTGGCTCTGACTACGTCGAGAGTCGTGACACCGCAGAGCTTCCTCTCATCATATGTCCCGGCCTTCTTGAAAACCTCCGCTGCAATCGGCACCGTGGAGTTCACCGGATTGCTGATCATATTCACAATAGCCTAAATCCAGCCAAAAACAATCAAACAAAAAGCAGAAAAATATTAAAAAAAACAAAAACAACGTAAAAATATAAGGAGAAGCCCTCAACTATAGACCATTTTCAAAGAGACCTTTTTTTTATTGACACCTGTCAGATTTTAATTGGAGAATTCGATAAAATCAACTGCCAATAGTTCACATAATCAGTAGTTTCATCAGCTGAAGAAGGTTTTCGGAACAATAGAATTCAACAGAATCGTCATTAATCTAACAAAATCCCAACCTAATCAACGCGAATAGCTTTAATGAAAAGCATAAAAAATTGAGGGAATGTCAATCAAAGGGAAATTGTTAAGATGGTCCATTTCAAAATTGCTTACTGGCTGGCTATTGATGAGTAGGGTCCTGTATAACTCTTCCACGAAAAAAGGGCAAAAAGAGAATAATAACAGGGGGAAATTAGGGAAGGTGAGAGATCACATACATTGGGGCAGTACTTGGCGATGGCGGTGCAGAGGGACTTGACGATGCCGGCGTTGATGTTGAACAGATCGTCGCGGGTCATCCCGGGCTTCCGCGGCACCCCGGCGGGGATGATGATGACATCGGAGCCCTCAAGGGCCTCGCCGAGCTGATCCTCCGACGCGAAGCCCTTCACCTGGATCAATCCGAAGCAGGGAATCAGATCCAAACCTCTAAATCGCATCAGATCTACGAGATCGCACTGCGAGAGCACCAAAACTACGAGATCGCACTAGATCTACGAGATCGGAGGAGGAGGGTGAGATCGAGCACCTCGGCGCGGGAGTTGATGTGGCTAACGTCGGCGGCGACGCCGGGGGTCCCGGCGATGTCGTAGAGGGAGAGGGAGGAGACGAGGGGGTTGAGCTTCATGAGGAGGGCGAGGGGCTGGCCGATCCCTCCGGCGGCGCCGAGGATGGCGACCTTGCGCGCGGGGGAGGCGTCGGAAGCGAAGGAGCGGGCGAGGACGCCGCCGCCGCCGCCGCCGCCGCCGCGGAGGAGGGCGGAGGAGATGGATCGGAGCATCGAGGGCCTCATCTTCGCAGAGATCGAAGAGGAGGAGGGTGGAGAGTGAGAGGTGTGCGTAGAGGGCGACTTTTACTAGTGGAGAGAGGCGATGGAAATGTGGGGAGGGAATAAATAGGGGAGTGGTGGAGTTGTTTTCTTTTTTCTTTTTTCCTTTTAGATCTCGAGAACGCCGCCCAATTTGTTATCGGCTTCGTAGATAACGGCTGGGCCGTGAGCCCGTGACTCGGCTTGGGCTTGGCCCATGTACTCACGACTCATGTATATATTTTTTTTTTCTTTCATATTTTTACAAATTTTAAAAAATTGTGAAGGTTATTTTACAGCTTCATTTATATCAGATGCTATGTTTCCGGCGAATAAGCGTCGAAGTGTAGAACGTCAAACTACTTTAAAGTTTTCTGAAGAAGACTATGTAGATGTGGTTGCATTTGGAGAACACATTTTTCAAACTAGGCTATAGCAGCACACTGTAAGAATAAATAAATAATATGCCCAAACTCCTAACCAACCATTCATATTCTCCCAAAAGGTAGAGATTTGGGCTAAAAACTTATTAAACTGACAACTGCTGCTCCAATCAACTCATTAATTTCGAACAAAAAATAAAATAGAACAAAATTCTGTTACAGCAGCATCATTCTAACAGACACGACGAGCTCCCCGACTTTGCACCATGTGAATTAATTGCATCAATCACTCATGACCTCACTTCCATCAGAATAATGTGGAGCATCAATCACGTCTCCGAGCTCTTCATTATCATCAGTTTCCATTGCATCTTCGTCTTCAGATTCTTCTCCTTCTTCCTCCTCTTCACTGTCCTTGTCCTCATAAATTATGGGCAGGGTGGTTGCTTCATCATCAGCTTCGTCGTCACCGATCTATAAAGAAGCATATGGATAGAAGGAATAGTATATTAACACTTAAGACTAATTTGGCTTGGCTAAAACTTTTGTAGAAGTACTGTTTAAGTATAGTTCGAACTTCGAAGAAGTAATAACAAAATATTTTTCCTTTTTTTTAGACTAAAATCGCCTCACTATCCACTTGTGACAACAGAAGCGTAAGTTTCATTTTGGAACTTTCACATTAGGCATCCCAAAAGCTCATTTATGTTGTCAGCTATGGTAAAAGCTGTAGAATTTTCATTTATTTTTTTTGCCAAGCATTTTAGTTGTTGTTTCTCGGGATAGCAAAGCTGTTTCAAAAGCCAAGGAGTAACGCGTACTTCATAAGGGCCAAAAGAGGGTTGGGGGGGGGGGGGGAATCTTACCCCAATGAAAAGGTAATCTAGACAAGTAGAAAGTTGGAGGGCCGATCCAAATGTTGAGATCCTCGAGTCAATGAGCTACAAAAGAAAAAATAATAACAATTAATATTGTATTATCGAAATGAAAGAAGGTGCCAACTTCCACAAACAATTTAACTTTAAAACAGATTAAAAATTTCAGTGCATCTTTTTGCTTGGTTTTATGGTCATGTACCATGTTATAGCATATATACACAATAAGAGGAGCATTTTGGCTTACACATGGACATGTACACATGTTAAATGTAGTACTGAGGCACACTTTCTACATGCTACATCATGTGTTAATATGATATTTTGCCTGTGCATGCACATGTAGAGTGTCACCTTTACAAGTTTGCTGCAGCTTATTAGCTCTCAGAGAGGGCATTACCACAAAACATAACATATGTGATCTCATTATACAGATCATTTGTTGCAGAGTTCTTAGAATATGAGATTTGAGACTAGGCATTGAACTTTTTTAGAACTATCTCGCATGAATACAAAGTCCGTCAATAGAAAGTGCCCTAAAGAAAATAATGCTAACCTGATACAAAGAGTTGAGGAGTTGTAGAGATGAGTCTTGGGATGCTATACTGCTTGCATGTTGACCAAGCAAACTCCTTAGCCATGGAATTACACAGATTAATACTGCACCCCTATTACAATAGGAATATAAATCAGATATCAGCATAGGTTCAACTGCAACCCCACGCCCCCCAACTCGCCCCTCAAAAAAAGAAAAAGAAAAAAAAATGCTTTAAATAGATCTACCTTGTGCATGATCTTAAGACAAATTTATGAGTACATAATTAATTACCTTGATTGGATCATTAACATAATGGATTTTAAAAGCTTGAGAACATCTGCTGGAGTCAAAAGTGATATAGAATTTGCAATAACCTGTTATAAAGTAACATAATAATCAGCAAGTAATGATAAGATGAAAGTTTTGACAAACTAATGCAGCAGAGAAAAGTATCGTAACAACGTCAAGTGAGTAAAAGGCAATGAGCCATACCTTTTCATCCCTAGTGTACAGACAGTCCAATAATAATGAATGATCATCAGCATGTAGTGCTTGCTTCAGCAAAACATGCACCGAATCTGCACTTGGAAGCTTCATAGTTGGAGATGATGCTTTTTCCACATCACTCTTTTCGTTCTCACCATTTTGCAAGTCAAGGCTAGCTAGTTTCTCAGCCATAGTTGGTTCATCGAGATCAAATTCAGCCACTGGTTCACGTGCTGCCTCTACAAAATGGTTTGAAATTAATTACATATCAACAGAAAAGGGAGCAAAATGCACACTCTTTACCCAGTTGGCTAAGAACCTTCATTTGCAGTGTCTGAATCTGGTGTCATTCGCTTCTTTGCTCTTTTTCTCTGGCTTGGAGTAGTTGTCTCTCCTAAATTAGAACTTTTGATATCGCCATCAATTTCTGTTGCAACAGAAACAATAAATTCAAGCGTGATGTAAAGGATTTTGTCATAGCTACTAAATGGTCTTTAATTAAAAACATAATGCGCCGCTTTATTGAGCAGCTTTAAGTATCCTTCTCTTGGCAAATATAACTATGCCATCCTTAATAGTTGTGCCCACCCCTTTTTTCCTTCTTCATTCTTCATAACACTATATACTTGCAAAAAGGTTGTGAATCACAAAAAGCAATAATTATTTCCCAGTCCAGGAGTTAAAGCCCACAAGAGAGAAATTATTCCCCAAAAACTGGGAGTCAACAGTTAGGAATGTACAAAAATGACATCTTGGCTCAAGCGTAGCAAATATGCCATCAAAGAAAGTGCTAAGAGATGAGAGGAATTTGCAAGCTCTATAAAACAAAAGATCAACCACCATACAAAAGAGAAGTCGAAAACTGGAATGTGAATAAAAGATTATAAGAAAGTACAAATTCAACAAACCTTTTGCATTAGTATCTGTATTTGTCCTCAGGGTTTTATCAACTGATATTTCATTATCGACTGTCAAGTAGATATCTTTGCCACTATCATTCACCTCAACAAATCTGAACTGCAAATTATCTAGTGAACCAAAGGCAACAAGGACTGAAGCTTGTGCATCTTCCTCTGCATAACACAACACAGCAGAAACTATAGGCACACGATCTTTTTTGCCAACTTTTCCTTCATCCAGTATTGGTTTATTTGATTTAACCAGGATTTTAGTTGGCAAAACTCCATCTCGAGACATACTTTTCAGATGCCACACATAAGCAATGCCTTTTTCTGAAACTGAGAGAACGTATAAGCTATCTGTCTTCTTAGAACCTCTACATTCCAACATAATTGGTATACTTTGCATGGAAAGGGCAAACTCAGCTGTACTCCTATCATTTTCATGATCAAAAGACCACATTTGAAGTTGTTTGTGTCCGGTCACAGATGAAACAGCAACATCCCCATCATCTGATACAGCTAAGTACTGAACAGTACCCTGTTACCACATCAACCTCAACACAGCATTATAATTAGAAGAAAGAATGACTATGAACAGTAAATAAATTAAGAGGAAAAGAGACTCCAGAAGGTGCAAAGTGATATTAGCGTACATAATCAGAAGGAATCTTCAAACGCTCCTTTTTGTCCTCCAAGCTGAACAGCCGTGTTTTATTGCTAGCCACAGCAATGACTTTCTCATCTAATGTTCAAAGCACAAGCAGCTAATTTTAGAGGATCAAGGTGATTGTAATATAGCAATTACATAAGTAATTATAGTGCAAAACTCTCAGTTTAAAATAGATCCTAAAGTAGATTTTTGCCACTCCGACCAGTCTTATATGCAAAGGAAAGCACTTTAACTATATGCAGAATATGTCGAAGTCAACTCAAAAAGGATCTAATTCAATAGATTGAATTGATTCCTAACTGATTCTAGTGATGTTTTAAGGTACTGAGTTCTGCCAGCATGAAGAAGTCAAACAATTAATAGTAAATGAAAGCTATTCCCCGAGCCATTGATTTCCACCTATTATCATGGCCATTCTCTGATAGTGTACTTTCGACTTATAGGATAGGAAATATAGCAATTTGCAGAGTATTTCTGGAAGTAAACATGGTAACCAAATTAAGAAGGTTATATCTAAAGTTGCACTCACCTCTTGAAAGAGTTAGGGAAGTAATCGACCTCTTTGAAGCCTTGAATTGCCCAATGTTTTCTCCCGTATCAGAATTCAGTTCATACACCGTGCCATCAGTCCCAGCAGAATAAAGAATACGGCCTTTTTTGCCGAAACAAAGAGCAGCAACCCCACTAAGGAAATAAGAACGATATCACGTTGAAAGTACTGGAGGACAAATTTACAAGAGAAATAAAAAATGGACAGAGAAACATAAAGTAAGATATCTTCATCAGCATAACAAATTAAGTACTAGAGCAATCTAGAAACGGTCAGCTAGCATGTTAGACATTATTCTATTTAGCTAGAAGAATTTTTAAGTAACATTTCCCCAATAATCACCCTACAACGTTAGTTTCAAAATGTTTAGATCAAGCATGCTCATGACTTCATGTAAACAATAGGGGAGTCTTTTTACAAATTAAAGATGGAAATTGTACTGCATCAAATATAAGGAAGAGAGTATCTTCCTTTGATGACTCAATTTGGCAACATCAAATATTCATAAATAACATACAATTCTTAAAATTTAATGGATTTCAAATATAATCCACGAACAAGATAACAGGGTTCAACAATTTTGATTTCTCCCATAATTTTGACGATTCTTCGCTAACATAAAACACGGTCCTAGCTTTAAATAACATAATCATAATCAACAAATCTCCCACAAAGACTGATAGAACATACCCGGAGTGGCACTTGCTGTTTACCCATCTCTTCTGATTAGTCAGAATATCTACAGCCAAAACATCACCAGTTTCCGTACCGATAGCAAGTAAGAAAGTTTTCTGATCTTTCTTGCGCTGGAAATAAGCATATAAATCCGAAAATCAATTCATGTTGATCCATTCTATAATTAAATTAGTCCATAAACAGCAACTAACTGAGCAAAACTTTTACCTTCTTTCCAATGTAACCACATGAAATGCAAGAATATGAAATAGTCGAATCCACATCTAAGTCCCTCCATTCTGCGACGACTGTTCCCGATAGGGTATCCAATAGCTAAACATGGGATATAAATTCGTTCAAAGAGTTACTCCAACAACAGTTATTCCAGCACTATTAAAATTCCTCTTAAATTGTACATTTTCAAGTACTTTAATCATATAGCTAAGGTCAAAGAGGAACTTCTATGTAGTGCTTCTTCTAAAAGCACTAATTCAAAAACACTTGATCCAACAGCGCTACGAACTACACACTACAGCAGGGCGAAACGGCCCACGGAAAAGAAGCAGCTTTTGAGAAAAGTAGATGTTATTGGCATGAAATAGCTTGAAAAATAGCGAAAAATCAGATAAAAATCGCACTCTGATGGTTCCATCGGGAGATAGAACGGCGAAGCGATCTCCATCGGGTGTAAAGGACGAGAGGAGAGAGGGGCTCTTCTCTCCGCCCATGGATGGAGTGCGGCGACGAGGATCGAACACAAGAAGGGGTATGGTGCTGCGGCTAGGGTTTGAGGCGGCGACGGCGGGGGCGGGGGCGACGGAGGGGGAGGAGGCGCGAGGACGAGGTGTAGGGTTTTGAGCGTGTCGGGGATTTAGAGGAGAGAGAGAGAGAGAGAATTGGCCCCTCGAGTTGGGTTGTGAAGAGATGGGCCGGGTCGAATCTGGTTCCAGCTCGGGTTCAGCTCGGGACGGGCCAAACTGGTTCAACCAGCTTAGGCCCAAGCCCGTTTAAGATCCATAATAAAATTGGAATAATTATTTATATATCCCTGCAAAATTAGGATATTGTATATCGCTCCTGCAAACTTCCAATACTTCATATATTTATGCAAACATTGATATATTTTTTAAGCAAATCAAATGTCACTATATTTTACTATAATGATTTATTTTGTCCTCATTGCAGTGGATTTAATGTGTTCTTCCGGGGTGCTAGAAATAAATTTTAAAAGTTGAGCTCTATATTTATTTATTACATAAGAGCTTTGTTTAAAAGCACTTCTACCAAAAGCTTAAGCCTCTGCTTGCAATTACAAAAATATTGCGCTACATCCGATTAAATAAAATATGAAAAGATAATACATTCTTTATTTTTGAAAAGATTATGATGAATCGGTTACGATATATTTTTTACAGTTTCACCATAAAACAATCAAGAAAATTCTATAGAATTGCCATCAAATTTAACTAATTCTAAAGTATATATTGTGTATGATTAAAACTAAAATAGCAATAGTTGTAGACCTGAAAAAATTCTAAAATGCAATGGGTGTATTGGTGACGTGACGTTTCAAACCAATCAAATATTTTTTTTGGATATATATGTCCCATCATAATTATCAAAAAATATTTTTATTGTACTTTTTTTTTGAAAAGAAGAGATATGATTGATTTGTTATTGATGACGTGGTGCAAGCATGACAACGTAGACTTCCTCGTAAACCTGAAGTTGAGGCTTCCACCAAAACAAAAGCTACAAAATTTTTCCTTCACCACGAGAAAATTTACTGTGTCACACTTGCACCACGTAATCAATAACAAGCCAATCACATCTCTTTTTTCAACAAAAAATATAATAAAAATATTTTTTTATAATTATGACGGGACATATATTCTGAAAATGAAGCATTTGATTGGTTTGGATGCCACGTCACCAGTATACCCGCTGCATTCTAGAATTTTTCCTTCACCACAACCGTAAATCCACAGTCCCAACTCGTACGATTCATCGTGAGCCGTTGATTCTCCGGGGCCTACATGATGTGAACGGCCCCACCTTCCTCTGTTCCAATTAACCAAAAAAAAAAAAAAAAAATTGCCTACACTTGTCATACAACGTATAATATAATCTAAAGTTTTTTTTTTAAAAAAAAAACATAAATTACACTTTTGGGTATGTGGCATTTATACCTTAATTTATTATATAATTATTAACTCAAAATTTTAAATTATTATAGTTAAGCCTCATAATTTTATTTAATTTATAAATATTAATAAATTATTAATATAAAAGTGATGTGAAAGTATTGTAATTAATTATGCTAATTAAAATGCTAAATAACTTCTACATTAACAATTTATCAATATTTAGTTAACTAAGTTTAATTGTAAAACTTAATTGTAATAATTTAAAAAATTTGAAATAAAAATTATAATAAATTAAAGTGTCTCGGGCGTATAGTTTGAGGACCAAAAGTGTAATTTATTCTCTCAAAATTTATAAATTTGTAAAACTTATTATGCATGTATTAAATAATCTCAAAATATTTAGAAAGCAGCATTACTCGGTTTATAAAAAATTATATTTAATAATTTTTTTTAAATATTATAAAATATATTTATTTTTTATAGTGATATTTTGGAGAGCGGTGTATGAGATTGTAGATGTATTTATACGCCCGGTGCATAGAAGAATTTCTCGTGAAAGGAGAAAAAGAAAAAAAAGCACCTTCTACCGACTGAAGACGCCGTTTTGAACTCGAAAGAACCCTAGCCAGCCACGTCAGCTGCCACGTCATCCGAGCCTCTCCTATAAAAGGCGCCCCACCTCCTCCGAGTATCGCGTTTCCTCTCTCTCTCCACCCCTTTTCGTCGAAAAATTAGGGCTTCTTCCTCCTCCCCCCTCTCTCTCTTCTCCTCAGCCGACTCCGAGGACTCTCTCTTTCTCTCCCCACGCGCTCGATATTTGCTTCGATCGATCGAATCCACTTCTCGCAGATCTTGGGAAAACCCCGATCGGTAATACTCTCCAACGCGAATCCGAATCCCTCTTTTTTTTTTTCTTCTTTTTTTCTCCCTTTTTGGCGTTGATTCGGTTCTCGCGTGTAGTCTCTGTGTAGATAGGTGCCGCTTTTTGGTCTTTGTCCATCTCGATTAGGGTTTTGTGGGAGGTTCTATTGTGTTATCAGGGTTGTGTTGCTCTTGTGCGGATGCTGGTGTTGTTCGATCAATTTCTTGGGGTAGATGTTGAATTTGTCAATTATTATTGCGGGTATTGAGGGGTCATGGATGCGGTTGTTAGCTATTAGTTTGTTCGTGAGTTGCTTTTTAAGGAACATTATTGGATGCTAATGTATACGGTAACCAGAGATTTATACGATGACAGTGTGGTTTCTTTAATATGAGTTGTAAAACAAGTTTTATTTGAATACCCACATCAGCTTATATGCAATATATGCGAAGGTGAATTTTTTGTGTATACTATATTAGTGAATCTTAGCAGTTGTATAATCTTGTTATATAGCCGCTTAGTTGGGATGTTTGCTTTGAAATTAGTCAAATATTGGTTGAGCGTGTGGTTGTGCATTCACTCTTACATTTTAATAGATAAATTATGTGTTTCTCGTGTTTAGAAAGTAGGTTCTGTTATTGTATTCTTTATTGATGTATGCTGAGTGATGAAGATGAAAACTTTTATATATCCATTCTTTTTCTGGTTTCTTTTGCTTTATAATTAACTGAAATCTAAATGCTTAAGCAGGAATCTTATCGTGGGTTGCACTGATTTTGTTTTCTCTAATTTGATTTCAGACCTTGAAGCTCTAGTTCCTATTCAAATTTCTTCCTCTGTGCTGTATAGAAAGTGTTGCTTTGTCGAGAAATTTGTTCATTCTGTTGTTGGTCTATCAAGTAGTAATATGCCTAAGGACAGGGGAACTCGTTCTGCATCCTTTGAACGGCGTTCGCGTGCTTCTCCTTACCCTTGTAGTTCATCTACGAGAAGAACTGATTCTTCACATTCGCGGGAACCACCCGAACATGCTCTCATATCCACTGACACTAAAGAATGGGAGGATGTCCACTGCCCTGTTTGTATGGAGCACCCTCATAATGCAGTACTACTACTCTGCTCTTCCTATGACAAAGGCTGCCGACCATTCATGTGCGACACGAGCTACCGCCACTCCAATTGCCTCGATCAGTACAAAAAAGCCTTCTCAGGATCAAAAACCTCTGAAGGGAATGCAGAGGACTCGCTTCAAAGCAAACTCTCGTGCCCTTTATGCCGGGGGCTTGTCAACAGTTGGATGGTGTTGGAGCCCGCTCGTCGGTATATGAATTCCAAGAACCGTAGCTGCTCTATGGAGTCGTGTGCCTTCTCGGGGACGTATGCAGAATTAAGAAAGCACGCAAGGACGGACCATCCGTCTGGGCGGCCTTCGGAGGTAGACCCTGAGCGGCAGCAGGACTGGCGGAGGATGGAGCAGCAACGGGATCTCGGGGATCTGTTCAGCATGTTCCGATCGGATACCAGTGCGGATGAAGAGTTGTTTGGCGAAAACGGCGAGCGAGAGGATATCGGAGGCCGGGTTTTCGCGTTTCCCTCCTTCACCTTGTTTTTAGTCGTACAGGTTGGCCAGCAAGGAGGTACAGACAACGTGCAACCGACTTTAAGGTACAGGAGAAGCTCCCCAAGGAATTTGAGGACTGTGAATCGCCGAGGAAGGCGAGTGTTTCTCTGGGGAGAGACCTTCAATGACGCGGACACGAATGGAGGAGTGAGCATTAATGTTTCTAATGCCGTCGAAGATAATGCAGACAATGAAGTAGCTGAAGAGGGCCAGCATAGGCGGAGGCGGCAGCGGAGGATGCCCCATGATGAAGACGATGATGAGGATGAGATACTGTCATGAGAAAGGCATTTTCCTCGATCAGTTGCCGGTATTAGTTCTCCTTCGGAGGGCCGAGCTGGTTGGGGACGATGAATCACTTCTTATCCCTGGACATGGTGAGCTGCAGTTTTCGCAGCCATCCTCTTCATGCATTTACATAGCCATGAATTATTTATTTCCTTGTTTTTGTTATGTGCTTCTACACAGGGCGGTTGCCGCCTCATCATTGTGTGAACATGAGATTGTGGGTGTGGTGCTGGGCAGGAGAGGCTGCCTACTTTGGCTGAGGGAAAGGGAAGGCTGTAGAAAAAATTGTAATAAAAAGAAAATACGGTTCAATTTAGAATTCAGATTTAATTTCACTTTTGTTATATAGATTGTGGCCAGTGTCTGTGCAGTGGATGCTTATCGCCCATTTGTCATCGGAAATAGCCGCGCAGCTTGAAAAAGCTCTTCTTGCTTTAGCTGTGCCAATGAGGCCCATTTTACCTGATTTTTTTTTTCCCCTTCCGTGTCTATTTAACATATTTTATTTTTCACTTGAGAATTGAATTTAGCTTCTCAACTTCTTGGGATTGCGTGTTTCTAAACTGCCAGTGGTTTGTGAATGGTTAAGCAGGCAGCGTATTTCCTGCTTATTTTGGAGCTTGAAATCAGCTGATTGTGTGGGACTCGGAGATGTAATTCATTATTCATTGCTGCGGTATTTGTTTTAGCGTTGTTTCAGAAGCCTCACCGGACGAGAAATGTTGCTTTTTTGTAGGAGCAATATTCTTCTTCAGTACCCACACTCTAATGTCTTCCTTTTTTTTTTTGGAAAAATAAACCTACACTCTAGACGTCCCTATCCTTTGCAGTGAACTGTTCTTAGGAGCCAAAAGAATGCAGTGGTTATACCATCTCACGCTCTCATTTACTTCATTCAAGCTTAACAGTGATAATAAAGTTCGAGCTTAACAGTGGTTCTTGTCCTATATTATTCTATAATCTGGAATAAGTGGTTCATTAGTTTGCTTCAAACAGCAGTCATCTCTAGTAAAGCATTTGATCGACAGAAAAGAACAATGCTTTTGTTGCAATGAGAATCCTAATGATATTGTAGGGTGCTAAAGCAAAGGCTTTAATATGATAAAAATGTAAGAAAATTAGGCCTGGGACACATTACATTATACGGTATAATCTTCAGAATCTAGGCATGGGGCGCATTACAACGTACCATATAATTCGAAAAAAAAATGCTAATAGTATATTTCGAAAGGGGTGTATATTTTACAACCCCATCCATTCTTGGATGGGGTGTAATTTACCAGTCACATCATGTAACTGGTGAGAAGATTACCACTTAAGAATGAATGAGTTGTAAGATGTTCATCCCTTTTGGGGCGTACCACTAGCATTGTTCTAATTCGAGATTTAGTATAATTTAGTATAGATCTTCCTCATGAGCTCTCCACGTCAGTAAAGCTGAAATCAAATTCGAGCACGGCTCCTCTTAAACACTAACGTGTATAACCCAAAGATCATTTTAGTTTTCCATCTTAATGGGCCTCAATTTTAAAACCCATCAGGCCCATTAACGACACTATCGAGACCTTTACTTGTTTATTAGAACGATTCATCCCTCTTCCTCTTTCATCGTTCGCAGCTTCTCTCTCTACAACCTTCATTTCAGGTGCTTGATACATTGTTCTCATTTCCCTTTCTACCTTATTTTAAAAAAAAAATTGGATATTAGTAAATATAGTTTTCCTCGATTGGTTACTTCTCAATTTACAATGACCGATTTGGGGACTTGGCGCTCTAGGGTTCCTGCGTAATTAGTTCAAACATGCTCGCAGCATACTAATTTGATCAATCCATTCTTATTAGCCATGTGAATGTTGATGCGGTGATGTACTTATGCATTACTTGTTACAGGTTATTCAGTTTTTTTTTTTTTTTTCCAATTTTTACATTGTTGGTAACATAAGATCTTCGATCTCCCCTGTACGAAAGAGTTGTTTATGGCTGGTTGGTTAGTAAGAAAATTCCCAAGTTGTTTTGTTCGATTACATACTGGATTATTAATATGCCAGCTACTATCTTTTGATATGCTTTTTTACTTCTTTTGAGCAATAAATGAATCAAAGGATATGAAATCTGATTTTTGAACAGTCGCGTAATGCTGGTTTAGCAAAATTTCATGTGTTTATCAATCCATATTCTATTTCTGATTGAAGGATTTCTCCTTTAGTTGCGGCAAGTTGAAGATTCGTGGGTATCCTCGTTACAGGTATGGCTAGATCGTTGGCTAGCGTAGCCTTTAAGAGCGTCAATTCGATGGTAAAATCGAAGGTAATGCATTGTGACTTCACCACATATGGTGTTTCTTTTAGTTCCATTCTGAGTTTTATTCAGATAAAGCAACTCTTCCCTGGTACTTCCTATGTGTTTCCCAGAGAAATCATTCTATTTAGTTTTGCTTCGGGCATGATCTTATGTCCATTTTGTAGAGGATTGATGTTGCATTAGAAGCCAATTTCATGTACTCAGTATCAAGATAGCTTTTTCTCTCTTCTGAACAAGATTGATACGTAATACGATTTGCGTGAGAATCATGTTTTATATCTGGCCCCTAGTGAAGGCCTGTAGCCTTGAAAAATAGCTTCTGGTTAAGTTGGCTGCTCTCGATACAACCTTTTTTTTTGAGAGAGAGAAAGATAGCAAGCTACCCTTTTCGTTCATTTTTTTTTTTAGAAATGAACTTAGCTGGAAATAATCCTCGATTGTCGCCCAAAATGCTATAGCCGGACTAAGAGGTTTAGTCCTATTATATTTTATATATAGGATTATTTTAAATCCTAAGGGTGTCAAATTAAGTCTTTAGCCAACTGCGTTAGATATGGTCGGTGGTTGCTCTTGATATAGTTGTAGCTCTCACATGTGTCTTACTTTTCCGTAGTTTCTCTTTCTCATCTCTAACCTAATAAGATGTCTAAACTGAAAATATCTGTCTAGTTGAGTACTATATTTATAGTTACTTTAACTCTAATGACACCAAATCTCTTGATGGGTAGCCTTGTAGACCATAAAAGAGCCCTAAACTAAAATTATGGTTATATGCTGATGTATACTCTCCTTTTCTTGCAACAAAAGTTATGGAAGAAGAGCAGATGATACCCGTGATAGCTGTTACAAGCTTTCCTAAACCCAGGACTACTCTTAATGAGTAAAATAAAAGAAGATTGTAGGGCTGGATAAGTCACCACCTTATGAGATAATCGAGACAACATATTCTTCTCAGTTGTCTTTCGAAACGCTTCATTACTTTTTCGTTCAAACAATGATTATTCCCTGATCAGTTTTCTTTCTCCTGTTTTGTTCTCCCAATATTTTGAGTAGGTTGCATCGGGATTAGGTTTCCAGCAATGGGTGAAATACTCAACGAGGACAGGTGGAGACTCAGATACACACGAAGACTTCCGACCAACCAGCAATCTTGGAAGTTCGGGAATCTCCGTGCATGATATTGTTCAGCAGGTTTTTCTCTCTTTCACCTATTTGTTAGAAGCTGTCTGTATTAATCAACGTATCTCTTCGACGACGAATCTATCCTCACGCTTGATTTAGGAAAATTTAGGTTCTTCAAATGTTTGATTGATCATGTTCTTTTGCTCTAGGATGTTAAGGAAAACCCAGTGATGGTATACATGAAGGGTGTTCCAGATGCTCCGCAGTGTGGATTCAGTGCTTTGGCTGTGAAAGTCTTGCAGCACTATGGTAATGTTTGCACTATTCAAAATCTGGCGGATTTTATCTTTCTTTTGTAGCTGAACGGTTTCGTCTGAACGAAGATGATGAAAGATTTGGTGGTTTGTCAATGTCATGCAGGAGTCCCTATAAGTGCAAGGAATATTCTAGAAAATCCCGAGCTAAAAGAGGGTGTAAAAGCCTATTCGTAAGTAAATATTATATGGTGTTGCTAATTTAATGATAGTAAACTTGAAGATAAATTATGAGTGCGCGTATGCTATCTACAAAATCTTGAAACCCTTATGTTGGCAATTCAATTTATGCTATTTGTATAGGCTTTTATACTACATTTACTTTTTCCGTTTCATCGGAGCGTTGCTCGATGTTAGCTTGTTTGAAACTTAGCTAAATTTGTCTTTGTTTGCGACAGCAACTGGCCGACTTTTCCCCAGGTTTTTATAAAGGGGGAGTTCATAGGAGGATCTGATATTGTTCTAAACATGCATCAGGTAGATTCTTGTTCCAACCTCTCATTTTCTACTTCGTTTCTAGAGAAAATTAAACCTTTTTTTTTTCTTTTTCGAGACACAGAATGGTGAACTCAAGGAATTGCTTGTGGACATCGGAAAAGAAAGCGGCGAATCCTAAAGCCTTTTCAACGTAAAGATCAGCTTCTCATCGCCGAGACGGTCGTCGCTGTATCTTTTTATCTTTTGCTTGACTTAGCATAACAAGCTGTTGCTCGCTTGAGTTTGCGGAAGATTCATTCTCTTTCCTTTGTATTGCTTTTGATGCAGAAGATAAAATACTTGTGCTTAACCCTCATAAATGTTGCATAAATTTTTTGTAACATTTTTTTAAAAATTTTATAAATCCGCAGGTAGGAGAATGGGGTTTGACACAAAAGAAAAGGGGGTAGGGGTGTGGGTGGTTTGAGCTCGCAATTTCTCGGGGCTTTGGGGTGTTTGGTTTTTCGGAAAAAATTCAAGAAAGATTTTTTTTTTTTTTGCTGAAAAAGTATTTTTCGTTTGTTTGATTCCTACTAAAGGTAGTTTTACTAATATTTTTTTTATACATATTTTGGTGGAAAAGTAATGTTTTTATTTTTCCAGTTGCTTTTCCGGAAACCAAAGATGTTTGCAAGAGCGTTTATTGTTATTATTATTATTATTTTGTAATTCCGTGCTTTTTTAAGAAACCAAAACGTCCCTTGCAACAACTTCATCCCAAAGATAATAAATACCTGACCAATTCGGATTTTAATTGGGAAAAAAAAGTCTCTATGAGATTTTATGTTCTAATTCTATTGTTTGTTGGATTTCACATAGTTGTCTTAAGAGCGAGCACTTAACCTTATCCTAATGAGATTAGGATTGCATGATTTAAATACAAGAGATAAATTTATAGATCTTATCTTATCTTGTACTTTTGAGTTTTAATTTAAATTCATTATGTAATAAATTTCAATTCTAACCTGATTAGGAGACATAGTTGGAGAAACAGAATGACCGTTAATTAAAATTATTAAAACTGTTCAAACCGTTGATTAATTTTAAATGTTTATTTCTGTTAAAAAAGCCCAGGATCCTAACAAAATATAAGATATTATCCCAAAAAAATAAAATTGAGGGTGTTATTGCTTATCTTCTTTGCACGTCAGATTTTAAATAGATGGATATTATTTTATCTCTAACAATTCGAGTTGTATGCGTATTGTTACTAGCTAGTTAGTATCCCTTTTTTCTTATGGATAAATATTTCTGTTACCCCCTGAACTTTTGTGAAGTTTTACTTTATCCCTCAAACTTTTAAAATAGACATCTAACACTCTAAACTCTGATATTTCATTCATCTTACTCCTTCCGTCAGTTTTCGATTAACGGAAAACTAACGGAAGGGTTAACATGAATAAAATATTAGAGTTTAGAGTGTTAGATGTCAATTTTAAAAGTTTGGAGGATAAAGTGAAACCCCGCCAAAAGTTTAGGGTGTTATTGCTTATCTTCTTTGCACGTCAGATTTTAAATAGATGGATATTATTTTATCTCTAACAATTCGAGTTGTATGCGTATGGTATACGTACGGACAAATTCCATGTTTTCAGACCGTATATACGTCCTCCTAAATTTTCTCTATTTTAATTACAAGATATGATATGATCATATGATCCCTTCATGTCCTTTTATTTTTCACGTGGTATGTTCTTAGCTTGAAGAGATAACCATTACCCAATTGCATAAGATTACGTTGCATATTAATAGTTAGAAATTTCCTCATGCATATTTCTCAAAAAAAAAAAAAAAAAATTCCCTTGTGGATGGTGTAACACTGCTATACTACTTCTAGTAGGAGAAAAAAAAATCAACAGCTATAAATTATATATTGAAATTTCTGCTTTTATTATTGCAGAAGTTTCAGACTATTTTTTGTTTGTTCGTTAAGCACGCCGACATAAAATAAAAACAAAGGTAAACTCAGAAACAATACAGAGAGCAAGTTATGGAGCTGCATGATAGGTCAGATACGCACAACATGAATGGCCAAGAAAATGCACCGTTCCAATCCTGCGTTCAGGTTCTAATTTTTTTTCTTTTTTCTCTATCCTTTTCTGTAAATATCTTTTTTTGTCCCTGCCTCTTTTTTTAATGCTTTTTTTTTTTATCAGAATTATTTATTAAAATTTTATAATTATGATCAAATCTTGATCATGTACCGATACGTTTATCAAAATTCTATCTTTATAATTAAATTCTTTGTGTGTGATTTTAATTTTGAATCTTAAATTATAAATTAATTTATAAAAAATAAAAATCTAAAAATTAATTACAAAACCGAATCAAATCGAATTAATTCGGGTTTGGTTTGGACAGATTACAGCCCCACTAGCCGCCCGTTTGGGATGTAAAACGGGCCGGACCTCCCACAGACCGCCCGGCCCGGCACGGCTGCAGGCCGAGCTGCAATACGGCTTCGGGCCGGGTTGGATGCTCCAGCACCCCTGATTCGGGCCGGGCTGGGCCGCTCGCTTTGGGCTCGACGGGGCCTGAGCTCCCCACAATGGACCAAACAATTTTTGGTCCATTGGACCAAAAACGCATCTTTAAAAAAAAAAAAATCTACATTTTTAATATAATAGATATACTTTTTTTGGTATTTAAGAAATTTAAATGTAAAAAATATAATTTTTTTTACACCTTACTTCTAAGGATATAAATATAATTTATATATTATATATTATAATATATAATATAATTTATAGTCACACCTTATTTGTATTTATATAACATATAGTATGCACAAAGATAAAATTATAAAATGTAAAAAAATATATATATATATATTAAATATATTATTTTTATTTGAATAGAAAAGATTACAGTCATGATGGAATTTGAATTACGAGATTTAACTCAACGGAGGATGGACAAAGCCACTGGGAGAAAATGGGCATTAGAAAAAAGTTTTAAAAATCTATTACTTGGGAATGCAATAATCATTCTAAAAAGAAGGATGAAAAATGATTAGCATTAGAAAAAAGTTTTAAAAATCTATTAATAACCTTTAGTCTTAACTTTTGATATATAGGCTTTTTGAATATCATAGAGCGCAATTGATGAATTAATTTATAACTTTTAACATGTAGGTCTTTTGAATGTCCTATAGCGCAATTGATGAATACAATTATGATTTTTGATATTTAGAAAAAATTTTTTTGATTTTAGGTGGATTTTTGTGTGTGAAAACTTATATTGGATGGATTAAATGTCGA
Source organism: Puya raimondii (assembly GCA_016920855.1). NCBI lineage: Eukaryota > Viridiplantae > Streptophyta > Magnoliopsida > Poales > Bromeliaceae > Puya > Puya raimondii. Next base: position 35,732,862 of record JABWPP010000049.1, on the reverse strand, counting down.
AAAGGTATCAGCATTGGATGTTTCATAAAATCTTTTCAGTACTGAAAATTTGATCAAATGAACATTAGTTTCTTGTAAAAACTTCTAATTGTATTAATTCATACCAAAGTTATATGAATGTTTGGTTCATGCAATCACGCCATATCAAAATCTGTTTCATGTTGTATTCATTCATACCAAGTCTAATCAAAAGTCGGAGTGAAAATTTTTGAAGTACTGGTTCATATTGAAGTTATAGTTCATGTGATATTTTTTTAGAGATTTTCATTCTGTATGAACTATTCTCAAAAGGTTAAAATAGTTCAATTGATTTCAATTCTTAAAATATTTTTCTAATTTTGATCATGTCATTTACTGTTCTTTATGCTACATAAAATTAGGAGACTTCGCAGTTTCCGAGTGGCGCAAGGATGCATTTTCTACCTATGCCGATTGCCAATAATTCTGTTGGCGACATATATCACAGAAACTCATCGACTTATACCAATTCTACACTCGGTAGTAATGCAGAGCTCGCGATGAATTTACAAAGCAATATTTTCCCTCAAGTCTCTGAATATTCTTACGTCGTGCCAGAGACACGCATTTCCGATATCTGCAGCTTCGACGATTTGATGCAAAATCCTAGCTCACTCGAAACAAATATATTCGACAATCCTGGAGATTCATCAGTGAATAAGATCGTAGAATGGGATGCAATTGTAGATTGTTTGAGGCGGCCGGAACATAAGCTAGTATCAGCAAGAGAAATTCCTGCAAGTATCAGGCAAGTTACCTTTCTCTCTCTCTCTCTCCTTTGCATACGTTAAAGAGTACATAATATATACGTGCATATGTCTATTAGTGTCTTTTTTTTTTTACGTTATTAATCACTAACAAGTTTGAATTGTTTAGGACTGGTAAGAAGGCCGCAGCGGAAGGCCCAAATTGCAAGTGTGAGAAGTCTCAGTGCTTGCAATTGTGAGTGCTTCTGCTTTTGCATGCTGCTCTTAGGAGTAAGGACTGGCGCTGTCATTTATTTTTCTAATACATTTTTTTTCGTGTGCAGGTACTGTGGATGCTTGAGCAGTGAAAGATATTGCAACAAACAATGTGGATGCAAAAATTGCCACAATAACAAAGAACATAAGGCAGAAGTGTCTGATGTTATCGCACGTGCAGAAATTTCCAATCGACACGCAATCAATGCGGTAGGATTTGCTTTTTTTCCCTTTATTTCCTTTTAGTTCTAGTGAGGAAATTTCATGACATCATTAAATTTCAATTTCACAGGATCGTACTCAAAGAAGTGGATGCAATTGTGAAAAGTCCGAGTGCATTAAAAGATATTGCGAATGCTATAAGGTTTGCTGCTCTCTCATTGCATATTTTGATACGTCTAGCGTAGGATGTTCCTCCTCATCAATGTATTCTTATTTGGTGTAATCAATTTTATTTTTGTGCTTAATTTTCTAAAGAGTCAAGACGGATGCTCATCGCAGTGCCGATGCAAGAATTGTAAGAACCTTTTTGGCAGGAATATTGGTAAGTCACGCTTAAAGTATATTTTTCCGTATAAGCAATTTATGGCTTCCAGGTTTGTATGTTTATGTGCATGTTTATAATGTTATTGGCCAAACTATAAGAAATTATATTGTCGCAGCAACAATAGTAAGATTTGTTTTATAATAGTTCTTGTGAAATTGGAGGTAGAAATATGGTTTATGGGTAAGATAGCTTCTTTTTACAGTTTCAAGAAATTTTTCTACAACATAATTTTGCACACCTTTTTTTTTGTTTTTTTTGTTTTTGTTTCTATTGTAGCGAATTCTAATCACGAAAAGATTTAAAACAATATTATCTTTGGAAGCATCTAAAATACCATGTAACTAAAATAGCCAAGAGAAGATGAATATTTAATAACTTCGTTGTATAAATAAATGTAAGCTTTGTCGCACCTTATTGACACTATAATAAAGGATAACACTTCAGAATGATAAGTGCTTTCTCGGTCGGTAAATTTGTTATTCGTGTTTTGCGTCTAAAAATAAAAAGAAATTGTTATCCTTGTTTAAACATCATCTTTATTTGTGTAAAGAAAGCGTCGGAATCTCTGAACCAATGCAAAAGGTGAGAAAATTAGAAGCAAGCATAGACCACCGAGTAGCGAGCGCAGTGGCATTTTCTGAACAACACATTCCTTTGCTTCCCCATGCATCAACTCAATCTTTACTAGGGTCAGTATATACTTAAGAAGATCAATTATCATGCTACTAAATATGTGCAATTTGACAAATGCACTTGAATAATTTGCATGCATATTGTATTATTTGACTACAGCGAAAATGGTGCGAAAGGAAGTTCACCGAATTCCAATATATCAATTCTGTCATCTCAGAGCAACATTACTGTCGGAGAAGAAAGACGAATTTCTCCGAATTTGCGTCAAGGTAAGGAAGCTGTGAATACTGGTCTTGCCTACAGAATCTGAGTTACGAAAGGAACAAAATGCATTTATTTTTCTCTTTCTTTTCCTTTTTTTTCTGAAATATTGGGCAAAAATTATTTTCATTGTACAAACTGAACTCTGATTTTTAGTTTCTGAACAATGAATATTTATAGATTTTAGCTTTTATATATTCTGCTGTATCTTCTAAAGAATGGTTTTGTTACAGTTGCTGATACATTAAAATTCAAGTATTTTTTATTTGCTGTTAATTTAATAACCTTTAGTCTAAAACTTTTTGTTGTGAGTCACCTAAGTAGGGTCATAGTTTGTACCCTGTATTCTAGTCACCTTAAGTTAGGTTGTTGGGCTTTAATTACAAAGTATGAGTCTAAAGATGGTTTTATCTCTTTGCTCATTGAAAACTCCATATCTTCTCTATATATTAATATCTTATATATATTTGTGTTAATCAAAGTATAGGTGGATGAATTTAAATAATTACATATATGCTTATTATTGGCTTGTATGAAAAATTATGTATGGTTATTTTACTGTACACTACCTATTTATAACATCAACAAGGCATTGAGACATCTAGAATAACATATTACTATTATAAGCTATGATAAAAATATATATAAATATCAAAGTTTACTGCACAAGAACAAGAAAATTCAACTCTAATAATAAAATGTGATTAAAAAAACAAATCAAAGTAATTAACAACCACCTCAGTACACATCAGGAACAAGAAAATGCCATATTAATATCTCAATCTCTATAAATGACAATAAGTACAAGAAGAAAGATGCATCAAACACAATATACTAAGGCTCACAAGCTAATGCCACAACACACAAGTAAAACATATACATATTAATGACTAATCAACCTCATCTTGCATACAAACTAATATATATCTCTAGCAATTGATACATTTCCTTCACTTATGCATGTTATTATGAGATATCAAGCGCGAATTCTCCTATTAATTGTACTAACGGTCAAGCCCCAAGTTCGCGGTAAGCCACTTGCGGACATCTTCCATCTCTTCTGGCACTGTGTAGTGCCCTAGTCTGCATGGTTAACAGTTTCATTAAATAGTGAATTATATATATATATATATATATATATATATATATATATATATATATATATATATATATATTGTAACGAGAACATTCGTAAGTTAACCAGTGCATACCCGCTGTAAGTTTTGAAAGTGAGATTGGAAAATCCAGAAGATCTTAGAATTTCAGTTGATCTTTCGCCATTTCTGTAGCGAACAACCTCATCACCTGCTCAATATAAAGAGACATTTGAACAATAAAACAATTTATCCATGCACTTGATTTCTCTAATCCTTTGTAGTTAGAAAAAAGTTATTGTGAAATCAACAGAGTCCACTATGTAAAAGTTAGTTTTTTTATTTTTAATTGATCAATATTTGAAGATGAACCATTTTTTTTTTATTAAAAAGATTTAATACCGTTATCTCAATTGATCTTGTAACCTAATTGATTGTTTGATGAATAGATGGTCACAATAGTTGTAAGTTTTTGTTACAAGTTGAAGGGAACAAAACCCGCTCCTTAGTTATTAATTTTTGCTTATTGTACTCAATTTCTTATATACATACCTCTCCCATGGGAAAGCAGAAGTGGCAAAGTCGCGGCCCGCCGAAAAGCGCCTTGCGAACTTTCGATCTTGCTCTTCAGGCTCCTGATCACGGAAACACATGATATGTCATGACTTGCGAATTTATGTATGTACAAATGCACATTTGTGCGCGTACATACACACATACATACACGCACACATGCGCTTGCAAGCATAAATACTTGCACTTTTAAAAAGAAAAGAAAAGGAAAGGGCAGGGGAGGGAAGGGAAGTTCAACCATCTTAGTAGATAGAGTATAGGATTCTTCAACTGAAAACCAAAATTCATTAACTTTAATTTAGACTTTTAAAAACAATTTCTGAGAGAAACTCATCTACGTCATTCCAAATAACTTTTTTATCGGCGGTTAAATTTGTTGCTTTTAAGAGCGCTTTATGTTAGCCATTAAATTGTACTCACTTTTAAGAGTACTTGATTTTACACTGCAGAACTCTTATTAAAAGAAAACTACAAATACTTCGAGTCATATCAACATACAATCATATATTCAAAAACTTCGGTACCAATTATGAAAAGGGGATCGAGTATATCTCAAAGAAGTCCTAGAAATTTTTCAAAAGTATATAGTTGCAAACAATAGCTAGTTGAAATATTTAGTTCGGTGAGAAAATGAAACAAACCTTGAACAAGGGAGCCAACCACTTAAACCAACCACTGCACTTAGGCTAATCGGGTAGTGATTGCCATTTGCAAATTTTCCGTGAGTGTAGCAAGCAGCAGAGTAGAGGGCTATAGCTCCTCCCATGCTAAACCCTCCAATGCCAAGTTTTACTGCAACAATTCAATGTATTCTTCTAAATATATAAATAATCACTTCCCATAACCAAAATCAAGCTAATAATGTTTATATGGTCAGCTCAAATTAACATCTATGGTCTTGTTTGCATGATGTTGTTGTACATTTTTTTATTTTATTAAATAAATATTTAAATAAAAATATATGTAAAAATGGATAAGGAGCCGCTTGCCATTCTTGCATCCAAGGTGTTTGTTTACTAGTAATGTTTCTCTTTTCTTTTTTATTTTTTTTTTAAAAAAAACTGTACTCTTCATTTCACCAAATGCATTTCAAGCTAACAAATCATTACGAGAATAGAAAAATCTACTGGCTAGTAAATCCAAGTACATAAAAATTTTGTTTCAAAAAATGTAAAAAAAAAAAAAAAAACAGCAGCGATGCTAAACAAGGCGTAAAATTAATTAATTTTGTACTAAATTTACCCTCAGGAGGCTCAGCTGACAAAAGATTTGCCACATGAGCAGCTGATGCATCCAATCCCTCGACATCATCACGGCCGTCCAGTGAAGTGTCCTCAACATCAAACCCTAATCAACAAACAGAGACAAGTCTTTGGTAATTACTTTTTTCTTTTTTTTTTACTGTTTCTACACCATGTTAATTGTTATTTACAATATAGTGAAAAATATTTACATTCTTTGCTATATTTAGTTTAAATAGTTAATCAAAGGGGCTAAAATTTATTTTGGCCTAGGTAAAAAATTAAGGAGAGAAACTCACATGCAGTGCAAGGGAATCCACCAAAAGCTGCTACAGGTCGGGTGGGTGCAGTGGGGCAAATCCATTTGATCTGCATATACAGCAACTTTGATTAAGGCCTTGTTTGGGGACAACTATTTTATTTTGGGAATAACTTCAAAAACCACCCCTGTAGTTTCATGCTTTCTCACTTTAGTATCATGTGGTTTAAAGTGTATTACTTTAGTGTCCTGTGGTTTCGTTATTCTCTTTTTGTTATTTTTTCGTTAGTTTTTTCGTTAAATTAGTGAGAAAGTTAAAACCACATGATAGTAAAGTGAATATTCGATAAACCATATGTGGGGTATTTGAAGTTTTTTCTATATAATTTAACGAAAAAACTAACGATAAATAACGAAAAAAAAGAATAACGAAACCACGGGACACTAAAGTGATACACTTTAAACCACAGGGTACTAAAGTGAGAAAGCACGAAACCACAGGGGTGGTTTTTGAAGTTATCCCTTTATTTTGAGATAACTTCAAATATCATCCATGTGGTTTCGTGCTTTCTCACTTTAGTGCCCTGTGGTTTAAAACGTATCACTTTAGTACCATGTGGTTTGGTTATTCTTTTTTTTGCGTTAAATTATACAGAAAAAATTTCAAATATCCCACCTATGATTTATCAAATATTCACTTTACTATCCTGTAATTTTAACTTTCTCATTAATTTAACGAAAAGATAACAAAAAAAGAATAACCAAACCACAGGGTACTCAAGTGATACGTTTTAAACCACAAGGTACTAAAGTGAGAAAGCACGAAACCACAGGAATGGTATTTGAAGTTATTCCTTTTATTTTTTCAACAAAAAATAATAATAATAATAATAATAAAAGGCTCAGTTTGGAATTGTGTTGCTCAAATAATACCTCGATTTTGGTACTTAGAGTTTGGAGAAAAAATAAATTAACTAAAAGCTGAAAGCACTTCGAAAATCTTCTGAATTTAGAAAATTATGGTGGCAACATTTCCTGTGCTTTAATAGCTAAGGATGTGTTCAGTTAAATGTAAAACTAAACTAAAAATTATTTTTTGTTCGAATATTAGTTTTTCGCTTGTTTGATTCAATGTAAAATAATTTTTTGTAAAAATGTTTTTACGGATTTGAGAGAAAATTGAAGTTTCGCTTTCCGCCTTTTTGCCGCGGAAAACGAAAACTCTTTGAGGGAGAACCACGGCTCATGGAAATTGCTCGCTCGCGGTCCATGATGTGACGTCGGACCTCGTGGACCACCTGAGAGAGGCATGTGTGGACCTCTCTCACTGTCTCGGTCTCTGTCTCTCTCTCTTTACATTAATATATTATTTTATTTTATTTTATTTATAAATTTATGTATTTATTTATTATATAATATTGAGTATATATTATATAGTATAAAATATATACTATTATTATTACATTATATATCATATAATACGTTTTAAATAGATTTAATTTATGAATATAAATTACAATAATAATATACATAGGAGGTAATTATTATATATAAATAATAACAAATATATCATAGAAGAAAAATATATAAAAGCGTTTTTTATTTATCCTTTTCTTTTAACCAAAAAAGTGTACTGAAAAAACTATTTTTTCTTCGGTGCAAACCAAACATTAAAGAGCATAAACTTTTTTCCCAACGAAATTTTTTGTTCGCTGAAAATTATTTTTCACAACTTTACGTGGAACCAAATGATATTCCCCAACTTTTGTGCTGCCTTTTCGGAGCACAGCAGAAAGAGTGATGTAAAATGCTTTTGATTTTTTTTTGTTGAAATTCTAAAGCGTAAAAGAAGTTGCATTAGACAATAAAACTAAAAATTAGGCCTACATGCTTGTTTTGCCTTATTTGATAAAATTTTAAAATAAATTTATTATAGTTACTTATATGAACACTCTCACTCAAAAGTTGTACATATAGAAGTTTCAATCAGTATAGTTACTTATATGAACACTCGGTATAGTTACTTATACCGACCGTCCCTAGCTCAAGTGGCAAAGGGCTTGATGGTTGGTACCCGAGGTCCCGAGTTCGAATCCTAGTTGATTCACATTTTAAGCTGAGTTTATTTCTAAAAAAAATAAACGAAGCGGATAGCGTGCTACCTTTCTCTCAAAAAAAAAAAAAGTTTCAATCAGGCCAAACAGGCGAGAGAAGAAGCAACTTTCACTTAAAAAAAAAAAAAGGGAAAAACATTAATAGGTGAATCAAAGTACAGCAAATTTGCAACTTACATTAGGAAGTGGAAGGGAATCCAGGAGCTGGGACCAGCTGAAAAAACAAAAAGAAAAAGGAAACAAAAAAAGAAGAAGAAAGAATCATATAATCAGTTATTGAGTTATTTTTGTCTCAACTCCAATAGTGTAATAAAAGTGAATGTTCCAACGCGAAAACTTGTCATATTTAATTCTTCTTTAATTGAAAATTATAATATTTATCAAACGCACCTAACTTGCAAAGCAAACATAATTCTCATTACCTTCTCACTATTGTTGTTCTATAAAAAAACACAGTGACAGAAATAATACATATATATCATCTCAGTTTTATAAGGTCGTATGTTAAAACCCTACGATTTTTCTTTCTGGAAGAAGCCCGTTCACGCGTAAGTTAAACCCAGAACCTATAGCCCTGAGTCAGAAGTTTCGTGCCAACGAGCCCTAACATTTTTTTTTTGAAAATTGTAAAGAATATTCCTTTTTCTTGATCTTTAAGTTGGTGCCAAGTTGAAGCAAGGCATTAAATTAGGGAGCACATATATAGCAAAAGAACAAGATCTAGATACTATAATTGCACTTTTTTTTGATACTATAGTTTTAATTATTACCTGCAAAATTTTGGTTTTTCCGACAAATCGAATCATATAGAATAGGAATCTTGCATTATACTTCCCCAAAAAACAAAAAAAAAAACAAAAAAACACAAAGAATAGAATCATGCATCAAGTAATATACATAGTACAAATTGTAAAGTCAACACACAATTCACTAACAAGGTTCCAACAAGGCATTGACATTCCTCACTCCTCCCTAAAAAGAGAGCACTATCTAATAACAACAAGTACAAAAATTAGGTAGAGAGAATTAATTATCACAAAGATAATGATAATGATCACTTAAGTTAAAAGCAATACTAGGAATATGTGCATGCAAGGAAAACAACAAACCATCCTAATCATTTTTTGAACAAAGGGAATAAAGTGATAACACATGTCAGAAAAAAAAGAAGAAAAAAAGTGATAACAACAGCAATATTGGGGAACACTAACTCTTTGGAATTATTCGGGGTCCATCTTTGACACTATTGGCTTGAATAAAGAAACTTCCACATAGTTCCAAAACAGTATTTATGTATTTATATCCACATACTATGCATGAAAAAAATGAACCAATTATGACTAACCCTAGCCTTGTTTGGCTAGGGCCTTCATTTGATACCCAGATTTCTTTTTTTCGTTTCTAGGGAGAGTTTTGGAATCAAAAGTGTGTCTACAAACTTCATCGACAAGAACAATAGAAAAGATGATAATTCTGACTTCGCTCCTGATCAGAACATACACACACATATATATATATATATATACATATTTGCACGTACGTATATATGTATGTGCATGCACTCACAAACACGCAAAACTATGGGGATAGAAACAAAGGCATTTATTCATGTAGAAAAGTACCTTGCACCATTATCACCTAGACCATGAAGCCACACAATGGTGGCTTGGTGCCTCCCCTTGGGCCTGACCACATAGGTTCTTCCATACTCAGCTCTCCTAGTTGTATTCCTTGCACCTGCATTAGTTTTGTTTCATTTCAATACACAAAGATACAGCACCATAGCCATTAAGCATTTTGCATGTAAATTTCTTTTGACGGTTCAAAATAACCATTATATATATTGATCTTGTTTTTTTGAAACTTCTATATATAGTAAGTACGCTCTCTAGTATTGGCACCTTACTTGTAAAACAGTGATTTAGATCCAACAAGTTGTTTATATTAGCAGGCTTATTATAAGTGATGAGTAAGAAAAGAGAACATACCAGAAGAGTAAGAGCTACTCCCGTAGTTCATGTCCGCTAGCTAGCTAGTACTAATGCAACCACCTCTTAGTTTCTATGGATGCTGCTGCACTCAACTCAATGAAGAATCAACCATGTTATCTCCTATTTATAGTGTTCAATTTGTTGAAGGAGAGAATATTAATAAGCCCCATGAATCAGCATCCCACTACAGTGCCCCATTTGCACTAGCTCCATGGTGTTCATGGAAAGGCCCCACATATATGTGTGTGTGTGTGTGTGTGTGTAGACACAAATAGATATATAGGGTAGTGTAGGCTCAAATTTAAAAAAGGAAGAGAACAAACAGCATCAAGTAGTATATCAATTCCCAGTAGGAAAAGTTAAATTAAAGATGTAGGATGATGAAAAGCACAGGGGCTTTTGTTTGTGGACACATTTACACACCTCCATGCATGGGCCCTTGGAGCCAATAAGACAAAATAGGGAGGAAAAAAAAAAAAAAAAGGGTATGTTGGGAAACGAGTTAAAGGGTGCAGGAATTTTTGACTGCACCAGGTGTATATGTCAGTATATTTTATATATCACATCCTAAAAATCTAACTATTGATGCCTCAAAATCAGAATCTACCTAATTAGATATGTTCTACGAGATTTAAAATGCATGCAAATTTTGAATAGCAACTCCTTACAAATAAACCTATGACATTTTTCTCTACCGTTGTTTCAAAATAAATAATTTTTTATACATAGACTATTTAGATACTACAGATCACATGTATCATATCAGAATTGGACGGGGTAGTGCATGGACTGTGTGCGTACACAAGATGCAGGCAATAATTTCTCGAAAGGGTGAGATGATGCTTTGGATGGGCATTAGAGGAATAGATTCTTCCATAATGGAGAAGGAACCAACAGCAGCCAAAATAATATATGGATTTTTATTACCATCAAATGCCTTCTTATTACTTTGTGTTCTTAATTTATTGTTTGGATTTGTAGTTTGGTACCCACTTAATTAATAGCATCATCATATATGTCACCCACACAATATATAATGTGCAATAGGTAGCAAGGAAAGAAGTAGCATGAAGAAAAAGAAAAGATAAAAAGAGGAATTAAGATGGTGAAGTGGCCTATGTCGATTCTTCTTCTAAGAACTGATGTGAAAGTTTTTTCCTTTTGTTTTTATGTAGGTGAAATTTTTTAAAAAAAACAAAAAGTTATATAATTTACCTGAACTATAGTAAAATTGTACCTAAATTTTAAATTTTTTGATTTTACCACCTAACCTAGCTAATATTATTAAGTACTTGATTTTGGTATCTCTCTAGATTTCAAAAGGCACCACCCAAAATAAATATATATATTTGGGTATATATCTCCTTGTAAGAACTTTACAGTATTTGACATTCTACACTGAATATTATGTTACTTGATGGAATATTCCATAAAATCGTTAAATTCTAATATAAGTTGATGGCTTTAAAATTGGAAGTAAGTAAATATTTTGTAGTAAAAGTTAAATTTCTAATGTTATAGTTAGTAGTTTTTTTTTCCTTCCAAAATGCATTATTAATTAGATCAGGTAATGTCATTACAGCTTAACCTTCTATTTACAACTAATTTAAAGCATATGTCTATAAAGTTTCCATCTCAAATTGAAAACTTTATAAGGAGTTAAATAATTTATGAGACGCTATTATACTTTTAAGATAGAAGGAACTTAATTAAGAAGCTCCATAATTTCTTTTTTTCCTTTTTTTCCTTTTTTTTTCCTTTGTGGGTTGAATGCAAAGCTCCATGGAAATTGTACTTATTTATGTGCATGACTTAAATAATAGATATTGCTATATATTTATTCCAACGTCAGCGTGACCACATAGTGAAAATATATAAGCTTTTATAAGAAGTTGCTCCGAATTAATTTTAAGGAATTTTTAGGAGAGTTATAGCTAATGAAAACCTAGTCTTAATTAATTGTCTCGGTACATTTAACTCACAACTAAAACGATCATAAAATCATAATATATAGTACTAAATTATTCGTGTTATTGTTTGGTGTTACAACAGAGAGATGGGACAGTAACTTCTAAAAAAATGGTTCTAGAAGTTACATCAATGTGATAACATAAACAGTTAATCTTCGCATAAAACCTATCTGCTGGCATAAACAATTGTGGTATGTTTTTATCCTCTTGTTTAGGTAAAGATTCCTTTTTCCTTTCTACTTTTGTTTTTTGTTACATATTACATACGCCATTAGATAACGACCGTTCTCAGAAGAATTCATGTATAAGAATAGTTTTATATAAAATAATAACTCAAATAAACTATTATGCATTATTGGATTCAAATCTAGGGTCTTAAGCATCTTGTGGTAGGTTAAGTCCGAGTTACTCGATGGGTTGGACTGAGAGCTCCGAACAGTCCGAGTTACCCCTACTGAGTTTATCTTACATATTTATATCATATATTTTCTATGGTGTGTGTCAACACATCAATCAATAACGTTACAGGAGATCTACCAAATATCTACACGGAAGTACTGAAAATTTTTGCTCATCATTAATTAGAGCATTTGTCCTTGTTAATTTTGCTTGTTAACTAAAAATTAGTAGAAATTGATTAATGAGCACATGATTAGCAATGTTTTGTGCATGAAATTAAGAAAGATAAAACTTCAACTATTTCACACTACAAGTATTAATGGCCTCCATGCAAGCTATCATTAGGCAATTATTCTCCTAGCTAGCATGAAGCAATAGCAAATAGCCCCATTTACTTTCTAATTTTCTAAGCAAATAACCCCATTTATACCAGACAAGTGCTGGAGGGCCTGTTACAGAATAAGAAGGTTTTGCGGAATTTGGGAGGTGGTAGACTCAAAGGCGGCGCTTTAGGGGGTCAGGAACCGGCAACAATTGCCACGTCATGGTGGGTTATTTGGCTGGAGCGGAATAGAAAAATCTTCGAGAAAAAGAAGATCATCTCGAGAGAGTTGTTAGCTGATATTCGCTCACTTAGAAACCCTCTGGGTGGGATACATACTGCAATAAGTAGTTTTTTTTTTTTTCTTTTCCTTCTCTCTCGAGGCCTGGCTGCCTCAATTTGTATGTGGCTCAGTTCACCTTCTTATTAAATAAAGCGGTAGCATTCTATCTTTTCTCAACAACAAAAAAAATCTAAGCAAATAAGCATCTACTTGAGAGAGAGAATCAAACCCATAAATTCAATATTAATCTATGATCTCCTTAATTACCTAAGGATGTTTAAGTTCAATTGCTCTTCTTCTAATTATAACAAACTTCTTCTATTCCAGGGCTGGGCTTTTATTGCTTTGTAAAAGGGAGATACCTTTTGCGAATTCTACAAACTTTTGAGCTTCTTTTTCCCTAAGTGGGTAGGCCACCCCCTTCTCTACGATGCAAATTTAAATAGGGGATTAAAGAATGGGAGTCAATTCTAAAACTCTCACACTCACTCTTTAGGGAGAATATAGAAAAGGTTTGCACCCAATTTAGCTTGTCATCTCCACTTCATGCAAAGAGAATCCTATGCACTTCACCTTTACATTTTTATAACAAACTCAATAGAGGTGAATGTGGGGGAGAACTACACATAAACTATGCGAGGTAGAGGTGGGAGGTGTAGCTTTGGATTGTTTGATAAGCAACTTAGCTGCCTCCCATCTTGGCTTGAGGAGGTGACAGCTTATAGAGTGTGCCAATTAAACCACACAAAAAAAAAAAAAAAAGGAAAAAAAAATGTGCTCATCTTGGCATTTCTAGAAGCCAACCAAAATATATGTAGATATGGGGGGGACAAAAAATTTGGTAAAATGTATATGTGGTGGTCCCTATACTATCATGATGTTGCAACTTGGTTTCTATACTTTTTCTTTAACAGAAATGCTAAGTATACCACCAAAAAGGATTGTAATCTTCACAGCCCCTCATATAGAGATTCTGGAGTTTACTAACCCCCTTTGTAGTTTGAGAAATGGCAAGCCTACAAGCAAAAACAAGTTATGATCTCTACAATACCTGATCCAAGGGTTGTAGGATTTATTAGCTTTTTTTTTATTTTTAATAAAAAATAATAATAATAAAATGAGTAATAAAAGGTAGGCTTTTGATATAGTGGTTGTAGGATTACAATCTATTTTTGGTTGTAGATCTAGCAATGCTCTTCTAGATTTTAGTTAAAAGAAAAGGTGTGATAAGAGTGGTTAAAAAAGAAGTGGGTTTTGAATAGGGTAGTTGCAGAATTACAATCCATTTTGATTGTAAACCTAGCATTACTCTACCTTTAGATGCTCTAGTTTATGTACTATTCTGATTTATTTTCCTTTAGTTTCTCACACTAGAAAAATTCTAATATTTTTGTAAAGAACACTGCCATATTTATACACAAAAATGAGTGTAAAATCTTACATCCTATCCATCTAAAGGTTATTTTTATCTCACTAGTCTTATCATGATTCTTTTTTGTAATATTAAAAATTTAAAAAGATTATTTTAATTCTTGGATTGATGGGGTGTAAGATAAAGGTGTACGGGTAGTATTCTTTTTTGTAAAATAAATTTTTAACTCTCTGATGTAATAACTTAAATAAATGAGCCATTTGCAAAAGAAACAAAATGATTATTAATTCTTTGAACTAAAGTGTCTAAGTGATATTTACATGGACCAAATCACAATGTCGAGATAACAGAGGGAACATCCATACATTTTCCGCAATAAAATTACTAAGATAGCATTTCACTATAAAACTGCTCATGCACTTGCAACTGCTGCATTTTTTGTAGTGAAATATAAGACTAATATAGTGTGGAAGGAATGTTGAATAAAAATGTCATAAAAAATTTATTGTTCTATTATAGTGGAAATAGAAAATGGGTATAGCAGTAAACTTGGACAACAAAAATATTCCCTTCTTTTTGGTCTCATAATATAATGTAAGTGCAAACCACTTGTAAGTTACTGCGGCTCAATTCATTAACTAAGTAAAATTGGGCACAATAAACCAACAACTGGATTAAATTAAACTAAATATTGCAACTATTTTAGTTTAATCACTAGTAGGAGCAGTAGTGGTCGAGGAACAGCAAAGAAAAAGGAAAAAGAAAAGAAAATTAACGCTGGTCAGAAATTCGCGCATGAATAGTCCCACATAGAATAATAAAATAGAATTTTCGTAGATATCTCATGCGCACAATCTCTAAATCTAAGTTTTTAGATTGAATATGTTTCATCAAAATTAAGGTGAGATAAGCATTGGGGTATTGGAGCCAATAATACCTCCAACTCTTGAACATTTCGAAGATACCTCAATTTTAAAAATCTTAACTTTACTACGCAGCACTGCAGTACTTATAAAATAAGCACCTGAACTTTAACTTTCAATTTGTAAAGTGTTCATAATATTTTTGACGTAATATTACGTAATTTGATTGAACGTTTTGTTTCTTGACGGTATATTCTAACAAAATTTCTATGAGTGCTTTACAGTTAGGTAGTAAAGTTTTTAGGGTTCTTATATCTATTAGAAAAGCAATTCAAATTAGTAAAATCACAACTTTTAAAGATAATGTAGCTATGTTAAAGCATGCTATAGTTTAGGTATGATTTATACTGTTGCACCTTTCTTTTTTTCTCCGAATAAGCATCCTCTACATTGAGGGCTTCTTTTCCTTTTTATCTTTGACTCAGCTCGTACACTTATTGAAATCCGAAATCTTTATTTTGGTACAATACAGAATCTAATCGGGACCTATAGCTCCAGAGCGAGTACCTTATCTATCTATGCTAAGGTGGATTGATACCCTCTGCGACGAGTTAAAATTGTCCATCTGTCCTACTTAAGTTACCTACCCTATGTATGCCCATGTAGTAGGTAGTAGCCTTAGAGCATATAAATACTTCGCAGCACAAAAGAGCAAACAAGAAGATTTTGTTCTAGAAACACAGCTGGAGTCTTGTTATTTACACACATGAGATCTCAAACTAAATTCGAAATGGCATTTGGAACACCATTACTTATCCTTACTACTTGGTTCATTAACCTTGTTACCGCATAAAAGCTTTTTTCTTTTTTGTCCGTAAAATGAACGCTGTTAACTAGCGTAGGGTCTATTTAGCCCTGTTTAAGAGCGTAGGTAATGTTATTTTATAAAATATTATACAAAAAGTACCATTAGAAGCATGGTGTTTAATTACTCTTAGCAACCTCCCCTACGGGAGAGACTCAGGTTCAAACTCCCATAGGATTGAGAAATTTACTCGCAAATATGCTAATCTATGTTAAGTACTCCATAAGGTTTTTTGTTGTAACTGCAGTTCAAGCTTTATCACACAAAACACGTAAATAGACTCAAATAGATGTGTTTTTCGCAGCAAAATTTTTAAGGCTATAAAAATCCCACCCAAAAAGGGAAAAAAAATCGTCAAATTGAATGTACAAGACACTACAGATTACTCCAAACAGAGGAATCCATTAAACCTGATGGTCGTAATGTAAACAGACGAAAGAACAGAATTGACGATCAACGATCAACAAGTCCTCCATTATTTGATGCATTATAAAAATGCTAAGAAATTCACAGGTCAAATTGCGGAAATAAGCAAAATTCTCAGATAAAGAAAACCACCAGATTCATGGTCAAGAACAAGAATACTTGTCAGGAAGAAAAACCACAAAGCTGTCTCGATGCTACAAAGTATTACAGATCTCATCTTCGCAACCAATTTTTATTCTGCGGAAGCGCGTGCATGCTCAGTGATGATCATCATCACTATGGCCGTCCGGATCCCCTCCGTCGCCAATCACCTTCAGCTGCAGAAGATATCATCGACTCTTCATGTTAATACAGAAATCATGTTGTTAAAAAATTTACTCTTGCTGGATATCGAAAATGTAAATTTTAAATATGTTAATCCATCTCAATTACCACAAAGTATTGGGAGCAAACTGGGCATTCGTGTGGTTTGTCCTTTTCCAACCAGAACCATACGACGTCATGCTCATCCTCTGCAAATAAGTGGTTCAGAAAAGTTGAATACTTTCTTTGTATAAAATATTAGGACTTCTGAATGTAGAAGGCTACAAGTACAGAAGAAGAGCAATATTTCAAGGTTTGGTACCTCCTTCACCACCAGGACAACCAACTATTCTCTTGTTATAGTAGGACTCGATGACCGCCGGCGCTTCCTATAAACAAACCACAATAAGAAAACAAAGAAAAGAGTCACAGTAGTTTTCTAGTTCCTACCAGCCAAAATTGAAGGAAGCAGAATTGAAGGAAAGAGATACAAATTCTCCTTAATTCGTTTGTTATTTTTCGCTAAAGTATAAGTATCTGTTCACGAGGGATAGGGATGGCAAGCTAGCTCGCCGTTCGCGAGCCAGCTCGTGCTCGGCTCGAAATGAGCTCGAGATCGAATCGTTCGTCTAGTAAACGAGCCGAACACGAGCTGGGGTCAGCTCGCTCGTGTTCGGCTCGATAGCAGCTCAAATACATATATTTTATATTTATATAATTTATATAATTTATATTATATATATATAAATAAATAATTATATATATAAAAATACAAATTTTTATTGTTTGAATTTTAGCCCAACCTAAATATAAAGCCCAACTCAATTATAAAAAGGTCAATTTATATGTAAAGTTTCAACCATTAGATCAAAGTCTAATAGATAAGATCTTATAAATTTATTTTCTATATATATAATTTAATGTGTTGTTCGTGAGCCAGCTCATGTTCGGCTTGTTAATAAACGAGCCGAAAACGAGCTGAATTTTTCGGCTCGATACTTTAATAAGGCAGCTCGTGTTCGGCTCGTTTTCACTCGTGTTCGGCTCGTTTCAGCCGGCTCGTGTTCGGCTTGTTAATAAACGAGCCGAAAACGAGCTTAATTTTTCGGCTCGATACTTTAATAAGGCAGCTCGTGTTCGGCTCGTTTCACTCGTGTTCGGCTCGTTTATGAAACGAGCCGAACACGAGCCGGCCCCAGCTCGCTCGTGTTCGGCTCGTTGACGCCCCTAATGAGGGAGGCTGCAGGCTAAAAACAGAACAGCAAGAAAAACAGCGGGTAAAAATGGCAGACAAACAAATAATGTTTTATGCTTTGATAGAGTACTCTGGTCAACAAACCACAGCTACTAAGGGCTTATTTCGCAACCTTAGAAATTAAAAACAAGGTTTTATATTTTGTTGTGATAGATTGGTACCAAAATCTTAATACTTCATAATTTTTTACCCCATTTTTTAGTGTTTGGCTTAAATTTTGAAAAAAAAAATACTGTGAAAAAAAAAAGCCCACCACCACCACCACTACCACCTTCTCCTTACTCAAAACCATCCCCACCGCCTTCTCCTCCCTGCTCAAACCCACCACCTCCACATCCCTCCCACCTTCATCACCATCCTTCGTCTAGACAACCCAACATGACGAACCCACCGGTGTCCCATCTCGGAGCGAGAGCGGCGGCGGCGGCGGCGGAGGGCGTCGGGGAGGTGGAGAGGCGCGCGGTCGGCAGTGGCGGCGGCGTCATTGGCGGCGCCTCCGGCATCTTGTCGCCATCGTCGTCAAAGTCAAAGGGAGTAGAGGGAAAGGGTGGAGGGGAAAGGATGGGACGAAAGAACGAAAAGGAGCAGCGGGAGGGATGAGGTGAAGCGACGCGACGAGTAAAATATTTTTTTAAAGAGTTCCAACCAGTTTTTTTACCCCAAAATAACTCTGTAAGATCTATATTACAAATTAATTTTTTTTTCTTTATTGAACCTTCCAAACGGGCCGACTAAAAAAAAAAGGAGTTTTTTCAGAAACAGAGCAATCTAACTTATTACTCTATATTGGGATTTGGGGGTTTGCCAAACAAGCCCTAAAGTGTTTTGCAGAAATTAAGGAACCACTACATATTGTCAAGACAAGTAAGATACCTGGAAGAAACAATAATCTAAGTATCTTCAAATCTTAAAACAAGTATCAAGAGATGAATGCAATAAAATACTCTAAATCATATGAAAATACAGTTTAACAAGGGCCCAATTTTCAGTGTTAGTAATAGCAGAAAGCTGACTACCAGACTTGTACCAAACATATATCGCTTTCATTAATCAAACAAGTCGCTAGACGGTTAATATCAAAAAAGGTATCAAAGGGGAAGATAACCTTCCCTATGACGAAACAGACCTCTAATCCACACAAACACTGCATATAAACATATCCTTATAATGCATCTACAATAGTTATTATGTCGTAATTTTGAGAAGACTTAATATTAAAATGTATTGAACTACAGCTTTAAACTTGTTGCTGCCTCTTTGCTTGCAAAACCAACCCATGTTTTTATGACAAAAAAATACTACTATGTTCCTTAAGAAGGAAACAAAAAAAAACAAAAAAAAAAGGAGCCAAACTAACAATCAATGCCAAACATGTTGATCAGTAACATAAAACAGTGCAACAATCCTAGAAAATGGAAAACAAAGTGGCAATGCAAAATACACCTATAAATTTAGAGCCTAAAAATGAATTCACAATGCCAAATGTGCCTCTAATTGCTGAGCCTAAACAAGTGAAGCTTGCCGAAAACCCACCAACCAATTACAACCTACTTTGTAACAGCAAGATCATCGAACCAAACTCAAGCCAGTACAGAAAAACTACCATCTAGCCATCTAGCTCAAATTAAATGGGCAGCTGCCACCAAAATGATTTGATTGGTTGAGCAGATTGTGGCAATACAAAGGATAAGAATTTCCGTATAGCATTTTAACTCAACAACTCAAGTAACAAATTACAATTAAATAAATCAACTAATGTAAACAATAAATCTACTAATACTTAAAACCATCGCCTTAATTCATACTTAAAGATGATTAAGCTAAAAATTTGTAACCTTGGCAGCTGATTTAGCTGGCGTTAGATAATACTTGATCTTGACTATGCAACATGATGAACAAATCATGACTGGTAGAGTTTTCTTTATGATCTTGGTCCTAATTGGAGTTTTCCTTGAAACTCTTCAGTTTATTTGTGCCTCAATTATGAAGAGAACTCCCTACACTATTGTTTTCCCTTCATCCAGACTCTTCCTATCTTTCCGTATCCAGGAAATAAGACAAAAGAATTCATAAAAGCTAATCAGCATATGAGTTTCATTGCAACTCCTTTATCTTGTCTTATTTTACTTATGGCAATGATATAAAGCCCATGTTTAAAACCTGAGATAGGTTAAGAGCCATTGAACACTGCCTTTCTAATTTAAGTTGTCCTCCAGGCTTTAACCACCAATCTTGTATCAAATCTTAATAGTTCTGATGCACCTCATTCAGGCATACGAGGGAAGGCCCAAAGCTCATCATCATAATTCCTAAATAATCTACACAAGCATTTGAAGAAAGAAAAGGATGAGTACAGTTTTCCACCTGTTAATTCGATCAACGCTGAGAAACTACGTTTATCTAAAATTGTAAAGCAAACAGAATCAAGCACAGACAATCTAAATTGCAATTTCTATCCCATGAAATTCACATAAAATTCACAAATACAGAAGATATCAAATTGTAGATCAATAACGAATTGGAAGATTCAGATTCATGAAACTAACACACCTTGGTTCCGAACGGTCCAACCGGAGGATCCATATCGAACCGCTTCTTCCCCTACAACAAACGACAACCAATCCATCAACAACAACTCACAAATCCCCCCTAAATCCCAAGCCATTTGGAAAGAAACAAAACACAAATAACCAACGAGCTCGATCTAGGCGCACCTCGAGCTCCGCCTCGAGCTCCTCGCGCTCGAGCCCCGTGGCGATCGGCATCACGTCCTCCACCCTCTTCTTCGCCGGGGCATCGCCTTCACGAATCGAGCAACAAATCTCCATAGCCATCGGATCAAAAGAGAAGAGGACGAGGAGGGATTAGATCGGAGAGAGGGAGATGGAGATCTCACCGGAATCGGGGGCGAGGAGGGGCGAGGTTCGCCGGAGCGCCGCGGAGGAGAGGAGGGCTACGCGGCCGCGGTGGCGGATGAGGGGTGGATCGCGGCGGAGGGTGGATCGGAGCACGGCTAGGGTTTGGAGGTGGGAGGAGGCTCTCCGCCACATCGCCGCCACCTACGGAGTTCTCGGGTCGCCCCTTGCGGATTTGAACTCGTGCGTTCTCTTTTTCTCTCTCTACAATTTCTCTCTCTCTCTCTCTCTCTCTCTATTATTTGAGCTGGTGGGGTTTTGTATTTGACGGGGAGTGAGAAAACGAGGGGAGAGTGTGAGAGGGGGTGGATCAACGGATGGGATCGTGGCCTCGTGGGAGGTTGTAATCGTGTGAGGGGTGTGAGGGTCGCACGTGCCTCGTGTGGCGTGTGGCGTGTGGTGTGCGTGGAGATTCGTGCTGAGGAGTCTAAGGGAGGGGCTTGATTTAGATCAACGGGTTTCTTTTTTTTGAATAAAAAAACTCGTAGAATTAGATTACAACAATACAGAATGTGGAGAACAATATAAGTAAAAAAATTTATCTAATATAAAATTTAAAAAAAACAAATTTCATATTTATTATAAGATAATATAAAAAAATTTATTTTTTTATTAGAAATCCAACTTACATTTAATTTATTCAAATGATCTAATGTGCCATACCATATATGAATTTTTTTTTTCTCTAAATAGGAGGTGCAGCGAAAACTATAAAGAATAGAAAAAAAATATATACTAAAAAATATATCGTCCACTAAAAAATAAGAGTAGTAATCCAATAATCAATTGAAAAGTAAAACTAAGCAATAAAGATCACTCCTCTCTTTCATTAGATGTCCAAATATCACAATAAGTATGAAATTTTTTTGCACTAAGAAAAGAACAAAAAGTATACACTCACAAAATAGCGAGTTCTTTAGGAAAAGTTTTTTAGGAAAAGAAATATAGACGTTAAAAATTATTTCTACTCAAACAGGCAACACTTACTAAATAATGAAAGTTTAATTTGAAATTGCAGTATTTAAAAGTATTTTAGTTTCATGTTTAGGAGGGTTTAAAAAATTAAAAGTAGTTATAAATTTTTTCCCCTCTAATACTACAAAAATAATGATAAAAATAGCTAAAAAAACAAGCAATTTGAAACTATATCATTTTTACATGACATGGCCATTGGACTAATTATGCTATTCAAGTAGTTGTTAGGTCAAGTCTCACCTGGTTTATTAAATTCACTCATGTTTTAAATTTTAAAGTTACAAAAAATCCGTGCTTACTCAAAAGTTTGATCTGATACGTTTCGAGATTTTATTATCTGAATAATTCAATTCTGTCGTTTCAACTGCAATTTATGATCCAAATTCGAATCTGAACGTGTGTATCACTGCATGATCTAGTGATATATATATATAAAAAGAAAAAAGAGAGAAATATAAAGGGGTGGAGTTATTCCCGATCCGATCCAAGCCAGGTGTATCCGGTAAGCAAATATAACCGGACCCGAAACTAGACCCGACCCGGCACCTATTTTACTCCAGTCGCGTTCTTCGCTCTCCGAACGCAAATTCAACGAAACTCGATCGACTTTGGGCGAGTGCGAGTCGCGGGGCAATGGAGGAGCCGTGGAGGATCCTCGAGTTCTACAGCGGCATCGGCGCCATGGTACGTGCAAATCCCTCCTCGAGTCCTCGATCTAGGGTTTCCTCTCCCTCTCATTCTGTCTCTCCTTATCCGTGATTCGAATTCGCCATTGTTGGATCGTGTAGAGGTACTCTTTGATCAAGGCCGGGGTTCGGGGAGAGGTGGTGGAGGCGTTCGACATCAACGATCGCGCCAACGATGTGTACGAGCACAACTTTGGCCATCGCCCTTTACAGGTTCCACTCTTATACGATGCGTTCGATTTTTCTCTGAACACTAGCAATTACTCTGAATAGAAACGAATTCGATTGTGATTTTTGTGATAATCTGTTGATTGATAGTGAGAATTCCGGTTGGTGTAATTATGGATGGTGTAATTATGGTTATAATAATGATAATTATTTATTTTTCCTGTTGTAATATGATTTTTTCCTTCCAATGTAAAGCACGACGAGGAAACGCATTGAAGTACTGAAATAACAAAGATGAAATACACAGATGAACAATTTGGTGCGTTGTTCCTGCCAAATCTTGTAACCCTAATGATATCCTTTAGCTTTTAGAGATCTAATTCTAGTCTCTGTTTCGGAGAGAAGTTTATATGCTTTCTTACGAAATTGGTGTGCTTGTTTGTGCTAAATTAATTTTATCTCCTCAAAGGATTGGCTTTGAGGCATAGTTGGGTGTAATCGACATAAAAGTGGTTGAGTTCTTATTTTGAATTGATTGATCAATGCAACTTAAGCATTGTTTAGGAATGCTTCCACTGTAGCAGCTGATTTGATGCTTTACAGCTCCACCGAATTGAAAAAAACGCTATGGACCTCCACCCTCTTCCTATTATCCAATCGAAACTAAAGTATAGTAGAATCTTGCATGAAGCACTCAGCATCTCAACCCAAGATCCCACCATTATCTCACGATCATTGGTTGTTACAAAGAGGGCGGAGCTCTACATTGCTTTTGGATTTGTGGAGCTCTAAAGTGGCTGCTGTAGAGGAAGCATTCCTAATCTTCGCCTTATTCTCGCCATATATGTTATTGTTTTTGTTACTATAATTATAAATTTAACTTTTGATAGATTGTTGGAAATTGTTGGAAATTGGAGTCTTCATTATATATTGGTGAACTAGAACTAAAACGGTTTAGTTGGCTGCAGGGAAACATCCAAATACTCACTGCTGCTGACCTAGACAAGTACAGGGCACACGCATGGCTTCTCTCCCCTCCATGTCAACCATACACACGGCAGGGTTCGTCTTCTGATTTTGTTTTCTACTTTTTGTGATTCTTCCAAGTTTTTGTTTGTATTGGGTCTAATTTAGAGTTGCTACTGTTAGGTCTGAAAAAACATTCAGCTGATGCTCGGGCATTTTCATTCATTAAGATTCTTGAGCTTATGCCACACATGCTTCAGCCTCCACTACTGTTATTTGTGGAAAATGTAGTTGGATTTGAGGTTTGTGAATCTTGTAAAACATTATGCTGTAAAGCTTTCGATTTGCTTAGTTTTCTAGTTTAAACGAATAGATGAGAAGTTTATTCATGTTTTGTTGCAGATATCTGACACACACAAGCAATTGATGGAAGTTCTTGCCTGGCTTGGTTTTGTTACTCAAGAATATATCTTAAGCCCATTGCAATTTGGAATTCCATATTCTAGACCTCGCTATTTTTGCCTGGTATCTCATTCTCTCTGGTATTATAGTTTTTGTAAGAACATTGAATAATTCAACCACTGTGTTTCAATGTCCTTTTCAGCGTCAGGCTCATTCTTTTAACTCATTGTGATTTATGCAGGCGAAAAGAAAACCTTTATCCTTTCAGAACTCACTTTCCAATAACAAGCTGCTTTGGACACCTCCATGCAGAACATCTGAGAGTGCTATAATTACAGAGACAAGCCAGCACGCTGTTGAAAATAAGGAGGAACTGCAATCAGTTTGTGAGCCAATTAGAAGTTTTTTGGAAAATGAGAGTTTGTATAGCCATCAGCAGGAGTATGTAGGAGTGGCTTCAGAATTCGGAAGTGAAGATGTTTTGGCCGATAGAACTGCACTTGAAGAAAGCGATACTATTGAAACCAACACAAGTCAAGATGGAGAAGAAGTAAAAGGAAGCATTACAAAGCGAAGTTTTCTGCATGAGTATGTTGTCCCACTAAGCTTGATTGAGAGATGGGGAAATGCCATGGGTATCCTTGGCCCTTTTTCTAATTTTTTGTTTTATCAGACTTTTAACATTACTTGGATGTAGCTGGAAAACTTGAAGTTGCCTAGTTTGTGTCCCTTTCAGACAATCCTTAACCTTGAACCAGATATTGTATACCCTGAATCTAAACGCTGCTGTTGTTTTACCAAAAGCTATTACCGTTATGTGAAGGGAACAGGCTCCTTACTGGCGACTTCTGAAGTGGGACAATTCCCTAATATTTCTTCTTTATTTTCACCCAGTTATTCAGAAACATCTGTAATAGTTATTGTTCCTGCTAAATTTTTTATTTTACCTCCCAGAAATTCAAATTGAAGCCAGAACAAAACCCTGAAATTTCTTCGATGAAGGAGATGTTCCTACGATTTTTCACACCACGAGAGGTTAGTACACTTCACATCTTCACATGTTTTTGGCTAAATTGTTAACCAATTCATGATTTACACATCAGGTTGCCAATTTGCACTCTCTACCTGAGGATTTCGACTTCCCAGCTCACATCAGCCTTAGACAACGGTTAGTTACTTTTTATGCCTTGAATTTCTTACCAACATTATACCTTCCTTATAAATCAGGGCTAAAATAGTTTTAAGGATAGCTGGTGGTCTAGAATTTGATTAGATGTCTGGTAACTAAATGGTTGAAGGGCCTAAAGTAAGGTGCCAAGGTGATACTTTGTCATTTTTATGTACTGCTATGGAATCCATTTGAATTCTGATTTGTCATCAAGTTCAACTCTGGTTTATCTTTATGGGTAGCGTCATTTTGAAAAGGCGTAAAATTCTGGACCTATTTTGGCAGGTATGCCTTGCTGGGCAACAGTATGAGTGTAGCAGTAGTGGCTCCCTTGCTTCAGTATCTATTTTCTGAACCTACCTAAAGTCAGTCACTGCACAAGTGCCTATCTTGTCGGACACAAAAGGGGCAGTTCTGCACAAGTCTTTGTGGGCTGCGGATTTCATTGTCGCCAGACAGAAGAAATCAGGTTTGATTTGCGCTCTTCTTTTTTTCTTTTTAGTCATAGCAGTCTGTATTTAGGCTTGTTTTGCCTGGCTGGAGATTTCGCAAAATTGTTGTGTAACTAAAGTGTTCAAAGAAAGGCCCGGCAAATCTTTTGAAATCCCCAACTGTTTCCTCTCACTACAAACTCCAGATTTGACTGTTCGAGCTTCTGATTTTGGCCTTAGAAGCTCATGTTGAATATCCCACTGCAGCCGAAATCTTTAAGACTTTTATTTGCAATATGTGTTTCTGCTTATAAAGCAGATAAGCTTTTCCACAAGCTGGTCCAAGTCTCACAAGTTTTTGTTTATACTTGCTTGACTAATTGCATATTTTGAGCATGTTATTTGGCACTTGGCAAAGAGCTAAATCTGCCAAACTTTGCTACTTTTATACTCATCAGGTTGCGGATGGAGTACAACAGGATACAGAAGACCATTCCCAGATTATCGCAATTGGCCGAACCTGCGAACTTCTCATCCTAAATCTCTCAACGGAGCACGACGAATAACTAATTCTGAGTGCCGATGCACGTTTAACTACTAATCAACAGTATTAGTCTCCAGATTATCCTACTGGTGCTGCACTTCAAATACATTTTTATTGGCGTGGGGTAAAATGTTTCGCTTTTGCTTTGTAGCACGCTGAACCCATGGCAGGAACAAAGTGATGAATTTACGCTGGGGTATATTTTCTCTCTTTTACTTATCTGTATCTTAACTCGTCATCTCTCTTTAATCTCGTCTCAACTTTCATCCGCTTGTGAGACGGCCTGTGACCTCCAAAAATATAGTTAACACTAATAAATTCATTCTTAAAAATGTAATGAAATTGTTATAATAAGGTAACTCTGACTTGTACATGCAATAAAGGCTTGATGGACTATGGCGAAAAAAACTATAATAAAATTGCACATGATATTTGAAAAATTAAAAGAACTGAGGGGGTGTTTGGTTTTTCGAAAATATCCGAGAAAATAGTTTTATTAAATTTTTTGTTTGTTTGGTTTCTTAAACAAGTAGTTTTTAATTATATTTTTTTTTGAAAAGTAGTGTTTTATTTTTTAAATTTTTTATCCGAAAAAATGAAGTTTAAAAAACAGTATTTTTTTATGAATTTTTTTAAAAAATTAATCTTTTACTTCTTTCTTTTTTTTCGTGAAACCGAACACCTTCTAATTGTAAAACAATATCAATATATATATTTGAGGAAGAGTTAAAACGTATTATATTCAATTTTCCTCATCAACATTAAAGAATTAAAAAGTCTAAATAGAAGCATTTAAATCGGAGATTCTGAGTTTTGAGTTTAAAAATCACTTCTTTCCGTCCTACCATAGAAAAGGCTTTAGAATTTTCTTTGCTATGTTTAATGTATAAGAATAAAAAAAAAAAAATCATATTCATTTAATTTAAAATTATTATATAATATTTTTTTGAAATATTTATACTTATTTGTACACTATTTAAATTGGAAACTATAGCGGATTCAAATCATGCAACTCAACTTTACCCGCCCCGCCCACCCGCCTCTTCTTCCTCCTCCGACCACCCCATAAGGCCATAACCCTAAAACCCCTTTCCCCCGCTCCACTCTAAACCCTAATTCCCCATCCCCCAATTCTTCCATGAATACCCTACGGAGGTCATTGCCCCTCCATCCATGGCGCCCTCTTCCCTCCGCACGCTCCGCCTCTACCTCTCCTCTTCCTCCTCCGCACGATTCGACTCACAGCGAGAGTCCACTTCAGGTAACTTCCTCTCCCGAATCCACTTCGAAGGATCCTCGAAATGCCCAATCCCCCCCTTCAATCTCTTCGACTCGGCTACTTTACGCTGCTTTCGATCCGTTGAACACGCCGTCGGAGAAGCGTGCGATCGAGTTCCTTGTAAACAACCAGAGCGATCCCAAATCGGTTTCGAAGTACCTCAAATTGCATAGAGGATTTATGGGTATCAATCCTCTTTGCATCTCGTTTCATATCCTCGCGCGACGTAACTGGATTTCCGGCGCCCTAGACTTGCTCAAAAACTCCATTTTGAGCAATTCTAGCTGGCGCCCAAATGTTATTGTCGATCACCTGATCGAGACTTCGAAAAGGTGCGATTTTGATCCCCGCTCGTTTAACTACTTATTGAGTTGTTACGCACATTCCAGTCGAATTGACGAAGCAATGGAAGCGTTTCACCGACTTGTCGAAAATGGTGTAATTCCTTATGTTAATTCAAGGAACAATTTGTTGACGGCTATGGTTAAGTCGAATTGTACGGAGAGAGCTCGAGAATGTTACAAGGAGATGCGGGAAAAGGAAATGGAAGTTAACATTCGAACTCTTGATATAATGATGAATGCTTGTTTAAAGGACGAGAAACCGGAAGAAGCTGAAGTGTACTTCAAGGAACTCGTCGATTCGGGAATCAAACCGGATGTGCGGGCTTATGCTACCATTATCCGGTCGGCATGTAGGATGTCCGATTTGACGCGGGCTTGTGATCTATTGGACGAGATGAAAGGGCTTGGCTTTGTTCCTACCGAGTTCATATATAATTCTGTTATCGGAGCTTGTGTCAAACAAGGAAACATTACCGAAGCATTGAGTTTAAAAGATGAGATGCTCGCTAACGGCCTGCCACCTAATATAGTTGTTACTACTAGTTTGATGCAAGGGTATTGTGCTCAGGGAGACTTAACTAGCGCTTTGGATTTATTCTCTAGTACACTTGACGAAGGTATTGTTCCAAATAATGTTACATACTCCGTATTGATAGAAGGTTGTTATAGAAACGGAAACACAGAGAAAGCCCACGAGCTTTATTGCCAAATGAAAGAGAGGGGCATATCGCCTACTGTGTTTAACCTTAATACGGTGATAAGGTGCTTTCTCAAAGATAATAGGTTTAAAGAGGCTTTGGATTTGTTCGATGAGGCAACTGGGTTTGGTATACCGAATGTCTTCACTTACGATATTCTTATGCACTGGCTTTGCCAATGTGGTAGATTGAAGGAAGCATTGAATATATGGGATAAAATGAAGGAAAGGGGAGTAAAACCGAGTGTTGTATCTTACAATAGTTTGCTCTTTGGGCATTGCAAAAAAGGTGACATGGATTCAGCTGCTATTTTATATAATGAAATGTCTCAGAGTGGCGTTATAGCTAATGTTGTCACTTACACTACTCTGATGGATGGACACATAAAAAAAAATGATTTTGATAGGGCTTATAATCTTCTAAATGAAATGCGTGCATTAAACATTGCTTGTAACGAATATACATATAACACCTTAATAAATGGCCTTTGTATGGTTGGTCGAATGTCAGAAGTCAACGAAATGCTGGATAAATTTATCGAGGAAGGATTTATTCCCAGCCGGATGACTTATGATAGTATAATTAATGGCTTTGTAAAAGGCGGCATGATGAATTCAGCATTCTCGACTTATCAAAAAATGCTCAAGAAAGGTATATCCCCGAGTATAATCACTTTCACCACTTTTATTGATGGTTACTGTAAGAAAAGTTGCAGTGATCTTGCTTTGAAATTGCTTAATGAGGTGAAACGACAGGGCCTTGAATTGGATATTGCTGTGTATAATTCTCTTATTGTTAGTTTTTGCAAGGAAGGGAACTTAAATGGTGCACTTAAGTTGTTTGATGACTTGCTCAATGTTGGATTGAAACCTAGCGCGATTATATATAACAGTCTCATCACCGAGTATAAAAATCGGAATGAAATGGAAGCTGCTATTCGGCTGCATAAAAGAATGGTTAAAGAAGGTATTCCTTGTGATACAGACACTTATACAACCCTAATAGATGGATTGCTTAGAGTTGGTAATGTACCATTCGCTTCACAACTTTACTCTGAGATGGTATTAAAGGGTAATGTTCCTGATGAAATCACTTTCACAGCATTAACACATGGTCTTTGCCGCAATGGAAGATTAGAAGAAGCTCGGAAAATTCTGGATGAAATGGATAAATTCGAAGTACCTCCGAGTGTTGTTGTATATAATACATTGATAAATGGATTCTTTAGGGAAGGCAAGTTGCAAGAGGCCTTTCAGTTGCACGACGAAATGCTCGACAGAGGCCTTGTGCCTGATGATACGACATATGATATCCTTGTTAGCGAAAAGCCTTTAGATGAAAACTCGGCTTCCGCTATATGAAAGTCAACATGCTTCAACTGGCACTGTGGGCAAGAACTCCTACTATTCCATCATCGAAGAGAGAAGATCCTGATAACACATTGAAGATGGAGACCCAAGTTCGAAATTGATGGGTCAAAGAAGGTAAGCACTATTGTGAAAGCAATCTCTGTACATTACAAATACTGTATTTAGTTAGAACAAATAGCTATGTTGGTCTATCCATTCATTCATATGACTTGACCATAATCAGTTTATCTGATTCCTTGTTCCCATTTTCTTGTTTTTGGGGAAGTCTATATTCATCTATTTACCTTGACATTCATCTTAGACCCTCTTAAGTGATGTTCATACCAGAAATTATGTCTTCTAAAAGAAGATTCTTCTAGTTTTGCTCATGATGATAATACCTACTTTGAGTGTTTGTGCCTAGAAAATTTTGGCTAACACTGCTGTACAAGTAATTTGCCCAAATTTGTGTTGGTTGTAGTGTTGACGGTACCCAGGTAGGAAATGAACCAGAATGAACTTTACGATGACTCTGTTTGAGAAAATGAGTAAGAGTTATGCAGGTGGCAATATATAGTTTGATATGCTACTAAAAAAATGCAACAATAATGCATGTTCTAATATTGCTCGCTTTACAGTTTACTGGTTCTGAAGTTTTGTGCATAATATTTGTTGGTTCTGAAAGTGAGCCACTAATGCGCAGGAGAGTTGTCGAAATCAAAACTTTGTAGAACAGATCTTTCCAAGAGTTGCAGCACAACTTTACCTTCCAAATCAATTAGCACTTGCGGCGAAATTTCTGAAGAGAAGGGTATTGTGTTCTGTTAAAAAATTGTAAATTATGTCTTGTCCTTTCTTTTTTAGCATTTTGTAACATTTCCGAATGCTGAACCCAACTCTAATTTTTGATACATGATTGCAGGAAGTGCTAATCTATTGAGGTGGGGAAATAACTCTTCCTTTTTAATTTGGGATTGTAACACTTGAGAGTATGGGAAGCTTTTCTCTGTGGAAGAAATTTGTATCTGTGATTATAACTCTGTAGGGATGGCTGGATCGACTAGACCAGGTCCAAGTAGCTTGGCGGGTTTTGAACTCCGGACTGCTATTGAATCAGCACATTCTACTCTGATACCATTTGAAACAATCGGCCGCTCTAAAAGGTTAAGCTGATAAAAAACAATTATTTTAATAAATTTTATTCAACCATAAGAGTACGATTAATACTACATTAGAAAGATTTTTTATATATTGTTAGTAGAATTAGGCTAGAATACTATTAATAGTATCAAATTATTGGTGTTATTAGATTTTTGGCTTTTGGATTAAGGGATGTGTGGTTAGGATGATAGTGGTCCCTTAGGGTTGAGTGGATGGTTGGTTGAATAGTATGATATAACGGATAAAAATGATCAACGGGATAGATCTAACGGCGAAAAATTTGATAGCACCAAGTGCTTAGTGCTATCGATAGCATTGTAGCGAACTCATATTAGTATGCATATAATTGTTAGTAGTTGGTTTAATTTCAATTATTCAATATGACATCTAATATAGATATCAAATTTGAAAAATAAATAAATCATTAACTATCATATGTGGCATATCTAGTAGTCAATAATATTTGGCTAGTGCTACAGTTTGATTCTCAAATTTTAATTTATTATAATTTTTGGCTTGTACTTTTTAGGTTGTTGCAATCAAATTTTGCAGTTTAATTAATTTGACTGAATGGTGATATGTTGTTAATATGACAGTGATGTGTTTGTGTTGTGGTTGATAACGTAGCAATAATTAAAATATCATGTTACAGTCCCTTTAGAGACCTATTAATATTCAGTTAACTAAATTAAACTGTAAATTTAATTATAATAATTTAAAATTTTCAAACTAAAAATTATTATAAATTAAAATTTAGTGGATTAAAATGTCAAAGTCCTCAAGTTACATGCGTGCATAACCAGGTATAACTTTCCCATCAGTAATAATTGCTTCTGAAGCGAGAAATAGAAGAGTTGGTATTATTAATTAGGCTTCGTGTATTTATGATGCTGGGTCGCAGGATGCGGTCCACCAAGTACTTTTCGTAGACCGCAACCAACAAGTACCATTGGTATTCCTCCGAATCCGGATCTCAGTCACTCCTGAACTCGACTTTCTAGGAACCGACGAAACCGCGAACTGCGGAGAAATTGTTCCGTGGACCGTGATGATGCACCCTGGAATCGTTTCTTTTTTCTTTTTCTTTTTCTTTTTTTTTTATTTTGTGGATTGTGCATAGGCCTTATAAGTCAATAACTTAAAATTCATCTCAAACAATCTACTACTATTACTAGAATATAAGAAGGTTTTTGATCAAATTTTGTAAATACATTTCTGTAGAATTTGATTCCCGTCTTCGAAATATTTTTCTGGAGTAAGAATTACTGGACTAAGCTGCAGTTCTTATTCTTTTGAACTATGAAGTCATACAATTTTTAAATAAAATTTTAAACTCATGAAATGTGATCTACATAACTTTGGGCATCTACATGTTAGGAAATCGGAATTTTCAAAACTTGTTATTTAACTATCAATTCATTGTAAAAAAAATTCTATTACTTATTAAAAATGTCTAGAAAGTATAAGTAATGAAATAAAGATTTTGAAGTGCCATGGGGGCTAATTTTATAGTTTCATTAAAAAAAAATCAAAATTTGGTTCGAACGCATCTAAAATTCGTAGTACAACTTCCTCTGTAAGAAATATAAAAAATACTAGGTTATTTATAAAAATTGTTAACATATTATTAAGATTTTGATAGTTTCGATATTTTTTTTTGAATATTTTTAGAAACTTGTAAGGAAAATTTTAATATTAATAAATTTCCAGAGGTTTTTAGGTAATTAGGAGTAGGGGGAAAAGTGTGTAAAGAATGTATAAAATTAGAGCAATGTTATTTTTATATCTATTTAAAGTGTAAATTTAATATTTTACTCATACTTTCTTATTAGTCTGATCATATTCTTCAAAAAGGGTCAATAAACTCAAACTTTTGATGAGCGGAGTAATAAATATACGCGTGTATAAATAACATTTTTCATAAAATTGTATAGAAGATGTGTTTTCCCCCTCCCTATAAGGCTATAACTAAGTTTAGAAGGGTGGTACACGGTGGACTCGGTCTAGCAAAAACTCTTCCGGATCTGCGACGCGAAATCCCAAAAACCAAATTCCCGCGTTGCGTCCCCTACCCTCCATCGGAAGCGAAAGCGCACCACTATAAAATCCCCCCTTTCTCTCCCCTCTCAACCTCTTTTCTCTGCTTGTTCCGATCCATTTCTCTCCAGAACCCTCGAGAACCTAGAGAGAGAAACAGAGAGAGAGAGAGAGAGAGAGATGCACCGCTCGTCGAGCTACCTCACCATGGGCGGCGGCGGAGGTGCGAGATCGTCGAGCCTCGTCCTCGAGGTCGACCAACTCCCCCTCTACGACCCCTCATCCGACGCCGCGAAGAAGGAGGCGGCGCAGTCGCGCCTCGCCGAGAGGGCCGTCCACCTCATCCCCCTCGTCATCGTCCTCTGCGTCGCCGTCCTCTTGTTCTTCTCCAACCCCGGTAACCTTTCCCTCTCTAACCCTATCACTTTGATCTCTGATCGCGTCTCTTTTTGCTACCTCTTTGATCTCTGATCGCTTTGTTTTCGCGACCTCTTTGATCTCTCGGATCGGGCTGTTACGGATCGTCCGCAGATATCGAGATGGCGAGCAAGGACGAGTCGATCATCGCGCGGATCAAGAACATGTCGATCGACGGGTACAGCAACTGGAACGGGACGTCGATGACGATCATGGAGGATGTGGATCCGATCGAGGCGATCGGGAGCTACGCGAACGAGAACAGAGTCTCCGATCCCGATTCCCAGGGAACGGGATGAATCGGGGAGGAGTTTGGGTTCTCCGCGATGGATTCTCGAGATTGGACATCGAATTCGAGCTCCCCCCCTCCCTTCGCTCGCCAATAAGTACGTCTCCTTAAGATCGTTTCTAAATTTTTTTTTACTACAGTGCATTTGATTCCTCTGAGTAGGGTATAGAGTCTCGTATACTTCTGAATTCGAATTTGGAAAGGTTTTACGATGGTTTTTGATGTGATTAGGATTCATGTGGATTGGACATCCCTGTAATTAGGGTTCTGATATTGTGATCGAATATTTTTTGGATCTTGATCTACATCTTTTAGATTTGTTGCTTGTTTCGGAAATTGATTTTATGGTTATTTATCGATTTAATTTTCACACTATAATGGGGAAATTTAGGGTGGACGCGTCAGATATTTGGCTATGGTTTGTTAAGAGGATCCCCTACTTTTCCTTATCTCTCTCTCTCTCTCTCTCAATTGCTGTTGTTTGCGGGCCCATTAAATATCTTCAGGTGGGTTAGGTTTACCTACTCCTGTTTTTTCACTTGTTAAATACATTTGTTTGTTAACTTATAACCTGTTTTGTTTGTTATTGAGTCCCTTCGAATTAAGAATTGTTCCTGTCAAAAGTTATGTTAGTTAGAATGAAACTTGCAGTATTATTATTTAATAACATTAGTAATATACAAATCTTAGCATGTGCAGTATCAATCCAAATTCTCTCCTACCAGTTAAAAGAGCAGCACAACTACAGGGGTCAATGATCGACTAATCGTCTATTAGTTCATGAATTGACCAACAACCCAGAAAATTGCATCTAGACAAGTTATAACAAGTCGTCTTGGCATGTAAATAATAAAAATAACTCTGGCAATATCCATTCCTATGCATAGGAAATTATAAACATTAGATCAATATTTCCGTGTCTAGAACTGAAAAGCTCATTTCACTCTCCAGCATTGTTAAATTTTATATGTTTAGGTCTTGCTTACATTCATGAATATTATATCAACACATCTTCTTTGTTAACTTATCGTCAATTCCTTTTCTCAGAATAAATTAAATAGCATTGCAGGTGGAATTATTATTCTAACAAATTATAATTGTAGAAATTGTAGAAATTTGCTAGAGATTAAAAATAAAAATAAAGGTTGCAACCATGTGAGAATACTTGTAGCGCACAAGTTATTATTGAATAACTGATTCATCCACCCAAACATGCCTTCAAAGCTCTATTAGAACGTCGGAATTATGGCTTATTAAGTACAAAAAATTTCTCGTATGATTGAAAGTAAAAAAGTTTAATATTTACTCATTGAAAATAAGTTGACATTCATGACTTCGTAGGATAGTATGTTTCATCTATGAGGTGATTTATCTTATTTAAAAAATAATCTGAAGATATGGTATTCTATTTTAGACATTCAATCACATTCCTTTTTAACTAATTATTATAATTTTTTTAAATAATTCAAAAAATTAATTCGAATAAAATATTATTGCATCCAAACAGGTCTTACTCTGATGGATTGAGTTCAGCTTACATAAGCGGTGCGCGCAGTAAAAATATAACAATGAAAGCAAAATCTGAGGCTTCATCAGTTTTTTGAAATGGATGCTCTTACTATTACAACATTAAATTAGGAGCTACTATTTACATTAAACAAGATAGAGATGGCTCAGATTGAGCTGTTCTGTTTTTTTTTTTTCCTTTCTTTTTATTATGAGTTTGCTCTTCTTTTGAGCTAAACTGCTGATTGCTGCATACAAAATAAAAATGTTGTTCCAAAAAAAAATCTCTACACTGGAATTTCCTTTTTCTTTCTCTCTCTCTCTCTCTCTCTCTCTCTCTCTCTCTCTCTCTCTCTCTCTCTCTCTCTCTCTCTCTCTCTCTCTCTCTTTCTCTCTCTTTTTTTTGTTGTTGTTGTTTGAGCAGAAAGGAAATGGGCACTTGTTCTAACAATGAACTCTATTATTATTACCACCAGCCAACGAAACAATCCACCTATCTATGCTTCTGGAATGCAGTAACCTTCAATAAATCCAACCGATGCAAAGTAGTGCTAAGGCCCGAGGGTCAAACTTTTCACCCGATCCTTTTCTTCCTTTTTTTTAACTCTCCATCAAGGATCAGGAGTTTGAGCCGCACATCATTACCTCGGATTTCCTCTACCTCAGATTTAAATAGGTCGAATGCAAAAATGTTCCAATCTGATCCATTGCACGCGTCGTCACTTGAATCTCTATGGTTTTGTTTGCTTTTTAGATCCTAATATCCGCCTGATATTTTCGTTAGATTCATTCATACAAATAGTTAAAAATTGCAAGGCGATGTAAATTTATCTTACACTTTCGGCTGACAATCTGACTCTAATACTAAATATTAGTGTGCTTGCTACATATAAGGGTTTGACACACTTACATTA
The DNA here is from genome assembly GCA_016920855.1 of Puya raimondii. Lineage (NCBI taxonomy): Eukaryota > Viridiplantae > Streptophyta > Magnoliopsida > Poales > Bromeliaceae > Puya > Puya raimondii. The sequence goes on along the minus strand of JABWPP010000049.1, from coordinate 35,696,862 downwards.
CCTCCGATGTGAAACTCTGAGACGTTATATAATACTTTTACATTCTCTGATATTATCCAATCAGAAATTATTGGAAGTGCAGTAATTATGAGTTTCTACACTGTTGTTTTATAAAAACTAGCATTTGCAATTTGGTGGCTTCTTCCCTTCAACACGAGAAACGGAGGTCGGCACGTCACATTTGCCGTCTTTTTTCGTTAAAGACCATGAATGGTTTTCTCAAACCGTTTCGTTTTGAGATATTAATAGGCCGGGGCACATTTTGATCCTATGTCCGACCAATTTATGTTCGAAGCAGACTTATTAAAAGTAGTCGTGAAGGCAGCGACTAATCTTTTCTCATTTAGAAGAAAATGAAAATGGTGTAGATTCCTTAATTTTCAGATAATTTTGAAAACCTATAATTTATTATTTTTTTCTCACTTAGTTTGGAGATTTTCTCTCGTGAAAATGGTAATCAGCATTGTACATTTATTATAAAAATTGTGGCCACTTGGTTAACGACTCGAAAAAGTCGAGGTTGCGAGTTTCGATCATACGCCAATCTCGGCTACACCCCCGTAGGGAACGAAGTTGTGCTTACACGTCGTACACGAAGTCGGAAACCAGTTTCCACGAACCGTACACTTCCAACCGCTCCCTGTATCTGAACTCCGATTTTGCATGTTGCATTCAAATGTCCAAACTAGCTGTTCAACGAAGTAAGGGACTTACGGCTAGAGATCTGGTAAAAACAAACACGCCCTAATTGACTATTCATCTAAATTTTGAGAGAGTTCCAAGAGGCAAAGCTTTGCCTCGATCTGGTCCATCAACGCATCTATCCTCTATTAGACCATGGTTTTTCTCCTTTCAGCCTCTACAATTTTCGGAAAAAAGAAATTATACGTATATACATATATATAAATGGAGAAAATTGAACTTCAGTTTCATTTTTAATCTTTTCAGAAAGTGAAACTAAGCACTGCTTTATAGTTAAGATTATTACATGCATCCCAATCCGTACACTGGCATCTCCGAAAAGCAAAATCTAATATAATACCTTAAAATCAAAATATATTTTTAAAAATATTGTCATGTGATGTGTCCACATTGGTCCGTTGAAATTCAACCCGATTCACATAATGTGTGGATTCCGATTTATCCGAATAAGTTAAGTCTTAGTTTTCTTTTAAGATAATCATGAGACAAGCAACAAAAAAAAAAATACATTCGTTGTATTTTTTTTTCCTTTTTATTTCGTGCATTCAAAAAAAATTAAGTTGTAATTTCTTTTAATGTTTTGCATTGTGCATCAAAAAAAAAAAAAAAAAAAAAAAAAAAAAAAAAAAAAAAAAAAAAAAAGGCCGCCGCGGGGCGGACCCGAGCGCCGTGGGCGGGCGCAGGACCCGGCCCGGCCCCCTCCGGGCCCGGCCTGTTGCACTGTGAGGGAGAGGACCGCCAGGCCTTGTTGGGTACGCGGGCCCGGCCTGCTGCGAGAGGGTGGGCCCGGCTCGGCCGCAGCGGGCGCGCGGGCCCGGCCGCTGCGAGCGCGCGGGCCAGGCCTGCCCCGAAGCAGGCCTGCGTGCACGGCCCGTCCCACAGCGGGACAGGCCCGCTAAGAAGCGGGCCTGCTGGTCCGGCCCGGCCGCAGGTTGCCTACGGGCCCGGTCAGGACAAAAGCAGGCCTGCCGCCAAGAGCCGGGCCCGGCCAACTACGGGCCTATGGGCACGGCCTGGCCCCTGCAGGCCCGGACACGCAGCAGGCTCGCGGGCTCGGCCACAGCGGGCCAGCGGGCAGGCCGGCACCGCAGCGGTCACGGCCCGGCCCAATAAGGGCCTGCTTTACCGGCCCGGTCGCAGAGGGCCTGCAGGCCAGGCCGGCCAAGAAGTGGGCCCGGCCTGGCCGACTGCAGGCCTGCGGACCCGACCCGGCCGCGAAGGGCCTGCGGGCAAGGCCGACACACTACTGGCCTGCGCAACCGGCCGGGACGAAGCTGGCCTGCGGGCCAGGCCAGGCCCACTAAGGGCCTGCCCACCCGGCCTGGCCCTACTTACTATGGGACTGCCTCCCGGCCTACTACGGGCCTGCGGATCCGGCCCGTCTGAGGCGGGCCTGCATGCCAGACGGGCCGGCGCACTACGGCCTGGCGGACCCGGCCCGGCCTACTATTGGTAAGCGACACGGCCCGGCAGTTTCGGGCCAGGCCGTTCACGCAGCTGGCCCGGCCCGGCCTACTACAGGCCTACTGACCCCGCCCGATCGCGGCGGGCCCGAGGACCCTGCCGGCCCACTTTGGGGCTGCCCACCCGGCCCGGCTGCATCTGGCCTTGCTGCGGGACCGGCACGGTCCACTATGAGCCTGCCGACCCGGTCCGGCCCAATACGGGCCTGCTGACCCAGCCCGGCCGCATCAGGCCTTCGGGCCAGGGCAGGCCTATTACCGGCTTGCGACCCAGCCCGGCCCACTATGAGCCTGCCGACCCGACCCGGCCCGGCTCCGCTTACTATAGGCCAGGCCGGGCCCGCAGCGGGCCCGGCACGGCCTACTACGGGCCTGCTGACGCGGCGAGGCCCACTACGGGCCTTCGGACCCGGCTTGGCCGCTGCGGGCCCGCCGGTTCAGCTCGGCCCACTTATGTCCCAGCCAAGCAGGCCCGTCCCACTACAGGCCTGCCGACCCTGCCCGGCCCATTACTGGCCTGCCGACACTGCCCGTCCTACTACGTGCCTGCGGACTCGGCCCGGCCACAGCGGTCCAGGCCGGCACGGCAGCTGCCGGGCCTACTACGGGCCTGCGTACCCGGCCCGGTCGCGGCGGGCCTGCGGGCCAGGCCAGCCCCACTTTGGGCCCGGCTTGGCCGACTACGGGCTTGCTCCCGGCCGTATCAGGCCTAAGGGCCCCACCGGCCCCGTACCGGGCCTGACCTGGCCCACTACTGGCCTGCGGACCCGGCCGGCTGTAGCGGGCCTGCGGACCAGGCCCGCCCCGTAGCTGGCGCGCCGGCCTGGCCCGCCCTTGAGAGTCTAGCGGTTTCGGCCCGCCCAGTAGCCGACCTGCGGTCCCGGCCCGTCCGAAGCAGGCCTTCAGCCCAGGCCTGCCGCTCAACTGTCGTTTTGGGCCCGGCCCGGCCACAGCGTGCCTGCTGGCCCGGCTTGCCCCGCGGAGGGCCCGAAGGTCCGGCCCGGCCTGCAGCGGGCTCGCAGCCTGGACCGGCCTGCGCGGGTCCCTCTTCTTTTTGTTCTTTCTTTTGGTTTGTATATTTATAAAATTTATTCCTGTGTGTAATATATTTTTTATGGAGAAACAAGAAAATTAACTTTTTATATTTTTCCGGATACACAACAACACACACAAAGAAAGAATCTTTTTTTTATGTTCATGGCCCGGCCTCCGCCTCCGCCTCCGCCGCCCTCTTCTCCGCCATCACCGCGCTCTCCTCCACCTCCACTGCGCGTCGTCGACCCCGGATGGGCGCAGAAGAAGCACGAGAAGCGGATGGGAAGGAGGAGGAGAAAAAATTGTGTAACATTCGTCCAAAGAGTGTAACTCTAATCTCAAATTATATAATTTTTATCTCAAAAGATACAACTTTCATCTAAAACAGTGCAAATTTTTTTTCGAAACAATGAAACTTCATCTTAGTAGTGCAACTTCATCTTATTCTTCCTTCTTCTCTGATTCTTAGCCTTTCCTGTAGGAAAAAAAATTATTTTTTATTTTTTATTTTTATTTTTCTTATTTTTTTACTTTCTGCATTTCTTTTTCGCTATCGCAGCCTCTCCCTCGCCCTCTACCGCCGAAAGCGCAGACGCGTCTTAATCTTCACTCTCACGGGCGACAATGAGCACAGCCACGACCTCATCTTCTCCATCCGCTCCGCTCTCACCGTGCTCGCTCCGAGTCCTTCTCCTCTGGCGCCGGTGCTGGTGCCTATGCCGGCGAAGAAATGAAGCGGAGGAAAACGAGGAGGCGCTGCCCTCGTTACCGTCGCGAAAGGCCGCAGAGGCGATGGAGGAGGGTAGGAGAGAAAAAAAAAAAAAAGAGAAAAAGGAATAAGAGTATTTTGATCAGTTTTCTGAAAATTCGATTCGAATCTGCAATATTCAAAAAAACAGCCTACTTTAGCAAAATTTCAAAACTAGTAATTTTTTTATGCAAATTGACCTTACTATATTCTGCTACTTCTATAATAAGGCCGAACCGGTCTTAAAATGCACTGGGTGGGTGCTGAAGCAGGGTTTATTTTTTTTAAAAAAAAATGACAAGTTTTTTCTAAAAAGAATATTATATTATTCGTTACAGTTTTTTTCTTCGCCCATAAATAATTTTTACATAAAAAATGACTTTTAGTTGACGTGAAGTTCATGTAAGTTTATTTTTCCTGTTGTTGTTTGTTTGTTAGACATCAATGACTTCAAAATTATAATTATCTCACTTTTTTGTTCTTTTTACTGAAAATTTTATATTAACATATAAAAATAAAAAAATCATAGTAATTAATTTTTTTATTATTTTTTCAGCCATTAAACTTTGGATATCAAACAAAACGACTTTAATTATAATATTTAAAAATAAAATTACAAATAAATTTAATTTATATTAAATTAAATAATAAAAATAAATATTTACAGACGAAAACAACTCCTCTCTCCTCTAAGGGTGAAACAAAAGCACCGCCACATGTGTTACCGGTTCGATTTAACTCACACACACGGAAGGATCGAGAAAAATCTTTGACCGTCCATTCCACATCCAACCGTCCACTCCACTCCCCATCCGACCGTTAATATCGTTCAACCGCGTCCCAGTTCGTTTCGGACTCGCCACCTCTTCTCCCCGGACGTAACCACTACCCCACAGTTGGATTTTAATTCCCGTCACGTCCGTTAAATATATAAACATTTTTTTTTTAATTTTCTCGTACCAATTTACGCTTTTTAAACCGAAAAATAAAAAAAGTAAAATAATCCGAGAAATTAAACCCACAGAAGAAAGGAATTTGGGGTAGCGGAGGGAAGAGGGAGAGCGCGAGGAATCGTCGAAGAGAGGCGAAGGTGAGAAGGAAAGGAATCGATCGCTCTTCGTCTCCGATCGATCGATCGATCGATTGTAGAGAGGTAACTGCGATTTTCTTTCACACTTCATTCGATATATCTCCGATTTTTTCGTAATTTTGTGTATATTTGCTCGATTATTTCATCTTATTTTGGAATTTATCGACCTTTTGCTCCTTTTGAGCTAGTCTAAAGTACGAGGATCGGTGGGTGATTCTTTTAGATGTTGTTATTTGTTTTGTTGTTATGTTTCTGATTATTTTTTAATTTTGTTGAGATGTTCTTCAATTTTTGGGGTGATTATTAGATGCTTTTTATTGAAGGTTAGTTAGGGTTTGATGTTGAATCAGTCCTAGGGTTTTCGTAGTTATTAAATCCAATTTCGCATCATAACTTGCTCTTATTGTATGATTGTTTGATCATGCTGTTGTCTCTTCTGTGTTAAAGTTCGATCTATGTTAGTATTTGCACCCTGATGCAAATTTTTTTAGGTTTCTAACAACGTATGGTTGATATTTATATGCTAGCTATTGTTTCATTAGTGCAATTAACTTCGATATTTGTTGGAAAGAAAACTTCATCGGCTGATTTGTAGTTTTGCTTGATTTGCGTTTCTTTGCACGTTTTTGTCTTAAATAAATAGCCTTTTGATTAGGCATATGGAGAATATTCAGTTGATGTTTATAATTTCACGTTGGATGCAATATTGGTGTAAAATACTGCAGTAATTTGTGGTGGATCTAATTCTTTGCCTTTTTTCTTCATCAGATTGTTCAAATCAAAGTTCTCGAAATTGAAATCCGAGATCATTGCACAATGAGATTCAAGAAAGGCAGCGAGGTGGAGGTAATGAGCAAGTGGGAGGAGCCCTTAGGATCATGGTGCCCTGCGGAGATAATCTCCGGCAATGGGCATACTTATAATGTGCGATTCATTACTTGTTCACTTGATACAAATTTGGTTGTCGGGCGAGTGCCGAGAAAGGCTATCAGGCCATGCCCGCCTCCTTTCGAATCCACAGAGAGCTGGGTTCAGGGCGACATAGTTGAGGCCTTTGAGAGTAACTCGTGGAAGCTTGCAGTAGTGTCCCGAGTCATTGATTCGAGTTATTACGTTGTCAGACTTCTTGGAACGTCGAAAGTCTTTAGAGCGCATTTATCTGGCCTTAGAGTGCGACAATCTTGGAGGGATGGGAAATGGGATGTGATTCAGAAGGTGATCATACTAATTTGATCTTGTTGTTTTCTATTGATTACGATTTTTTCTTTTTACTGAAAACCTTTAGGCCTCGTTTGATTACACATATGCTTTTTTTACTTTTTAAAACTCAAATTCACTCTTGAACATGCCAGCGAATGGACTTCTGTTTTTAGGTATTACTAAAACAACAAAGAGGGAAAAGAAAAAAAAAAGTTACTCTGGATTATTGTAGTTAGTTGACAATTAAAACCCTTAGACGTATAAATTGCAAACAATGAGCTTGAAGAACAGAAAAACGGTGACCGTAGCCAAACAAGGTCTTATTTTTTTCGTTCATTGTGCTATGGTTCCGCGAAAAGTTATTCTAACCTTTTTTGGTGATTGATGTGTTTATCTTTTGCTGCAGGGTTATCGAAGATGCAAAGGAGTCATGGATAGCCAGATGAAGTTGGGGAACTTTAGCCCACAAGTACCTCAGTCATGCATAGAGTTGGAGAAATACGGTGGAGATGATCAATTACACTTTGGAAGAAGTACTTGTCTCAGGGAGCTCGCATCGAGAAGTGGGGAGAAAAGGCCAAATGACTGCTTGATGATTATCGGCACATCCGCAGGAGCTAAGAATAAGAGGAGATTAGTAGAGAAAGAGGGAAAGTGCCAGCCAGTTCTACTTGAAAAGGTAGATGCTGTTGCTTCACCGTGTATGCTTGGTGAAAGATATGGAGTACAACATGCTATTGATGAACCTAATGATGATGAGAGTATTGCATCCTCTGTCGGTAGTTGTAGTCCTTGCTGCAGCCCTTATAGGTCCCCCTACTGTCCTATAGTTAGTCCATTAAATTTGAATGATACTGAACCTTCCTGTGCATCTGAAAATTTTCTTTCCCTTGATAAAAAAGAGGATCTAGAGGAAGAAGTTCATCGGTTAGAGTTAGAAGCCTATCGTCGTACATTGTTGGCATTATACACATCTGGGCCCCTAACCTGGGAAAAAGAAGAGTTGATGGGTAACCTCCGCCTAGAACTCCACATATCAGATGATGAGCATTTAATAGAGCTAAAGCATTTAGCATCTACCAGAACCAATGTTCCTTACAGTCTTCAGGAAAATAGTGTCAGCTCATTGTAGGATTTTTTTTATTCTTTTTTTAAGGTGCTTTTTGTCTCTTTATCTTTCTGCTGTACTGTAAAGTCAGTCATTCATTTTAGTGCCACATGCTACTCATATTTTTGGCTAAAGACAATGAGTTACTGTAGCATAATTTTGTATGAAAAATCTTTCATGAAAAAAGCAGTTGAATACCCTTGAGAGATTTTGGAAGTAAGTCTTGGTTTAATGTTGTCGCTTCTGTTTATGTTATTGCAGTTTGCTATGAGAAAATTTTGTCCCATGTGGATGACTCAAAAGTTTACAATGATGACCAACTTCTATTAGCTTTGCAGTAAATTATCAGGAGATTATCTTATTTTCTGTAAAACTTTCATGCAGATTGCTCTCAGGGAAATTTGCTAAAGAGTATTAATGTAACAGATTTGCTGTCACTTAATGTTGCAAGAAAGCTTGTTTGGCTTACTAATGTGATCGTGGGTTCTCAAAAGAATTTTGAGTGCAGTTTGTCATAAATATTTTTCTCAAATAGTTAAAATTTATGTTAATTTTTGCCTTGTCTTTTATAGTGCATAAATTTCTGTTCAATGTAATTCTCATAATTTTTTCTCGATTTATTCCTGTGAATGATTTTTAGTTGCTTGAGTGTGAGCTCGCTTTTAGTGCTCTTTAATTTCAGTAGCTTTAATCTGCTGGCTCAAATGTTCAGTAGCTTCATGAATACTACGACATCACAGTGAGCACATAATGCTATCTCAATAAGAAGTTGCTTATTCTATATTTGGGATATATTTGATATTCCCGATGCACTTTTCAGGCTGAAGTTGGAGGCTTTTAAAGCATGCCAGCAGGCCAAGATGATAGTGGGGTTGTTACCTATTTAACCTTCGGGGAATGTGGCAACATCTACATCTCCATCTGATCCTGACAAAGGATTCAGCACAAGCTGATCAGTTGGTATCTTTTAAATGCACTTTTCATTTTTCCCGATCTTACTGCAGGCTGACTAGGTGCTTTTGATAGCTAAGTCATGGGCACCTGTGTATCTATTGCAGCTTATGATGGTTGCACTCAAAATGTGGTAAGAACTTAAAAGTTAACTGCTGAGTGCCTCTATTTACTTAATGCGGGAGAAGTCTCAATTCAGTATGTTGGATAGCTTGCTCTTGGCAGTAATATTACATATATTGTGTATTAATTCACTATTATTTATTTCCTTCTTATATCTGGTCAGAGTTTGTTACAAAAGATACCACATACTTTGGTTGCTATAGTACTGGTGTAACCACTTCAATAATCTTACTAGTTTGTGAATATTGATGAGAGCTCATGTATTGGATGGTATAAGAACATGTGTCCAACGCTTACAAAGCATTTGGTATATTTGTTTCTCATGCAATTTAATGTTTCCATAAAGAATGATCAGAGCAATACTAATTATTCTTCTGTTATAAAAATCGATCGCTGCCTGTTCCATTTAAAATTTTTAAACCACAATCACTGCAGGAATTCTATCAAATTGGAGGAAAAGAGATTTTCTTTAACTTCAAGTGGAAATGAAAGAAGATATTTATAATGGAGAATGATGTTGAAATTATCTGCATCCAGTTTCAACTTGACAATTTGGATGATGGAAGCATTTGTAAATGACCTACCGATATTCCTCCTGAAATAAAATAGTTATGCTTTGCTTTTTCCCGAACTATGGCATTCATCATCTGCAAAGTAATTGTTGTTAAAGGTCATTGTAGGGTTTATTGTGCATATTTGTTAGTACACTGTAAGGTAGCTATTGAATTTCGAGCTGGATTGGCACGAATATTTTCTGATAACAGATGAACTTCCTGTCGAAATGTTTTAAAGCAATACATTAGCCTTCTCTTGGGTTGCTTTTAGGTTCATTCTTTGTGTTTAAGTCATTGTTTTTTATTAGCATCCGTATGGAAGTTACGTGAAAGAAGGGCAAAAGAGCATACCCTCTTGGGTTGAATTGATGAAAATATATAGTACAAGAGATAGGTCTACTATAGTAACATTGCCTACTATAGTAATACTACAACTAGGATTACATACCATATAATCCTACTCTATATATGATAATAATATACAGTATCCTAATATACCATAAGATACTAAATATATCGTAACATATACTAAATATATCGTAACATCCCCCCGCAAGCTAAGCATCCACTGGCCGGATGCGAAGATTGAGCCGCAAAGCCGAAAATCGAGAAGGTGAGGCTTTGTGAAAATATCAGCAAGTTGCTTATCAGAAGAGATGTGAACCAAATCTAAATCACCAGACTGGACTTTTTCACGCAAGAACTGATGGTCAAGCTCAATGTGCTTCGTTCGAGCATGGAGAACAGGATTGGCCGCAAGATAAGTCGTGCTGAGATTATCACAATAGATGCTGATGGAGCGCCATAAGAACACACCAAGGTCACGAAGTAAACGTCGGATCCATACTGTCTCAGCAAGCGCGTAAGCCACAGCACGATACTCGGCTTCAGAACTGGAACGAGAAATAGTGGGCTGTTTCTTAGCGGACCAGGAGATAAGATTGGGCCCTAGAAATATACAATATCCTGAAGTAGAGCGACGGGTATCGGGACAACCAGCCCAATCAGCATCTGCGAATGCCACGAGAGAAGGATTGATACAGCGGGAGATAGGAATGCCATAAGACAGCGTCCCGCGAATATAACGCAGAATGCGCTTGACCGCTTGCATGTGGGGTTCACGAGGTGCATGTAAATACTGGGCAACAGAGTTGACGGCATACGAGATATCTGGTCTTGTGAATGTGAGATACTGGAGAGCACCAACGATCTGACGATAAATGTAGGGATCCTCAAGAAGGCGCCCCTCATGAGAAGAGAGACGAGAAGTCGGAGAGAGAGGACTAGAGACGGGCTTACTATCAAGAAAGCCATGGCGCTGAAGTAGTTGATGCGCATATTTCTGCTGAGTCAAATGAAGACCAGAAGACGAACGATTAACCTCAATGCCCAAGAAATAATGTAGCGGCCCGAGATCTTTCATAGCAAATTCTCGTTGTAAGGTGACAATAAGAGCCTCTAAAAGAGAGGAGGAGCTTCCGGTGACAATAATATCATCAACATATAATAGAAGAACAAGAGTGCCAGAAGAGGAATGACAAACAAACATCGAGGGATCAGCAGTACTGCCAACAAAACCAAGTTCAAAAAGAAAAGAAGTAAACCGCTGAAACCAAGCCCGAGGTGCCTGTTTGAGACCATAGATCGCTTTACGGAGACGGCAAACGTGATGAGGAAGAGAAGGATGCACAAAACCAGGCGGTTGCTTCATATAAACTTCTTCAGAGAGAGTACCATGAAGAAAGGCGTTCTTTACATCAAGTTGTCGAAGAGACCACCCAGAGGAGAAAGCCACTGAAATAACAGTTCGAATAGTGGTCGACTTGACAACCGGAGAAAAGGTCTCATCAAAATCAATACCTTGTTGTTGTTTGTAACCCTGAGCCACAAGCCGAGCCTTGAGATGCTCAAGGGAACCATCCGCCTTCTGCTTCACTTTATATACCCACTTGCAGCCAATAAGATTAACAGAAGAGGGAGGAGGAACAAGATCCCAAGTAGCATTGGTCAGTAATGCATCAAATTCTTCAGCCATGGCAGCACGCCAACCTGCATCCTGAGAAGCTTCATGAAAAGAGGTAGGCTCAGCAGGAAGAATAGAACGTGCAGAAGCGAGGAAGGAGGAAGACGCAGCGGAACCCTTAGCCATGGATCGAGTGAGCATAGAGTGTGTTCTGGCAGGCAACGGAGGCTCAGAAGGAGAATGAGAAGGAGGGGAGACTGCAGCAGGCGGAGGGGAAGGTGGATGATCAGAGGTGGAAGGTGCCAGATCAATAGGTGAAGGTGAAGCAGCAGCAGCAGCCGGCTGGTGTGTCGTCTGGTATAGACCCGGAGTTCAGTTTGGCCAGCAGGAGCGGCAGCATTCTCATTACTAACCTGTGGGGCATCATGATTCACAGTGGAAGGAAAAAAACTGATAATTGCTCAGACGGTGAAACAAGCGTATGTGAACCAACGTCAGTAGAGGGGCGTGTGAAGGAGAGGCCAGAGATTGCATCAATAGTGGATGGACTCTCACCCAGTAGGGGAGGATTAGAAAGAAAATTTTGAAACATTTGAAAGTTTGAAATAGAAGAGGAAGGAGAAGAAGAGAATTTAGAAAGACAAGAGTAAGGAAAAACATGTTCAACAAAAGTAACATGGCGAGAAATAAAAATTTTACCAGTGCTTGGATAAAGACAGCGAAAATCTTTATGTTTGTCAGAAAGTCCCAAAAAGACACAAGGAAGAGAACGGGGAGAGAGCTTGTGAGCTGTAATGTCCTGAACATCGGGATAACACAAACATCCAAAAACTCTAACAAGTTGCAAGTCAGGGGAAACACAACCATGCAGAATTTCATATGGCGATTGTCCTTTCAAAACAGTAAGAGAAGGAATTCGATTCACAAGAAAGACGGCAGTTTGAATGGCCTCAGCCCAGAATCGAGGAGGTAAGCAAGCTTGAAACAGCAGGCTCCTAACAATGTTAGATAAATGCCTATGCTTCCTCTCAGCAAGGCCATTTTGTTGAGGCGTATAAGGACAAGAGAATCTATGAATAATTCCATTTTGTGAACAAAGAGTAGAAAATTTGTCATTTACAAATTCAGTACCATTGTCAGATTGAAAAATTTTGATTGAACTATGAAATATGTTTTCAACCATTGTCTTAAACTCGAAAAATTTGTCAAAAACTTCATGTTTAAATTTTAAAAGGTAAAGCCAAGAAAACCGAGAGTAATCATCAATAAAAATAACATAATATTTGTAGCCAGAAACAGAGGGAACAGGTGATTGCCAAACATCAGAATGAACAATATGAAAAGGAAAAGCAGATTGAGATTCTGAATCATGAAACGAGAGTTTAACATGTTTTCCCATATTACAAGCATTGCAAACAGATAATTTCAAAGCAGAATCAGAAACAATTTTATTATTTTTAATAAATGTAGAAAGAACAGGAAAACTTGGATGACCTAACCGTCTATGCCATATATCTCCGCTAAACCTAGATGCAACTAGAGCTAGCGGTTTCTTAGTTCCTTCACTTGCAACTTTAGAGGAAAGTGGATAGAGTGATGTTCCCGAACTAGGGCATCGAAGAAGCTCCGCCCTGGTTTCCTTGTCCTTCACAGAAAAACCAGAAGAGTCAAATTCAAAAAGAGAATTATTATCATGACAGAACTGACGCACTGAAAGTAAATTTCTCTTAATAGAAGGAACAACAAGGACGTTTTTAAGAGCAAAAGAGTTAGAGGACGTATTTAAATGAGTTTCACCTGTCTGAGTAATATCAAGTAAATTTCTATTACCAACAAGAATTTTTTCGTGCCCACTATAAGGTTTTTGAAGAGGAGAGAATACCAGAATGTGCGGTCATATGATTAGATGCTCCGGTGTCTGGATACCATACTTCCTCACCGGGTTCATGAAGGTTCATAGCAGCAAAAGTTTGAGGAACATCATCTGTAATAAAGGAATGATTGAAGCGTTGTCTGCACTGGAGGGCAGAATGATTGAACTTGCCACAGATCTGACATTGTGTGCCAGACTTTGGAATGTAAGGTTGTTGAGGATTATTAGGTTGAGGGTGTGAGTAGGTTCCAGGAGATCCACGACCAGAGTTGTGTCTACCATGCTGTCCTCGGCCTCCACGATATCTACCTCCACGGCCTCCACGATTACCGCGTCCACGATTGGCATAAAGAGCTTCACCGTCAATAGTGGGAATAGCAGAGGATGTCATCACACTAGTACGACGTTGGACTTTCGTTTCTTCTTGCATCAAGAGTGGACGAAGCTGTTCAAAAGTGGGCTTATTTCTGTGTGTTTAGAGCACTAACAAAACCGCGATAGTCTTCTGGTAGCCCTAGAAGAACAGTCATGACCAAATTATGGTCTGACTCGGTTTCACCAATCGCCTGAAGAGCATCACCAATCGACTTGACCTTTTGCATGTAATCACACATGCTCATTGAGCCTTTCTTGATGCTCCGCAATTCAGACTTTAGAGAAAAAGCCGTGGAAGCAGTCTTATCAAGAAAATATGCCTCAATGATTCTCCAAGCATCATATGCAGTTTTAGGTGAGCTAGAAATGACCATTCGTAATATGCTAAGGGATAAAGTGGCATTAATCCATGAAAGTATAGTGGTGTCTTCCCTTTTCCAACTTAAATATTCGGAATTTATAACCACCTTCTTATCAGCAGTATCGATAGCCTGAGAAGGCACAACACCAGTTCCGTCCACATGTGATGTAACACCAAAACTTTCTAGAACATTAAGAAAGACTTGCTTCCACACAAGATATGTGGAATCAGTGAGTTCTAGTGGTATGAGAGTTTTGATGTTAACAACTGGCAAATTTGAGGTAGAAGAAGACATATTTGCTACCAAAAGAGAAGGATCCACCACTAGATATGAAAGAAAGATAAATCAGAATGTAGCGGATGAGAAAAAGGAAGAACCTGGTTTCTACCAAACTAGTTGTACCCAGCGCACAAGAGAGGAACCACTTAGCACCAAATAAGAACGGCCGCACCAGGGAAAGGACCGAGCGACACGAGCAACCAGCGAGCGGTACGAGGATAGTCCGAGCGGCACCCGAAGAGCAAAGAGGAATCACAAAGAGGCTGAAATTACTGTAGCGCGAGTACTGTAGTAATACTGTAGCGCAGATACTGTAGCAGTACTGTAGCGGAGAGATAGAAGTCCAATGATAAGAGGAGATAGAACACCAAAAGGAAAAAAAAAACACCTATGGAAGAAGGTGAGACTTGTTGTGGATGATAGCTGTGGATCAATATCCCTAAATTAGGGTTCCCGCTCTGATACCATGAAAGAAGGGCAAAAGAGCATACCCTCTTGGGTTGAATTGATGAAAATATATAGTACAAGAGATAGGTCTACTATAGTAACATTGCCTACTATAGTAATACTACAACTAGGATTACATACCATATAATCCTACTCTATATATGATAATAATATACAGTATCCTAATATACCATAAGATACTAAATATATCGTAACATATACTAAATATATCGTAACATTACGTAACAAGGTTGAAATGAATGCCTGGTGATACTGTAGGCATGTAGTGCATGTACGATCATTAGAAGCTTCGAAGATACTGAGGGCATTTAGCGCATCATCATCAATTGTTTGTACTTAACGACTATTTTATGCAATTTTTGATGGTTGAAAGGATTGGACCACCTTGAGAAGCATCACGGGAATAAATGATAAATAATATCTTGATATTTTGTGTTTCAGCGAGCAAGAAATCTTAGAGCCTAATACGACTTAAAAGTTACAGGAAACAGGTGACAATTAGGACTTTCTTTACAAGGTATGTAGCATTATTATTTGTGATGGTTCTAGAGCTGTGTGGTTTCTGTTGCTGTTGCTGATGTTCTTTTCAATTTCCTTGTTGATAGTCTTTAGCAAAGTGGTGCATTGTCACCTTGTAGATGGAAAATGCTCAAGAATGTTCTTCCAATAGATGCCAATGTTGTTTATCTATATGCACTCTAATTGAACTTTGCCGGCCTTGAATTCTTGGACTCGGAATTTCAGATTTGCTAAGCAACTTTTGGAAGGGTATGCTGGGGCACTTGCCTGTATTCCGTGCGTACATCTGTTTTGCAGCAGTCTCTGTTAAGACCGAATCCTTTCTCAACCTTCTGACTGTGGCACTGCCATCAAATATAAGCTTTTTCTTGCAATTTCCAATTTGAATTATTTGTTACGCTTTTTGAAATTAAGGAAGCGGAGCTTCTGACAAGGAATTTGCAACAGTCGTCAGTCAATTGGAGCCTCCCTCAGGAAAGAAAAAAGATGTAGAAGCAGGTATAACTTACGGTCGAAGCTTTTACCTGATGGAGAGTAGCTGAATTACATTTTGGTGATAGTTACAAGATTTGAATTTCTTAGTTCCATTCCAAAACTGTCCGTTCAGATGTGTACTTGATATGTGTAACTTGATAGACTCAACAGGTTTTTATGTTGACTCTTTGATTGTATTTGGATATGACAGAAGACACCTCCTTTTTAACTTACTATTGCTTTCCGTCTTGACACTGGTTGTCTGGTTTTATTTGATCTCCCTGTTCGCAACATTCTGGTTTGTTCTAAATGAAGAGTAGCGTGGTCTGTGGAATCTGAAATCGTGGCAATTGATACTTTTCGTGTAAGATAGTTATGTATGCACACTTAAAGCAATCACTGAAACATATGAAAGTAAATTGGGTGTTAATGGATATATATATATAATATAATATATATATATATATATATATATAGAATGAGGTTACTATACTATCTATAGTACCGGGGCTCCGGTACTATAGTTGCTTTTTCGATCTTAGGGTGTTCAAATCAACGATCCACACCGTTGAAATTGATCTATGGTACGTGAAGTTCTTAGAAATAAAATTTTAGTTTTTTTCAATATCGTTTACTTAGTAAATAAATCATGTCAAAATGAACGGTGAAAATTGAATAATCTTTAAAATTTGAGTATAGGAGTTTCGAATTCAAGATCAAGGATGTTGACCTACATCTATGTAGTTTAAAGTATTTTCTATTAAAATTTGAATAAATTTAGATTCTTCTCCACCGTTAAACTACAAACTCGCCATAATAACCATTGAAATTTGACAATTTTGAAACGGTTTGATCACAAAGTAAACTACGTCGAAAAATTATAAAATTTTATTTCTAAGAACTTCAAATATCCTAAATCAGTTTAAACGGTGTCGATCGTTGATTTGAACACCCTAAGATCGAAAAAGCAACTATAGTACCGGAGCCCCGGTACTATAGATAGTATAGAAGACTAGCTCTATATATATATATATATATATATTGCTTTTACTTCAATGAAACATGGAGAACCAAGCTGCTTTGCTTTGGTATTCATGATCTGTCCATCTTCTGTCATCGTTCTGCAACAGTAAGTAATAACCTTATCGTTTTTCATCTTGAAGCGGTGTATATTACTATTTCAATTTTCCACTGCATTTGTACTTTCAGGTGTATTAGGTGGTAATTCATGAGGTCGTCTGGAGTTATTTTTTCATCCTAATTATTGGGGGGGAAAAAAAGAAACACTCCGTGACAGTTGAATGGCAGGTGACACAGAGTAGTGAGAACTTTTTCTTTTTTTTTTGTATTTTAATTATTAGCAGCTGTGATCTAAAAGTTTGTTTTTAGTCTCTTACAAGATTTAGAAGCTATTAGTTGTGATCTAAAAAATAAAACATTCGACTTATGAAATAGTCCAATCTACTAATAGATGCATTTATCTTTTAAAAAAAAATCTAAACTCGAGAAATGTAAGAAATGCGGTGTTTATGCATCCAATCAAACGCTAAAGTACGTAAAACAACCACTTCGTCGTAAATAAGATCGTAATAATTGCATTTGAATCACAAGTACACAGTTTATATTCTACGGAACAAACCATTAACCTCTTTCCCACCCAACTCAACGCGCCGCATATGCTAGCACTCAAAAAAGTTTTGCGTGGTAGCCACAGGGCACCTACCTGGTATACATCCGTACGTACCAAAACGGAGACCTTAATAGTTAATAACAACAACACCAACCCCACCCAAAATCAAATATGAAATACTCCGATAGTAGTAGTATACACCACCGCAAAAGCTCACAGGAGCCGGAGCCGGAGCCGGCGCGGCGGTTTGGTGGTGGCGTTGCGGACGCTGAGGAGCGCGACGTCGTCGACGACGGGCCCGCAGAGCGAGCCGTCGAGCTTGCTGTGGTAGTAGGTGCTGAGGAAGACGACGGTGGTGCGCGCCTCCGCGGCGGCGAAGCGGAGCACGGCGCGCTTGAACCCGCCGGTGCCCTTGGACTCGTAGGGCACGCGGAGGGAGGCGCGCGCCGCGAAGGCCTCGACGACCATGGGCCCCGCGCAGGCGTCGGCCGCGTCGCCCACCGCGAACGTGAGCGCGTACCTGCGCCCGGGCTCGGTGCGCGCCACCTGCGCCAGCGCGCTCTCGCGGCCCCCCACGAGCTGCGCCGCGCGGAGCCCCCGCGGCACGGCGTAGTGCGCGGCGTCCACGTACTTCACGGCCTTCAGCGACTCCACCTTCCACGCCGGCAGCGGCGAGTGCTCGTCCTCGATGTTCGGCGGTATCAGCACCCCCCACGTCGTGTTCGGGAATATGTACGGCCCCTCCTCCATGTCCCCGTTCTTCAGCAGGTTCTCTGCCGCGCAACCAATCATCAAAAAAGAAATTAATCACCTTTGGATATCCAAATTGGTTGGGCGTGGGTGTAATAATAGAAAGCAAGCACTTGAACTACTTACTGTTGGTGATTCTGGGCGGGTAGAGGGTGCGAATGGCGACGGAATCGATGAGGGGGCCGCAGGCGGGATCCTCCTCGACGCCCGGGTTGTGGATGACGAGATCGACCTCGTCGAACAGCGCCCGGAAGCCCCAGGCGTAGGAGTCCCAGCCCGTGCTGCTGTACATGGTCTGCATGGGCAGCACGCCGGAGTCGGGCGTGGCCGACACGTTCAGCCGCTCCTCCTGCGCGCACGTCCGCGCCGCGCTGAAGGTGACGGCGTAGTGCGCGCCCCGCGCCACGCGCAGGCGCTGCCGGACCGACGCCTCGTTCCCGAGCCGCACCGCGTGCGCGCCCTCCGGCACCACCAGCAGCATGTCCCCCTGCTTGTGCCCCGACTCGATGTACTCCACGAAACCCGACACCTCCCACTCCGGGATCGCGTGCCGCCCCACCACCTCCGTCCCCCGCAGCTCCGACGGCTTCGGCCCCGCCTCGAAGTTCCCGTTCGGAAGCAGCCCTGCGCAAAGTTGCACCACCACCACAAATCCGTTAGCATTTTATGTAACTTCCTGTGCAAAATTTTTTTACGCACGAGATGATTTTGTCGCTCATCAGCAACCAACCAATTGTATTCATCTTAGATCGAAAATTGAATGCATTCGGTTAGTTACTAATGAGCACCAGAATCACTCTTTGCGTAAAAAATTTTTGCACACAAGATTGGAAAAGGAACGGCTCCCGTAGAGGATGAATTATACTATATCACATTTGTATCACATCATCAGTAACAAGCTAATTATATTTCTCTATTTATAATAATCCAAGAGAAACAATTCTATTGATTGGAAAGGCCACGTCAGCAATATACTCGGTGCATTCTAAATATTTTTTTTTTTTTCGTAGAGACCTTTTGATCTCCAAATCGATCACATCATAATGCAATCAAGTGGCGATCACTTTATTGGTCATTCATTAGCCATTAATACTCTATCTTACCTAGCGCAGCTGACTGAAAACTTGATGAGTAGTATGTGAGATTTCAAATTCGAAACATAGTTGTTTTATATTTCTAGTTGAATTTATTGGAGAAAAAAAAAAGGTCTACTAAAGAGGACCAGTATTTGCTATGATAACGCCCAATAATTTTGCCCCTTCAATTATGAGGAGTTAGGCCGATCAAAGCTGTCGCAAAGCCCGATCATAAATTGAGCCTGTGTAGAAGCACTTATTTCTCCAGCTACCCAATAGGCCCCCTCATGCTCCCTAGTTACATGGTGCAAATCGCAGAGTACTATCACAAAACAGAGTAAATTGCATAGGCTTCTACTTTCAGTAACCTTCTTTTAAAATTGTCCCCTATTTTTAAAGTGAATTTAATGCCTTTTGAACTTTTATTAGATATGTTATGCTGAGTTATTCTGTTGTCGGTCATTAAGTCCAGAGTTATCACACATCAACTACATTCCTTAACGTCCTAAATTTTTATATGCTACTGACGTGACAGCAATCCAACGATGTCTCAAAAAATTAATAGTTCATCTTGAATCTGATCTGAATGGTTGATGTATGATCAATATTTTTTTAATCCAAAAAAGATATCTTTTTTACTTTTGTCAGCAATTTGTAGCTACTTCCAACCATCTATCACAGTGGCCAAAGACAAATTACTGCTCTCTACCATCTGGTTGATAGCTTAAATCCCCTAAAGTTGACATCTTCGTAGAAAGAGCTATAGTTTTTCATGATATTATTCTTATAATGTTGTATTAGTGGTATTACCAAATTCATATAAAAAAGTAAAATATATGCATAAACTAATCAAAAATTAACATCATATAAAAACAACATTGTGAAAAGAAGTAAAATATTTCTCCTGTGAATGTAAATTTCCATTTCTGGGATCTAAAGACCTGTGACCCACACCACACACAACCCTTTCCCAAGGCTATTTGTCAGTGTGCGCATCTGACACTCAAATGAAGTTCCACATGGTCCACATGGCCAACATTTCAAATTTTGAATCTACCATATTAATTACTTTTAGGTCAAGTCAAAATAATATTCTGATGAAGCTAGCAAATAGCTCCTCAGCTGTGTCGCAAATATTGATGCCAATTTTATTAGCAAGTAAATAGTATAACTATAACAGTTTTATATGCATGTCAAATATATAACTTATCTCTATCGAAAAATGCATGTCAAATATATAACTTATCTCTATCGAAAAGGCGGTGTTATTAAACTTTCTACTTGATGAGTAGAAAATTTGAAATGCACATAACTAATTCCAATAGGCACAACATCCCCTTGAAATATTCGACTTATTCTGTGTTCAGTAAAACAAGCTCAGTAAAAATAATTCACCTTTAGAAAAGTTTCTATTTTACTAAAACTATTGCTTCATTAACTTCTTTCACTGTCCATCCAATTAATAGAAGCCAATTGGTATCTGATAGATTTGATTGCGAAGTAAAGGAACAGCTAAATTTTAGGTAGATCTAATATCCCTATTAATAGCAACCACCTGGTTTTGATACAAAAATACAATGATCATCTATTTGCTGGTGTTTTTTTAAATTATATAAGCGCTGCTTTTTATCCAACATTAAAATAATTTTTCTATTATAAAAAGTAATTATTTACTTACTATTTCTAGCGCAAGTAACAAAAATTTGATGGCCGGTATCTGAGGCTCTAAGTTTAAAGTCTAATTGTTTTACATTTTCAGCTAAATTTACTATGTTGAAAAGATAGTGATCTAATTCGAAGTTCTTATTTTTGTAGTAGTTAGAATCAATCTAAAATTATTCATACTTATCCCCCAAAAAAAAATTACCTAAATTAACAACTGTAGTAGTCCTCAAGAGTCCTAAACATTCTTAATCTAGCAATAATAAAAATAAGACTTACTGTAACTGAATCTTCTAATACTTGTATACCCACAAATTATTTTTTTTCTTGAGAGAGAGAATGGTAGCACGCTACTGTTATGTTCAGTTTTTTTCTAAAAAGAATAAAAATAAATTTAGTTAAAAATATAAAGCAATAAAATTTTAAACTTACGACTTCGAATACCAACTATTAAATTCTTTATCACTTACACTAAATACTGCGAGCGTATACTGATAATTTCAAAAGAGAATTTTATGGTAAATGTTCATTTGAATATTACTAGACTCCAATTATAGAATCCTACCTAGAACCTAGAGATTTTGAAACGCATGCATCTTTTCGTACACATTGCAGCGGTACCCACGTGTGTTTCAAAAAAAATAACTCTAAAAATTCAAATATAACGGCTCCAAAATATAATATATTATTATTCGAGAAGTCGAAAATTTGAATTTTTAACGTTCATGCAGAAGTTCAAACTCCTGAGCTCTTAAATAGAGCCCCGTATAACAAAAAAAAAAAAAAAAAAACAACTGCACTGAGTAGTACTTGTTATTTAAATAATAACAATGTTATTGCAACGGATATATATATAACTATTAGTTCAAATTAAGTTGATTTTGAAGATAATATTCAATGGTAAGTAAAGCAAAAGCTAAAAGCGTTAGAAAATTTTGCATTTTAAAGTAAAATAAAAAAATAAAAAAATCAAGAAGAAGTACACAAATTAAATTAATGACACAACATATATAGTACAAAAATAATAAAGCCATTTAGAAATATAAGAAGTAAAAGAGGAGCTCAGAGATTCGTGTTACTATAATTACCATCATTAATGGCGAATGCTACGTGAACCGCGGCGCACAGTAGCAGCAGCGGCGCACCATAACGCGACATCCTATTGGCTATACGCTGAGAACGAAGGAGACGATGGAAATTGAGTTGAGAGAGAAGAGGGCGCAGGGGGAGTCCTTATAAGGACCTGCTTTTGTTAAAACGCCACTGGGTTTCGAGAAATTTTCCACAATGCCACCGCATCTCGTGCTGAGTATTTAACTAGTTTTTGCTCGCCACGTGTCCTCGTCCCGGTTTCAGGTCCGAGACCGCGGCGGTTCCCCTGAAATGACGATTTTGCCCTCGTCGGTGACCCATTTTGCTAAAGTCGTACATAATTTATCTGAACTATGTATACAAATTTTTAAAATTACTGTCTAAACTTTTAATTTATTTAATTTGAGTTAGTCAATAGCATTTTAATTTTAAAATTTGAATGTGTTATTTATCTTTACAAGTTTAGTTAACATATTTTAGATAACTTTTGAAACTATAAATTTATTAAAGTAAGTAATAAGCTTAAATTTTAAAGTCAAAATAACGTTGATCTGTTCAAATCAAATAAATTCAAATGCTAAATAATAAAATCAAAATTTTGAAAGACTTGGTAGCTGATTCAAAATGGTTTATAATTCATCTAAATTATGTCTATTTTTACCATCTTTTTATAGCCATTGTAAGGCATAAAATGTATTCCAATCATTGTGGATAAAACGAATCTAATCAGAATGAATATATTAACTTTATATTAAAAATGATATTTTAAATTTTTATATAATTTTATACGATATGAAGAGACTCATTTGATTCTATGGAAAATAAGTATAACAAAAAAAATTGTAACGAGACCCCAAAAAACCCTCAATATTCACATGAGTGTCAAAATACTCTCTTGGTTATACTTCTAAAATGTCATAATAAAAAATCTCAAAACTAAAATCTAATTTATTATTTATATGTTATAGCATTGCAAAAAATTACATATATAAAAGAAACTATGATTTTTTAATAACTTCTATTCTAAACTAAATAATATTTCAATATAAACATTTAAATCTATAATTTTTTTTATATACAATTTATTTAGAGGGTGTGGATTGCACGTTGGATTTTGGTTTTAAAGCACTGAGGCTAAAATAATTGCGTTCGGTGCATGAAGCGTACGGATACACCGGGTTGAGGCAATAACTTCTCGCTGGATGAGAGGGACATTGTAGTGAAATGACGCTATTACCCCTCACGGGTAGGGGAACAAGGAGTGTCAGTGGTCACGTGGCCCGTTTCGCTTCGGCGTTACACGCCACCCCCTGTCTCCGACACGCGGCACCATGCAATTTAAACCGCTTCCGAGGGTACTATCGTCATTTTAACATCATAACCCTTGTTTTCAACCGGTTCGATTGAACCGGGTTTTTTTTTGTCTCTCTTCGATTGGCGTGTGTTGATTGATACTAGTGTTCTGTTCGGATTTGGGACCGGAGTTGGCTCAGTGGGCCGTCCTCTCCGAACCCGGTTCACCGAATTGAACCGGCTTAGTGTGTAATGAAGTGACGTTTACCGTTTTTGTGCTCTATGGTACAGTTCGTTGATATTGCAGTTGCTTATTGGTGCTTTCAATTTTAAAATTATATATTTAAAATGTCTGAACTAGGGATGATTTTAAACCGATTACCTAAGTTTTTTCAAATTTTGATTTTACTACTAAATCAATTTGTTTGATTTGAGTTTATTAACAATAGGTTGACTTTAAAATTTAAACTAATTACTTATTTTAATAAATTTATAGTTGTGAGAACGCGTGCGTATACTAAACTGCACATTCAAATTTTAAAATCAAAGTAGTGTATAATTAAAATTTTGAAAGAGTGTATAGTCAATACAAAATAGTTCATGGTTTAAATAAATTGAAAGATTTGATAGGTAAAATCAAATTTTGGAAAGTGTATAGTCAATACAAAATAGTTTATAGTTTAAGTAAGTTATGTAAGTTTTTACCAAAATATAATTGCTATTATGTTTGTTGAAAATAAAAATTCTATATTATATAATATAAAATAAATTTTAGGTTTATAAGTTATGGGCGTGGCATCTTCAGCTCGTTGATTAAATTTTTTGGATTGAGTTCAAGTTCTTTAATATAAGACGAACGGTCTGTTGCGAATAATGAACTTGGTTCACACCCTCTAAATTTTAAACAGTTAAAAGAGAAAAATCTAATTTGACCGGTACAATAAAAATTTTAATTTTTGTAATTCAAGATGTTTTTGATAAAAAATTTTAATTACTGACATAAATTGCAATGAGAATGAGTAAATGACCGATAACTTGTTATTTTTAATTTGTTAGTACGTTTTTCACATAAGTAAAAAAAAAATACCTATGATTTATGACATATACGTGTGTAAAAATGTCAGTACCACGTAAGTCACATCGGCATTAGTTTTATTCAATTTAATTCAATCCAATAAGTAACATCCTGTTTTAAAAATACGCGTGCAGAGAATTAAATTTTTGATTTCTTGATTCATAATTTACAGTATCAATCAACTGCACTGAACAGAAAAAAGAATAGTAATAATAAAATAATTGCTTCAATCATAGTCGAGTACAATCAATCAACATAGTCAATATTTGTCGCACCGACATTAGTCTTTGTGGCCGTTAGTGCGTGCATGTTATCCTCAAAAGTATTTAATTAATGCGATTGCCATGTGCTATTCTCTTTCATTACTGCACCCACTGCTCTGCTTAATACACCAGAGTTTTTAATTGGAGACCATGTGAATCTCTGAGTTAATCGGTGAGAGATATATTATGTGTGTGTAGAAATGGCCAAAAGAGAAACTATATATAGTTTTATGCGTGAACAAGGTTTGCCTATTTATATTCAATAGATTATTTGAGATATACAAAAGAGTTTTCGAAAAACTAGGCCCTGTAAGTTGTACTTTTCCACAAGAGATTTTTTTTTTTCCTTTTTTCACATAAAAGATAAAACGAGACACTTACGTCGTAACTCTAATGTTTTTTTTAATAGAAAAATAGTATGCTAACTGTATTATTTATTATTTTTAAAATAAATTTAATTAGTAACGTGAAACAACTAAGTTTCGAATTTTGAACCCCCAGTATCTATCATCCTTTGCCACCTCAGGTATTAATCTCTTTAAACTTGGGGGCAAACTCGTAAGAATACTTCAATTAGTTGTGCTGAGAGAGCATTTTTAGTTTATACCGATAGCAAATCCTTTCTGATTCTGCGATCAGTCGATTCAGCTGTCTATTCAAAATGAGGAGCTTACCTCCGATATTGATTGTGGTTCAACAACTAATTTACACTGTACCGACCGTATCTAGCTCAGTTAGCTAAGAACTTAATGATTGATATCTGATAAATAAAAATAATATAACAACACAAAGTAAAAGAAATAAAATAAAAATAAATAATATCGACATTTGTTTGTACTTCATGATAAATATAGATTTGGAATGGAATTGTTGAATATAAATTCTTAAAAAACAACTAAGTGTAATATGGAAGGTACTATATAAAACATAGTTCTTGATCAATATTTTCCCGCAAACAAAGCTTTATATCTTAATTTAAAACAGTGCTTTTTAAGGTCCTAATAGGGTTCGGGTTTTACCGTTACGGCAATATATGTTCATATGCCAAATTTAGAGTTAAAGAGTACAAATTTTAAAGCACACCGCTCGGCCAAACAAGTCCTTAATTAATTCTTTTTTGAATTGACGAGATTGCCCTTGAGAGGAAGAGATCGGAGTGATCAATGTGTTAACACTTAACACCGGGGGTTAGGGAACAGGCCACGATGTGGGGCCCAAATCCCAATGCAAGGGATCACATCCTGAGCCAATCTCTAACTACCTATTTGCGCGTGTTGGTGGGCCTCACTTCTCTTCTCCCATGTGGGCTTTGGGCCTTCTAAGTAACTTCACCATTATTATTCGACTAAATTACACTTTCGGTCCTCAAACTATCAGACTAGTGCTATTTTGGTCCTCATATTTTAATTTAGGGATAATATCTAATATGCCCCTAAAAACTTCTAAAATATCTAATTTACCACTATTTTTTTGTTTCAAATATACTCTGTATAGTTCTCCGTTATTCACCCGCTGTTAGTACCCGTTAAGTTATCCCAGGTTAAACCCCGGTTAAATTTCTACCTGAGTTAAAAAAAATCAAAATACCACTTTTGCCCTTAACTTAAGGGCAAATAAGAAAAGCTTGATGGTATAAGGGTATATTTGAAAAGATAAAAAATCAAAATACTTTTTTTGCCCCTATATTAAGGGCAAATAAGAAAAGTTGGTGGCGGTAGAAAGGTATATTTGAAAGGGCAAAATAGTAATTTTACAGTGATAATGGTTGTTGCTAATAGTTCACTAACAGAATTTAACTCTAGAGATATATTTGAAATAACTTGAATGTTAAAAAGGTATTTTTAATATTAGCCTTCTAAGATGGGTAAATCAGAAAGTCAACTTTTCAGGGGTATATAAGTAATTGGCCCTTTAATTTATTATAATTTTTAGAAATAATTATACGTTTGATCCTCGAACTTTTAGAATTATTATAATTAAGTCCCGCAATTTAATTTAGTTGACTAAATTTTAACGCATTATCAACATAAAAGTAACTTGACATCTTAATTGTTAGTGCATCCTCAATCACAATAATACTATGTCACCTCTACATTAATAATACACTAATATTGAGTCAACCAAATTAGGTTATACTACTTTATTACAATAATTCTGAAAGTTTAAGTAAAAAATTGCGACAAATTAAAGTTTGAGAACCAAAGTTTCACATGTCTCGGAGTTTGTGAACCAATTTATCCTAATTTTTAATTAATTATTTTTAATTTGTTACAATTAATTTTGAAAGTCCTGTTTAGTTAACTAGAAAATGATGCATTACTCCCGTGTTAGTAATGTAGTATCTTAATCATTCTTATATTGTCGGTTGCAATACTATCACATCAACAAGGTGCCATTATTTAGTTAACTAAATGTTATTATAGAAATTGATTTTAAAAATAATTGAAATATAATTATATTAATAAATTAAAGCCGATGAATCAAAATGTCATATATCACCAAAAGAGTAATTTAGCATTATTATTATTATTATTATATTAATTGTTAGGGTCCACATGATCACGACCCAAAAATTCATGAACCCTTTTCATTTTTGGATGCATCTGTCGAGTGCCGACTCCTGGATACATGAACCTGGCTGTGGGTAAATCACGACTGTCCGATCTAGCCTGCCGACTCCCTATGGAATGATCAGACGGTCATCATTTCGTATAAAATTATTCAAGGCTAAGAACCTACTCTATCCAGCTGTGGGGTGTGTATTAAATTTTCTCCAATAATTTTCTCTGTTACAGTAAAATTAAAGAATTTTATTACAGTAAAATTAAAGAATTTTAAATTAAAATTTTCAATAGATTGGAATCTCAACCTTCCCATGGTAATTCAGATAGAAATAACTACGAGTCTAGATTGATATATACTCAATTTTATAGAAATGAGTTAGTACAACATCAGGATCTAAATTCACATATTAATGTACTAAAATTGATAGTAAAGATTACAAAAAAAAGTATATAGTTATTATTATTATTATTTTCAGCAGATTTCTGAAAACTCAACTTTAGAGCTTCATAAACAAAACGTAAAATATTCATTTTTTGTTTCGAATTTAAGTCATATATTTTACTCATCCTTTGATCCAGCACATTGAGTTGCTCACTTCATTAGAGTGGGCTTGCACTCGTCCAAACTTGAATCCAAACCATGCCCAAGTAAAATTGGGGGAATTGGACAATTTTTGGCCCAAACCTACTTGGGCCTTATGCCAGCTTAGTATTATGCAACTAATTAATTATACTATTCATAAGTTAAAAGATAATAATCATTTCGAAATTAACATTATTTAATTTAATATTGTTGCAATTCATTGAGTTAAAAAAAGAAGAAGAAGAAAATATATGAACAACGGAGAAATAGATCACATTTCAACACCTGTATCTGACCGTTCAATCTACATCCACCGGTTACGGTTCTTCCGGACATATGCATTCCAGGACATCATTTTACTGGACCTGGTTCACAACGCCACTTGTGGACCGACAACCTCATCGCCGTTTATTCCATCTTTTGGTTAGTTAAGAGCTTAGAATGAATGGGCTGTGTCCACTGCTGACGTGGTGGAACGTGTCCACGCAATGGTCTCGACACCACCTACCCTCCGATAAAAATGGCGTCGGTGGCGTGCGCTCGAGCCGAGGTCGGGGACGGAAATGGCGGCGCTTCTCCTCTACTACTCTCTTCTCCCTTTCTTCGCCCTCGCGAGCTCCCTCGATCTCCCCTCTCATGGTGAAATCTACAACCCTGATTCCTCCTTTCTTATTGATTGTTTGATCCATTTGACTCTTGTGAGCTAGGTTTTGTAGCTGCTGAATCAATCTGTATTTCTATTTTTTTGTTTTTTTAAATGGTTATTTTGATCTAGTTTGTTTGATTGATCGGTTGCCGAGTAGTCCTTGCAATATGAGCTTAATTAATTGGTTCGATTACGAGTGAAGAGAAAATCTCGTGCTAATCACGCCCTTGCGCTTCTATCGTTTGTGATGTTTCATAGTTTATATAAGAAGATGTAAGGATCTTCTTTTGTTGATATGTAAAGGTTCCAATGATCATTGTTTTTTAGTATAATTGGTTTTATCTGGTAACGAAGAGTTTAGTTTAGTGGGGTAAGAGAGGCTTTAGTGATGTGTGTTTCGCGTGTTAGATTCCAAATTTTGTGTAAGTTTGTAAATGTAAATATTCAATTGGAACAGAAATACTTTAAAATGATCTAGAAGGCTCATGGACCAGATTTGATAAGTTCCTAAAGTTCAAGTTTTCTTCTGTATGCTTTTGAACATGAAAGTTTATTACTAAGTATTGAGAGGGAATGTTTTGAGATACATATGATCCATTCACCTTGCTGTATGTTGTCATGCAGTTTAGTAGCAAGCTGGTACATTTTCCTGATACCTCTAATCACTAAAACTTACGAACTTTATCAGACTCATGCTATTATTACGATTAGTATCAAATTTAGCAACATACTGTTGTTTCTTTTTATGTGTGTAGTGTAGGCATTAGGTGGGCCTGATGATACGTTCGCAATGTTGCATTAATGTTCTGTCATCCGCTTCTAGGTTGCTATTGGACTGAATGCCAAAATAAATGGTTTGGAGGATGCGGCTCCCATGTCTCAGCTGACCAATCAGATAACTGTAACGGTCTTTGCGGAGAGTCAGATAGCCCACCATGCCTTCCTTTCCATACGCATTTTCATTGTTGCATACCAGGTTTGTTGTGATTCTCCTTATAAGTTCATTGTACATATTAAGGTTGGAGAGGAGTTATGATATGGTTGTGTACTGTTATACTCATTAATTAGTTAGATCAGCACGTTGGATTGACATGTTTTCTTTGCACTGGGAGATGAGATAGTTTGAATGTTGTAAATATAGTGCAAGCAAAAGGGCATATTATATAAGGAAGTCCCCAAGCTGTGGAGTGTATTTCACTGTGGTCCCTCAACTTCAATTTGTCCTAATTGATAGCTTAGATTTCATTAATCAATCCGGTCAAGTTCTATAGGTTACAGTCACCTTCCATCTGTGAGAGTTAGAATGCTGCTGTGTTATCCCTATGACTTCCATATATGGGATTCTAGAGTGCTGCTTGAACTTCATATCTGTCCAAGGTTTATAAATGAACTTACAAAAACAGTTCTGTTTTAGTAAAATTGACGTGCAAACATTGGTTACAATAACTTCTTGCTTATGTTGACAAAGTAAATGTTGCTTCAAGTGACTATCACGACAAATCAAACTTTCATCTACTCTTATTGAGGAAAGCTGATTGTAGAAATTGATGAAACCACTTATTAAAACTTGAGCCATCAATGAGATGAATTGGGGTTTCGGGTCCGAAGTGAGATTCGACTCCCCGATTGGGACTCTTCCTGTATAAGTTTTCCTATCTTCAGTTGGCTGAGGTTTTTTAGCGTATAGCTTTCTTTCACCAAAACAAGGACACATTCAATAGGTCTTCTCACTTCATTTAATTCTTTTTCACTGAAGTAACTGACAAATTGCTAGGATAATTTGCGGAGTTAGGTGTTTGTGGATCTTGAGTAATTTTACCACATGGCACATCTAGTAAATATTAAAATATTATTATCAAAAGTTAAATATGTGCATGCACTGCTTGTTTACAATTCTCGAAAAGGCACCTCTCAATATGCATGCCAAAGCCTGATTTTAGCAGCTTTAATGTAATGCCTAAACATTAGATTTCTTCAGTTCACCACACTAGAAGTAAATTAGGTTGCTTCAGAGCTGTAAAAGTTGCAGTTCATTAGCCAGTTATAATGTTGTGAAACCTAATGAAGTTTTACATTGTATGCATGACCGCTGTACTCAATTGAAAGCATGTCTATGTAAACTAATTCATTATTGTAATTCGCTTACCATTGTTAAAAGTGGTGAATATTTTTTAGAAAGTAAGTCTATTAGTGATGAACTTTTATTTTGCAATTTGGCTTTTGCTTCCTCAAGAACAGAAACACCAAAGGTAACAAAGAGGTGTGGAAGGTGCAACAACAAGTTGGACTTCGGAGAAAAGTACATATGTTGCACGGACTGTTCAGAACCCTATATTATGGACAAAGCAAGTAAATTGGGTTATTGTAAGTCTGGTGCACAGCTTGCGATGCAGTTAAAACCACAAGGTCATAATCGAGCTTCTTGTCCTCTTACTAGTATCACGCTCAAAATTTCATCCTCCTTCTGAGAAGAAACAGCAAGAAATCTTTCAGTTTTGAGTTGGACGGCATTTAGCCAATGTTACCATTTTGAAATTTTTTTCTATGGATTTCCACCAAAGGAGATATTCTTCTATGAAAGACACTTTAAGAATTCCTTTTTGGTGATAATCAATTCACATATATGCCTCTGCAAAATCTGAATTTTCATATATGCGGTGGAAAAAGTTAATTTCTTGCATGTCTATGTTTTTACATACAAAATGCCCCTTTTGAATTACTTTTCTAATACAAAACCAACTTCCCTCAATATCGGATGACTCTTCTCAATTTAAGACAAGTATAATTTTATAAGAAAAACTGCACTTTTGATGAGTATATATGGTAACTAAGAATTTTCAAGATTATCAATATTAATAGATGATTTTGCAGAAATATATATGTAAGATCCCTTTTTGGCATGAAATCACTAGCTTCTGATGCAATTTCATTTTCATACATGTAGAGACTTTTAAGTGGGTTTCTGGGCGATGGATGAAGTGTTCCTCTCCTTGTGACGGCGGGGTGCGTTATCGAGACGTGGGTTGTTTTGGAAGTACTGCTGACACATCAGTCAAGCAGTATCCAGTTGATGATGCTCGATGTTCTTTGGAAGATATGGTGAGTTAAACAATTCCAGTATTTTGTTCGATCAATGCAATCATTTTTCTTCATGGTCTCCTCTCATATTCACTATTGTGGATTTTCTGAGACTGATAAACTGAAGTTTCAAGACTTGATCTATGGACTCACTAGTCAAAATTAGAAAAAAATTAAGATGATTGAGAAATATGTGATCATTTTACCCACAAATTTCGAGACCCAAGAAATCGGTCTTTTGAAATGAAAAGGATTTTCCTGAAATGGTAAAACCCCAATTTTGGATAATTTCTGTTGCAGCAAGGCTATGTTGCATGATCCCCAGCATCTAGACTCTTCTGCAATGCATAAAATAATATTGTTGCTTTGATCTTGCTGCAGCCTCCTAGACAAGAAGCATGTAATCTGCAAAGCTGTGTTGACTTCAGCATTAGTGAATCAACCAATTACGAGAAAAGGGGAGTGTCTGGTTGGTTCATTGCATTGATCGTTCTTCTAGGGCTTGTGGCTGTTGGAGGGATTGCCTTTGCAGGCTACACTTACTACAAGAGGTAAGCATGGACGTTCAGTTTGGCCCTGCTGGATCTTCTATAAAAGGGCTGTCTAAAGCCGTTCGAAGAAACCTTTATGACTTTTTCATGGCAGTCACCAAAGCTTCTCTTACAGCTGAAAGCAGAACTTCAATTCGAGCTTCTGCTTGGGGGGCCAACAACTTGTCTTCGATTGGACCCAAATGCTTCTTTTTGGCTTTTGCAATAGAAAGAAGCAACTTTCAATAATAGAGCTGTTTGATAAGTCAGGCATATGATAGAAGCTTCTTATGTGAAGTCCTCTATCCTTTGTTGATGCTGAACATTTAGCAGCTTTTATCTGCAAATAGGCGGAGTTTCGTTTAGATATAACTAACTTGGTCCAAGCTCAACTAGTAACCGTGAAACGTCGAAAAATAAAAAGAGGATTTCAATGTCACTTTGCATAATTTGATCTGGCAATTGAGAAATAAACCTGCGTCGCATGCGAAACTCTGAAAATTGGTTATTTGTCCTTTTTTTTATGATTAACTTGCGAGATCGTTTTTCTTTACAGGAGGACGTCGACATCAAGCGGCTTTGTATATATCATGATGGAAGGCTACTCCTGAAGACTGATATATGATTGCCGAAAATATAAAAGATTGATACTTCCCTTTGCTTTTCTCTTCAATTGATCCAACAATATTGGTGTATACCACTGTAAAGCATTCTTTGTTTAAAGAGTTCTTTGTGTTAAGTACTACTATTCCATTGCGAACCTCGAACGTATTTGGAGAGAATTTCTTCAGTTGCTCTCGATCAAAAATATTATATGGGCGTTTACCAACCAATGCATAAGCCACGAAAGGTGCAGCAAACTTTAAGCTTAGAGATTACTTGTTTTTATAAATAGAAAAAAGGTAATCGCTTGAAACAGCAAGAGAAAGTGAGAAACCTATTGCAGCCACTAGTTTTCAGTTTTTCAATTTATTTGATTTGAATCAGACAGCAATACTTAGATTTTAAAATTTAAGTTTATTATATATTTTAATAAATTTATAGTTACGAAAATTATATACAATATACTAACTAAACATTTAAAAATAAGCAAAATAATATATTTAAATTTTAAAATAAAATTTAAAGCAAATAAATTGAAATATTAGTTATAAAATTGAAATTTTAAAAAGTTGAGTAACCAAATTAAAATGATTCATAACTCACATATGCGCTTTTACCTGAAAAGGAAGGGACAACGTTATGAGTCTTATGACCGGTTCGACCGGTCGGACCGCTTTCGTAACGCCGGTTCACTTTTGTCCAGTTCTCCCTCACCCGGTTCAGTTTCCTTCCAGATAAAAGTAGAACCCGCGGCGGTCGCCTCCGAAACTCGGCGGCTTTTCCTGCTGCAGCGTCGCCGCTCGTCAACCACCGCGATGCGTCTCCTCTCCTCCTCCTCCTCCTCCTCCTCCTCCTCGACCTCAGCTCTTAAACCCTAACCCTCGCCATGCGATTCGCTCCTCCCTCGCTCCACTCCATCGCCGACTCCACCGCCAACGCCGCGATGTCCTCTTCGTCCCGCTTCAGAGTGCGACGCCCCACTTCCCATTGTCCCTCCCTACCCCCCTCCTCGAAACCCTAACCCTATCCCTGACCCCGTTTCTTCGATCGTTTTCGCTCTTATCCGCAGGCTCGAGGGAGGGACTCATGGCGTCGAGGCTACAGCGACCGGGCTCCGCCACCACCGCCGCCTGCGGCGGCGGAAGGCGACGGCGAGGGCGGCGCGTTCGTCAGCGGCGACTCGCACATCAGAGCCGTGAGGGACGCGAACTACGAGCTCCGGCGGGGCTCCGGCTGCGGCGGCGGCATGCCGCGGCGGCCGTACCGCCCACGGCCGCCGCCATATCGCCCTCCTCCGCCGTGGTCGGGTCCTCCGCCGCCGCCACCCTACGGTGCTCCGCCCCCCGGGTATGGTCCTACTGCGCGGTATTACGGTCCTCCTCCAATGGGATTAGGCCCTCCGCCTCCTCCTCCTGGATTTGGTCCTCCGCCGCTACCCTACGGCTCTTTTCCGCCTGCTTATGGAGCCTTTCCACCGAGCATCAGTCATCCTCCACCGTTGTATGGTCCACCTCAGGTGGGCAGGCCCCAGATGCCGCAGCCTAGGCTTGCAGATTATCGCCGCGAGTGGAGATTCGCTCCTTCGCAGCCGCCACCTCAATCTGGTAATGCTACGGGATTTTGAAGAGTGTGGAGTATTTTGCTTTTTTCCTTTCTCTTCTTTTAGTTTCTAATGAGAAGCTGAAAATATGTTTAAATCACTTCACTATGTTTCAGTCTTTGTGTACATGTACTGCATGTCATCACTAATTAATCACTATTAATGGCGTATCAGTTAGCATTTAGAGTGATCTTTCTGCAACTTCATATATATGATTGACCCAGCAGATAATCATAAGTTTTAAATGTCTAATATATTCATTGCTATTTGATATATTATATTATTATTATTATTATTATGCATATGTTTAAGAATTTTTAGGAAGAAATGGTATTTCATAGGTTTTGGATTTACATTTTGGAAAACAATTAAAAATCAGAAAGATAATTTTTGAGTTCCAATTTTCAAATGTATTCTTTTTGTTTTTCGTTTTGGGGTATGTGCAAGTTGAAAACACCTATACTTTTCCATTTGATCTGTAATGCAAATGTGGTGAAATTTTGATGCATAGTGTGTGACGCCCCAACTTTCCAGGGAGTCACCCATCCTAGGACTACTCCAGTCCTAGCACACTTAACTCTCTTAACTTCTTGGGCCTAGCCATCGTCTAAAATGTTATAGCCGGATTAAGAGTTTTAGCCCTATTGTATCTTATATATAGGACTACCTGGGGTCTCACATAGTGTGTCACTTGGTGTGTAAATGATAGATGGTCAATACCCCGAGCAAGGCTTAAGGAGATAAGCTATTTAGAAAGGATCTTAGCTGATATTGTATCATGCTTTTTTAATCTTCAGATCTTCTTCAAAGTTGATCTTCAACAAGAAGCATAGTAGTACGTTTTTTTTTTTTAAAAATTATTCCTTGAGCTTCATATGTGGAATCATCTTGTTTACCAAATCACTTTTATATGTGGACTGAAAAATCCCATGCTTTGATAATCAATTTTACATTTCTTTCATAAGTTATGCTATCATTTTAGTTCTGATTTACCTTAGATAGTTCTTTTACTTTTTAACTTTTGCAATTTTTCAGAGCGGTTTGTAGTACTGTCCTACAACATTCTTGCTGACTACCTAGCTAGAGACCATCAGTCCAAACTTTACTTTCATATACCTGGTTTTATTTTGGATTGGGAGTGGCGAAAGAAAAGGATACTGTTCGAGTTTGGATTGTGGGCTCCTGACATAATATGTCTTCAGGTAACCTTTGTACAATCATGATGACGCATTTCTAAGATGTTTTAAATCCTTCCACTTTATTTTGTCTATAAGCGGGAGCAATTGTCTTGCATATGTTGCTATTTCTTTGTCTTGTAAGCACACAGCTAATCCAAATATCCAGTGGTGAAATTTTAGCTACATAATTTGCAGTAGCAAGTCACGTTGGTTGAGTTGTATGCAAACCTCTAACTGTCTGATAATGCAGACTTTCTCCTACTGTGTGGTAGGCAAACCTATTTAGTTTGACTGGAGGATGCATGCATCTAAGTTTTGATTTGAGAAAAGTGACTGAAATTTTATTAACTTCTGAAATGCTGTCTTATGAAGTTATTTTTGGTTGGTCGATCATTTTGATAAGATGATTAGAACAAGGGAAAATCTGTATAACAAGGAACAAGTTTATGTGGTAGCAGATCTGCTATTACAATGAAGGAATTTGAGCAATGTTTTTGGGAGCAAGTGGAAGGCATAATATGAAGTGGCGGCTCAAGTTAATACTTAAATGGAAATTGAGGCAACTCAGGCTAGCTCTCCCTGTAAAAATGGACAAATAAAGGGAAAATTTTCCTTTCCTTTATTTGCCCTGAGAGTTTATATTCTTTATCCCATTCTTCTATGGCCTTATTATTTTGAGTGTCTCCCTTTATTTTTGTGAAATTAGAATAGACTATTTTCATTTATTCATATTGGTTTTCGTTAATTATCTACATTTGTTGCCTAGCTTGATGTAATGTTGGTCTCTTTACCAACAGATGCTAGTGGGCTTGATCTTTGTACTACCTGTGCTACTTTCCTCTACGAGTACCCCACTGTGCATAATGTTCTTTTGTACAGTAATAATTCCTTTGCAGTACAATTTTAGGAGGTCGACAAATTTCATGATCTACAAGAAGAATTGGTTATCCGAGGATATAATGGTTTATGGAAGGTAATTTTGGGATTCGTTTGCTCTTTCTTTTTTGCTTTTATTTTGTTACTTTCAGGTATTTAAGTAATTTATATATCACTATGTAGTGGACAGCACTTGTAGTGTTGTACATGAGAAGATTCTCCATAATTCAAAACAGATTTTGCATGCCATATTTTTCTCCTCTTAGTAGTTCCTGTGTAGAGTTTATATTCTAGTGCTACACTATCGGAAATCACATATGAACATTTCTATCTCCGCCACTGCATTATTCAGGCGGTCGAATGTCCGGACCAGGAACGCTCCGCTATGGCAAACCAAAAAAGGCTACTACCACTGCTTCTGCTTGTAATATGGTTAAATTGATTATGCAGATGCGCACAGGAAATGCTGTTGATGGATGTTCTGTCTTTTGGCGAACAAATAGGTAGGCACATCAGTGTAATATTTCAAATTTTTTGAGGTTGAGTTATGTATCTCTTGATGGCACTTGTCCATAAACAATATAACAGTTTTCGATAAAATAAATGGAGTACTTTCTCCATGCTTTCAATGTTCTAATGTTGATTTATTTCAGTGGTTTCGAGTAAAATTTTCATCTAGAGTAAAGTACAATAATTTAGCAGGGAAATATGGAGTATGGGCAATTGATTTTTCTTTTTTTTAATGGACTTGTCATACAATATTAAGGAAGTCTGGTACCAAAATGATGCAATAACATCTTTTGGTCATAGAATAATGTTATTTCTAATAAAGAAGTCAACTATTACTCCCCCAAAATCACTGTAAGTTGTATATCATTTTACAAGGCAATAAATTTCAACAAAGTGACAAAAGCATGTAAACAATCATTTCTCTTGCTAAATTAAGGTTTTTTTTAAAAATATATGCATTTATACTTAAACCATGAACTCACTAGGTCTCAATTATTTGTGGCCTGTTAAGTTGATAAGTGATCAGTAGACTATCTAATGTTCAGCCCCTTTAAGTTTGATTCTTTAGTGACTGTTCAATCAAGATAATCAGTTTAGTTGGTGTGAGTTAGGTTATATTCATGTTTAGATGATGAAAATTGAATAGTAAACGATTCAGATTGCTGCTTCAGAAGTATTAAGTGAAAACTTGTTCCAAGAATTCCCTAAAGAAGCACAAAGGTAAAGTAGGATATTCCAATTTCAGAAAACTGGTTGGGCATTTTGTTTTGAAAGTGTAAGAAAAGGGGGAAGAGTTAGAAAATGGTATAGAGTGAAATCAGGTCGGGTAATGTGTCAGGCCTTAGGATTTTTAAATTTCTTTTCTTAATCATGTTGCTTGAATTTGTGTTTCCAAGATATACCAACCTTGAAACAGTGTGACATTGTAACTGGTCAACATTTTAAACATAGCTTTTGGTACGTTGAGCTCTAATTTGGACTATATTGAATTTTAGTTTTGACTTTGTGTTATTACATCAGGTTCCAATTGCGGCATGAAGAGCAAATTGAATTTAGTGAACTTGGACTTCGAGATAATGTTGCTCAGATTTGTGTTTTGGAGGTATGGATGATCCATTTAAATTATTTGATATACCACTTATAATTTGTTTTCTGTTGGAGGTATGGTTTATCCATGGTTAATATATATATATTTTTTTAATTCTTATTTTTGTATAACGACTTTCTTTTTTCTCTTTCCTAGTCAGTGAATAAAGGCCTTGCTGGAAGCAAGTCTGAATCTATTCTTGAGAGGTACTTTAGATTTCTTCTTGAACATTCTTTCCTTTCTTTAGGCCCAGTATGTGCTTTTTGTTATTAGAACCTATTATCAGTAAAAATACTAATTCTGATTTTATAGAACTTAGCAGCTAGCTATGCTGCATTTCTGAATCATGCATGAGCATTTTTACTCCTATGCTTTTTGTATTAAAATTTAATTTTCAATGTTATTTGCACAAGAGTCATTTTTTGGCATAAATTTCTGTTTTGCATTTCTCAGATGTGACTCACTATATTGTATTTTTATGATTGCTATCTGTTATTTCTTTGCCACATCATATATATTAGACAATTATATGGATGCTTACATACAGTTTTTTTTGTTTCTTTTCAGCTCTGATCAATCAAGACAAGCTAACCGCATTGTTATATGTAACATTCACGTTCTTTACAATCCGAAGAGGGGAGAAATCAAACTTGGTCAGGTTTGCGTATTTCTCAGGCCAAACATTTTTTGTTCGTATAAAATGTTGGTCTCCTGATCTATATGAATTTTTCTTTATTTTTAAGCAATTTGGTGACACATCATAAGAGCATATCCAAACAGAATAGAGAAGTAATTTTATTTGTAAATTATTTGCTAAAATATTTTTATATCTCTTCTCTTTTTCTAGCCTACATACTCTCAGACTTATGCCAAAACAATTGAAACGACCCGAAAATGTTGAAACGAAGATCTATGGCTTGAATTCGAATCTTGTCTTCATACCATGAATTCATGCTTTCTCTACTAGTCAACATTAGTTTTACATTACCTTGTATTTGGTTAGACCATCAATTAGTGTTCTATTCAATTGTAGGATTATTCTGTTTTGACTTATGACATGTGAATGTGTACTTTTGATTAATATTTTATGTCATGTCAACTTGACTACCTTATACAAGTCCATTTGGATTGTGTTGCTTCGATGTTTTGTTTGATGCTCTCCTAGCAACAATTGTGATGTTGCCTTCTCTATATCTTGCTGCTAGAATCTCTATGTCATAGTATTTTAGCAAGTAGATATTGCTAATTTCAGCCTTTTACAGGTAAGGACTCTCTTTGAGCGAGCTTATACAGTTTCTAAGACCTGGAATGATGCTCCAGTTATTATTTGCGGTGATTTTAACTGTACACCTAAGGTCAGTTCTTTTTTTTTTCTTTCCTTACTTTTGTCGGTAGTGTTTCTTCACTTCCTCTGTTTGTTTGTGCATGGATTAAATAAATGTTTGTATCCTATATGTATCTTTACACATTTACTAATAGAGACCCTTTATTTGTCATGTTCCTTCTTCATTCAGAGCCCGCTATACAATTTCATATCAGAGCAAAAGGTATGAATTTTTTTTTGCCTTATTACATCTTAAGAAGTTGCAAGTTTTCAGGGGGCTTATAGTTGATCTTTTTTCCTGAGATATTCCAACTATGCAGTTAAATTTGGCTGGACTTGCTCGCAATGATATATCTGGACAACATTCTTCTTATATTAGTCAACGAAGAATATATCCTAGCTCTAATTTGTCCAAGTAAGTTCTGTTCTTTATGATATGTATATACATATATATATATATATATATATATATATATATATATATATATATATATATATATATATATATATATATATATTATATATATATATATATATATATATATATATATATATATATATATATATATATATATAGAACTAGGCTGGAATACTATCAATAGCACCAAGCTATTGGTGCTATTAGTTTTTTAGCCCTTGGATTGAGAAATGTGTGGTTAGGATGGCCCCCTAGGGTTGAGTGGGTGGGTGGTTGAATAGTATAATCTAACGGCTAAAAATAATCAAAGGGTTAAATCTAACGGTGGAAAACTCGATAGCACCAAGCCCTTGGTGCTATCGATAGTATCCCAGCCGGACTCTCTCTCTATATATATGTATGTATGTATGTATGTATGTATGTATGTATGTATATTGGTATGCATGTATTCTGCTTTTGAATTTTGATATTGATGTTGCAGCTCTCATCCGCCAACTGATAATCCCAATGACAAAGAAAAAAGTGCTGGGGGAGGTACAGACAATTGCAATAATTTAAAACCTCAAGTTCAGATGGAAAATGCAAATTTGACAGAAATGACCGATCCCTTTCAAAAAGATGAAGCTGAGTTGTCAAATGATCAACCTAGGGAGTCTAATTCGGATGAACATTACTTTGCAGATTCATCCAACGATAAGCTTGGAGAAAAATCCATTTTATCTATTCCAACTATGGAAAACAGTCAGGCTTTACAATTGAACCCCGATACAACTAATTCTGATTTGTGTTTTTCTCCAAAGAACGATGAATGCCACCAGTTCATTTATCCATTGGAACCTGTAGATAGCACTACAACTTTAAGAGGTGCAGAGAAAGACTCAACTGGTAGTGAAATACCAAACGAACTTACCACTCCCTCTTGGACTTCAGCTTCCCAAAGCAGCAGCATCAGTTGTTCATTCAACATGGTTCCAAACAACCCTACTGATGATCAGTTATATCCTCAAGATATCATAGAGAAGACATCAAGCGATTTAACTGTTGAGAAGGAAAAGGAAGTACCCATAAAGGAAGAACCCATTATGTTACAGCGAATAACTTGCGAAGATAACAAATTAGAGTTATCTGATTCTGGTGATTTACTGATGAAATTTTCTGATCTATCTCTTGGGGACGAGAACAAGACTAAAATAGAAGATCCAAGCTCTTCTGAATGCCATGGCACTTTCTTGTTGTTGGACGATTTGAAGACTGCTCAAGATACTGCTGTTCTGAATGATCCTAAACAATTGGATTATGACGAAACCTGCGAACCTTCTGGAAGTAACAATATATCTGGTTCAGATGAGAATTCTGATCCAAACTTTTTTAAAGAGCTTCTTGGATCTGAGGAAGATACCTTACATGATTCATCATTTGTTGAGATTCAGGAAGATATCTTACATGATACATGCCCCTCTGGCGCCGATCGAGAGAGGCATATTTATAACCCATACTTCTGGACCCCAATGGAAATTAAAGCTGCATCTGGAAATGAAGAGTGCACCTCGATCGAACACAGGTTGAAGTTAAGGAGCACATATACAGATGTTGAGGTACATGATGTTACTGTTTTACTTTTGAAGAGAGCATTTGGTTATGAATTTGCTGCTGACTGCATGATTTTAGCATGTGGAATTTCGGACCTACTTTCGCATTTTGCTTTCTTTTAAATATATATATTTTTTTTTATTAACATGCCCATTTTATTATCATTTACATTGCTAAAGTAGGTCTGATTGTTCAATTGCAATTGAGTTCTATATTTTGCATCTCATTAATTTTTTTCAATATGATGTAAAAGAAATGCCATTTATTTGCTACTATATTACACTATACAAGCACAAAGTTTCGCCTTTTAAAAGGTTACATAAAGCTTAAAAATAGCAAGTTAAAGATAAACACATGCACATGATCGCATACAAGCACATGAGTGACAAATACCAAAATTACGACGTGAATAAGATGTTGCTGCTACTTGGCATGCAAACATGGTGCAGGTTTATTTGGAACATGGTAATGTGGAACTGGAACTCAGATATGATTAAGACAAATTTTTGGACTTACCATCTCTCATCTTGGCAGGATTATGCTGGGACAAAAGACTCCAGTAGAGAACCCCAAGTCACTAGCTATAACACGCAATTCATGGGCACCGTCGATTATATATGGTAAGTTATGCTTTGCTCAATCTTTACTAGCAACAGAAAATTTTTGGATCTAAATCATCAACGCTCTTACCTGCGTCATTGGTTTTTCGGAAATGAAGCTGCATCTACAAGTTCTATTTATGCCTGTAGCAATGAACATCA
The DNA here is from genome assembly GCA_016920855.1 of Puya raimondii. Classification (NCBI taxonomy): domain Eukaryota; kingdom Viridiplantae; phylum Streptophyta; class Magnoliopsida; order Poales; family Bromeliaceae; genus Puya; species Puya raimondii. The sequence continues at coordinate 35,655,386 of JABWPP010000049.1, read as the reverse complement.
AATTATCATTTTTTCCTACCCTTTTCTCTCAAGTGAAACATTGGCTTCGGCTTCCATTGCTGTATCTTTATTCTATTCTTAACTGTGGTCAGTATCTTTTGCTAATTACGTTTAATGAATTCAAGGTGTACGGAAGATCTGCAAACCGTTAAAGTACTCGACACAATCCCCAAACATATTTTGCAGCAAACGAGCGGTTTCCCCACCAAGGTAACGACCATAGACCGTTCAATGCGTGCATGTCTTGTAAAGCAAAAAAGTTTTAAGTATAGTCATCATGAACTACCCACCGATTAATGATTTTTAATACAGCTTTATTTCTTTTATGCTTTGTGGTAGAATTAGCTCCTTATCTACATTGACTGCATTTTTTTAAAAAGAAATTTCTACGTGTTGCAGAAATGGGGAAGTGATCACATTGCCTTGGTATGTCAGTTGGCATTTACAAACGGTGCCTCGACCAAGTAGGTTTCATGCCCAGAGGATCTTGCCCTCATAGTTGTTATGCCATACTAAGCTTGTAAATTTTTTTAATCTGAATAAACAAATATTAGTATTTATTTACGTTATTTATTAGGTATTAGCAAATGTGCATTGGAATTTTTCCGTTGTTCTCCCTTTCCCGGCGTTTTAAGAAGCTTCACTTATTGTGCCTTTTTTTTTAATTAATTTTTTTTTCTTTACGGAGTGGTCATTGAGCAAAGTATTATAAAATATTATAATTGGCAAATCATAGTGATATATTTTGCAAATCATAAGAAAATCTAGTACTTCACTAATTATAATTTATATTTAGTTATTATGTGGTTTGTAGAATGTATCATCATACTATTTAGTCATTATGTGGTTTGTAGGATGTATCATTTTACTATTTTATTCAAGGGCAAGTTTATATAATAAAACAAAGATAAAATAACTGAGTAATGAGATACAAATTTTCAAACTGCCAAATTGTCGAAACAAAATATGTTAAATCATATGAAGCCTAATTGTGGGGTGTTTGGTAATTCAAAACTACATCACGTCGAAGCCGGCTGAGTGCTGGCCGTACGGCGGAGCTCGATTTCACGCTCGTCCGGTTTCAAGTCTTGTAAGATAAATTCGTGCCTGTGGGCTGCGCAGGTCCCACGAAAGCGGAGCTCCGTTATCCTGTCCGGCAAACTCCGATTGCAAAAATTCGGCCACTTCAATCCGGCATTCCAACAAAACAAACACACAACAGCTAGCCCAGCTCCGCAACTACTGGTTGCGCTGCTTCTTCTACGAGCCCGTCTAGGCTAGTGTGTTGCGAAGGAAAAATTTTAAAATATATCAGTTATATTGGTGACGTAGTGTTTCCAATTAATTAAATAATTTTTTAAAATTTATTCGTCCCATTAAAATTATAAACAAATATTTTATTATATATTGTTTTTAAAAAAAATATAATTAATTTGTTATTAATAATATGATGCAAGTGTTATACAGTAATAATTTGTTATTAATAATGTGATGCAAGTGTTACACAATAAGTTTCCTCGTTGGGAAGCGTTGTGATCCAACCTCCATCAATCCCACTTATCACTTGTGGACGGCAGAGATCAACTGTATTCCTCAGTTGGACGGTGGATTCTAGTCCACACGTGTCCATATAGAGCAGCTGAGTTCACTCTACTGTCTCGCTCTCTCTCTCTACACGCCAACGTCTTCCTTCGCACGCTTTGACCCCCCCCTCTCTCTCTCTCTCCTCCTCGCACTCCCTCTCTAGTCTCTTTACCCTTTCCCGCTCTTCATTTTTTAGTCATCTCTTCATTTCGCCTCTCCCCTCCTCTCTCTCTCTCTCTCTCTCTCTCTCTCTCCACGAAGGTCGTCGCGCTCTCCTCTACGCATCGATCGCTAGGGTTAGTTTTCTCCATCTCCTCCTCCACCAATCTCTCCCTAATCTAGGGTTTTAATTCTCACCCTTGCCCTAATTCCCTTCTCACTAGCGACGCGGGGAAACCCTAACTCTCCTAGTCGCCTCTTGATCTCTTCGGGGAAATTGCTTCACCATTGGTTGCTGCTAGCTAGGGTTTGATTTGTGATGTCGATTGTGAGATTTCGGGATCGTGGTGCTGACTCTGTTTCTTTTCTTGTTTTCGAAGGTCTTGGATGGTGTTTTATAACTGTTTCAACGATGTATATTAAGAAGGTGATTTATCCTTAACATGTTAGGATTTTTCGCGGACTCTTTTTCCCTTTTGCTGTTTTTGCTGAATTTGTTCTCGAGCAGGTTATAATTGAAGGGTTTAAGAGCTACAAAGAAGAAGTTTCTACAGACCCCTTCAGCCCCAAAGTAAATTGCGTCGGTAATTTTCTTTCCGATTATCCTTTTTCCTACTGCTGTCCAAGATTTTCCTTGCTTTATGCATTAATACATGATCTCTTGATTGTACTAGTACTTTCTTGGTTCTAGAAGAGCATGTTAAGCATGTTCACTAGCGTTCTTCAGAAAAATAGGAGCATTGAAGTGAATGAATGCTTTGGATGTGCATGTTTTTTAGTTCTTGCACTCTTATTACAAAGAACAGATGCATCTGGTGACAATATAACTTTGAAGAAATTTTTTTATTTGAAAATGATTATTTGCGAAACTCAAAAAGCATTTCCTTGTTATATACAAGTGATTTCTGGAGAAATGAAAAGAATCACCTCATTACATACATTTGTGCAATTTATGACGAACGAACATTGAAATATGGTTATAGAAAGTGCCTTTAACCCTTGCTATTAAGCACTCTGATTCCAAGTACTGCTTTTAGCAAACTCACACCCATCTTGTAAAGAGCACTTATGGATATAAATCCGTGTTATATTTTCTTGATCAAACTCTATATTTTGCTGCTAGAAGAGCTTCTCTAGTGTTATGGTTAAATCTGAATATACATAAAAATAGATAGGCGAAAGGTTAGCTTGTTAATTTTCTAAGCTTAGGGTGGAAATCTAGAAAAAGTAATTTTTTGGATGTTTCATAAGGAGTGTTAATTAAATGTTGGACTATTTGCATTAAACAATCTTCTGTAACTTTTGACAGTTGGCGCCAATGGATCCGGAAAAACGAACTTTTTCCATGGTAAGTTTAACTTTACGAATTTCACTTTCCAACCAAAAAAGAAAACGAAAGAGATAATTTTTTTGACTTATGAATTTCTAAGACTTATTTGGTAAGCATTCATACACTTTCTTGATCAGTTGTCTTCTTTTTCTGACACTTCGTCTTTTGCAGCTATAAGATTTGTCCTCAGCGATCTATTCCAAAATTTGCGCAGCGAAGATAGGCATGCTCTTCTCCATGTATGTTACTATTTTTCTGATTGGTTCCTTTGCTGAAGAATCCTTGTAGTTTTTTCACTCTGATTATTCCTTTGTTTTGAAAACAATGACCAGGAAGGTGCCGGACATCAAGTTGTGTCTGCTTTTGTTGAGATAGTGTTCGACAATTCGGACAATCGCATTCCGGTAAGTATTCTACTGGTCAAGTTAGAATTGATTATTCATAAACACGGGTCCGCAGTTGATAGGAGTTCAGCTATTTCTCTTTTCTTGGCCGCTTAATTTGTTGGCTCAGATATTATCATCTAGTAAATATAGAATGTGTCTCTCAAATTTGATTATAGCTAGTCCACTGAAAGTCTTCGAAACTAGAAGGTGATTTTATTGTGATTGTGAAAGTTATTTCTCCCATGATTACTCATGTGAACTTTAGCAAGGGCATCTGTAACACTATTCAGTAATGAGTTTTGGTCTTGACGCACATTTGATTCCATTAATGGGTGGTCTAATCAATGAATCACTTAAAATGATAAATTTTTTAAATCTACTAGCAAATTGTGATAATTGGTAATATATCGCTTGTAAATCTAAATTCGTGTTACAAACATGGTATTCTACATTGATTAATCTTATGCATCATTTTAGTCTCTATATTTTGCCTGGTTATAGGCTGCTGAGGTTCTTATTGTATTAACTCATGCTTAATATAGGTTGATAAGGAGGAGGTGCGCTTGCGCCGTACAATTGCATTGAAAAAGGATGAGTATTTCTTGGATGGAAAGCATGTCACGTAAAGTGTTCTTTTCCCCTAGAACTATGTAGTAATATAGTTTCCTGTTGTTGACCCAATTTTGATTAATGGTCAACATGTTCAGCAAAACTGAAGTTATGAATTTGCTGGAAAGTGCTGGTTTCTCTCGCTCCAATCCGTACTATGTCGTCCAGCAGGGGAAGGTTAATGGCTTTATTGCTGGTTAATTTTCAGTTTTTTTGGCCTTGCTACTCAAGTAGACCTTCGGTTCTTATGACTTTGGCTTGTCATCATATGTAGATAGCATCCCTTACCTTAATGAAGGACTCTGAGCGTCTAGATCTTCTTAAGGAGATTGGTGGGACCCGTGTTTATGAAGAAAGACGGCGTGAGAGCTTGAAAATAATGCAAGAAACTGGCAAGTTGTCATTATATATTCAAAACACCCTACGTGCTCTACACATGCACAATAATGGTTGGGCGATCATGAAACAACATTTATTGCAGGTAATAAGAGAAAGCAGATAGATCAAGTTGTTCAGTACTTGGAAGAGAGATTAAGGGAACTGGACGAAGAGAAAGAAGAACTGAAGAAGTATCAGCAGCTGGACAAGCAGCGAAGGTCTCTAGAGTATACCATTTTGGACCATGAATTAAATGATGCTAGGAAGGATTTAGCAGAGGTCAGCTGTAGTTATATAGCAAAGTTTAATCTGCTCACTATCATATTGCTATTATGTAGCTCTTCTCTTTTTCTCTTTGCACTTTCATGTTTGGCAGTTGAGATACCTTCCAGTACATATTTTCTAGGTCCATGGAGTAGATAATTAGGTATATATGCTGTTCATAGGTATTCCTGTAGAGTGCTTGATAGCAGACAGTGCCCTTCCTTTTGACAAATAGGGTCAGCGATGGATCTAGTTAACTAACAGGGGTGGCCATGGGTCTAGTTGGTTTGAAAAGACCAGGTCCAAAAACTTCTTCCTTACTTGACATTATTGATATGGCAGCACAAAACCTGATCCTACCAATTTATGAAACATGTTATTAAATGTGATTGGTCTCATTTTGTGATGGTCTTATCATCAATGAAGTTAGTTGTAGAAGAGATAATGAGGACAATTTATGTATCAACAGCAGCCTTGTAATTCTCTATATATTCATTTATATTTGATGATTTATTTCATGGCTGTAGATAGATGAGAACAGGAAAAAAATTTCTGAGAAGATGTCTAGTGCCGACAATGAAGTGGTGGATGTTCGTGAAAAGATTAAATCATTGGAGAAGGAAATCAAAGGCTCAGCGAAAGGCATGCATGATTTAAGAGAAAAGAAAGAGGGGATCGAGAAGAAACGAACTGAGGCATTAAAAATGCATGCACAGGTCGAGCTGGACTTGAGAGATGTAGAAGAAAGAATTTCAGGGGAAGTCCGAGCAAAGGTTTGTTTTGATTGGTTTTAACTTATTTGATGTGAGATTGCTTTTTTCATTTATTCACCGAACTAGCTAGCAGGATGAAGCTGCAAAGCAGTTGGAGAGCTTGAGGAGAGAGATTCAAGAATCCAGGGATGAACTTAATTCAATCCGGCCAGTGCACCAGGCAAAAGTGGCTAAAGAGGAGGAAATAACTAAGAGGTATCCAATTATTCTTGCAGTTTCTTTGTTGTTATACCAGGGGGCTTTGATTTTATGGTGCTTAATTTCTTGTGGTAGCATAATGGATCGTGAGAAGCAGTTGAGCATTCTGTACCAGAAACAAGGGCGGGCTACCCAGTTTGCGAGCAAAGCTGCTCGCGATAAGTGGTTGCAAAAGGAAATTGAGGATCTTGAACGTGTACTTTCATCAAACATAAAGCAGGTGACTAAAAAAATCACACTGATTCTCTGAATGCATCTTGCTAAGTGCTCGACTTGTCGTCTCAGCTAGCTTTTATTTTTCTTTTTGGGCAAAACCGTAGTTTAAATTGCTTTCCTCCATTGCTGGAATAAGAGGTTCCTCATTTCCCTGTTAACTTGCTTCGTAATCGTAGTTAAGAGATCGCTTATTTGCTGTTATATATTCCAAACGATCACTATTATGATTACTTTTTCCTGGCAATGTGGGATGAGCTAGATCAAAACTTGGTCAACAAGGTTCAAGTAAAGAATTCCTCAATTTTTATAATGGACTGATAGTTTGTAATAAACGTGTAGAAATGTTTCCTAGCTATTGAGGAAAGAAAAATTATGCAACAGCAGGTCTTTTCGTGGTTTTTTGAAGAGCTGAGGGAAGATTGAATATTGCTAATATAGAGGATCTTTTTTATCTCTCTAAAGTAAACTTGCTAACTTGCTAAAATTCGAACAGAAGTTAACTTCGATTTTCCATGCGAGGAACAGTCAAATATCCTTGCACTTCTCTAGGCTACCTTTCACAAGAAGAGAATTTAAGTCATCTTGATAGTCTCATTTTAAGGTTGTGCAGAAGAGTAATTATGGCATTCAGTGTCCTTTAGGGATGTTGAGAGTCTCTCTGCTATGAGATTTCATATTAATTGACCTACAAGTCGACTGCAGTATTTTCCTTGACATATCTGCTTCCTAATATGTAGTTCTGCATCTGTATATCTTCAGGAGGCATTACTTCAGGATGAAATTCAGAAGCTCAAAGATGAGGAACATAAGTTGGAAAAGTATGTAGAGGATCGAAGAGGTAAAGCAGCAGAGATAGAATCACTTATTACAAAAGGCCAAGAAGAGTATAGTAGTTTGAGGAGACAGAGGGATGAACTGCAAGACATCAGGAAGTATGAACCTTTCTTAATGTAGTAAAAGGCTCTCCTTAATCAAGAACATTTCTGGTTTACATGCTTATAAGAAATGATATTATTCCAGGTCTTTATGGAAGGAAGAAACAGAACTTTCAGCTGACATTGATAGGCTAAAATCAGATCTTGTAAAAGCCCAGAAGAGCCTCGACCATGCCACTCCAGGCGTAAGTAATTCTGTTATGATCTGATGTTTTTACTTGATTATAATTTAATTAAAGAATGAAGATTGTAAGCAAGAATTGCCATGCCAATGGCACGGGCTGTGCTGGTGTGCCATCGGCACGGCACAGCATGTTGACACGCTGCACGCATATGTTGCATGGGCTTATCGAGCGGCCGTGCTAGACTGTGCCAACTAGCACAACAATCCTATGATTGTATGTGAAAATTGTGTGGACGTTTCAACTAAATTTGTTCTTTGGCTATTTGGTTAAAATATCTCCATCTTCTGACTTGTTATCATGTCGTCACCACCGAAACTTGAATAAATTTGTTGATTTATAATACTATGAAAAGAAAATATTGCAAATTATGAAGACTAGCTCAGGGTTATTGGGACATTCCTGTTGGAATTGCCTGTGGGAATGATTGGCGCCTCAAGCTTTTCTTTTTCACTTGACTTTGATATTTGAAAGTTAAATCTTGGACGTTCAGCTGGTTTATTTTCTGCTAATTTTGCATAAGGCATAATAGTAAATTATCTCTTTCCTTTTCTGAACTTTCCTTTGTTTGATTCGGAAACTATTACTCTGGCGGAACCCTTCTTAATCTGGAGGTTTGAGATCGCTGTTTCAGAAATTACCAAAACAGAATTATCTGTGTTTTTTTTAAATTGAAGTCTCTCAATTCGACTGATATGTTTTTTCTTGGAAACAATTGAAATTTGCTCTTCAAATTCTTATATTGGATTGTTTTTATCATTTTAGCTGAGTGTAATCAGGTCCAATTAAAAAATTCTGAAGTAATTATCTTGTATGCTCTCAAGTTTGTTCTTTTTTTGTACATTTTTTTTTCCTTTTTTTCTTTTTTGCCTGGTTAGTTAATTATGGCAGTTTATGTAGATAATGGGCAGATACTTTGGTTCTTTTGTAAACATTGTTTAATAACATTGTGAATGTCTTCGCTTTTCATGCTTGTCTAGGATACAAGAAGAGGGCTGAATTCTGTCAATAGGATCATCAAGGATCATAATATTAAAGGTGTATTTGGTCCAGTATTGGAGTTGGTTGAATGTGAGGAGAAGTTTTTTACTGCCGTTGAAGTCACTGCTGGAAATAGGTCCGATGAATTGAACATTGTATTATTTAACGAAAGTTTGATACTCCTGAAAATATTGTGGCATTATTTGGCTTTCATAGTCATGACCTTACTAGTCTTCTTTTCTCCTATATGCAGCTTGTTCCATGTGGTTGTTGAAACAGACGATATATCAACTAAGATAATAAGATACCTAACGGCAGAGAAAGGTGGAAGGGTGACATTTATACCACTTAACAGGGTAAAAGGTCCGGAGATGAACTATCCACAAAGTCCTGATGTTGTGCCTTTGCTAAAGAAGCTGAAATTTCGTTCTGATTATGCTTCTGCTTTTATGCAGGTATGTTTCACATCTTTGATGTTTTTGCAATGAGAAGCTATGATAGGATGAAGTTGAATGCAATATGAAACAAACATATTGAAGGGTTTCTCTACTAATAGTCAATGGAAGCCCTTTCATTCAACTCTTCATTATATAATCAAGCAATTTATCGTTGGTACAATTATTGGAATGTGAATTTTGAATGTGTAGCAAATCTTCACCTCTTCATTACGATTTCCTAGGCAAAGTTTTGGTATCTTGTGGTTAACACTGACGTTGTCATGATACCAGTTTCAGATTTTACATTGAGTGTCATTGTCGTTTAACCACTGCCTTTGCATGTTACTCTTACCATTTGTTGACCTTTACAGAATAGTTAAATTCACCTCATTTGATCGATCCCAAGGTCAAGTGGCCAAGCTTGAGGCTTGAGCCTGTAACAAAAGGCTTGAATTATGACAATTTTAAAATTATGCTTCACCTTAATTCGTACTGTGGAGCTATTCAATCTGCAGTGCTATAGTTGTCCAAATAAAGATTTGTGTTTTTCAGTTTGGTTATAAATACTTAACAACTGCAGTTTCAAAAGATTATTTCCTAATAAATGGTAGCACCATACTGGAACATTTGTCTGATGTTGTCACGATCTAGGGCTCTTAAAAGTGTTTGATAAAATATTACTTCCACTTTGGTTCTATTTGTTAGAGTGACTTATGATAAACACTTCGTTGAAAATTCTTGATTGCTTAATAAACAAGTGAAATCTCATAGCATATAATTCAATGTCTAAATTGAAGTAAAGAAAATATGCAAATATTTCAGACAAGTTTGATTCTGAATCACATAAATTTGTATTGGTTCAGCAAACAGATCCCTCCTTTTGCTATCTTACAATTAATAATGTGAAACAAATAGAGTGCAGCACATAATTGTTGAAGTCTCTCTGAACGCCCTCTCCACCCCCTCTCAAACTAGGTGCACTAGTTACAAGGGATCATGTTTTCTCATTGTCATCTTGTTATTCTTCAACTTGCTTTCTTACTTTTTCTTGTAGTAGTTCTTGGAGTTATTTTTCCTTGCGGGAATGGTTTATAGTTACCTGAAAGTCATGAGCAGTTATGTCAAATTGCAGAGTACTTAAAATATAGTTTCTTCTTTACTCTAAGAACTTTTTATTTGATCTCAGTTATTTGATATCCATACTAGGTATTTGGCAGGACAGTGATATGTCGCGACTTGGATGTGGCAACCAAAGTTGCCCGGAATAACAGTCTTGATTGCATCACGTTGACACACACACACACACACACACACACACACACACACACACACACACACAAAAGAGATACACAAACAGATACACGGCTTGGTCACACAATGTGCTGCTGCCCTGTACGATATACGTTGGTTAAGCTATATTACCTTGGTTAAGCTACATTGGTAATAAAGCTTTTGATTTTTGTGCAAATTATTTGCTATCATCCTACCTTTTTAATTGCAAGATGCTTGCTACATAAGTATTGGTTTTTTTTTGCAAATAATAGTTTTGAGTCAGTTATATTGTTTGTTCTGTGACCGAGTATAGGCTTATCAACTGGTCTTCTCTTGACTGCACCCCTATCAAGTAAAATTGGTGATTAGTTTTTTTTCAGTATTACATGGTTTCACTCTATCCTTGGCATAATGTGGTCAGGGTTGCTTTGTCGAGAGTTATGTAAACTTTGCAGCTTTAGTAGCTTTGACTTGTCTGTTTATTATAAGAAGTATCAGGATTTCAGTTTGCCATTAACTTTCCACACAGATAGACCAGGAAATAACAAAACTAGTTACTAGACAACAGCAGTTGGATGCAGACCGAGACCATGAAAAGTCAGAATTGGAACAACTTAAAACTGACATTGCTAGTGCATTTAAGCAGAGGCAATCAATTACAAAATCTCTGGAGAAAAAGGTGCTGGTTTTTTTTTCCGTTTTTCAGTTGATGACCTCTTCCTCATGTCGGCAATTGTTCTTTTATCTGGCAGTTGCTGCTTGTTTATTTATGCATAATAGTGTGACTGTATACTATTTATTTATTGCAGGAAAAGTTACTTGCAAATGTCCGTAACCAGATTGATCAAATCCGATCTGGTATCGCATTGAAACAAGCAGAAATGGGAACGGAGCTTATTGATCAGTTAACACCTGAAGAAAAAAATCTTCTTTCAAGATTAAATCCTGAAATTACAGAATTGAAAGAGATGCTTCTCTCTTGTAAAACTAATCGAATTGAGGTTAGTGAAATGAATCTATTGAACTGCTTTTCGTCATCTAGAATGCTCTGACATCCTGCAATTATTCTCTGCGATTTCATAGATTGAGACGAGGAAGGAGGAACTAGAAACCAATCTTTCAACTAACCTTGTGAGGCGACAGCAAGAGCTGGAAGCGATTATCTTATCAGCCGATTCTAAGACCGTAATAGTTGAAGCTGAATCGAAAAGGCAGGAGGTGAAGAATTCTAAATCTACTGTTGATGAGCTGACCCAACAGCTCAAAGGTAGGCCTTTGACATGCATATCTTGCACTCTCTTTCTGGGTTTATATCTTATATGCATCTCCTTGTTGCTATTGTCATTTCTACAGCTGGTGTTGAAGGAATAAATAGTCTAACCAAAAAGATAGATGCAATTAAAAAACAGAAGGAAGAGCTAAAGGTAATAAATGACATCAATGGGCACGCTCTTTCTTATTTATGTTTGTTTTTAAATTGTTTCTCTTTATGATGCAGTCACTTGAAGCAAAACTTGAGCGAATACTTCAAGATGGAGCAAGAGACTTAGATCAGTTGATGAACAGTAGGAGTATGCATATCACTAAGCAAGAGGAGTGCATGAAGAAAATCCGGGATTTGGGCTCGTTGCCTTCAGATGCTTTTGAAACGTAATCTTTCTTATGCTCTATTATGCTGAAAATAAATTCCTGACTGAAATCGGACTCACGTCCTTAGTCCCCGAATCCCAAATTTCTTAGCAAGCTCAGCTTAGCCACTGTGAGAGATAAGGGATTTTGCATACAATATTTGTACTCCCAAATCACCCGGTGCTCTTTCATACATTGAACTTGGCTCTTCGACTTTTTAGCTGATATTTTAGAATCTCTAGGTTTAACCATTTTCTTGGTGTTTTATTATTGAGAATATATCATGGTGCAAAATATCTGAATTCTTTCGACTCCTGATGTGTTCATGTGTCTAAATTTTCTTGGGTGATTTATCGTATCCCCTGCTTTCTGTGTTGTCATTTTTGGACTGCCAAAATATATGCTGCATTATTTGTACAGTCACTAAGCTATTAAAGAGAGACTTTTGACCTTGTAAGTGCTGAAAGTTTTTGTCCATCAAATATTCAGCAAAAAATGTTATATTCTACTTAAGCAAATGCACTTTGAAAGCAGAAATATGATAAACTAAATAAAGCCATTAGGAAAGGAACTAAAACAGTAATCAGTAGATAAAGAGCTTCATTCGACAGACTTCAAATGATCCTATATGAGTAATTTTCAAGTAATTTTGATTTTACAAATGGAAGTAATAGAATCATAGAAAATCTCATAGTTGAATAGTATCTTTTTCCTGTATGTCTTTTGTTGCTTGAAATTCAAAACGAGGATAACACATGTTAGTCATTATTTCTGGTTTATTAATTGTTTCGTCAATGCTGCATCTATCTTTCCTTACGATTGAGAGAGAAAATGCAGGTATAAGAGGAAAAGCAAAAAGCAATTACAAAAGTTGCTCTATGAGTGCAATGAACAGCTAAAGCAATTTAGTCATGTTAACAAGAAGGCTCTTGACCAATATGTGAATTTCACTGAGCAACGTGAACAACTACAGAGAAGACGAGCTGAACTTGATGCAGGCGATCAAGTACTGCCTTTCATTTTCAAAGTTCCATGCTGTTAGCTTATGCGTCCTGTCATGTTACAATTAGATCGTTTATGATATTGCAGAAAATTAGGGAACTTATTTCAGTTTTAGATCAACGGAAGGATGAATCAATTGAACGAACATTCAAGGGAGTAGCAAGGCATTTTCGAGAAGTGTTCGCTGAGCTCGTGCAAGGTGGCCATGGCTACTTGGTTATGATGAAGAAAAAGGTTCCTGTTTTTTTATTGTTATATGTGCTTTGACATACTTCTTTTTTGTATTGCAACATTTTTACTTATTTGGTTCTGTTTGTGAAGGATGGCGAAGCTGGTGATGATGATCGTGATGAGGATGGACCTCGTGAACCAGATCCTGAAGGAAGAGTTGAAAAATACATTGGCGTTAAAGTGAAGGTATGTATTTCTTGTGGAGTTTGCATATCTTGTTATACTCAAAAGCTTCTTATTATTTTCCACTTCTGCAAGTTATAGAACGACAGTTACAGATAACAGATCATTTGCTACTATGGGCTGTTCCTGAACTTATATTCTTTTTAACCAATCCCAAAAGCTTATATAACTAAAGGAGTGTTTTTATCAACTAGCTAAAATAGTTTGTATCATTTATCTTATACATATCAATTTCTCAATGAAGTCTGAAATTTACATAATGTTTAATAAAGGAACATTAGTGAGGATTTCTTCCTGTTATCTACGAAGGGAAAATGAACAATTATTAGGAACTACCGTACCTTTCTCTTCTGGTTAATCAAAACTATGTTGTTTTTACCCCTTTTTTTGGACAAAGTCAGAGAAGATGATGTTGCAGAAATCTTAGTCCTTCAAATTCTCTCGCTTTCTTGCTAGGTCTCCTTTACTGGGCAAGGAGAAACCCAATCCATGAAACAATTGTCCGGAGGTCAGAAAACTGTAGTTGCATTGACACTGATCTTCGCCATCCAGCGATGTGACCCTGCCCCATTCTATCTGTTTGATGAGATCGATGCAGCATTAGATCCTCAGTACAGAACAGCTGTCGGAAGTATCCTTTGTCTGTTTCATTTTGTTAATTTGTTAATGCATTTGTAGGAAATTATTGATGCACTCTGGCACGTGCACGCAATTTGGGCAATCCAATATTATTTTGTGGTTTTTTCCCCCCTCCCCCAAGACATACTCTGTTATACAAAGTATGTTTTTTTTCCTTTGAAAGTTACTTAAGCCCTTTGAATTAGACTTAAAAACAAATACTAGTTTCTTTTCAACATAGAATCTTCATTAGTGAGAGTTTCGGTTTGCAATGTGAACCTTAACTTTTGTTCTTAGATATGATTCGCAGGCTAGCTGACATGGCCAATACACAGTTCATCACCACCACGTTCCGGCCGGAGCTCGTGAAAGTCGCAGATAAGATATATGGCGTGACCCACAAAAACAGGGTGAGCCATGTGAATGTGGTTTCGAAGGAGGAGGCTCTTGACTTCATCGAGCATGAACAGACAAACAACAACTAATAAATAATAGGTAAATTCTTTCCAGTACTCGTTACTTTCGAGGGTCGTCTTCTCGCTCGTTCTTGTTGACCAGATCTAGTAGCTTTTATCATCCGTGCAGGTAACAGGCAGGTAACAATCATAGGACCCGGATCTATCCATCTTGTTATATATGTATTAACTTGTTACACCGAAATATGGCTTTATATCATATGTCATTATGTATAGGCTGTGCGGTTACTTTACTACAGCTATTAGGAATGTAATATTGTGAACTAGAATAGGTATTTTGGGCCCTCACATGGTCATGCGCATGTGCACGTAGGCATTGTAGTGTACTTTGCAGCGTGTAGGCCCTTTGTTGCATATTTGGTTGAACAAAAGAAGGCTCGAGTTAATTTCCTGATGTTATTGCCATTATTAACACGCTGCTTTGATCCAAGTTAGTGATCCTCGTGAAGAGCTTCAGAGGACTTACATATTTTATCTCTAATCACCACTTTTTTGTGCAATTCGGTGAGACTGGAGATTAACGAAGAGTGCTTTCTTGCTGCTGCTAATAAAAATGCCAACGCCTTGTACGGTAGCATATATGTTTTTATTTTTTTGTGTATTTTTGTTTTTTTTTGTTTGCTAACTCAAATTCTGTGAATGAAGGGGCCGATGGATAATAGATTATTCCCAACTGATACGCTAACGGATAAGATTTCAGTAACACTGGAAATTAAAAACCAGCCTAAAGGTAGATTCACAAGGAATACTAGTAGCCACTAAAACTTTTAACACTAATAGTAACACTAGAGGTAGATTCACAAGGGATACTAATAGTAACACTGAAAACTTTTTTGGAAAAGGTCCAACAGAGCCACTAAATATGAATGCTCAACATAAAGGCCATCAAAAATCCGCAGGCCAATAGCCTGGAATGTTTTATCGCATTTCAACACCTCACCTCAGATATGACGACTACGCTTTTACCCTCTAATAATTCAGGTTTTGATATTAAGGAAAAATAACCGAGACTGATTTCTGCAAACTAACATGAGAAACAACCTTAGAATTAACCAAGACTCATTTCTTCGGGTTAGCATGAGAAACAACCTTACTGAGAACGTGGCAGTCAGGCGGCGTGATATTTGTGTAGTAGTTCTGGATGGTATCCGTGATTTCAAATCCAAACTTCTTGTAGAAGGCGATGGCGTCATCGTTGTTTGTCTGGACATGCAAGTAAATCTCCGAGATGTTTTGCTTTGCGGACAGATCCAAAACATGCGTCAACAACTTGGTGCCTGTAACCACAAGGTGCAGAAGCTTCAGGGTGAGGCCCAAGTTCCAAACGATGAACCTAAGCAGTGTGGTAATCATAACAAAACATGACAATCGACAAAAAGAGAAAAAAAGAAAGAAAGAAAGAAAGAAAGATTACAGAATGCAACAACAGATCATAAAACCCCTATTTTCTGTGATATGCTACCACAATAAATCACGCTTTTGTGACAACGCTAATGCTCAGGTTTCATTTGGGTATGCTTCCATTTCTGTTTCAGCTTATCTGAGAGTTTTACACGATGAAATACGCCACGAGGACTCTTCCATTTCTGTTTCAGTTTAATCTCAGAGCTTTACATGATTGAATACGCCATGAGGATTGTGATTTGTGGACACGAGCAAAAACAACTGCTTTTAGATCATTGTCCGCAGATGATGCATTGGATCTCTACCAGTAAGATCTACTAGTAGGATGCAATGAGCACAGTGAACATCAGATATGAGGGCGCATAGTCAAGAGTCCAGAGTATTTGGCATCATTATAGTGTTGGTGTTTTTTTTCTTTCTTTGTTGGACCACATTATCAAAGAAGAATAGGACGTACTGTTGAAGAGGTGTTTGCATCCCGCTTGGAGTAAAAGTTAATAGAAACATGCCACTCAAAATAATCTGTCTCAAACATCATTCTAGTTTCTAAAGACAATTCAGAACAATCGTATCCATACTAGACTCTTCTCTTTTGGAAGATTACGAGCGAAACAATCAGCCTGTTGTGCTGTAAGACCAAAAATATTCTTCTGATGGCATCCTAATTGAATACATAACCTTACAGTAATAGGAAGAAGCCCCATCATACAATTTTTTTCCCAACCATCTTTCTACATGGTGCAAATAGAGATGAAATACAGTTTGATGGAGTCAGTGATGTACCACTTTACAACGTGCTCTACATGTATAACAAAAGTGAAATGAGGTATTTTTTAACACATACATCTAACTCTCTAGCAATTTTGGTTCTCTTTTTTTGGGTCATTGCTAAAATTGATTTTATCTCTGAAGCTTATATCAACAGTGTAAGATTCAGGGCATTCACGTATAACAGTAAAAGAACATGTATATTTGGGCTATATCTTGTAATAGACTCAGAAACAAAAGTATGCAATGTACGAATAAAAACAAAACTCACCTATTCCTAGCCCACGATATGGTGCCAAAACCCCCAATGTCATAATGTAAACACGGATCGCCCCTCCTTCCTTTCTCTCAAGACGACAAGCAATTGATCCAACACAGATGTCGTTGAAATATGCTACAAAAGGTTGCAATAAACCCAAAAAGGATCAGCAAATTTGGTACAAGAAATGGTGAAAATTCAATAAAATAGCAAGCATTGGAACCCTATGATTGTGATGCACTCGGTCTACTACTACTATATGACTAATTCAAACATGACATTAAATATGAATTAATCTTTAACATTTGACCAATTAGCAAAACCAGAAGGATTAAAGAGCTCTTAAGCAGTATAGCATCATTACTCTTAAATTTTTGCAAGTCAGATGAACCAACTACAACTACCCCTTAGGGTTTACTGGCAACTACTTGAGCACGTGTTTTGGACGACGATGATATAAAGATTTTCTTGACCCTATCCGCTCTTATCTACGAAATGATATTAAGCTGCTTCAAACAAGTTTGTTCACAAAGTCTTCTTCCGAAATAAGGTTGGATCACAATATAATCAACTTCGCATAACCAATTCCAAATCAATTCCTTCGATCCGACGTTGCTCAAATTCTTACTTCTGAAACCCCTCCCCCCCCCCCCCCCCCCCCCCCCCCCCCCCCCCCCCCCCCCCCCCCCCCCCCCCCCCCCCCCCCCCCCCCCCCCCCCCCCCCCCCCCCCCCCCCCCCCCCCCCCCCCCCCCCCCCCCCCCCCCCCCCCAAAAAAAAAGGAAGAATAAGACAACAGGCATACACGTAGTGGATCGTAAAACCCTAGAAAATCAAATGCCATCTATAACCAGCCCCAAACGATTCAAGAATCACAAAATCACAGGAGAACACAAAACCCCAACAACGAATCGTGGCCTCCTCATGCATCGGATTAGCTTCAAACGTCAAAGAATGACCAATCCACGGAGAAAAGTACAAGGAAGAATTTCTATAGAAAAACTCAATCAATCAATCAATCAATCAATCAATCAATCAATCAATCAATCAAGAATCACTCGTTTCCTCCTAATCACAAATCTCATCACCATCCAATTACGGGCTCAATCGAGAAACGCGCACACACACAGAGAGAGAGAGAGAGAGGGAATGGTAACAAGAGCTATAAAACCAACCAAGAATCGCATTGCCCTAACCACGAGCACCTCCTCCTCCTCCTCCTCCTCCTCCTCATCATCATCATCACGCAATCAGGGTTAGGGTTAGGGTTAGGGTGTTAGGGTTTGAATCATCGATCTGAGAGAGAGGGAGAGAAAGGGAGGGGGATTTCAGAGAGGAGGGGGGTTGATGATTAGGGGGTACCGAGCTTGGTGAGATCGGCGGAGGCGAGGGCGTCGGCGTAGTACTTGTCGTTGTATCTGACGGGGAAGAGGGCGGTGTTGAGCTTCTTCAGCTGCATCACGTTCTTGTCCCGCAACCCGTCCAGCGATATCGACGACGACCCCCACTTCACCTCCTCCCCCTCCCCCTCCCCCTCCCCCTCCTCCTTCTCCTTCTCCTGCTGCTCCCCCCCACCCGCCCCCATCTCCCCTCTCTCTCTCTCTCTCTCTTGTTCTCTCTCTAAACGAAAAGGTAAATAAATAAAAACGCCCTCTTCATCTCTCTCTCTAAAAAAAAAGGTAAACAAAAACTCTCTCTCTCTCTCTCTCTCTCTCTCTCTTCGCTCTCTCCTGCCAAACAACCCAGTATATAATAATAAAAAATTGGAGCTTTTGCTTACTTACCTTTTACTGCTATTTAAAATTTTTAAAGTTACCCTCAAATTATCAAAAATATCCTTTCAAACTCTAATTCTCACTATTAAATACTAGAGATTTAGAGATTTTTGAAATTTTTTTAAAATAAATAAAAAATATTTTGATCAATTAGGCGCCGGAAAGCAAAGTGTATGGCTAGCATTGCTCATAAATTGAGTATCTTGCTCAACTTTAGAAGCGGGCAAAGACCTTGATAGTTAATATTTGAGGTTCCAAGTTTTAAACCTAATTTTTGCTTCATATTTTTAAGGTAAAAAAATTAAGCGAGGCAAAAAAAAATTAGACTATTTTTTTTGCACTATGCCTATAATATAAGTATAAATTTTACGCGCTAAGCTCTTATTAGCGGAGATCTGTGCACTAGTTTTAGTGTTGTTTTTTTAAATTACTAAAAATTCAAAAGGTATTTTTTTAAATCCGTAGATCATGAGATGTAAAATTTATGCTCTAAGCTAGGGCTTTTTTTTATCTTTCTTTAATTTTTGGACATGCTGAACTTTCATTTATTTTGAGTTAGAGCAATTGCTCTCCAACCTTTTATTAATTGTTTTCAATTCTCTTCTATCGAAAAATCCGTTAGCCTTTGTGTGCATTGCCAAGCGACAAAATTCGGGAAAACGTGACAAACATGTCTTAATATTAACATGACTACTTCGGTCCAATTTAATAAACATTTTGACATAAAAAGAGAGAAACTTAATTAACAATAATAAAATTCTGACTAAAAAAATTAAGAATTTGGGGGCTCCCGTAGAAATTTAGGTAAATGCCAAAAACTAGATAGTGCAATTAACTCTTTGTTTACAACACAGAATTATTTGTCTCATCCTCCATTACAAGATCAAAATTTATTCTCTAAAATATCCAGGTGAATTAGGCCAACCCCAATTATACTTCCAAACTAGGCCTAAATGAGCAACCTTAAATCAATTTCTTTTTTTTACCCATTTCTCAACAAAAAATGATGGTAATAATTTACATAGAGCTGCTAAAAAGTCTCAAACTCCTCATCTTTTGAAACAACTCTTCTGAGTTCATAATTTTTTTTTTTTTTTTCTTTCCTAAAAACCCATTTACGAATTTTTCAAGGAATCTAGGGACATTTCCAGCAGTCCCCTTACTACAAATTTACCCTCATAAACATTACAAACACATCCATATCAAATTTAACAGTGAAACTATACTACCAAAAGTACACAAGAGAAAACTACTGAAGGAAAATTCTTAAATTCTATTAGAGAAAACTTAAAATTCAAGGATAATATGACAAGATAAGCAGTTAGAAATTTTACCGAAATTATCTTAAATTTAAGGATCCACATATAAATTTCCCTCCAAATATTATACTAAGCTAAGACAATATCTCACCTTTGTGCCCCCTAATGTTGACTTTCAAAGCTGTGTCAGAAGAAACCTAAAATGTCAGTTAGGGTCTGTTTGGTTCAACGTAAAATCGTAAAAAATAATTTTTCATAAAAAGAAATTCGGTGTAAAGTTTTTTTTTACGTTTTATAGTGTTTGATTTGAAGAAAAAATAATAATTTTCCATCAATATTTGTTTGGTTAAAAAAAAAAATCCATATTTGTTTGATTTGGTGAAAAAAAAATGAATAAAAAAATTTTAGGCAGTTTGAATTTTTATTTTCCACCGAAAAACAATAAAAAATGATAACTTCAATTTTTCTCCAAATACATAAAAATATTTTTACGAAAAAATATTTTTACATCAAACCAGACAAACGAAAAGATATTTTTCATACCGAAAATAATTTTTCAATTCGTTTTACGCCGATTAGTTGTACGCCGAACTGAACGCCCCCATAGCTGCAGATCTTGCAATGTTGAAATCTGTAACCTTCATATGTTAGTGCAAATGCAAATATGGCGAATTTTAGCCACTATAGTTTACTAGCTAAATATAGTGATATACACGAGAATTTCGCCCTAAAAAACTAAGAGGATCTAAGCATTTACAGAAGGCTAGCAACGAGCACCCACGACGATAGGATTTAATCTCGCCGTCCATTCTTCCTTGCTACAAAATAGAAGAATAGAGCGAGCAGACGACCCGAGACGAAGATCGATTTACCCCAAAATAAGTCATCCCCTTGATTCTAAACCAGCTTTCTGCGTTCCACAGCCAAAAACACGCATCACTTCGCATGCGTGCTCGCTCGATATCCTGTACATCATATAAGAGCATGCAAATGAGATAAAAGATATTATCAGAAATATTAAGGGCCTGTTTAGATGTAGAAACAAATTATCCAACGATATCTTGTCCGATGGATGAGAGTTTCCCTCTCTGGTTAGAATGCAGGAGTCCGACGTTTAGCTACTCTGAAATAAATTCTCTAATTTTTCATGATATCATTCCCCACTTGTGAGGTGATTCATTGTTTCCTGAAAAATAGAATTCGGCGGACTAAGATATTCAAGCAGCAGAACAGGCCCTAAAGAGATAAACAGAAAGCCATCAAACCTCACAAAAAGTTACTCCTCGCTAATTGTAGGACAACGGTCGGTAACCTAAACAGTTGATCATTTTCTATTGAGTCTCTTCAGAAATTGCTTCCGCTCTTCATAATGCCGCTGCATACAAATAAATAAAATGGTACTGATGTTATCATGATTAATGCGGGCGAACACCCCTTAGAAATAAGGTTTACCAAAAAAAAATGATACAAGATATCAATACCTTATGCAACTCCCTGAGGCATCTTGTGGCCTTTTCTTGTGCAAGAATCCACTCCATAGCCATGTCATACTCGATCGTGTTGGGCTGCGAGCAATGTGAGGTTGAAACAGCTTTCTTCTGAAAAAAGAGAAAATAGAGATGTAATCAGTTAACAGTGAGGCGAAAGTTAGCATCAAACAGTTTTGGAGGAAAATCATAATCACCATTTCCTCGCGTTGCATCTGTAACTTGATTTTATCGATTTGTAAATGACCAGTAAAAGTAGGCAATGGTTTAGGCATCTGTAGCATGCCTTTACTGCAGAAAAGGGGCCTGCAAGTGAAAGTGATATATATTGTGCATCAAGTAACAGCAGCTGATAAGAAACAGAAATATTTTGAATTGAGCCTACTTGAACTAAAGAGCCGCATCTCAACAAAACCAAGACATGTTTAAAACCAATAACAATGTTAAAAATTTTAACATGGACTTGAATTCTAAAAATTTAAAAAACAGATAATCATTGCAGCAGTAAAGAAAAAGACATGCAAAGACAAGCACATCTTCTCAATATTCTTGCAATCATACAACAGAAAAATATTGGCGTTGCATGGAGCAGCATATTGAAAAAAAAAAACCCAGGAAGCACCTCATAACCAAGATCATTAGTTTTTCAAACAGTGCATGTACCAAAATAAATGGTCGTAGAGAGAATAAGATATCAAAACAACATTTAGTTGTTCAATCTCAAGATTATCCCAAATTGAATCCATTTTGGATTTAAAGCCTTTTCCATATTAGATTAGGATTATTCTGCTTAATATTAAATTTGAATATCTTATTATGTAAGGAGTATCTTTGGTTTATCCTTTCGTTATTTCAGTTTCTTATTATATTAGAATTATTACATGATTCTAGGCCTATAATTATGAGGTCTCTCTTTCATTATAGCATGGATTGAGAATAAACGAAGTGGTAATATTTAGTTGAATAGGTGTAGGCATTGTAGACCAAAAAGCTATGAAGAGCTTTAGGGATCGATCAACACTAAAAATTTGGTATAAGAGAAACTTGGTATCAGAGCTATAATTAGGATCAGAAGATTCTAACATACATGCTCTATAACTATAAGTCCCAGAAAATCTTTTACGAAAGCAGTAGGGTGTTCCAAAAGGCCATCTACTTCTAAACATAAGTTGATAAGCTATAAAAGATGCATAAGTACAAGCACTAAATTTGTATCCAATTTCAAAGAAATAACAAAAAGTGGTTCATCCAAATTCCAAAAGGTGCACTTTTGTACCTTCCATCCGGAAGCATTAAACACCCCGAGTTAATGGTTGAAACTGCCTTATCAGCAGCATCCCTTGATTTGAAAATGGCATATGCTTGTCCTAAAATGCAAGTGAAGCCCAAAATGATTATGCAACAAGACATAAAGACCAAGTACCTAGTTATTAAGCAGTTAGAAAAACAATGAAGTTAAAAAGAAGAAAGCAAATGTGAACAACGAAAGCCATACCATAATTAGGATTTCCAAAAGTGGGTTGATTTACTACCCTTGCGTTGCACGGCAATTTCAAAGCATGATAGATGATATCCTACAGAGAGATCATTGAAAAAGATCATACTATTGCACTTCAAAGATAATCTCACCAAAAGCAATTAGCAAAATACCTATAAAAAATGGCAGACATGAACATGAGAGAGAGAGAGAGAGAGAGAGGGAGAGAGAGAGAGAGAGAGAGAGAGAGAGAGAGAGAGAGAGATGGCAGGATCAGGTGTTAAACAATAGTATGGTATCAACTTCATGTACAGAATATGTGTTAAACAACATATGGTATAGTCTTCAAATACAGATTATCAACAGCTTATAGAATCTTCATGTCTATACATCAATAAAAATCTTCACGGCCTCACTGGACGCTGCTGCAGAGTAAAACTCATCAATCGCAACATTTGGCCAGAGGTATAAATACATGTGAGTGAGAACACATAGGGAGGGATTGAATTTAAGAATAAGTAACCAAGTTCAGCACAACAGGGAACTTAAGAATCCAAAGGAGGTAGGGATTAGATTTATGAAGTGGTTACGAAGGATAGACATAGTGGTGAAGAAAAGCATCCGATAGGATACTACCAGATGACGTTGTAATCGTATTGTAAGTGGAAACCGTGATCTTTGCGAGGCAACTTCCATCCAATGTTATTGCTGGCTAAGAACACGAAAGACAACCAATGCTCGCAAGACAAGCCTAATGTAACATGAAAAATACTAACTCTCAAAATAGAAAGACAAAGGTTCCTACCACCACATCAGATGATGTGTAGGATGGATCCAAATTCTGAATATATACAAGCGTTTGTTCAGCTTCAGCCTTCCGCATTTGATCCTCCCAAGCCTAAAAAATAATAACAATAAGAAGCACAAAGTCACTATTCTATGTTTACTAGCATAAAGTCAATGTTGTGATGTAATTGATTTTGGAAATTCTAATACACATTTTGAAATGACCAAGACATCAAACAAATATAACTCATAAAAAAAAGAAAAGAAGCACAATCGATGTGTAATCTAGGTGATAATGAAGACGAAGGTTACTCACAAGTGCCTTGAACCATTTGCTTCTATCCTGTCAAAACAACAACAAAAATATGAATCAACAAACAAACTTTTGAACATTGGACAAAAAATAACATTAAGCACAAGAAAAAGAAAAGATTAAAAAGCAGACAAAGCAACTGGCAATCGTACAGCATCGGGCCTTCGGGTCACTTCCACAGCTTGATATGCAGCTTCCTTTTCATTTTCAGAACTAGCAGGAGCTGCCTTCTGAACAGATTCGTCCACATTTTTAGGTTTATTCTCAGCAAGCTTCTTCTTATCAGAAGGTATTCTTTGCAGCCTTGGAGAATCCCTAACAGATGCATCATCACCATCAGAGCCAAAAATTAACTTCTTTTTGTCCGAAGGTATTCTTTGCAACCGTGGAGAATCTCTAACGGATGCATCACGACCATCAGATCCGGCAATTGACTTCTTTGTACCAGATCCATTTTGTACATTTTCCCGTGGAGTCGAAGAACCATCGGACAATCTCATTTTCTTGGAAGGTTTGTCAGATAATAAACTTGAACCAGCTTTACTTTTAGCAGATTTGAAATTCGCTTCAACATGATTACTTACAGAATTAAGTAATTCCACCTTGTCTTTTACAGATTCAATTCCTGTTTGAGTAGAAGCCTTGCCATCTGGAAGGCTTTCACCTTCTCTCAGACTTTTACTCTCTTGATCATTATCCCTCCTTGCTGAATTAACAATACCACCTTCTCTCAGACTTTTACTCTCTTGATCATTATCCCTCCTTGCTGAATTAACAATACCACCAGAGTTATCACCAACTAATTTGTTATCCAGAACTCTCAAGTCAGACCTGGAGGGTGAATTCAAAACTGGAGCACCAGAACCAACCATTCCATTTTCATCAATTCCATTCGCTTCCGGTCTAGAAGCTGAACTCTGCGTCAAATCTTCTACCCGACTAAATATATCTTTGACTGAATTACATTAGGAAAGAAGATGAATCAGATTAATCAGAAAATATGTGCACCCAAGTGACAAGCACACATCAGCATAGACTTAAGAGCATACCTTCAACATCAGCTATTTTATCTGGAAACTTTTCAGATACTGTCAAGCTCCCAACATCAAACACACGATAGTATATGTAGTCAGCCATTGCCAAGTCGGTTTGAGAAGGTTGTGGATTTCTCTCGTCCTTTGAAGTGCAAACTACACAGCATTTGCCAGCTAATGTTTCCTGAATTGATGATTAGAAAGAAAAAAAAAACGTTCAAGAGTCTAGCAAAATACTAGATCAAAAAAATAAAAGTTACTAAAATATGACGATATGACAATCACAAAGATATTTTAAATTAAATACTAAAGATGCCGACAGTGGAAGATATACTCAAGAGAAAAAAAATTGCAAATGCAAAAAATGAGAATATAGAATTTATTTTAGGGTGTATCTGGTCCAAGGGATATTGGATCACTGTCAAGCTGTAATCTTTAGTCAAATAAGTAAATAACATGTGATTAAGATGCTTATTTCCTAATGCATATCCCCACTAACAAGAATAAGAATATAATCAATTTAGCAAAAGTTCATGCTAGCAACCATTATAAGCCACCACTGGCCACCAACATCACCCATCCCATCAACATAACAAGGTTGGACTAGATTACAAATATTCCATGTCGTGCCAAAGCTGGTAAGCCACCACCATTAGCCATAATATCAGCCCAACATTGTCCATTAAGGTTTACGGCTCACATGTCTGCCATGCCAATGCCTCTTATCTACAAAGAAGGTACGCACTCGAATTTGTGTCATGCTACACTTCCAACACCAAAATAAAACTTAACACTAATCTAATATGCCACATTTGTGAGCTTGTCAGTTTAGTGCTAACAAATTACATATATCAACACTTCCTGTGCTACTTATCAGGTATCTGACACAGCAGGAGACCCTGAAAAACGATGGTACTTGAACTTTGTGACCTGGCACCTTATTATATATATAGAAAAAAAAATCATAACCTATCCCCGATTGGCCCTTCACTGTGTAACGTGATACCATTTTATTGTAGGGATTGTAATTGAGATCAAAATTAAGATACAAATTGAATATTGATGTGAATGATAGTTAGTCAATTTAGATTAGATTTCGGGCCTGATTGTACAGGGTTAAATTTAAGGGTGAAATGTTCCTCCGCTAACATCTCATCCATAAAACACTAAGTATGTAAATAATCTCTTTTTTCCCCTTCATATTTGGTTGTGCGCGAATAAAAAATTAAATGCTAACCTTTTAATGCTTCCGTGTTTGGCATGTTCTGAAAGCCAGGATAGAAAAAGAAAAGAGAAAGAGATGAGAGAGAAAGATAGGAGAGTGAAAGAGAAAGAGGAGAAAAGGAAAAAGGGAAAAAAAAGAAGTCACAGAGGTGAAGAAAAGGCGAGAGAAAGATTGGATAAAGAGATTTAAGAGGAAGTAAAAGAATGACAAAGAAAATGGAAGAAAGGTAAGAAAAAGAGAGGAGAGGAGGAAGAAGAAAGAGATAGGAAAGAGTAAAATGGGGCAGAGACAGAGGATTGAGGAAAGGAAAAGAGGAGAAAGAGAGGAGAAAGGAATACATAGAAAGAAATGTCGAAGCAGCACATCAAACTTCATAAGCACAATATGAGTACTAGTTTCAGACAAAATGAAATAGATTTTCATTAGTAAAACTATTATCTAGTGAAGAATGGTAAGCGTAAACTAGAAAAGTTCCAAAGTACTTGTTCCTCTACATAAATTGATGACCGAGATTTTATACAAATTTAGCACTTCATGGAGGCCCAAACTAAAACAAGGTGATAGTTTTTGGACTTTCCTGAACCATATCCACCAGCCAATCAGAAAAGAAATGTAACTCTAGAAGAATAAGTAGGACACTACAGGCAAACATTTATTGTTCATCAGCAGCCAATATTCGCACATTTGCATTTAACCAATGATTAAATCATTGGCAACAACACATCAAAAAGTACTTAGGGGGTGTATGGTTATCCGAAAAATATTCCAGAAAATAGTTTTCTGACTGAAAAAGTATTTTCCGTCCATTTGGTTTGCAGGAAAATTAGTTTTTCTAGAAAAGTTTTTTTCTTTTTTTCCAAATTCTATGGATAAGTCTCCTTTTTCATTTTCCGGATTTTTAATCTGGAAACGAAAACCATGGAAAAAAGTGCTATCCATGGAAAACTTTTATTTCCTAAAAAAAAAACAGTTTTCCACAATTTTCCGAGGAACCAAACACCCCTTATTAACTAACTAATTTAGACCACAATGGACACTACTTAAATCTCTCCAAAATTGACAAAATCTATGAAAGAAAGATAACTCTTTGAAATCGAAAGAGACGAGGCAAAATCGAATTTTTACCAGCGGATTGACATCGGCGAGGCCGTCGCCTTCTCCGCAAGCCAAAAAGATCTCCTTCTCCTGCGGCACATTATCTCCCAAGTAAGCCTTGATCTCATCCGGCTGGAAAAACCACAGGATCTTAACTCTCTTCCTGCCGTCCGAATGCTCCCATATCTTCGCAATCTTTCCGATGTAAGGCTCGGGATCGCCCTCGTCGAAAAGATACACAGAATCATACAACCAGTACTCCACATTATCGAGCGTGAACGAGTAGTAGAATTGCACGTTCTTCTTCGTGCCTCCGCGCCCTTTCTTCGCGCCCCAAGCGAATTGGAGGCCACCGCTCGTTTCGCCCTTCGCCTCAACCATTATTGATTTGGTTTGATTACTCAAAACAAGAGAAGGGATTCAAATTTACTCTCATCAAGATCCTAAACCACCCCCACCCACCAAAAAAGGCAAAAGAAAACAAAAAAAAAAAAAAAATCAATAAAATTAAGCTTCAAGAAGCGGGCGAATTGGAGGAAACCCTCGAGAAAGGAATGGGTGTTACCTTCGGCGACAAACCCTAAAACGGAAACCGCGGGGGAAACCCTTGGGAGAGGAATCGACCATTTAGGGTTTTGTTCGTTCCGGGGAGAGAACAAAAACCCTAAATATGGAAAAGGGGACAAGCCTCAACACACACTCAAAAGGGTTTGAAGGGGAGGGGGGGAGCGGGTTGCGACGATAACTGCGATTAATGGAGGAGAGGGAGTTGGTTTTTTAAAGCAGCACAAGAGTTCGATTTGTGGTAAAAATGTACGGAGACCCCTTAACAATAGACAAATTTGAAATACATTTTGCTCCTGTACTATATACAGCAATCTTATACCCTTGCCTAAAAAAAATTTATTTTTTTCTTAATTTATAATTACAAAACATAATGAGATGGGTAAATGAATCTATGCTATAAAAAAGCATAGAGTGTAAGTTTTACACCTACAGAAAGCGTAGGGCGTACATAGAGTCATGGACAAATCATGTAAATTTTCCACCTCACTATGTTCAATAATGCAGAGCAATCGTTTTTTTTTTTTTTTAAGATAGGGAGGCGTTTGGTTTAGCGTAAAACGAATCAAAAAATTATTTTCGGTATTAAAATATTTTTTCGCTTGTTTGGTTCAACGTAAAATAATTTTTTCGTAAAAATATTTTTACAGATTTAGGGAAAAATTGAAGTTTTCGTATTTTTTTTTATTTTTCAGCAAAAAACGAAAACTCTCTCGAAGAGAATCACTACCCTTTATTTCTCTTTATATTAATTTACTATTTTATAGTATTTTATTTATAAATATATATTTATATATTATATATATATACATAATATAATTTTGAATATATTTAAATTATAAATATAGATGATGATGATGATAATAATAATAATAATATATATATATATAAAAATTTTAATTATAATATATATATAATATGGTAGTTATTTATATAATATTACATAATATAATTTTGAATATATTTAAATTATAAATATAGATGATGATGATGATAATAATAATAATAATATATAGATATAAATTTTAATTATAATATATATAATATGGTAGTTATTTTATATAATATTACATAATATAATTTTGAATATATTTAAATTATAAATATAGATGATGATGATGATAATAATAATATATATAGATATAAATTTTAATTATAATATATATAATATGGTAGTTATTTATATAATATTACATAATATAATTTTTTGAATATATTTAAATTATAAATATAGATGATGATGATGATAATAATAATATATATATATATAAATTTTAATTATAATATATATAATATGGTAGTTATTTTATATATATATACATAATATAATTTTGAATATATTTAAATTATAAATATAGATGATGATGATGATAATAATAATATATATATATATATAAATTTTAATTATAATATATATAATATGGTAGTTATTTACATAAATAATACATAATATATAATAGAAGAAAATTATATAAACTTATTTTTTATTCGAACTTTTCTTCTTAACCAAATAAGCTTGGCAGGAAAATTATTTTTCTTTTTCTACAAACCAAACGTTAATAGCGTAAAATAATTTTTCCACGAAAAACTCTTTTTCACCGAGAATTATTTTTTATAGTTTTACGTTGAACCAAATAGACCCTAAAGTTGGTAAAGAACAATGCGTTTATATTTTTGTATTTAACAAGTTCCATTCATTTCAAACAAGTAATTTAACCCCAAAATCCAATTCAATTCCATCTAAATTTTGTTTTAAACATAGTGTAAATTACTCAAATTTGGATTTACCCTTCTGACTTTGATCTTATATTTACCCCCTTTTTTGACTTTGATATTGGATAATTTTCATCCAAAAATCTCATAATTTAGCATCATTTACCACTGGCATTTGCATACAACCAATCACAATTGCATAGCAAAAGAGGAGATCTTAGTATAGTGTTACATGGGTAATAATCACAAATCAGATCAAAGTTGATAGAGAAGCTATAACAAGCTGGAATTTGGCCATGAAATAAAAAATAAAAATAAAAAAAGCCGAAAATCACTATGAGACATCACACAGTTTTACAAACATCTGCTTCAGATTGGAGTGCAGGGCCATCAAGCATAAAAAGATTGCCTCATTTTCATGGATAATTCTATCTCCAACAAGGAACTCATGAACAACACCATTCACTTCAATGGAACTAAATCCGGGGGACTTTTCGATCCCTTTACTCCCCATCTGTGTCCTCACCCTCTTCACATCGTCCCATCGACCGGCCTCCGCATATAAGTTCGATACGAGAACATGCGCTCCCTCGTCATCACGCACCGAGTCAATGGCTCGCCCCGCAATTCTCGCTCCTAACTCCGTCTTACCGCGTAACCGACAAGCTGCGAGAAGCGACCCCCACATCACCGAGTTGGCCTCTAGTGGCATTCTGGCGATAAAATCGAGCGCTTCGTCTATTAGCCCGGCTCGACTCAGTAGGTCCACCATGCAGCCATAGTGCTCCTGTTCAGGAATAATACCATATAGTTTAGGCATAGTCTCGAAGAAGTAGAATCCCTCGCGAACCATTCCCGTGTGGGCACACGCGCCGAGAACAGACGTAAAAGTTACGGTATCCGGCTTCACATCCCCGATTTTCAGCATTTTGTTGAAAATCTCTATTGCATCGCTCCCGTTTCCGTGATTTGCAAACCCTCCGACCATCGCATTCCATGAAAAGATATCTTTGTTAGGCATATTGTTGAAGATTCGGCATGCAACATCGATGCAACCACACTTTGCATACATATCAATCAACGCATTTTCGAGGCACGCATCTTTCGTCACGTTGTTCTCCTCTATATGCGCGTGAATCTCTCTCCCTTTGTCGAGAGCCCCGAGCTGGGAACAAGCGGAGAGTAGAGTAACCAACGTCACTTCATTAGCTTCCACATTCGAAAGCTTCATCTCTTCGAAGAGGTCTAAGGCCTCCGTAAACCGATTTCCTTGCACATAACCGCATATCATAGCCGTCCAAGAGAAAACATCCATTTGTGGCATCTCGCGGAAGATGAACTCAGCCATCGCTAGTTCTCCGCACTTCGCATACATATTCAACAAGGCATTTTGAAGAGGGGTGTCGCAAACAATGTTGCGATCCTTTATATAAGAGTGAAGAAACTTTCCCTTTTGAAGATCGCCTAAGTGAGCACAGGATGTAAGAGCACTTGCCGTAGTAATCTCATCCGGCTTCGAGTTAGAATCTAGCATTAGCTCGAATTTAGTTAGCGCTTCCTTGTGAAGTCCGTTCTGAACAAAACCGCTGATTAAAGCATTCC
Organism: Puya raimondii; assembly: GCA_016920855.1. Classification (NCBI taxonomy): domain Eukaryota; kingdom Viridiplantae; phylum Streptophyta; class Magnoliopsida; order Poales; family Bromeliaceae; genus Puya; species Puya raimondii. The sequence goes on along the minus strand of JABWPP010000049.1, from coordinate 35,624,784 downwards.
AAGTTGTTGTACATCGCGAAGGCATGTCCTCGAAAGCCTTTAAAGCTTCCGACATGTAACCGCACTTTGCGTACATGCTTATTAAGGAGTTACCAACATCTACGTCGAAATTGGTTCCGCATTCGGCAATTTGGGAGAGAACCCATCTCCCTCTATCGATGTCTCTCGACAACCGACATGCCGAGAGCAAGCTCACGATCGTGACCTTGTTGGGCTCAACGCCCGCCAACTTCATCTCGTTAAACAGACGTAAAGCATCCTCCCACCTATTCGTATAAGCATAGCCGGACAACATTGACGTCCAAGAGACGACATCTCTGTGAGGCATTTCATCAAACACGTCTCTCGCGAGCGCGATCTCCCCACAAACGACGTAGAAGTTGACGAAACCGGATGCGACAAACATGTCCGCCGCGAAACCGCTTTTCCAAACCATGCCGTGAACAGCCCGGCCAGTCGGCAAGCTACTAAGCCGCGCGCAGGCGCTCGCTACGACCGCATAGGTGTAGCTATCGGGAGAAGCGCTCCTACGCAGCATCAATCTATATACACATAATGCTTCATGAGAAGCACCGCGATGGGTGTATCCCCTGATCGTGGAGTTCCAAAGGAACAAATTTGGGTGGGGAATTTGATCGAACACGCGGCGGGCGTAGACCATGTTGGATTCGGCCAAAGGCGAGGTTAGGAAAGCAATGATTCGGCTCATTAGGAAGGCGTTGGACACGAGGTTGGTGCGGATCATTTGGGCGTGGATCTGGAGAAGCTGCGGCTTCGTGGAGAAGCGGTCGAGGAGGGAGACGAGCTTCTGGAGGTGGGGATGATGAGTCCATGGCTTGGGAGTAGGCTTTGGTTGGAAGTATAAGTAGCGCATGTACCGTGGGTGGTAAAGAGAAAGTAATGTTCATTGGGGAGAAGGGGATATTTAGTAGGTGAGATAGTGAAGAGCTTAGGGTTTGGGGAAAGAGAGCAAAACGAAGGACATGGTTGGGGTGGAAGAGGAGCTAGAGGAAGGACGAACGAAGCCCTTGGCTTTTAATAGAAGTCGGCGTCTGCGGGTGTATCGGCGCCGACTTCAGGGACATTTTTTTTTATGGAGTGGGCGTTACGACTTCATTGGTCGTAATTGAAGTCGGCAATTCGAGGTCTCCGTCAACGACTCTGTTTTGAGGAACTCTGCAGAGTTCGGCATCACGAATCGTCCCACCGCCGACTCTATCAATGACCATTGCACGAATCCGGCAATTCTGGGTTTTATGATGCCGAACCAGTTATAACAATAATAAGAGGGAAAAAAGTGAAAAATTCTTTTAAATTGTTTCAGATTTTGTGCGCGCACATGCACAAGTGTGCTGGCAATGGCCAGACTAAAACCTTATAACGGGCCATCGAACAAATTGAACAATCGAGCTGATTCGGTGGTTGGAGGAAGCTCCAGAAGCAACTCACAACTTGCCCTCGAAAGAAAAAGAAAGGAAAAAAGGGAAAATTTTCAAAATGGAGCGAAAGGAGATACAGATTGTTCGACAGCCGAGTCAGCGCTAGCTTGTCAAGAAGCCGGAATTTTGGTTGGGCCTTCTTGGGAGCAAGACTAATTCTCAACCCTCATGAAACTGACAGAACACCACCATCAACACTTGGCTGACGGCCGAATTTCAATTACATCCCCAAGTGTCACAGACTGTTAACAGCACGCTGCAATAAAAGAAAGTATGACGCAGATATATCAAAAAAATTCAATGAGTGGAAAGTGCAGATACCAAATGGTTCATCTCTAGTACTTTTGTCCCGTAAATCTTTCGTATCGAGAAGATAAGTAGTAGAATCTGTACAACTTCAATATGTAGGACAATCTCACCGGTTACGTATTCCAGCATTTATTACCTGAAAGAAATTGCAAAGATGGAACATCAGTTAGCCGATCAATAATCTCTTTTCCCTGCTACATTTCAAGAAGTTGACCGTTCCGTGTTACTTCCGTTTTTTGAAGGAAATACGGAAGCTCCCGTCTTGTCTTTTGAATTTATTTAACAAGAAAAGATCAAAACTCCATCAAATTAGAACTCTACCTTGTACAAACGGAAAACATCTAACTTATTCAGGAACATTTTTATAGAATAAAAAGGCTATCATGACTCCTAGGCAGAAGGCAAAGCATGCCTTTACCTTCAGAAGTTAATTGATTCTCGGACTCAGATAGTACTGTGAATCTCGGAAAAATCTCACAACCCTTTCTGCTTTATCCATCGAGAGGTCGGTGTTTTCCAAAATCAGTCTCTTTGAGGCTTTAGATATTGCTTCGATCGAGCCAATGGCCTGGGCAAGCTAGAGATAGCCAAAATAAGACATATTTCATTGGGAGATAATATCCTACATATTAAAAAGGACCGACTTAAGCTACCAAGATATGAAACGACTAGAACGGACATGATTCAGCAGAATGCTGAAATGAAGATATTGCGAAGGAACCGTGTTATAACTGAAATATAACAAATCCAAATATAACATTTGATTTAGATAAAAACAGACTGAGAACAAGTTGAGGCTAGCCAACACTATTGAGGTCAACTATATACCTAAGATTGCTCTAATTGTTTACAGGTTCGAGCTTAGGCCCTTGTGATGAGTGCTCTGTTAATTAGCCCTAGGAAGGACTTTTATTACAATATTATATCATTCTTATCTGCAATCACTTTTCTCATAGCGTAAAATATATTCAGAAAAAGTACTGTAAAGTAGATAAAGTATAAGCGAGTACTGCATTTGCATCGTGATTATCAATGCCAGGTATTGAGGTGACAACCCGTATAAACACGTCCATGTCCTGAACTGCACGTATACGCTTTCAAGTGAAAAACTACACTAGTTAGATCAACAATGTTATGAGTAGTACAGGAAAATAGAGCAACTGAACAAGAACTTTGATACTGACCTCATTCTTCATCATGGTGATGGCATCTTGTTGTTTACAAACTGTCGACAAATGGTGAACATAGTAACCTTAATATAAAGCATAATTCTAGAGCTTAGTAAGAGAAGCCAAATGTTTACCCCCACGAGCATGAGCTATCTTCACGATCTTCTCGAAACCCATCTCAGGATCACGAACTGGCACAAAGGTTGGATTTCCGAGCACCACACCATACCTTGATTAAGATCATCCAAATTTATGATAACCATCTGGTAAAAAGCAAAATTCGACTCATCATTAAATTTTGGACCCACCTGAAGTATGACCGGTTGAAAGAATCATTCTGCTCCTTGGTAGGAACAGAAACAACAACATACAGATGCTTAAACTGCCTTTTCAGTTTCTCAGCTCTGCATATTACAAATGAAATCACTGCGGGACCAACATAATAAGGAACTAACATAAAGCAGTTGTACTCGCATCGATGCTACCTACTAAAGATAGCAGATTCATTGTCACAGTCCCAAATTGTTTCAAAAATGAATGCGACTGATAATCCTCCGTTATTGAATATGAAATCCTACAAATTAGTCGTCAGACTATGTAGAAACTCGCTACGGCAATTTGCGAAGGTGAAGAACGATTAATACAGGAGATATGGGCAGGAAGTTAAGACGGTATGAATTCGCGCCAAGAAATGACGAGATGAAACTGATGAATGCAGGATGCTGTTTATCCTTCCATGAGGTATTCATCATGCAAACTCCAGAACCTGCATTAACTGGAACTCTTCAATTATCAGGTAATACATATGATAAAATGCAAAAAATGGATAAATTGTGACTAAATGAAACAGAAAATAAATGGTAAACATCTAGAAAGAAACAAACATAAGATAAATTATCTATTCTTTAGATGCGTTGTGTTCACTACCACTTTTGGACGAGCAAATAACACGGTAAATAAATCGAATATATATCCAATATTCGCCACGTTTTGGATTATTATCATCGGAATATATATAACATAACAAGTCCAATTCAAGGAATCGAACCGAATTATTTAGGAATTTGACCATTTTTATTCTGAATAAAAACTGCATCTGAGGAGCGAAGATCAGATAAGCAGGTTACTGTACCATTAAGACCATTTTTCACAGAGATTTCCAAATAAAATGATTCTAATTACTCTAAACAAGTAATTTAAACACTAAATCGTCGCAATAATCAGAAAAGGAACAATAATAAACATATCGATACAACTTTGTGCTAATCCAACAAATTAGGGTTTCGACGAAGAAGAAGAATTAGTACCGGGATTTGATCCGATCGAAGGATCCCTCGTTTGATCTCCGAAGTTTCCACGAAAACCCGCCATTAGAAGCTAAATTGGGGGTTAAAGAGGCGCGATATAAAGTTTATATATAAATATATGAACGGGTTCAATTTGAGCCGGGTTAATTGGGTTTATTCTTGAGGCCGGCCCGGGTTTGCTTTTGGGCCCGATTAATTTTGCCGGCCCAGATCCGGTCCGATCTAGAATTTATATATGTTTTTTAAAGGCCGATTTGGTTTTTTTTTTTTTTTTTTTTTTTTTTTTTTTTTGAGAGAGAAAGGTAGCATGTTATCCGCTTCGTTTATTTTCTTATAAATAAACTTAGCTGAAAATGTGAAGCAATTAGGCTTCGAACTTGGGACCTCGGGTACCAACCATCAAGCCCTTTGCCACTTGCGCTAGGGACGGTCAGTGCCGATTTGGTATTGAAGGTTTATCTAACGTCATCGAGAGTAAAAGCGTGTCGAGTTGCGCTTCCTCATGTCCAGCAGATGACATAATATTATTTAGGCAAACGAAAGGAATATTTTCTTATTGCACTTTCTTACCGTACCTGAGATATTTTGCCCAACAATTTCAAACTGAACCTAATTCCACTCTGTTTAAAAAAAAAGGCAAACTTCAAATTGCCCCTTCTGTGGTATAACTTATTTTCACTTTGCCACCCTTGGCTGAAAAAGTTTCATTTTGCTCCTCTATAGTTTAGCTCATTTTCATTCTATCAATTATCATTCCATGGTTTAAAAAATTTTACTTTATTTTTCTGTGGTTTAGTAAATTTTTCATTTTGTCATTCTATGGTTTCTTAAGATTTTTACTTTGCCATCTTATATATTCTATATGGAGTTTTTTGATAAAATTCACAGGAGGATAAAGTGAAATTTTTTTAACCACAGGATGGCATGATAAAAATGAGCTAAAATCATGGAAGGGTAATTTGAAGTTTACCGACGCACCCAAAACAAAGAAAAAAAAAAGGATGGGACAAGCAACGGCGCCCTGAAGCAAGCTAGGCTTGATTTACTTTTATTTCATCTTAGTTTGAAAAAAAAGAAAAAGAAAAAGAAAATAGTGGGGATTGTCTCAAAACGGCATGAATAGTAGATAGATCAGCAATCTCAGAGATTGACGAGTTATCCATAATTTTTACAATCTTTAAGTTTTTTGTTGAATCTAGAAATCAAAGAATCTAGTGAGTGAATAACTTTTCAATGTCTACGCAGCTTACGAAAACGAGTACTAGCTTTTTCTCAGGCGGTGAGAAACTCTTATAAGAAGAGTTCCATTTTTCAAGATAAAACTTATCAAAATGGGATTATTGCGGTTAATTTTTTTTTTAACCATACGTGTAATATTATCAGACGCATCCTTTTCTAGCATTCATAGATTAATTACAATCCATGCGAATCTATAATACCATAATAATAGAAAAAGAATAAATCAACATCTTAGTTGCAATCACTACCATATGCATCCAAGGACAAGTGTGATTACTCTCAAGGGGGGTTATTTGACCATTGGATTTCTGTCCTTTTTGAAGTAGAAAATGTAATAAGTATTTTCAACAAGGATGGTTGATGTGTGTTTGATTTCATTTCACTTCAAATCCAATATTACCTGAGCTTCTTAAACAATCAAGTAAGGAAAAATCACACCGCACTAGAATGTTCATTCAAAATCTTTAACAAGTCTATTCTACAGACGTAAGATTTATTGTATAAGTAAATGATTCAGCTATTTTAACAAAGACATTTTGTGGCAAGTGTTGTTATATCTGAAATTATATGTGTTCGAATTGCAAGTTTGCACCGTACGCGAACTCACAGAAGTTTCTACCTTCCGAGTTCGTCATGCCCACTGAGCTTCGAACAAGAGATTCAAACATCCGCACAGTCGTACCATACACGAGACCCGTACTCATCAACTATATTTCAGTGCATCTTTGATACTCGTAAGCGTGGCTGTCAACGAGATGGCTCGTTAAAATATCGAGCTGAAAAAATTAGCTCGTGTGCGGCTTGTTTATTAATGAGCTATATTGAGCTGAATACGAACAAGCTGATATCAACTCGTGTTCGGCTTAAGATTTTAAGCTAAACAATTCAGCTTATATTCGACTTGTTTATAATTAAACGGGCGATCGATCTCAAGCTCATTTCGAGCGAACATGAATTGTCTCTGCCGGCAAATTTGATTGCCAGCGCTGCCTGTAAGCATTATTCAAAATCTAGGAACCGGCCAAGAAAATGACATAAACAGTTTGACACAACGTGTTGTTACTTGTTAGTCATAGTTTTGACTTTTTTCCACCTATTTTTGGGTGTTTTATTTCTCCTGTGAACAGTGGGCCTAATAACTTCTCGTCGACACACCCCCCGCCCCAAACCAACCGTTCGATTGCTTGGGTTGCACCACGTCACGTATCTTGGTTGATGTTGGACGGTGCCTGATCTGCCACGTGTCCAAACGAGGAGCTTTCGATAACGACCCTCAAATTAATAAATAATAAATGATAAATGATGAAGGCTACATGATGGAAGCATCCAACGGTCAACCGTCCGTTCAAACAAAGTCCTAGGGTTGGCAAGGCTCTTTTCCCATTAGTAGGGATGCAAATGCATCCAAGCCGGTGGAGTTTCTGCGCTGATCCGTCGGAGCAAAAAGAAGTCAAAAATAAAAATAATAAGTATTTGACTCAAATCTATCTTAAGCCGCCACGAAAATAGAGCGGAAGGTGGAAGACTTTTTTCTTTCTTAATCCATACTGATTCGTCAAAATTTTATTAAAAATTTATTTTTGTCCCGCCACTTCAAATGGAACGGTAAGTGGGGAGAAAAACTAAGATAAAAATTAACTTGCTCCGGATCCGTCCCGTTTGCATCCATACTCAAGAAAGAAGGTTGTGGATTTGTCCCGCTTCACACATACACTTATGAGGATCCCCTCCTCGCAAAAGAGAAGAATTTTGGTGTAATTTTCATACTCTATGCTTTCTACGGCTGGAATTAGTCTAATAATCTTATCAATTTTTTTATATATATACTAAAAATATATTTGAGATTTTTTATACGTTATAATAAAGGATGTATACTGTGACGGCGTCACAGTTGGTATCAGAGCCAATTACCAGCCGGAAGTGTGAGATGAGTCTCGGCTGAGTCAAGATTATACAGCAGGGATAGCGAGACTCTCATATTGTTGACTGTTGTGGGTAGAGCGCAGCTCCCTGCAAGATCGGTTTAGACTAGCGAGACAAGTCTCACATCACCTGATACTTGTGAGTCTGCGCCTGACGAGGACGTCAGAGCTTAAGGGGGAGGAAGATTGTGAGACCCCAAGTATGTGTTAGGACGGGAGCAGTCCTAGAATGAATGACCTTCTGAAAAGTTGGGACGTCACATATACCATGTATTTACTAAACAAAATGATACTACCATCGTTAAGTAGTTTATAGCTATGCTCTATCTCAAACGGTGGATTGCGAATTTGAATTCTGCTATAATCACAAGCGATGAATGAACGTCATTTTAAAAAAAAACAAAAAATAATTTAGTAACCAAAGCAAACCCCACAAATTATGTTACTTTAATTAGGCGACTGCTCAAAGAGGCTACGTGAGGAATTCAAAGTTTTGAATCTCTATATTGTTGGCTCTTAAATATTGGCTAAAATATATTTAATTTTTTGTCCCACGATAGCAGATGTAGAAGACTAATAAGTTGAGTTTGATGAGCTCAGTAAGTTGAATGAGACTACGATCCACAATAAATCTAATGATAAGAGGCCCAATAATAGATCTAACATTTGAGTGAATTTAGTCAGCTCTAAATTCGTGAGCGCTATAATTAAGTTTTTAAATGCGGTGAATGTGTCCTTCCTATCAGCACGTATTTTTGGAATAGTTAGTTAGTGCTTACGATTCACACGTCCGTGCATCTAAAATGCCCAGTCATTACTTGCATTCAATGTTTTGAGGTGTTTATGAACTCGAAAGCATCTGAAATTGGGAAAACTCATAAATATTAAATCCAATCAGGTCAAATAATCGTGCGGAGATTGAGATTGTACTCTTATAATATTTTGTCACTATCCTTAAAATCCTCTTAACAAAAAAGCGATCTTGGTGGGCCCAACTAAGCTTTTTTTTCCTTTTTTTTTTTTTTTTGTTATCATTGGACCGTGAATCATGGGGCACGATTTCTCCATGGCCCACGATCCGTACACCCGGTCCATTAATAATATATATAACATCACCAGTGAGCTCATGTGGGGCCCACGAATGCTTCGTAGTGCGCACTTTTGGCGGGAGCAGTGGACGCATTAATTGGGCGACCGTTGCTTGGTGGAATTGTATTGGAATCCTCCTTTTCAAAAAGGTAAAAATATATATAGAGACCCCTCAACTATGGAACATTTATTAAGCTTTTACTTTTTTTGATTGAGACAATTTTTCTTAATTAGAATTTTTATTATAATGATACTATTAGTTACTAACTATTAATTTGCCTAACTTTACTTGCTAAATAAATTATTAAGTCATTAAATTTGGTGAATTCGCTAATGAATTTGATGAAATTTCTATTTTTTTTAAACTAAAATCACTTAAATTCTAAAAAATAGAAGTTTGGGAGGCTTTCAATCGAAAAAAAAAGTTGACACATTTTATTTTTTAAAAAAAAGAGTAATAAAAGGGTGATAATTTACCCTCAACAGTAATCTACTTTGAAATTTGTCCCGAAATTTTTTTAATTAATATATACCATTTAATTTTATAGTTTTAAATTTAAGTTACTTTAGTTGGATAGGTTAATGTTTTATTTGAGTAGCCAAATTAGTCAATATATACTAAATATTTTACTTTTGTTTGCTAAAATTTAATTAAAATTATTACATTTGATAGAAAATTTTAAACTACTTGACTAAAAATTGGTGAATTCTAAGCAAATGGAAAGTAAATATGGTGGTAATTAAGGAAAAAAAACTTGAGGAACTTATTTCAAAATTGCCTATAGTTGAGGGGCTCTCCATATATTTTAACCTTTTAAATATATATAATAATTAAAAAAGAGAAAATGGAAGAAGTTCAATGCACCTGCACTTATCTACGATGTTAAAGGAAGAAAAAGACTCTGAGCTTTTAAGTGTGTATAACGATTCGGTCCTCTAATTTTAATTTATTTAAATTTTTAATTAAAAATTTTAAATTATTATAATTATATTTTACAGTATACTATATTAACTGAATAATGACATATTAGTGATGCGACAGTATTATAGTAGGTAATGTGATAATAACTAAAATATCACATTAATAACAAATTATTATTTTGTCCGGTATACAAGACTTAAGTTTTACGGTATAACTATATTAACTGAATAACAATATATTAGTGATGTGACAGCATCATCGTAGACAATACGACAATATCTAAAATATCACATTAATAACAAATTATTATTTCGTCTAGTAAATTAAAATACAAGACTTAATTAATCGTAACAATGTAAAAAGTTTCGGTAAAAATGCACAGAACTTAACCAAACTATGAACCGTTTGAATCTACTATTCGACCTTTCAATTTATTAGATTTGAGTCAGTCAACTACACATTGACTCTAAAATTTAAGCTTTTTTATTTTAATAATTTTATAGTTGTAAGAATTGTATGAAGTATACTAACTAAACATATAAAGATAAATCATGCATTCAAATTTTGAGGTCAAAATGTTGTTGACTCACTCACAAATTGAAAGATTAGATAGTAAAATTTAAATTTAAAAATATTAAATAATTAATTTAAAATAATTTATAGTCTAGATAAATTACGTAAATTTTTTAGTATAAAAATGTTCCTTAGCTTAGTGGGGAAAAAAAAAAACAATATTTGAGCTGGACCTGTGGGACCTGTACAAAATAAGCACATTGCTGAAACGCAGCTCTGACCTTGGAGGGTGAGTTAGTATTTTGCACATGATAAATAAAATATGCATGACACCATTATCAATTATTTAATACTATAATTTATAAGTGATAATGTGCCTGCCACTTCATTATTCTAGAAGGTGGGCACCATCAAATAGTCTCATCACTACCAAGATGTAGTGGTTTAGGTCCTACTTCGAGCAAAAAGTCTAAAATGCATCAGTTATATTGTTGATGTGCCGTCTCAAATCAATGAGATTATTTTTTTTGAATTCACCCGTCTCATCATGGTTATTAAAAAATATATTTTTATCGTACTTTTCTCTCAAGGAGAGAGATGTGATTGGTTTGTTACTGATAATATGGTGCAAGTGTGACACACTAGACTTTCTCCATTTTGAAAATCTCAATAGCTAGTTTACACACACCTATATATATTAGAAATATGGGCTTTTTTTGCAATTAGCCCCCTCAAAAAGAATATCTTCACAAATAGTCCTAAATTTTTTTTATATTTGTAAGATGCTATCCCCGCCACGCAAGCGCCACGCGAGCGCCACGTGAGCGGCAAGCTAGATTAAGTTGAACACGGTGAATCATTCACCGTGTTTGGACACGGTGAATGATTCACCGTGTTCTTCCTAAATCATAAACCCCAAATATTACGTAATATTCTAAATCCTAAACCCAAAATCTTACGTAGTTCTTCCTAAATTCCAAAATATTACGTAATATCCTAAACCCTAAATTCCAAATATTACGTAGTTCTTCCTAAATCATAAACCTCAAATATTACGTAATACCCTAAACCCCAAATATTACGTAATATTTGGGGTTTAGGATTTAGGAAGAACACGGTGAATGGTTCATCGTGTTCAACTTAATCTACCATGCTGCTTACGTGGCGCTCGCGTGGCGCTTGCATGGCGGGGATATGGTCAATTTTGTAAATATAAATTTTGTGGGACTGTTTGTAGAAAAAAATTCTAAGGGGGCTAAATTGCAAAAAAAGCCCTAGAAATATTACAGTCGAACACTATAGAATTAGACTTAAAATATTTTTAATAGTATTTGATTTTTTTTTACTTTTAAGTTTATAATCTTTGGATGAAATATTTTAAGGTTGAGATGATAATGATTTCCTAGGATTTAGTGATCGTCCTCTTAGAGTTTAGTGGTAGTCGGTGGAATAGTAATGATTTAATGATAGATATGATCAACATAGTAGATCTAATTGTGAAAAAGTTGGTTGCACCAAATACTTGGTGCTATTACAAGCATCCCAGTTTGACTAATATGTATATATGTATATATGTATATATAAATTTATATGAACTTTAGTCCATTTTGATTCAATTATTTAATCTTTTAAAATTTTGATTTTAGTATCCAAACTGATAATTTGTTTAATTTAAGTGATTTGATGACTTTTCATACATAAAATGTTAGCTAATGTTTATTTTAATAAATTTTATATTTATATGAATATTATAAAAATATATGCTAACTAAATTCGTAAAAATAAACGGTACATTCAAATTTTAAAGTGAAAAAGTTACTTGTCGACTCAAATTGAACAAATTTTTTCAAATTTTTTTTTAACCCCTTGCAGAGAAGTATTATTTAAGAGCTAGACATATTTTTATCTTCCACAGACTAATTTACAGAGGCTGTCCAAAGAAAATAATAATAATAATAATAAGTAATTGCAAGGGGCAATTATGTAAATAGCAACCTTTTGTAAAGTACCTATCTATCTCTCTCCTATAAAGTATGTAGTTCAATTATTCGCATGTGACATTTTAGATAGCCTTAAAATAAAAGTTAGAAAAGCACTAATATTTTAAAAGCAAGTGCACATGTGCCTGCAGGTTTCCTATACTAAAAAAAGAAAAAAACATTTGCGTTTAATCTCCTCTACAAATTGACAGAGTTTATTGAAATATTAATTATAGGCGTCATCAGTGATGACATGATCTAAACAAAAGATAACATGTCAATGGAATCATCTGAATCCAACAACAGTAAAATGGTCCAGCCTGTCTGACAGATCGATCCCAGTTTTAAAACATTGCCAACTCAAAAGGCATATATATATTTTGGAGAAGAGCGAGAAGTGCTTCGCTCAGGGCCGTTTGGTTACATATAATTATAACTAGATGTAAATACAAATTCGATGTTTAATTTGATGTATTTAACTCCAACTGCTGCAGTAAAAATTACAGGAGGAGACCCAACTGTAGCAGTTGGAACTATGCCCAAATTGGCCGCAGTTCCAACTGCAGCAGTTAGAGAGAGTAACTTTAAGCAAAAAATAAACTTATCTCCTTAATTATTTTTTTAAACAAAAATATTTTTTTTTTACATTGGAGGTAATCTCACCGTCATATATAAAAAATAATAAAATTTTAAAAATTATTTCTCAACTGCATGCAACCAACAAATTATTTATAGTTGCATCGCTTTCTACTACATCCAACCAAACAAAATGTATATAGTTATAACTGCATGTATCTCCAACTATACTGTATTTATAATTATATCTAACCAAACGGCCCTTTAGTACTGGAATAATAAATTTTTAACATAATGAAGGAATGTGCGGTGGATCTAAATTACAATCCATGTAAGTTTTCATTTATACTTGAATTCAACTTGTGCCAATCTGAAAAGTATTCATAGTTACTTGATGTATCACTATAAGAAAATCGTAATATAAGGACGCTTTTTAGACGACGCTTGGGGTAAGCGTCCCCAATCGTTTCTATAATGTAGCAAATACTGACGCTTCAAAAAGTGTCGTCATATGAATTCTATATTATATTAAACTAATTTATTAAATGATAAACTTTACTACTATTTTTAATTTTTCGACGCTTTAAAGCGTCAGGATTCTAAAAAATCCTGACGCTTTAAAACGTCAAAATATATTTTACCGACGCTTGGCATAAGCGTCGGGATATATCTAGCGACTCTTTATTTACTGACGCTTTCAAATGCGACACTAGATTATATTGGGACACTTTTAATCATCGTTAACTATAAAAAAAAGTGTCCTTAAATGTAATTTTTTTTGTAGTGTATATATAATAGTTTGTGAATAATTTTTAGATTTTACTGTGCGACACAAACACACACAATTGAATATCTAAAACTAATCCAAGTTTCCATGAACGAACCCTCATTACCAACGTTGGAAATTCTATGAAAACTCGTTATGGCGTGAGTCAAATTCAACACCCTTTTTATGGAAATTATTTCCATGTTGGAAAAAATTACTTGATATATTATTCAAATAATTAACTTCTAGTGAGGAAAATAAAATCGGTCTAAGCTTACATTACCTACCTACCTAGCTAACGTTGTATTGAATTGCCTAAAAGAGAAAAGAAGGAAAAAAATCAAAATATTATTATTTTGTTTGAATTAAAATCTGAGAAAAGTATAAAGAGAAGAATATGACTTTAAATAAGGTTGAATTTCTTTTCTCTTTAAAAGTGGAAAGGAAAAAAAAAAAAAAAACCTTATTTTCTTATATCTTAATCTAATCAAGATATCTAACATTCTGGATTCGAAACCGAGCCATCCTAATAAGCCAGGACATGAACTTGAATTAAATAATATAAAACTAAGTTTATAAATTTATTCTAATATTGTGTTAAATAATATAAAATATAACTGCTATTCTCTAATAAAAACTTAAATAGTTGAGAGATTTTTTAGCAATGCTCGTGTATATTTATTATTTATATAACGTCACTTGTGATGTACGTAGTAGATAGCACCACCCAAAAAAAAAAAAAAAAAGGGTCAAAGAGCATTCATGGGACGCACGGGGTTAATTAGGGTTTCTTGGTCAACACGAACGTTCTAGTAGTTTTTGTCAAGTAGTTTTCGTCTTTTGTTCCTTAGAAATGTTTTCTAGTAGTTAATGGAAGGTTAGACGCACATGTAAGCATATTAATTAAAAGAGTTTGCTTAAAATTCAAGTAAGAGTGTTTTCTACGCATATACATGAAATGAAGAGTTCAACAACATTTTGCATGCAAGTGTGAAAGGGATATATCACGGGACCAAACTTCTCTGCTCGTTTTGTTCATTATTTTTAGAAATGGGCTTATTCAGAAAAAGAAAAATAACTTCAATAACCGATCGTTCCTAGCGCAAGTGGCAAAGTTTGGTGGTAGATACTCGAGGTCCCGAGTTCGAATCCTAGTTGATTCACATTTCTAGCTAAGTTTATTTCTAAAGAAATAAACGAAGCAGGTAGCGTCCTATCTTTCTCTCTCAACAAAAAAAAAAAACTTTAGTATAGAGTAGCCAACGAGACGAACACGAACGAGCTGGAGCCAGATCTATTCCTTTATTTATTAAACGAGCCGAATATGAGCTGGCTCGTAATATTGAGCTGAAGAATTTAGCTCGTGTTTGGCTTGTTCATTAACGAGCCGAGCACTAGTTGGTTTGCAAGTAGTAAGTTAGATTGATGACTCATTACTAGATGAAAATTTGAAAGAAAATTTAAAAATTAAAATCTTAATCTAATAATTGAAATTTACAAAATATAGATTTCTTTGCATTTGAGTTGGCTCATTAAGATTCGAGCTGAAAAATTTAGCTCGTGTTGGTCTCGTTTATTAGACAAGTGATCAGGCTTAAGCTTATTTCAAGTCGAACACTAGTTGGCTTGCGAACAACGAGCTGGATTATCAAGCCTACATCAGTAGGGAGCTCCCCAGCGAAGCTTCATTGAGAACTCCCCTATTCACTGTCACGTGTCAATTCTAAAAGTTAGATCCCATCAGGGTTTAAAAAATATCTTTGGATGTTAATATTAAAAAATACATAATAAATTTTTGGTTGGAAGATAAACTGACACGTGACAGCGAATCTAAAATCCTCCCCTCATAATTTAAAAATTATTTTTAGATTTTATATTAAAAAATACCTAATAAATTTTTGAATAGAATCAAAACTGTCACATGACAGCAGATCAGGGGCTCCCCAATAAATTGTCATAGGAGAGCTCCCTACTGAAGTCGCGGCTCCCCAATAAAGTGTCGTTGGAGAGCTCCCTACTGAAGCTCGAGTACCAACAATCCAGTTCTTAGCTAATTACGGTACGTATGATCGATGAAACAAAGTGAAATATTAATCTACATAAATACGGAAAGTACTTTTATCTAATAGTTTAAACTTTGGGATTGAGTGCAAGCCCCTTAATTAACATGGTACCAGCATTTAATACACAATTCCTGATTAGTCAAAACGCATAGTGTCTAATTAGCATGTGTTTAGTGGCGTTAAAAATAATAATTCCATGGAAATACAAAATGATCGTTGACCTATCCGTAACGTAGACACTATTAGGTATATTGCTTTAAAATCACAATTTACAAAAACCAAATCCAGCCTTAAAATATGCAGTAGAATGATACATCTAATACTAATAATATTGGGGCAATTGCTTATATACCCCTGAAAAGTTTTTGACTTTCTAATTTATCCTTCTTAGAAGGCTAATATTAAAAATATATTTTTTACGTTCCAACTTATTTCAAATATATCCCTAGAGTTGAATTCTATTAATGAACTGTTAGCAATAGCTGTTATCTCTGTGAAATTACTATTTTACCCTTTCAAATATACCCTTCTATCATCACCGACTTTTCTTATTGTCCTTAATTAGGGACACAAGAAGTATTTTAATTTTTGATCTTTTCAAATATACTCTTCTACCATCACCAACATTTCTTATTTGTCGGCAAAAGAGGCATTTATATTTTTTTTAACTCTGGTAGATATTTAACTCACGTTTAATCCAAGTTAACTTAACGGATGGTAACTGCAGGAGTATTTTTAAATAACGGAGGAACATATGAGTGGTATATTGGAAAGAAAAAAAAGGTAAATGAGATATTTTTAAAATTTTGAGGGGTATATAGGTAATTATTCCAATAATTATTAGTGAAATAAGGCTAAATTATAAAAAAAAAATTATGTAAATACTCACTTTTTCACTTTTTCTTCCTAATTTTTAAAAACCTACATTTTGCGCCCTTAAAATTTGAGAAATGTTTTTAGGAGGAACGACATTAATGGAGAGAACAAAATGATCAAATTATCCTTACTTCTTCTATAAGAAAAAATAATTTTTTAATATATTTCAGTTATTTTGAAGCGTATTTTCGGTATAAATTATAAAAAATGGACGGAATAGCGATGGAACCCTAACGAGGGGGTTAAATACAACAACTTAAAATGTTGAAAGAATAAAATATAAATTTTTGAAAGTTATGAAAAAAACATGAAACAACAAATATTTATAAATTTTTTTTTATAATTTAATCTAAATTTAATATTGACAGATATATTCATCGAATCTGGATTACAGATCGACTCGTAGATTTTTATGTCATGGATTGGGTCACGCGGCTGTGGTGATCTCTCGGTGGCCTTCTAGAAGGTGTAGGATGAGACGTTTTCTTTTTATTTTAATCACGCTACAGTAACAGTCACTAACAAACCAAACCTTTTCACATGAGTAATTGTAAAATGTCATAAATAACCCCAATAGTCCCACAATTTGCATTGTTCTTTTGTTCCGTGGTCCCTTTTGCTCCTTTGTGTTTCATTGTCCCCACCGCACCTTCTTAGGAGTCTCTCCCTATTAAATGTTAGGTAAAAATGGACCGAGAGCCCCTCACCTACATCTTATTTTGAAATAGATCCTTGAACTATATATTATTATTGTTATTTTTATGTTCATTTATAATTTGCTTAATGTAAGTTAATTTTTTTTAAAATGAATTAAACAATTGTTAATCCATCAGTTTATGTCAAATTTAATCCAAATGCGCGTACACTTACAATTCATATAAATAGCGTAACGGAGAAGTATCAAAAATTGATGAACTTTTTCTTCATCTTTGTCTTTTCATTCCAATAATAATAATTATTATTATCATTATTGGCAAAAAAAAAAGTGATAGTAATTAATGTAACTAGTGGTGTTCTTATTATTTACTAAAACATGTGATTTAGTTTATTTTATTTTGCCACTTTATTATTTAAAAAGTATTATTTTGCTATCCTTTGATTTCCTTTCTATATTACTATAAAAAATATTATAATTTACAAAATCACAGAATATTAAAGAGATATAATTTACAAATTATAGAGTAGCAAAATAAAAATATTTTACTTGTATATAATTTATAATTTATAAAATATATCACTTTATATTATTCTATTTAATAAATTTTTTTCAAATAAAATTACAAAAACAAACAATTTCGTACCCTGAGAACAAAACCACATTCCCAAAACAGCGGAGCGCGGTGGGAGGGCGTTTCGGTCATTTGACCAATAGAAGCTTCTATTGTCACTGTTTCCATAATATTTTTTTTTCTAATAAAACAAATTCAATTTTTTTTAAAAAAAAAAATTTGAAAATTTTCCGGGAACAGCTAAGATTACGACACGTGAGATTGGCTTAACGAGCAAAGAACTCTTTCTCCTCCTCTCCCGCTTTGACCAAAATCGCTTTTTCAAACCGCAGAAGCCGCTTCGTTTCCGCTTCCGCTTCTGCTTCTGCTTCTGCTTCCACTTCCTCCGCTCTCTACTCTATATAAACCCCTCCCCTCCTCTCCCTCCTCTCTCACCATAACCATTTCACACTCCATTTTTTCGGAGACGCAAAAAGAAACGGAGCAAACGAAGGCGAAGGCGAAGGCGAGGGGGGGAGGAGAGGGTTCATTGGGGCATTTCGTCGAGCACCGGGCATGGATTCGGGGGAGATACACAAGATCGGGAGCATACGGCGCGACAGCGCGATATGGAGGAGGGGGGAGGAGGTGTTCTCGAGGTCGTCGAGGGAGGAGGACGACGAGGAGGCCCTCAAATGGGCGGCGCTCGAGAAGCTCCCCACCTACGACCGGGTGCGGCGGGCGATACTCGCGCTCCCCGAGGGGGAGCGGCGGGAGGTCGACGTCGCGGAGCTCGGCTTCCAGGAGAAGAAGGCGCTGCTGGAGCGGCTCGTGAGGGTCGCGGAGGAGGACAACGAGAGCTTCCTGTTGAAGCTCAAGGATCGAATCGATCGGTAAAGAGCTCGAATCGATTCTGTTTTGTTGATCTTTTTTCTTAATTTTTTTCTCGTATAATTGTGTTTTTGGGGTGCTTGTTTGTATAGAGTTGGGATCGAGCTACCCACGATCGAAGTGCGATTCGAGCATCTAAGCATCGAGGCGGAGACTTATGTTGGAAACAGAGGATTGCCCACGCTTCTCAATTTCACTATTAACGTGCTTGAGGTAGTCTAAGGAAATAAATTATAGTATTAAGAAGAGAAATTGATCTAATTTTCGTGATCTCGTCGCTTTTTTTTGTGTATTGATCTGATTACTTTTGTAAACAAGGCCGTGGCGAATTCTCTGCATATATTGCCGAGCAGGAAGAGACCGATGCCGATCCTTCACGACGTTAGTGGAATCGTCAAGCCTCGCAGGTATAAGATGCTTTTCTTTTATAATTATGATTCAATCTGAGCATCATGAGAAATTTGTTATCGATAAACTATAACATCATCTGATTATGAGAAATTTTCGCTGATTTTACTTAATTGTTATTTGTAGGATGACTTTGCTATTAGGGCCCCCGGGATCGGGGAAGACCACATTATTGTTGGCCTTGGCCGGAAAACTAGACTCGGATCTTAAGGTCGAGACTCTCACTATATTGTACTAGTTATTTATTTTGTTGTGAACGAAGAAGTAGACATATGATGGTTGATATTAACTAGAGGTGGTTTTGTTTTCCGATAATGAAACAGATCTCAGGAAGTGTGACCTACAATGGCCACGACATGAATGAGTTTGTTCCTCAGAGATCGGCGGCATATATTAGTCAGCATGATCTCCATATCGGGGAGATGACGGTGCGAGAGACCTTAGCTTTCTCTGCTAGGTGCCAAGGAGTCGGTACTCTACATGGTTAGTATAGAAATATAATTATAAGCTCAAAATTAGAATAATAACTGTAAGGTAATTGGAAAAAAAAATAATCTAATCATATATTGTATTTGTACAATACCACAGAGATGTTAACTGAATTAGCAAGAAGGGAGAAGGCCGCGAATATCAAGCCGGACGCTGACATCGATGTCTACATGAAGGTGCAGTAATAATTCTTCATTCAGTTCCCTCTCTTTAATATAAACCTAAGTGAGTGCATTTTTTAACTAAATGTCCCTTCATTTTCACTACTCCAGGCAGCTGCAATAGGAGGGAAGGAAGCCAGTGTAGTCACAGACTATATACTGAAGGTACGTTATATGATCTCTTCGTACATTTGTAAACATGAAGTATTTATGAAGTTTTATTGGTTCATTAAAAAGAAAAATCAGAAAATTGACATTTCCCTGTTTTTCTCCTTGTTGCTTCTCTATTTCTGATAGATATTGGGACTGGAAATTTGTGCCGATACATTGGTAGGAAATGATATGTTGAGAGGCATATCTGGTGGACAAAGGAAGCGTGTCACGACAGGTACATCTCAGATCACATCTTTCCAGTGGGGTGTTAGTGGAACATCTAAAACCTCGGTTTTAAAATATAAAGAATGCCGATTAGAATAATGAGCTTGTGGTTCAAATATAAAATATCTTCTAATGTGTTTTCTACTAACTTTCTGCTACCTGACTAATTTATTGGGGTCAAATTTGTGACACATAGGCGAGATGCTTGTTGGACCTGCGAGGGTTCTATTCATGGACGAGATATCTACTGGGCTGGATAGCTCAACGACTTTTCAAATTGTGAATTCACTCAGGCAATCAATTCACATTCTTGGAGGGACAGCCGTTATCTCGTTGCTTCAACCTGCACCAGAGACCTACGATTTGTTCGATGATATTATTCTTCTTTCTGATGGGCAAATCGTGTATGAAGGCCCACGTGAGTATGTGCTTGAGTTCTTCGAGTCCATGGGCTTCAAATGCCCCGAGAGGAAGGGCATCGCTGACTTCTTGCAAGAAGTAGGTTTATCTCAAACAGTTTTTACTTAATTCCAGGAATTAGCTATGCAATTAGAAGATCATATTGAATCTGTTTAATTTTTATTTTGCATATATAGGTGACATCAAGGAAAGATCAGCAGCAGTATTGGATGCGCCACGATGAGCCTTATAGATTTGTCCCTGTAAGGGAGTTTGCAGACACCTTCCATTCCTTCCATGTCGGTCGGGCTGTACAAAATGAGCTTGCCGTGCCATTTGATAAGAGCAAGAGCCATCCTGCTGCTTTGACGACGTCAAAATATGGTGTTAGCAAGATGGAACTGCTGAAAGCTAACATTGATAGAGAAATCTTGCTCATGAAGAGGAACTCATTTGTCTACATATTTAAGGCCACTCAGGTGAGTTTTGTCTCAATTTTATTGTGCTCTAATTTGGGAAAAAAGTGGCATTAGAATGAAAATATGCTACTTCTTTTTTGCAGCTCACAATAATGGCAATCATCGCAATGACTCTCTTCTTGCGCACAAATATGCACCGAGATTCTACAACAGATGGAGGGATCTTTATGGGGGCACTCTTCTTTGCAGTAGTCATGATCATGTTTAATGGGTTCTCGGAACTTGCCATGACCATTATGAAGCTTCCTGTTTTCTTCAAGCAAAGAGATCTTCTGTTCTATCCTGCATGGTCATACAGTTTACCATCTTGGATTTTGAAGATTCCCATATCATTTTTAGAAGTAGCGGTCTGGGTTTTCTTGACATACTATGTCATTGGATTCGATCCGAACGTAGGCAGGTTAGAAACACAAAACTTTATTCCCTTCTATCCTGTCCATCTTCTTTGTAATTTACAGGCTATTTCTGAAATTGATAGCAAGCAATCTGGTTCACAGGCTATTCAAGCAGTATCTGATACTCCTAGCTATCAATCAGATGGCGTCTTCACTATTCCGTTTCATTGGTGGACTGGCTAGAAACATGATCGTCGCAAATACCTTTGGATCATTTGCACTTCTCATTCTTTTGGTACTGGGTGGATTCATTCTTTCAAGAGGTATGCACTAATAGCTCCCCTGCACTTCTTTAATGTAAGTTTATATTGCAATTTTGATTCAATAACCCCTTCTCTGTTCTTCTGACAGAGGATGTGAAGAAGTGGTGGATTTGGGGTTACTGGATCTCACCACTAATGTATGCACAGAATGCTATCTCAACAAATGAGTTTCTAGGGCATAGCTGGAGCAAAGTAAGGATATTACTTCTTGAAAACAAAACAAAAATGATTAAATTGCAATGGAACTCTAGCTTATGTGTTTTTCATGTCCTGCTACAGATACTTCCAGGAACAAATGAATCATTAGGTGTTACGGTCTTGACGTCCCGCGGAGTCTTTCCAGAAGCCAAATGGTATTGGATTGGCTTCGGTGCCTTAATAGGATACATGTTTCTTTTCAACATTCTTTTTACTGTAGCAATCACCTATCTCAATCGTGAGTACACTTCTACCATTAATCTGCCATTAAAGGTTAAGAATCTAGTTTGGATCTCTTATGTCGAGTACGATGTTTTCATTTTTGCAGCATTTGGTGAAGGTCAACCAGTTATATCTGAAGAAACATTAAATGAAAAGCACGCAAATTTGACCGGTGAAGTTCTAGAAGGTTCATCTAGAGGCAGGATTTCTGCCAATACCTCTGCATCTCAAAGTATGTCTGTTCTCTCTCTCTCTTTTTTTTCTCTCTTCTTTTATTTTCGAAGGTTCAAAGTATATCTTGTTACTATGTACTTTTAAGCTAGCTTTCTTTTGATGAACATTCATCTAACAGTAATTTTAATCGAAACAGAAAGCAATCATGAGATAAGGAGAAGTAACACAGCATCAAACTCCATGAATGAAGTTGCTGGTGCTAGTCCAAGCAAGAAGGGAATGGTCCTTCCATTTGTACCACTCTCCCTCACCTTCGAGAATATGAGATACTCCGTGGACATGCCACAGGTAACTTCTATCAAACAGACAGCTCTATGCAAAGGCCCTTCTGCATTTACTTTATTACCCAAACAGATTGATGATCTTCTGATAAACTTGCAGGAAATGAAAGCACAAGGCATAACAGAAGACCGATTGGAACTCCTGAAGGGTGTGAGTGGTTCTTTTAGGCCGGGAGTTCTTACAGCTTTAATGGGTGTTAGTGGGGCGGGCAAGACAACGTTGATGGATGTGTTGGCTGGTAGAAAAACAGGTGGATATATAGAGGGAAACATCACCATATCCGGCTACCCAAAGAAGCAAGAGACTTTCGCTCGTGTGTCAGGATATTGTGAACAGAATGATATCCATTCTCCTAATGTGACAGTGTATGAATCTCTTGTATTCTCTGCGTGGCTTCGACTGCCTTCAGAAGTTGATTCGACAACACGAAAGGTCAGTTAGTAAATAACATAATTGCCTTCTTTTCTTGGCTGTTGGAATAGGTTCTCTAGCAAGCACAAGCTTTTAAAAACTAGGCATATGGATAGCTACGGGCACTATCCAAGTACAAAGTGATTTCTCTCTTCAGTTTCTGACATATATTTTGGATTATTGATTGCAGATGTTTATTGAAGAGGTGATGGAGCTTGTAGAGCTCAATTCGTTGAGAGATGCCCTTGTTGGATTGCCTGGAGTGAATGGTTTGTCAACCGAACAAAGGAAAAGGCTCACTATTGCTGTGGAGCTTGTTGCTAACCCCTCTATTATTTTCATGGATGAACCAACCTCGGGGCTTGATGCGCGGGCCGCAGCAATTGTTATGAGAACTGTAAGAAACACTGTGGATACTGGGAGGACTGTCGTTTGTACTATTCACCAACCAAGTATCGATATATTTGAAGCTTTTGATGAGGTGAGTGAGATTTTCTGACTTTTTAGTTACTTGTGTTTTGCCAGTTATTTAACTCATGATGTCTTTTATGTTGTCATACAGCTTTTCCTGATGAAGAGAGGAGGAGAGGAGATATATGTAGGTCCACTAGGGCATCATTCTTCCCACCTGGTCAAGTATTTCGAGGTATAAACACAATTATCAACTTCAAATTTTGTTCGTTTCTTATGAACCATTATTGCCTGTAAGATATTTGTGAGTAGAAAATGATCAAAGGTTTTCTCTTTCTTTGGGGAAGGTGAAAATGGTCAAATGTTTTCATCTTCTATTTCAAAAAAAAAAAAAAAAAGAGTGAAAAGGACAACTAACAGTTACGTCCGATCTATTACGTGTAGGGAATTGAAGGCGTTAGTAAGATTAAAGATGGCTATAATCCTGCAACATGGATGTTGGAAGTGACCTCGACAGCACAAGAAGAGATACTAGGGGTTAATTTCACTGAAATATATAAGAAATCTGAGCTTTATCAGTGAGTAGACTGCCGCTTTGCCCTTTTCAACTTTAGTTTCCCCACCATCTCGTTATTCATAATTGCATATTGTACGTCAGGAGGAACATGGCTTTGATAAAGGAACTAAGTACACCCCCACCGGGTTCAAGCGACCTCTATTTCCCAACTCAATACTCGCAATCCTTCTTCACACAATGCATGGCTTGCTTTTGGAAGCAAAGCTTGTCATATTGGAGGAATCCTCCGTACACTGCTGTAAGGTTCTTCTTCACGACGTTCATAGCGTTGTTGTTTGGAACTATATTCTGGGACCTTGGCACAAAAAGGTAACTTTTGATTCAAATGTCATAAATTTATAAACATACATACATATATATATATATATGCCAACTATTTATATTTTGTTCTGAAGATAATCATATTGATTCTTGAATTCTACTCTTGCAGGAGGAAACAACAAGATCTGTTCAATGCCATGGGATCCATGTATGCTGCGGTCTTATTCATTGGGGTGCAGAACTCTTCGTCTGTTCAGCCGGTCGTGGCGGTTGAAAGAACAGTCTTTTACAGAGAGAG
Source organism: Puya raimondii (assembly GCA_016920855.1). NCBI lineage: Eukaryota > Viridiplantae > Streptophyta > Magnoliopsida > Poales > Bromeliaceae > Puya > Puya raimondii. Next base: position 35,600,650 of record JABWPP010000049.1, on the reverse strand, counting down.
AGCAGCTGGGATGTATTCAGCTTTGCCCTACGCATTCGGACAAGTACTTAGTCTCAACTTCTCTTTTTGCTATTTATTTTTCTCGGTTAAGCTAAAGGGCCCTTAAATTCCTAATTGTAATTTGATCCGCTAACTTCTAATTGATGCAAAAATAACCAAATTAAATTTAGTTGATCAAAGTGCTAATGTACAATCATTTTGTGAATTCAACCCTGTTTAGTTGAGTTCCAGATATGGATGAATGCGTTTACCAGAAGTTACAGAAGAGACCTTAGACCTTACAACCTAACCATCCTTTTATCATTCGCAGGTTGCAATCGAAATTCCGTATATCTTTGTTCAGGCTGTGATATATGGTGTGATAGTCTATGCGATGATCGGATTTGAATGGACGGCTGCTAAGTTCTTTTGGTACTTGTTCTTCATGTACTTCACACTGCTATACTTCACATTCTACGGAATGATGGCTGTGGGATTGACCCCCAACTACAACATAGCCTCAATCGTCTCCGCCGCATTCTATGGCTTGTGGAATCTCTTCTCTGGCTTTATCATTCCCCGACCCGTGAGTTCCAACTCAATCCCACCTGATTCTTCATACTCTTTTAGCTAGTTTATTCTATTGAAATAACTCTCTCTCTCTCTCTCTCTCTCTCTTTTAATTTCTTCAGAAAATTCCTGTGTGGTGGAGATGGTACTATTGGATAAGCCCCGTGGCGTGGACCTTATACGGGTTGGTTGTCTCACAGTTTGGAGACATAGAGCATCAGCTCGACAGCGGCGAGACTGTTGCCGATTTTGTGAGGGACTACTTTGGCTTCAGGCACGACTTATTGGGAGTGGTCGCGGTCGTGGTGGTCGCGTTCGCTGCTCTATTCGCTTTCCTATTCGGGTTCGCGATAATGAAATTTAACTTCCAAAAGAGATAGAAGGAAGGGCAAATCAAATTCAGCTACAATATATTCGAATAGAGGACGAGGATATTTTTACTAGCATATACAAATTTTGTAACTGCAATTCTTGTAAGATATATGTCAGAGTATAGATAGCTTTTGTAATTGCAAGTGTAAGTAGTATTGATATTTGTTGTATACTTGTACTCTTGAGTTCTAATAAGTATTAATTTATTCATATTCATTACATTGGCGGAAATTGAATTGTTACTTTCGATTAATACAATCAAAAAAGAAAAAAAAAATTGTATAGTTCAGATGCATACTCTCTCTCTCTCTCTCTCTCTCTCTCTCTCTCTCTCTCTCTCTCTCTCTCTCTCTCTCTCTCTCTCTCTCTTCTGTTTTCTTTGAGGAATTTGTATACTGATTTCTTTGATTAAGGGAGAGGATTAGGGCTCTTTTAGTGAAATTACCATTAACAAAAGAGGGGAACTACTAGAAGGCAAAAGAGCCATCGAAGTTTTAGTTTCTGGGTAAAAAGTTTGCGTTTTCGAGCTTGATAAATGTTTCTTTAGTAATTATTTCAAGTTTAAACTGGTTTTGCGAGATCTCTATTCCTACTCTTATCATGGTTGTTTCCCTCTTAGTACCAAGATAAGGAAAATTTAAAATCTAGCTACCATCTCTGGTTAGGGTAAGTCTTTTGTAACTACTTAAACTAACCATGCTTCACTTGGAAATTACTAACCAAAGATTCAAGGGCATGTTTGGTTCATGAGACGAATTGAAATCGGAAATAGTATTTGATTGCATTGGAATGGAAAACGGAATGACGAATTTATCCAAAAATGTTCCGTTCATTATTGGAATGGAAATCGGAATGGACATTTAGAATTTTAAAAGACGGTTTTGTTAAGAGAGAGGAGAGTGGTGAAGGGAGAAGAGGGGGAAGTGTTTATAAGAGAGGGTTTTGAGTGATTTACTAGGAATGATCCAATCCGGGATTCAAAATTGGATTGAGCCATAAATGCATTGCGTTATTCCATTCCAGAGTAGAACGGGAATCGGAATCCGATTCCTGTAAAACGAAAAATAACTATTAGAATCAATAAATCTCATTCCGATTTCATAGTCTAAATTAGGTGAACCAAACAAGCCCAAGTGTCCATCGGCACAGGCTTTACCCATTGTACTATACCGTGCCAACAAGATATTGAAACGATACGACTTCGTCCCGATGACACAGCTCAAAATACTTTTTTTTAAAAAAATTAGCAAGTAGTTATCCCAATTAAGAACAAAAAAAATGAGAAAAAATTAAAGTAAGTAATTAGAATACATTGGTGTCAAAAAAAATAAATCATACATTATGTTGGCAAATACATGTTTTTTGTGATCAGCAAGCACAGGCACGGCATCGGGCACGGTATAGCACGCACTATGCTATAACATACTAATAAAATTATCGGTGCAATCCCATGCTACGACACTTAAATCCTTAACACTAGTAATCCCTAATCTCACCTAATCAGTTTGACATGTCCATACGCAATTAGCTGATCAATCCTATAAAAGAATCACAGTTGCAGACAAGAATTAGCATACAATTTTCTCCCACAAAAGCGAAAAACAAATTTGGTAATAATTTGATCTTTATTATTATTATTTTTTTCCTATCAATCAAATGTTCTCAAGAAATTAACCAAAAAAATAAAAAAATACACATCTACTATATCCAAGCATACATCTTGCAAGGATCACAATACAAACAAATTGAAAATGCTAGTAAACATTCTTTACTGCAATGCAATGCATTGCAGTCAAATTCAGGATTGGCTTCTTCTATCTCTTCTGGAAGTTGAACATCCTAATAGCAAATGCGAATAGAAAAGCGAATAGAACGGCGAACGCGACCACCACCACCGCGACCACTCCCAAGAAGTCGTGCCTGAAGCCAAAGTAGTCCCTCACAAAATCGGCCACAACCTCGCCGCTGTCGAGCTTATCCTCTATGTCTCCAAACTGTGAGACAACCAAACCGTATAAGGTCCACGCGACGGGGTTTATCCAATAGTACCATCTCCACCACACTGGAATTCGCTGTACAGAAAACACGGGTATACTTTAGCAGAAGGGTCTTACATGAAGTACTGTTTGAATAGAGCTATTTGAAAAAGCACCAGTCAATTTTCCATTGGCTTTTGCCAACAGCAAAAGGCGCTACTCAAAGATCAATCAGGAACAAAGTGAAAAGTTGTTGGAACTCACGGTTCGCGGAATGATAAAGCCGGAGAAGAGATTCCAAAAGCCAGAGAATGCGGCGGAGACGATTGCGCCTATGTTGTAGCTGGGAGTCAATCCCACCGCCATCATTCCGAAGAACGTGAAGTACAGCAGTGTGAAGTACATGAAGAACAAGTACCAAAATAACTTAGCAACCGTCCATTCGAATCCGATCATCGCGTATACTATCACACCGTATATCACGGTTTGCACAAAGACATATGGAAGTTCAATTGCGACCTGCGAATGGTACACCGATCATTCACTCATTCCCGAAATCCTTTAAAGCAAAATTCAAATTGAAAATGGAGAAGTTTAGGCTAATTACTTGTCCGAATGCGTACGGCAATGCTGAATACATTCCTGCCGCTCTTTCTCTGTAAAAGACGGTGCGTTCAATCGCCACGATTGGCTGGATGGACGTCGAGTTCTGAAACCCGACGAATAGGACCGCGGCATACATGGATCCCATGGCATTGATCAAATCTTGCTGTTTTTTCCTGCGAAAAAGAACTACAAAATTAATCTGAAGAACAATTCTGAACCGACAGCGCCGCATTCGTGCGAAAGTTTTACCTCTTTGTGCCAAGGTCCCAGAATATAGTTCCGAATAACAATGCTGTGGCGGTTGTGAAAAAGAATCGCACGGCGTTGTGTGGGGGGTTCCTCCAATATGACAAGTTTTGCTTCCATAAGCAAGCCATGCATTGCGTGAGGAACGATTGCGAGTACTGAGTCGGAAAGTAAAGGTCACTTGAACCGGATTGCGGTGTACTCAGTTCCTTTATTAACCTTCTGTTCCTCCTGAAATTGAATGCAAAGTTATAGATTCTGCGAGTTTAGTAGCATTTGCTGTTTCTCTTTTTTGTTTTCGGAGAAAGGCTACTTACTGATAGAGCTCAGAATTCTTGTATATTTCACCAAAATTAACCCCTAGAATTGCTTCCTGTGCCGGCGTAGTCACTTCCAACATCCATGTCGCAGGATTATAACCATCTTTTATCTTGCTGACGCCTTCAATTCCCTGAACAAAATAAAAATCAGCAAGTAATTGTCAGTTTTTCGACAGCAAAAGCTGAATATCATCTGCCGGTTTCTACTCGCGAGAATTTTAAGCAATAATGTTTTACCTCAAAGTACTTGATCAGGTGCGAAGAGTGGTGACCTAAAGGACCTACATATATCTCCTCTCCTCCTCGCTTCATTACGAAAAGCTGTATTCAATCACGAAAGATAGAGAAGGATTTAGAGTAACCGCGCAACACGAACACGCAAAAAGTCCGAGATATTTCGCTCACCTCATCGAACGCATCGAATATATCAATACTTGGCTGGTGAATGGTGCAAACAACGGTCCTTCCGGTGTCCACCGTGTTGCGCACGGTCCTCATAACGATCGCTGCGGCCCGTGCATCGAGCCCAGAGGTCGGTTCGTCCATGAAAATGATCGACGGGTTAGCAACAAGCTCCACGGCGATAGTTAGCCTCTTCCTTTGCTCCGTCGATAAGCCATTCACCCCCGGCAATCCAACAAGAGCATCTCTCAACGAATTGAGCTCGACGAGCTCCATGACCTCCTCTATAAACATCTGCGAATCATATAATTCGATGTGAGCTCAAGTTTTCGCGAGCTAGCTTCTGCTTTCCAGCGAAAGAGCGCGCACGTTATCTACTACTCTACCTTTCGTGTTGCTGAATCAACTTCGGGAGGGAGTCGAAGCAATGCGGAGAATACGAGGGACTCGTATACCGTCACATTCGGCGAATGGATGTCGTTTTGTTCGCAATATCCCGACACACGAGCGAAAGTCTCTTGCTTCTTCGGATAGCCGGAGATGGCGATATTCCCCTCTATATATCCTCCTGTTTTTCTACCCGCCAACACATCCATCAATGTGCTCTTACCAGCTCCGCTGACGCCCATCAAAGCCGTAAGAACACCCGGCCTGAACGAACCGCTTATCCCCTTCAGGAGTTCCAACCGATCTTCAGTCACGCCTTGCGCTTTCATTTCCTGCAAGTTTATCGAAGGATCACATATCTCTCTATCGATACATTTTGGAGGGATTTTCTTTTGTGTAGAAGCTGTTTGTCGAGAGAAGGTACCTGCGGCATGTCGACAGAGTATCGTATATTCTCGAAGGTAAGGGAGAGTGGTACAAATGGAAGGACCATTCCCTTCTTGATTGGACTTGATGCAGTAGTACTTGTTTTCGCCTCGCCGACGGTTTCTGCGACCATCAAGAATTGCTTTTACATAATTACCATCAAGAGAAGATATAACTTTTGAAGAAAAACAGGAACAACAATTACTTTCTAAGCCTTCGGCGGTCAAATTCTCGTGCTTTTCCTTCAATGTCTCTTCCGACACAACCGGCTGAGCTTTACCAAATGCTGCAAAAGTTAAAAAGAAGTTGTAAATTCATCTCAGAGCTGTTTACTCGAGAGCCTTATATCGAGAATAGCGAAAGCCGATTGTTTTGAGCGAGCGCGCTTACGTTTGAGATAGGCGAGTGCCACGGTGAAAAGAGCATTGAATAGGAGCGTGTATCCGATTAAGGCGCCGAAACCAATCCAATACCATTTTGCTTCGGTAAAGACTCCGCGAGACTTTAACACACTCACTCCTAGCGGTTCCGACGATCCAGGAAGTACCTGTAAATTGAACATCATCAAAGTGTCAGACACATACATGCATCAGCAAGAATGTCCAGTTCCTGCTACATTTTAGTATCCTTACTTTACTCCAACTGTGGCCTAGAAATTCGTTCGTCGAGATAGCATTTTGCGCGTACATAAGTGGCGAGATCCAGTAACCCCATATCCACCACTTCTTCACTTCCTCTGTCGGAAAAAGAACAACAAAATAATAGAGAAAGAGTTGATTAAATCAGATACTGAGATAAAAGTAGCAGCAATTGTCGATTGCCGATTACCTCTTGATAGAATAAATCCACCCAACACCATAACAATAAGCAGTGCACATGATCCAAATGTGTTCGCGACAACCATGTCTCTGCCCAATCCACCGATGAAACGGAAGAGCGAAGAGGCCATCTGATTGAGCGCCAGAAACAGCAGATAATGCTTACAGAACCTGCGGATAAGATCGCTTAAAAACTCAATTTCATGCGCACATACTTCAGTTCCGACAAAGTAGGTAGCAGCAAGGAGAGATTCGAAACTTTTTTGGATCCCCTCACCTGCTCACATTCGGATCGAAACCGATGACGTAGTACGTCGTGAAGACCCACGCGCCGACTTCGACGAACGTCACGGGAATCTTCAGAATCCAGGACGGTATCGTGTAAGTCCACGTCGGGTAGAGGAGGAGGTCTCTCTGCTTGAAGAACACAGGCAGCTGCACGATGGTCATGGCGAGTTCCGAGAATCCGTTGAACATGATCATGAGCACCGCGAAGAACAGCGCCCCCATGTAGATTCCTCCGTCCGTTACCGAGTCTCGGTGCATGTCCGTGCGCAGGAACAAGGTCATCGTAACCAACGCCATTATCGTGAGCTGCGAAAGACAAAAAAGATGATGACGCATTCGTAAACCGCCGCTTCTCTGTAATCAAATCGGATAATTGCTCACCTGAGTGGCTCTAAATATGTACACAAAAGAGTTCCTCTTCATGAGCAGGATTTCTCTATCAATGTTAGCTCTCAAGAGTTCTTTCCTGCTGACACCATACTTCGAAGTCGTCAAAGCCGCAGGGTGGCTCTTCCCCTTATCGAACGGCACGGCGAGCTCGTTCCGTATGTTTACGCCGACGTGGAAGAAGCGAAATGCTTCTGCAAACTTCGTGACAGGAACATATCTGTAAGGCTCGTCGTGTCGCGCCCAGTATTGTTGCTGATCTTTCCTCGAAGTCACCTTTCAAGTACAAGAAAGAACATCAAAAAATAAATTCATTACGACATTCGAGTTACATCACATTTGTTTGTGATGGACCTACTTCTTGCAAGAAGTCGGCGACGCCTTTCCTTTCGGGGCACCTGAAGCCCGTGGACTCGAAGAACTCGAGCACGCATTCGCGGGGGCCTTGATACGCGATCTGGCCGTCAGAGATAAGGATAATATCGTCGAACAGTTCGTAGGTCTCCGGCGCGGGCTGGAGCAGCGAAATCACGGCCGTGCCGCCGAGAATGTGGACCGATTGCCGGAGCGAATTCACAATCTGAAACGTCGTCGAGCTGTCCAGGCCGGTGGATATCTCGTCCATGAACAGAGCTCGCGCCGGCCCGACGAGCATCTCACCTGCATCACACAAATTGGTTGTTGTTCTCATAAAATTTGTCAGATAACTGACAGCAAAATTCAGAAAGAAAAACAGCCAAAGAAACAGAATACAAATGTTCATGCATCACAAGCTAATCTAGACCCATAAAGTCATTCATTTTAGGTGATCTTTACATTATAACTGTTAAATTATATGAAACAACCGTTTATTTTCAAAAGCTTAGGTGATCTTTACATTGTGATGGGTAAATTATATGAAATAACTGTTCATCTCCAAAAACTTAAGTTATCAAAGAACAGTGTTTATATATTTTATATTCAACACTTACCCTCACGTCCGGACTTGAGATTTTTAATAAGCCCAGCTTAAGCTGCTCTGGTACGGCCATATTAAAGACGGAACTTTTTAAAGCTCCGATACCATATTAAAGAATATGGAACAATCATTGTACTTCAAAAACTTAAGCCAGTAGAGAACGATGTTTTAATATAATAATTTGATAAGCTAAAGACGAGTGTGGCAGAACTCGAACTTTAGAATCTTTTGATCTGATACTATGTTAAACTATATAAAATAATCGTTTATCTTTCAAAATTTAAACTATCAGAGAACGATGCTTATATATTTTATATTCAATGATAACATTTAAAATTTCTATGGAAAAAAAAAAAAAATATTAAAGAGAGATGTGATCTGCGACATATATACCGGTTGTGAGGCGCTTCTTTTGACCACCAGATATACCCCTCAACATATCATTTCCTACGAACGTGTCGGCGCAAATTTCGAGTCCTAATATCTACAATAATTAAGTAGAGAAACAACATTTACATTTTTAAAAAAAAAACTATGGAAACTTTTCAAAGTTAATAAAAACTATATATTAAACACTTCATATTTGTGAATAAATAGCCAGGTTGTAGTAGAACATACCTTTAGTATGTAATCTGTTACTACATTTGCTTCTTTTCCTCCCATTGCAGATGCCTGTAGGAAATTTAGTTTAAAAATTTAAATTTAAATTAAAAAAGAGTGAATTTGAAATTTAAAGTTTGAATTTTAAATTTTGAATTTGCATTGCACCTTCATGTACGCATCAATATCAGGGTCTGGTTTGATATTTGCTGCTTTCTCCCTCCTTGCCAACTCAATTAACATCTCTGTTGTGTTGCATATTAACACATGTATATATCATTTAGAATTTACAAGTATTTTAATTTTCATAATTTTGGTGCTCTAATTTTGAGCTTATAATTGAATAATAACATTTTTTTTTAAGGACAAGGGCATATGACATGTAAATTGTTCGCGAAATATTTTTTCTTTCATAAAAAAGTAGCACTTTCATTTTCGAATTTTCATTCAAAAAAATAAAAATTATGAAAAAAATGCTTCGTGAAAAATATTTTTTTTCTGGAAAATAATTTTTCACGATATTCCAAGGAACCAATTAAACGATTTTTGAGTTGTAGGTTAAAATCCGACTTAAACTCAATTCTTAACAACAACAAAAAAAAAGAAAAGAAAAGAAAAGAAAAGAATCCTTAGAAGAAAAAAAATCAAAAATATAAACAGTAAGATACGTACGTACGTGTTACAAAATACAAACAAAACCATGCACGTACGGGGCATGAACCAATGTACGTAAACTCTTTTGGAAAGTGTACACTTGTATAATATTAAATAATGCAAAACAATTAAATTCTTCAAAAATTTAAGCTGATGGAGAATAATATTTTTATATTTTTACATTTAATATTTTTTCATGTTTGGATTAAGATTTTTTTAACATATCTATAACGTAGACTTGAATTAAACAGAAAAAATAAATAAATTATGTTAGAAATTTGACGTGACTCGAACTCACGAGCCTGATATTTTTATATTTAACATATAATAATTGATTATTTTAATTAAAAAAAATTTAATACGTACCGTAACGCGCACCCACTCCTTGGCATCTAGCTGAGAAAGCTAGGGTTTCTCGCACGGTCATCTCCCCAATGTGGAGATCATATTGGCTTACGTACGCAGCTGTTCTCTCGGGAACAAACTCCCCCATCTCATGACCATTGTATGTTACTCTCCCCAACAACTGTTTCCATATATTAATTTATTAATGCCCCAAAACAAAAAAAAAAACAAAAAAAAGTTTTAATTTAGTTAGTAATTAGGACTAATTCAAGATAGAGATTTTCTTTTTTTTTTCTCTTTTTTTTTTTGCATGCAATCAATTCCATGAACACTAATTATATAACTTATTACAAAGTTAAAAAGGTATTTATGTAGAACCGACTCGCTAGCAATAATAATTCGTCGGGCAACTGCTAGCAGTAATAAGCTGTCGGACCGGCCGCTAGCAATAATAGCTCGTTGGGCCCAAACCATCAGTCCAAAATACTTAAGCTCAATTATTATTATTAGGGTGCGATGCCTAATATATTCTTAATCAGAATATTTTTTTCATCCCATATGGAGTTATTGGGGCATTACAATTTATGTTTACACAGTTTTACATATTTCTAGGGGTGTATATGCGAAAAAAAAAAAAAAACTTAGAAAATGTCACAACCTTTAGTTGGGGGTCTAGTTTTCCCGCCAAGGCCAAGAGTAAGGTGGTCTTTCCTGCGCCCGGTGGACCCAAAAGCAAAGTCATCCTAAAAAAGAACAAATAAATAATTAAAATTAGGCCAAAATTTATAAAAAGATGATATTATAGTTAATGTATAATATTTTTATTTTTCGTAATGTTTGGATTGAATTGGAATTTATAAGAAATTTGAAGGAAAAAAAGCACTTATACCTGCGAGGTTTGATAATTCCACTAACGTCGTGAAGGATCGGCATTTGTTTCTTCTTGCTCGGATATAAACGAAGAGAGTTTGCGACAGCCTTGTTAAATATAATCATACGTGTTAGTATACAAATTAAGCTTATTTGAGAACACATTTGTAGAATAAACTATTTTCTTTTATTTTATGGCAAACTCATATATTTACTGTAAAAGTTTGCAAATTATGAGTTTGTCCCAGTAAAAATTTTAAAAAAAATGCTACATATACACTCTATTAGAGGGCGTACATTTTACACCCTTTAATTTTAGTGTTAAAAAAAATAATAATAAGACAAGTGAAAAAAAACTTGGCCTTTTAATTAAATGTTAAGGTGTAAGATTTACACCTATATTATGTATGTACAGATAACATGATTGCTCAAAATTTTAATTATTCAAAATTGTTTTTCTAATTGCTAGATTTTTTTTAAAATTCTAAGGTTCAATTTGTTAAGAATAAGCTGAAAGCAAAATACGCCCTATATTATATATAAATCTAAACTTCTTTCCATATATAAAACACCACAATAGGCATTTTTTAAAAAATATATGCATTTGTTAAACCTAGACCTTAGAAATTATATATCTCACAATTTTACAGTAATATATAGGCAAATTATTTTATTTATATATATATATTTTTAAAAAATTAGCAAATTATCAGCTTCATTCATTATGAAAATAAACTTAATTAGAGACTACCTCGAGTGTGTTAATGGTGGAATTTAGTAACGTGGGCAATCCTCTGTTTCCAACGTAAGTCTCCGCCGCGACGTTGAGATGCTCGAAACGCACTTCGATCGTAGGAAGCTCAATTCCAACACTGCATAAGCAAGCTCCAAAAAGAATTAGTTAAATGATTTTTCACTGCAGTATAATTATCAGAAGCTTCAAATTGAAACTTCTGTTTCTGCACCTCGAACTGATCACTTATTTGCTCTTCGTTACCGTAAAAGTTTTAGATTCGCGTTATCACAACTCACTTGTTGAACTTATACTCAGAGTTTAAAATTATTAGCGTCACACTGTTCTGTTCTCTGATAGCTTAAATTTTTTATTAAAGATTAGGAGTATCTCACCGATCGATTCGATCCTTGAGCTTCAACAAGAAGCTCTCGTTGTCGTCCTCCGCGACCCTCACCAGCCGCTCCAGCAGCGCCTTCCTCTCGCGGAAGCCGAGCTCCGCGACGTCGACCTCCCTCCGCTCCCCATCGGGAAGCGCGAGTATCGCCCGCCGCACCCGGTCGAACGTCGGGAGCTTCTCGAGCGCCGCCCATTTGAGGGCCTCCTCGTCGTCCTCCTCCTCCCTCGACGATCTCGAGAACACGTCCTCCCGCGACCGCCTCCTTATCGATTCCCCGATCTTTTGCATCTCCTCCCGCGCGTAATCCATCGTGCGCCGACAAAATACTCTTTTTCTTATTAATGAATGAATGGGAGGAGCAGAGTAGGTTGAGGAATGAGGGGATTGAGTTTTGTGATGGATGAGAGGAGGGAGAGGAGGTTTATAGGGTTTTATATATAGAGAGAAAGTGAAGGGAAAAAAAAAAAAGAGGCGGTTTTTTCGTATTTGAAAAGATTATTTTTTTTCTTTAACGGTCAAAATGGTGATCAACAAATTGTCACGTGTCTCAATTTTTATTTATTTATTTATTTTGTCTCTTTTCGGTGTAAGGAGTTGTTTTCAGAGTAATGTTATCTGTGCATTCCACTCGTTCTGAAATGTACAAATGTCTTTTGAGTATAAGGCTAGTAAAAATATAGTGATCGGTCGATAACTAAAGCGTAATATATATATATATATATATATATAGTTCGATTACTATATTCTTATGAGTATAAAATTTTTTGTACTCATAAGTTTTTGACCGTTAGATCTATTTCTTTGATCATTTCCATCCGTTAGATCATACTATTTAACCAACCACCCATTCAACCCTAAGGGACCACTATCATCCTAACCGGAGACCATTATCATCCTAACCGCACACCCCTTCATCCAACGGTCGAAAATTTATGAGTACAAAGGGGTCTATACTCATAAGAGTATGGTAGCCATATCATATATATATATATATATGAGTTTGGCTACCATACTCTTATGAGTATAGACCCCTTTGTACTCATAAATTTTCGACCGTTAGATCTATCCCTTTAATCATTTCCACCCGTTAGATTATACTATTTAACCAACCACCCACTCAACCCTAGGGGACTACTATCATCCTAACCGCATATTCCTTCATCCAACGGTAAAAAAATTATGAGTATAAAGGGCTCAATACTCATAAGAGTACAGTAGCCCTAGCCTATATATATATATATATAAAAAGTTGGAAAGCAAAAAATATAAGAAAAAAAAACTTAAAGGTGTGTTTATGAATGGAATTTGTGGCTTTGTGTGAAGTTTCGCCGCATTGACGGTCTCTTATCTTATTCTTTTTTATTGAGCCTTTTATAAATTTTTCATTCAATACGATATTAAAATTTTAGTAGAAAATTTTTAACGGAAAACAACTCATTAAAATTCAGACATTTATGGAGTAAAATTAAATAGATCATAAAATTGTTTTTCACAAAACCTTATTAGTAAAGAGTTCCTATTAGCTAATAACTTTTGTTATGGCCGCGCGTCACTTCCCAACAAGAGTGCAAGTTTAGTATTGTATCAAATGGGTCCAAAAATTTGTTATAGTTATTGAATTTAATTATAAAATTTTGCAGGACAAATTGTTAGTTGTAACTAATAAGTGAACGATATAAATTGAATAAAACTATTCAATAAATAAACTATCAATTTTGATAGTGTCAGTAGATTATGAGATTTTCTTAAATACACGGTGAGATATGTAATAATGTGATGTAACAATATATTTTAGTAAAATTTTACAATTAAGTTCGCTAATTATTTCAATTTTTTATCTATTTATTAAAGTAGTAATTATAGTTAATTAAGCCTCAATGTAAAGCAAGAGACTTTGTAGGGTGGGTAACCCTAGAGCACTTTCCAGTTTTAGAAAAGATCAAAAAGTAATGGGAATTAATTAATGCTTTGACTAGAACTATACTACACTCTCTTAGTTAGCTTGGTCACCAAGTTTTGGGTATGGCCGTATGGGGAACAAAAATTTTCTCTTTTTTTCTTTTGTTTTCTGAAAAATAAATATTTGGCACACTCAACTAATTCAACACATGTTACAAATGGGAATCATCTTGTAAATTTAAGTGCTATTTAATTGGATGTAATTAATAATACAATATAGTAAAAAATGCATGTAGTTACAGCTATATATATCTCATTTGATTTGATACAGTAGAAAACGCTGCAATTATAAATAATTTATTTAGTTGCATGTAATTGAAAAATATATTTACAAAATTTTATAAGGTGGTGAGAAAATATTTTCTATTTTAAAAAGTGATTAGAAAGATAAGCTTATCTCTTGATTAAAGTTAGTATAGTTGGCCCTCCTTATATAGTTCCAACTGTAACAGTTGGATTCAAATGCATTAAACCAAACGCCAGATTTAAAATTTGTATGTAGTTACAATTGCAGTACAGTTACAAAACTAATTTATTTAGAATTCAGAGGCTCAAACTTCATTTTAAAAATTCAAAATTAGGAATCAAACTTTTAATCTTTTAATCAGCAAAAGAAGATACGGTGACAACAAATGTGATGGTAAAGTTTGAGACACAGCTTATGATAGTTGTCAGGAAATTTCTTTTTAATATAAAAAGAGTTGTGTTTGATTTTGCTTGTTATTTGTTTTTTTTCCTTTTTTTTTAATAACATATTACAACTCCTATTGCGCTAGCTTATTTGTTTATTGAATTAATACATTGGTTCGTGCGTGACAAAAACATTCGTGCTGACCAAGAAAGAGTAGAGTCGTTTGGCCCTCTAAACTTTTTCAGTTAGTAAGCACATGTTTATTGTTTGCTTTGAATAACTTATAAGGTTAATTGCATACAGGTCCCCGTAAATATGATGAATTGCAGATATATTCCTAAAGTTCAACTTTTATTAGTTATTTCTGTAAAAGTCTTAATGTATTCAGATATATCCCTACTGTTAGGATCTGTTAGAGAAATTTAGTTAACCACAGTTAAAATACTTAACCATGATTAATTAATAAGTTGAATTGACAATTTTGCCCCTCTCCATCTTCCTCACCCTCTCCATCTTCCTCATCGCCTCCGCTTTCTTCTTCTTCTTCTTCTTCTTCTTCTTCTTCTTCTTCTTCTTCTTCTTCTTCGTATCCTTCTTTTCCTCCTCTTTTTCTCCTCATTCTTCTTCTTTGTCGTCGTCGTCGATGATCAGATCGTCGTGCCCGCGTGGGCCGTCGTCACGAGCGCTTCCGACGGCATCGGCCGCACCTTCGCCTTCCGCCTCGCCACTGCGGGCCTCAGCCTCATCCTCGTCGGCCGCAACTCCGACAAGCTCCGCGACGTCGCTGCCGCCATCTGCTCCCGCAGCACGAAAAGGAAGAGGGAGAGGAAGAGGAAGAGGAAGAGAGCAAGGGCAAAAATATCATTTCACAATTCTACTGTTAAAAAATTAACAGTTCTCTAACGGATCCAAACCAGAGGAACATATTTGAATACATTAGGACTTTTGCAGGGATAACTAATGAAAGTTGAACTTTGCAGGAATATATCTGTAATTTATCATGTTTGTAGGGACCTGTATGCAATTAGCCCTAACTTATAATATGAGTACGTCTCCCGTGCTTTTGAAAGCACGGAGGCCTCCGTACTTGTAAGTTATTTTCGATGATAGGACATCCGGTTTGACGATCGGTTCCGTTAGACATAATATACACTATTGGAACTATCTAGAAACCAAATTTTATAATTTTTCGACATCATTTACCAAGTGATCAAAAGGTTTCAAAAATGACTATTTTAACGGTCGATGTGGCACGTTTTTAAGTTCAACGGTGTAAAACAATTCAAATTACATAAAACTTTAATAGAAAATTCTTCTTAACATCAATAGTAAGATCAATATTTCTGATTTAAAATTTGAGTCCTTTATCACTATTTTTTATGAGAATTTTATTTTCAGCCGTTCATTTTAAGGCCACTCGTTTACTAAGCAAATGAAGTCAAAAAATTATGAAATTTGGTTTCTAGATAGTTTCAATAGCGTAGATCATGCCTAACGAAACCTATCACCGAATCGGATGTCTCATCATCGAAACAACTTGCAAACACGGAGGCTTTCGTACTGTCGAAAGCATAGGAGCGTAGCTCCTTGTAATATATCATATACTAGAGTTTTACTAGAATATTACCAGCAATAAACTCGATTTACTATCAATTTATTTTTGATGATAGAACTTTCAAATCGACGATTGGCATCGTTGAATATAATCTAGACCATTTAAACTATCTGAAAATCAAATTTATGCTTTTTCATATTGTTCTCTTGTCCATCAAATGGACATAAAATGATTGGCTGAAAATAAATATTTCTTCAAAAGTTGATGATACAATTTTTGTATTCAAGATCTAAAGTCTAAATCTCGTTTTAAATAGTTTGAAAATATTTTGGCAAAAATTCAACTGATTTAGACTCTTCTATACCGTTAAACGAGCAAACGCGTTGTATCGGTCATTAAAATTAAAAATTTTATAATCTTTTGACGTTGTGTTAGTGATGTCGAAAAAGTATAAAATTTGGTTTCTAGATAGTTTAAATGGTCTAGATCATGTTCAACAGTACCGATCGTCGATTTGAAAGCTCTATCATCGAAAATAAATCGGTAATAAACTGAGCAGTTTACTACTATAGTAGCTCAGTAAAGCTCCATATACTAATATACAGTTTAACAAATTAACATATTTATTTCACTGAAAGTGGAAAGAGATGAACTATTTTTAATTTTAAATGTCTACTTCCATTATTTGGTCCGCCATAAATTAAATTTATTTGAAACTAGCTTTGTTCTGGATTGTGTCAAAGTCAATTACTAAAAAAAGTATGATAAAAAAATAATAAGAAATTAACTATTGTAATTTTTCTCATCCTCTTATGCATTAGTGAGAAATTGTTTAGTAAAATAAATAAAATAATTAAACAATTACAGTTCTAAAGTCATTAATTTTTCATCAAATAAATAGTGATGAAAAAAAAAAATTCCACTAGAATTTTAATTCAATTAAAAGCTATTTTCAACTTAAAAATTACTTAAGCGAAAAAAGGCCCGTAATATATTTGTTGATTAGTATAAGTGCAGTATCTTATTACCTCATTAGTACCTTTTATATTTTTAGCAAGTGTTCCTAAATGCAGTGTCTCTTAATTTAGATTTTAAAAATTATTTTTACAATTTATGATGAGTATTTCATAATACTAGTTTGGTAGTTTTATTGTTTATTGATATATTAACATATGTAATGCATGTGAAGAATTTTAATCCGCTCATGTATAAGTCCAAAATATAATAAGACTTACCAAAATATCATGTAATTTAAAAAATTATACTTTGCTATTTTCTAATTTTATTTTTTATAAAAAAATACCTACCGTTAAATAGCAAAGCGTTATAATTTAAAAACTATTGAATATTGAAGTATTTTATTTTACAAACTACAGTGTAATAGAGCTATTTTTCAACCCAACTATATGATTTTTAAATTTAATATTTAATTTGATGCATTTAAATCTAATTATTGTAGTTGGAACTGTACAAAAAAAAATTAACTGTAACAGTTGGAACTACGCCGAAATTGACAGCAATCCCAACTGCAGTAGTTGAAGACAGTAATTTTCAACAACATGTCAGCTTACTTTTATGATTATCTTATAAATAAAAAAAATAAAATTCTTCTATGTTGAGAATAATATCATCGCTGATACATAAAGTGATAAAATTTTATAAATATATTTTTGGACCGCATGAACTGCAGCTGTTTTTGCTATATCGAACAAACCAAGATGTATATAATTATAATTACTGTATTTTTAATTGTAGGCATCTCCAACTATATTATATTTATAATTACATACAGAAGAACTTAAAACGGGTCGGGTTGAGGTCATATCGGGTCAAACCCGATCATATTTGGGTCCGAGATGGGTTCGTTTATAGTTTATACCTAACATAACTACCTCATGGTCCTTATCCTCCTCCCATGGCCTCTCTTCCTCTCCCTCCCACCACTCCAACCCCGCTCTCCTCCCCAATCCACCCCACCAAAACCCTAAAATCCCCCACCCAATTCCCCCAAATCAAGCTCGAAGTCCCCCGAATTTTCTGCAAATCCTATCTCAATCGCATCTCCTCCCTCTCCAAGGAAGGGCTACTGCAACACGCTTTCGATCTTCTTTACCAAATGGAGTGCGATAACCTCCCCATCGGCCCCGAAATCTACGGTGAGATCCTGCAGGGGTGCCTTTATCGGCGCCTTTTATCGCAAGGTGAGCAAATCCACGCTCGGATCGTCAAAAACGGTGAATTTTTCTATAAGAATGAGTATATAGAGGCCAAATTGTTGATCTTTTATGCGAAATGTGATTGCTTGGATGTCGCGGAGGGTTTGTTCCTTCGACAGCGTAAACCCAATGTTTACTCGTGGGCGGCGATGATCGGATTGCGTAGTAGGCTCGGTGTTCATAGTAAAGCTGTTAGAGGCTTCTGTGATATGTTGGAGGCCGGAGAATTTCCGGATAATTTCGTTATCCCTAATGCTTTGAAGGCGAGCTCGGCTCTTCGGTGGGTTTCCGTCGGGAAAGGGATTCATGGGTATGCGTGGAAGATGGGTTTTGCGAGTTGCGTCTACGTTTTGAGTAGCCTCGTGGATTTCTACGGAAAGTGCGGTGCTTCGGCGGACGCGAGGAATGTGTTCGAGGAAATGCCCGAGAGAAATGTTATAAGCTGGAATTCGATGCTCGTCGCTTATGTTCACAATGGCCTAGATGAGGAGGCATTGGAATTGTTCTACGACATGAGGATCGAAGGGGTCGAGCCGACTCGGGTTAGCATTGCTAGCTTTCTTACTGCGTCGGCGAATCTAGAAGCTTTCGATGAAGGTATACAAGGCCATGCTATTGCTATACTAAGCGGTTTGGAACTTGATAAGATCTTAGGAAGCTCTATCATCAATTTCTATTGTAAAGTAGGATTAATTGGCGAGGCGGAGATCATTTTTGATCAGATGGTGGAGAGAGATGTTGTGACTTGGAACTTGTTGGTATCGGGTTATCTCCAAGATGGGCAGATCGAAAAAGCACTGTATACTTGTCGACAGATGAGAAAGCAAAAACTTAAGTTCGATTCCGTGACTTTGTCATCGATTACTATGGCTTCTGCTTATTCTCGCAAACTTGAACTTGGCAAAGCCGCGCATGGTTATTCGATGAGAAATGGGCTCGAATCAGACCAAACGGTCACTTGTAGCATCATTGACTTGTATGCAAGTTGTGGGAGGATAGGGCACGCGAGAAAAGCGTTTGAGACTGCGAGTTCTAGAGATTTGGTGTTGTGGAATACAATGATTTCTTGTTATGCACATTATGGCATGAGTGGCGAGGCCTTGAAACTGTTCTACGAGATGCAACTCGAAGGTTTACCCCCTAATGTGGTATCATGGAATTCGATAGTTCTAGGGTTTCTACGAAATGGACAAGTAACCGAGGCCCAAGATATGTTCTCGCAAATGCAACTCACTAAGGTGAATCCAAATCTAACCACATGGAGTACACTAATCAGTGGTCTCACACAAAACGGGTGTGCACACGAAGCGATCAACCACTATGGGCGAATGGAAGAAGTGGGCCTAAGACTGTGCCCTGCGATCATCGTAGCAGTTCTTTTGGCCTGTAATAGTTTGGTATCGCTACATTATGGAAGGGTTATACATGGTCAGATCACCAAACTCGGGCTATTGGCGTCTGTTTCTGTTGCAACATCTCTTATAGACATGTATTCTAAATGTGGGCAAATGAATACAGCAGAGAGTGTGATCAGATTGGTTTCGAAAAGCAACGACTCTTGTACAGTAAAATGACGTCCGGGTGCGCAATGTAATGCTTGCATTTTATTGGACTCCCTAATTATGTATGAAGAGGAGAACAGAACAGAAGTGTGACACCCCAATAGTCCCACATCGGATGGGAGTGGAATTGTGATTGGATATATAAGAGACTATTGACGCGAGTAATAATAACTGGACTTAAGCATTTTGGGCCGGTGATTTGGGTCCAACGAGTTATTATTGCTAGCGGGTCGGATCGTTACAAGAAGGAAAACAGAGAGCAGAAGATGATCAGAGCTCCATGAAAAGTCCATGATTTCGAACATAGAATTCGAGAATCTTGGAACCAAAATGCCGAGAGCAAACAAAGAGCAATAACCAAGCAATTGCAGAATAATAGGATTCTGCCAATGGAAAATCTAATGTATTTTACAAATCTGACATTCGACTGATGCGGATCCCTTAACCACCACTACCGAACCGTTAAAGAGTAAAACACTTCATTTTCTTTTACAACAACCTTGTACCGTAAGTCTAGTTTGTTGCATATACAGTATGAAAATATCCGTTCTCTATCAGCTTAAGGTTATAGAAATAAATGGTTGTTCAACACAGTTATGCATGAGTTAAAAAGCTTAACTGGTAGGGTTTTTTTATAGATCAAATGGGTTACATTTGTTCATATAAACTCCTTTAGTTATTAGACGCTGATTGCTTTCAGATTCCAAGTTCTAAATAAGGTTTAATCACGTTTTATTATAAACAAGCATTGCTTTAATTTTTGCTGAATTTTTTTATTGAACTTCATATAGCAATCCCAAAATAACTCTATCAAGCAGTAGCTAATGCCAAGTTCGGTTAACAGCAAAAAATTTGGTTTTTTATCTAACTAGGCTGGAAATTATTCACTCGACAATTAATTGTATATTTAATGAGAAAGACTTATTTGAAACAAGGAGTAAAGTTTAGGAATCGAATTACAAAAATTAAAAAGTTGTGGCCAAGAATAGAAATACCAAACCACTAGTCGTCTAGCGGTGATGTACGTGCAACGAGCATAAATTTGGGGTTTGAGCTTTGAGATTAGGGTAGGATTTGGGTCCAGGGTTGGAAGAGATTGCGAGTTCTGGCCGTATGCCTGATCTCGACTACACAATTGTAGGAGACAAAGTTGTGCTTTCATATCATACACGAAGTCAGGGCCGGTGCTCACTCCCTGCGTCCGATCTCCCGGTATCCTCCCCCAAACTTCCGCACTGACGGTTCAACAAGGTGAGTGACTTCCGCGCCGGAGATATAACGCAACAAACTCGCCCATTGTCAAAAAAATTAAAATAAAATAAAATAAATTCCAAACTTAGACAAATTTCCGTCGGTCAGGTCAGGCCTAACCCAACCCAATTCATTGGATAGACAGGCTGACTGACAGCTCTGCTCATTTTTGGAATTCCGGCCCGTGCTCGACAGACAAACTCGAATTGGGGGCCCACCACCAGCAGGATTCCACGCAGGCACCTGACAGCTGCTGATAGGGAGACAGCCAGAGGAAGCGGAGGAGGCATAGCAAAGGAGAGGGACAAATTTTATAGACATAATTTTTAAATAAAAATTATTTGAGGATTATTCGGATGGGCGTCACACAACGAGTGGCGTCCATCCCAGGGACAAAAATTTGGTGGGCACCATGCCCAAACTAATTAGTTTGGGCATGGTGCCCGATCGGGTGCCGTGTGGCACATCCCACGGTACCCACCCCCTCCCCCTTGCTACTCTCTCTCTCTCTCTAAAACGCACGGCCTCCTCTTTTTTTTTTTCTTTTTTTGGTGGGATGGGCGTCGTTGGATGTGCCATACGGCGCCCATCGGCACCATCCCCAAACTAATTGTTTGGGATGGTGCCCACCAAATTTTTATTCTCATCCCAGCCATTTAATAAAAATATTTTTTAATTTAATTTTAATTCAATAAAAATAATAATTTTATGCCGCGGTTGAAATGGACATCACTCATTACGTGGCGCTCGTCTGAACAATTCTCAAATAATTTTATTTAGAAAATATGTCTATAAATTATTATTATTATTATTATTATTATTGTATAATACAATTTATCCAAACGAAGCAAACAAACGATTTGGATTTGTGGCTCCCTCGATATCCACGAACCCCGCCCCATCCCCCTCTCCTCCTCTTCTCCTCCTCTTTACTCCCTCTCTTTCTCTTTCGCTCTCGTCCCACTCCAAATCCTTCCTATTCATCATGGCCTCGTCCATGGCGTCCATCTCCAGATTCCTCCACGGAGAGTGCAGAGTACGAGCAGGGCATGGCGTGTACCAGCTGGGCCCTTCCTCTCCTCCTCCCAGGATTCGCTGTCACATCAATCGCGGTACGCCATGCCCTTTTTCAGATGCAATTTTAAGCCTCCCCAAAAAAAAAAAGAGTTCCAAAAAGGCCTCTGATCCTTTGCATAGCGCATTTGCACTTTACTATCCTCTGGATCGAGCAATGCTATCTATATGGATTTTACACTTCACTCGTCCAAGAGCTTTTATTCTTTAGGGTTAATTGCATACAGCTTCCTGCAAACATATTGAATAGCAGATATATCTCTATAAAGTATATATTTTTTATTTTTATTTCTGCAGAAGTCCCGCCGTTTACAAATATACTTTTGCTGTTAGGATACGTTAGAAAAATATAGTTAACTATGAGTAAAATACTTAACCCAGATTAGTGAATGAGTTTTTTTTCCTCTTATATTATTGGATAAAATACTTTTTTGAGAGGACATTTCTGCATAATTCTAACAGTTGAGACTTTTGGAGGAATATATTTATAAGGACAAAAATATCATTTTACTTAACTGCTGTTAAAATATAAACAATACTCTAACGGTAACAAATTAGAGGGGCAAATATGAATATCACTGAACTTTTGTAGAGATAAAAATAAAAAGTTGAACTTTGTAGGGTATATTTGCTATTCGATACGTTTACAGCGAGCTGTATGCAATTAATCCTATTTTGTACTAGATTTATCAATATTTTCGGTAGAATTGGAAAATGAATATCTGTGTATAGATATACTGGTAACATTAATTTTGTACTCTTTAACATGGTATCAGCACAAAATTTGAGCCTATCAAAATATCTTTAGCCCAGACAAAATGTTGAGTTTTTTCATAAAACTTGCACAGAAACTATGCAGGCGAAGTGCTACAGTTTGAACCACAGGGCACTGAATTTACTGAATGTGCAATATCACGCAGTGGCTTTTTGTAGTTTTTCCTAAATTTTACTGCTTCGCATGTTTTTAGGTATCTGGGTTCATGTAGTTATTATGCCTAATGATTTTTGATTGATTGATAGTAGGTTTTGGGAGCGGATTTGCGGTGTCTGCTGGAGGAAGAGAAGGGAGCATTTCTGTTGCCTGCTCTACGCCTTCGCCGTTTGTTCCTGTTCTGCGGTATGTTGATGATGATCTATTGTATTTTTGGAACATGTTTCGCGCTATTGTAGGGTATACTGTTGTTGTCTGAACAATACTATTAAGAGTAGTACCATGTTGAAATACCCCTAACAGCTTCTTCCTGCAGCAGAATTAGAAACACCAAATGGGAGCTTTTTTTCAAAATAAATGTTCCACATTTTGCTCCATGTGATTCCCTTGCAGCAAACTTTTTTTTTGAGAAAGAGGTAACTTGCTACCGCTTCATTCATTTACGGGATGAACTAAGCTATCAAGTGAGGCAAACAGGCCTCGCAGAAAAAGAAAAGAAAAAAAAACTACACGCAGTAAGAATCCCAGAGGTTACGAAGCGAGCGAAAGTCCGCTAGTAGCTGTCAAACTATTAACAATATCCATCTAGTGTATCTTAACTCATCCTTTCATTTAATTTGCTTTTGTGCTCAATCTTAATGCATTGAGATTGAATTCCGCTACGCTACTTGTTTCATGGCTATTAATCGTTCCAGGAATCGGCAAGTTTTATGCAAGGCGGACGCAAATGTTTCTGGGAATGTTCCAGATAGTGCTCCTGCTGGATTAAGCCAATATGAGAGGATAGTTGAATTGCTAACAACCCTTTTCCCTGTCTGGGTGCGGTTTCATGTTAATGCTTTAACTTGAGAATTGTATCTAAAATCGTTCGAGTAATTTGTGACTTCTTTTTGACAGGTCATACTTGGCACAATCATCGGAATATACAAGCCATCTGCGGTAACACTGTATTTCTTGCTCACAGCTCACCTATTGTTATAATGATTTCCTACCTTGAGAATTTTGCTTCTCCCGTTTATATGCCTGTTTGGCCTAGCTTTTGGAGACAATTTTCATTTCTAGAGTGAAGAATCTTGTAGAAATACCCATTATGCAAACAAAAAGTGTGGAGCTTTTGTTATGGCAAAATGCTGAAATGAGCTTTCGGACCTTGGAAGAAAAAGCTCCAATTTGATCTGCTTATGCTGCAGGAGTAAGTTGCCGAGAGAATTTTAATGATATCCCTTTCAATGCTTCTTCGAACAGCTCTAGTTAAACAATACTTTTGCAGAAGCTTCAGCTAGGGCCTATAAGCTTTTTATTTCATATGCTAGCTGCTTTACTTCTTGACTACATCTGCACCTTCAGGTTACCTGGTTGGAGACGGATCTTTTCACTGTAGGTTTGGGATTCCTAATGCTTTCCATGGGCCTTACTTTGACTTTCGAGGACTTCAGGAGATGTATGAGGAACCCATGGACAGTAAGATATTACTCTTCGCGGACTCTTCATCAAAACACTTACATAATTGCCTGCTAATCTTTATATGTCTCTATTTACAGGTAGGTGTGGGATTTCTTGCACAATACATGATCAAACCCATGTTAGGTTTTGCTATTGCAATGGTATTGTTATCTTATCTCATGCAATCTAACATCTCCGAGATAAACATTTCACAATTTATAGCTTATTCCTTTTAGACACTGAATGTTAAGATAAAATTATTCCATGTTTCGAACAATATACACTAATCGAGGTAATGTAGTGTGTTCAAAACTGTTAAAAGTTCTTTTATTTGGTCGTTATGTATTATCAAGGATATATTCTCACACGGCAGCATTAAGTAGCTCACAACAGTGTTTCAACACAGTAATTCTTCATCTAATTCTCTATTTGTCTTTGGTCATCTTTCTCTTTTATAAATGTTGAACAAGAGGAGTAGCTCGCCTACAACGCTTTCAACTTAACCTCAGAACTAAGACTTACTAAACCTATTAGCGTGTATATCTAAGTGTCTTGAGTAGAAGCTTGTCAGTAGTAACATTGGGATATTTTTTAGTTCTCGAAAGTTGGCCTGATTCTTTTTTTTCCCCTCCTCTCTCATCAGCTAAAGTGCTCTTATTGGACCTTTTTTATTTTATTTATGCAGAGCTTGAAGTTATCGGCTCCTCTTGCAACTGGTCTTATTTTGGTTTCATGCTGCCCTGGAGGCCAAGCGTCAAATGTTGCGACTTATATATCTAAAGGAAATGTTGCACTATCAGTTCTTATGACAACGTAAGCATTTGCTTCCTTCCTACATCACTCTAGTAATACTATGTTGTGGTTCTTTCATATTATATAGTGTTTCTTGTTTGAAAGATGACAATTGTTGTTTCTTGTATGAAAGATGACAATTGTTGTTATCTGCAGTCAGCTCTATGGGTAACTCTGTACACTTTGTTGGGCTCTTCCATCTGACCGTAATGAATTTTAGTCTGTTTTAGTTGTTAAGTTAACAAAAATAGTTTCTAGCCTCATAATCATTTAATGAGTAATCAGTCACCAACTTCTTTAGGATTAATGTCAGGTAGATAACAGGCCATAAGAGACTCACTGATTCTTTTGCTAGCTTTCTCAAATTTGAGTTGTTCATCAAAACAATATTATCAGGAACAAGGATTGTCATGACAGTCCGCACAATGGGCGTTCAGGCCGTGCCAATTGTGCCATGCTGACTGTTTCGAGGCTGCCATGCATGCATTATGCCACATGCCGCAGCACTTAAACGGCCAATCAGAACAAGGTCGTTCAGCGCTAAGTGGATGGATGGTCCGAAAGGCTTGAATGATGATTACCAGCAATCACCACTTGATTTATATTTATGAAGTGTTCTTCATATCATCGCATGTTTGCTTATACAAGTTTGGAGTCCTCTCGAAACCTCAACCTTTTGAGTTGATAACAAGTTACATAATGTAGTACCAAATTTTTTTTGGCGGAGTTGTACCGATATCACAAATTGATTTTGTAACTAGCGAAGTGCTTATATATAGCACGTAGAAACTGCCTCTGGATGATAAAGACCCAAACATAGAGGTCATTTTGACTCGAGTGGTACTCTCTGCAAGAAGTATATTAAGAAACACTATCCAAAGGGTAGTTGATGAACTTGTACTGCCTTTGTCGTCATTATATTATTTTACTAACTTGCGAATGGCTTTGCACTGGTAAACTGAGATATGCACTTCTGTGGAATAAACCTGAAATAGTATCTCAACATTCCCTTTCTTTATGAAGTCGTTTCTTCACATACAATTATAGAAGTCTGATAACTGTCAATAATTTAATAGTTTTTACTTACAAATCCGTGCTTTATTTACCAATTCTTCTTCCCCTTTTTGTTTAGTTGTTCGACAATTGGTGCTATAGTAATGACACCTCTTCTTACAAAGCTCCTCGCTGGTCAGCTTGTCCCTGTAGATGCAGCGGTAAGAACATCAAAGTTCCTTCACGTAAAACTGTATAAATGCCTTCACATGATGTTGAAGGAAAATTACTTTTTTTTTTCTTTCAGGGTTTGGCTATCAGTACTTTTCAGGTTGTTTTAGTGCCGACTATTGTTGGAGGTGTGAATATCCTGTCGAGTTTTCTTTTGTGTTAACTTCATTTCCTTATTTATTGTGTGGATGCCATACTTCGTGGATTATTTTTCTGAAGATGTTGTTTTATCTCTCTTCTGTGTATCCTTTCAGTATTGTCGCACGAATACTTCCCAAAGTTTACAGAACGAATAATTACTCTCACCCCATTGATTGGAGTTATCCTTACTACACTACTTTGTGCTAGCCCGGTAAGTGGTTCAAAGTTAGATTTGATTCTGAAAATATTACAGGTTAAAAATGAGTGTATGAAACTTCACTTTATTAATTTTCATTTTATTTATTTGTTTACAGATTGGACAAGTAGCAGAAGTGTTGAAGTCACAAGGAGCACAGCTTATTGTTCCTGTAGCTCTCCTGCATGCTGCTGCTTTTGCTCTGGGTTATTGGTTGTCCAAATTGTCATCCTTTGGTGAATCCACTTCACGAACAATCTCCATCGAGTGTGGTATGCAGGTACGGAAATCTTAATAAGATGCTTAATACTCTAATGACTTGTCACGACATTTCGGGAAAGTAGAATGTGGATTGTCATTGAGAATTTTCGCATTGAAATAACACTCTCGAAGCGCGAAGTATCCTTACAAAGCTATATCTAAATCAGAATTTTTAATTAAATTACGCTCTGCGATGCTACGGAAAGCCCAATATGATTAATTTTATTGTTTCGTCTTCTTCAGAGCTCCGCACTTGGATTCCTACTTGCCCAGAAGCACTTCACTAATCCACTCGTTGCCGTTCCTTCAGCAGTCAGCGTCGTATGCATGGCGGTATGTTTGCTATTTCACTTCTCGCTTGCCTATCTCTCGCATCCGCCGTAATTCATGTCAATGAAGGCAAACCTGAATTACATTGCTAGTTGGCCTCTCAAATTGACTTTGTTAATGCCCTGGGCCTGAAACTTTTATCGTTGCGAATCGCACGACAAATTAGCTGATATGCAGAAGCCGCAGAACTCTGAGGTCTCCAAACCAAATAAGAGTTAGTTAATTACAAATTTAGTCTTTGAAGTTTGATCTCAATTTGGTTTACCATTTACATCCTCAGGGTTGCCACCAATTTATTCCCTAAAATTTCTTCCGGATAGGATTCGCTGAAAATGTTGTTAACTGCAGCTCTGAGGTCGATTTGTAATCAACCCGAGTAATAGTTTAACCTTCGCATGGACGACTAACTCGCAGCACGGATGCATTATCTTCGTAAGCTACGCCTTTCGTGATCCTTTCATGAACGAACATGTCGTGTAATCTTTTTGGCAGCTTGGCGGGAGCGCTCTCGCAGTTTTCTGGAGGAACCGGCCTATCCAGGCGGACGACAAAGACGATTTCAAGGAGTGATGCACATTGATTTGCTCTAAGCTGCTATTCCTTTGGAAGCTTTAGTTAGTGAGTAGCTTTTTTGTAGCATCCTCTAAATTTTGCTTTGGGGAACATTTAATCCCCTGTGAGTTGTAGAGTTGTAGATTTATTAGGGTTTGTGTTCGGGTTCCACAATAAGGTCCTTGTGAAACAAATTAAGCTCATACTTGGTGTGTTAGTTTAGTTTTCACATCTTAGAACCAAGAATTCTTGATGATTGTGTGACATGATTAGTAAATTTCGTCGAATTCTTGATGATTGTGTGACATGATTAGTAAATTTCGTCGAATAAATTTTCTCCGGTGAGTGTTGAATGATTTTGTTAAATGGTTTGCAATTTCAATGATGAAATTTTGTTTTTGTTTTTGTTTGGCTAATTACATAAAACCCCTCTATCAATACCCGCATTTTCATTTTCCTCTCTATCATTCAAAAATTTACATTTTACCCCCTTAAAAAATAAAAAATGTTCACAGGGGGTACAGTGTGACAAAGTGACCAAAATGTCTTCATCTTCTTCATCTCCTCCTCCCCAATCTTGCTCATCCCGCACCCTCGCTCACGCCTCTCTTGACTCCGACTTCGTGCGAGGGCGAGGCGGCGGCCTAGGGCATATGTGTAGAGACCCCAACTCCGACTTCGTGCGAGGGCGAGGTGGGCGGCCTAGGGCATATGTGTGGGCATGGATGAGGGTTTCAGAAGTATTTTGGGTATAAAAAATAAGATATAAACGGAATCCTAACGGAACACTGACGACGGGGGGCGAAGTGAACATTTTTTATTTTTTAAGGGGCCAAAGTGTAGGTTTTTGAATGACAGGGGGGAAGTAAAAAAACGGGTATTGACAGGGGGTTTTCTGTAATTTAGCTTTTTTGTTTTTTTTTTTTAGGGTATGTTTCAACACCAAAACAAAATTATAATTCTCCAATGTGCTAATTTTTTATGAAATATCCCACCACTATTTTTCCTATTTTGGCTAGATTTCACTTTTGGTCCTCTAACTATGAGGAAAGTGACACTTTTATCCTCAAATTTTAATTTATTATAATTTATGACTCGATCTTTGCGGAAGTGATATAATATTATTGTGTCATCATACTATCATATTACTCCACCTTAGCGAGTTGTGAAATTTAATTATAATAATTTAAAAAGTTCAAATAAAAGTTAGAGAATCAAAGCATCACGTGACTCATAGTTTGATGAGCACAAGTGAAACTTAGCCCTTGTTTTTATTTATTATTTATAGAAACCCATTGACTCTGAGAATCCATAGCATATTTGTTCCACTTTAAAGTATTTTCCATGTGAAAAACATTATTTTATTAGGTAATGTTTAAATATAATTGAACTCTGTAAATCATGATAAAATAAAATAAAATTTGTATAAATGACTAAAATATCATTTTTATTAAAGTTTAAAAATGAAGACCAATTAAAGGCCTCAATAATTGTTATCCTTTTATTAGAAATTAGAAGGATTTAGATTATTGGTTTTAAAATTTAGGTTCTAAAACTGATAATTAATTTAAAAATTGCATTATATATAAAATGACATTTTTGCCCTTGGCTTGAACCGTTGTGCTCCGCGGAAACGAAGTACTGTTTGGTCATTTCAGTCCCTCGATTACTATGCGGGCGCTTTAAAATGCATCAAAGATCAGGGCCGTCCATTTCCGTATTCTTCCATGTCGCATAGACGTGCCTATGCGTAGTTCCGCTTCTTAGGGGTGTTTAGTTTTTCGGGGGAAAAAAAAATCAAAAAATTATCTTTTTAGGTGGAAAAATATGTTTTGGTTGATTTTTTTTAAAAATATATATTTTTTAAAAAGCTATCTTTTGTTTTTTAAATTTTTTATTTAAAAAATAAAACCACAAAAAATATTTTACATAAAATTCTTTAAAAAATAATTTTTTTGATTTTTCTAGGAAGTTATAGATTATAAGAAGAAAAAAAAAAGCCTCCATAGCCTCCAAAATTGTTGAAGTATTTATTAATTTATATAATACTTTAAAAGTTTGCGCACATGCAAATATGGGAAACATTTTTTTTGTTTACAGTTTCTTATCCAAAATTTTTCTATGTATGCAGCAATCCACTGCAAAAATGTAATGAAATAGTGTCCTGCGCAAATTTTATAAATTTATAAAAATTCAAAATCTCTATTCAGATGTCTCGTTATTAAAAATTAACTTCGTTTATTTCACGCCATTCTGACACTATCAATTTAACCTATTTAATTTTAAAAAAATTCAAATTTTATAATTTTTAAAATATTATTTATCTAAAATTGAAGTGGTCTTAAAATTACTAATTTTTAATGATTAATATAGGATGAATTTGAAATCCCTATCGTCAGATAAATAATATGGTAAAAATTATAAAACTTAATTTGTGAAAACTCTGAATAATTTAAAATTAAATTTAATTATATTGCTTGTCAATTTAAATATCTTATCCCTATATAGAAGCGATGCGAAAGTGACGATTTTTTTATTATTTTTAATGCTTGTGCAATCATTGTTGATAATGATGGATCGGACGGTAGGGAACGTCTCTTCACTATTTAAATAATGTAAAGTAATAATTAGTGGCATTTATGACGCTCACCATTCACCAATCACCATCCATTCCCTCTTTAAATTGAGGAAACATTGCGTGCACCAGGTTTCACCCTAAATTTCATACACCACATACAATATATATATATATATATATATATATATATATATATATATATATATATATATATATATATATATATATATATATAGAGCTTGACTGGGCTACTATCGGTAGTAAACCGCCCCGTTTACTACCGATTTGTTTTCGATGCTGGAGCTTCCAAATTGACGATCGGCACCGTTGAACATGATCTAGACCATTTAAACTATCTAGAAATCAAATTTCATGCTTTTTTGATATCATTAACCGAACGATCAAAGGGTTACAAAATCTGTAATTTTAATGGCCGATATGGTGTGTTTGCTCGTTTAACGGTATAGAAGAATCCAAATCAACTAAATTTTTGTTAGAAAATTCTTTGAACTATTTAAAATAAGATTTGTACTCTTGATCTTGATTACAAAACTTCTATCATCACTTTTTATAGGATATTCATTTTCAGCCATTCATTTTCTGTTCACTTGATGGACAAGAGAACAATATCGAAAAAGCGTGAAATTTGATTTCCAGATAGTTTGAATGGTCTAGATCATGTTCAACGGTGCCGATCGTCGATTTGGAAGCTACAGCATCAAAAACAAATCGGTAGTAAACCGCTCGGTTTACTACCGATAGTATTCTAGCAAAACTCTATATATATATATATATATATATATATATAGTCCGGCTGGTATATTATCGGTAGCACGGAGGCCTTCGTGCTACCAAGTTGTTTTCGATGATGCGGCTTCCAAATCGACGATCGGCTCCGCTAGACTTGATCTACATTATTGAAAGTGTTTGGAAACTAAATTTCATAATTTTTCGATATCATTTACCTATCAAACGAGTAGTTGAAAAATGAATGGCTGAAAATAAAAATTTCATAAAAAATGATGATAAAAGGCTTAAAATTTAAGATCAGAGATAATGATCTTACTCTAAATAGTTCAAAGAATTTTTTATAAAATTTTTATCAGATTTGGATTGTTTTACACCGTTAAACTTACAAACGCATCTCATCTACCATTGAAATTGTCAATTTTGAGACCCTTTGATCACTAGCCAAACAATGTCGAAAAATTATGAAATTTAGTTTCCAAACACTTTCAATAGTGTAGATCAAGTCTAGCGGAACCGATCGTCGATTTGAAAGCCGCATCATCGAAAACAACTTGGTAGCACGGAGGCCTCCGTGCTACCGATAGTATACCAGCCTAGCTCTATATATATATATATATATATATATATATATATAGGCCCCGTTTGGTTCGGGGGTTAACGCTTGGTTCGGGGGTTAAAGCGGGGATAACGAAGTTATCCCCGCTATTCCGCCAAACGAAACGAAGTTTGGCCGGGATATTTTATCCCGGTCAAACTTCGTTATTCTCGGTTATTCCGGAATAGCTGGGATAAACTATTCCATCGTTTTGACGGAATAGCACTATTCCAAGCTTAATTCTAAATTTAATTAAGATTATAAATTTATCTAAACATAAATTATATAAACATAATATATTTAATTAATAATAAAAGAATAAAATATCCAAGCTAGATTTATAATAAATATTATTTAATTAATAATTTATATATTAATTTATTTACTAATTAACTAGATAATTAATTAACTATTTAATTTATTACTTTAATAAATATTTAATTAATTTTTTGAGTAATTAATTCATTATTTTAATTAATTTACTAATTAAATAATTAATTATATTGTTTAATTAATTAATATTTTGAGTAATTTAATTATTTTCTTAATTAATCATCTGACTATTATTAACTAATTTATTTATTAATTTATTATTTTATTAAATTATTTGTAATTAATTAAATTATTAATTACCAATTTATTTATTTATTAATATTAAGGGTTTTTAGCAATATTCATAATTATTTAGTAGATTAAATAAGTTAAATTATTACTTAATTAATATTTCGTCTTAATTAATTAGATAAAATATTATTGTTTAAAATTATAATTATTCTTATCCTCGCAATTCCAATCAAACCATCCAAACACTATTTTCCTTATTCCCGAGAAAAATCTACTTTTCATCCAAACGCAAAATTGATTTAATCCCCGCTTATACCTCAATTTATACCTATCCCTGGAATAGTCACTTTTTGCTTATCCCCGAACCAAACGATACCATAGAGTTTTGCTAGAGATCTATCGATAGCACCAAGAGCTTGGTGCTATCGAGTTTTCCACCGTTAGATTTAACTATTTGGTTATTTTTACCCGTTAGATTATACTATTCAACCAACCACCCACTCAACCCTAGGGGGCCCACACCATCCTAACCGCACATTTCTCAATCCAAGGGCTAAAAAACTAATAGCACCAAGGGCTTAATGCTATTGATAGTATTCCAGCCTAGTTCTATATATATATATATTTTTTCTTTTTTCAGATAAAGGTAACATATTATCTGTTCTTTAAAAAAAAAAATGAACTTAGTTAAAAATGTTAAGTAATTAGATTTAAAACTTAAAATGTCGGATACCAACCATCAATCCTTTTACTACTTATGCGAGAGACAGTCGATACCATATGCAATATATATAATAGAAAATTGATATTGCGAAAGCAATAATTACTGTTATCAGAGCACGTATATTATATCTAATTATGTTTTGTAGCAGAAGTAGATGTTTCTCTAATACTATTACTTCTCTTTAAAATAAGGTAAACTTCAAATTATCTCTTGCGGTATAGCATATTTAAACTTTACCATCCTATAGCTCAAAAAATTATACTTAACTATTTTATAGTTTAGTGTGTTTTCATTATATTATCGTTTAACAAGGTGTCGTTACGTGGTTTTTAAAAAATATTACTTTATTTTTATATTTGAAGGTAGATTTTTTTTTTAGTGAAATGAGAATAAAATCAGGAATAATTGAGTGTAATTAAACCACGAGATAACAAAATAAAAATGAGATAAACCGCATGAGGACAAATTAAAGTTTATCTTTTGAAGTATAACTTACTGTGCGTAATTTTTAACACCCAAAAAGATTATTATAATTTTAAAATTCATTATTTAAGCATCAATTTTGGGCACAAATAAAAAATATAAGAAAAACATCATTCAATTCATAAGAAGTAAACTATGATACATAATACTTTTTAGCATATAAAAATTTTGAACGTTATATTATACATAAAATTAATTAAATTATAATTTAAAATTCTCTATAATAAATAAGTTTTTACTGGTGCATATACCTAGCCATGCACCGGGTGCATAAATAGTCTCTTATTTTGACTTGTAGTTGGGCATTGACCACCACAGGAGAGGCTAAAATGACCAAAACACCCTTCTACTGTTTCAAGGAAATGATTTGTTCTATCCACATAGTTATTAATGTAATGTATTGATTGATTGAATTTACAAATTATTTTTATCTCGTACTTATGTCGGGTTCGTTTATTTTGAAAGATTCTCAATTATAACGAAACGACAATTTCTCTTCGTATTTGGAGCTTGGCATTGCACCGATGGAAGATAATATCGCGAGCTCTGATTGTATTCAAGTTGACGATCTCACTTCACGGTCTGTAAGATGCACAACGAATGATATCGATTAGATTCAATACACTGATTGAGTTTATATTCTAAATTTAACTATTCCAAATATGTTCTTAATTTAAGTCCGTTTTAAGTTGAGCGTGCCAGTACGAGGACTGAGCTAGCACTATAATAAAAAAAAGGGTTAATTGCATACATGTCCCCACAAACATAGTGAATAGCAGAAATATTCCTGCAAAGTCCAACTTTCATTAGTTATCCCTGCAAAAGTTGTAATGTATGCAGATATGTCCCTACCGTCAGTCACCGTTAGAGAATTTTAGTTAACCACAGTTAAAATGCTTAACCATGGTTAATTAATAAGTTGAAATTACATTTTTGCCCCTCTCCATCTTCCTCACCCTCTCCATCTTCCTCATCCATCTTCCTCACCCTCTCCATCTTCCTTATCCTCATCCTCATCCGCCCCCCCGGCCCCTCCTCCCCCTCCTCCCCGCCGCCGCCCCCTCCGCTTCCCCGCCGCCCTCTTCCTCTACTTCTCCTCTCCCCTCCCCGTCGCCCGTCGCCCCCGTCCCCCCCCCCCCCCCCCCCCCCCCTCCTCGGCCCCTCCTCCGCCGCCGCCGCCGCCCCCCCCCCCGCCGCCCTCGTCCGCCCGCCCGCTCCGCCCTCGTCCGCCCGCTCCGCCGTCCGCGGGGAAGCGGGAGCCCCGCCGCGCGCCGCCGCCACCACCACCACCTCTTTCTTCTTCCTCGTATCCTCCTTTTGGAGGGACATATTTGTGAGGGCAAAACGGTCGTTTCACATTCCTACTGTTAAAAAATAAACAGATTTCAAACGGCAACAAACTAGAGGGACATATCTGCATACATTACGACTTTTGCAGGGATAACTAATGAAAGTTGGACTTTGCAGGAATATTTCTGATATTCACTATATTTGTGGGGACCTGTATGAAATTAACTCTAAAAAAAATTGAATATATATAATCGTATAAATATGTACACATATAACGAAATAACATGTAATAGAAACTTAAAAAGGTCAAAAAAAATAAAATGTGGAAAAAGGTTAAATTCAAAAAAGGTATTATGAAAAGAAAGGCGTGTGTTAAAACTTAAAAAGTCGAGGACAAAATATATAATTTTGTTAAAATCACATAAAAGCTACGTGTAAATAGGCTAAACTATAAGGGGTTAATTGAGGTTATTTACCCTTTAAAAGGCTAGCAATTAAGCGATGATCAAGTAGATCACGGCCGTCCGTTTTCAACGGCTGTGATTAATCCTGCAGTGTGATCTTATCCGTTCGCCTTCACGGGCAACATCTTCTGGATGGTCAATTCAGTGGGCCCACCTTTCCGCTGTCCTATTGTCTAAATGTTAATTGAACAGGGTTCACCACGTCATCCGTGAACCGCAGCCAAAGGAACCCTTTGTCCAATAAGAAATCTCCACCTTGCATAGAAAAATACGAATATAATTATTTTTTTACATTATTTTGAGATAATATATAATATTATTCTCGCTTCAATGTAAATTCTATTAATATATATGCATGTGCTGCAAAATACGAAATTATTTTTAAAATTTTTATTTTAGTGTTCTGCGAGGTCTTATTAAAAATAAGGGTTAATTACATACAGATCCCTGCAAATATATTGAATTACAGATATATTCCTGTAAGTTCAATTTTCATAAATTATTTCTGCAAAAGTCCTAATGTATGTAGAAATGTTCCTCTGGTTTGTTACCGTTAGAGAACTGTTTATTTTTTAACATCAGGCTCGTGAAATGATATTTTTACCCTCACGAATATGTCCCTGCAAAAACTGGATACGAAGAAGAAGAAGAAGAAGGCGGAGGCGATCGCCCACCGCGATCTCCTCCCTCGCCGGCGGCGGCGACGACGACCACTCCGACCTCTGCTCCGCTCTCCCCGGTGGCCGAGTTCCACCTCTCCGGCGAGATGGGGCCACGTCGACAAGCAAAAGAGGAAGAGAAAGAGGAAGAGAAAGAGGAAGAAAGGAAAAATTGTCAATTCACCTTATTAAGTAATCATGATTAGATATTTTAACTGTGGTTAACTAAATTTCTCTAACGGATCCTAACGGTAGGGACATTTCTGCATATATTAGGACTTTTGTAGGGATAACTGATGAAAGTTGAACTTTACAGAGATATATTTGTAATTCGCTATGTTTGCGGGGACCTGTATGCAATTAACCCTAAAAATAAATATAACAGATATAATATTTTATAAACTTAAAGGATGATGGAGATTTTTTTTACTGGATACTTCTTTTCTTAAATTATTATGAAAAAAAATTAAAGTACAAACTGGAGTAGATAATATAATACACTTTAAATAATCTTATAATAAAAGTGAAGGGCGAACTTATGTGTATTGTCAAAAAATTTACACAAATTTTAGGAATAACTTTAAATACCACCCCTGTGGTTTCGTGCTTTCTCATTTTAGTACCATGTGGTTTAAAACGTATCACTTTAGTACCATATGGTTTGGTTATTTTCTTTTTATTATCTTTTCGTTAATTTTTTTGTTAAATTAATGAGAAAGTTAAAACTACGGGATAGTAAAGTGAATATTTGATAAATCATAGGTGGGATATTTGAAATTTTTCTGTGTAATTTAACGAAAAAATTAACGAAAAGATAACAAAAAAAGAGAATAACCAAACCACATGGTACTAAAGTGATATGTTTTAAACCACAGGGCACTAAAATGAGAAAGCACGAAACCACATGGGTGATATTTAAAATTATTCCCAAATTTTATAATAGTAGACTCTACACACTAAGCCCCTGTTTGGTTCGGGGCTAAAGGGGGGGTTAAGGGGGTTAACCCCCCCTTTAGCCCCAAACATGAATTGGGGAGGGCGGGGTTAGTTAACCCCGCCCTTACCGGGTTATCCCCAGGATAACCCGGTAAGGGCGGGGTTAACTAACCCCGCCCTCCCCCGGGATTAGGGTGGGATAACTCCCACCCTTTTTTTTTTAAATTTTATATTAAAATATAAATTTTAAATTTTAAAAATTTTTAATTTTAATTTCAAAATTTTTTAATTTAAAATTTAAAATTTAAAATTTTGAATTTTGAATTTTGAATTTTGAATTTTGAATTTTGAATTTTGAATTTTGAATTTTGAATTTTGAATTTTGAATTTTGAATTTTGAATTTTGAATTTTGAATTTTGAATTTTGAATTTTGAATTTTGAATTTTGAATTTTGAATTTTGAATTTTGAATTTTGAATTTTGAATTTTGAATTTTGAATTTTGAATTTTGAATTTTGAATTTTGAATTTTGAATTTTGAATTTTGAATTTTGAATTTTGAATTTTGAATTTTGAATTTTGAATTTTGAATTTTGAATTTTGAATTTTGAATTTTGAATTTTGAATTTTGAATTTTGAATTTTGAATTTTGAATTTTGAATTTTGAATTTTGAATTTTGAATTTTGAATTTTGAATTTTGAATTTTGAATTTTGAATTTTGAATTTTGAATTTTGAATTTTGAATTTTGAATTTTGAATTTTGAATTTTGAATTTTGAATTTTGAATTTTGAATTTTGAATTTTGAATTTTGAATTTTGAATTTTGAATTTTGAATTTTGAATTTTGAATTTTGAATTTTGAATTTTTGAATTTTGAATTTTGAATTTTGAATTTTGAATTTTGAATTTTGAATTTTGAATTTTGAATTTTGAATTTTGAATTTTTGAATTTTGAATTTTGAATTTTGAATTTTGAATTTTGAATTTTGAATTTTGAATTTTGAATTTTAAATTTTAAATTTTAAATTTTAAATTTTATATTTTAAATTTTATATTTTATATTTTAAATTTTAAATTTTAAATTTTAAATTTTAAATTTTAAATTTTTTATTATTATTTTTCTTTAAAAAATAATCTATCCAAACCATTAAATATAAAATAAAAAATTTTAAATTCAAATATAATAATTAGGGTCAAATCATTATTTTCTATTTATAATTACCCACTATTCTTCTTATTCCATCTAATCTATCCAAACGCTATTTTTCTTAATCCCGGGAACAACTCAATTTTCATCCAAACGCAAAATTGGTCTATTCCAGGCTTAACCCTGAACTTAACCCTATCCCTGGAATAACCAATTCTTACTTAACCCCGAACCAAACGAAGCCTTAAGAGTTGGCACATGTGACATAACCCAAATCAATCAATACTCTATTTTTTCAATTGAGATTGTATCAAGTTAATAAAAGATAATATAATAATTTTCTATTAAAACAAATATTTTTATTCTTTTATGAAATATATAGCTATGGTAGAAAAAAATTGTCTCTGAATGTGAATTCAAACCAAAGTAATGATACTGATCCGTGTAAAATGTTGTATTTTCAGATAGTTAATTTATCGATATTGATATATATATAGAGTCCGGCTGGTATATAATTATTTACCTATCAAACGAGTAGTTTAAAAATGAACGGCTGAATAAAAATCTTATAAAAAATGATGATAAAAGACTTGAATTTAAGACCAGAGATACTGATCTTACTCTAAATAGTGGGAAAAAAATTTATAAAAATTTCATCAGATTTGGATTGTTTTACAACGTTAAATTCACAAGTGCATCACATCGACCATTAAAATTATCAATTTTGAGACCTTTTGATCACTAGCCAAATAATATCGAAAAATTATGAAATTTAGTTTCTAAATACTTTCAATAGTGTAGATCAAGTCTAACGGAGCTGATCGTCGATTCGGAAGCTGCATCATCGACAATAACTAGGTAGCATGGAGGCCTCCGTGCTACCGTTAGTATACCAGCCTAGCTCTCTCTCTCTATATATATATAATATAAAAAGCTATATATGCACGTATTTAAAAAGATTTTCATAGTATTAACAACATATCGCCAACTTATAAGAACAATATTATAGGACTCAAATAATCATACATTTTTGGTTCATGATTGAAGTAAGAGTGAGAAATAAAATCGGCTTGTATTGGAATAGAAAATTAATGAAATGATGAATCATTTAAAATTTTTTGTTTCATTTTTGAAATGAAAATCAGAATAGAAAATTGAAACATTTAAAATCAGATTTAAAGCTGTATTGAACCATAAATAAATTGGATCTTTTTCATTCTAGTTGAATTTGAATCAGAATCCGATTTCTGTAAAATAAAAAACTATTATCGGAATTAGTTAATTTTATTCCGATTTCATAGTTTTTTTTTAAAAAGAGTGAATCAAACAAGCCCCAAAAAGAGTGTATCTTATAGGGTCCACTGCACATGGTCTATCCAAATAACTATTGCCCTCGTCCCAATAGAAAACAACCTCAGTGGACGTTTCAACTCGTGCGTCGGTTACTTCCGTTAAGGGAAACAGGAAACCGGAAACCAGAAACCGGAAACCAAAGGTGGTATACGTGGCTCACACACCGTTTCTCGGTGTACCGCACAAAACACGCGCCTATACAGCTTCTCCATTTTATATGTATGGGACTCACACGCAGACGCGTACCCAGAAACCATAGAACAAATGTCCAAAGGACCATTTCCGTGCGGGCGCTCGCATATACTCTTCTATGCGGACGAACGTCTAAGAGAGTCCACCTCGCCCTCTTTAACGTTTTAACGCCGTTTACCGTAGATATTATTGCCTGCACCTGGTGTACTCGTGCACCTCATGAACCGTAACCTAATTTTAGATAGTAAAAAAATATTTTAAAATCGAAATTTAATGCGATAAATGTTATATTCTCAACGCTCATTTGGTATTAAAGATCAAATTATATTGGGATAATTGCCTATATACCTCTCAAAACTTTTGAAATATTATATTTATCCCTTTTTTTGTTTCAATATACTCCTATTATTGGTGCCCATTAAGTCATTTCGGATTAAACCTGAGTTAAATTTCTACCATAATTTAAAAATAATAAAAATACCTATTTTGCGGCAAAAAAAAAAAATTGGTGATGGTAAAAGAATATATTTGGAAAAGTAAAAAGTCAAAATACTTCTTTTGCCCCTACGTTGAGGGCAAATAAGAAAAGTTGGTGACGGTAGAAGGATATATTTGAAAGGGTAAAATGATAATTTTATAGAGATAACGACTGTTTCTAACCGTTTACTAACTCTAAAAATATATTTTAAAGACTTTAGAACTTTAAAAAGATATTTTCAATATTAGCCTTCTAAGAGGGGTATATAAGTAATTTGCCTAACTATATTATTATCAAACAAAAATATAAAGATATATATTTTGCAATTTTCGTGGAACTGTAAAAATTATATCTTAATCAATTTTAGCGTAATTTGTATGATACAATATTATTTACATAAAAAAATATTCTACTCTTTGTACTTTTTTTACCTAACTAATTAGATTAGGATCTAGAGATTCTATTATTATTATTATTATTAAATTTTGAGGGTGCGGTGTATTGAGATGTAATACACCGGGTCCAGTAATGATTTTTTGGGATACGGACGTTAGGCTAGCAACGGATCTTATGTGGCGCATAATAATAACTTTATATGATATGATGGCGATTTTTATTTATATTTATTATATTTAATATTAATTATTTAAAGTTGATAGGTCGAGGTGAGGTGGCGGAGTGGCAAAATAGTAAATAAAAAAACATAAATATTATATTTTTTGGTCCTCGCGTTTCGTTCGCTTTTTCTCCTTTTTTATACACCTCTCCTCTTTCCTCCCTTCTTCTTCACCTCTTCCGTTATTTCTAGGGTTTCGGGAAGGGTTTTTGGGGCCGAGAAAGCGAGAGGAGGATTCGAGGCACGAATTAGGGTTTCGGTGCTCGAGAGGAGGGGGAGGGGGGGGGGGGGGGGGGGGGGGGGGGGGGGGGGGGGGGGGGGGGGGGGGGGGGGGGGGGGGGGGGGGGGGGGGGGGGGGGGGGGGGGGGTTGGGGGGGGGAAATCGGTGGTTGCGAGCTCTCCTACCTCGGTGGTTCTCGCGGGAGAGGCGAGGGAGGAGTAGAAAGAGGGGGGGAGGGGAGAGAGAAAGAGGAGTTGGGGAGGAGGAGTTTGGGCGATTGGATTGGTCGCAATCATGTCGCAGACGAACTGGGAAGCGGATAAAATGTGAGATTTTGATCTCCTTTGTTGCATCTAAAGTTTTGGTTTTTGGGTATTTTATTTTACTTTAGTTTATTAATCTGATTTTAGGAGAAATTGGCGAGGATGTTTATCCTGGTAGGGTTATTCCTTTTAGGGTTTTGTTGGATTTAGTTTTTGTTTTTTTTTGTTTTGTAACTTTAACTTTGCTTACTTACTTGGTTTTTTTTGACCCGTTTTT
Source organism: Puya raimondii (assembly GCA_016920855.1). Classification (NCBI taxonomy): domain Eukaryota; kingdom Viridiplantae; phylum Streptophyta; class Magnoliopsida; order Poales; family Bromeliaceae; genus Puya; species Puya raimondii. The sequence goes on along the minus strand of JABWPP010000049.1, from coordinate 35,559,606 downwards.
GTTTTTTCTTTAAAAATAAAATTTAAGGTAAAAGAGCTTGTTTTAACTTGGTTGAGTAAATTATGAGTTCGAAATTGCTTGTTTGCTTAATTTCTGATTTTATCTAAATCAGAAGTATGAAAAGGAAACAACTTTTATTTCTTTCAAAATAGAAAGGTAGAAAATAGAAGGAACAACTCAATAGTCGCTTTATTTGATTAATCTCGTGTAGGAAAACATGAAATATTTTCGTACAAAGGACTATCGATTTTCGGTAACATGAAATATTTTTGTACTCTGATTTTATTAATCTGGAACTGAAAAGGAAGTAAACTTGCAGTGGTTCTGTGTTTTTTTTTTTTGTGTGTGTGTTTCTTTTAAGTTTTATCACTGATGCATCTTCCTATTACTCTTTTTTATTTTACTGCTTAGTGAGTCTATTTTCTTTCAATCTGATGATTTAAGTTTTACCTTTGTTTTTATCTGCAAGTTATTCTTCAATCGCATCTCAACAACGTTTCCATGAAAATGATGTTTTTTTTTTTTAAAGTTGATCCTGATGTGTTTGGTAGTTTTATTTTCTTCGTTGCCCACATTTTGTTCTTTCTCCTCTATTTAATTTGTGCCTTCATAGTCCTTTCCCGTAGTGCTATTTGTTTCTAAGCATTTAATGTTCTTACTTTATGAGAAAGGCAAATTCTCTAATTCTTTGGCCGTATGTGGAGAACAGGTTGGATGTATACATCTATGATTATTTTATGAAGAGAAATCTGCAGGCAAGTGCAAAGGCCTTTCAAGCTGAAGGGAAAGTCTCCTCTGATCCAGTTGGTTAGTTACTGAGAATTTTTGTTTTTTGTTTTTTGTTTTTTGTTTGGCCGATGCTATGGATATTATCAATGTTTCTTGTGTTTTCGAGCATTGTTTGATTTACGGAAGTATCTTTTTTTCAGCAATTGATGCTCCAGGTGGTTTTCTGTTTGAATGGTGGTCGGTATTTTGGGATATATTTATTGCAAGGACCAATGAGAAGCATTCTGATGTTGCGGCATCGTATATAGAGGCAAGAATTTATCACATTAGTCTCTATAGACCTTCTTAACTTACTATCCAAGTTAATGTGAGAAGCCAATGGTTTGGCGACCATCTATTAAATAACATAGTGGAGCTTTCGGTTTTAGTATTGCTGCTTTATCTACTTTCATGCTCGTACTTGAACGCTATGCAGTGTATGTCTAATCTTTTCATGCTTTTTAGTTGCTGCGTTCATTATATAAGTTCCTTACACTTGATTGTCGAGGAAGGACTTTCATATACTCTATACTCCTGTTATTACTGATGGAAACTATTCTGGAATCATCCATGTGATAGACCATCTTAAGAAATCATGCCACTGTGCCATTTTAATCATTTTATTCAACTTCTTGATTATGACCAATCTGCTATTTTAATCATTTTATTAAACTTCTTGGTATTGGCTGCAGACTCAACTCATAAAAGCTAGGGAGCAGCAACAGCAGCAGCAGCAGCAGCAGCAGCCACCGCCATCCCAACAGCAGCAACAGCACCAACAACATATTCAAATGCAACAAATGTTTTTACAAAGACATGCACAACAGCAGCAACAGCAGCAGCAGCAGCAGCAGCAGCAGCACCAGCAACAGCAGCAGCAGCAGCACCAGCAACAACAACAACAGCAGCAGCAACAACAACAGCAGCAACAGCAACAACAACAGCAACAGCAACAACAACAGCAACAGCGTAGGGAGGGGGCTCATCTTCTAAATGGTACTACCTCTGGGCTTGCCGGCAATGATTCCTTAATGCGGCAAAGCCCTGGTACTGCTAATGCCTTGGCAACAAAAATGTATGAGGAGAGGTTGAAGTTGCCTCATCAAAGGGATACTTTGGATGAAGCATCAATGAAGGTATTCACCTACAGAGCTGCATGCAGTGTTTGCTGCAGAATTATTTTCTTCTTTACAGTGCACACTTTTTCTTTTCTTATAAATTCTTTTACTGTCTGAAAAGCTTCAGTTGCAGCAACGATTCGGTGAAAATATGAGCCAGCTGGTAGATCCGGGCCATGCATCAATGTTAAAATCAGCTGCAACTGGACAGCCTTCAGGGTATCCTTTTCACCTGTGTATTATCTTTCAGTGTGTCTGCGTGATTTGGTACATGCCGGGGTTTTTCTTGTACCCTTGGCGGTGTGCATTTGATGTGCATATTTTTGCCTTTTGTTTGTGAAAGTGGTAGAAATTTAACTGTCTTGAGAAAGTAACAATTGCTCTTATTGCAGGCAAGTTTTGCATGGGGCAAGTGGGGGCTTATCGGGCACTCTGCAGCAGGTTCAGGCCAGAAGCCAGCAACTCCCTGGGCCTGCACAAGTTAGTTTCTGTTAAATACACTTTTATACAGTTTTTTCCTTTTCCTTAGGCTGAGAATAGTGATTTTGTTGGCAGAGTATCAAGACTGAGATTAATTCAGTTTTGAACCCTAGAACTGGAGGTCCTGATGGATCCTTGATCGGCGTTCCAGGTAATGGCCAGTCTAATGCTCTTTTGTTTTGTTTTTTAACCTTTTTCACCCTCATCTTTCCCTTAAATTTTATATTGCTTTCTTTTTCCATTTACTCGTTGGGCTTAGAATTGCTAACATCACAAAGTACTTTGCACATTTTTCTATATTTCACCGCCTTGCTGCTCCCAATTTTATTGTAAGTTGAACTAAGGCAATGTCCTTTTTCTGGTGGTCTATTTGATGTCTTGATCTACAACATAAAAGCCACCATAAATTTCACACTGCTCGTGAATTACCATGTGCAATAGTTAGTGCTTACAATGAAGAAACAACTTTTCTTGGTAGTTCGTATCGAAAATTTTAAGTTGTTCTTAACATTTTCTGTTGAGCTTAATGGACTAACTAAAACTGTGTTTATTGCAGGATCAAATCAGGCTGGAAACAATTTGACTTTGAAAGGATGGCCTCTCACAGTAAGTTCCATATCGTTTATGTCTATTCCCTCTTCTAGCATAGTGATTTTCTTTTTGGCAGCATTGCTTTGTACTTATTACACCCTATCTTAATTTCGTTATACAATGTTTTTGATTGGAAATGGACTACATTTATTGCCTCCTCTAAATGACTTATTTAAGAGAAATTGTATGAAGGTGTTATAATGTCCAGTAAATTATCACCCAAATAATGGGATGTTATTCTGAAGTTACTTGATGTCATAGTGTTTCGAATTTATGTTTATTTTTCACTGAAAGGTTTGCCACAGCTCATGTTTATGAATGCTTAAATCCATTTGCTTGTGCACTTTACTTGATTTTCTTCTGGGACTATTTAATGTTGTGATGACTTTGTGTAAATGCTCATTACTGTGGGTTCTCTCAGTTGTTTTTCCTGTTGTTTTGTATCAAAATGCTTTCTGTTTACCTCTTTTTTATGACTTTGTAGGGTCTAGACCAGCTCCGTCAAGGAATTCTACAGCAGCAGAAGAATTTTATGCCATCCCCTCAAGCATACAATCAGCTTCAGTTTCTAAGTCCGCACCAGCAACAGCTTCTGCTTCAGGCGCAGCAAAATCTTGCATCCCCTACAGCTGGAGATATTGATAGCAGAAGAATGAGAATTCTTATGAACAATCGAAACATGGTTCTTGGGAAGGATGGCCAGGCAAACAGTGTTGGTGATGTCATTTCAAATGTTGGATCTCCTATGCAGAGTGCTGGGATGCCTCGTACAGACACAGACATGCTAATGAAGGTGCAACCTACTCCACTCCTTCAAGTTGTTATTTCAGTTGCACTTTAAGCAACTAGGGCATATTTTAAACTAGTTACTTGAGGTTAAAAGGTACAGAGCTTACCTGATTTATAGTACTGTTTGAAGTAGGTACTTCAATGATTTTCCTACCATATTTACGGTAATTTTGATTTGACTACCTCTCCGTCAGAACTTAATGGTATTTGTAACTTATTATGCGAACCTAATTGAGTATTCTTTTCCTCGATGGAATAGTTGATAGCCATTTATTTAAGTGCAAATCATTATGTTGTATTACAACTCAACAGAATTCTGGAATCAGAGTAACTATGAGGTTAGGTAGTAAACTGAAAAGTTTTAAAGTAGAGGTATCCATGTCAAAATGCACTATAGTTCAGGTAAGGCCTGCACAGCTTTACCATTACGTGATATAGACATTACAAAACATTCCTCAATTAAATCAAACACAAGCACTCCTGTCACTCTGTTATCACATTTTGCTGTATCTTTTTTTGTACTGACAGGGTATAACTAGCAAAATGCAAAGAAATTTTTTTGCGTGTCCGTGCGCGTGTGTTGTTGAACAAATTTTGTATGTTCTTTCTAGTTTCTTTTCCTTATATTGTTGTTTATGTGTAGTAGAAAATTGCTCAGTTACAGCAGCAGCAACAGCAACAGCAGCAGCAACAGAATAGCAGTCAACAGCAGCTTCAGCAGCATGCTATTTCGAGCCAGCAGTCTCAAAGTTCTAATCATCTCCTTCATCAACAGGAGAAACCTGGCACTGGAAGTGTAACAGTTGATGGAAGCATGTCAAACTCTTTTAGAGGAGCTGATCAGGTAAGTTTCTTTTTCATATTTTTTGGCTTATTTGTTGCTGAAATCGTTAGTTGATTTTTCTTATTCTATGCTAAATCTACTTGATTAGAAACAAAGCTATTTCACATCTTTTTCTTTATTATTTATGATATACTTTTGTGGGTGCCTAGCCATAATGTACTGTTTCCATCTTTCTTTTGTTGTTTTCTGTGGAAATTAGTTTTTTTTAAGGTATAACTAATGATTAATCCTTGTGTATTTATGACGAATCTTGTCCAGCTTTTTATGTTTGTGTTGCATTTGGTATTTCCAGTCAAAAAATCCTATTACTGATAGCATTTTGATCTGTTTTGTATTAGTTTGTCTACTATTGTTTATTTAGTTACTTCCTATCAAGCATGGAACAGAAAATGATTTAATGCTATGATAAAGATACAAAGGAAATTATTACGTAGTATAGTTGTCAATCGTTCATTTTTCGCAGTTCTCAAAAAGCAATCATGGGGAACATTTTTCTATTTTTGGGGGTACAAACTAGCAATACACTGGAACTAGCATCAAAATTGCTCTGTCTAGTTTCTAAAAAACTATTTAGTCTTCCATCCAAATCGTTTGAAAAATGAAATCTAGGCTGGAGAGGATCTTATATTAAAAAGCTTTTTCTGGATATGCAACTATATGATCTTTCAAAATGGGGTGTCAAGTCATCAAAATCACACTGTGTAAAGATATGCATACAGTAACTATTGTCCGTGATTTTCATCTAATATCTAGGTCTCAAAGAATCAAACCGGGCGCAAGAGAAAGCAGCCTGTCTCGTCCTCTGGCCCCGCTAATAGTTCAGGAACTGCAAACACTGCTGGGCCATCTCCGAGCTCTGCACCCTCAACACCATCAACGCACACACCGGGAGATGTTATGTCCATGCCACAATTGCCGCAAAGTGGGGGCTCATCTAAGCCTTTGATGGTGTTCACTTCTGATGGTACGGGAAGCTTAACCTCTCCACCAAACCAGTTGGTAAGTGGTTCTCAGAAGTCTAGAAACCACATTATTTATATTTTATGTCTGTTTGCTCAAACTCTTAGGTAGCGCTTTGTTGGGAGATATAGTGGGGAACAGTGGTAGATATCCTCACCATCCCGTGAGATACAAATGGAATATGTGCCATCTCCACTTTGAACTTAGTGGGGAATAAAGGCTCGAAGGGCAACCTCATAACCAAGGATATCAATTATTCTTGGCCTATCCCTAACCAAACATAGCGAGTACGACAATTAGAAGAGGAGTTCCTTAGGATATTTGTTGCTATTCCCATTATCCTTCCAAGCAAAAGGAGTTCCTTAGGATATTTGTTGCTATTCCCATTATCCTTCCAAGCAAACACTAAATTAGACCTTTGTTTTGGAAGTATGTGATACAAATATTCAATCACAGGCTGACATGGATCGCTTTGTGGAAGATGGTTCTTTGGACGACAATGTAGAATCTTTTTTATCTCATGATGACGCAGATCCAAGAGATACAATAGGACGCTGCATGGATGTCGCTAAAGGTGCTTATTCTCTTCCCTTTTGGGAGTTCTTTGGCTCTATCTTGTAAAATGAATCAAATTAAATAATTAATGTCTTCTACTTTCACCTGTTCAGGGTTCACATTTACAGAGGTTGGAGCAACCCGAGCAAGTACAAATAAAGTAATTTGTTGCCACTTCTCCTCAGATGGCAAGCTACTTGCTACAGGGGGTCACGATAAAAAGGTCTGGGCTTTTTTATGCACTTTTACGCTGCAGTTTCATCAGCTGTTTGAGTGGCGGTCCTTCTAATGTTTACAGGGATTGACTTACGAAAATCAATTATAGAAGTGTTTCATTGGGTATTCTGCGTTGCAGGCTGTTTTATGGTATACAGAGCCTTTGAAGCCAAAGTCTACATTGGAAGAGCATTCCTTACTGATTACTGATGTTCGATTTAGCCCAAGCATGCCCCGTCTTGCTACATCTTCTTTTGACAAAACTGTCAGGGTCTGGGATGCTGAGAATGTCAGTAAAAAATTTCCTTTTTTCAATGCTTTGCAGTAATACCTTTTTTGTAACCTTTCCTTTTGTTGGATGTTACTATGGCGAGGTAGAAGTTACCTTTCATTATGTTGACCAATTATGACTTGAAGTACACTTTCCCTATGCATTATTCTGTTTGCATATCTTTTATGGCATTTTGTGAAGCGTTAAACACTCTTTCCCTCTCTTTACATAGTTAGACGCGGAGAAGAAGTCTAACTGTATTGTCGTCTCCAGTATATCTGGAGTTCAACTTTTCAGACCAGTCTTGAGAGTTGTTAGGTAGTGGTTGTGCATGTTAGACATTTTTGGTCTCCATAAAAATTAGCTTGGTTGTGATAGTGTGTGTTAGACTTTTCTTCACACAGTCTTCTGGTAAATGCAATTCCGAGTGGTAGGAATTAGTGACTCAACAGTTCGTCTTGATAGTTTGTTCTTCCTTGCTGCTTGTTCTTGCCTTTGAGTTCAATTTGCATCTAAGCTTATTTATTTAACTATTATTTGTCCTTAGTGATTCGTGACTAGCTGAATGTCCAATTCTTAAATATTCTACTCTTTGTTGCATGGTGCAAAAAATTATGTAGCAAGATTTAATGCCTTATTAAATGGCAACCAAAATTGGCAAATTATATGTATAGAAAATTCTTTGCACAGAACATTGGCAGCAGATTCTTTGTCTTTGTTTGAATCTGGAAAGAGGAATCTGTCAAGGAGAACAGGGTTTAAATGGCGAGCTTCAAAAGGGAAGTTGTACACAAATGCTCCATGTGTATTTAGGGAAAAATAGGTGTGTGGCAGTGAGCTTTGACCCTGATAAGACGAGACTATATATTGCTATAAAACCTATATCTAGAATTAGTTCTTATTCAAGCTTGTTGCCGATATTCAGGAGCCTATCTAATATTAAAGGTTAATTTGGATTGAAGAGGAAATTGAAGTTTTCAAATTCTACAAATACTCAGTCCTGCATTTCCATACCTACAGGATGATGCTTTATGCATATCAGATAGAACATTGGCTAACCTACTTAGATTTGAAAAGTTCTCCTGGAGCATCTTATAGTTGACAGAGTAATTACTACAAGCAGATTTCCTCTAGAACTATAGAGTTCCCAACATTGTGGTTTGTAGTTCTTGGAATGCCAGGCACCAAAGTGTGCGAAATAAGAAAGTTAATGCTACAGAAGAACAAAAATATGAAATTGTTCTGCACAATAATTCTTAATTATATAGCATTTAACGAATTGGAGGAGCTACAAGTCTATTATAATCTAGAGGGAAGAAGTCAGGATCTTATGTGCATTTTCATATGACATTCGTGGTGGTACAATTAGAAGAGGCAGCTGGATTCATGCTTAAAATAGGGAAAAGGTGAGGACATCATAAGATTTCGGACAAATTTATGGAAGTTCTTTATCCATTCACCTATAAGGACCTGCAAAGCAACTATCACATGTTTAAAGTCTCTACTAGAAGTTGGGTGCCAATATGGAAATTTGGGAAGATGTTAGCTTTGACCATAAATAATCTATAAGGAAAAAGTGTATTTAGATTTTTATTTGAAATAGGGTCAAAAAAGCTGAAAATTAATGTGGCGATCTTGATTAACATATAGTCTCTAGGGAACTAAATTGAGTCCAGTGCTCAGGAACATCTCGTGTACGAGGTGAAACTTTGCTTGGCAATCGTTTGCTCATCTGGCTCATGTAGTAAACAAGTGGGGATTGAGCTTAGCCAAGCACATGCTCATGTTCGGCTTGTGTAGGCTTAAAATACAACATAGATTAATGGTACGTGATAATATGAGTTAGACTAGGGTTTTCTTAAAACACCGGTTTCTTAGTGCTTCAGACTTTTTGCACGTTGGATCTGCATTGAGGTTCATGCATATGCACACGTCGAAGCTTGAAGAGTGGGATCTTGTTTCTTATTGGGGTGGGGCATGCATCTTAAAGCTGATGCGCACGGATCCCAATATGGATCTGGCGCCTGAAAAGTTAGAAGCACCTAAGGGACGGACCGTTGCTTGTAGAAGCATCCTAACCTAGCTCTTAATATAGTAAATATCTGTAAGAATCCATGAAATTAAGCAATATATATATATTCCAAGTTCATTCAGTATAATCTCTGTAATCTTATTCCCGAGATGATCTGTTTAACACCCTGTTTTTGAGCAGCTCGAGTTTGATTATGGAACAAAACAAGCTTGATGCGAAAAGTTTATTATCTTTTCGTTATCATATGTGGCAATTAATGCTATATTAAATGAGAGATTATCATATATGGTGAATTCTTTGTTGAGGAAGAACTTCTTTTACTACTATTAGTGCTTTCCATGAACAATGTTGATTTATGCCGATATTTGTACATGTCGTATTCTAAATGGTGTTTTTGACCCCTATGTGCAGACAGGCTATTCCCTCCGTACTTTTACTGGCCATTTTGCTTCCGTTATGTCTCTGGACTTTCACCCTAATAAGGAAGACCTGATTTGTTCCTGTGATGGCGATGGAGAAATACGCTACTGGAGTATAAATAATGGTAGCTGTACAAGAGTTTTTAAGGTACTTTCCGTATATTGCTTGATCTCTTTTGTGTTAATTTCCTTTGCAGAATTATGTCTTTACATACGCTGGGAAGTGAATTTTCTTTTCAAAAGGTTAATTTCTTCAATATATACCCTTCTACTCGCACAAATGGCCCTTTATATGAAGTATTTTCTGATACAAAACCAACTTTCTCATGGATTGGATTATTTCCCAACTTGAGGTGAGGATGTTTGTGTAAGAGGACTTTTCAAAGTGTGTATGTGAGATGTTCAGATTTCTAGGGGGTGTGTAAGTAAATTGTCTTGCGGGTATATAAATGTAAATTTCCTTGTTATTTGAGGGGCGTATGATGTGTCCATTCTCTCCTCTTCTAGTTCTCACTCTATCTTTGCAATGTTAGGGTGGCACTACACAAATGAGATTTCAACCTCGTCAGGGAAGATATCTTGCCGCAGCTGCTGATTGCTCCATATCCATACTTGATGCAGAGACTCAGGCTTGCAGGCAGACACTACAGGTTTGTTTCAGCAGACATTACAGATCCCCGTCGTGCTGTATGTATTATATCTAGAATAGCATTACGGGAACCCTTTGGTGATAACTTTTCAAAAGTGTGTCTGCTTTACATTCTTCTGTTGGTGTTTCCAGATGCATAAATTATATTTCACTTTTACGTGAAAGATTATGTTACTCAATCAGACATTGTTGTCTAAATTTATCAGGGGCACACGAAGCATGTTGATTCCATTTGTTGGGATTTTACTGGCGAGTATTTGGCTTCCGTCAGTGAAGACTCCGTCAAGGTGTGGTCGGTTGGTTCTGGAAGTGAAGGCGATTGTGCGTACGAGTTGAGTTCAAACGGCAACAAGTTCCACTCATGTGTTTTCCATCCGACCTATCCATCTTTGCTTGTTATTGGAGGTTACCAGGCAAGTTCCTTGCTTTTACATTAGCGCAACTTCCCACTCTGTTTTATGGCTAATTATTAATCAGCTCCCTATGTTCCAGTATTGTCTCATAATGTTCGACTAATCTGCACCCTAGACTGATTTTTCTCGTGTTTTCTTTCGTTATTTTTGTTTTTTTGTCTTAAGGATGTAGGCCCTCTACTGTAGGCTTAGAAGTTTCTTTCCCTCTTTACACCAATTATTGATTGTAATCACTCAATTATGCAGTCATTGGAACTATGGGACATGTCGGAGAACAAGACGATGACGCTCGCCGCGCACGAAGGCTTGATAGCGTCCCTAGCGGTGTCGAACACGACGGGACTGGTCGCTTCCGCAAGCCACGATAAGTGGGTCAAACTCTGGAAGTAAACTCGTGCGGAAATCAACCATTTTCGGAGCTACAGTTCAGCACCGGCATCAGCGTCAGCGTCTCTCTTCGGTAAAAGAAGAAAAGTGAAGTTTGCAGCCTCAGATGATGGGTTCCAGCTAACTTAAAAAATAGTTTGGGTTGATTGTGGGATGAAACTTTATTAGCTGTGTTTTTTTATTTTTTTTTATTTTTTTTGGGTTTGTACTTTGCCATACATAGGTAATTATATACTTCTTACATGCTTTACTGAGCTAACAAGTTTTGTATATACTATGGAGAATATATGGAGATGATGGTTAATATCCTTTCTCTCAAAATCTCTCACAATTTACATTACCTTATGGTAAAATATGCAGATGATAGCCCCTGCTATTCCGATATTACTTTTTGGTCCCCGTAACTTTTGCTCCCCTATTTTACTCGAGCAATGCTAGTGGTACACTCAAAAGTGAGTGTAGATTTTATATCCCATCCATTTTTGGATGAAGAATTTTTCACCAATCACTTTGATGTGACTGATGGATTAAACTCCATCCATCTTGGGGTGTAAAATTTATATCCATTTTTGGATGTACATATAATTTTTTCTATTTTACTCTCTATATTTTTACATATATATCCATTGTCTAGATGGGTTATTAGATATACACTTTTCTTGGGGTATATATTATTAGAATATATTATTTATTTTATTGGATAATTGTCTATATCTCCCTCAAAATGTTTGAAATATTTTATTATTTTTACTTTTTTTTTCAAATATATTTATTCCTCATATATTTTTTCGTTATTCAAAAATATCTTTACTGTCAGTGCTCATTAAGTCGTCTTAGATTAAAGGGATAATTTCAAATATCACCCCTGTAGTTTCGTGTTTTCTCACTTTAGTGCCCTGTGGTTTAAAACGTATCACTTTAGTACCCTGTGGTTTGGTTATTCTCTTTTTTTGTTATCTTTTGTTAATTTTTTCGTTAAATTATACAGAAAAAATTTCAAATCTCCCACCTATGGTTTATCGAATATTCACTTTAGTATTCTGTAGTTTTAATTTTCTCCTTAATTTAACGAAAAAATTAATGAAAAGATAACAAAAGGAGAATAACCAAATCACAGGGTACTAAAGTGATACGTTTTAAACCACAGGGCACTAAAGTGAAAAAACACGAAACCACAGGGGTGATATTTGAAGTTATCCCTAGATTAAACTTGAGTTAAATTTCTAATACAGTTAAAAAATAGTAATATATACCTATTTTGATCCTAATTTAAGAGTAAATAAGAAAAATTAGTGACGGTAGAAGGGTATATTTGAAATGGTTAAAAATTAAAATATTTCTTTTGCCTCAAACTTGAGGACAAATAAAAAAGTTGATGATGGTAGAAGGATATACTTGAAAGGGTAAAATGATAATTTTATAGAAATAACAGTTGTTTGTAACAGCTCACCGACAAAATTTAATCCTAGGAGTATATTTGAAAGTCTTTGAAACTTTAAAAGATATTTTTAATATTAGCCTTTTAAGAGGGATGAATTAGAAAGTCGGGAATTTTTTGGGGGTGTATAAGCAATTGCCCCGAGAAATGTATAGCAACTACGTTTGGACCCTGTCCGCTTGCTAACTCCACCGTCGAAGCTTTGTAAGCAATTCAACTGCACGCGCGTGTCCTAGTCGAATCACAACCGTTCGTTTTGTTCGTCTAACCCTGATCATCATCATCATCATCATCATCACCACTATAAACTCGACTGCCCCTCATTTTTTGCTTTCCATTTCCCTTCTCTCTTATTTCTCCTCCATTCTCCGCTTCTTTCTAAGCTCTCTCTCTCTCTCTCTCTCTCTCTCTCTCTCTCTCTCTAGAGAGTTCGCGATCGCCCTACTCCTCCGCGAGTTCGACATTTGCGGTGAGCAATTGCTTCGTTCCATCTCTTCTCCGCAATCTCTCTCTTTTTTTAATTTGTTCTCTATTAACCCTAATTTGTAACCCTAAGAATCGTACGGAGGCCGTAGATCTGATCGGTGGTCGCGCTCTCGCTCGCTCTTTCTTAATTAGAATTTAGAGGGGGATTTGATACGCGAGCTGCTAAAGTCTAATTAGGAATCCGAGAAACTAAGATTTTCTTATTTATTTAATTTATTTTGTGATTTTAATTTTAAGACTCAATTTCCAACTCTTCCTTTTTGTCTCTCTTCAGAAAAAGAAAAGGTTTTTTTTTTCTTTTTTTTCTTTTTAACGGATTTGAGTCCCTTTTTTTTTTTTATTTCCTGCAATGTTTCATTTTTGTGTGATTGATTGGTTATTTATTGCTTTGTGTGCTCGTAAAGAATGTGACATATCTGTAATTTTTATGTAAAAGCTTAAATCTTGGCTTTTTTTGAGTCCTTGCTCAGATTTTTTTTTAAAAGAAAACTTAGGTTTTGCATCTCATTTTAGATCATATTATTGCGATTTACCTTAATTCTGCACTTTGGTTGAATCATCTATTGGAGACACAAACAAATTATTTAAACTGAAAGTTCTCCTTTTTACTCTAAACTATGCTACTTCTGTGTCTTGGGAAGACTCTGGAGGTTCACATTTGAGTTGAATGAGCCTAACCTACGAACATGAAGTTGATTATTTTACTCTCATTTCAATGTAAGCATTGTAATGCAAGTCCCTTTATTGTCTGATCTTGATATGGCCTGCATATTTATACCCATTTTGATTGCTTTGCGAGAGAGTAGGGGGAAAAAAAAAATCTATATATTTCTGTTTGATTGTGAATTAAGTTGTAGTTTGCTAGTAGAAGGAGATGATATATTGAATTTTCCATTTCCCCATCCTCGTAGATATATCTTACTATGCATTAGCGTGACTGTACCATGGGTGTATCCTTTTTTGCTCTCTCAGTCAGACTGGTCTTGCTGCTCTCCGCTGGACGTGTATGAGTTGATGTTGCCTGAATAGTGGCGTTCACATATCCTCTGTGATACCCTTTGTCCCTGTTGTTTCCGAATTGTCAGAGCTCAATAAATATTTCTTCAGAATATTAGAATCCCATAATTTATTCATTGGTGATATTTGTAGAAGGCTCATAACATTACTTCTCACAATCATCAATCGTTTTCTCTTGACAACTACCTCGAAAATTTTGATGTTGACTATATTAGAATCTTGATATCAATTTATTAATAACAATTTCCCACTGCAATACTTTAACATATCATGTCGTTGATAGTCCCCAGTAATTTTTTTTTTTCTTTTCTATTACTTTCCACAAAAAACATTCAGTTCAATCTTTTCAATACAAGTTATTCCGTCTGGCAATCTAGGAGGTCCATCAAATGATACAAGAGTATGAGCATTTGATTTCTCTTTTGTCTCTTTATACCACAGGAAAACTACTAATCCTAGGGTTTCTCCAAGGAGGAGGTCCTCAACAGATGTTTACTGGAGTTACTGGTCTTTCCTTAGTTCTGCTCAATTTTCTGTGTTTGCGATAGGTCCTACTGTTGATTTCTGAATCAGTATGAGTGGTGCTCCAAAGAGGTTACAGGAAGAGGGAGGCCATTCTACACCTCTGAAACGGCCGCATGAAGAGTCCAGCATATATTCCAGTCCTTCTGGAAAGTTGATCCCACCGGTTGGAAATGAATTCCACTTGCCGTTAGAACCCGGACTTGATGGCAGATTCACAAAAGTCCAGCGGGTTGAGTCTCGTGATGATAAGAGACTATCATTACTGCATCGGATACCTTCAGCTTCTAACAACTCTTTAGACCATGCTATTTCATCTGATAGAAACAATAAAGAAGCTCGAGATACTAAGATTGCTGATAAAGAGACTAAATCTGAGATTAGGGATTTGTATAATGACACAAAAATGGGTCCTCAAAACAATAAGGTTGAGAATGATGTAAGATTAGATGGTAGGGGAGATGAAAATGAAGCCAAACATGACAAAAGATCTCTCTTTGACTACAAAGTTGATATCAGATTTGAAAAAGATAGTCACCGATCTATAAGTTCTCACTTGAACTGGAAAGATAGTAAAGAACATCTTAGGGGTAAAATAGAGTCATGGCATCTTACCAGGCCTAGTTTACATAAGACACATGAAGCTCCCACAGATCTCTCAACCACGGAAGAACAAAGGGATACGCACGAAACTCTTGGCGAGAACAAGGTTGATCTTAGAGGTGAAGAGAAATTCAGAGATAAGGATAGAAAAAGGAAGGATGAAAAGCACAGAGATTTTGGGGATAAAGATAAGGATAGGATTGATAGACGAACCAATACACAATATTCAAGTGCTAGCATTGAACACAAAGACCTACAGAGAGAAGACAAAGACGTTGAAAGGTTGGAGAGGGAAAGAAAGGACTCTCAGAGAGACAAGGAACGGACTGAGAGGGAGAAGGATTCTGTTAAGAGAGAATCATCAAATGTTGCAAGTGAAAAGGAGAATTTTCACATCGAGAAGGAGATTGCTGATGGATTTGCCAAAAATTCCGAGCATGAAAACACACTAGAACATAAGAAACTCAAAGATGATCTGTTGAAAGCTCATGATAGGGATTATAAAGACAAAAAACGAGAAAGGGATGTAGATGTAGGTGATAGTCATGAACAACATAGTAAATATAATGACAAGGAACCAGATGATGGATGTGCAGAAGGGGATAAAGAGAAAGACAAGGAAGTTCTGGTTGGTGTTCAGCAGCATAGGAGGATGCTGCGATCAAGGGGCACTCCTCAAGCGTCTCAGAGAGAACCTCGTTTTCGGTCTAGAATGCGGAGTAATGATGGGTAAGCTATAAAAATCTTTTAACCGATATTTGAGGGGAAATATTCAATTAACCACCTAAGCTGTAATATTTTCACATTTTACCATTACAATGGCATGCAATAATGTTACTTGTAGAAAATTTGATGGACAAGTTGCGTTGACTGCTCTATACGTTATTTTCATCACATGCCTTGTCTAAGTTGAAGTTTTCATGTGCTATTTCTTCTTTGGGAGTGCACATAGGTAGTCAAGTTCAAAATCTGTCAAATCATTCCTTTTTGTAATTTATTTCTCCTTCAGATGGGCTAATATATTAAATATGATCAAATTTGATCTTTTTAGACATCTAAGTGGGTGTTGTTTCTGGTATTTCCTGTTCTACCTTGCAATGGGATAAAAGCAAACCTGTAGCTTGCAATCACAAAAGAAAATCTACATACACAAGTTTTCAATGGATAACTTGTTCTAACATCTGAACAGGCCCTAAGAAAAGCAGATAGACTTGGTGTAATATTTGGAAACTAGGCGGAAAGAAAAGAATAAGAGTAGCATAGTAATTTGGAGATATAGACGTTTGGGCCATTGGTGCAAATTAGAGGTCCTTTTTTTAAGGCCTAAAGAATGTTCAGTTAAAAGATGACCACTACTTGTGACAAGATCAATTTTAGTTGGCGTTGAAATTATTAAATATTACTTTCTGATTTACTGTGTTTCTTTATATCTAGTATCATCTTCATTTCTTCCATTTTGGCGATTTTTTGATGTAAATCTTCGTGTATACTTCAGTTTGCTTTATGCTCGTAGAGTATGTGTTCTTTCCCTTAAAGCAGTAGTGAGAGTTCATTCTAGGCAACGAGCAAAATGCAAACATCACAGTTGGTAGGAGAAATTATGTTTGCAAGTTTTTTACACCACGGAATAGGTGAAGTTTTAAGAAACCCAGTTCAGAATAATTATTGAACGAAATTGTAAGGTCTTTCCCTTTTAACTTCCAAAAGGGGCGGTGGGGTATGGCTTAGGAGACAGAGTTCTTAGCTCTGTATACATTATGCTTTCTCAATATGCATTTGATTTGAACATCAACCTCACTAGCAATTCACATTAACATATGTTTGGACTGTGTCGTTGCCTTTTGAGGAGTACAATTTCTGCCAGTAGAATTATGCATGCTTTTTGCAGTAGTTCCTTTCAATATTTACACTTCTGATTCTCTTCTCATATAGACACTGACCTTTTTTTTAATTTTTATCATTTACTTCTTTTTATTGCAGATCTCAAGGTCAGCCAATTTCTTCCTCCTTGATTTAACAGATAAAATGATGGAAATGGTTAATTACAGTTGGAATAACAAGAAGCTTCTTCCCCATGAAAAGCCATGTTCTCTGTTTCAATCTTTCCCCCTTTTTCTTTCATTGGAGTTGATTATTTATTTACTAAGGTGTTTTAGTTGTGTTGCCTTACTACAAAGAATTGATTATTAGTTCTCGTTGAACAATGTTGTGTTTTGCGTTTGGTTTTTCAACAACCTCAAGGTCTATATGGTTACAAGCAACTGGCAATTAAGAAGAGATCACATAAATTTACCTAAGCAATTCCTTCATGAACTTTAATTTTATATTCTTCAATTTTTGTTCGTTCATTGCAGGTAAAGCTGAGGTATCTGCAATCGTTTATAAAGCTGGTGAATGCATGCAAGAATTGTTGAAATCTTGGAAAGAATTTGAAGCATCCCAAGATCCTAAAAATATTGAAAGCTTACAGAATGGTCCAACTTTGGAAATCCGTATACCCGCCGAGTATGTTACTTCCACCAATCGCCAAGTAAGTAAAGATCGACCAACAAAAGGATTGTCTGTTAGTCAGTTTCAGCAGGTTCTCTGTTTTTCTTGTTCAAGTCCTAAATATCATCTTCAAAATCTCTACAATATTGGATATGAGGAAATAATGATAGCAAAATTTAGCCATATTGGAATAGAAAATGTGGGAACATGATCATTACAATGTGATTAAGAAATATGTTCAGGAGGCACTAGATGATATGTTTCTTCCATCTGGTTCTGTCATTCTATCTTTGATCTTCCTACGTATTGTATAATATTTTAAAGTTACACTATGGACTATCATAAATCTAATCAGCGAGGTGAAATATTGGAAAGCTATAGCTTCTAGTGCTAATTTTGTGTTTTTCCCTTTTTCTTTACTTAATAGGCTATGCTTCATATCCGTTGATTTTACTTGTGCTCTTGATTGATGGACATAATAACGTAGGGCCATAAACTTATACTTCTTTAATGGTTACCAAGAATCATCTTGGGCAGGTCAAAGGTGCCCAGCTGTGGGGAACAGATGTATACACAAATGATTCTGATCTTGTTGCTGGTATCATTTCTTTGTATTTTCCAGTTGGAGATTTTTTTTGGCCTCCTTAATATTGATCTTACATCTGGCTGTTTGTTGGTCAGTACTTATGCATACTGGTTATTGCTGCCCAACATCATTGCCTCCACCATCTGCCATTCAAGAGTTACGTGCAACAGTTCGAGTTTTGCCACCACAAGATTGTAAGTTTCCACATTTCCAGCATGATTTTAGATTTATCCAAGTGATATGGATAATGAATGATGCATATTTACTTAAACTGAACATGCAGAACATTTGTGATTTTTATTGATTGTTTTGCATAATGAAATCTGGCCTGATACTGGTTATTAAGCTGTAAATCCTTTTCGTGCATTTTTGTTCTTTCTTAGGAGAAGAATATCTCTCAACTCTCATTTGGCTATTTGTTTTTTTGTTTTTCTGTTTTTTTTGTTTTTCCATATCTTGCATTTATATTTCTGCCTTTTCTTTTTCACTGCTTATCATATAAGAATGTGTTGGTTGGATGGCAGTCTCAGTTGGTGTCTTTTAACGCCTATCCTTTTGTAGGCTATACCTCAACATTAAGAAACAATGTTCGTTCACGTGCTTGGGGGGCAGGGATTGGATGTACTTTTTGCATTGAGCGATGCTGCATTGTGAAGGTATCAAGCATGTTACGTTAAGTGCTCATGCTGCTGTTTAATTTTGTGATGAATAGTTTATCCTTTAAAATTTCATAGATCAATTGGTGTCCACTGTCTTTGCGACTCTTGAGTCTAATAGTATTTAAGCTTTACGTATTATGCTGAACTTTTTCAATGGTCGATTTTTGTTCTTTATAATTTCTTATTTTGCTGACTTATATTTATACTATTCAACAGAAAGGTGGTGGGACTATTGAACTTGAACCTCATCTTACCCATACATCAGCAATGGAGCCAACTCTAGCACCTGTGTCAGTTGAACGCACAATGACAACAAGAGCTGCAGCTTCTGTAATATCCTTGGATCTCTTTCATCTCCCCCCCCCAACTTTCTCATGCTTTTATGTATGAATAGTTATTTTGAGCTGTTCTATGGATTTACATAAACTGTTGCCATGTCATGGTCGCTGCTGTAACAAAGTATTTGTCACTATGAATAAATAAAGGCTGAATGAAACTTTTGAGGCATTTGTTCTTTAACGTAATAAATTTCTTATCTTTATCTCTACTCACCACAAAAAGTAGTCTTTGTGTTTACCTTCAGTTCTTTTCGTACTAATTCAGTGTTAACATGTCACTTCACGCATTTTGGTTATGCAGAATGCACTGCGGCAACAAAGGTTTGTCCGTGAAGTCACAATTCAGTATAATCTTTGCAATGAGCCATGGTAACATTCAAACTTTACCTTTTATCTTTACTGTTTCCTTCTTTTTCCTACTAATGTTGCTCTATACCTCTTATTGGTTTATATGTTGATAATGTAGCTTATTTGATACTGCCAATCATACTGTGATGCAATTCTAGCTTCATTAATTCATTTAGATACTACATTACACATCAACTACCAGATTCTTGATTTTTCAATGTTCACTCTTTTCCCACTAGAAATTGTGCTGCTTCTGTTCTTTTTAACTTGTAACTATAGTCTCTGATTGTTTTGTTTCTCTTTGATTTCTTCTAGCCAAAAAATCTCGCCTATACAGAGGCTATATGCATGTATTTATAAAGGCGTATTTGCTGCATTTTTTGTCTGCATAATCAATCCCCTACATCCTTGCAAATGGGCGTGAAGATATCATTTTAGACTTGATGAGTCTTAAGATGCAAGCAGACTAATGACAAGTTGCAGTTCGCGTTATTTAGACATACCTTTTCGACAGAGTATTATGAATTCCCGAACTTCATTTTCAAACACGGATTATTAGAGCTTAAAGTACTGCTATTTTGGAAAAGCTTACCACAGGATTCATGTGATGATATGACAACTGTTTTTTTGCTTTCCCTTTTCTTGCTAATTTAATTGAATTAACTTCCTTTTTTAATTTTTATGTTAATTGCTTCAGGCTGAAGTACTGTATAAGCATTGTTGCTGATAAGGGGTTAAAGAAACCTCTTTATACTTCAGCACGGCTGAAGAAGGGGGAAGTTTTATACTTGGAGACACATTTTAATAGGTATGATCTTTCTTTTGATTACTTGGTTTTTATTCTATAGTCATCAATTTAATAAGGCCTCCTTTTTGCCATTAGCATTTACAGTGATCAATTTAATTTGATATAGTTGTAAGAATTGTTGATGTTTCTCCTGATACTGATCTGTTTAGTCTTCTCTGAATTTCTTCACCACCAATGCTGCAGACTAGCGTGGAGAACTCATTGATATGGGTGTTTAAGTGCTGTCTTATAGTTATCTATTGTAATGTTGAGTTTGCTGGCTATACTGCCTTCTTTAGTATATGGGCCTGCTCAAGTGTTGTGCAGGGGCTAATGGAGAATCGCTTAGTATTTCTGTTTTTATGTTGAATGTGAAATACTCCTTTTATGATCGGATTGTTCTTCCTGCTTTGTTTCTACAGTTGCAATGATTAACTCATTCAAAGTGGATTCCTTACAGGTATGAGCTATGCTTTAATGGTGAAAAGGCTGCCTGTAATGGAACAATCTCCAGTTCCTCTCAGGCAGCGGACGGAGAAAAAGAGAAGATTCAAAACAACAGTTCGCATAACCAAAATGGGGAGAGAAATTGGACCGACCGCGAAGAGCTTGTAGATGTTTTTCGGTGGTCTCGTTGTAAGAAGGCCATGCCCGAGAAATTCATGCGTTCTATCGGAATCCCTTTGCCGGCGGAACATTTGGAGGTACGATGTTTCATCAACTCTCGCGGTTAATTACAATAATTAAAGCACGTATACATGTAGCGTATGGGATGCAGATCTCTTCGAGTGTTTGTCTTGTATACGTACCCCACAAAATATACGTACCCTACAAAATGCAAGTATGTATATGTCTGTACCTCTCAAAAGTTACGATTTGTGCCTATATTACTTAGAACATGTGTACCTCTGAGTTTCGACATATCTATACATACTAAATGGCCAATAATTGTGTATATGCTCCTTCACTTGTTGTTACCTTTTTCGCCTCGCCTTCGTTCAGGTATTGGAGGCGAATTTGGATTGGGAAGATGTACAATGGTCGCAAACCGGTGTCTGGGTGGCGGGAAAGGAGTATGCCCTAGCGCGAGTTCATTTCTGCTCTCTGAAATAGTACTCCACCATGCTTGGGTGCTTATATATGATCTAATGTAAAGTACATGTATTCATGTGTATAATAATAATTGTAATGCCTTCTCTGTGAGACGTGAATCTAACTCATGTAATCTCCAGGTCTAATCTCTTAATTTAGCTATTTAGTACCAGATCCCAAAGATGTTTTTTTTTGTTTGTTTGTTTGTTTGTGGTTTATACACTTCTGTAGAACGTTTTACATTGTGTAGTAATCGATGGTCATAATTTTGTTGTTAATTTGGCTTTTGGGTCTAATGTGTACTGTGTTTTGTTGGGGGGGGGGGGGGGGGGGGGGGGGGGGCTTGGAAAGGAGTTTGTTAAGTATAAGTAATAGATTTCACGTAATAACCACCTAGCTCACTTAACGTAGTTTGAAAAAACATATAGTAATAACCGACCGTCCCTAGCGCGAGTGGCAAAGGATTTGGTGGTTGGTATCCGAGGTTTCGAGTTCGAATTTTAGTTGATTCATATTTCTAACTAAGTTTATTTTTAAAATAAACGAAGCGGGTAGCGTGCTACCTTTCTCTCAAAAAAAAATAAAAATAAACATATAGTAAAAAACCAACACGTGCCTGTGGGTAATATTACACCAGGTATATTTTTCTATTCTTTCAGCATTGCAAATTCTAAAATAATCCAAAAGATTACTGCTTTTGATCACAAAACAAAATTTAACATAAAGATATGCTATAACAAATACATTTTTATTTTCATAGTAAATAAATGACTTACACTGCATAAAAAGATGACTTACTACTGATTTAATAGCAATTCGGTGATACTATTGAAAGACAAATATATTGCATAGTTTGTTGTCCATGTATATACACATCCCCCCCAAAAAAAAAAAAAAAACACGGGAAGAAAAAAAAGACGAAAATTATAAATGATGCACAAAATTTTGATGAACCAGCCTAAACATGCTAGCTTGCATGCAAAAATCGCAAAATACGAGAAATTAACCCTTCCATTCGGCATATTTAGTGTGGTTTCACATGAACCTCAATCAGATCACCATCCTCCAATCCAAGTTCATTAGGTGTTGTAGTCGGGCTAACTTTATCCCCGTCGAAGCAGAATGTCAAATCTTCTGGCTTGAGTTCTGCCTTCTTGGCGTACAGTTTGAAGAGCTTCTCGAACTTGTCATCCTACAGGAAACAAAGATCACACAAGTTATAAAAGTTTGCAAGCCAATACTTCATAGCGCTGACCCAAAAAAAAAAAAAAAAAAAAAAAAAAAAAAAAAAAAAAAAAAAAAAAAAAAAAAAACAGTCGAGAGCTTCTAACGAGCTGATGGGCCCCAAAAGCAAATTGCGGAATTCTTTTAACCGCAGGAAGCTGTTGGGGTCTCTTAATACACAAAGCAGAATTCTTCCAGCACCTTTTAGCACAGTAGCACTAACCAAAAGCAAAGGCAACAAACAGGTTGCGGGAAAAATATACTCTTTCACTAAAAGATTCTTGGTCTGTAGTTTCTGATTTCTGAAAGCTACAAAAGCAGAAATCACAAAATGCAGAAAGCCAACAGGAAGCCAATTTCGAGATTTGCTACTTTTAAAAATCTCGATTTGCTATTTTTCAATCTCAATCTCTCTACGTATTATACTTGAAGGTAAACATTAGTTTCAGCTTGAACCTTGCTACATAGAAGCAACGTTTGAGTTTGCAACATTCATCATCAGCCGGCGAGTAAAGATGGCCAGAGTGAAATAGCACCGAAAATATCAAGCCACAAAATGATCTAAAGAACAAATAGAGACGTGTAAACTGGAAGATAATAGGAACTTTTAGACTACTATAGGTACGATAATATATGGCATGCAACTATGTTCTGAACAACAATAAACACAAAATATTCCAAGATAGAAGACAGAAGATAATAGTGCAATGTTGGGATAGATTCCAAAATAGAAGTTACATTACAAAAGAGCAAAAATGGCCACCGGTACCAATGGAACAGAAAGAGTGAAATTGTAGAGAGGGTGACAAGATGGCACTGATAAGTAGCTTAAGTGAACTAAATAATGCTTAATAATCAGGTGTTGCTCCTCAACTTTATAATTGTAGTGCCTACTTTTGTTGACTATATTTTCAAAGCATGAAAATACAGAAAGATCAATTTTGAATCCGGGCAATTAGGAAGCTTATTTCAAGATTCATGTCCGCTTCATACTATGCAAACTGTATTGATGAAAAACGTTAACCAATCCTCATGTATGTACTATAAAATAGAATTGCATCAAACATATACGATCTGTTTTAGAAGTAATACCGAATATACACGGAACTGCTTCTGGTCGTCTTTGCCCTGAATGGATATAACAATTTTTGGTCTCTCAGCTTGTGGTTTTTCTGGTGAGTCCAAAATGACTTCCTCAGCAGGTACCCTGGAACTTTTGAGCTCTCTTTCGGCAGTTTCCACCAAATCTTTTAATACATCGTGTGCTGAGCGAGCTAATGAAGCCAATTCCTGCTTCTTTAACCTACAAGTTGAAAACAAAGTGGTCAATCATCACAACAAACGGATATGAAATTCCTTCCAAGTAGGTGATTAATTATCCAAAACTTTTTGATTCCTTTAATTAGTTTTGCATCCTTCATAATCATGTCTCATGTATATATAAAATATCTAATATGATACTGATACCTTCTTAAAATATTAGTCAAATCCCAACAGCAAGATAAGTAATTTGGCTTATACCCAAAAAAAAGGATAAAAAATGTATCAAAAGCAATGGGTAACATCTCAAAAACGTTGGCCGAACTATTTGAAGATACTCTTGTGCTAATATCAGCAAAAAGGAAAATAGCTAGTAAATGTAAAAAAATGGCAAAAGATCATGAAAAGATTCACAAGGTACAAAGAGATACTAAGGAATCATAAAGATAATGAAAAAAAATGATGAGCAAATTAAATTGAGAATGAAGAGGCGTGATATGATGTAGAGTAACCAAATATTTAGGCCTTGTTTGGTTACATCCCACCTCTAGGTGCTTCCTCAGTCAAAGGTTTCTCAAGGTTCAAATGTAGCGTTCCTAGATGAGACAAAAGAAGAGGCTCAATAAACTAAAATCACATAAGCATGTGACGATACCCATGCATATAATCCGGTCAACACTAGAATTGCTAGCCCGTTGAACTCGAGCCATCACATGACAAGAAAACATTTTAAAGAATTCAGTTGCCATCTAGGCATCACAGACACTGACACGGGACACGAGACACAACTCGACACCGCAACTCGGCAGCTTTCAAAAAATTAGGACGCGGACACCGCATGGGCACCGCTAATAAAATATAATATTATTAATATAATAATATATATTTATTATATATAAAATATTAATTTTGGTAAAATATTGTTATATTTCTCATAAGAATGAAAGTTAGTAAAATTTTAATTGATAATTCATATATTTTAAGAAAAGAAATTCTCCACCGTACATAGCTTGTTTATATTGTCAAAAAAAAATTGTATGCATTCCTCAAAAAGCTAAAATATTTATCATCTTACATTTATATATGCATAGAAAAAATGAAATAAAAATATGTATATATATTTTTTAGTTGTATGCCCTATGGATCGGCATTAAACGCGCGTCCAAGGAGTGTCCACATCGGGCACGTGTCCGACACGGACACGCGCATGTCCGTGTCGGACACGCGAGGCTTTTAGAAGTGTCCGTGATACATAGGTTGCCATATACCATGTGGAAGAATCACCAACCCCTACGACCTGCCACCTATATAGCCCTTGATTTCCCTTTGACTCATCAATCGAGAAAAATGATAGATGAAAACCAACCATCAAAATAGCCCAGAGAATTTCTTATGCTATGCACTTCCAATTTGTTCCTGGCCAGCTATCATAATACAAGAACTCGATACCTAAAAGCTAAGTCGGTCCTGTTCATATAAGGGTTTTATGATGCTTTTGAATCCGCACGACTTCCATTGCAGTACATCTACAGCCCTGTGCACAATCAACCTACAGAATTTGGAGCTAGGGTGGGTTTTTTTATGCTTCTTTGGGCCGCAGCAATTGAAAAGGCAATACATTGTAGCTACTGGTAAACATAAAAAAGAACTAAGACATAAATCCTATTGATCAGGAAACATGATTCTCTTAACTCATAAGCAATAAAACACAAAGAAAATAAAGAAACGTCTATAATTTATAAAATTCTGAAGCTTTACTAATGAAGCTCTAATCATGAAATAATAAATAATCCTGGAAAGATTTGTTTTTTTTTTTTTTTTTGCTTTCGCTAATAATTAAAGAATGAATTGAAGTACCTCAACTCCCGCAAAGTCTCATCCTTTTCCAAATCCAATCCCGAACCAGGGGGCTTCGGAGGCGGCGGAGGCAACCAATCCTCCTCTTCGTTCCCCTTCTTAGCACCCTCATCTTCTTTTAACACAACCACATCTTCACAACGTACCTTCTCCTTTCCCTTCCAATCCAATTCCACCCACAATTTACCTCATTAAAACTAATAAATTATAGGTTTTCACAACAAAACCCAACAAAAACCCTAATTCGACGACTACTCACCCCATCATTCGAAACCTTCTTCCTTTTACAATGCGCGAAGATCGGGGACGTTTCCAAATCCTTATCTGCCGATCCAAAGCCCTAAGAAACCGATCAGAAAACCACGCAAAACCGATCGATCGAACGAAAACCATGGAGATCCCAAAGAGGATGCGAGAAACGAACCGTCGAAGTAGAAGAACTCGGAGGGTTGGACGCGGGTGTAGTCGAAGAGCGGCTCGAGCTCCTCCGCGGTATCATCCTGCGACAAAACGAACCCCAAAGGTAAGCGGAAACCCTAGAAATTTCGGGAGAGGGAGCGAGAGAGACAGAGAAGTGTTTGTACGAACCATGGATTAGGGTTTGGATGGAGATTAGGGTTTTGTGCGTGCGTTTCTGGTTCGCCCTCTCGAAGACGACGAAGACGGAGATGGGGCGAAATCGAAATTGGGAATTTTTCGCGGTTTATATTTCACTCTTTTCGGTGGTCAAAAAGTTATTTATAATTTTATTTGGGCGTAACTGTAAAATATGTAAATTTTATTTTTCCTTGCACTCGCATTCCAATAGTAATTACGAATTTTATTTCTAATTATTTTATTTTAAATTCATTTTCACCTAACGAATAAAGCACATAGTATACTATTTTTTTTCCTTAAAAATATATATAAATATAGAATTAGGCTACTATACTATCTATAGTATCAGAGCTCCGGTACTATAGTCTTATTTTCGATTTTAGGATGTTCAAATTAACGATCCACACTATTAAATATGATCTAGGATATATAAAGTTTTTAGAAATAAAATTTTAATTTTTTTCGACATCGTTTACTTAGTAAGCAAATCATATCAAAATGAACGGTTGAAATTGAATAATTTTTAAAATTTGAGGATAAAATTTTTAAATTCAATATCAAGAATGTTGATCTTAATCTAGATAGTTTAAAGCATTCTTTATCATAATTTGAATAAATTTAGATTTTTTTACACCGTTAAACTACAAACTCGCCGTACAAGCCATTGAAAATTGATAATTTTGAAATGATTTGATCATAAAGTAAATTATGTCGAAAAAATGTAAAATTTTATTTCTAAAAACTTCAAATATCCTAAATCAGTTTTAACGGTATGGATCGTTGATTTAAACATTCTAAGATTAAAAACGAGACTATAGTACCGGAGCTCCAGTACTATAGGTAGTATAGGAGCTTAACTCTGTAAATATATATGTGTATTAAATTATTGTCCGTGTTATTGGACGAAAATGAGTTAGGACGAGAGCATAAACAAAACCGTAGATATAGGATTATTTTGTTATTGAGCTTTTTCGTCGCATATAACAATAGTGCTTCAACAATCTCAAAAGAACTCCATATTGAGCAATAAAACTGGGATTGTTCCTTAAAACACCAAAATTAAAAAGGCAATATCAAATCCTAAGTAATAAATTTCTCATAATAATTTATAAGATTTCTTAGAAGCAGCAAATCCCTCTGTATCTTAACACCAGCAGCAGATGCTTTGGTTTCACTAACTATGTATGCAGCAGCTCAGGATTGGCTACAAGGGAGTTGTACAAATGCAGCAGCATCATCCTCCTCTCAAATTCGCTTGATCTCGCGCTCGCCGACCGGCGGCGGGCGCTGGGAATCCGCCCGACCCAGACCCCCTGCGGCGTCGTCGTCGTCACCTGGTGCGACGACACGACGTTCCCGCCGCCGCGGTCGTCGCCGGCCATCCCCAGCATCGCGTCCACGTAAACGTCCCTCAACCGTGCCAGCAGTCGGAGAGGCGACAAGGCCTTAAGCCGGAGCCTTGCGAAAGGCGTTCTCGTCCTTCGTCGACGCTGCAGCCGTCGGAGGCGGATCGATCGCGTGATACGACTTCTTTTGCTCGGATCGGACGGCTCCGACGCCTCGATCCTCTCGTAGGATCGCCGGCGCCAGTAGGACATGATGCTCTCATACCAAGTGATCATTTTTTTCTTTCCTGATCCTTTTGATCTTATTTTGATTCCAGGTTTGTGTTTTGCTTTGAGTTGGAAATAAAGAGTATGTTTATAGCAACTGCAGGTAAAGTAAGTAAGTAACTGATTGCTAAGGGAATTGACCATGTTGTTATTAATTTTGATTTTTTTAATTCTTCTTTCCTTTTAATGTCTAGATTGATTGAATTAGTCAAAAGTAGGACTCAGATTGAGCTGAGATATGAAGAAGTTGATAAGATAATTCTGCACCATTTCTTTATTACTGCATCTGTCCAGTGCTCTGCTCTCTATTCTTATCTCATACGTACGTTTAGACTCATAATTTTTTATTTGCTACAAATTATTTGAGAATACGATATGAACAGAATTGCAGATAATTTCGTAGTGCGTCGCCCTGCAACTCGTAGCCTTTTCTTATTTATTTAAATTTTGGATGGCTGAAACTAAAGTAAAGTACTACAAGTATTGTATATGTGTAAGATTATAATTGATTCATGCATATAGCCTGAAGGTGATAGCCCAGAGAAGAGCATTTGGGAGAATCTAAAATATTGAGCATGAAATTATATGAGACGGGACAAATTACAGATAAATTTAACGCTACATCAATTCCATCCCATCGATCTTTCTCAAGCAGTGAGTTAAATAATAAAAATATTCATTTGGATGGTTAAATTGAAACAGTGAGATGAAACTAATCCAAAGAGAAAAGAAATTGAAATTGCTCAGGCTGCGCTGGTGCACCTGGTGCAGGGAATAATTCATTTTTTATTAATTAAGATTTATTTGTCTTAGCAAAGTAAGAAGTGGAATAGTAGAAACAAGAATTGAATATCAGAGCTTTAGATTTTCCAGGTCAAAACCTGCTTTTTGGGGCATGGGATTAATCCACAACTTTGGACACTTATATTGAATGATGACTATGGTTTAGTCAATCAAAAAAATTTCTTTTGAACCAAGTATATGTAGATAGAGTTCAAGTCAAGTTACTTCCTTTGAATTTAATCACAAGAAGTTGTTGGGAGCTGGAAATTATTAAGTCATGATGACCGACTGATAGGCCGCAAAAGATCAGCTATCTAGAGTTTCTGCAGAAGTACTTTTTTCTACGGCAGTATTTTTTGCTATAGCTTTATACTACATATAACAAATTACACAGGCCAAGCTTGACGCTTCTGCTCTCAGACCTTGATATTATCTTTTTTTTTTTTTTTTGGGGAACCATCTTGGTGGTGCTTAATTCTCAGAGTAAAACAGTTTTTGGAGAAGCCAAGATCTAGAGATAAATAAGAGCTTATGAGATTTGATTAGTTTCTTGCATATTTACCCCTCAATTATAAGAAATTACAAAATAATCCTACACAGTTGGTATTTATAATACCTACTGCACAAATGTCCTACAAAAATTACGCAAGTAATATATATATATATATATATATATATATATATATTGAGCTAGAATATTTTTGAAAGCACCAACCCCTTGTTGCTTCCACATTTCTAGCCTTTGGATCTATTTCTTAATTACTTATAGCCTTTAGATCAAACACTATTCTACCTACCACCATCATCTCAACCCTCCAAATCTCCATCCAATGGCTATAAACCCACAAGCACCACCCCCATGATACTTTTAGAAGTATTCTAGCTCAACTCTATATATATATATATATATATATATATATAGAGCTTGACTGGGCTACTATCGGTAGTAAACCGCCCCGTTTACTACCGATTTGTTTTCGATGTTGGAGCTTCCAAATTGACGATCGGCACCGTTGAACATGATCTAGACCATTTAAACTATCTAGAAATCAAATTTCATGCTTTTTTTATATCATTAACCGAACGATCAAAGGGTTACAAAATCTGTAATTTTAATGGCCGATATGATGTGTTTGCTCGTTTAACGGTATAGAAGAATTCAAATCAACTAAATTTTTGTTAGAAATTTTTTTGAACTATTTAAAATAAGATCTGTACTCTTGATCTTGATTACAAGACTTCTATCATCACTTTTTATAGGATATTCATTTTCAGCCATTCATTTTATGTTCACTTGATGGACAAGAGAACAATATCGAAAAATCGTGAAATTTGATTTCCAGATAGTTTGAATGGTCTAGATCATGTTCAACGGTGCCGATCGTCAATTTGGAAGCTCCAGCATCGAAAACAAATCGGTAGTAAATCGCTCGGTTTACTACCGATAGTATTCTAGCAAAACTCTATATATATATATATATATATATATATATATATATATATATATATATATATATATATATATATATATATATATATATATATAATTCAGCTACTATCCTTTTAGGAGGATGAAAGCTTTCGTCCTCCTAAATTTTCTACCGTTCGGATGAAAAGATGTGCGGCTAGGATGAGAGTGGTTGCGGTTAGGTTGATAGTGGGCCCCCTAGGGTTGAGTGGGTGGTTGGTTGAATAGTATAATCTAACGGTTGAAAATGATTAAAAGTTATATCTAACAGCCAAAAATTTGATAGGACAAAGGCTTCTATCCTCTTATGAGGATAGTAGCCGGACTCATATATATATATATATATATATATATATATAGAGCTAGGCTGGTATACTATCGGTAGCACGGAGGCCTCCGTGCTACCAAGTTGTTTTCGATGTTGCTGCTTCCAAATCGACGATCGGCTCCGCTAGACTTGATCTACACTATTGAAAGTGTTTGGAAACTAAATTTCATAATTTTTCAACATTATTTGGCTAGTGATCAAAGGGTCTCAAAATTGACAATTTCAATGGTAGATGAGATGCATTTGTAAGGTTAACGGTGTAAAACAATCCAAATCTGATAAAATTTTTATAGAAAATTCTTTAAACTATTTAGAGTAAGATCAGAATCTCTGATCTTAAATTTAAGCCTTTTATCATCATTTTTTATGAAATTTTTATTTTCAGCCATTCATTTTTCGACTACTCGTTTGATAGGTAAATGATATCGAAAAATTATGAAATTTAGTTTCCAAACACTTTCAATAGTGTAGATCAAGTCTAGCGGAGCCGATCGTTGATTTGGAAGCCGCATCATCGAAAACAACTTGGTAGCACGGAGGCCTCCGTGCTACCGATAGTATACCAGCCGGACTCTATATATATATATATATATATATATATATATATAGTTAGGCTAGAATACTCTAAGAGTACGGAGCCCTCCGTACTCCCATATCGTTTTCAATGTTGGGACTTTCGAATCAACGATCGACTCCGTTAGAGTTGATCTAGAGTATTTAAAGTACCTAGAAAATAAATTTTGCGTTTTTTCGATATCATTTGCCTGGTGATCGAAAGAGCTCAAAATCAATGGCTGAAAATAAAAATCTCACAAAATGTGATAATATGACTCTAAAATTTTGGATCAAAGATATTGATCTTATTTTATATAGTATAAAGAATATTCTATCAAATTTTTACGTGATTTGGATATTTCTACACCGTTAAACTTGCAAACGGCTCACCACGACCATTGAAATTGTTGATTTTGATCCCTTTCGATCACCGGGCAAATGATATCGAAAAAACGCGAAACTTATTTTCTAGGTACTTCAAATACTCTAAATCAAGTCTAACAGAGCCGATCGTCAATTTGGAAGTCCCAACATCGAAAACAACGTGGGAGTACGGAGGGCTCCGTACTCTTAAAAATATTCTAGCCCAACTATATATATATATATATATATATATATATATATATATATATATATAGAGAGAGAGAGAGAGAGAGAGAGAGAGAGAGAGAGAGAGTTCAGCTACTATTCTGTTAGGAGGACGGAGGTCTTCGTCCTCCTAAGTCATTTTAGATGATAGGGATTCCGAATTGATGATCGGAACTGTTAAAGTTGATCTAGGGTATTTATAACGTCTAGAAACTAAATTCCATATATTTTAAAATTCGTTATCAAGTTCATTGAAGCGTCGAAAAATGAATGATAAAAAATGAATAACCTTGTGAGAATAGATGTTAAACATTTTCAATTCATGATTGGAGTTATCAAACGTTATTTAAATAGTATAAAAAATTTTCTATTAAAAATTCAAGCTGTTTGGATTGTTCTACACCGTTAAACAAGCAAACGGCTCATATAGGCCGTCAAAAACTATCAACTTTGTGATCCCTTGATCACTACATAAATAATTTTTAAATTCATAAAATTTAGTTTCTAGACACTTTAAATACTCTAGATCTAGTTTAATAGTTCCGAACATCGATTCGAAACCCTTATCATCTAAAACGACTTAGGAGGATGAAGGACTTCGTCCTCCTAAAAGGATAGTAGCTGGATTATATATATATATATATATATATATAGAACTAGGCTACTATACTATTAATAGCACCAAGTTATTGGTGCTATTAGGTTTTTGGCTCTTGGATGAAGGGATGTACGATTAGGATGATAGTGGTCCCCTAGGGTTGAGTGGGTGGTTGGTTGAATAGTATGATCTAACGGGTGGAAATGATTAACGAGATAGATCTAACGGTGGAAAACTTAATAGCACCAAGTGCTTGGTGCTATTGATAGTATAGTAGCCGAACTTTATATATATATATATATATATATATATATATATATATATATATATATATATATATATATATATAGCATGGCTACTGTGCTATTAGGAGCACAGCAGCCCCTGTGCTCTTAAGTTCCTAACCACCCATCAAGTTTGATGGGTGGTTAGAAAAAGAGAGAGAAGAAAAATTGAGGAGAAATTGGATGTCTCAATTTCTCATCTCCTTAAATTTCTCTCCAATATCTCTTCTCGCTCTCACCCTAACCACCTATCAAACTTGATGGATGGTTAGAAACTTAGGAGCACAGGAACTGATGTGCTCTTAATAGTACAGTAGTCCTGCTATATATATATATATATATATATATATATATATATAGTAAGTCTTGTGTGCTCTCAGGAGCACGGAGGCCTCCGTGCTCCTGAGTCGTTTTCGATGATGGGACTTCCTAATCGACGATCGGCTCCGTTAGACTTGATCTAGCATATTCGAAGTATCTAGAAAATAAATTTTACGATTTTTCGATATCATTTACATAGCAATCTAAAGGGTTCAAAATCAACAACTTTTAATGGTTGATATCTGCCGTTTCAAGTTTAACGGTGTAGAAGTATCCAAATCAGATAAAATTTTAATAGAAAATTCTTTATACTATTTATAACAAGTTCAATACCTCTGATCGAAAATTTTAGTACAATATCAATAATTTTTATGAGATATTCATTTTCAGCCGTTGATTTTGAACCTTTTCAATCACTAAGTAAAAGATATTGAAAAATCACAAAATTTATTTTCTAGATACTTCGAATATGCTAGATCAAGTCTAACGGAGCCGATCGTCGATTCGGAAGTCCCATCATTGAAAACGGCTCAGGAGCACGGAGGGCTCCGTGCTCCTGAGAGCACAGCAGCCCTGCTCTATATATATATATATATTGTCCGGCTACTATGCTATCAATAGCACAAAGCACTTGGTGCTACCAAGTTTTTCGCCGTTAGATCTATCCCTTTGATCATTTTCACCCGTTAGATCATACTATTCAACCAACCACCCACTCAACCCTAGGGGGCCCACATCATCCTAACCGCACATCTCTTAATCCAATGGCCGAAAACTTGGTAGCGCCAATGACTTGGTGCTATTAATAGTATTTTAGCCTAGTTCTATATAGAGTCCGGCTACTATGCTATCAATAGCACAAAGCACTTGGTGCTACCAAGTTTTTCGCCGTTAGATCTACCCCTTTGATCATTTTCACCCGTTATATCATACTATTTAACCAACCACCCACTCAACCCTAGGGGCCCACATCATCCCAACCGCACATCTCTTAATCCAATGACCGAAAACTTGGTAGCACCAATGACTTGGTGCTATTAATAGTATTTTAGCCTAGTTCTATATAAAGTCCGGCTACTATGCTATCAATAGCACAAAGAACTTGGTGCTACCAAGTTTTCCGCCGTTAGATCTACCCCTTTGATCATTTTCACCCATTAGATCATACTATTCAACCAACCACCCACTCAACCCTAGGGGGCCCACACACACACACACACACACACACACATATATATATATATATAGAGCTAGGCTGAAATGCTCTCGGTAGCAAACGGGCTTCGTTGCCACCCATTTGTTTTTGATGATGGAGCCTCCAAATCGACGATCGGCGCCGTTGAACATGATCTAGACCACTTAAAGCATCTAGAAACTAAATTTCAAATCTTTTCGACATCGTTCGCCTAACGATCAAATGGTTTCAAATTTTGTGATTTTGATGGTAGATATGATACATTTTCTCGTTTAACGGTGTAAAGATATCGAAATCAATTGAATTTTTGTTAGAAAATTCTTTAAACTATTTAAAACAAGATCTATAATCTTGATCTTGATTACGAGACTCCTATCATTACTTTTTAAAGGATATTCATTTTCAGCCATTCATTTTTGTGTCTGCTTGATGGACACGAGAACAATATCGGAAAAGCATGAAATTTGTTTTCTAGATACTTTAAGTGGTCTAGATCATGTTGAACGGTACGGATCATCGATTTGGAGGCTCCATCATCGAGAACAAATGGGTGGCAACGGAGCCTGTTTGCTACCGATAGCATTCCAGCTCAACTATATATATATATATATAGGCTAAGGCTACTATACTTTTATAAGTATAGACCCCTTTGTACTCATAAGTTTTCGGCCGTTGGATGAAGGGATGTGCGGTTAGGATGATAGTGGTCCCCTAGGGTTGAGTGGGTGGTTGGTTGAATAGTATGATCTAACAGATGGAAATGGTCAAAGGGGTAGATCTAACGACCGAAAATTTATGAGTACAAAGGGACCTATACTCATAAGAGTATAGTAGCCGGACTATATATATATATAATTAGGCTACTATACTATTGATAGTACCAAGCACTTAGTGCTATTAGGTTTTCGGCCCTTGGATGAAGGGATGTGCGGTTAGGATGATAGTGGTACTCGGTTAGGATGATAGTGGTCCCCTATGGTTGAGTAAATAGTTGGTTGAATAGTATGATCTAACGGAGAGAAATAGTTAAAGGGGTAGATCTAACGATGAAAAACTCGATAGCACCAAGCGCTTGGTACTATTGATAGTATAGTAGCCGAACCCTATGTATATATGAATGAGGCTACTATACTGTCTATAGTACCAGAGCTCTGGTACTATAGTCTCGTTTCGATCTTAGGTTGTTCAAATCAACGATTCAAACCATCAAATATGATCTAGGATATATGAAGTTCTCAGGAATAAAATTTTAAACACCATAAGATCGAAAACGAGGCTATATTACCGGAGCCCGGTACTATCTTCGATCTTAGGATGTTCAAATCAACGATCCACACTGTTAAAACTGATTTAGAACATTTGAAATTTTTAGAAATAAAATTTTATAATTTTTTCGACATAGTTTACTTTATGATCAAATCATGTCAAAATTATCAATTTTCAAAGGCTACTATAGCGAGTTTGTAGTTTAACGGTATAGAAGAATCTAAATTTATTCAAATTTTGATAGAAAATATTTTAAACTATCTAGATTAAGGTTAGCATCTTTGATCTTGAATTCAAAAGTCTTATCTTCAAATTTTAAAGATTGTTCAATTTTCACCGTCATTTTGGCACAATTTTCTTACTAAGTAAACGATGACGAAAAAAATTAATATTTTATTCCTAAGAATTTTATATACCCTAAATCATATTTAACAGTGTGGATCGTTGATTTGAACACCCTAAGATCGAAAACGAGGCTATAGTACCGGAGCTCCGGTACTATAGATAGTATAGTAGCCTCATTCTATATATATATATATATTGGAGTAGAGTTATTATACTTTCGAAAGCATAAGAAATTCGTGCTTCTAACTTTTTGGCCCTTGAATCAACTCCTTTGATCATTTCTGACCTTTGGATTAATATTATTATCCTAGGAAGACCACTCAACCCTAAGGGGGACCACTATCATTCCGACTTTATAATTTTTGATCAAAGGGTCAAAAAATCGAAAGCACCAACTTTCTTATACTTTCGATAGCATAGTAGCTCTACACTATATATTGATTCAAAGTTATTATGTATTATAGAGCCTAAATACCTAATCTTTGCCCTTGTGTAGATAATGCCAATAATTTCACTTAGTTTGGTACCTAAAAAAAGATTATTTTTTTTTTAAGTCCAAGTTAGTGAATATTGACAAAAATAACACGGCGCATATATAATATCCTAATCGAGATGCTACCAGATCCCATATTGTTTGGTAACCTTGTTGAGGACCAACCCAACATTTCCCTTGATGAAGCAATATATATATATATATATATATATATATATATATATATATATATATATATATGATAAGCCTCTATCTATTTTCATAATTTATAATTGTATATATGGAGCAAAATCATTTTATACCATGTTATTACTTTTAAAACTTTTGCATAATTTGGGATTATTTATGGGATAAAATGAATACCAGGCATTGTTTCGAAATGTCATTTTGGTCCTGTTGTAGAGTGTAATATTATGTTACATACATGTTATTTGAGTACAACTGTGTTAAGAGAATTACCAAATAGAAGTTTCGAATTAAAATTTCTTCTTTTGGGCCATAAAATCTTGTGGTAATAGAAATGTATTATTCTGAGGTACACCGACGTTCACTTCACTGTTGTATTCATTTCTCGTCAACAAATCCCTTCCTACTCATATTTTTATAATTTATTTTATAAATGTATATATGGAGCATAAATCCTTCAACAATTAATCATTTTTCACCATGTTATTACTCTTAAAACTTTTGCATAATTTGGGATTATTTACGGGATAAAATGAATACCAGGCATAGTTTCGGAATGTGATTTTGGTCCTACTGTAGAGTGTAATATTCAGTAGCGTGTTAAGAGAATTACCGAATAGAAGCTTCGAATTATTCTGAGGTATATCGAGGTTCACTCTTGTATTCGTATCTCATCAACTAATCCTTTCCCACTCATATTTTTATTGCCATTTTTCTAATTACTCACATAAAAACTTAATGACTATCAAGTTATGTACTTAGCCTCAATAAAATTTTGAATTTTAAATTATTGAACTACTCTTTACTTAATTGTTGTCATTAATTAACACAAAAATCAACTAATCATTGAATGAAATATTACCCGCCTTATTATCCAACGGTGTCGGTGGTATAATTGAATATTTTTTGTATGATCCTTTCCGTATAATGAACGCTTAATTTTTACTTTACATGTGATTAACGTAATATATATTAATTAATAAAAAATAGTTAGTGATGCTTAAGAAGTTCTTTATAATTAATACCAACTCATTAAAATAGTAAGCTCTACAAGTTGTTCCTAATTAAAAAGTAGAGTTTAGTTTAGATAAAGGGTATACTAATAGATTACTCTAATAATCGTGCATCTATTTATTTTATTACAACTCATGCAACTAATCAAAAATTATGATTGGTTTAATTAACTAGTGATTTTATTTAGTGTAATGTCCTATGTTAGTACCCTCTTCACGTAATAAAAAATTATGGTTTATATAAATTACTGCTTTGAGCATCTGGTCATAGGGCTGGCAAATGAGCGACCCGGCTCGCGTTCGGCTCGATATTCGGCTCGCTCGAGCTCGGCTCGAAATTAAATGAGCCGAGCTTGAACAAAAAAAAAAAAAGCTCGAAATTTATTTCAAGCCGAGCTTGAGTATTACTGGGCTCGCTCGAAAAGCTCGAATATATATATCGTCCGGTTATTATATTATTGATAGTATCAAACGTTTGGTGTTATCGAGTTTTCTTTCGTTAGATCTATCTTTTTGATCATTTCCACCCGTTAGATCATACTATTCAACCAATCATTACCCTAGAAAATCAATATCATCCTAACCGGAGACCACTATCATCCTAACGGCACATCTCTTCATCGAAGGACCGAAAATGTAATAGCACCAAGTGCTTGGTACTATTATCTAATAGGCTAATTAGGCTACTAATTATTAATTAGTAGCCTAATTAGCCTATTAGATAATAGTACAAGCACTTGGTGCTATTAGATTTTCGACTCTCGGATGAAGAGATGTGACGTTAGGATAATAGTTTTCCT
The DNA here is from genome assembly GCA_016920855.1 of Puya raimondii. Lineage (NCBI taxonomy): Eukaryota > Viridiplantae > Streptophyta > Magnoliopsida > Poales > Bromeliaceae > Puya > Puya raimondii. The sequence continues at coordinate 35,521,974 of JABWPP010000049.1, read as the reverse complement.
CTAGGGTTGAGTAGGTGGTTGGTTGAATAGTATGATTTAACGGGTGGAAATGATCAAAGGGGTAAATCTAACGGCGAAAAATTCGATAGCACAAAGCGCTAGGTACTATCGATAGCATAGTAGCCGGACTCTATATTAATTATATATAATGATATATATTATATATTTTAATTATATGTGTATAGAGTTTAGGTTATTAGGTATATTTGCTGGCCTACAAAACCAAACAAATAAAATTCTACTCTAATTGCTCTCTCCCTCTCTCTTTCACTTGGTCACAGAGTCGCTTCCCTTTTTTTTTTTTTTTTATAATACCGTATTTCATGCATTCATTTTGTATGTTGAACTATTAGACATTTTTTGTATCAAATTTTAGATAATGTTGTATAAAAATCAAACTATAAATTTCACAATGTTAAGAATTTCAAGCGGCTCGTTTAGGGCTCGAGCTCGCTCAACTCGAAGTTAGGCTCGCTCGAGCTCGGCTCGAATTAATTTCAAACCGAGCTTGAGCCTAAATTTAGGCTCGAACTTAATTACAAGCCAAGCTTGAGCTGAGGTAAGCTCGCTCGAGCTCGGCTCGTTTCCACCCCTATCTGGTCAAGCCAAAAAATAAAAAAATAAAAAAAATGTATTAAATTTACCTCAAATATCACTCTTTTGGATCCAATTATCTAGCCTTTAAAAATTTTGACTTTACTACCTAATTTTTAATTTATTTGATTTGAGCCAATAGTGACTTTTAACTTCAAACTTTGAATGAATAGTTTACCTTTATGGATTTAGTTATTATATTTTATACAATTTACGTTATTATAAATTCATTAAAAGCAATTAGCTTAAATTTTATATCGGAAGAAACATTAAATTACTTAAATCAAAAAAGTTGAAAGGTTATGTGCTAAAATTAAAATTTTGATAGATTGAGCAGCTGAATTAAAATGGTCTATAGGTTATGTTAGTTTTATCAATTTTTATATTTTTATCAAAAAATAACTATTTGATAGTTGATAAAGTTGTTTAGTGGATTAAAAAAAGCAATGTTTTCAATGGCTAGGTTTATACAAGTTAAAATAATCACTACCTACTAACAAAATTTAATCAGAATTAATAAATGCAGTCTCTTTGAAGATCACATGAATAGCATCTTATATACTCATGCTGCACAAAGTGTTGTGTATATATACATTTGCTCCTTTTTGTACATGTTATTCCAATACATCTCTAGAGCAACTTACACAAACATGCCTCTCCAGTACTTGCACCAATTCCTCACATTCAAACTCATATCCTTTGTTCTTCTTCTATTCTTCTATGTACACTCTCCGGTATCCGCAGCTTATTCGCCTCCCGAATGCCCGTACCCGTGTCTACCGCCGCCCGCATCCACCGTAACTTACCAATCACCGCCGCCGCCGCCGCCGCAGGTTGTTTACAGTTACTCGCCCCCGCCCCCCGGGGCGGGGGATAACGGTTATTATTATTATTATCCTCCACCGTCGTCATCGTCGCCATCGGGCTATGTACCTTCTCCCCCTAGTTTCTACACTTACAATGCAGCTCCTCCGCCCCCCAACCCGATCCTGCCGTGGTATCCGTTCTACTACAAGTTCCCGCCGCCGACTATGCCGTCGTCGGTGGCTCCTTCGAGGATTAATGTGCATGGTGCAGCATTTTCTGTGGCTTTACCGACTGTGTTAGCAGTTATGTTTTTACTTTGATAAGATAGCATGTTGGATTTATTCGAAAAAATGTTGCAGTTTTTTTTTTCTTTTTTTTTTCAGTTTCCATGTGCTGTAGCTCTTGCCCTATGATTGATTAGTGTACCTTATTAGAGTATTTGGTAAAATTGTACATTTACTTTGTTTGAGTGGTTACAATATGATTGATTACTAGACACATGCTATTGACTCTTGTATAGTATAGAAAACCACTACAACTGCTCTCACTTTATCTTAACCCAACTACTGCTCATAATTCACCTACCCTAACCAATAAAAATAATCAAGCAGTGAATTTTAAATGAGCTCCAGCAACGTTTCTATTTGGCTTCGCTTCTATTTTTATTTTCAGTAATAGCCATTTACAATAATAAAACTGTATCCAGCAGTACCATACCTAACACCAACAGCAGAGCAAGAAAAAGCCTTAATCACTCAAAAAAAATGCTAACCTCTGTCATTACACTACCAGAGGTCGAAAGATTTGATGAATTGAACCGAGTTTGGTCCACAGCAGGATTTGATAATTTTGTCAGATGCAGATATGGATCCAAATTTTGAATCTAAACTATCTTAGTTATCGACTAGTCAGCGAGCCATACTCGTCTCTCCTTACAGCACTGCTCAAATAGCACTCTCTCCTTACAGCACTGCTCAAATAGCACTTCATTAACCAACTTTAAAACAGTGAATTCGCACAGACAAGATGTTCTACATAGAAAACGGCAGAAATACTTGAATCATAGACTACTAACACATCAATCAAGTCTGTTTTGTTTTAAGTTCCGGTGTCTCAACATGCTCTTTTCAGCAAAGTTGGATGCACTACCCACAATTAAAACATCCACACAATCAATACAAGAACAGGAAGTTTACAAAAGCAAGTGCAATCAGCAGTCTGTATTTCCAGACACTTGAAAAAGAAATTCTTAGAAAAATGAAGCGTGCCCGAACATGTCGACCCCCGACACATGCGAACTTGACCTCCACCTGGTCGTTGCATCATTTTTGTCACAGTGCCTCTTGGGGTTTGTAGAAGCTCCTCCGCCGTCGAAGCTATAGGTAGCAGGTCTCTTGGGGCTTGTAGAAGGCCCTCTGCCGCCGAAGCAATAGGTAGCATGTCTCTTGGGGTTTGTAGAAGCCCCTCTGCCGCCGAAGCAATAGGTAGGAGGTTGAGTTGGAGCGAAACTCTGGGCTATCTCATCCAGCATCCGCCGAAGATCTTCGATGCTGCACTGAGTCTCCTGCAAAGCGCGTCAAACAATTACAAAGCAAATTTTAGGCCCGCTGGATAATACCAGTAATATCAATCACAATTATAGTAATCATAAAAAAAAAGGCGCAATGAAACAAAAATCCACTTCCTTCAGCCTTACGTGGCGTTCATCTCTACGGCAATAAAAATGCTGAGCATCCCTGCAAAACTATCTAGCGGACAAGTTTCTTACAATGTGGGGTAGGAGTAATCTAGAGCTTGTAAAAGAAATTCAAATCATAAACAGCAAAACTGTAAAAAAGAATCAAATGGAAAAGGCATGAACTCGTCTCTACAAAAATCCTTCAAAAAGATCACGTGACATCCAAAATAGTCTATGCTTGAAAATAATGTGCTCAGTTAAGATCCAAATCCAAGCTCTTGTTAACAGGGGCCTCATCTTTTTATAAACTTCAAAAATTTCTTTCAGCAATATGTGACTTGATGAATAACAACAACTCTACCCATGTCCTAGGAGTCTTCGACTACTTTCATGCCTGGAAAGTAAGGCAGAAGAACTTCAGGGCAGTGACAAACACAAAATAACTCTTTACTTGTTTATTCACTGATGACAAAATTGGGTTAAGGCTCCCATTTTCAAATCACCTTTGACCATCAAATTAATGTTCAATTTGCATTCCAGATTAAAATGCAAGCTAAATTATTTAAGATAAATAAATAGAACGAGTTTATACAAAACAGTTCTGAAACAGTACATATAACTACATATCAGATTGACCGAATAAAAGTTCTAAACATTTTTGCCACCAATAAATGAGTTGACAATGTAAGTTGGGTTATTCAATAGTCACGCAAGAACACAATGCTTTAGCGGGTCACAAGCAAAATCCCCAACAATGGGCTTATTTGGCCCAGTAGAACGTCTATTTGAGGAAGGTCCACTTTTTAAGCTTCCTCAAAAAGGTAAAGGTGTGCGTGGGGTTGCACGCGCAACGGTACATTTCAAACTGGCCGCTGTGGTGTCGCGCCGCAAAAACCGTGAGCAATGCAGCCGCCAAACACCTACAGTATGGGTACAGTGCTTTTGGTCTAAATTGCTAAACCATGCCGGCACTTTCCTTCTGCCTCAAAATTTTTTTTTTTGTTGAGAAAAGTCCTCCCATCTTAATCATCCCTTTGGATGTTTAAAACGTGAATTCGTTGTTGAACACGCTTGTAGAGAATGCACGCACCACTTCCTGCTAAAGGCAGGATGCACTCCGGGAAGCCACGCCTCAAGAGCAAGCATGGTATCATCTAACTGCGCTGCCCAGTGGTGGTCGTAAACATCATTCCGCAATTCTTACTGCATGCGCGAAAGAGTTCAAGAGAAAGGAGTAGGTAGAAAAGATGGTTTACATTAACTTATCAATCCAAGTTAAAGTCTGTATGGAAGATACACAATAAAGGCATATCCTTCCTATGTTATTGGTGGTTATTTATCGCATTATACGTTTAAACTTCAAGTCATCTAAATGCAATAATGCAAAAGACAAAATAAAGTGTGATAAACAACATTATTACAACTATAATGGTTTGATTTGAATAATAGTCCCTATAGAATCCCCTCTAGTTAACATCATGTTGTCCCATACGATGACAGGAACAGGTTTGAAGTATTCGAAATTTACCTCTCTCCTCACGGTAGCCATGAGCGACAGCATTTCCTGCATGAAGTCGTGAAATCCCTGCAACGGCACAAACACGAAAGTAGAAGGTCAAATTCCACTACGACCGACCAACCAGCCTCTACCGAACATCAATTTAAGAGCATTAACAGTACCTAATTGCTCTTTCCTACAAAAACAGGTATGTGTAAGCCGCAGATTCAAATTCGGTGAAAATGCGCAAAATTTCTTACCTCAACCTCCTCGTCGTCGTCTTGAACTGGATCATATAATCCCGCGTCATACAATGCCCTCCTCCTCTGATCAGATAACACTGCCACAGTGCAAAACAAAACAAAATATTATGATAATTCCCCTCAACTTTCAATCATTGTGATTTGAATTATTCTCTTAAAATTCAATAGAATTTTTTTAAAAAATTACCACCTTTACTAAATATCTGCTGTTAACAGCTAACACAATCCGCCAACAAAAGTTAAATTTAGGAAAATCAGTGTTACATTCTCTAAAATCTCCAACTAATTGATGAAAATGACTTAAATATTACAAACAAAAAAAAAAAAAATCAAAACTTAAAGATGGGAGTAGTTAATTGTTAATTACCTTGGTAAGCCTCTTGTATAAGCTGAAACCTCCTCTTTGCCTCCTCCACCATCAACGGCTCCCTCCCATTCCTATCCGGGTGCCACCTCTGCTAATAATTACCCACTAATCAACAATTAATCCCAATCAACTTTAATTAAACTAATCCCCTCGGATTAATAAGCTACTATATTTCCACAAACAGTAACCCTCCATACTATAATTAAGGTAAAAAAAAAAAATGCATTGAGATCTCCTCAACTATTGAATTTTTTGGAATTAGGGTATTTTAGCCAAAATACATCAGGGATTTTACCTAATCGATTGATAAATTAATCAAATTTAATAGTTTAAACTCGATTAATTAACTTCTACCGGCTAATCAAACCAAAATATTTAACAAAAATTTAGCTAAACTACCCATTAAAAACTCAATCAAACAATCTATTTCAAAATGGCCTACAGTTCAGGGGCTCTCCACACAACTTTTACCTCTAATCAACGACATAAACAAAAACTGGATCATCCAAATTAGGAGAAGAGAGAGAGAGAGAGAGAGAGAGAGAGAGAGAGAGAGAGAGAGAGAGAGAGAGAGAGAGAGCTCGGGATCACCAACCATGGCGAGTTTCCGATAAGCGGCGCGGATCTCCGCGGCGGAGGCGTCGGCGGCGACGCCGAGCACGGCGTAGTACGATCTGGGCCGTCCGTTGCGCTGCTCCGTCCCCATCCGTGGTCGTTGGATCGCGAAGCTACGATCGCTAGCGCCATTATCGCCCTGCGTTGCGACGTATATATAGAGGAGGAGGAGGAGGAGGAGGAGGAGGAGGAGACGAAAATATCTCGTCGCGAGGGGATTGAGGAGGGAGAGAGAAGGGTGGGGAAGGTTCGGTTCGGGAAGGTTCTGGAGGGAGAAGAGCAGGTGAGGTGGCGGAACTTCGAAAGATATTTTTGCCGCGTGGGTGATGGAGATTTCCGAGTCAGCGAGTCCGACTCGCCGAGTCACCGCCTTCGACCTGAGGTGGTCTTTTAAAAGTAGGGGCAATTGCTTATATACCCCTTTTAGAAGTTGAAAATATATATATTTTTTTAACGTTTCAACTTATTTCAAATATATTTCTAGAATTAAATTTTGTTAATGAACTGTTAGTAAAGCTGTTATCTTCATAAAATTACTATTTTACCTTTTTAAATATATCCTTCTATCATCATCGACTTTTTCTTATTTGTCTTTAAGTCAGGGGCACAAGAAGTATTTTGATTTTAATTTTTAGTCTTTTCAAATATACTTTTCTACTGCTACAAGAATTTCTTATTTGCCCTTAAGTTAAGGGCAAAAGAGGCATTTTAATTTTTTTTAAACTCTTGTAGATATTTAACTCAAGTTAACTTAACATGTGGTAACTGTTGGGATATTTTTGAATAAAGGAGGAACATATGAGGGATATATTGGAAAGAAAAAAAAGTAAGAATAAATAAGATATTTTTGAAGTTTTTGAAAGGTATATATATACAATTATCCCTTAAAAGTAGTAGGAATAAATTTGGATCAAATTCAAAAATTAGTGGTCAACGTATATTCGTATTGGTATTCGCATTTAGAAAATAAAAAAAATATGAATATGAATATAATTTTTTTAAAAAATTCGACCGTATTCAACTACTAATATATATTTAGATAGATAAATTTTAGTGAATAAAATATAGTAATATAATGTTTGAACACGAGTGCAAATCTTTAATTATTTTATGTGTATTATTCGTTTTAATTTTAGTTCATATACATATATATATATATATATATATATATATCAGTATATATTATTTGAATAAATTCGACTTATATCTTAATATAAATTCGTTTTTAGTAGATATGGTAATGAAAATTTAGCACGAGGCACATATCCAAATCCGAATTTGCATTCAAAAAGAAATATGAATGCGAATATGGTTCTACTAAAAATTCAACCGTATTCGACCATTTTATTTTATTTTATTTTATTGAGAGAAAGATAGCATGCTTCTCGCTTCGTTTATTTTTTTTTAAAAACAAACTTAGCTGAAAATATGAAGCAACTAGAATTTCAAACTTGAAACCTCGGGTATCAACCACCAAATCCTTTGATGGTCGGTGTATTGGACCATTTTAACTCCCAAATTGCACTACTATGTCTTAACCAATCATTTAAAAATATATATATAATAAATTTATTAAAAAGTTATAATCGAACAAATAAATTTGAATAGAGATAGAATACTTTGGGAAGTAAATAAAATTACTTACTCAAGCCTAGCTCCCTTTTTATAGATTAAGGTTGCAGAGAATAAATAATATTATAAATTGATTAAAAAGAGAAAAGTTGTACAAAGACTTATTAACTTTAGCACTATTACTATTACTGCAAGGCATCTGAACTAATTTTGAAAAAATAGATTTTTTTTTATTTTATCAAATATTTTAATAAATTTCTCTTCTCAAATCGATTACTACGTATGCAGTTATTTTGATCACTTATATTAGATATAATATAATATTGTAAAATTTTAAATATAAAGAAATCTATTTTGTATATTCGGTGATATAGAAAAAGTAACAAAAATTTTTAAAAAAATTCACTATATTTTTCAATTCCAATACATCACAAATAGAGCGTATATATTTATGAAGTGCTAATATTTTCAGGGAGTTTTGCACATTTTTTTTTATTAAAAATGTTATAATAGAGTAATATTGTTTTTGAGAGAAATGTATTAATTAACTGTATCTAGTACAGTAGATTAAGAATTTAATTAAGAATTTAATAGTTGGTATGTGAAGTCACCGTAGGGGAAAATCATACAAGAACTATCCAGCCGTCCGATTGAGGACGAGTATTCGTCCCCGAATCTTAAAGCACCCCCTGATGCACCTCATCCCCTCTCTCTCTCTCTCTCTCTCTCTGCATCAAAAGTCTAATCTCTCTATCCCGACCCACCCAAGCACGAGCGCTTCGATCATGTCGTCCTCTTCCTCCCCTCCCTCTCCTCTCCCAAAACCCTCCCCCTTCCTCCTCCTCCTCCTCCTCCTCGTCTCGCCGGAACCCTCCGCCGGCGCAGACGGAGGCCGCGGTCGCCACGTCATCACCTTCGCCGGCGCCGGCGACGTGCCCAGCGGCCTCGCCTGGGACCCCACCGCCGAGAACTTCCTCGTCGGCTCCCTCCTCCGCCCCTCCGTCTCCTCCGTCTCCGACGCCGGCGTCGTCGAGGAGCTCGTCTCCGACCCCTCCGTCTCCCCCTCCTCCCCCGCCCTCGCCCTCGCCGTCGACGCCCCCCGCCGCCGCCTCCTCGTCGCCCTCGCCCGCCCCGCCGCCCTCGCCGCCTACGACCTCCGCTCCCCGCGCCCCCACCGCCGCATCTTCGCCGCCCCACTCCCCGACCCCTCCGCCGTCCCCGGCGCCGTCGACGTCGACCCCGCCACCGGCGACGCCTTCGTCACCGGGGGCGGCGTGATCTGGAAGGTCGACGCGCGGGGGATCCCCTCCGTCCTCTCCCGATCCCCGATCTACGGATCCGGAGCGCTCGGAGGGGCGGCGCACGTCCGCCGCGGGTTCCTCCTCGCGGCGCAGGGTAGCACGGGGAGGGTGTTCAAGGTGGACGCCGAGGACGGGGCGGCGAGGGAGGTGCTCGGCCGCGGCGGCGGCGGCGGGGCGAAGGCGCTCGCGGCGGAGGCGATTGCGGTGGCGGTGCGGAGCGACGGATCGGCGGTGGTTGCCGGGGGAGGGAGGGTGCGGTGGCTGAAGAGCGGGGACGGGTGGGGGGAGGCGGCGGTGTACGACGAGGCGACGGTGGAGGGGGGCGTGGCAAGAGGCGCGGCGGTGCGCAAGGGGAACCGCGCCTACGTGCTCGTGACGCCGCCGCCGAATGCGGAGGAGAATGGTAATTTGGGAATTGGAGATGATGGGGACAATAATGGTGGAAAGAGGTATAGGATCGAGGAGGTTGTGTGGGGGAAGGAGGAGGAAGGGGAGATGGTGTGGGGGTTTGTGTTGGTGGGACTAGGGCTTGCTTATTTCCTGTACTGGAGGTTTCAGATGGGGCAGTTGGTGAACAACATGAACAAGAAGAGGGCTTGAGAGAGAAGAACAGCTAAAAGAGATAAGCATCTCTCTCTCCCCCCCTCTCTCTCTGAAAATATCTCTTAGATTTTGTATGTGTGTACTACTTTGAGCAACTGTATATTAAATAATTTTGGTTTGTTTGTGATAGGAGATAAAATCTTTTGATTAACATGATAATCATGCTATTCATCGTCTTTGTTGGTAATTGTAGCTTTTGTTTCTCTGATGGCTAAATTTAGTTTGAATGAAAGGGGAATTATGCTTGCTTAATCTTCTAAATTCACTTGCAATGCTTATTGTTGATGGATACGCAACTTGTGTAATGGGGTCAGTTAGTGCTTTCGCAGTTGTGTTGTTTGAGTAGAGCATTCGGGAAGTGATCCAAACTTTGTAATTTGCATCAATTCAACAGCTTTAGAGAGAAGCAGAACCAGAGCTTGGGTTTCGGAAGCCCATTTTGACTTTAAATTTTGATTCTGTTGGTAAGGAAAATTCCGACTTCTACTTGGCAAGTACCTGACTTGTTCTGAAAGGCTAAAAGCGCAAAACTAAACACGGAGATACTTGTTATTCACAATTAAAGTTCGAGAAGAACATCCCATTAGGTGAACTAATCAATCACAATTAAAATAGTGCCTCACTGAGGCGAGAAAGGTTGTGCACCTTAATTATCAATTTAGAATCATTTACTAGTTTTACTTGAGACTATAGTAAACCTAAATTATGGACAAACTTTGGTTGCCCTTATTGTGACGGCCTCGTTAGATTTTGATGAAACACAGATTTACACAGATGATCTGAATAATATACTTTGGAGATTGATAAATCTTGTGCCTGGTGTTTGATAACCTATTCTCCATAATGTGATAGTATTAGTAATTAGTCACAATGAGTGTATTTAAGACGTGATCGCATCAGACTGAGAAATCGTCTTCGACTAGGGATGGTAACAGCATCTTAAACTTTGGATCAGCACATTGAGTATGAACTGTAGCGCAGATCGACTCACCGGCAAAGTTTGTTCAAAGCAGATCACAACTCTGAAAAGGCTTCTCGGTTTGGTAAGCAAGGTCTAAGCAATTTACTTACTGTTTCTGTAGACTAGGAAATGGTTGGTCTTATACAATGAGCAAAGACATTGAAATCAGTTTAACTCTTCGTATGAGATGAACAACAACTATTTGTTAGTGAACTGCCGCTTAACAGTATTAGTAGCCACTCCCATGCGCATGATAGAGATGAAGTGGTGAATGTATTAGATGAATTTAGGAAACCTGTAGGCATTGATCCATTAGATTCATCACAAAATATATCACAAGGTTAAGTATATTAGCGCGTGGAGTATAAACACTGCTGAAACCTTCAGAAGACCTTGCATCTGGGAGATGCTGACAAATTCTAGGGCACATATGAAGCAATAAGGGAATAAAGAGATGGAGTGAAACTTCTCTATGACTGTGGCGGCGACCAACCATCGCGATCGCTATAGATCAATCAGCAGCAAAGCATGAGGTCGACGCATGGTTCCGAGGGATGCAACCCTGTACAAGAATTTAGAGCAGAATGACAAAGAGATTGGGAGAGAGGAAGTAAAAGAGCCATTTAGTGTATTACCCATTTCATGAAGTAATTATCATATAAGTATCTAAGTTCCATCATATTAATTATTATGTCACTTTGTCAACTCAATTGTTTTCAAATCTGTGGAACGAACTCAGAGTTGGACCTCAAATGCCTTTAAAATCACTAATGCATGCCTATGGAAAAGTCAGATAAGTAATTAATAATAACTAATATTAATACCAATAAGTTGTGTTAAGAACACAAATCCAATTAGTACTTTGTGTTTTAGATTTTCCTTCTTTTTTCTTCTGGCAGGTTCTACAATGGATTTGTGGTCAAATCAAATACTTGTTGATTAAGAATTATAAGAAAATTATTATATACAAAATCATCAAGCAATCCAACTAGTTAACATCTTGACATTGTGGTATATCATCTGAAGCATGACTCAAATCTCTCTCTCTCTCTCGATGATTGATGATTAAATCTATTCTTATTTATCACGGATTATGATTATGCTTCCTTTAGACATATTTTTAGACATTGACGAGGGACCATGAGGCTGGAATGCCTCATATAAATCTTAATATTATATCTGAATATCTTATTGCTTAAACTTATCACCTACATCAGCCAGAAAATGAGTGTTGAGTTAAAATACTAATAAGATTATTCTTTTCAGTTTCAACGTTCTGATAAATTTCTTACTAGAAAAATTTAACTATTTGATGAATCACTGTAATGAACACTAGTTCTCACACTAAACTACAAACTCTCCATCAGTTATGCAATTTACATATTTGTAAAGCACACAAAATATATATATATATATATATATATATATATATATATATATTATTTTGAGTTTCTCCTGTCTAAAGAACCGGTCCAAGCAACAACCTTCTCATATTTGTAGGGTATTTCTCATTTATTCTACACACACTTCAATCACCTTAGCCTCTTATACGCATCTCAAGAGAGGATCCATCTCTCTCTCTACATATATATGCATACTCTTTGCAAAGGAAAAGAGACTAGTCCCCACCATGGCCATAGGCGACCTCCTCCACTCCATGTCCACCCTGGTCCTCACGTGCACGCGGCACGTGTCGCGCGCCTCCCGGAAGCTCGGCCTCGTCCTCACCGGCAGCAAGCCGCCGTCCGTGCCGTCGCTCCTCCGCCCCCGCCCCCGTCGTCGCCGAGTTGTGTGTGTGTTGTTGTTTTTTGTTTTTTGTTTTTTTGGGGGGGGGGTGGGTAGTACATAAAAACTGTGAAAAAGAACATACAAAAGAAATCAGAATCAAAGCTGTGAAATCTCTGAAAAACTGTGAATAATTATATTTGCAAAAGAAAAGAAAAGAAAAAGAATAACCAAATAGTGTGTAAAATAAAACTTACTTGAAGACCATTTTGATTTGAATTCTAGTTTATAATATTTTAATTTGTAAGATTTAAGTTGATGGCTCTTTGAATATAATATAAAATTTAAACTAATTATTTATTTTAATAAATTTATAGTTATGTAAATTATATAAAATATATTACTTAAATTTGTAAAAATAAATGAGTTATTAATGGCTCAACTTTAAAAAGTTAAACAGTAAAATCAAAATGTTAAAAAATTAAATAATTAAAATATAAATAAGAGTGATAAGTTAAGGTAGAGTGACGTCATCGTGGCACGGTGCGCACGTGGGAAAGCTACACGTGGAAGGATGTCGACGAACCGAATTATTATTGTACGGCGCGGATGGTTGCGCGCGGGAATAAGGACGCTGGACTGAGCTCCCGGTCAAAAGTCCCTTCATCATCTCTTTCTTTTTTTTTTACCTTTTTTTTTATAAAAATAAATAAATTTTATCTAAACTATGAACTATTTTAAATTTACTAACCAACCGTTCAAAATTTTATTTTACTATCTAATTTTTTAAATTTATTTGATTTGAGTCGGTCAATGACACCTTTGGCTTCAAATTTTGAATGCGTCATTTATCTTTACAGATTTAATTAGTATATATTTTATATAATTTTCGAAACTATAAATTTATTAAAGTAAATAATTAGCTTATATTTTGAAGTCAAAGTATTATTGACCGACTAAAATCAAATAAAGAAAAAAATTTGATAGTGAAATCAAAATTTTGAAAGATTGGATAGGCGATTCGAAATGATTCGTAGTTTCAGTAAATTTTGTACATTTTTATCTTGTTCGTTAGTGTCAATATATATGATTTTATTTTTTTAAAAAAACTAAAGGTTATATAAATTCGAAAATCAAAAATTGAGGGAGATTTTGTTATTTCAAAACGTCATAATTGACTTCAATTAATTACGAAAGAGAAAAAAATTAAAAAATAATTAAAAAAAGATAAAATCAAAATATCGTAATTTTATAGTATCGGAGGGGGAAAAAAAGTTGAAAATGCTATTGAATCATACATACTAATATGATAAATTGTGTAGTTATTGAACCAAACAGCTAAAATGTGTATGGATCTTGGAAATTGAGAGTTTGAATGAGAAGCAGTTTTTGAAGAAATCATTTATCTTATATATAAATAGAAACCCTAGCTACAATACTCTGTTTAATAAGGCTAAATTATTTTCTTTTTAAGATAAATTTAATATTTGAGTTAGAAAATAATAAAAAGGATAATTTTAGCAACATCCCATGGTTGGGAATGAGTGTTAATTTCCCTCGTGCCACTTCATTTAGAGATATTTATTAAAGTCCTTACTAATTATATGCACCTATAAGATCATCTATAAGATTAAATCAATTGATTATCTCTAGCTTAGGTGTCAAAGGGTTTGATGGTGAGTACCGAGGCCTCAAGTTTGAATTCTGGTTATTTTACATTTCTAGCTAAGGCATCTAACAGTATGATTATCTTTTTACGACTTTACTCCAGTCACTAGCCCAGCCGAACACGGCTTTTTTGTTATGACTCCACTCTAGTCACTAGTCCAGCCTTCGGCATCCCCCTCCTTGCGGTTATACAGCTACCTTGTTACGACTTCACTTCAGTCCCTTGCGGTTATGCGGCTATCTTGTTACGACTTCACTCGAGTCACTATCCCAGTCTTCGGCGTCCCCCTCCTTGCGGTTATTCTCGCAGGATCGCGACTCTTTTGTCCCGTTCATTGTAGCACGACTACCTTATTACGACTTCACTCCATTCACTAGCCTAGCCTTCGGCGTCTCCTTCCTTGCGGTTACTCTCGCGAGATCGCGACTCTTTATCCCGTTTATTGTAGTACGTGTGTCGTTCAGGGCATAATGGGCGGGATGACTTAGATATCATCTTACCTTCCTCAGGCTTGTCATCAATAGTCTGTTTAGGGTTCCAAACTCAATCACATTTTCAACTAAGTTTATTTTTAAAGATAGTAAACGAAGTGGATAGCAAGTAATTATTGTCTCTGTCGAAAGAAAGAAGAAGATAAAATCAAGTATAGGCTAATTATAAGGCATAGTGGAAATTGTATGGCTTAAGGCTTAAAAGAAGAAGGTATGATATAATTGGTTAAAGTAACCATACTAATCACAAATAATTATTCATAAAAATCATCAAGAATTTTTTCAAGGAAAAGTTAGAGTTTTCTTTTTCATAATAGCTTCAAAAATTAGCTTTTCATTCATATTTATTACTATTAAAAAAATAAATTATTATCTATACCAATTGCATATTCGCGGATTGACGATTAACACTATACATCTTCTGATCCTTAATATTTTATTTTCCATCAATATTCTACCACCTATTAAGTCATAATTTTTTAAAATATTTAATATTACATTTTTAGATTAAAACTACGACGCAAATTTAACATCAGTAGATTCCTGATTAGAGTGGGAAAAAAAAATTCAAAGTGCTGGAAGGTCTTAAACAATCGAATTCAAAAATTTAGGGACCAAAATAAAAATTTACTACAAAGTTCAGGGTCTGACGGTACCAAATATCCAAATATTCAGGGACTATACTACAATTTATCCTGTCTTGTTTTCAAAGAAAACTCATAGAGAAATTGTTAGGGTTTCGATAAGAAGCGAACGAAGAAGAAGGAGACGAAGACGAAGAAGAAGAGGTGCGAAAATGTCGGGATCGATCAAGCACGAAGTCGCGGAGAACTACGACGCGCTCCGCTTCGGGTTGAATGGGGTCAAGGGCGAGATCGTCGGATCCCACCCCCTCGAAACCCTCCGCGAATCCGTAAGAACCCTAGCCCCTCTTCAGTCTATCTCTTCGTCGTGTTTTTTTTCCGTTTCTTCGATCGCTTTGATTCGATTGGTACCCTTGAATTGTTGTAGAACTCAAAACCCTAACCCTAATTTGTTGTTATGGTGATCAGGGGAATAGGTTCTGGGAGGAGAAGAAGCGGGCAGGGTTGTCGCTTACGTACGGATCGGCGTTCAATCTCAGGAGGGATCTCGATGCACAAATCCTTGCCAAGTAATTTGAGCCCTCTTTGTCACGATAATCATGTGATTTGGCATATTTATTGTTATTTGTTAGATCTATGGAGGTTATGCAGGGGAATTAACCTTTAAAGCTTCTATGATATCAATTTTTTATGGCTTTTATCCACTTAGTTTCATCTTTAAAGCATTTATGGCATCTGCTTAAAACAACTGATTAAAATCTGGTTTTTTTTTAATCAAATTCTATACTTTTCGATGCCCTTTGTCCTTGTTTATTTGGCCTGGTGCTATCAATTGGTTTTAGTAAAAGGGGGCACTGTACGATCTTATTTCCTAGGTTTTACATAGGAATGCATGCTTGGGAGACGTTGATTTCGTGTAGTTGGGAAGGAGCTCTGTAAATACTGAGCTTTAATTAGATGTAAATTATGGGTGAAAGTGATCAGAAAATTGTGTTGCTTATAGGAGTCTTTGGATAAATGTTATATTAGGTTTGATTAAAATTACATATGCATTTAGGTTGGAAATTTGAGTGATTTGGGGTTATAGGGCTGTTTTGAGTTGGTAGTGAGTCGACTAGTGAGTCTTATTGAGTTTAAGTTGATTATAGTTGTTTGGAAAATTTTATTCAGATGTTTTAAACATTTAGAGTTTGAGATAGCGATCAAATTCTGCTCGTATATTGAATTTAGGAGGGTATTCTATTTGATTCCGTGGGATTGCCTTTCGAAATAGGTATTCCATTTGATTCAAACTATGTCCTGATACAAAGAAGTAGGAGACTTAAGTTGGGATATCGTTTATCTGGAGGGACAACATACTTGCTTTTGCTATTATAACAAGATTTGCAGGTTTTTGGATAATAAAAGCATTTTGGAATTTCGGATTAGCAACAATTATGAGGTTTTGTGAAGTTAATTTGCTGTAAGACTTTGTTTCTCCTCGCTTCTCTTTCATGTTTCCCTCATATTCTTTTAGACAGCTCCGCTGAGTCCTTTCTCTTTCTCATCATACTGTTAGAATGCCTTGATGAGTAATTTTCCTTTTCGACATTTCTTCTGATCTGATTTGAATATTTGGAATTTTCTTGGCTAAAATCTCGACTATCGATAATTGATTCTCCATGAGCTGTTTAGAGCAGGTTATTTGAGAATACTGTGGTCCTAAATAGTTTTATTGTTCTTCTAGTGGAGTATTGTTCTCTGTTAGTCTCTTGATTTTTATGATGTTGATCATAGCTGTAAGCTGTTGTCCTTGTCGCTGGTCATTGTAATGCAGTGTCTAACTGATGTTCATTTGCTTCTTTCGTTTGAGTAATATTTTCTCATCATATTTATTTTTTCTTATTTTCAGTCTGATTGTCGTTTACTGTAGTTAATGTGAGATGACCAATTATTTTACTCATGCCTGCAGATTCCAGAGGCCTCCTGGCGCGTTACCATCATCCATGATAGGATTTGAAGCTCTCACGGGAGCCCTGGATGATTTCGGCTTTGAAGATTACTTGAATGGTAACAATGCCTATGCTTTCCAGTGCCTTCTCTTCTATCTGAATAATTGTTCACCTTCTTTGGCATTCATTGCTTTACTTTCTCAGGATGTCCGTCTAATGTGATTGTATCCTATAAATTGTATTTTCAAGTATTAAAACTACTACGGTATTATGTAGCATTTTAAAGGTATATTAATCATTTTGGTTCTATGTCACCGCCTCAGAGTTGTTTTTGTTTAATATTCGCCCTTGGTTTTTAATAATCACATTTGGCATAACTTCTAACACCTTTTCTAGTGAGTACTAGTTATTTTAGAAGACGACAAATGAATAAGGGGTTGCACTGAGAATGAACCGTTTCGGAAAAATATGCTTTAAGTTAAGCCCAAAAATACAGTTGGCAAACAAATGTATGTAATAAGCAAGAAATGCCTTCTAAAAAAGGAATAGAAAACATCAACAGCAACAATTTTTTACTTGTTTAGTACAACTACTGCAAATGTCACTTAAGTTCATACTAAAACTAACTATGCTTTTACCAAGTATCACTTTAAAATGCTTGCTTTTCATTACGACAGCATTTACTGTGATGTTTTGTTACTCCCTGTTTGGTTTTACACCTTGTTTTTGTTGTTTTCTTTTCCTTCTCTTATGATCTGCATTACCAATTTTCTCTGAATCAAATCATCTGCAGTGCCGCAAGACTCAGAAACCTTCCGACCTGCAGACATGCACCACGGGATGGAGGTTCGTCTCGGCATATCCAAGGGGCCTGCTTGCCCGAGCTTCATCTGATGATCTCTCTTCTACCATATCCTTCCTTCAGGAAAACTTATGTTCTTCACCTACATGAAACAAATTTAAGTTTGATTTCTCATATTTGAATGCTACAAAGTTTAATGTGTGGACGATGGACGGTAACATCGGTTGTGGTTCTTTGTTAATGCATTTTCTTTGTGGGTAATTTATGCTTTTGCTTAGAGCCGAATGGAAAAGAAATTGCTTATCCATGGTTGTGTTTCAAATATCTCTGCGTCATGTCATGTCATTGCTTACGAAAACAAACAAAATATTTTTTTTATGACACTATGCGGAATCCCAAGCTGAGTCGCAAGGTGTATATTCTTGCTTTATGCACAATAGGAATTATTATACTAAATAAATGTTCAGTTGTTTCTTAGGCCGTTTGGTTAGTTGTAATTATAAATGTGATGTAGTTAGAGAAGAGATGCATGCAGTTACAATTATATATATTCTGTTTGGTTTGATGTAGTAGAAAGCGCTGTAATTATAAATAATTTATTTGGTTGCATGTAGTTGAGAAATAATTTTTAAAATATTATTATTTTATATGTATGATGGTGAGATTATCTCCAATGTAAAAAAAAAAAATTTATTTAAAAGATAATTAAGGAGGTAAACATATTTTTTGTTTAAAATTATTCTCTCCAAATGCTGTAGTTGAAACTGCGGTCAATTTGGGCGTAGTTCCAACCGCTGCAGTTGGACCTCCTCCTGCATTTTCTACTGCAGCAGTTGGAGTTAAATACATTAAATCAAACACCGTATTTATATTTGCATGCAGTTACAACTGCAGTGTAGTTGTATTTATATTAAATGCAGATACTTTTCTCTTTACAATATCAAAAGCTAATAACCGTTTTCTTACCGTTGTTGCTCATCTCCAGCTTTGTTTTCGACAAAAGCAGAGAAAACTGTTTTTTTTTTTTTTTTTTTTTTTATTTTTTATTTTACAGCACGAACTGCACTAATATACCACAGCTAGGGGCGAAATATTTACTAAAACAAAGTAGACAACATAAAACTTTACTCTGTTTTGATGAGGACAAACATGTAATAATCGTACTTCAAAAGTACTAGAAATGAAATAAAGCTATGGAAACCAAAGCTCAGAGCCATTTCCCATTTTCTTTTCTCAATAATATTATCATACAATGAAGGTTCCAAGAAAACTCATTCCGTAGCTTAGCCACTGCCATCGAGTTGCCCGTGAGAAAGGAGATGAGCCATGTATTGCTGGAAAAAGAAAACAGTGCTTCAAAATTATATATAAAAAAAAGTTTATACATTTTTCACGTAAAAAAATTAATCAAATACGAGATTTGAGTAAAGTGTATCCAGAGTAATAGAAAGAGTCATGAACTCATGTTTGGGAGGATGATATCTGAGGCTCCAGCAAGCAGAGCGCCTACCTCAACCAGCAACAAGAAACGTTTATAAAAGAAAACTAGTACAAATCGATCACTACACCAAACCAACAAGCTATCAAATATGATTTTAATTATCAATCCGCTACGTTGACAGGTTTTGCTTTCCCTTCTCGATCAGACACCGAATTATAATGTTGCAGGTGATTGAGATTCTTCCATTCATGAATGATTGGTTTTGCGTGTACCAGCTTTACAACTTTCATATTGCAATGGAAGTATGATGCTAAAAGTTTTAGAAGTTAACTTGAAATGTCAGTTTTGGTTCAAATACCTGCAGGATCTCGAAAAGCTAAATAAGGCCGACTCCTACTCTTTAGACAACCTAAGCAAAGCGATCTTAGGCCTCCAGTTGGTAACAACGCAAACAGCTACCGGTAACTTCTCTGGCAAAGAGATGCTGAGGGAAGGTGTATAAAAGAGTCTTTTTGGCACTTACGATTGGATTGAATAGAATAAGATAAGAGAAGTGAATTGGGCGAGAAAGGCGAGTCATCATCGCGAGAGGTTGGTATTATCCAATCTGGACGGGGGCAAATACTCTCTGTAGGGGTGAGATTATTGAATTCGACGTGAGATGTTAGGATTGGGTGAGATTGAATTCGCAAAAGCAATGGTACTCGACCGGACAAATCCCCTACGCCGTCACCCCCAACGCCTTTGAGTCGCTAAACCCTACCTCCTCCTCATTATCACTCTCTAGACTTATCCTGAAGAATCCAATTCTGGGTACCAAACGTGTCCAAAAGATCCTTACACCTTTCTTCACCTTATCGAAGCTTACATTTCCTCTTCCCATTCTAAATTTGAACAATGCATATAAGTACGAGAAAGACACCAATAATACAACAATCACAACCAGTCGAGCATCTCGGCAACTCACATTTCCAGCTTATCGGTCGATTTAAGACCACTAAATTGCCGCTAAAACGGAACAATAAGTCAAACAATTTTCCATTGTCTTGTGACTAAAAGCAGTTCTAATCAGATCAGTTAAAGAACCAAAGATCGACTACTCGAACGAAATGACAACAAATAGCTACTACTCACAGCATGGTACGCGTACGGCGGCTTCCCCTGGCGCTCGAAATGCTTCGCCATGACGCAGAACTCGATCGGTCCCCATTCCTCCTCTTCGAAACAGTTGCCCAACGCCGCCTTGTACAGCTGCAATGCACATCAAAATCACTTTTTTTTTTCCAACAAAATCACATGTAAACCAAATTCAAACTTGTTCCTTTCAAAATCATCAGTGGGGCATTTCGACAAACACCATTCGGGCATTACACGAAATTCTTAAAAAAAGGCGACCCACAGCCAAATTCTCCCTACATCACCACATAAACATGAACAAAAAAGGGGAATACAGATCGAATTAAGCCGAAAAATGGATCAAAAGTTAAACTTTTTCTAGGGTTTTGCAGAAACCTTTGCGGAATCGACCAACAACTCAGTCCCAGCTGGATACGCCGCATAGTACTGATCCGCGCTCGACATCCCGGCCCTAGTCCTACATTTCTCTCTCCCCAAAATCAATTAGAGGGGGAAATTGGAACATTCTTGAAGGTTCGAGAAGGATCTAGAAGAAGAGCGTTACGTGTTGCTGGTGTATGCGTAGCTGATGAGGGCGACGAAGCCGTAGAACCCCGCATACGACACCGTGCGCCGAAGCTTCTGGATCTTCGGGAGCTCCTTCAACTGCTCGTACAGGTGCATCGCGGCGGCGAACGGAGCTCTATGCGGACGCCGGAGGGGACGAGGACGGAGACGGGGAACTTCTATGCGGGGATCCTCGTACATCACTTGGTGCGGAGTGGGCTTGTTTAAGGCCCAGTAAAGACCCAGTCCACCAAGCCCAGTAAAGGCCCAAATTTACTGCATTTTGGGAAAAATGACACTTTTATTAATTAATATATTGAAAATTTGGGGGTGTTTTTACATTGGGTTAATTGCATACATGTCCCCGCAAACATAGTGAATAGCAGAAATATCCCTGCAAAGTCCAACTTTCATTAGTTATCCCTGCAAAAGTCGTAATGTATGCAGATATGTCCCTACCGTCAGTCACCGTTAGAGAATTTTAGTTAACCACAGTTAAAATGCTTAACAATGGTTAATTAATAAATTGAAATTACATTTTTGTCCCTCTCCATCTTCCTCATCCATCTTCCTCACCCTCTCCATCTTCCTCATCCTCATCCGCCCCCCCGGCCCCTCCTCCGCCACCTCCCCGCCGCCGCCCCCTCCGCCTCCCCGCCGCCCTCTTCCTCTACTTCTCCTCTCCCCGTCGCCCTCGTCCGCCCCCCCCCCCCCCCCCCTCCTCGACCCCTCCGCCGCCGCCGCCGCCGCCCCCCTCCCCGCCGCCCTCGTCCGCCCACTCCGCCCTCGTCCGCCCGCTCCGCCGTCCGCGGGGAAGCGGGAGCCCCGCCGCGCGCCGCCGCCGCCACCGCCGCCTCTTTCTTCTTCCTCGTATCCTCCTTTTGGAGGGACATATTTGTGAGGGCAAAACGGTCATTTCACATCTCTACTGTTAAAAAATAAACAGATTTCAAACGGCAACAAACCAGAGGGACATATCTGCATACATTACGACTTTTGCAGGGATAACTAATGAAAGTTGGACTTTGCAGGGATATTTCTGATATTCACTATGTTTGTGGGGACCTGTATGAAATTAACCCTTTTACATTTGGCTTAGTTACAATTTTTTTTCTTTAACTTTTTATACTGTACTATTTTTTTTCTCGAAGTCACGACTCAACTTTTCTTTTCTTTTTTTGATTCTTATACTATAAATAATAAATCTATAATTTTATGTAGAAACTGTTAAAATATGCTGACTAAAAGTCGCAGAGCTTATATCCAACTCATTTTGACATAAAATTTATAGAAAAATAATTTAAAAATTAGTTTGATAGATACTTTTAGTTAGTTTATTATGGAGAGTTACTTTATATTTCTTTATTATTTAACCAATGTCTCTTAATAAAATTATTAGATTTGGTCTAAAATAAATAGGCTTGTTAATAGTAATGTGAAAAGTGGGGAGGAAAAAAAAATAGTTTGGAATATCTATGAGGGGAAAAAAAGCATAAATTAGAAAAATAAAATTAAGTTTAAAATACAGTATAGATATTGATAAAATACAATAAAATAATAGTGTCTTTAAATAAAAAAATAGTACAATATAATAAATAAAAATAACGCTAAATTATAGTGTAGTAGAGTGTAATTAAGCCTTTACATTTTGTGTTGTTTATATTAAACTAGATCTTAATAGAAATTTTTGTACTGTACCAACAGATAGTAAAAGTTTATGTGAAATCAAGCAGAAGTAGGGATACAAACAGGGCCAATCCGGAGGCGGGAGGAGTCCCCGGCCTCCCACCCCGTGTTTTTGACATGTTAGAACGAATTCGAGACGTATTGATTTTCTTTTCTTTTTTTTGCCCTCTCATTTCATTGGGGATAGATTGGGGCGGGAGTGGATTCTTTGTGAATTTTTTTCTCGAATTGGACTAGATCAAAAAAAAAAAAAAAAGTTCTCTGCCTCCCACTCTATTTCCTTAACAAATCAGTCAGATTCGGGACAAATTAGTTTTTCCTTATTTTAGCCTCCATTTACTACTTTATTTGAAGCAGATTGCAACCAGAGCTCCACGATCCCAAATCCATCTGCATTACGAGTCAAAAGGCATCTGCTTCTGTATATTTATGCATTTTTACATACTTCTTTAATAATATTGGCCATCGTAAAAAAAATTAAAATTATTTAAATATTTTAAATTTAATTTTAAATTAGACTCAGCAATATGCAGAAATTTTCGGCACAGTGAAAAAAATCTGTGCCCGCCGCCCACGGGTGGATAAATTTTAGAATGCAACGGGTGTATTGGTGACGTGGCGTCACAAACCAATCAAAAACTTTCTTTTAGGTATATATGTCCCATCATGATTATAAAAAAAATTTATTATAATTTTTTTTAAAAAAAAATATGATTGGCTTGTTATTGATGACGTGGTGTAAGCGTGACACAATAGACTTCCTACCCCACGGGTGGGACACTATTTGTAAAGTGAGATTACGGTGGGTCCCAGTGCTCGCCACTGACGGTGCACAAACCCTCCACGTGGCCTAATCGAAAAGCCCTCAAAATGTGACACGTAGGACCCACCTTGTTTGTTTGTCTCAAACCTTTTGTCCACGTACAAAAAAAAATTGCTCTGGAACTTGCTATTACATCTTAGTATCTTACACAAAGCTCAAGTTACTTAACCTACATGAGCCTGGAAACCAATATTTTCAAAATAACCGACCGTCCCTAGCGCAAGTGGTAAAGAATTTGGTTGTTGGTATTCGAGGTTCCGAGTTCGAATCATAATTGATTCACATTTCCAGCTAAATTTATTTTCAAAAAAAATAAACGATTTCTCTCTCAAAAAAAAAATCAAAATCAAAATAGGACTTTTGGTAATATACTCCATACTCCTATTCAAGATTTTAAAGTTGATCATATTAGTAAAGAAACATTAGCTTTGGATGGGTCGAATATAAGATTTGCATCTTATTTCTAGGTGTATATATGATATTTTACTAATTGCATTACTAGTTTCCTCGGCCAAGTTTGCTTTTGGTCCTGAAAAGTTTAATTTCGAAGTTGGCATTTTCTAAACTCCTAAAAAAAATTTCCTTTAATTCTTGTCTATGCTTTCTACTAGAACGCGATTTTTTAGGATTAATTGCATACAGCTTTCTGTAAATATATTGAATAGTAAATATATTTCTATAAAGTTTAATTTTTTATTTTTATTCCTACAAAAGTTCAATAATATTCATATTTGTTCCTCTAATTTGTTACGTTAGAACACTGTTTATTTTTTAATAGAGTTAAGTGAAATGACATTTTGGCCCTTACAAATATACACCTCCAAAAATCCCAACTGTTAGAATTATACATAAATGTCATTGCAAAAAATATTTTACCCTATAATATAAGAGAGGTAAAAAGGTCAATTTAGCTCATTCACTGACTAGGATTAAGTATTTTACTCAAGATTAATTACATTTTTCTAGCGGATCCTAACAGCAGTGATATATTTGAAAATGGTATGACTTTTGCAGGAATAAAAATAAAAAATTAAACTATGTATGAATATATCTGATATTCGATATATTTTCAGAAAGTTGTATACAATTAATCCTATTTTTTTCTTTTTAGAGAGAAAGGTAGCATGTAATTTTTTTTTATTTATATTTTCGAAATGAACTCGGTCAGAAATATAAATAAGTAAGCTTCGAACTTATGATCTTGAATACTAACTATCTATTAAATTATTAGCCAACATACATGATTAGTATTAGAACGTGATTGTATACAATATTAGGGCTGCAAGTCTGGCTCGCCGCTCGCGAGCCAGCTCGTGTTCGATTCGAAATAGGCTCGAAAATAGTTCGTTCGAAATTAATTTTAAATATAAAACGAGCTAAATTTTTTCGCTCGAAAATAATTTCAAACCAAACACGAGCAAGCCTCCGCTCGTTGGTGTTCGGCTCGAAATAGTTTGAATATATATATATATATATATATATATATATATATATATATATATATATATATATATATATATATATAGTTAATGAAAAAAAAAAATACAAGATATTAAGATTATTAATAATATATGTTAAAATAAGAAATAGTGTAATATTAACAAATATTCTATTTGGATTGTAGTTATAACGATAGTTGTGGTTAAATTATATAGTGTAATATCAATAAATATTCATAAATATTTTGAAATTAAAAATAAAAATAAAGAAGGAAAAAAAAATTCGAACTATAAACGAGCCGGCTCGGAATCAAACAATTTCGAGCCAAATTCGAACATGACTCGTAACTAGCTCGAAAAAAAAAAAAAAGCTATTTCAAGCCGGTCCGAATTCGGCTCGAAATTTATTTCGAGCCGAACTCGAATTGGACTATTTTTAACTTGAAATTAATTCGAGCCGGCTCGAATTCGGCTCGAATATAATACGAGCCGAAAACGAGCAAGGCCGCGTTCGCTCGTGTTCGGCTCATCTGCACCCCTAATGATAAATTTCGAGCCGAACTCGAACAAACTTATTTTTAACTTAAAAATTAATTCAAGTCAGCTCGAATTCGGCTCGAATATAATATGAGTCGAAAACGAGCAAGACCGCGTTCGCTGGTGTTCGGCTCATCTGCACCCCTAATGCGAGGTAGATATGTGATGGGCACATTCTAAATTTTTGGAGCGATCTCTTCTAGTCTAGTAAATGACAAATGATATGATTTGATGCGTACGTTAAAACGACAAAACGCACGCTGGCCTTCATCCGCAGCAGCAGCAGTAAAGCCCGGGCAGGGCGCAGAAAGGTCGAGGAAACTCTATCAGTCGTCAGTCATCAGTCACCAGTCACATGCCAGCCACTCGTGATGTACTTCTCCTCTTGTTGGTTCCAACCCACACTCTTCTTTGCTTCTCTCTCGTGATTAATTCGCGTGTGCAACACAAATATATAGAGTCCGGCTATGGTGCTTGTGAAAGTACCAAGCACTTGGTGCTTGTAAGTTTTCTGCCGTTAGATTCACCCCTTTGATCAATTCCACCCATTAGATTATACTATTCAACCAACCACCCACTCAACCCTAGGGGGCCCACATCATCCTAACCGTCCATCTCTTAATCCAAGGGTTAAAAACCTACAAGCACCAATTGCTTGGTGCTTTTAAAAGCATAGGAGCTCAATTCCAAATATATATATATATATATAATTGGTACGTAATATGTTGGTTTAAAAGGATCAACATGATCTTATCCGTTAGCAGAAGATCAGGTTAGATCGAATCATATTCAAAATAACGGAGTACCGGATTGAGCCGAATCATGTTCGAAATGGCGTGAGACTGATTAGACCGATTCACAATCGAAATTCGTAGGTACTGTGTCTGTACTCCTTAAGTGAATTGATTGTATATTTTTAACTGCTCGAGCTTTTGAAATTAATTATTAGCGACAACAATTCTATATAATAATATAATTTATAATGTATAAATGGAATTGCTCTTGCCCCATTCCTTAGAAAGGCTAGTTTGATAATATGGTAGCTAAAAGCTTAATTTTATATCCAAAAAATCTTAAAATTTTAAAAGTGCTTCTTTTTTTTTCGCTTTTGTATTATAAAATTGTAGACATAATCGTCGCCTGAAAAGTACGTAGCCGTTTTTATTTTTGGTGACGATTGCAAATGCAATTTTAAAACTTTGAAAAAGAAGCGACTATAATCATTTTTAAATTTTTTAGACCTTTAATAACATAAAAATAATTCTTTTAGCCACCACATTATCCAACTAGACTGAATTCTCTTTGCTATCACTTTTTCTTTAATACTGGAATTTTTAATTTGCTTAATTAGACTTGTTCCAAAATGTTTGAAATTTTTAGAATTTAAATCTTTTATTTTGGGAGATTGTTTAGCTAGTGATTGAGTAATATCAAAATTAACGTCTTAAAATAAATACGTTTTGTTTCGTAATAACTAGCTAGTAGACCTTAATAAGTTTGGATTAATTGCACCATTGCCCCTAACATATTTTTTTATTTTTTTTTATTACACCGACCGTTTTTAGCGCAAGTGGCAAAGGACTTGATGGTTGGTACCCGAGTCTCAAGTTCGAAGCCTAGTTGCTTCTCATTTTCAGCTAAGTTTATTTCTAATAGAAATAAACGAAGCGGGTAGTGTGCTACCTTTTTCTCAAAAAAAACTTTTTTTTTTTTTTGCTATTCAGTCCTTAACATTATTTTTTGTTTTAGTTTTGTTTCGAGCAACTAAATTTTTGTTAATTTCAATAGAATAGATCATGTAACTATAATAAAGTGCTACTAAAATCCTACCTATTCATATAGATTATTGTCATCATTCAATAGCCCTTAGTCGATTTCTGTACTGACTTTCTGAAATTTTTAGAGGAGTTTGATGACACGTTTGCCTCGACATTAAAAACGTTTAGTAGTCACGAAGAACGACATTGAAAAGGGTGAAATTAGACTTGACATAACGAACATGCATAATAATTTTAAAAAAGGTAAAAGCTATTGACCAATTGCACAATTAAGTCCATATGTTAAGAATTTAATTGCAAAAACAAAAAGAAATAAAAAAAATATGGTAAAAGTTGGGGACCAATTGTACAATTAAGTCCATATGTTAAGAATTTTTTATTATGTCTATTCCCAAATCCTTGGGTACTTATATTACTGTTTAAACATTGAATTTCTAGTACGTCTCTTAATTAGTTTGTATTTTCAATCTGGAATGGTCTTTCGTGTACGTATTCTGTCCTATCGAAGCTAAGTTCTTTTGCCGAAGCCAAACTCGCACTTCTTTTTCCGACAATCTTTCAAGTACATATATTTTCTTTTGATTTGTCCACGCTTCGATGTCAAACTTTGGATATCGCAAGAGGACCAGTAGTGTAATTAACCCAAAAAATAAGTTTCCTTTTGTAAGGTTGCTTAATGCTCCAATCATAATAGCACCCCACAAGAACCACTGTGCAATAATAATAATAAATAAATAATATAGAAGAATCCTAGGGAAGTGGTGGTTAGGTGGGAGGAGCCTCATCATTCATTTCGATTAGTAACTATTCATAGGAGCATAGCATAGCATCTATGGGGAGCAGGAGGAACTTGTTACTTTTTGTTTTTTTTGGGTAGCGTAAAAAAGTGTATAACTTATTTAAATTATAGGCTATTTTGAACTTACTAATTAATTTTTCAAAAATTTAATTTTACGGTTGAACCTTCCAATTATTTGATTTGAGTGAATCGATAATATTTTTTTTTACTTTAAACCTGTAAATATATATTAACTAAACTTGTAAATATAGACGACGCATTCAAATTTTAATATTTAAATATCGTTGACCGAATCAAATCAAAAAAATTAAAAGATTGGATAGTAAAATAAAAAATGTTAAAAATTTTATAATCTATTTAAAATGGTCTATAGTTCAGATAAGTTATATATATATATATATATTTTTTCTTTTCATATTTTCTATACTATATATAAAAGAGGATAGGAATTGACAGACGGAATCCGAGATGGAATAAAAAAATATTTCATATATGTTATAAAATTAAATAAATAATTATAATTAAGAAATTTAAAACAACTCGAAACTAATCAAATTTAGAAAATAAATTAATTAAAAAATAGACTCATGCCACTAATAACTATTTAAATTAAAAAATAGATTTAGATTTTATTTTATAGAAAGTTTATATTTAAATTTAAATTAATTAGTAAATCTGATAAAATTTATATTATTAGTAAATGTGACACGTATTTTAAATTTTGGTCTATTGACGCCACTTTTTGCCGGAGAAATTTTTTGGTTCCTCTTTTTTCTTAGGAAAACAAATAATGTAACTGTTTTAAATTCAAAGTTGAAATTTAATTATACCATTTGTATTTGAATTTATAAAATTTTTAATTTAAATTAAATTTTGAGTTTATGTCGTGGATTATTTTAAATTTTAAATTAAATATGAATTATAATTTGGGTACTATTAGTTTGAAAGTATACTTAAATTTTAGTTTGTCAGAATTCAAAAAATATATAAAAATATTAAATATATATTAAAAAATATGATGCTATTTTAGATAACTATTAAATAATTGTAACGTGTATTTGCACGTACACTCAACTAGTACTATTAAATTAACATAGACAAAAATATAGAAAGCTTTTATGTAGATATCTTTTTTTTTCTACTTTGTCTCCATGATTTTCAAAAACCTATATTTTGCCACTCAAAATTTTAGAAATATTTTTATAAGTTTACGACGTTAATGGAGAGGTTGCAATGACCAAACTACACTTACTTGTTCAATAAAAAAAATAATAATAATATTCTTCTGTCAATTTTAAAAATATTTTTAATATAAATTATAAAAATTAAATGAAACTAACGATGCAGGAGGGGCGCTTAGGGCATGTTTGTTTCACCGTAAGTGGGGAGGGGGAAGTAGTTTTCGGTGAAAACTGACTACTTTCGCTGTTTGGTTCACCATAATATTATTACGGTCGAAAGTGCAGTTCATCCAAAATGGAAAAATTGACTTCGCCCTCCTAGGAGGCGAAGTCAATTTCGGTGAGGTGAAGGAAGTGGTTTGGAAACTTAATTACACTATTTCTCTTAGGGTTACTCCCCCCCTCTTCTCTTCTCTCTCACGCCACCTTTTTTTTTTCTTTACAGACCCCCCAAAAAAAAGCCCTCCCTTTTTTTTTATCTAAATATGTTTAATTGTGAAAGTGATTAATTTTTTCATTTAAATTGCATATCTAAAATATGATGAAATTTAGTTTGTTGTGTATTAGTTGGTGTGGTATCTGACATCAATATTATTTGTTGCATTATTATAATTATATTTTATTTGTTGCATTATTATAATTTTATTTGTTAATAATTTTATTTTATAATTATATATAATTATATTATTTTTTATTTATTATAATTTATTATTTACTAAGTTAGAAAATAAAAAGTAATATCATTTAGGAGGTAAGTTTATCTAGGTGTACAGATTAAATCGTTTTCGGTGAAACAAACAGCGGAAGTGGAGAACTGCACTTTCTAGGTCATCTATTTACTACCAAACAAACAGCAGAACTGCCAGAACTTCACTTCCACAGCTTGAAACAAACAACGGCAGTGAAGTAATTTTCACCTGAACTTCACTTCAACCCAAAGTCACTTCAACCCAAAGTTCACTTACGGTGAAACAAACATGCCCTTAAGTGCGTTAACTTTTATTATTTTTTTTAACCCGCCGTCCCTAGCGCAAGTGACAAAGGGCTTGATGGTTGGTACCCGAGTTTGAATCCTAGTTGATTCACATTTCTAGCTAAGTTTATTTCTAAAAAAAATAAACGAAGCGGGTAGCGTGCTACCTTTCTCAAAAAAAAAAAAAATTTTTTTTTTATAAAGTAACAATAGAAAAGTAAAAAAATAAAAAAAATCAGATATTTACAAAAAAAAAAAAAAAAAAAAAAAAAAAAGTACTTCCGCTATAAATATATAAAATATTAAAATAATTTTTTCCCAATGATTACGGGAGGCGACCGCGGAACCGACAGGGCGACTGGGGTGTTCGGGAGACCGGGAGACCTGCCGGCGATTCTCCCACACTTCCCCACGCGCGGCGTACACGTGTCGGTCAGCCCCCCCTCCCCTGTCGCCCCTCCGACGTGACGATTCGGACTCAGAAAAAATAAAGCTTCCTTCCTCCCTACCCACCCCCATTACCTCGGGAACCGCGCCATGTATTAATTAGTATGCGTACCGCAGATAAAGACCCAGCTCCCCCCCATCATGTCCGTAGACCGGGTTCACCAACCCCAAATTAAAAAAATGCATTGATTTTCCTACCCCACACAATGCCGACTAATTTGTTTGTTTATTTCGCCAAAGAGTGAAGTTCCGTCGAAATAAATTCTAAAAAATTAAAATTTAGATTATATTTTTTTTTTCTGTTTATTTGTGTAGTTGCGAAATTAAAATTCACCCCTCTCTACTTTTGGTAAAAACAAACACGCCCTCGTATGTTGTTGAACTATTGGTGATCTTACACAGCACATAAAATTTGTGTATCAACTAATATTCGTAGCTGGAAGTATAGCACAATACTTTTACTAGTAGTGAGTCCACTTGTATCAGTATTTTTATTTCTTTTCACATATAATTGTTTTTAGAAACTACCTAAAACTTTTTTTTAAAAGAAAAAAATTATTTATGTCTTAACGTTAGTACATCAAGAAAATATATAATCAATACTGCGAAGGAGCTGTAACAGTATTTTAAGAAAACCAAACAAATGTATGATATATACGCTTTGGGTTTTGTTGATATGTTGTTACATCCGTATAATATGTTACGACTTCATTATGGTAGCAAATGAAATCATGCTTTCATGCCATACACGAAGTCGAGACCCGTGCTCATATATCGTATGTTTCTAACTGCTTCTTGCGTTGATTTTCCTTAGACATCCTCGCTTGCAGGTGAAGAACTTTCGCACCGGAGATTAAGCTAAATAACACGTGCTCTCACTCCACAAAGAAAGGATAAGGTACAATTACTTTTCCCAATCTATATAGACCTGGTCCACACAATATCTTCTCCTTGGGGACCAACACTTCCCCCATTTCCCTGACATATCATTTACTCCTCCCATAAATACTCCTCTCTCTCTCTCTCTCTCTCTCTCTCTCTCTCTCTTCTCTCCTTGTTGACTATAAAAACCCTTCACTGGTCCCTCATTTTTCACCTTTTCTCCCTCTAATATTTTTTCAAGTTTTTTTTTCTTTTTCATTTTCATTTCCTCTTCCCCACACTTCTCTCTCTCTGCTTCTTTCAACAGCAAAAAAAGAAAAAAAAGAAAAAAAAGAAGCAGCTTTGGAGATGGGAGATTTTGTTGGGGACCCTGCAGGGTTGGAGCTCACCATGGCCGTTCCTGGGTTGAGCTCTTCTTCGGGGTCAGGTAAGCACCCCTGTGCAAATTTCCCCAAATCCCAAGGGCCTATTTGCTAACTTTCCTCTTTAATTATTTTTTAATTTTTGGGTTTAAGTAGTTTTTGGGAACTTTCATTGTCTCCTATGCGTATTGCATGACACATAAATTAAGAGATGCTAACGTAGGCTTAATTAATTACCATCATCATCACAAGTCACGCGAGCCACTTAAAAGAAGATATTTTTTATTTTATTTTTTTGCGTTTAAAAAATTTGTGGAGGCACACCTCAACTATAGATCGTTTTGAAATGGACCCATCAACTTTTTTTTTTTATAATGATACTTTTTAAACTTGGGATTTTCGTAAGTTGAGTGATTTTGGCCAGTTAAGGTTAAAGGCTTTATTATTTCTGAAATTTTAAGAAATAGCAATTATTACTAGATAATAAAACAATTAAATTTTCTAAAGTTTTCAATTACCAAAAAAATTTAATGAAGTAGAGGAGCCCATTTCAAAAATAGCATACATTTAAGAGGCTTCTTCCATGTAAGTGCTACAAAAAATATCAATTTTCTAGAAAACAGTATTTCAATATCTGACGATTTGGAATAGAGAAAGCTTGAACTGACTCTAATATCATATTATCCAAAAAATTAATCTCTTAAAAAAATAAAAAAAATAGGGGAGGCTTGGGACTGGCTCGTATAATACTATATTTATTACTCGATTTCATCTACAGTACTTTTAAAAGTATCAAGTATTTGATGCTGATAAATTTTCTACCATTAAATTTATCTCTTTGGCCAATTTTATTTTTTAGATTATGCTATTTCACCAATCACCGACTCAACTATAACGGACCACTATTATATATTTTAATGCTACAAATCTTCATCCAAAGGCTAAAAGCCTATAATCACTAATGACTCGGTGGTTTTAAAAGCATAGAAGCTCAATTTTATATTACTCCTGGAACTGATTTTAATATCGTGTTATTCAAAAGATCGATCGGTCATATACAGTGTTAAATATAAAAATGTTTAAACACCATTCTCTAACAGCTTAAGTTTTTAGAGAGTACAACAGTTGTTTTACATGATATCAGAGCAGGAGGTCCTGAGTTCGAGTCATATCAGGCTTCTAGCATTATTAATTTTCTCCCATCTAATTAAAGTCCACGTCATGAGCCTACGAGAAGTCTCGAGTCCAGACGTGAGGAGGAGTGTTAAATATAAAAATGTTTAAACACCGTTCTCTAACAGCTTAAACTTTTAGAGTACAACGATTATTTCGCATGCAGTTTCAATTAGTCTTAAACTTTTCGGTTTCTTCGAACTCCTCCGTCGTGATTGATGCATGCATGCGTGCATAGCAGGTGGTGGTGGTGCTGCTGCTGCTGCTGGTGCTGCGAATAATAATAATGTGAGGGAGCTGGACATGAACCAGCCGGCGAGTGGGGGTGAAGAAGAGGAGTGCTGCTACTACTACCCCGCGATTATATGCGCGGGGGAGGGGGAAGCAGAAGCAGAAGCAGAAGGGGAGGAGTTGGAGGAAGAGGAGGGAGGAGGAGGGTCCCACCACCGCCCCAAGAAGCTGCGGCTCTCCAAGGAGCAGTCCCGCCTGCTCGAGGAGAGCTTCAGGCAAAACCACACCCTCAACCCCGTAAGTCAATTATTATTTTCTTTCCTGTCCCCTGTTGTCTTTCTTTTTCTTTTCTTTTTTTAGAGAAATTTAGCTAGAAATGTGAATCAACTGGAATTCGAACTCGGGATCTCGGGTACTAACCATCAAGTCCTTTGTCACTTTCTTTTTCTATCTGTCTTAATTTATGTTTAAAAATGTAAAATTTTAAGTGTTATAAGTTGTGTGTTCGCTGAGGGAACAGGTCTAGAATGCAGTAGTTATATTGCTGATGTAGTGTCTGGATCAGTCAAATAGTTTTTCTGAAGTTCACTCGTTCTATCATAATTTTTTTAAAAAATATTTTTATTGTATGTTTTTTTTTTAGAAAAAAATGTGATTGGCTGGATATAGGTGATGTGGTGTAATTGGGAGGAGGTTTTTTAAAAAACTTTTTCTTATTTTTGGTTTGTTTATTTCCTATTTTAGCTCAAGAAAGTGTTTGGTTTTTCAAAAAAAATTAAATTTTTTATCTGAAAAATAAAAGTGATGAAAAAGAGCATTTTTGATGGATAATTTTTTTTCCCCTCAAAATAACTTATCTTGCTTTTCCGAGAAACCAAACACACTCTCTTCTTGTTTTAGGCCTAGTTTGGAATTATACTGGTGTTTTGAATTTTAACTTTTTTTTTTTTGTTCCTTTTATCTCCTCAAACTATTTTTAAAACGTTTACGAGCAATTGCTCACAATATTTTATTGGAGATAATTACTGCTGACAACAAAAGTGGAGTAAAAAAAAGTCAGTTATTACTGGAATACTGGTGATATTAATGACCCTTGCAACTGCCGATAATTAAATTTGTAATTAAGGCGTATATTATGTTTCGTAATGTGTGTGTATCATTAATGAGGAAACTTTGCCTAGCAACTAATAATAATTTATGTACAAATAAATAAACCTGCAGAAGCAAAAGGAGGCGTTAGCGGCGAAGCTGAAGCTGCGGCCGCGCCAGGTGGAGGTGTGGTTTCAGAACCGCAGGGCCAGGTACGTACGTTCATGTTTTGACCAGCTAATTTATTTATTCTTCATTAATTATTAGCGATGGTAATAATTATAATTTAATATGATGATAATATCAACAATTGATGATAATGTATAATTGCATCTCCTCCCGTTTTATTAGTGTTTGGTTTCTCGAAAAATCTCCAAGAAATTAGTTTTTTTTTTACAGTAAAATTAAAGAGTAATGTTTTTGAATTCTTCATTTCCTGATTTTATGGAAAGTGTTTTGGCTCAACCGAAAACGAAAACGGTGAAAAAGTTGTCTTTCCGAAAAATGACTTTTTACGGTTTTTTTTTCGAAAAACTAAACGCCTAAAAGTGTAGATGGCAGTTAACAAGACTCGACTTAACACTATTAAAGAGTAATAATAATATTTCTAATTAATTTTCATGATACGTATTAGGAGATTCTAAATTAGAATCCTGTAGTGTTAAATATAAAAATATATAAATACCGTTTTTTAACGGCTTAAGTTTTTAGAGTACAACGGTTGTTTCACATGGTATCAGAGCAGCAGGTCCTGAGTTCGAGTTATGTCAGACTCCTAATATTATTAATTTTTTTCCATTTAGTTTAAGTCCACGTCGTGACTCGTGAGCTTTACAAAAGTTTCAAGTCCAGACATGAGGAGGAGTGTTAAATATAAAAATATATAAACATCGTTTTTTAACAGCATATGGTTTTAGAATACAACGGTTGTTTCACATGTAGCGTATTAAGCTTAATTTAGTTATCTCACATTTTGTTCCTACAGCCATCTTTGCGTCTGGGAAAATTTTCTTTTGTTGAATTCAGACGCAAGGGAGAGTGATGAATATAAAATGTTACTGAGTGATGAATATAAAATGTTACTGTTTTCATGCACACCCTACACGCAGGACGAAGCTGAAGCAGACGGAGATGGAGTGCGAGTACCTGAAGCGCTGCTTCGGCTCGCTGACGGAGGAGAACCGGCGGCTGCAGCGCGAGGTCGAGGAGCTGCGGGCGCTGCGCGTCGCCCCGCCCACCGTCCTCTCCCCGCACTCCCGCCGCCCGCTCCCCGCCTCCTCCCTCACCATGTGCCCCCGCTGCGAGCGCGTCACCGCCTCCCCCTCCGCCGCGCCCGCGCAGCCCCCCCGTGCCGCCACCCGGCCGACTCCCACCTCGTCCTCCGCCACGCTCTTCCGCCCGCGCCAGCCCTCCGCGGCGTGTTAAACTGTAGCTTGTTCAGGGTAGGGTGAGAGACCTGCTATATATGATTTTACTGATACATGCACGCATGGATTGTTTCACTGATCGTTAGATAGTTTTTAGTCAACTAAAATTAGCTCTTTGTAAATGGAAGATTAATCTGGAGGACTAGCTACGAAGTTTAAAAAGTGCCTTGCTTCTTCTTCTTTTTTCTTTTTTTCTTTTTTTGGGGTTCTGCTGCTGCTGATGGTCTCAAAAGCATGGCAGTGTTTTAGTGGTTGGATTTGCTCTTCGTTTGTTCTTCTACTCTGAGATAGAGATTTAACATAGAAGAATATAAGTAGAATATAATATAGATTTGTGCTGTAGTGCTTAATTTTAAAAGTACTAAGATGATCTTGCTGTTTATAAATTTC
Source organism: Puya raimondii (assembly GCA_016920855.1). NCBI lineage: Eukaryota > Viridiplantae > Streptophyta > Magnoliopsida > Poales > Bromeliaceae > Puya > Puya raimondii. The sequence goes on along the minus strand of JABWPP010000049.1, from coordinate 35,486,172 downwards.
TAATATTTAGATTTGTCTCTTGTGGTTATAAATGCGGCAATGATTTAAGGAACGTTAGGTTTGATTCAATAGAAAAAAAAAAGTGTTGGTGCTTTTGAAGGCACCTCAGATGAGCTCATATTATTATTATAATATGAATAGTTAATTTACAGTTTAACGTATTTTTGGTGGTGGTGGTGATAAAACTAACATCAGACCTACATTTAAATAAACTAGGAAAAATACATCTGCAAGCATACTTTTTGATAAAACTAACCATCAGACCTACATTTAAATGAACAAGGAAAATTACATCTGCAAGCATACATTTTTTTTTTTTTTTTTTTTTTCTAACAATATGCACCTGCTTCGACAGTAATTGTTGAAATCACCCATCAAACAGTGGTGTAAGTGTATAGTACTGGTATCAGCAGAATTACAGGCCGTTCCTCAATGAAAGCCAAAGCCAATTAGTACGTGCATGGTTATACTTTTACCACATTCTACCTCTATATGAAGCATAAGAGGAAGAATCATATGAACCAAAATATACTAGTCCGGTGATTGTAAACCGAACTAGCTAGATGTAAAAAGTATAATAGAAAAAAGAAAGGGAAAAAAAAAGAAAAAAAGAAAAAAAGAAAAGAGGATTTGATAATATGCTATCGCATGCATCCGATGATGTATTTATCTGCTGTGATGGTGTCAAGAGGGGGTTACTAGTACTCGGCTCGTCTGCGGAGGTCGCGGCCTGCTGTGATGGTGTCAAGAGGGGGTTACGAGTACTCGGCTCGTCTGCGGAGTCCACGGCCGGCTGCTGCACGTCCGGCTCCGGCTGCTGCACGTCCGGCTGGTTATCGTCGTGGGGCGTGGATTGGTAGTACCGGAAGTACAAGATCAGCTGAGCCAGGCCGAGCAGCGAGCCGAGCACGTTCGGAATCTGCAGCATAATAAGGAAGATGTATCTAGTCTTGGACAATATATATATATATATATATATATATATATATATATATATATATATATATATATATATATATATATATATATATATATATATATATATATATAATGTTGTAGAGGGGCCGGGTGATTTTGGGGGGAAGGAAAGAAGGCTAACAATAACGAAGATGTCGAAGGGGAGGAAGCCGTAGATCGTCCAGCAAACGCTGTTGAGGAAGCCGACCAAGCAGACGGAGAAAGGCATGTACCTCACACTCTGGGTTTGGATTACGAGTTTCTACGGCAGATAAACAAGTAATCCGTAATTTGTCAAAAAAAAAAAAAAATGAAAAAATATTTAAGCATAAAAAAATTATTTAATGAATTATATTTGATTCAAAACTAGTTGTACCCTCCCTCCCCCCTCTTTTCTGCCTCTCCTTACATGTATGATAGATATAAAAAGAAATAAGAGATACAAATTTATGAAAGATAAGAAAATTGACTAACAAAATAGGAGATGAAAAATTAACTTATTGAACAAATTTGCTAAATGAATATTAGAGCCGGGGATCAAACCTACGTCCAGAATATATAATGAAAGCTTAAAATTAACTATGATACTAATGTAAACAATGATTTTACACAAAACGATTCAACAATATATTTAACAATAGTGAAGGTTGGGGGGATCTCAGCAGTGCAATTTAGATCTAACCGTAAACACAACAAATTCGTAAAAACCTAAAAAGACCCATACATATAGCACACAATTTCACCGCTTTCTAAAATAGAAAAATCAACTTTATTAAACTATTAATTGCGACTCGAATCAAAAGCAAGCGGAAGAAGGGAAGTGTTTTTACCACGACGGACAAGGGGGAGGCATACATGCACGTGCAGAAGATGACGCAGAGCACCCCCACGACAAGCGACCTCGTCTCGTGGGTATGCGCACCCAGAATCACCCCAGTAATCACCACCGCCATGAACAACACCTCCACAGCTAGTATCCCTATCACCTTCAACTGCACCCCAAAATGCAAAACAATTCCAGAATATTATACGGGAGATTTTCGAAAAATTATTGCAGGGTGTATAAGTACATCACATATAGAGAAAAATCTTACTAATTATTAGACTGTTCTATGATATTCACAAGATTCACTTGAAAATGAAGAAAGAAAATCATGTGTAAATTTTACATCTCTTCCATCAAAGAGTTCACAAAATTTTCTAAAATTTTGAGTATAAAAGAAAATTTGATAAGACTAATAAAAAAAATAATGCCTTTAGATGAATGGGTGTAAATCGTACTTGTCTAGCAAATCACTAAATGTACTCATATACAGGTTAGCATTGCTCGAGAAAAAATTATTTCATGCAACCGGTGCACTGTGCACAGCACCACACCATTCTTACTATAAAGGCATGTTCGGTTCGTAATTGGAATGGAAATGAAAAAGAAATTAAATTGTATTGGAATGAAAAATAGAAAGACGAATCATCTAAAAATATTTAGTTTATTATTGAAATGAAAATCAAAATTGATAATTGGGACATCCAAGATTTTGAAAGAGAGTTTAATTTGGTTTAAAAAGATGAGAGTGATGAAGAGAGATTAGGAAGAGGTGTTTATTAGAGATGGAGTATTTTACTCTAGAATGGATCAATCTAGAAGTCAAACAAGTATTTGGTCATAAATGGATTGATTCATTTTCACCTCAGAGTGGAATAAAATTAAAATTCAATTCCTATAAAATAAACAACAACAATCAGAATCAGTGAATCACATTTCAATTCCAAAATTTAAAATAAGTGAGTCAAATATGTCCTATTTTATTTTTAAATAAAATCAAATTTTGTTAAACAATATTCTATTAATTCCAAATACTTATAAGCCAACAAGAAATAGTATTATTGTAATATATTACGTCCAGTTTTTATTATGCAGCCTCAAAACATGGTCTCGAATTAGACAGTAATTAATTTTTATATACTCTCAACTCGTGCCCAATCTAAAAGGTTAAAGCTAATAATGAACAGTAATTTAATAAATTTATATTTCACATGAATTGAATAACTGCTCGTTTTCTTGTTTATTAAATGAGCCGAATACGAGATAAATTTTTCAGCTCGAAATCTTAACGAGTTCAACACGAACTGAAGTGAACTCACTCGTATTCGGCTAGAATATATATATATATATATATATATATATATATATATATATATATATATATATATATATATATATATATATATATATATATATATATATATATATATATATATATATATATATATATATATATATATATATATATATATAAAATCTATATTCTTTTATTATATGAAACCAAAGACAAGAAATGACAAGAAAGTGTATATATATATATATAATACAAATTTTAACTATTTGATTTTTAGACTGATCCAAATGTAAAGAAATCTATATTTTACAAAATTTTATTACTATATTAAGTTTTTAGTTTTCTTTTTTTTATTATTTTTTTATCTAGTAATAAAACTAATAATCTAATTTATTGTTCGCGAGCCGATTTGTGTCGGGCTCATTAATAGGAGCTGAATTTCTTTTATTAAATTAAATATTTTTAAGAGTCAGCTAATATTCAGCTCGTGAGCTATCCCCAACGCACTCTGTTCGGGTCCCTCACAGCTCTGCTTTTTAGGTAGTTATCAATAGATCATCGATCACTCGCATCAAAATATATATATATATATATATATATATATATATATATATATATATATATATATATATATATATATATATATATATATATATATATCGGATTTTGATTCTACTACTAATAATGGTAAATAATTAATGATTAATTCCCTCAGATCAGCGAAGCAAAATACAAATTAATTAATTTGGGTGTTTGGTGGATCACTCACGCGCATTTGTTTGGGGGAGAAGGCGATGAAGATGAGGATGTAGAGGGACTCGAGGACGAAGCCGACGCCATTAATGGTGACGACGAGGATGCTGTGGGGGTGCACGGCGGGGACGCCGTAGAACATCCAGAGCATGCAATTGAGGAGCGTCGCGAGGTAGGGGACGGGCGAGAACTCCTCCACCGCTCTCCTCTCCCAAATCTTCGCCATCGTCGGCCTACATACAAAGCAAAGCAACACACACACGCGCACATACGAATTCAATCAACACGATCGGATCCCTAATTCGCCGCACGAATTGGGGGGGAACCGGAAACCCTAACGCGTCGTCGGGATCGTTCGATTCGGAGGGTTTGGGGGCCAAGCGCTTACACGGGGCAGAGGAACATGACGAAGGAGATCACGTTGCCTGGGGGAAATGGACATTGATCAAGAACGAAGAGGAGAGAGAGAGAGAGAGAGAATTAGGGTTAGGGTTAGGGTTTAGATCGAGGAGGGTGCGCACCGATGACGCCGAAGACGGTGCGAGCTGCGTCGGCGGAGACCATCTTGTTCTTCGCGAGCTTACGATCGATCGAGGAGAGTAGAGAGAGAAAGTGAGAGTACGTAGAGAGAGAAAGTTAGTACACAATTCTCTTTAAAGGCTATATATATATATAGAGAGAGAAAGATCGCGCGCGAGAGAGAGAGAGAGAGAGGTGTAATTACATTTGTATCCATGTAAAATTGGAAAATTGGAAATTTGTCGGTATGAAGTTTTGATTATCAAATATACTTCTCTGGAGTTCTAAAATATTTAAATTAGTTCTCTCTGTACTTTGATTGTCATTAGTTGACCGTTAAATTTTCACCGTAAGATTATATTTTTGCAAAAATTAGTTTAGAACTTATAATTTACTTATCGCACATGCAATTAGGATAATGTAATATTTATTCGTAAAGTTTTATTTATTAAATATATTTTGATAAGGCTCTAAAATAGTAAACTTATTTTTATTAAAATTGACAAATAGTCATGATACAGTGGACCAATTCGATAAGTTTACTCTGAGCAAATAGAGGCCAGTATAAATTTTTAGCAAAAGTTTGGGGGGTTACCAGTGCAATTAATCCAATAAAAATTTGGGTAAATTTTATTTAGTATAATAATATCTCTATTACTAATATATTTTATAATATTTTGGTAGATAATGTAATTCTTTTTACATTTCTAAAACTAATTAAATTTATTTATAGAAAAGTTTCAAAAATTATCGTTAATTGACTAAATTTTGACTAAATTTTGACTAAATTTGGACTTTGAACTCCACTTCAATGTATTTAAATAATAATGTGGGCGCTTCTCGCGGGTGTCGTATCTTCGGTTCGGATAGCGTGCATAATTGTTGAATTTGTTGTATGGGGATTCATCATCTGCCGTCCAATATTATGATGATATGATTTAGAGGTAATCGCGAGGGTTTGCGTTGTCTCTTTAAACGTGCTCATATATATGAACGGCATGTAACAGAAACGGTTTTGTTAGTTGCAAGGTTTAAGGGAGTTACCACCGGAGTCGAGAATATTTACAGATAATGCCATTATTCGTGGATAAAATTTTATTTTTTAAAAAAGAGGTTCAGATACTGTGACACTCTAATAGTTGTACATCGAAATAGTTGTACATCGAATGGGAATGGATTGTCACTGAGCTTAAGTATTTTGGGCCGGTGGTTTGGGCCCAACGAGTTATTATTGCTAGCGGGTCGGGTCGTTACAGATACTTCCTAAACTCCTAAACGAATATACCATTCTATTATTCAAAAAGTTTACGTTTTAAAAAGTTGTAAATTTTGGATATGTAATTTTTAATCCTCGGCATGATTTGATGTTAAGATAATCAATTTTTTAAAAACTTATGACTTTCATAAACCCTTCTTGTAAGTTGGAGGCACTCAGGTGGCGAAAAATATTTGTTTGATATATCATTACCACATGATTGCATCTCCATGAGCCCATCCAATTCGACTAAAGCAAAAATATGATCTAAAAATATAAATTCATTAATATTGTGAAGTTTTGAACTCTTAACTTATATTAATTCTTCCATACAAAGTATTTTAATTTATAAATTTTTTCTACTCTCCTAAATCATACATTAGAATTTTATATTAAAGTATTACTCGAAGGGTCTGTTTGGAATTAAAGATGCATATAGTAAGAGATGCAGCATTTGGAGCTACGTTCACTAGTTTGGCTATGTAGATGCAATTATATTGTTTGAGTGCATGCAATCAAAAAATATTCTTATGTCATATACTATTATTATTATTATTATTATTTTTACATTCTACAAAATAGATAAGAACTTAATATGTAATTAATCATAATTCCTCCTTCGGTGTTAGTTTAGTTAATGGATCTCATGATTTCATGGAACTGCACTGGTATTTTGTTAAAAGCATCAAGATTCGATGCTTGTAATTAACTTTTCAGTTTTTAGATCCACTGTTGTGGCTATTAGATTAAAAGTCAACTTATTTATAGGGTCTATTATTGTGCATGATTCAAGAATCGGTAGTACAAGCATGTTGTTGCTTTTAAAAGCACTTAAGCCCGACTCATATAATATGAATCCTTAATTAACATTTTTAAATATTTTTTGTGGTGATGAAACTAACATTAGATCTACATTTAAGTGAACATGAAAAATACATCGATCATACCTTTTTTTCCGACAATATGCACCTGCTTTGATAGTAAATGTTGAAATAACCCATCAAAGTGTGTGTCAGTTTTTGCCAGTGGTGTTAGTGCATACTACTGGTATTAGCAAAAATATACAGGTCGTTCATCAATGAAAACCAATTAGTACGTACGTGGTTATACTTTTACCAAATTCTACCTCTATATGAAATAGACTTAAAGAAAAAAAAAGAAGAAAATCTGACGTAATGAAAATTACATTAAAATGCGCAGCATCCTAAAGGAAAAGAAATCGCACGGACCAACCTAAATATACTTACTAGTCCGGCGATTGTAAACCTAAATAGATGTTAAGAAAAAGAAAATGAAAAGGAGAAGAGGATTAGAGATGATCTATTTATCTACAGTGATAGTGTCAAGAGGGACGTTACTAGCACTCGGGGCGACTGCGGAGGTCACGGCCGACAGCTGCGCTTCCGGTTTGTTCTCGTCGGGGGGCGTGGATCGGTAGTAGCAGAAGTACAAGATCAGCTGAGCCAGGCCGAGCAGCGCGCCGAGCCCGTTCGGAATCTGCAGCATGCAAACCCCCCATGTTAACTAGCATTGATTTAAGGAAGATACATCGATCTTGGACGATAAATATAGTTGTAAAGCGAGATTTTTGCAGGGAAGGAAAGAAGACTGACCGTAACGAAGATGTCGAAGCGGATGAAGGCATAGATCGTCCAGCAGACGCCGTTGAGGAAGCCGACCAAGGAGAGGAAGAAAGGCATGTACTTCACACTCTTTGTTTGGATTACGAGTTTCTGCGGCGGATAAACAAGTAATCAGTAATTAGTCAAAAAAGAAAAAGAAGAATTTAAGCATAAAAAATTATTTAATGAATTGTATTTGATTCAGAACAAGTTCTAGGCTCCCCGTCTCTTCCTCTTATTTGCACTAGTAAATTTTAAAAAGTTGGCTCTTTCATGTAATTAATTGAAATGTTGGACAGAAAAAAATTCTTACTACTCATTAATAGAACAAACAAAAACAAAAAAAAGCCCAATACAAGTAAAAGATTAAATCACCGTAGTCTCCGATTCATGTTTAGGAGGTAAAATTTTGCAGTTGGGGACCTAATATTTAGTTGTTTCAATAAAATCCCTTCAATTAGAAAGCCCAAAGGATCAAAAAATTAAAAAATATATATATATATATTTAAAACCATCCTCATATGCATGATAGATATGAAATGATAAGAGAGAAAAAGTTATGAAAGACAGCAAAATTGGCAGGTGGAGTAATTAAGAGGTGAAAATTTGATTCATTAGAGTAATTTATTAAATGAATATTGGAGTTGAGGATTGAATTTATGATCTTACGTAACGATGCATTAATGCTGGTACCATATAAAGAGCATGCATATACAGAAAATGGTCTAAACATGTATTTAACAAAAGACCTAAAAGGACCAACACACAGGGCTTCCCAAAATAGAAAACCAACTTGATCAAACAATTAATTAGGCCTGTATATATATGATAGTTCATGAGAAAGAGATTAAAACAAACTAAGAAGGAGAGTGTTTTTGTTTTATTTTACCATGATGGACAAGGGGGAGGCGTACATGCACGTGCCGAAGATGACGCAGAGCACCCCCACGATAAGCGACCTCCGCTCGTGTGTATGCGCACCCAGAATCACCCCGGTAATCACCCCTCCCATGAACAATAGCTCCACAGCGAGTATCCCCAGCACCCTCAACTGCGCCCCGAAATGTATATTATGCCACACAAAATATTACACACGAGATTTTCGAAAAATTATTGCGGGGTGTATAAGTACATCACATTCATAAGATTCACTTGTTACAAATTGTAAAGTTTGAACACTAAATGGAACATTAATTCTTTCTCATGATCAACAATTGATTATTGAAAGTACTTACATGCATGCGTCAGCAAAAAAGGAAAGAAAAAAAAAAACTCAAATCTTGTGTTTCTTATTCCTAAATTCTTTAAATTCTGCAGACAACTTTTAACGGATTGGACATTAATTTCAAAATATTAATCACCGAGAGTTAGGTGCACTGGGAAATTATGATAGTGAAAATGAAGGAAAAAAATTATGTGTAAATTTTACATCTATCCCATAAAGAGTTCGCAAAACTCGTTTAAATTTTAAGTAATAAAGAAAAATTGATAACAATAGCCCTTGAATGAGTGGGTGTAAATCTTACAGTTCATCCGGTGATCGAATCAGTGGATGTACTTATCTATAGAAGAACTTATTTTACGCACCCAATGCACTGTGCACCACACCACACCATTTTACTATAAGGACATGTTTGGTTTGTGATTCGAATAAAAATAAAAAATAAAACTAAATTGCATTGGAATAAAAAAAATAGAAGAACGAATTATCCAAAAATATTTGGTTCATTACTGAAATGAAAATCGAAATGGACGATTGGGATATTAGGATTTTGAAAAAGAGTTTAATTTGGTTAAGAAAGATGAGAGTGACGAAGATTAAGTGTTTTACTCTAGAATGGACTAATTCAAAATTCAAAACCATATTAGGTCATAAATTTATTGGATCATTTCCATTAATTCAAAGTGGAATGATACTAATTACAATCCGCTTCCTGTAAAACAAACAACAACTATCGAAATCAGTAAATTTCATTCCAATTTCAGATTCTAAAAAGATAAATCAAACAAGCCCTAAAACTCTTTAAAAAAAAAATCAAAATTTGTTAAACAATATTTTATTAATCCGAATACTTATAGGCTTACAATATTAGTATAATATATTACGTCCAGTTTTTTATTATATAGGCTCAAAACATGGACTAGATAGTAATTAATTTTCATATATTATCAACTCGTTACCAATATAAAAAGTAAAAGCTAATAAATTAATTAAGAACAGTAATTTTAACAAACTTATATTTCACATGAATTGAAAAAGTGCTCGTTACACACAAAAAATCAACCTTTTAGCTAGTTATCATAGATCACTCACATAAACAATAACAATAATTAATTCCCCAAATCATCGAAGCAAAATGCAAACTAATTAATTACTCACGCGCATTCGATTGGGGGAGAAGGCGAAGAAGATGAGGATGTAGATGGACTCGAGGACGAAGCCGACGCCATTAATGGTGACGACGAGGATGCTGTGGGGGTGCACGAGGGGGATGCCGTAGAACACCCAGAGCATGCAATTGAGGAGCGTCGCGAGGTAGGGGACGGGCGAGAACTCCTCCACCGCTCTCCTCTTCCATATCTTCGCGAACGTAGGCCTACACACACACAAATACACACACAGACGCGCACATCGAAATCAATCAACGCGATCGGGGGATCGGAAACCCTAACGCGTCGGGATCGTTCGATTCGGGGGTTTGGGGGGGGAGGGCGAAGCGCTTACACGGGGGAGAGGAACAATCCGAAGGAGATCACGTTGCCTGGGGAAAATGGACATCGATCGAGAACGAAGAGGGGTTAATGGAGGAGATAGAGATAGAGATCGAGAGAGAGAGAGAGAATTAGGGTTAGGGTTTCGATCGAGGAGGGTGCGCACCGATGATGCCGACGATGTTTCGAACTGCGTTGGCGGAGACCATCTTCTTCTTCGCGAGCGTACGATCGAGGAGAGTAGAGAGAGAAAGTGTGAGTACGTAGAGAGAGAGAGAGAGAACACTTGTATATATAGAGTGAGAGAGGAATAATTGCATATGTATCCCTGTAAAATTTTAAAATTTAAACTCTATCTATATGAAGTTTGGATTATTAAATATACTTCTCTAAAGTCCTAAAATTTTGACAAATAGTCATGATACAGTGACGAATTCGATAAGTTCGGGGGTTACAAGTGCAATTAATCCAATAAAAATTTTCGGAAATTTTACTTAGTATTTAGTATAATAATAGATATATTAATAATATCTTTTATGTTTTTTTTTGTAGATAATGTAGTACTTGTTAAATTTAAAAACCAATTAAATTTATTTATAGATTATAGAAAAATTCTAAAAGTTATCGTTAATTGACTAAATTTTGACTAAATTTGAACTTTGAACTCGACTCCAATGCATTTAAATAATAATAATGTGGGCGCTTCTCGCGCGTGTCGTAGCTTCGGTTCGGACGGTGTGCATAATTGTTGTATGGGGATTCATCATCCGCCGTCCAATCTTATGATGATATGATTTGGAGGTGATCGAACGGCGCAGAACGTGCTTGAGCAGAGCTTTCTTATGCGCGGAGGTTTACGTTGTGTGTACAAACGTGGTTCTACGAATGGCATGTAACAGAAACAGTTTTGTTGGTTACGACGTTGAAGGGATTTGCCACCGGAGTTAGAGATATTTACGGGATAATGCCATCATCATTCGTGGATGAAATTTTATCTTTTTAATAAAAAGAGGTTCAGGTACTTCCTCCTTCGAATTGACTAAAATACCCTTCTATTATTGGAGAGGGTCCTATTTTAAAAAGTTGTAAATTTTGGATATTTAATTTTTAATCCTCAGCATGATTTGATGTTAGGATGTTAATTTTTTTAAAACTCATAATTTTTATAAACCCTTCTGATGTTGTAGGTTAGAAGGCGTTCGGATTGAGAAAAATATTTGATACACCATTATCACATATGTCTGTTCAGTTCGAGTACCAAGGCAAAAATATAAACTCGTTAATATTATGAAGTAGTGAACTCTTCGCTTTTATTAATTCTTCCACAAAACTCTCCTAAATCATACATTATAAAAAACTTATGCACCGCACCCATTTATTTTTGCTCCTTGTTTAATTCATTAATTTTGATTCGGGTTTGTGTTATATCTTCCTTCTTTTCTCTTCCAAAATATTATCGGAGACATTGCATTCTCCGTGCTACTCATAGAAAATCATGCATCCAAACAGTTCCTTAGAAGGAGTGTACTTCTCGTTTCCTTCTCTTATTTTTTTCCTCTTTTCTTCGCCTTCACGAGTTTGAAGAGGACAAGCGTTTGCTCATTCGCGCTGTGTGAGAGGCGATTTGCCGCAATTTTCACTCACCTCATGCCAGATGTGTGAGCCTCTCTTCATTATCGTGTTGAAAACTCACGACAACTAATAACCACTGTACAGAATAGTTAGTTGTTATCTGAAATACGATTAAAGAGAGGTCACAACTCACAAGATCGAATCCATCTGAGTTTATATAATATAGATTCTTCGGAGGGTCTTACCAAAAGAAAAAAAAAAAAAAAAAAATCATTGACTAGGTGCCATCTAAAACAAAATCATCATGGACAAATTCAACCAAAAGGATTGCATAAGTAAACTACTTCAAGAAATGTCTCAGCATAGAAAAGATCAAAACAGATCGACCCTGCAGAAGACTGGAAAACTATCTCTCTTTGCTGGATTTGTAACAACCTTCTCAACTGGCATGTGATCAAATGCAGTTCAAATTAAAGAGGCTAAAGCTACATAGAAAAGTTGTCAGATCCTCACTCTATATTTATACATTTCATACAAAATTTGTTTCACGTCGCAAACTTTTTCTGGTTTGTCGAGATAGACTACAGAAGTCGCAATCAACTGCATTCATCTTTACTAATAGCAGTAAAATAAGATGGCCAATTGTATATCCAGATTTTCGAGGGGCGGATCAACAATAACAAACCAGCTGTTGCGTAAATAGCATTGAATAGTATGCACCGAAGTCCGCATCTCCAATCATCGCGAGCTCTCGAGTCCCCTCATTCGTGATGGGCTTGAACTGCTACGGATCAAACTTGATTAATGTGGTCGGACCTTTGTGTGATCACTGAGTGCTCTTCGGCCTTTTGGGTGGCGGGGACATGAAAAGCTTTCGGACTGAAGCAACGGGATCGTCCTCCTGAAATCCCACAAATTATTCAGGTTACGCAGATGGAAAAACAAAAGAGTGCTCAACCACACAGTATATATACACATACAGAACAGAGAGAGAGAGAGAGAGAGAGAGAGAGAGAGCACTTTTACCTCATCAAGTAAGCTTGTGTGAGTCTCCACTTGTGCGTGACTAGTAGATGCTTTCTCTTTCTCTTGAGAAACTAAAGCCAAAAGCGTCAGTTTCCATCCAGGCAAATGTCCACCATCATCAGGAGCAATCCAAGGACAGAATACCCTGTGTTGCTTGATTGGATCGAACTCGTTCATTTTACTCCACAACATCGCTTTCCCTGATCAGGGAGAATACCAATTGACAGTGAATTTCGTCTGATATTTCTGTTAGACTTTGTGGGCAGCAAATAAATAGCCAGTAGAAATAATATCCATCTCGACAAGGTGGTTAGGTACGAAACAAAAAAGTTATATAATACCTAGTTTACTAAGGCAATTCACATGAGATAAAACAAAAAAAAGACGCCGTACATGGTATAGACATGAACTGATGGACAAGTTCATAAGGAGAATCAAGCTATAAAAATAATAGAAAACAGTGCATAAGCAGAATAGCAATGTAACATCTCTAACGTGCGAGATGCTGCTTTTAACGGGATGCTTCTTTTAACTATATAAATATCAAAGTAGAGCTACTGATACAGTTCAGATAAATCAAATATCTTGTATACCGACCTATTGGAGAGGAAGCTCCATTATTTGCTAAAATGGTATTGCCACTGGACAAAAATGCTTAGAGCTTACAATGGCCGACACATCAAAACTATTAATATTTTTAATAGTCTGTCACCTCAATGTTCTACTAACAAGAGTCTTTGTACAACGTATGATGGATTTTTTTTTTTTTGTTTGTAATTTCATCCCCTAATTACAAGCATATTAATGAGATTGACTACAGAGGCATCACAGAACACATTACTGAGAGATCACTCATTTTGCCTACTTGAAACAACCTCTAGTAAGCACAGATTTTTCTGCATTGTATTTCATGACAAAATGATACAAATATCATCGGTTGACGCTAGCAGTATGGTATAGAAAATATTTGATGCACAAAGTTGTCCAGAAATTCTCAAAATGGAGCTGATTCTAAGCATTGTTCCTTTGAATTTTGAACTAGGTATGCACAAGGTGCAGCTCATTCACAAACAATCTTATGACGTCATATCATAACAATAAGTCAACTCATGAATTTGGTTGAACCTTAAATTAGCAGACCTGACAAAAGAAGATCTGGGAAAGTAAAAGAGATTTAGAAGAAGTCCAACGGAGAAATCAAAGGAAAAGATTTATTTGAAGAAATTCTCAAGATTTGTATGTCTTCTGGATAGAAAAGAACCTAACACATGGAATGGATGAGAGTAGCTCATTTCTTTCATAAACCAACGTTAAACTGAAGCCAACAACATTTGTATGAATATCTCTTGGCTAGCTAGTGTAATAATGAAGTTAAAATGAAAATTCACCCCATGTTTGAGCTTGGATGCAAGTATGTCCTTAAATTATTTATTTCAGCAAAAACTCCCATCAAACTTTAAATGTCTGCTGCTGGAATTTTGATTTGGGCGGTGCCCCTCACGGACTTCGAGTTTGGTCGCCCAAATCAAAGTTCAAGAAAGATACTTGAAACAAAGCTCCGAGTACAAGGAGAGGACTTGCAGCTTTACCACATAGTTACTACCTGCAATTTTTCCACATAATTCGTGTTGAAATGTTTATGGTAGAACTGTTTGATTTTTCTTAGCGAGAGCTTAGAATGAGATTGAAGCACCTATTTCTGTTAGAAGGTAAAAAATTAATCCCTTACCAGATGCTTGGTTTGTATCTGATTCCTTGTCGCCGGATAATGCCAACGTCTTCGTGAACTCAGTAGTCTTCTGATTACTTCCGATTTCATCCACAGGGTTTTGGATATTAAAATTCTTCTCACCTTCTTCATGATTTTTGTTATCTGTACTCGCTGCATTAATAACAGAAGAGGAGGTAGTGTTTATAGATCCATCATGATTACTTTCAGATTTACTTGAAGCATGATTTTCACGTTCCTCGTGCAGAAATTCTAATCTTGCGACGGGTTCGGACTGATTTTTCTCAGCATTCTTGTCAGTTATAAAAGTATTTGGATTGGAGCTCATGCTTCCTTCCACATTGGTGGTAACAAGAGCTCCAGTCTTTTCACCATTTAACTCACCGATTGTACTGGAACTTGCATTGACATTAGTGCTCCCATGTTGAAACTCATCTCTGCTTCTTTTGAGCTTCGGTGAACCCGCACCATCTAATATACCAGGATTGCCCTCAACACCCTTTTGATGATTCGAGATATCATCACTCTTCAAATTTCTACTTTCAAGCGATAAGATACTCCTGCTAGAGCTCAATTCAGCCCTTAGATGCCGGCTAACTACAGGAAAAGAAACCCTCGGTCGAAATTTTTGTTTTGTCGGTGGAGGCCCACCAGCGATGGTCAAACTTAAGCCTGAGTTACCTGGTCTCAGAGCTCCTATTCTGCTAACTTGGTCTACACGAGCATCTGCCTCATCTTGGCTACTAGAATCGGAAATAAGGTTGAAAAGCAGCAAAGGGCGATCTACCATTGAAAAAGCCCAGAGAGCCACACATGCTCCACAAAACTTGCAATCTAATACAACAGAAGAAGGATCGTATAGGTAATCACGTTGCATAGGATTGTTGCATTCCTCTCCCTCAACTTCATCATGTCGATGTGATGCATATACCGTGATGCCATTGCTCTGTTCATGAAGTAGCTTTTCTGATGGTTCAGATATGGAGGTAGCATTTGTAGAGGGACCGGATTTGATAGAAGAGTCAACAGCATAGGGAAGCAGGCGAGGTTCCCATCCACATAAACTGATAATCTTCAGTGCCTGAAGGTAATAAAAGAATCTTATTTCATGAACCAAAAAAAGAAAAGAACCACAATTCCGTCCAAAGTATATGCTTTTAGAGGTCCATCATAAGAAGGAAGTGAAGTGAAGAAGAATAACAAAACATGCACTAAAGTGGCACAAAGAATAATGTCTCCCTGGGGTTGATATTAATAGAACAACAAGAGTGCTTATTGCTTGAGAATAAAAGGGTAGAATTAGCTTGAAGATGAAACGTCAAGATAAGATCATCTAACCTTCTTGGCTGCTACAAAGGCATGGTGTTTGAAATTAAAATTTTAAAAAAAAAAAACCATAAATGTAAAAGAGTCTAACAACCGATATAACAACTTGACATGGAAAGTTGAAAATTAGGTATCCATTAATTATTGTATTTGCTGCCAATACACTAACAACTACAAGGAGTGCAAACAAGTCTTCAACCAGTGAAACTTAGCCTTCATTGTATATTTGTCCACAAGAAGCAAAGTGACCACACATTCGACAAAATATGTCACCAAAAGCATTTCAATGGCAAAATAAGCAATTTACCGAAGTTCCTCAATCTTCTAGAAGATGCAATTTTTAATCAACATCTATAAGTACTTTAATCCTCTGGAACCCAGAAGATAATACTGAAGAATTAGCATGTGAATATTATAATGAAAACACTGCTAATGGCACGATGGTCATTTGAGAATGCCGTCACTGACTCTACCGTTATGTACAAAGAAACTAGTTATAGACTATGCGGAAATTAGTAGAAATTATTGTCAAAAGGCCATGTAAAAAAGCAAATGCCTGGTTTAGGTCTAAAGAAGGTTTCTAGAAGGGAGTATTCATAGAAAGGTTCTGCCCTTGTATATTTCTCCGCAATGTGACTGCTTTCAAGAACTCAAGCCTCAACCGAGGATGTGCAGGACCAGGAACTTCACTGTTGAATGTAAGTAATGATCTCTTTATAAGTCAAGTAACATCCTTAAACAGATTTAACAAAAGAGTGTTCTTATAACAAAAATAAGAGATTGCACATTACATATGATAGACAGCTCTATTGGGAACATCTCTAGTTTAATTTAATAACTGCTATGAAAGGCCAAGAAATTATAAGAAGTCCCATACCTGGTAGTAGAGCTCAGCAGTTGCATCTTCAACAACACCATCTAGATCCTTGCTTCTGAATCCATCAGCAATCTTGATTCCGCCTCTTAGGAGAACTGATAAATGAGAAGGCTCTTTTAAGAACGGATCTAGTTGAGGGCTCCTCCTCTTCATATATTCAATGGCCGAGGATGAAACCACGGGAAGGGCCAAGAGTCGCATGAGAGATGATGAGCGTTCATTATAGCTCTCAACTAGAACTGGAGGAGGTGATGGAGGAAACATAGCTAGCGCTTCATCACATATATTATCAATCCATGGACAAAGCAGCTTATGTCCAGTATCAAGCTTTAAGCTGAATACAGCAGCAGCCTTTTCAACTGCATTTAACATTGTTTTAGCGAATGAATAACAAGGGGGCAATGTAAGGCATGAAAAGCCAGAGCAATTGGAACATATAAAATTAACAAGAATAAGATTGATCATGAGTATTAATTTTATAAAGCTTGTGAAAGGTCATCAAATCTTGAGTACGATCAAAGGGAGACATATCATGCTTATCTAATAGAAAATAGTGATCATATTCATATAATATGTGTGATAGACTACCTTGACTGCCTAGTAAATTAACATGAATTGCAGTTCTTATGACAAATATTCCAGAGTGATGCATCCATGTGGACATACCTTGTTGTAGCGACCAAGAAGATGGAGTAGAGAATAGGAGTCGTGCCCCACATGCCTCACAAGTTATGACATCCACCTCTATATTAATCCAGCCTCTGCGTGCACAGTTGATTGGACTGACAACCTGCATGAACGACAACCAACTGAATATTGCTTAAGCACATAGAGTTAGCCATTCATGCAATGGAAACCGATGATGCACAGATACTAGGCTTTAGCTGTCTTTTATTCATATTAGATACGTAGTGGATGTCAATACGTTCCAAAGTACATGTCAGATGCTTCACATTGTATCCAATATTTTGGAAATTTAGAAAAATGCCCTGATGCACAAGGGATGCACGAGGAGGCACACAAGGGATACAGGCGAGGCATATGATGGACTTTTTGGTTTTAATTTGGGCTAGAGTTATTCTTAAGTCGATCAGCTCCAAAAACCTATAATATAAGTTATCTTATTCATGTTCGGATGAGACTCACATCATAGGTTCATAATTGATAAAGCTCAAGATTCTGTATGAACAAAATCTCAATATGTTATGTCCTTGCTGCTTTATATCATCTAACATCCAGATATATGCATTCCCATCTCTCTTATGTGTTATACCTTAGATTTCTAGATTTTGTCGTATCCTCATGTCGGTATTATCATGTCATATTTGTGCCTCATATACACATGTCTATGCAACATAAGTGGAAACAAATTCTGGAAAGGTAAGAATCAACTATGCAAGAACTATTTTAAAAGTGTTCCCAGTCAAGAAATACCTCTTGTATGCTTGTATAAAATACGTTTTCTCTCATCTAATAATTGCTTTGACACCGCCCACAAGATATTTGAGTTGGAAAAAGAAAGAGAACTCACAAATCAAGGACACAAATTCAAATGCTTATTGTCTGCCTGGCAATATACTACAGGAATATCAATGGAAAAGATTAGCGATCTCTGATAATCAATTAGAGAGCTTTGAAGCCACACCAAAAAACCATTGCTTTGAACACCCATTTCATCGAAAGCAGTGACTAAAAATACCTTTTCTCAGGAATTTTTCTCACTTTCTCATTGTCTTTCTAGAAAAAGAGAACTACACCCGATCCACAACTTACACAAGCTAATTAACCTAGGAACATAAAAATCACATTTTTTATTTATTATCTAATTACCACAAGAAAGAAAATTTGAGCAGCTACAACCATCCTCATTAATCGCATGAAGAGAAAGTTTAATTCAGATAAGAAAATCTACCAACCCATAAAACTTATGCTTTGCAACAAATGAGAAACGAATCCAAACCTTGGGTTTTCCGAACCAGGTCATGGCCTTGAACGTGGCAAGCCGCCTCAGGAGATCCCCCCGATCCCACGGCCGGCACGGCGGCGCGGGCCCGAGCATCGCGATCGCCGCTGCCGCAGATGGAACCCTCAAACCCCTCTTAAATCCAAACCTCGGCACCGATTCCACCTTCTTCCCTCTCTCCACAGAGCTAATCTCCACACGAGAATCAACACCAACTCATTTAGCTCAAATCTCATCAGCAGCAAATCGCAGCATATAAACCTAAAAATAACCAAAGAGAGATCAAAAGCTAGGGTTTCGGAGGAAGGGGGACCTGGAGGGGGAGGACTTCGGCTTGGGGAAGTGGTAGAGCTTGTCCATAACCTTTCGGAGCCGCTTCTCGGAGTCCCCCGACGCCATTGGGGGTTTGGTGATCGATTTCGTAGGGTATTTATCGTGGAGAGAAAGAGAGAGAGATCGAATCGAGAGGAGGTGAGGGTTCTAAGCGGAGGAGAGGGGAGAGAGGGGACGAGAGGTGTTCGGGAGAATCGCCATTAGAGCAGCTCGGAAGAAGCTCTTCCTTTCTCGACTTGTTCGGGTGTCTCATGTACCGGACCGAACCGGACCGGGCCCTGTTCGGGCCGACCGAACCGGGCCTTGGACCGGTTAGGCCGTCTTGGTTTAACGGGCCGCATAACAGGCCCAAGCCCGTGTCGCCACGGGCCGGGCTTTGAGCAGTAATTTATTTATACATTTTCTTTATTATTATCTCAATATATGAATTGTACGCTTGCACAAAAATATAAGCCACATTACTCATGTGCAAGAGAAAACAATGGGCCTGTTTGGCGCAGCTTTTTGAGCTCAAATAGACCCTTCTGCGCAATTGAGCACTGCGAATACGAGCACGGCCAGACAGACGCAATATAGTTATATATATTACTACGTAACGTATATTGTTATTATATCAAAGCCGGACCGGGCTTTTAAGAGCAGCCCGAGCCCGGCTTGTTTATTTTCCGGGTCCAACAACTCGAATTTGAGCCGTTTGTACTTTTCTCTTCGTGTAGTTACATGCTCAAATTGAAGTAACTGATGAAATCCAGTAACATAGAGAATCAATATACAACATGATCATCCATTACAACCTAGAATATGTTACTGCACATGTCAGAGGAAGTTGTTAATTCTCACTTCAGTTAGTTGATGACATATTTCTCCTCCTCTTCAACCACATCCTTCTACTACCACCAAAACCATGCTCCAATTGTTGCTCCTCATGTTCCGAATGAGCACTGCTCTCGATCTTCTTCTCGACATACATCGGATCGATCGCCAATTCTTCCTCGATCTCGGTAGCTCTTCTCGACGGCACGGCCTCCGCCACTTCTTTACCCTTCACATTCGATTCCGTCTCTGCGTCTCTTCGCAAATTCTCGTCTCTCTCGCTGCTATCACTATTCCCGCCCTCGCTTTCGTAACTGCTGCTGCTGCTGCTGCTGCTGCTGCTGTTTTCTCCCTCTTCTGACGTCGAGGTATCGCTCAGCGTGTTAAAGATCGTCACGCTCTCTGTCCTCGTGCTGTGGAACGAGTGGCTCTTCGCCTTGCCGTTGTACAACGGCAGTATAGTAGGCCTTTGCTTCGCGCCTATTCTGTCCCTGCCGAGGCTGTAGGAAGTCGACAGTTTCCTCTCCACGCCTTCCTTTGCTTTCACGATTTCTCCCAACTGTTCTAAGGCTTCGTTGGCCGTGGCGTCTTCCGCCGCCTTTTGTTCTAGCTCCGAGATGATCTTGTTTAACGTTTTCCGCCTAATATGGAGAGATCTCTACATAAGAAAAAGGGGAAATAGATTTAAGTATTGCATGAAAAAATGGTAGTTAAGATGGTATAGATCTTAGGAACTTAACTCTCTTCTCTAGGAATCTCCGAAGGCCATCATCTTGAAGCTTCTTCTTTCGCCAGAAGACGCAGCAGAAACGAACAATTACGGCTAATATGATTAAGATCACAAGTTGGAAGAACAGGAATAGCAGTATTGCTTTGTCATCACCTAGTAAGACAAGATTAAAAGCGGTAAAAAGTGGTAACGGCACGACCGTGAGGTCAAAGCATATTTACGAATGTCTAAAGCATTTTGAAATAAATGGTAATTCACCGATGTCGGTGGTGACAAATTTGGGTTTCGCTTGTGAGCAGGTCCAAGCAATTCTTTGCCCTAGAAGAATAAAAAGAGAAGAACACATTTTTACCGCAGTAATGAATCGATAGGCAATAAGTAGAATTAACAAGGCAGTAAAGAGTTACTTGCAGTGTAGCATGGTAGATTGTTGCCTATCCCTGCATTAAGAACAAACGCAGTCGCGAAAGTTTACAGTTCGAGTAAAATGAAAATCAGCTACTTCAGAACGGAATTGCGCAAGAAAAAAGTATATCAGCGCCTTTAGTGGATTTATTCGCTTTCTTGGATGTTGATGCACATGCAAGTATAAAACCATAACTTAAAATGTTCTCTACACCGAGAAAAACAATGAAAAGATCCAGTATTTCTGATTCACTACTACTTAAGAAACAATGAAAAGATCAGCGCAACGACAGTTAAGAATAAGAATAGAAATTTACTCGCTGCTGATAGAACAGTAAGAAAGATTCTTTCGTCGAGCACAAAGTAGCGAAGGTCGCTCCTCGACAACAAGGATGACACTTCACCTGACAAATTGACCGACAGTTTAGCAATGAAACACAGTTCTAAGAGATGTAAATGTAACCACCAATGTAAAACAGAAAGAAAAGTTACCAGGATACCGTCCGGTCCAATAGATGGTTCCGGTAGCTGGAGCTAACAGCGTAAATAAAACACTTAACGGCTTCATCGCAGATATGTAAGTATAATTATCAACAGTGCGGCTCGACTTTGCCTCCATCACGGTCTGAGAGACGTACACTGAAAATCCGGAGCAGTCAATGACTGGACTTGCGTGAATTACCGAATCAGCGGCAGTTGCTTCGAGGAACTTCTTCGTATCACCATTTGGCGAGATTGAGTATAGGTTCCCATCCAATGAGCCAATGGATATCCAACCTTTTTAATCAGTTTAAATATAACAAGTTGAGTTTTACTTATTTATTCTCAAAGAGAGAGAGAGAAATTGACTCAAAATAAAAGGAAAATGAATGAATAATAGAGAGTAATTGAAGTGAACAATATTGATGCATTCCTTGTTTAACTTATTGCCTTTTTGTATAATTTACTTACGGAATCAAAAGGCCACTTTTCCTCGAAAGACGGAAAACAGTTCTAGGAGCTGAAATCAATAATCAATATTTGGAAAATGCTTTGTGAGTGGAAAACTGTTCTGGGTACATTTTCCGCAGAAAAATACAGATTAACTGAATGCACTTTACTCAAATTAAACTACATGTGAAAACATCATTTTTCCTTTTTCCTGAAAATATACGGAAATGTGAAAGGATTCTCACCATTGGAATCGACAGTAGGCAGGATTCTTTCTCCACTTAAAGGGCCGACAGGTTGCTGCCACAAAATGCTTCCCGTGGAAACATCAAGCGCCATCACCAGAGCCTTTCTGGGGAAAACGACATATAAACGGCCGTTATTTCCAGCCGTAATCGTCATCGACATATCAAATGAACTTAAGTCTTGGATCCATCTGAATTGGGGGCTGCGGATATACAAGGAATAGAGCTGCCCTTCAGTGTTTGATATCTGGAAATAAAGATAAACATCTAGGCATCACTAGTAAGCAATGAATTATATATTACCAAGTTGTTAAACCAAGGAATAAACATTTTGAGTGTCGCAAATGAAATTGTTAGAATTACACAAAAATAAAGAAAAGCGAAACATGTTAGATTATTCACATAATGAGTATCAGAAACTATATTGTCCGATTTGCATCTAAAATGTACATATATTTCGTGAACTCTAATGTGCGCAAAATGTATGTGAACGAATAGCCAATTTGACGAGAATTGAGAAAGTTTTAACCATCAAAGTAAGCAATAGAATGAGATCTTACATAAAGAGTTCCCTCGCATCGATCGACAACAGGGGCCGAATTAAAATAGCAATCTGACGTGTTTTTCTTGCAGCCCTGGCGATAACCGAACCGATGAAGCGTCGGCCCCGCACTCCATAGAAGCTCACCGCGCAGCAAGAACGCGAAAAGCCCGCGGTTTCTAATAGTTATGAATAGAGATGTGTAACTGGCGCTAATTGAGAGACCGATAATTTCCTCTGAAACCACACTAGTTGAATTATGGCTGTAAAATACTTCCAACGGAGGCTCGGCGGTGCCAATTTTGGATGGAGTTATTTTCAGAACCCTTTCTTCAGCTATCAGATATATCTGCAGAATAAATACTATTGAAACCAACAATGACAAAAACTTTAAACAAGTGCATATAAGCTTGAGTTATGCATAAATACAAATAAGAAAATGCTTAACTTAGCATCAAATTCGTATATTTATAATTACCGAAAAGGAAGTCCTAAATATGTTTTATTGATTTGTTCACTATTGAATCTAATATGTTTGATTGTTTATCAGAATAATTGCAGCTATGAATGTGCAAGTGATCACAGCGTCGCCTATCAATCTTTTTCATCAAATTAATTTCTCAAATTGTGTTGCGGTTTTTCGGTATTCCTCAAGCTATGCCATTTCAGGTTTACTGTCACAACAAAATACATTCTCAGATAACACAAACAACTTACCTTTCCTCTTTCGTCGCGGACCGGGCTTATATCTTCTCGGCACACATAATAGAGAGGAACAATCCATGCGACCGACCCGTTCACGTCGAATGCAAAAAGATTCTTTCCAGAACAAGCAATGAACCTCCCATCATGCCCAATTAGAGGGTTTGAAAGAGCATGTGTGTTTGTAAAACTTGTCTCAGCTGCATTGCAGAACATTTGAGAAGTAAACTAGTTAAACTATCTTTATTGGCATGAGCAAACATGTTTTCAAAGGAAAGTGATATTAACAGAGTCATGCACAACAGTTAGTGAAATAGTGATCATATTCAATGAATTTATCTGTCAATATCCAAATTAACTACTAAAAGAAGATACACAACTAACATGCGTTCGTGTATACCGAATTAGAGACAGATCATTCTTGTTTATGCTTGGATTCAATGAATTAATCTGTCAATATCAAAATTAACTACTATAAGAGAGATACACAACTAACGTGCATTCTTGTATACCGAATTAGAGACAGATCATTCTTGTTTATGCTTAGATCTCGTCCGGCATTGTTGCTTGTTTTTTTCTTTATCTAAAGCTTTTAAACACTAATTTTATATAATTTGACATGCAGGCGGGCAGACAGACTTCTATATTTGTGTCATGATTGACCAGATTTAGCACCAAAAAAAGTTGTACTTTTGGACGGAAGAATTGCAAGTAATCTATCATCCATTTTGTGCTCTTTTTTTATTTAAAAGTTCTAAAAAAGGCCGCAACGATGTCAAACGAGGCCTTAGTTAATAGCTAAGAAAATGAATAAAGTAGAGAAAGGATCAAACATTAATAACAATAATAATAATAAAGTACTTGATGAATCGGTGCTTCGCAGTAGTTTGTTGAGTTCCAGTGAGTGGGAAACTGCTGCTGCAAAAAGCAAAAGCAAGCATTGAGTCCTCCTCATGTTATAGAGAGAGAGAGAGAGGAAATGATGGGGTGGTGTTACTAAACACATACATGGGTTTGTGTTTGTTCGTGGTAACTACTAACTACTCTACGCGAGTGGTAGGTTTCTCCTAGGGATGTTAATAGGTACAGATACCCAAATTTTATCTGAACTCAAATTCAGACGGAGCGAATTTATTCGATACTAAACGGATATGGTTTCAGATATGAATATCAAAAATAAAATTTCGACGGATATGAATTTGGATATGAATTTTGACCGTACTATTTTATATTATATATAAGGGGCAATTGCTTATATACTTTTCAAAAGTTTTCGACTTTCTGATTTATCCCTCTTAGAACTATTAAAAATATTTTTTTTACGTTCCAACCTATTTCAAATATATCCCTAGAGTTAAATTATGTTAATGAACCGTTAGCAATGGCTATTATCTCTATAAAATTACTATTTTACCCTTTCAAATATACCCTTCTACCATCACCGACTTTTTTTATTTGCCCTTAAGTTAGGAACACAAGAAGTATTTTGATTTTTGGTCTTTTCAAATATACCCTTCTTCCATCACCAACATTTCTTATGTGCCTTTAAGTTAAGGGCAAAAGAGGCATTTAGATTTTTTTTATAATTCTGATAGATATTTAACTCACGTTTAACTCAAGTTAACTTAACGTGTAGTAACTGTAGGGGTATTTTTGAATAACGGAGAAACATATGAGGAATATATTGGAAAGAAAAAAAAAGTAGGAGTAAATAAGATATTTCCGAAATTTTAAGGACTATATAGGCAATTATCCTTATATATAATGTTTATATAAATATTTGATGTTATATTTAAATTTGTATTTTAAAATTTTAGATTTAATCTAATATATTTTGAAATATTGAAAAAAAAAATAATTATTTGAGGTTCAAATTTTTGAGTTCGGATTCGGATTCAGATTTTGGGTTTGAAGTCGGGTTCGAATTTTTTAAAATTCGAACCGAATCCGACCAGTTGACATCCTAGTTTCTCCTCATTAAACCCACTCACTGCTTTCCGTGAAGTTAGGCTGTTTACGAACGTGCTGCCAGTCGTCCGTTTTTTTTCTTTTTCTTTTATCTGAGGGCAGTCGGGATGGTCGATATAGGGCCGGCAGTCCTCTCGCTAGGGATGATCGAATTCGGAACGGGTTTTTATAAAAAAAATAATAATAATAAAAAAGATTCAATGCTATATCTAACCTTATTGAAAAAAAAAAAAAAAAAAACTCATTCTAACCTTCGTTTTTAAAAAATTCCTAACTTAGTCTTATTTGCATGAATTAAAAAAAGAAGAGATAGCTTAATAATAATTATGTGTTAATTAAGAGAGAGAAAACTCTCTCTCCTCTCCCACTCCCCAACTCCACCCCTCTCTCTCTCTCTACATCTCTCCACCCTCTCTCTCTCCCCCTCCCCACTCGCACCCACTCTCTCTCTCTCTACTTATTATTAAATATTAGCATGTAGGGGATAGAGAGAGAGAGTGCGTGTGTGCGGGTGGGGAGAGAGAGAGAGAAAGTGGAGAGGGGTAGAGAGA
This sequence comes from Puya raimondii, assembly GCA_016920855.1. Lineage (NCBI taxonomy): Eukaryota > Viridiplantae > Streptophyta > Magnoliopsida > Poales > Bromeliaceae > Puya > Puya raimondii. Next base: position 35,460,526 of record JABWPP010000049.1, on the reverse strand, counting down.
GAGAGTGGGGGTGTTGGGGTGGGGAGAGAGAGAGAAAGAGAGGGGGAGGAGTTGGGGAGTGGGAGAGGAGAGAGAGAAAAAAGTTATTTTCTCTCTCCTAATTAACACATAATTATTATCAAACTATCTTTTATTTCTTAATTTATCAAAAAAAAGGATTAGGTTAGAAAAAAATTTCAAAAGAAGGTTAGATGGAAATATTTTTTTTCCAATAAGGTTAGGCTTGGTACTGAATCAATTAAAAATGAAAAATGTTAGGCATACACTCGCACCATAAAAAGGAGTGTATATTTTATATCACAATCATAAAATTTAAAAATTCTTATAAATTTCTAGTATTAAAAAAATTGATCTTTAAATTTGAAAGGTATTAGATTTAGGCAGTACTTTTGAAACTAGATGTCTGAAACTGTTAATTTCGGTAATCATACCCTATAAGAATTCTTTTCTTGAAAGAAGTTACTAATTAAACTGTTGTTTGGATCACATTTTTATACATGATTTCCTAAAAATTATTTAATAGGACCCTTTCCTCGAAAGAAGTTACTAATTAAACAATCATTACAATCACATTTTTATACTTGATTTTGTATAACTTCAAGATGCTAACAAGCCTATATTTTCTCTTTTATTATGATAATAATTATTATATATCAGCATTAGAAGAAAAGAGTGAACCTCTTTTCAATTTTTACTTTTTTTTTTAATGTGTTACACTATATTGGTTTCTTTTTTGTTTTAAAGTTTTACAAAGACAAGCGATCAAAACAGCAACGTAGCTAGTAATTTTGATTGTGTACCTATTAAACTATTTGATAAAATGTAGAGGATTTAATTATCAAAATTTAAAGTTCGGAGTCTAATTACCTAATATGCAGCAGCATATAGTACAGGACAAATTAAAAGTTCGAATTTGAACTAAAAAAAACAAGAAAATATAGCAAGTGTAACAAAACTATTTAAAGTTCATTCATATACAGAGTCATTTGTTTCATTTTCCTGCTACTCTCTTCCGAAAAAGTGACAATCTTGATCTCAGAGGTCTGTCATCTTCCTCTTCACTCTCTTCACTGTCTGAAACAATAATTGTATCTGTGGCCAGCAAAGTTCCCTCCCCCTGATTATTATTTTCGTTCAGAGCTTTCTCAGAACCGACACCGAGAGATTTCTCTTCGAACTTTGAAGTCGCATGCAGCGGCAAAGTATTTTCCTTATCATCTGGCACCAGATTTTCTTTATCATCATTGCTCTTCTTTTCAGCTACTGTTGATTTAAGTGACAACTTTTGGCCCATCAAACGAAGCTTCTTTCGACTTCCTTCGCTGACATTGAAAGAGTTTCCTGAAACAGCTTCTGATTTCTCAACTCCCGTCAGCGGCTGCAGAACCTATATTGGAAAACAGAAAAGGGTTACCTATAGCAACAAGAAAACAAGAAGGCTTCCTACATATCTTAGATATACGAGTGCAGACAAGTTTAAACATAATTTAAGGGCATTGACAAGAAAAAAAAAATGTGTCAGAGAGAGAGAGAGAGTACACACCGCACGAGGGGCATCTAAATTATTCAAGTCATTAGCAACACTAGCTCCAGGATTAGCATATTTCTCGGTCCAAGACCGAGCCTTTTGGTCGAAAACTTGCCTGTTGTATTTGTACTCCCTACTCTGCAAATTTTTAAAAAAAGGTAAATAAAGCATCCTATCTTTAGGTCTAATTTGGTCACACATACATTTCTTAATTCTTTTTCTCGGGTTCTATGTTGTAGAATGTGCCAGCATTTACAGACAACTATTCGCAATCTGTATATACATCTATAGGGTTAGTTTGGCAACAAAATATAAAATTAGTAAACTTTTTCAGCTCTTTTTTTAACAAAAAACAAAAAATTGAGTCACAAGCTACAACCCGAGGTTACAAGAATAGAAAAGACCATATGCGAGCGATTCAATCACATAGAATTCAAGTTTAAGAAAAACATAAAAAAATGGAAGCGTGAACCAACGAGGCCGAAGCTTATCATTTCTTGTATCGCTATAAGCATAGGAGTATTCATACTTACAATTTCAGCCATTAGGCCATCATCTGGGTTTGGTTCACACAGTAGTAAACCAATACTTGTTAGGACTGTTGAAATATTTAGGGATGGTTGCCATGCCCCCTGCGATTTCAAGTTCATAGTCATCGTAGTCAATTTCAACATAAGAAAAACTTAATTCACAAAAGTAGCCCATGCACTAAACAACTATAATAAGAAAATTTCTGCGACTTGATTTAGTTCCAACTATGCACGATAGTCTACTATATAACATTTCCTGCACCTTCGGGGGTAAATTGAGAATATCGAGGCAGACACGCCCTCCATTGTCGATGTTGGGGTGATAAATGGGGGTAACAAATGTCACATTCGGCGGTTGAAAAGGATATCTGCATCGAAGAATGTTAGAGGTACTAGCAAATGTACATAAAACAACAGATCCGAAAAAAGAAAAGGAAAAAAGCAAGTTTGAAATAGGGAAGGACCTTTCAGGTACTTGGATCTTCACAGTAAACGTGCCACCAGAATAAACGGTTCCGTCAGGTCCCTGAATTCCTGTAGGACATTGAATAGTAGAACCACTAATCAAATTGCAGCATATGATGCTGAGAACAGCAAACTAATGGACTACAACTGTGTGCCTTTTTGGCCAGGCTTCGGGAATAGCTTCTCTACTCCAGAAAGCAAAAACCCACACATTTGGAAACTAATAGTCTGGAGCCACTGCAGTAAATAATATTAAAAAAAGTAGCTCTAATTTGAAATTTCTACTTCTGCTACTGTAGCAAGATGGGGGGCATTTAAACAAGCTATTAATACTTCCTCAAACAGTTCTACTGAACCGATACTTCTGCAAATGATTCAACTAATCTAGAAAAGCACTTAATAAGATTTTGCACGATATGGAGGAAATATATGAATCTTACGGGCTTCAATGCTTGACAAAGAAGATGAAAAATTCTCGTTGTCAGCGAGCTGGAGGGACACCCCAGGCGGTGGATCAGTCATCAGAAGCTTAAGCTCCTTCTGCATTCTCAGATTCAACCTCGCAGCTTGAGCCATTGAATCCAACTTCACATAAAAGCACTGTAGAAAAGTACAATCGCAAAATTTAAATTCCGAACACTCGTGACCTTCCGTAGGTCAAAATTGTTGCACCTCGAAGCGTCGAAAATGTCTTAACGTCAGGTTATTATTATTCGAGCATCAACACTTCAAAAAATTATAGCTTTATGTTGTAAGAATAAACAGACTACGACGATCACAAAACAGAGAGAACTAGGCGCATCAAACACACAATAAATCGCCATAAGTAAACAATGAATTAATAAAAATAGACCAATTCCATTGATATTGATAGATAAAGGGTGCCCTAGCTACAGTTAAGAGCAAGCATTAGAAAAAATCTCACGTAATCTCCAAATCATACATAATAAATGAATTATAGTGACACCATAAATTTTTGTTCCTGTTCCTTCAAATTCCATCATGTTTCCTCACAATTAACCAAAAAATTTCCCAAAAAACAAAAAACTGTACCAAATAATCCCAAACTAACAAACTAGTTGGTGGGAGAGATCAATTGCTACAAGGTGTAGAGGAAACCCTAGGAGATATCTGAGGGAAACTTCGTACCTTCTCTATCCCTGATCGCTCCGCTTCGGAGAATCGCGCTTCGGCGTAGTGAGTGGTGTCTCTTATTCTCTTCTCCCTCCGACGCGGGATTTGAAAATTCTAGGGCAAAAACGAGGAGCGGGAAATGGCGCAGACGCAATATTACCGTATAACCCTTAATTTCCAGAATTTTTCATTCTAGTGCCTGAGGACCTTTCCATTTTCTTATATAAGTCCTAAGTTTCCTTTCAAAAAAAAGAAAAGAAAAAAGAAGAGGTCCTAGGTTTATTTATTTAAAAAATGGTTCCTTCTTTCAGATAAAGAGAAATTTAAGAATTTTATGTTAACAATTTTAATTAATTTTGGTTTCTTTTCTTAAATTTATTAGTCTAAAAATTATTATTCGTTATTATTACAAAATGTTCAACACGGACTATCATGAAAATAAATTAGACTTTTTTGCATAAAAAATTTAGTTTTACTTTTTTTGTAAAAGTAGGTCATCTTTTTCGTTTTTATAGATTTGGTCCAAATTTTTTGGAGATGAGCATCTCTTCCTCCTTCTCCCCTCCTTGTAGACTCATGTCTCTGCCGACGGCGTTAGCCTCAAGCGCTTGTACCACCACCGCCGCCTCCACACCAACTCTTCCGCCGCGTTCGTGTCGTGGTGTTCCACATGAGCGAGAGGAGGCCAACGAGCTTAACCCGCTCGTCGTCGTTGCCGCTCGGAGCTTTGTCGAAGACGGAGATGAAGGTGGCCGTGGAGGAAGGCGACGATCGCTGGTCGAGGATGGCTAGCGTGGCCGATGACAGAGAGATGGTGACAGTAGTAAAAGAGGAAAATCTGACTCACGATGTTATTTGCACTATTTGAACATATGTTGCATTATTTAGCAAGAATGTTGTACTATTTTACAGTTTATTTTACATATTAAATAGTGTAACTTTTTTGTTAAATAATGCAATATAAGTTCGAAATATAACGTTTTTTAAACCGTGTAATATTATGTATTTCGTCAAATTTTCCTTCCTCACTATCGCCACCACCTCGCCGCCGCGGCCATGCTCATGAAGCTAGGGGTGAAAACGGATAGGATATTATCCGAAAATATCCGTATCCGTATTCGATAATATCCGGATCCGGTCGGATACGGATACGGATATGGTTTAGAGAGTTAAATTTTTTCGGATATCTGAAAAAAACGGATATGTATGTAGATATCCGGACATTAGTATTATTAGTTTTATATTTTTTATATTTTTGGATCCGCGCGCCCAATTTCGCCCACCCGCCCTGCCCAAATTCCTTTCATCTACAGTCATCTTTCTTGTCTACTCTTCTAATTCATTGTCAATAAAGGTACGGAGATGATTAATACATGTTGTAAAAAAATATGATGATTTTTTGTATTATTCGATTAATTTATAATGAGTTATATATTAAAATTATATATTTTATATGTGAAGAAATATAGTTAGGAAATAAGGTAGAAAAATAAATTAATTTTTTATGTATGTGCATATTAATATATATTATTATTATTTGAATACATATCCGATCCATATTCGAATCCGAAAAAATATCCGACCATATCCGAATCCGTTTTTAACGGATATGGTAATAAAAATTTAGCATCCGACATATATCCGTATCCGAATCCGTATCCGAAAAAAAAAAATGAATGCGGATATGGTTTCGTCAAATATCCGACCATATCCGATCCGTTTTCACCCCCTACATGAAGCCATTTGTGAACCTGCTTCGGGAGCATTCTCAACTAGCGATTATCTCCCTCCTTTTCTGTCACCTCCATCTCCATCTCCACGTGATGCTCTGAGCTTTGTTGTGTCGGATCGTTGGCGCTAACCATTAATCTCAAAAGCTCGAGTTGTTAGAAATACGCAATTAATTCAGGGTCTCGATTGTGACTCGGCCCCACCAGCCTCACGCCACTTCGAACATGACTCGGCCCACCCAGCCTCACGTCATTTCGAACATGATTCTGCCCCACATAGTCTTTCGCCACATGGCAGGATGCTTGCCCATTTAAGCCAACACATTATTGTCCTCTCTCGCTCGTGAGCGAGGTAGGGGCGATGGGAGAGGAGTGAGATAAAGCGGGAATAAAAAGAAATCAAGGAGAGAGATAATAGGATATTTTAGTCAGATTAAAAAACTTTTAAGCTGAATTCGCAAAAACAAAACAGTGACCCACTTTTGTGAAAAAACAAAACTAGTGAATTTTTTTATGCAAAATGGCCATTAAATTAAAAACTTAAAACCCTATAGTAAAGAATAAAAAAACTAAGTAGATTTTACATTCTTATTTTTTTTTCTTGTTGTTTTGGTAAAAATGTATACATTACGATTCTATTAAATTTAATAATAATCATCGTATTTTAATTAAAAAAAACTATATAATTAACAAATAATAACTATTTAGAGAATTAAATTTAACAAAGTTTTTAACTTAAGGAACTAAATCCTTGGAGATTCAGTACTCGAATCCATGCATGTAAAATTCTCTTAACTCGCGCATAAAAAAGGGGTTTTATCCACATATATTCATATCAAATAATTAAACTACAGCAATTCTCAAAAAAAAAAATACACGATATAAAATATATCTACGAACTCTAACAGCAACCCCCACCAACAAACAACACCAAAAAGTATAGACATATACATCACAGGAGTCTACTGCTAAAAAAAAAAGGAAACTTTCCAGAAGCAAAAGTATAGTTGATGTTCTGATACTTAAACTAAGTTATCTGCAGCCCACGGGACAATATATAATTCCTCTTAGAACAATCCCTCCAAATCTTATCGACATGCGATCCCCAAATCGACAGCTCCTCTTTCTTCTTCTCTAGGCGCGCGAGTATAACGGGCAGCGCCTTAGCAGGATGCTTATGTAGAGTTTCGATCACTTCGAGCCTGTAATCGCCGTACAGCTCTTCGATACACCACAGGCTTGATGCTGTTGAATGAACAAAAGTTAACCACACAAACAGAAAATATATGATTAAAACGTACAAATGTAACTCAATTTACTAAGTTGCTGATTCAAAACCACTGAAATGAAGTTCCTAATTCACTTTACTGAAATAACTTGGATCAAAACCAATGAAATGCCAGGGGCTGTCGATACAAAAAGTATTTAAAAAAAAAAAATGAAGCTCAGGGGTCCTCGTACATTTCCATGCAAGTCATTATCATCGCAATGTAAATAATCTCAAAAATAGGAAAAGACGATCGAATTGAAACTATAAATGCAACTCTCATTAGACTATTTTGCCTTTTATATATACTTACCAGGAAAGTGGTCTTCAAGACGAAGCGTACTCCGTTTCACTTGCTTGTTACTTATCTTCTTTGACAACTCCTCTGCTCGCATAGCAGTCAAAGCCACCAAATTTCGCAACATGTCAAATTCAAATCTGATACCAAATAAATGACAAGGGAAAATGAGAACGGTGAAGTCCATGTAAGAAGAATGCTGTAGTATTTTGAAATATCCAAGTCAGTTACAAAGAAGAAAGCATCTAAACCAACAATCTAGAGTTTGTCATCATCTTCGAATACTTCATACATGAAAATAAAAGTACCTGTCGTCTTCCACTTTAAATAATTCTTGTTCATAGTGGTCCACGAGTCTGACCGATTCTCCACACGAACCTTTCGCTGCAACTGAACCATCATTTTGAACTGAACCATCTCCTTCAGACACTGGAGGCTGCATCATTTAAGAAAACATTAGATAAAAGTAGAAAGATTAAAAAAAACATCTTACTCAAATTAAAATAAAAGTAGAAGGTAAATATCATAAATTCTCAGGGGGGAAATAGTAATTAGACAGGTTAAGATATCAACCTTTGGGACAATTTCATCATCTGCAACCGGAGCTTGATCAACCTCTGGGACAATTTGATCATCTGCAACCGGAGCTTTATCAACCTCTGGGACAATTTCATCATCTGCAACCGGAGCTTTATCAACCTCTGGGACAATTTCATCATCTGCAACCGGAGCTTTATCAACCTCTGGGACAATTTCATCATCTGCAACCGGAGCTTTATCAACCTCTGGGACAATTTTATCAACCTCTAGGACAATTTCGTCATCTGCAACCGGAGCTTTATCCCTTTCTGCTTCACTATCTCCTCGACAGGATTTTGCTTTGTCCGTCCTATCCATTTCATTATTCACATAGCCCATTCTCACATCTGGCTCGATGGAGCCACCTGCTTTTACATTGTTCGAAAATGAAATTGTCAGTATAGGAAGAACAAACTACTGACGAGGAAAGAAAAGAGAAAAGAAAAATAGTTAAATTTGCACATAATTTCAATGTATTGGAGTAAAACTTGCACCAATTTGAGAAAATAATTTAAACTTGATATATGATATTTGGAGAAAAGAAGTCAAACTTGAACACAATTGTAATCTAGTAGCAGCGTTAAATCTGTTTAAGAAGAAAGACATGGAGCAAATACTAATTCAAATCAAGCACTTATGATTGAGCTCCGCAATCTCGATAGATGGTAACGTAGTTTACGAGTCAATTACAAAGAAGAGATCATCTATGCACAAAGAATCATCATTTATGAATGCAAATACCATGAATTTGGCAAACGGAAAGGAAAGGATACTTCAGGATTTCAATGACTACTTCTGAAAACATCGTGATCAACGGAGCCATAGGGGGTTAAAATCATGTCATAGGTAACAAATAAGCCATCTAGGCAAAAGCACCTTGCATCTTTGTTGATTGCAATATATGTAATGAAATCTTAGAATACTCTGCAGGTAGGCAGACTAGAATCATCCATGGGTTCCTAAAATCTTATTCTTCTCCAAGCATGTATCCCTTAAAACTTCGACATGTGAACAAGGTAAAAATAAAGAGATCTAAAAACCACCTCAGACAGAGAAAGAAATAAAGAAGTAAAATTTGAAATTGCTAACCTTCTTGCTGATGATTTGCCATGATAATGTCACTCGTTTGAATACGTTTTCGCTTGCTGGGTGATTTTGGTTCAACCAAATTCGCTTTTTTATGCCCTATGTTTGATTTATTGCACTCTTGCTCTTCCTTGCTGCAATCTTCCCTGCCATCCTGGAAAACATATGTTTTTGGTCATGTTTTTTAGCAGATACAAACAAATGCAACAAGGATTTGCTAAGATTGTTGCTACCAAGATAAAAAAGCTATTTCGTGCTTTAAATAATGATTGATTGAATCTGACGATTTTTTTTTCTTTTCTATAATAGAACTAAGAACCCATCAAGATATATAAACGTAATATAGAGCTCGGATAAGGTGCTTCTGAAAGCACCAGCTTCTTGTTGCTACTAAATTTATCAGTGAATCTCACAGTACAATCAAATAGGATTGGGCTTATATCGTGATAACAAAGAGAGAAAGAGAGACAGAGGGATACACACAAACATAATGAAGATTTCAAGGGAAAGTGTTTGCACAAATATTGCAAAGACGAAGATATAGGGATAGAGACACACAGGGAGACACACGTGCACACACAGAGAGAGACAGAGAGAGAGAGATGTATAACCTGGTTCTTCGGAGTTCCACCTGATGGTTCAGTAGGGAGAGGCACTGTTTCTGGTATCGCACCATAGAATTTTCTGAACTCTTCGAACAACTCACCGTGGCTCCCAAAAAGCTTCTGCATCTAAAAGTAGTTTATGTTTTAGGATAGTTACCAGCACAGAGATTTGGCATTGAAATGCTTTGACAAGAGAGAAAAGCAAAATACCTCTTGATAGACTTCAATTTTTGTCTTCTCGTTCATGGTGAACTTGGTAAAAATTTCTGTGAATGTCTGAAACCGTTCGTCATTATGAAAGTGATCCTGCATGGAGTGGAAATAGGACAATCAAATGTAATATAGTGTTGAGACAAAAGCCAATAGAACTAGTGTAGGAAAGTCATTTTGCATCGATTTTTCTTACCTTAACTTTACAAACGTACAAAAAAGCAAGTTCAGCTTTAGTTCGCTCCCCTTCAACGCAATCGACCTCGTTTATCAATTCCTTAAAGCCATGAAATAAGTGGAGCTTATGTTTAAGCAATTCTTTTAGGTTCTGTAGAATGCCAACGTGGTCGATACTGTAACACAAAGAAATACATAACACTTCTTAAGATCTGAAAACATATTGAGACATAAGGAGAATACAAGTGAGATAGCAAGTGGGTACAAACCTCTTGTTTTTGAAATCCTTCAGCAGAAGAACGAATTTATGAAAGTTCTCTGGTTCATTATGAAGTTCCTTTACCAAAGCCTTAAAATATTTGGAAACAGGCAATGATACACCATTATGATCATCAATTGCAGCATCTTCAATCTCCATGTTGCAATGTGGTGAATTGCAACGGCCTTCAACGGAATTACCCAAATTCAAATGTGATATTAGACTTCCAAGGTTAAATGGAAGGGGCATAAAGAAAAAGGGAAAGGATAGTAGCACCAGAAAAAAAAAAAAAAATGCTGTTACCATTATATTAACTAACTATCAAACCAGAACAAGTTAAAAGAGATAAAGCTCACCTGAAATATAGCATAATTTAAGATGGGTACATGAGCTTTCAAAATTTTTACTCTATTTAACTAGTTTAACAGTAAATTTGATTTACCTACTTAGAACTTAACAGTATTTTTAACTTTTTTTTACTGAATATTCTGCAATAAATATTTTCCGACGGAAACTGCTAATTTTAGTAGAATTTGTCCAAATTATCTAAAATCAAAAGTACGAAATATCAGCTAGTTAATCTAGTCTTTAAAGTTGGTCTACCCTAAAATATAGCATATTTGAGTTGTGTACCTGAAAAAATTGAAAATTTTGATTTTACCTAGCACCAAACTATCAGTATTCAACAGTATTTTGCTTTTTTAACGAGTTGTGTAACATAAGTTAAAAAGAGTTGTGTAACATAAGTTTTCTGGCTGAAACAGCCAATTCTTGAAGAATTTGTCAAGAACTTTCCAAAATCAAAACTATGAAATGTTACATAGTATTATCAAATCAGTAACCCCTTAGCTATAGAAGATTTCGAGACGCACACCTGAAAACATTGAAAATTTTGATTTCGTCTAGCATTACATTTGATTTGATTTAACTACCTAGCCATCAGAATTCAACAATATTTGAAACTTTTTTTTAAAGAATATTTGTGTAACGTAAATTTTCCGATGAAAACAGCCAATTCTTGCAGAATTTGTTAGGATTTTTATAAAAATAAAATCAAAAGTACGAATAAGACTTAAATCTTTAAAGCTGCTAACCCCCTAAACTGTAACATATTTCGAGATGCATACACGAGAAAAGAACTGTAACTTACATCTACATTTAATTTAAAGACCTTGCAATCAAAACTCACCAATACTTTTTTAACTTTTTTTATTTTTCCCCTAAACCCTAAACCGTAAACCTTTTTCTTTTTCCAATCAACATCCTACGATATGATTTCTCCATCGTAAACCAGAGATTTCTAAAATCGAAATTACGAAATGTCTGATAGTAAAATCAAAATCTTCAAAAGTTCCAACACCAATTTCAAATTACGCTATACCAAAAACCAAAAAGAAGCACAACAAACCCTAACCTAACAACAGGAACTCGATGACAAGATACAGGGAAATTAAGATCAAAACATGATTAAATTTGTAAAAGTAATCCATTAAAGAGGATCAGAAACTCACCGATTCCACCGGAAAGAGACGAACCGATCGAGATTTCTTGGATCATCCCCTCTAATTCTTGTGGAAACTCCTCCAAATTTCTCCCCTCTCTCTCTCTCTCTCTCAATTTCCCCAAAACTTTTTTTATGAAGAGAGAGAGAGAGAATGGGGAGAGCGCGAAGTGTATATATTGGCGCCTACGAAGTCTAATTGGAGTAGGAATAGGAGACGGTGAACGGACACGGTTGGGACAGTTTTAACGGCCCAGATTTTCAGATGAAATGATCTGAAAGGTTATTTTGTGGACCGGGTCCATCGAGGGTTTGAGATTAGGGATGGGTGATGCGGTGATGCGACTGTTACGGGATATTACCGGTTTAGATAATCTCTTCCAGGGTTAAAAATGTAAAATGTTTGGATATGCTCTAACAGAAGATTCGGCGACAAAAGCAACCCGCATTGCCGAGTTTAGGCGATCCAAGGCGCTATCGGATTCGGATTCGGATTCGGATCCGGAAACGTTATATATCCGACCCGTATAGTCCCCGAACGGTAGCGTCCGCATAGAAGGACACGCATAGAAAGGTTCCCGCGCACTGAGCCCCTCTACCTCTTTCTCCTCGTCCTCGTCCTCGTCCACGAATCTCTCCTCATCTTAGGGCACCGATTCTCAGGTTCTTAATCTCTCTCTCTCTCTCTTTCTCTATACAAATTTGAGCATTGCAAGGAGGGTTTTGTGCTTTGTGGATCCAAATTTCGATTGTTTTAGTTCCTAGGTTGCGGATTTGTAGTAGCGGAGAAGAGCGATTAGATGCACGGTGTGTTTGAGTATGATTGTTTGATTGCAGAATTTCATCAATATTATGTGATAATTTCATCATAATTTCTTAATTTTGCTAAAGAGGCTTTGTATGGCATATTGTTATCATCCTATGTACTTAATAATTGCTTTACTTTGTCAAATCTACAAAATAGTAGAAACCCACAAGCACATGTGTTTCAGTTCAAATTTGTCATTTGCTAATGCATCACAGGTACTCGAATGATGTACTTTGTTGTGTTCATGAGGAAAATTTTGAATTTGGTATCTTTATCGAACATTTGGGGAATGCAGTAGATTTAAGGTAGCAACTGAGTTATCGGTTGCTTCGGTTGAAACTGATTATTATTTTTTTTTCTCTAGTTTAGAAGCTTGCTGTCGGAAATTACATTTATTTTCCTGTGAGACTCAATTTCGCCGTGAAAAATAAGAGCCCTAGAGCTGCAGTAACTATATACAAGTGATTTGTTCAATTGCATGCATTACAACATAATCTGATTCACTAGATTATGGTGTTTATAGCTCTACCTCTTTGTGCAAGTATTAATGCATATTTTGCATTCCAAATCAGACAAATGAATGCTTAGATGAAGGGAGTTCGCGTAGTCGTGACAATTATACAAAATGGATCTTATATTTTTCATTATCTTTTGCCTGACAAACTATAGGATGCCTAATATTTGTCGCGATCAGAGTATCTAACCAGTACTGCATTAGAACTATGTATCTTATACTATTCAGCCGAAAACTGAAACCTGCGTCACATATACACAATATCTAGTTATTACTTAACTCCTTGGGAACAATCTAGAAGAATCTAGTTATTACTTAACACCTTGGAGCCTGTATATGCGCTTGTATCTCATGGAATACTCTGATACTCTGCTAAGCATGGTCAGCATGTTTCTCTTTTTCGTATATGAAGCACTGATTTGAGTGTTTTTTTTTTTCATTTGGCCCAGAGGAAATTGAGTATATTTAAGAAGTGTATTTACAGTGCAAGGAAAGCATTCAATATCTTCTCTTCAATATAGTTCCATACGCGGTATATACACATAATTTTCTTAATGTCAGTGGCTCCAACTCAATTTTCGTCACCATCTCCATCTTACTTCTGCTCGTTTGCCTTATATTATCCTTAGCTCAGATCTTCGTCTTCGTCTTCGTCTTCGTCTATGCCCTTTCTTTTCGCCTTGAGAAAATCAATGAGCCCTCGAAGTGCAATATCAGCTTCATCGCTCCTCATCAGCACCTCCGCTACCTCCGCCGGAGTCGCCTCCACTTCACTTATCAACCCTTCGATCTCCGGGAACAATACATGGTCCTCAACGGCGTGGTAGTTGGCGGCCAACATCCTGAATGCATCAACACCGCAATAGCTCATATGGATGTGCATATCCATCCGGCCAGGCCTCAGCAGCGCGGGGTCGAGCCGCTCCTTGTAGTTTGTGGTGAACACGATGATCTGCTCCTCCCCGCTTGTCGACCATAGCCCGTCGACAAAGTTGAGCAGCCCCGATAGCGTCACCTGTCCGACATCAACATTGTTAGGTTACAGCCAAAATGAGATGAAGTTCATGTATTGATTCTAACCTTTTCGCTTTTAGATCCATACAGATCCTCGCTACATTCCCTTTGTTGAAGATCGATCGCGCAATCGATGTCCTCAATGACGAGTATCGATCGGTTGGCCATAGTCGTCAGCAACCGTCGAAGTGCGCCGTTCCAGTCTACTTCAGTGAGCTCCAAATCATAGATATCGAACTTGAGATAGTTTGCCATTGCAGCAATTAAGCTCGACTTGCCGGTCCCAGGCGGCCCGTAAAGCAGATATCCTCGCTTCCAAGCCTTGCCGATTCTCTTGTAATAGTCCTTCCTGTTCACAAACCTCGAAAGATCATCCATCACCGCCTGCTTAAGCTCTGCGTCCATCGCCAGAGTGTCGAACGTCGAAGGGTGGTGGAAGTCTGCGGGGTACCATGTATCCCTTTCATTCAGGTAAAGCTTGAGTGTTTTATCTCCCTCCTCAATTTCTTTCGCCTTTGCTAATATGAACGGCAAGTAGGAGTAAAGCGCCTTTTCCTTGTGCTTCTTGTGGAAGCTGAGCTCGAGTGATCGGACTTCGATCTGCCGGGAATTGCCATTGCTCGAAGTGCCGCTGGAGATTTCGCGGCAAACCAATTGCCATTTGAATTCGGTACCTTCGTACACGTCGACCATCTCCTCCCCGGCCTCCATGCTGATTAGCATGCTCTTCATTTCGTCTACCTTGCTCACCTTCAGCCTCTGCATGTTTGTGTTGATCCGGGTCGCAAGATACGATCTCGCGGCCTCGTAGATTTGATTGTTCGCGAACCCTTCGGTCTGTTCGATTACGATCGCATGCTGCGAGGACATGCGAGAGCGCAGATTGTGGATGCCGGAGAAGATGACGTCGCGCACTTCGTGGGGGACGAGCTCACTGACCACCCCGCGGAGGAGCATGGCAGAGGCCGCAACAGATGCGGCTGCGGTGATCGCCTTCTTGTATGATTCTATGGCCTTTTCATAGGAAGCCATGGAGATCTTCAGGAACTTGCTAAGATGTGAGATGAGGTGAGTGGATTTGTATGACTCTTTTTCTCCTCTCTCTCTCTCTCTCTCTCTCTCTCTCTGTGTGTGTTGAGTTGAATGTGTGCTTTGATTTGTAGGAGTTTTTAACATTTCATACTTAAAGTTAGAGGGTTAGTTGAGTGTGTGAAAAGTGCTTTCCTGTGTAGAAAAATCAAAAGAAACCTCTTCTGAAAATATATTTCCCTTGCAGTCCAAGTTTTTCTAATTTCTGAAGTGATTGTGCTCTTCAAGTTTTCACCTTTCCAAAAGAAGCTTAGGCTAAATTACCAAAAAAATAAAATAATTTAGTCCTTGTCTTAATTATTTCTGTACAAAATATATTTACATTAATTTCGAAGCTTATCGGGATTTTAATTTTCCCTAATTCCAATAACATATACAAACTCAAATAAATTGAATACCGAAACTAGTGGGACCGAAATTGATTCTTTATTATAAATTTTTATTTCAGTTTATATGATTTTGGTTCATCGAATATAATCGATGTCGGTCGGTTTATTTTCTTAAAATTCTGCATTTGAATTTAGCACACATCATTTTGTCTTTTTTGTTTTTCAGTGTATTTGGAGATCAGGTGCAGAACCAAAACTGAATGCAAAAGTTTACACAGAGGTGTTAATCAAAACATGGGCTAAAAGGTAAGGGTTTTTTTGTAATTTGGCCAGAAGCTTCTTATAACTTATATACCTACTCATGGTTGAATTGCTATGTATACGTGGCCACTATTTTCTTTTACTTATTTTGATATCGCACTAACCCAGGATTTAATGCGTTATGCCAGATCGGGTACCATGGTTCATAGAAACAAAAAAAAAACAAAAAAACAAAAACAAAAACAAAAAAAAAACCAAAAAACACAAAAAAGAAAAAGAAAAAGAAAAAAATATATATAAATGTTGCCGTTATACTATTCTTGTGGAGTAATTCTTGAGTAAAGTTATTTAGAGCTACTAAATTTTTAGAGTAAATGATTAATTTGACAAAATTTGAATTTATTGATTAAAATAGCTTAAATTAAAATAAATACAAATTCACCAAATGTTAATTTGAAAAATAACTACAAATTCACCATATTTGAATGCTAGAATAAATTATCCAGTGATAATTTCTTTATAATATTTATAGTTTGATAAGATAATATGCTTTATCAATAAGATGATTATTATTATTATTGTGAGATAATGGTCAATCTTATCAACTATCAAATATTATAAATTTCTTAATAAAATTAAAGAGATATTTCATGCATCCAAACATGATCCTTGTTTACGTACGTAAGTGAGCTCGCTCTGAAGGATTCGGTGGCGAGACACTCCACATTGCCGATTTTAAGTGACCCGAGGACTTATCGGATTCGGATACGATAACATCACGGATCCGACGCGTATGATCCCCGCAAGGGTGGCGTCCGCATACAAAAATGAACGGCTCCCGCATAACGGTGAAACACCATGGGCGCGGTGGTGGTGGATGCGATGAGCCTTCTCCCTCTCCCTCGAAGCTTCGGAGTTTTACCCTCCTCCTCCTCCTCCTCCTCCCCTTCCTCCTCTCACCTCCGATTCCTCTCCACGAATCTCCTCGCTCCTCATCTTAGGGCGCCATTTCTCAGGTTCTTACGCGCGCTCTCTCCCTTGCTCCGCAAATTTGGGCTATTTATCCAAATTTTTGGCGATTTATGCTTTGTTTGATGTTTTTCAATTGATTTGGCTCCCAGGTTGGGAATATCTAATGGGGGAAGAGCGATTAGAAGCGTGGTGTGTTCGAGTGTGTCAAATTCCTCGGAGAGTTACGACGCCGATAGTAGCAAATCGCCCTCGCAGGTTTCTCACTACAACCATTGTAATTGATTCTAGATTGCTTATGATTGCTTGATAGTTAGATTCCTTGGATCACAGTATCTGCTAAACCAAACTTTATGTGCATGTGAATGTTGTTTAATTAGTTGTGCGAGCTTGCGTAGAGTGATAAATTCGTTTTATCATGTTAAAGGAAGCAGCTTTTGATATAAAACTTCCCAGAAGAAGTTTGGTGGTTCAGTTCACATGTGATTCTTGTGGCGAAAGAATGAAGCGCTTGATACGAAAAGGGAACTGTGTTTCTCCA
Organism: Puya raimondii; assembly: GCA_016920855.1. NCBI lineage: Eukaryota > Viridiplantae > Streptophyta > Magnoliopsida > Poales > Bromeliaceae > Puya > Puya raimondii. The sequence continues at coordinate 35,443,632 of JABWPP010000049.1, read as the reverse complement.
GTTTTTCTCTGCTGCTGAACATCCTCGACTTGTATATATATCCATCTATTTGCTGGTTGATCTAATTTCCAGCTGCTACCATCTGCAGTTTTTTTGCGCCTCCATAGTTGAGAGGAAAAAAAAAAAGCAGTCTAAATTACTTTAACACTTAAGGTTGATCAGGGAGGTAGTAGTTTTGGATATACATGTTTCCTGCAGATAGATATCATCTATGAGATGATGTTGTTTGTTATCTAGCGCATATATGTGCATCTGTAGTAATTCAGCGTTTGCTGATTAGTTTACTGTTTTAGCTTACCTTCTTCCTATGGTGTTATCTTCTTTTTATTCAAAATCGCCGTTACGTTGCAACCATTAAAATTATTAATTAATTTTGAAACTGCTTGATGCAGGCAAGAAGCATTGAAAAACCATAAATTTTTATTTTTAGTACATTGAAATACACTATACCAGAGTTAAATGTAGAATTTGAGACAAAATACTCATATGAGTGTATTTTCATACTTAGGTTGGCCATTTTGAGGTTACTGTGTTGTGTGCTAAAATCACATTTGAACAGTGTGCAGGCTGTCTTGTCTACCATAAGTTTGTTGACAACCTTGGGCTAGTGGTCGAGTACGATCTGCGTGAGGAATATGATGTAGATTCTGATGGCACAGATTGATATGGTTTCGACAAGTGATTTGTCTGTTTTATGCACAGGATATTTCCTTCAGTAAAACACAAAATTTCTTTTTTTACATGTTTCATCACGTATATTCTTCAAAGGACAAAAGTTGGGAAGATGAATGCAGTTTTAGAGAATATTATTAGAAGCTTTTCAGTGAACAACTCGGTTGGAAGGCCTGCAAGTGGGAAAGTAAGCCATGCGGCTGACAAATATCAGGATGGAATATAATTATGTTCTTCAAATTTCAACTGCTTAATTTGAATTATTACTCAAACATCTGGAGAATATAATTTATTATTTTTTTCAAATTTGATAACTATGATGTTTCAAATGTAGAATTTTCTCTCTTTAATATCTTTGTATTCTTAGGCCTCATTTGACATCGTTGTCATTATTTTATTTTATTTTTTTAACACTAATTCTATATAATATGATCTTGACAGAAGAATTTTTGTTCTATGATTGATTAGGTTGCAGTGCACCCGGCTAAGTGATAATTGACAACTATAAAACAATTTGGAAGCGAAAAAAAGTTGTTTCCAAACTTTTATTTTTGTTGTCAAATGAACATCTTGGGTGAAAGGATTGCAAGCAATCCATTGTCAACTCCTACATTTTTTTTATATAAAAATTTTATTTAGAAAAATAAAAAAACAAACACGATACAAAATGAGGCATTAGACTCCTGCTTTCTAAATTCTATTTTTATTTCATATTTTCCTTTCTGACAGTATATAATTCATCCAATAACTTCATATATTTGGTTGCTATTATTGTACAAATTGTGCACTGTAAAGTAGTTGAATTGATTTAGCACTGTAAAGTAGTTGAATTGATTTAATAAGACTTCTGGCTCATAACATCCAGAGAGTGATTACTTTTACTGGATTAAGAAAAGTTTATGAATATACATGATATGTCAAATTTCCAAGTTGGGTTTCAAACTTTCAATTACAAACTGAATGTGTGCTCATATGCGCAATGTTTAGTTATTACTCAAGACCTTGGGGAACAATCTAGAAGAATCTGATATCTTCATGGTCCAGTTTTTAACTCTCCCGATCAGGTGTATGATTTACATGGTTCAATTTTTAGTACTTGAAGCACTGATTTGAGTTATTTCTTTTGTGGTCCAGAAAAAAAAAGTGTATAATTAAGGAGGTATGTTTAGAGTAAAAGGAAGTCAGTGAATATCTCTCCTTCCATTGAGTTTCATATAATTTATTGACACTGTTGATAGTGAGAATCTCTCTAGTGCTTCTTATTATCAGTGGCTCCAGCTGAATTTTCTTCATCATCTCTATCTTACTCTTTCGGCTTCTCTACCTCATCTTCTCCTTATCTTCGGCATTTTGTTTCTCAACTTTATCTTCATTGTCACCCTTTTTCTTTGCCTTGAGGAAATCAAGGAGCCCTTGGAGTGCAGTATCAGTGTCATTGCTCTTCATTAGTTCCTCCGCCACTGCCGCCGGAGTCACCTCTACTTCCCTTATCAACCCTTCAATCTCTGGGAACAGTTCGTGGTCATTAATGGCGTGGTAGTTGGAAGCCAATACCCTGAATGCATCGATGCCACAGTAGCTCATATGGATGTGCATATCCATTCGTCCGGGTCTCAGCAGCGCGGGGTCGAGCCGCTCTTTGAAGTTTGTAGTGAATACGATGATCCGCTCCTCCCCGCTCGTCGACCACAGCCCATCAACAAAGTTGAGCAGACCAGAGAGTGTGACCTGTTGGAAATGAACATGGTAAGCAGTGTTTTTTCTGGTTTGTTAGGTTATTTTCACAATGAGATTAGGTTCAGGCATCAAAGCTGACCTTGTCGTTGTTGGGTGTAATATGATCCTCGTTCTCGTCCCTTTGTTGGAGATTGATCGTGCAATCGATGTCCTCTATGACTAGTATTGATTTGTTGGACATACTGATCAGTAAACGTCTCAGGCCACTGTTCCAACCTACTTCAGCGAGCTCTAAATCATAGATATCAAACTTGAGATAATTTGCCATTGCAGCAATTAAGCTCGACTTCCCAGTTCCAGGTGGTCCGTAAAGCAGATACCCTCGCTTCCAAGCCTTGCCGATTCTCTTATAATAGTCCTTTCTTTTCACGAACCTCGAAAGATCATCCATGACCACTCTCTTAAGTTCCATATCCATTGCCAGGGTGTTGAACGTCGAGGGGTGGTGTAAGTCTATGGGGTACCATGAATCTCCTTCATTCATGTAGAGCTTGAGTACTCTATCCTTCTCCTTAATTTCTTTCGCCCTTGCTAATATAAATGGCAAGTAGGAGTGAAGCGCCTCTTCCTTCTGCTTCTTGTGGAAGCTGAGCTCGAATGATCGGACTTCGATCTGTCGGGAATTGCCGTTGCTCGAAGTGGCGCTGGAGTTTTCCCGGCAAACCAACTGCCATTTGAATTCTGCACCTTCAAACATGTCGACCATCTCCTCCCCCTCCTCCATACTGATTAGCATGCTCTTCGTTTCGTCTACCCTGCTCACCCTTAGCCTCTGCATGTTAGTGCTGATGCGTGTTGCTAGGTACAATTTCGCAGCCTCATAGATTTGATTGTTGGCGTACCCTTCGGTCTCTTCAATTACGATTGTGTGCTGCGAGGACATGCGAGAGCGCAGATCGTGGATGCCGGAGAAGATGAAGTCCCGCACTTCGTGGGGGACGAGCTCATTGACCACTCCGCGGAGGAGCATAGCAGAGGCCGCGACAGATGCGGCTGTGGTGACGGCCTTCTTGTATGATTCTATGATCTTTTCATATGAAGCCATGGAGATCTTCAGGTGCTTGATGAGGTGGTGAGCAGATTTGTACTGCTCTTTGCCCTTTTTTTTTTCTTCTTCGCCTCACTCTTTTTCTCCTTTCTCTGTGTTGGGATATGAGGAGATTAGTGTGTGTTTTGATATGTAGTGATCTTGGTTGAGTTGAATATATATAGAGGGTTAGCTGAGCTGGGGAAGACCTTTTCTTTGTGGGAGAGTCAACAGCCTCTGTTATATCCTTGAAGTGCAAGTCTCCAGCTATATTACAGAATCCCCCTTTGCATGTTAGCTCAATTACTCATCAGCACAGAATTTACATCAATTTTAATCTTGCACTTCGTCACAAAAATTTACATCAATTTAGGATGATTGTTGAATTTAAATACAAAACTGGAATGAGTTGGTATATTTTGTCGGATTTTCATCTGAACCATATTGAAGTTGAAGTGCACCATGAACAATAGATGAAAAAAAATAATTACACGAGATCTTTTATATCATAGTTTACCAAAATTGATTGTATTCTGTTAAAGTTTGCTCATTTTATATCACTTTGTACTGTTAAATATTACCAACTTAATTCCACATACTCATTTTCCTAAATTTTTCCATTTGAATCCAAGAGTCATTTCAATTTTTATGCGTAAGATTGGAACTGATGCAAAATTTTATGCAGGGGCGGTAAATAAAATGCGGGCTAACGTACGCCGGTTCCCTGGCAATTCGCCTAGAAGCTTTTTATGCTTTTTCCAGGTTAGGTGGAAATTACTGCCGTGATGCTGTTTTCGCGGCTCAAATTTTATGCCAAGGTGGGGCTTGGAATATTTATCCACTATGCATTACTCCTGTTCAAAACCAAATTTAATTTCAGAAAGTCTTGGAAGAATCAGATGCGCAATTGACATGAGATGGTTCTGATAGGATACTTTTGAAGTATTATTTGTTGCCGTTGGCTCTGATACCATCTTGTTATCTGATGTCTTCATCTGTGTCTGTGTCTGATACATCATTGAGATAAAATTTTAGATGAGATTCTGACTTCTTCTATACGTTTTGATGTTAGAAGGGTGTTAGTGATGGTGGTGATGTCACGGTGGTACGTGGATCGCATTGACGTGTGATTGCTCACGTAGTTAAGGTACGCAATATTTCGACAATGTTTTATGGTTAAAATAAAATATAGGAGAAGTTTTTAGAAATATTCGTTTTTTAACTTTTTCTTCCTATTTTTTAAAAATTTACATTTTACCAAGTTGGATGTATATTCCATCGGGGTTTTATTACTATTCTGTATTATTTTTTTATAATTTATATCGAAAATAATCTTAAAGATGGCATAAATATTTTAAAAAATTATTTTTTTTCTTATAGTAGAACAAGAAAGGCTAATTTGGTTATTTCGTATTTTCTATTAACGATGTAACTCCTGAAAACACTTCTGAAATTTTAACGGGACAAAATATAGATTTTTGAAAGTCCGGAAGAAAAGTGAAAAAATGAGTATTTAGAGGGGTTTTTTTAAAAAAAAATTAGCCATTTTTTATATTTTCTATTAAAAATATTTAAGTTATTATTAGTCATCTCAAAACTAGATAGTTGTAGAAGGTGTTAGTGAATTAGTAGAATCATCATAGATTTATAGGTGATAAAAATACTAAATTATCATAGATTAGGAGATTTTTATTTTTATAGTGGATGGGAATCATTAATAGTTCATTAATAAGAATATATATATTCTTAATAACCTTTCAATCCTAGTGGCTGAATAAGTTAATATAAACTTATCATTTCAAATATAAAATATACAAAATTTTTAGAATATTATAAATCTTGAACCAAACAGCCCTACATGGTAATATGCCCCGGAGGTGGAAGTTCTACATCTCGCTCATTCAAGAACTATTATTATGAGTCATGTTACTTTCCTTTTAGGAGGACGGAGGCCTTTGCCCTCTTAAGTCGTTTTAAAAGATAGGGATTCCGAATGGATGATCGGAACAGTTAAAGTTGATCTAGAGTATTTATAGCGTCTATAAACTAAATTTTATAAATTTTAAAATTCGTTATCAAGTTCATTGAAAAGTCTAAAAATGAACGGTTAAAAATGAATAATTTTGTGAAAATAGATGTTAGACTTTTTCAATTCATGATCGGAGTTATCAAACGATATCTAAATAGTATAAAAAAATTTCTATCAAAAATTCAAACTGTTTGGATTGTTCTACACCGTTAAACAAGCAAACGGTTCATATAGGCCGTCAGAAACTGTCGATTTTGTAATCATTTGCTCACTCCGTAAAGAATTTTTAAAATTTATGAAATTTAGTTTCTAGACACTTTAAATACTCTAAATCAACTTTAATGGTTCCGATCATCGATTCGGGATCCCTTTCATCTAAAACGACTTAGGAGAACGAATGCCTCCGTCCTCCTAAAATGATAGTAGCTGGATTCCTATTATTATTATTATTATTTTACTAATTAATTTTTTTTAGCTCAATTATAAAAAGCTCTCTTGGCACTATTTTCGGTATCATAAATATTTCCTATATAAAATATTTAAGTAATGCCAATCTTGTGTTTTAGTTCTATTTCTAATAGATTCCTTTGTTAGGATTTTTCTTTCTTTTAATGGCTATATATGTTGAGATAGCACATCTTTAAATCTAACATTCTTTAAGCACAAAATCTAACATCTTTTAATGGCTGTATTTTTTAATTTTTTTTGTTTGCCGTTATTTTGGAGGCCTTCTGTTGCCTCACCCCTGAATGAAGCAGATAGCGTGCTATCTTTTTCTAAAAAAAAATTCAAAAGGAATCACGAAAAAGCCTTCACGCGAGGGATTTTCTTTTTCACGTGTGAGTGTCCAAGTGTTTTTAATGCTAAGTCTTCTTAACATGTCGTCACTGTTGATGTTTTAAATTATTATTAGATCTATTTGATACATGATTAAAGCGCAGAATTGATATTGTTCAAAAAAAATTTGCAGGAGATATTTGAGACACGGGGCAAAATGCCGAAAGAGTTTCTATAATTAAGCTTTTCTTCACACTAAAAACCAAAGAAGTTTTGTGAACTTTGACTAATGGAGTGTAAGATGTATACCTATTGGTAGGATGCTTATTTGGTGCATTTTGTCGTTAAGAAAACATGGAGTTTTAGAACGACCTATTTGTTGCTCTTTGGGATCAATAGAATGAAAATCAAGTTGCAGGCCAAAAATCTCTGGTAGCAAAATTTTCTCGAGCACCGCGGTCCGAAAAAGTCTAAGTTGACAGAGTAATACTATATGTACATCTATTATTTTGGTACAAATTTTACACCTTATTCTTTAGAAGGATCAAATTTATTTACTTGTTTTATAAAAAAATTTTAATACTAAAAATATAAAAAAATTAAATTCTTGGATGATAGAGTATAAAATGTACGCCTATAGTAGGGTGTACGGATAGTATTTTTCAAGTTGAAAGTTGTTCTTTTTCCACTTGAGATAAGCCATAGTAAAGGTGATTTGTAGTCGGTGGTGAAATCCCAATAGTTACCGACTTTAATAATATATATGATATATCTGCCGGTATAAGGGCGCCCGAAAAGATTCGGCGGCGAGACACCTACCGTTGCCGAGTTTATGAACGAGCTATCGGAGTCGGATTCGAATCCGACTCGATAACGTCATAAAAAAATCCGACCCGTAGAATCCCCCGAACGGCGGCGTCCGCATACATAGGCGCGCATAGAACGGCTCCCGTATAATGGTGAATGAATGAATCACCTAGAAGGAGCCATGGGGGCGGTGGTGGTGGATGCGATGAGCCTTCTCCTTCTCCTCCCTCGAAGCTTCGGCGTTCCCCCCTCCCCTTCCTCCTCGCACTTCCGATTCCTCTCCACGAATCGCCTCGCTCCTCATCTTAGGGCACCATTTCTCAGGTTCTTACACGCGCTCCCTCTCTTTCTCCGCAAATTTGGGCTGTTGATCCAAATTTGTGGTGATTTATGCTTTGTTTTGATGTTTTTCGATTGATCTGGTTCCCAGGTTGAGGATATCTAATGGGGGAAGAGCGATTAGAAGCGTGGTGTGTACGAGTGTGTCGAATTCCTCTGAGAATTACGACGCCGATAGCAGCAAATCGCCCTCGCAGGTTTCTTACTGCAACCTTTGTAATTGGTCCTAGTTTGCTTATGATTGTTTTATTGTTAGATTGCTAGGATCGCAGTATCTGCTCGAGCAAATTTTTGTATAGTGATAAACTCGTTTTGTCGTGTTAAAGGAAGCAGCTTTTGATATAAAGCTTCCCAGAAGAAGTTTGATGGTTCAGTTCACATGCGATTCTTGTGGCGAAAGAACCAAGCGCTTGATAAATCGACTGGCCTACGAAAAGGGAACTGTGTTTCTCCAGGTATGTTCTGCTGCTGAACATCTTCGACTCGGATATCTATCTATTTGCTGGTTGATCTAATTTCCAGCTGCTAGCATCCACAGTTTCTTTTGCGCCTCTATAGTTGGGAGAAAATAAAGTAGTCTAAAGTAGTCTAGTGCATATACGCGCATCTTTAGTAATTCAGTCTTTGCTGATCAGTTTGCCGTTTAGGCCTCCCATGGTGTTATCTTCTTTTATTCGTATTGGGATTCCTTCATTGCGATTTGCTGCAATATTTGACTAACTGGCAATATTTTTATAGTTATTTTAGTAAGACTAGGCTATACTCGAGAGGATTTCGGCCCAAATCTTTTCTTTGTTAAAAGCTCACTTCTAGAGCATGTGAAAACCTATTCCTTTGGATATGACCTAGAGAAACTAAAGTTACTATAAACTGAAATTTGCGGGTTTTGGTTGCTCTATTTACCTATACATCAAATGGAGACCAAAATGAATGGCGTGAATTGAATAAGATTCTTAGATATTGCATGCGATTCCTCAATAGAAAATCTGGCCATTTTCTCAATCTAAAAAAAAAGGGAAGAAAATCCTACTGATCTGCAACTTATTTGGATCATATTTAACCATCAAACTAAACACCATCTCATCGCAACTGTTAAAATCGCTAATTTTGAAACTGCTTGATGCATAGGCGAGTAGCATCGGAAAACCATAAATTTTGATTTCTAGTACATTAAAACACAGTAGATCAGATTTTAAGTGTCAGAATTTGAGGCCAAATCCTCGTAAGTGTAGTCTATGCTTTCTCTATTTATCTTCAGTAATTTAAACGTGTTGCGCTGATTTATTTCACTGCTGAACTGTTTCTGTGAATGTTTGAAGCAAGCATTTTCATACTTAGGTTAGCCATTTTGAGGTTACACGTATCCCCAGCCTGTCTATTGTGCTAAAATCACATCTGAACAGTGTGCAGGCTGTCTTGTCTACCACAAGTTCGTCGATAACCTTGGGCTAGTGGTTGAGTACGATCTGCGTGAGGAACATGATGTGGATTCTTCTGATGGCACAGATTGATATGGGCTTCGACAAGCTATTTGTCTGTTTTATGCACAATATATTTCCTTCAGTAAAGTGCAAAACTGCTTTTCTACACGCTTTATCGCTTATATTCTCCAAAGGATAAAAGGTGGGAAGATGGAATGCAGTTTCAGAGCATATTAGAATTTTTTCAGTGAGCAACTCTGTTTGGAAGGCCCACAAGGAGGGAAGTAAGCTTTGGAAGGCCCACAACGGGGAAAGTAAGCCATACCACCAGCAAACATCAAGACGGTATATCGTATGTTCTGCAAATTTCAACTGTTTCATTTGAATTATTACTCAAACATCTGGAGAATATAATTTATTCTTCTTTTCAATGTTTCTAATGTAGATTTTTCTCTCTTTAACATCTTTGTATTCTCAGACTTTGGCTTTCTAAATTTTATTTTTATCTGGCTGCATATCACTCATCAGATAACTTCATGTATATATATTTGGTTGTTATTTTTGATGTGTATACAAATTGTGCACTGCAAAGTAGTTGAATTGATTTAACACGACTCTTCTGGCTCATAACATCCACAGAGCGATTACTTTTACTGGATTAAGAAAAGTTTATGAATATGCATAACATCTCAAATTTCCAAGTTGGTTTTCAAAGTTTCAATTAAAAATTGAACGTGTGCTCATATGCGCAATGTGTAGTTATTACTCAAGACCTTCGGAACAATTTAGAAGAATCTAGATATCTTCATGGTCCAGCTTTTCACTCTCCCAATTAGGTGGAACCTATATATGATTAACATGGTTCTCTTTTTAGTATTTGAAGCACTGATTTGAGTTATTTCCTTTTTGGTCCAAAAAAGATCAAGTATATTTAAGTAGGTGTGTTGAGAGTGAAAGGAAGTCACTGAATATCTCATCTTCCATAAAGTTTTATACAATTTATTGACACTGTTAATAGTGAGAATCTCTCTAATGCTTCTTAATATTGGTGGCTCCAACAAAATTTTCGTCGTCATCTCTATCTTAACTTTTCCGCTTCTCTACCTCATCTTATCCTTATCTTCGACATTTTGTTCCGCAACTTTATCTTCATTGTTACCCTTTCTCTTTGCCTTGAGGAAATCGAGGAGCCCTTGAAGTGCAGCATCAGTGTCATCGCTCCTCATCAGTTCCTCCGCCACTGCCGCCGGGGTCACCTCTACTTCCCTTATCAACCCTTCGATCTCTGGGAACAATTCGTGGTCATTAATGGCATGGTAATTGGAAGCCAACACCCTGAATGCATCGACGCCACAGTAGCTCATGTGAATTTGCATATCCATTCGTCCGGGTCTCAGCAGTGCGGGGTCGAGGCGCTCTTTGTAGTTTGTAGTGAATACAATGATCCGCTCCTCCCCGCTCGTCGACCATAGCCCATCAACAAAGTTGAGCAGACCAGAGAGCGTTACCTGTTGGAAATGAACATGGTTAGCAGTGTTTTTTTCTGATTTGTTAGGTTATTATCACAATGAGATTAGGTTCAGGTGTCAAAACTAACCTTGTCGCCATTGGATGTATTCTGATCCTCGTTCTCGTCCCTTTGTTGTAGCTTGATCGTGCAATCAATGTCCTCTATGACGAGTATTGATTTGTTGGACATACCAATCAGTAAACGTCGCAGGGTGCTGTTCCAACCTACTTCAGTGAGCTCCAAATCATAGATATCAAACTTGAGATAATTTGCCATTGCAGCAATTAAGCTCGACTTCCCGGTCCCAGGTGGTCCATAAAGCAGGTACCCTCGCTTCCATGCCTTGCCGATTCTCCTGTAATAGTCCTTCCTCTTCACGAACCTCGAAAGATCATCCATCACTGCCCTCTTAAGCTCTGTGTCCATCGCCAGCGTGTCGAACGTCGAAGGGTGGTGCAAGTCTATGGGATACCATGAATCCCCTTCATTCAGGTGAAGCTTGAGTGCTTTATCCTCCTCCTTAATTTCTTTTGCTCTTGCTAATACAAATGGCAAGTAGGAGTAAAGCGCCTTTTCCTTGTGCTTCTTGTGGAAGCTGAGCTCAAATGATCGTACTTCGATCTGCCGGGGATTGCCACTGCTCGAAGTGCCGCTGGAGGTTTCCCGGCAAACCAACTGCCATTTGAATTCGGTACTTTCATACACGTCGACCATCTCCTCCCCCTCCTCCATACTGATTAGCATGCTCTTCGCTTCGTCCACCCTGCTCACCCTTAGCCTTTGCATGTTAGTGTTGATGCGGGTCGCTAGGTACAATCTCGCAGCCTCGTAGATTTGATTGTTGGCGTACCCTTCGGTCTCTTCAATTACAATTGTGTGCTGCGAGGACATGCAAGAGCGCAGGTCGTGGATGCCGGAGAAGATGAAGTCCCGCACTTCGTGAGGGACGAGCTCATTGACCACTCCGCGGAGGAGCATAGCAGAGGCCGCGACAGATGCGGCTGTGGTGACGGCCTTCTTGTATGATTCTACGGCATTCTCATATGAAGCCATGGAGATCTTCGGGAGCTTGATGAGGAGGTGAGCAGATCTGTATAGCTCTTTGCCCCCCTTTTAGTTTTTTTCGCCTCACTCTTTCTCCTTTCTCTTGGGATTTGAGGAGATGAGTGTGTGTTTTGATCTGTAATGATCTTGGATGAGTTTATATAGGTAGAGGGTTAGTGGAGCTGGGGAAGACCTTTTCTTTTGTGGAAAAATCAACAGCCTCTTTTGAATATATGATCTCATATTTCCTTGCAGTCCAAGTTTCCTGTTGACTAAGCGGAATTGTGCTGTCCAAGTTTCCAAGAAGAAGCTTCGGCTAAATTACAGAATCCCCTTTTGCATGTGAGTCCAATTACTCTTCAGCATACAAATTTACATCAAGTTTTGCACTTTATCACTGTTTCAAATAAGCCGAAAATTTAGGATGATTGTTGAATTTGAATACAAAAATGGAATGAGTTGGCATATTTTGTCGGATATTCATCTGAACATCTACTGCAGTTGAAAATAATTACACAAAGGCGATCTTTTATATTATAGTCACAAAAATTGGTAGGTTTTTTGGATAATTTTGTTCATCTTATATAATTTTGCCCTGTTAAATATTACCAACTTACTTCGCCAACTCATTTTTCTAAATTTTTGTGTTTGAATTCAACAATCATTTCAAAATTTTATGCAGGGTTTGTAAATGAAACACGTGGAGGGTTTCTCAGTAATTTGATGGTATTAAAAAATGTAGAAATGTCGTTGTGTTGAAAGCGAGTAAACGTGGGGAGAAATAGTGGGTATCCACCTCAGTTGCTATGATCATGTTGTTTTTCTGGGTCAAGCATATGCCGACATGGTACTTTGGATATTTATTAACTGTGTTATTACATTACAATGTTTAATTTAGGGAAATTTTAAGTGAATTTTAATTGGTAATCGAACTGGCCTATCTGGAATGAACTTCAATTTAAGTTACTTGTTTTTTGGTTTTTTCGTGTTCAAAATGAGATGGGATTTGATTTTTCTGAGCAGCTTCTGAGACAAATATATTAAATTAATTTTAAGTGAATTTTTTTATATATTCTTCATCTTTCTCTTTTTCTCTGTGCCTTTTTTTTCTCTTCTACCTCTGCTACAATATCCGTTGCTGAAGCAGTTCGCTTACAACAGTCCTGATGATGGATGAGAGGGAAAAAACTTCAGTGGCTATGATGGATAACTTAGTAGTAGAACTTCAGTGGAAAGCGCTCCTGATTAAGAATTTAAGTGTCTATCGGTACGAGTCTTATTCACCGTAACGTATCGTGCTAATAAGATATCGACACGATACAATTCCGTAACGATAGCACAGTTTAAATTTTTTTTTTAATTAGTAAATAATTTTCTCAATAAAATTTAAAAGAATTGATTAAAATATATAATAAGCAATTAGAATATTTTTTTGTTAAAAAAAATAATTATTTTATATCATTATTCGGCACACATGTATTTTTTCGATCGGCATACATCGGCACGGTCTGACACGCACCGTATCTTACGGTGCCGGCAAATTTTCGGCACGACCGTGCCACGGCATTAAAATTCTTGCTCCTGATGATGGATTAAAAGAGAAACTTTAGTGAGAAGTTTCTCAGCAACACCTTGTTAATGAGGTCTAATTTACTGTCACTTGTCGTGTTTATTTTTATTCAAATATTACAATTTTTTTTATCTAAAATTTAATTTTTTTAATAAATATTAATAATATTGAATATAGACAAAAGTAACATGTGGCGGCGGACGGGGTTTACTCGGTGGGGCAGCTCGCCACTTAAGTTTTATTATCCGATTAAGAGAGCGGCGCGGCGGTCCATGGAAGCGGCCGGGGATGGCGCGATGGAACGACGGCCGACGACGACGACGACGACGACGACGACGACTTTCGAGTGGAACAGCATACTGCGGCGGTCCCCGCCCCGCGAGGCGCTGGCCCTCTACGCGCAGTGGATGATGCGGCTCCCCGGGGAGAGGGGCGGCGCGAGACCCAACAAGTTCACCTTCACCTTCCTCCTCCGCGCCTCCCGCTGCGTCCCCCGCGCCGTCCCCCTCCTCCACGCCCACCTCACCAAGCTCTCCCTCCTCCTCCCCGACCCCTTCCTCCGCTCCTCCCTCATCTCCGCCTACGCCTACTCCTCTTCGCCCTCCCCCTCCCCTTCCCTCCTCCTCCGCCTCTTCGCCCTCTCCCCCCGCCCCGGCGACGACCCCGTCCTCCGCACCTCCCTCCTCTCCGCCCTCGCCCGCTGCGGCCGCCCCGACGACGCCCGCAGGGCGTTCGACGATATGCCCCGCCCCACCCCCGTCTCCTGGGCCGCCCTCGTCTCCGCCTACGCCCGCGCCGCCCGCCCCGCCGACGCCCTCGCCGCGCTCCGCCGAGCGCGCCGCGCCGGCGCCCCGCCCACCGAGGCCGCGCTCGTCTCCGCGCTCTCCGCCGCCGCCGCCCTCGGCGCGCTCGCCGAGGGCGAGCGCGCGCACCGCGACGCCGTGGCGCGCGGGCACCCCCTCTCCCCCGCGCTCGGCACCGCGCTGCTCGACATGTACGCCAAGTGCGGCCGCCTGGGCGCCGCCCGCCGGGTGTTCGACGAGATGCCCGCGCGCGACGGGGCCGCGTGGACGGCCATGGTAGCGGCGCTCGCGGCGCACGGGCGGGGCGCGGAGGCGCTGGGGCTCTTCGAGGAGATGGCGCGCCGCGGGGTGCGCCCCGACCGCGTGGCCTACGTGGGCGCGCTGCACGCGTGCAGCCACGCGGGGCTCGTGGGCGAGGCGCGGGCGCTCCTCGAGCGCATGCGCGCGGCGCACGGGATCGAGCCGGGACCGGAGCACTACGGGTGCGTGGTGGACGCGCTGGGCCGCGCGGGGAGGGTGGAGGAGGCGTGGGAGCTGGTGCGGGCGATGCCCGTGGAGCCCGACGAGCGGGTGCTCAAGGCCCTCCTCAGCGCCAGCTGCGACCGCGGCTTCGCGCCGTGCGCGGAGTGGGCGGCGGAGCGCCTCGTGCGCCCGGGCACGGCGGCCTCTGCGGCGTCGGCGTACGTGATGCTGGGGAACATGTACGCGGCGATGGGGCGCTGGGACGAGAGCGCGAGGGCGAGGAAGATGATGCGGCTATGCGGCGTGCCCAAGTCGCCCGGTTGGAGCTCCGTCGACTGAGGTTTACGTTCTTACGCATGCTTCTCCGACGGCGGTTGCAACTCCTGCAACTGTCGAATTATTTTGGCCTCTCAAAGAGTCTGAGCTCGAGTTTCCGGAAATATTGCCTGCGCCCAAAGTACAGGTACGCCTTCTTATGCATCACACTCGATTTTCTTTCCACGATCAATTTCTTAGAAATTAAAATCCAAATTCGATAGATATAATCTACGTGGTAAAAAAAAAAAAAAAAAAAAAAAAGCCTACCTACAAATATTTATATAGTTTTGAAAACTTATTACTAAGACATCAAAAAGTCTCAATAATCAACGGTAAAAATGAAAAGAAAAAAACATTGTTTGATTTGTGATAAAATTGCCTTTTGAATGTTACTACACGCATCTTAATAGAATCTATTTGATATTGCTAGCATATTGTATTATATGCGGTAGCTACATATCCGGAGAGCTAACAATGTCTTAATTTTACCGACTGTCCCTGGCGCAAGTTGAAAAGGACTTATTCATATTTTTAACTTAGTTTATTTCTAAAAAAAATAAACGAAGCGGATAACATGCTATCTTTTTTTATAAAAAAAATAATATCTTAATTTTCCAAACAAGAGTAAAATAAATAAAGATTTCCACATTTGATCTCTATTAGTCCCTGTTTGAGGTGCTTTTACAAAAATAAAGAATATTATCGAGGAAGAGAAATTGTAAGTTTTTTTTTTAAAAAAAAATATCTTCTTCCTTTTCTTACAAAAATAGAGAAAATTAATAATGACGCATTGTTCCTTCCATCACTGCTTTTAAGATTCCATCGTCGCACGTAATAAACGGTTGACTTGAAGACTCGAGCCACGGAGGGAGTTGCTGCCTTCTATTACTGACGGCTGACGAGCCACTGCCGACCATCACTATCATCGATGCCGACATCGTCACCATCAGTATCAATCATCGCTGTCACCGTTGTTACAACATGAGAATTACCTGACGAAAATTTTTTCTTAGATTCATCCGTCTATTATTAAAAAAATAATTTTATTATATTTTTTTTTTAAATTGAGATATATGATTGACTGTTAATAAATAATAAGGATAACTTCAAATACCACTCCTGTAGTTTCGTACTTTCTCACTTTAGTACCCTGTGGTTTAAAATGTATCATTTTAGTACTCTGTGGTTTGGTTATTCTCTTTTTGTTATCTTTTCGTTAATTTTTTTGTTAAATTAATGAAAAAGTTAAAATTACAGGATAGTAAAGTGAATATTCGATAAACCATAGGTGAGATATTTAAAGTTTTTCTGTATAATTTAACGAAAAAATTAACGAAAAGATAACAAAAAAAGAGAATAATCAAACCACAGGGTACTAAAGTGATACGTTTTAAACCACAGGGCACTAAAGTGAGAAAGCACGAAACCACAGGGGTGGTATTTGAAGTTATCCCTAAATAATATGGTGTGACTGATACATAATAGAATTCCTCCTTTCAATAATCGCCGCCGCCGATGCAGCAGTAGTAGTTTACCATAGCAAGTTTTGTGGTATACTCCTTCAAGCAAACATAAAGAAGAAGAAGAAGAGACGGGAACAAATCAAATCTCATCGCATTTCAAACAACAAAAGTGAATGAACATGAATAAAATGTTACTCACAAAAAAAAAGGGATAACTTCAAAAATCATTCCTGTGGTTTCGTACTTTCTCACTTTAGTACCATGTGGTTTAAAGTGTATCACTTTAGTGTCCCGTAGTTTCGTTATTCTATTTTTTTGTTATTTTTTGTTAAATTATATAAAAAAAATTTTAAATACCCCACCTATAGTTTATCGAATATTCACTTTACTATCCTGTGGTTTTAACTTTCTCATTAATTTAACGAAAAAACTAACGAAAAGAAAACAAAAAGAGAATAACGAAAGCACAGGACACTAAAGTAATACACTTTAAACCACATGATACTAAAGTGAGAAAGTATGAAACCACAGGGGTGATTTTTGAAGTTATCCTAAAAAAAAAAAAGAAGAGTCAGTTCAAGTCAGTCAACTTCTCCTTAGCTTACATGATATCAGAGAGAGCCAATAAAGAAGCTGCTTAAAAAAATCAAATCCCATCTCATTTCGAACTCAAACCAAAAAAATGTGACTTAGAAAAATCAAATCCCATCTCATTTCGAACGCAAACAAAAAAAAGCTGACGCGGATTCGAGTTCACTCCAGACAGGCCAGTTCAATTACCGAGCAAAGTGCACTTAAAATATTCCCAAGATTACAACAGAGTTAATAAAATATCCCGAATCAATGTGGGCAAAAGCTGAGAGTCACAGAAAAAAACAACAAAATACACAAAAATCATAGCAACTGAGGAAGGGCACAACTATTCTCTCCACGTCTACTCAGCTTTCAACAACGACCCTGTTTCTACATTTACTATTAGCATCGCTTTCCACAACCTGACAAATCTCAACGTCGGCAAAGTGTCAGAAAGATTCAGCGCGTTTTCACCTACCACCCCTGCATAAAATGTTGCATCAGTTCTAGTCCTACACTTAAATGTTGAAATGATTGTTGCATTCAAATGCAAAACTATAGAAAATATGTAATATGTAATAGTACAAAATGATATAAATGGAACAAAATTATCCAAGAAAGCGGCCAATTTTGGTAATCTGCACTTCAACCTCAAATAGATGTTCAGATGAAAATCCAAGAAAATATGTCAACGCCATTCCAGTTTTGTATTCAAATTCTGCAATCATCCTAAATTTACGGCTTATTTAAAGCAGTGACAAAGTGTAAGACTAAAATTGATGTAAATTTTTGTGTCGACGAGTACATGCGAGGGGTTTCTGTAATTTAGCCGAGCATCTCCTTGGAATCCTGGAGATCACAATTCCTCTTAGACATCAGGAAGCTTGGACTGCAAGGAAATAGAAGATATCACATATTCAAAAGCGACTGTTGACTTCTCCACGACAAAGTCCTCCCCCACTATCTAACCTCTGCTTTATTTATTCTCATGCAAGATCATTACAGATCAAAACACACACTCGTCTCATCAAATCCCAAGAGAGAGAAAGGAGAAAAAGAGTGAGGCGAAAAAAAACTAAAAGGGGGGCAAAAAGCAGTACAAATCTGCTCACCTCCTCATCAAGCTCCTGGAGATCTCCATGGCTTCATATGAGAATGCCGTAGAATCATACAAGAAGGCCGTCACCACAGCCGCATCTGTCGCGGCCTCTGCTATGCTCCTCCGTGGGGTGGTCAATGAGCTCGTCCCCCACGAAGTGCGGGACTTCATCTTCTCCGGCATCCACGATCTGCGCTCTCGCATGTCCTCCCAGCACACAATCGTAATTGAACAGACCGAAGGGTACGCCAACAATCAAATCTACGAGGCTGCGAGATTGTACCTAGCGACACGCATCAGCACTAACATGCAGAGGCTAAGGGTGAGCAGGGTGGACGAAACGAAGAGCATGCTAATCAGTATGGAGGAGGGGGAGGAGATGGTCGACGTGTATGAAGGTACCGAATTCAAATGGCAGTTGGTTTGCCGGGAAACCTCCGGCGGCGCTTCGAGCAACGGCAATCCCCGGCAGATCGAAGTACGATCATTCGAGCTCAGCTTCCACAAGAAGCACAAGGAAAAGGCGCTTTACTCCTACTTGCCATTTATATTAGCAAGGGCAAAAGAACTTAAGCAGGAGGACAGAGCACTAAAACTCTACATGAATGACGACGACTCATGGTACCCCATAGATTTGCACCACCCTTCGACATTCGACACGCTTGCAATGGACACAGAGCTTAAGAGGGCGGTGATGGATGATCTTTCAAAGTTCGTGAAGAGGAAGGACTATTACAAGAGAATCGGCAAGGCTTGGAAGCGAGGGTATCTGCTTTACGGACCACCTGGGACCGGGAAGTCGAGCTTAATTGCTGCAATGGCAAATTATCTCAAGTTCGATATCTATGATTTGGAGCTCACAGAAATAAGATGCAACATCGACCTGCGACAATTACTGATTGGTATGTCCAACAAATCAATACTCGTCATAGAGGACATTGATTGCACGATCAATATCCAACAAAGGGGCGAGAACGAGGATCAGAATACATCCACCAACAACGACAAGGTTAGTTTTGATACCTGAACCTAATCTCATTGTGATAATAACCTAACAAACCAGAAAAAAACAATGCTAACCATGTTCATTTCGAACAGGTAACGCTCTCTGGTCTGCTCAACTTTGTTGATGGGCTGTGGTCGACAAGCGGGGAGGAGCGGATCATCGTATTCACTACAAACTACAAAGAGCGGCTCGACCCCGCGCTGCTGAGACCCGGACGAATGGACATGCACATCCATATGAGCTACTGTGGCGTCGATGCATTCAGGGTGTTGGCTTCCAACTACCACGCCATTAATGACCACGAATTGTTTCCAGAGATCGAAGGGTTGATAAGGGAAGTAGAGGTGACTCCAGCGGCAGTGGCGGAGGAACTGATGTGGAGCGATGACACTGATGCTGCACTTCACAGGCTCCTCGATTTCCTCAAGGCAAAGAGAAAGGGTAAAAATGAAGATAAAGTTGAGGAACAAAATGTCGAAGATAAGGATAAATGAGGTAGAGAAGCGGAAAAAGTAAGATAGAGATGACGACGAAAATTTAGTTGGAGCCACTGATATTAAGAAGCATTAGAGAAATTCTCGCTATTAACGGTGTCAATAAATTGTATGGAACTTTATGGAAGATGCGATATTTGGTGACTTCCTTTCACTCTCAACACACTTCCTTAAATGTACTCAATTTTTTCTGGACCACAAAGGAAATAACTCAAATCAGTGCTTCAAATACTATACAGAGAACCATGATAATCATATATAGGTTCCACCTAATTGGGAGAGTTAAAAGCTGGACCATGAAGATATCTAGATTCTTCTAGATTGTTTCCACGGTCTTGACTAATAACTACGCATTGTGCATATGAATACTGAGTTCAATTTTTAATTGGAACTTTGAAACCCAACTTGGAAATTTTGAGATATTATGCATAATCATAAACTTTTTCTTAATCCAGTAAAAGTAATCACTCTGTGGATGTTATGAGCCAGAAGAGTCTTATTAAATCAATTCAACTACTTTGCAGTGCACAATTCGTATATACATAAAAAATGGCAACCAAATATATAGATGAAGTTATCTGATGAGTGATATACTGTCAAAAGTTTAGAAAGCCGAAGGCCTGAGAATACAAATTTGTTAAGGAGAGAAAAATCTACATTTGAAACCTCACAGGTGTCAAATTTGAAAAGAAGAATAAATTATATTCTCCAGATGTTTGAGTAATAATTCAAATGAAACAGTTGAAATTTGCAGAACATTAGAATCTACCGTCTTGATGTTTGTCGGTGGCATCGCTTCCTTTCCCACTTGCGGGCCTTCCAAACCGAGTTGCTCACTGAAAGCCATCTAATAATATACTCTAAAACTGCATTCCATCTTCCCAACGTTTATCCTTTGAACAATGTAAGCGATAAAGCATGTAGAAAAGCAGTTTTGTATTTTACCGAAGGAAATATATTGTGCATAAAACAGACAAATAGCTTGTCGAAGCCAAATCAATCTGTGCCATCAGAATCCACATCATGTTCCTCACGCAGATCGTACTCAACCACTAGCCCAAGGTTATCGACGAACTTGTGGTAGACAAGACAGCCTGCACACTGTTCAGATGTGATTTTAGCACAATAGACAGGCTGGGGATACGTGTAACCTCAAAATGGCTAACCTAAGTATGAAAATGCTTGCTTCAAACATTCACAGAAACAGTTCAGCAGTGAAATAAATCAGCGCAACACGTTTAAACTACTGAAGATAAACAGAGAAAGCATAGACTACACTTATAAGGATTTGGCCTCAAATTCTGACACTTAAAATCTGATCTACTGTGTTTTAATGTACTAGAAATCAAAATTTATGGTTTTCCGATGCTTCTCGCCTATGCATCAAGCAGTTTCAAAATTAGCAATTTTAACAGTTGCGATGAGATGGTGTTTAGTTTGATGGTTAAATATGATCCAAATAAGTTGCAGATCAGTAGGATTTTCTTCCCTTTTTTTTAGATTGAGAAAATGGCCAGATTTTCTATTGAGGAATCGCATGCAATATCTAAGAATCTTATTCAATTCACACCATTCATTTTGGTCTCCATTTGATGTATAGGTAAATAGCATCCATAACTCACGAATTTCAATTTATAGTAACTTTAGATTCTCTAGATCATATCCAACAAAATAGGTTGTCATTTCACACGCTCTAGAAGTGAGCTTTTTCAAAAGAAAAGATTTCGGCCGAAACTCTCTCGAGTATAGCCTAGTCTTACTGAAATAACTATAAAAATATTGCCAATTAGTAAAATATTGCAGCAAATCACAATGAAGGAATCCTAATATGAATAAAAAGAAGATGACACCATCGGAGGAAGGCAAGCCAAAACGGCAAACTGATCAGCAAAGACTGAATTACTACAGATGCGCATATACGCACTAGACGAGACGACAGAGAATATCATCTTAGATGATTTCAATCCAAAGGTGAAATGTACATCTATAACTATTATCTCCCTGATCAACCTTAAATGTTAAAGTAATTTAGACTACTTTATTTCCTCTCAACTATAGAGGCGCAAAAGAAACTGTGGATGCTAGCAGCTGGAAATTAGATCAACCAGCAAATAGATAGATATCCGAGTCGAAGATGTTCAGCAGCAGAACATACCTGGAGAAACACAGTTCCCTTTTCGTAGGCCAGTCGGTTTATCAAGCGCTTGGTTCTTTCGCCACAAGAATCGCATGTGAACTGAACCATCAAACTTCTTCTGGGAAGCTTTATATCAAAAGCTGCTTCCTTTAACACGACAAAACGAGTTTATCACTATACAAAAATTTGCTCAAGCAGATACTACGATCCTAGCAATCTAACAATAAAACAATCATAAGCAAACTAGGACCAATTACAATGGTTGCAGTAAGAAACCTGCGAGGGCGATTTGCTGCTATCGGCGTCGTAATTCTCCGAGGAATTCGACACACTCGTACACACCACGCTTCTAATCGCTCTTCCCCCATTAGATATCCTCAACCTGGGAACCAGATCAATCGAAAAACATCAAAACAAAGCATAAATCACCAAAAATTTGGATCAACAGCCCAAATTTGCGGAGAAAGAGAGGGAGCGCGTGTAAGAACCTGAGAAATGGCGCCCTAAGATGAGGAGCGAGGCGATTCGTGGAGAGGAATCGGAGGTGCGAGGAGGAAGGTGAGGGGGGAACGCCGAAGCTTCGAGGGAGGAGAAGGAGAAGGCTCATCGCATCCACCACCACCGCACCCATGGCTCCTTCTAGGTGATTCATTCATTCACCATTATACGGGAGCCGTTCTATGCGCGCCTATGTATGCGGACGCCGCCGTTCGGGGGATTCTACGGGTCGGATTGTTTATGACGTTATCGGATCTCATTTCCGAATCCGATAACGCATTGTTTAAACTCGGTAACGTGGAGTGTTTCGCCGCCGAATTTTGCGAGCATGCTTACTCCGATTTCCGTTAAAGTCGGCAATTGATTTTCCATCGCAAAGCAAACAAAGAAACAAAGTTCGAGCTTCCAAATACCAACGGTGAAATTTAATTGATATAGTCTACGTACCAATGGTGTAATTTTCTCTCACAATGTGAGCAGTAATTTTTTTTATTTATTTTAAATATTTTGGATTGAAAGTATGAAATTGAATCCGATGTGTGTGTGTGCGCGCGCGGAAGTTTGAAAAAAAAAGTATAATTCTTTGGTTTTGTAGGTGTGAAATTTGTATCCTATTCAGGGGTGTACAAGTAATACCATATCATACCTGAGAGTGAGAAAATAAAGGTAGGATGATGAGAGAGAAGAGCTCAGAGCTGATTGAATATATATTATCAAATATATATATATATATATATATATATATATATATATATATATATATTAAAAATACCGTTTTCTAATAATTTAAATTTTTGAAGAATAATGATTGATTCATCATATAATTTAATATCTTATCAAAATAGAAGGTCCTATGTTCGAAACCGAGCAAACTCCTTGCATAATATAATTTTCTCCTATTTAATTCAAGGCCACATTCCGAGCCTATCAAAATGTCTCGAGTCCAAACATTAGTGTTCACTAGTAGCTTAAGCAGCTTTCGACGAACAACGGTTGTTTCACGTAATTCAATGTCTTATCAGAACAGATACTCCTATGTTCGAATCTCATCAAATTTCTAGCATAATTTAATTTCTTCTTATTTAATTCAAGACTACGTTTTAAGCTTATCAAAAAGTCGAGCCCAGATATTGTTGTTTACTAGTTGCTTAAGCAGCTTTTAAAGAATAAAAATTGCTTCACATAATTCAGGTCTCACTGTTAAGCCCTTTGGGAGCTTTCACTGGTTAAAGACCAACAATAAGAATAATTTTGCCAGAATCATGACCAACATATGCTGTTAAAAAAACCTGAAACCATGTTTAATTATGAAGCCACCAGTAAACCACTCTACAAAAGATGAAAAAAAAAAAACAGATCAATTAAGCATAAACTTACAAAAACTCTGCAGAATAAATTGCAGAACATATTGTCAACAATGATTTATGAAAGATAATAAGTTACCATCTTATAATTGAAGTAATTAAAGGATATCATAATGAAAAATCCAAAAAAAGAAGAAGAAGGAATTGATATACATCAAAGCAAATATCAAAATTTCTAAAGCCAAAAATAATAGAAACGGTTCAGAAATAATCTTAACACCCACACTCATGCGCGAAGTGCACTAACAAAAAAACTGCCCAAGAATAGTATTAATAACTGCAACAGGAAACAACTTCTAATCTACAAATAGTCGAGCCAAAATAGTGTGTTTGGAAGTAAAAAAAAAAAAAAAAAAACTCGAGACATATGAAGAAGGTTTCCAAAAATTTGGAATAAACATTTAATGAAAGATTTGTACAACTAAGAATGGGAATTATTCCAATGATGTAAAGAGAAAAAAAAAAATAGAAAACTAATTACATGAAAAAATATAATGAACAAAAGTTGTTGAGGCTGAAGGGAACCTGTTTACAACTCTCTCCGACGACCCCAGCTAGATTGGCTCGTCTCGCAGCTGTAGTCAGGGCTGTTAAATTCCCTCATCCGAAACATTTGAATCTCTTCCGAGTGCGGTTCTAAGAATACTTCGCTCTGACCCGGCTTGACGCCATTGGTTAAATCCGAGTCGGTTAAACTATCTAGAGCTCTCACCACCTGAGACTCAAGAGTACATCAAGTAAGATTATTTTTTTAACTTATCAGTAAAGTTACAAAACACTTTCTTAAGAATTACCTGTCCCATTCGAGGTCGCATCGCAACTGAATGCCGAACGCATGCAGCTGCTGCTTCGATCATGCAGTACATCTCGTTTCCATCGAAGTTCATTTCAAGTCGAGGATCGGGTAGAGCTCCGAAATCTCGATTTTCAAGTGCTTGTATCAGATATGGTCGCGACTGCGAGAGGAGTATTTAGTTGTGATTAGTTTTGAAAAGACAACCAACATGCGCTGAATAGCCATCTAACATGATTCGCAACCAAAATTAGCTGCAGATCAAAACTTATCACCCTTCTGATTTGATTATGACTCTTTTGCACAATAATTCCTCGAAGTGAAATTGAACCGTCCGCTTCACTAGATCAACTTTCAAAGGATTAAACTAACCTTTATCCGACATCTACAAATGCAAAGCTATATCCTTATGCCTCTAAAAGAAGAGAATTACTTAAGAGCGTACATTTATTTGTTATCTGTACTTTTTACTAATAACTATGTCAAGTTTATGTAGCTTAAAACAACATTTCACTACCATTTGCGCTCCTATGTTCAGCTTTGTATTCCACCGAATTCTTGCCGAGCATTAATAGATTTCCATTGCACCCAAACTAAATGAATGAAAGGTGCTCTATTTGCCGCTACAGTTCTGCTTCCTAGAGCTCTACAAATAAAACACTTTTACTCTTCGACATATGAAACAATCGTTCATGGATGTTCATGGATATAACATAAAAAGGTTAAATAGGACGAAAAGAAGTAACATGCAGTTGAACCGTGCCGTGCCACAACATAATGTTTCATTAACTTTCCTTAGCTACTGAATAAACGTATAATGCATAAAAAGATAAACTGAGACATGAATCGACGCCATGAGGGCTCACCCATTCAACGAGGCTCTCGTCTCCCAAAGGTTGAGATGTATCGACAGGCTTTCGGCCTGTAATGAGCTCTAAAAGAACAACCCCAAATGAATAAACATCTGATTTAGCTGTCAACTTGCCGGAAGATGCATATTCCGGAGCCAAATACCTGGAAAGAGACTACAGCATCAGTTTTCGCGAGGTAAAAAGTAACCCAGAAATCATACGGGTTTTAAGAAGAAAACAAGATAACATGCTGGTTTCGCTTAGTTTATGTTAAGGCACAGTTTTACCTACCCAAACGTCCCCATTACACGTGTAGTCACATGCGCGTTGGGATCCATGGCTAACCTTGCAAGTCCAAAATCCGAAACCTAACACATAACCATTAAGTTAACAATAATCTTTGAGAAAAGATCAGAAAAATAAAGGTGATCGACCAGACTATCCGTTGTTATTGACAGTTCAGAGGTCAAAGATAACCTGAGCTTCGAAGTCATTATCGAGTAAAATGTTGGAGGACTTTATATCTCTATGAATAATCCGAGGATGGCCTGAGAAATAACAAAAAAAAGACGCACAAACTAAGTTCGTGTTTTCATGAACGCTAACCCGATAAAGCGAAAGAGAGGAAATATATTACAATCTTCATGGAGGTATGCAATTCCACGAGCTGCACCAGCAGCGATCTTAACCCTTGTCGGCCAATCCATAACCGGTGTTCCTTTTCCTGCAATATCAACAAAATTGGAAATTACAATGAAAGATTCTGAAAATGAACATAAGCAAATAAAAATTTATCAGCAAAATAGATAACTCACCATGAAGATGATAATAAAGTGTATCATTAGGAACATAATCGTAGATGAGCATCCTTTCGTTTTCTGATGAGCAGTAGCCTACTAGCGAAACAAGATGCCGGTGATGAATCCGGCTGATAGTGTCAACTTCGGCCTTAAATTCACGCTCGCCGTGCCCGCCTTCGACTTTTAGCTTTTTCACGGCCACTTCTCTGCCATCGGGAAAGCATCCTTTATACACGCAACCAAATCCACCTTCACCCAAAAGATTCTGCCTTGAGAAGCCGTTTGTGATCATCGATAGCTCTTCGAATGTAAACCACAGTTTCGAAAGGCCTAACCCTGCATCTGACGGCGAGTAAGGAAATCCGTAACTTCCCGAGCTGTGTTTCATGAGAGGATACGGCGGTGATCTTTGATATGTTGTATCTGATGAACAAAACCAAAATAATTCAAGTTACGTCAATAGCCGATGCGAGCTATGCTTCAAAATATTCCTCTTTAATCTAAATGAAAATAAGAGCAGCGGTATCGGCTTGAGTGGGTCAAATATCGACAGTTTTGAGATTCTTCCTAGTTCCTAAACCATGTCCTAATTTCAATAAGGCCGTGAATCTAATCTCCCCCTCAAGCATCCAATTAGCCGAATCTCCATACTTTTCAAGGATCATTTCACAATCGATCGGGTAACAAACATCGACGTAGAATCTAAAAATAGACGAGTCTCCGAAATCAATTACCTGAAACTTGCGAAGGCGAAGGCACGAAATTTGCAGCATACAAAACAGGAGCTTCCGGCCGCCGCCGTTGCTTCACGAGCCACACAGCTGCCCCGATAAAACTAAGCATCACGAGGCCCGTTATAACGGCAACGGTGGCCGCGGTTTCGCGAGATATTACAATGTTCTTCGCCGAATCATTGTTTCCGAGCCCTACGGTCGAAATCGCGCTAGAATTGATCGACTTCGGGGGGATTGGGCGATGCGGAGTTTGCGGTTTATTGGCGGGCCTCGGCGGGCTACTATGCCTGGGAGGAGAAGGCGGCGGCGCCAACGGACTAACAGGGGAATAGGGAGCTTCAGAAGGAGAGGGAGACGGGGAAATTGGCGGCGGAGGTATAGTGAATGGCGGCGGAGGGGACGGATATATGCGCGGTTCGTTTGAATAGGGAGGCAGAGCCGAACTATAAGAGGGGGACGGCGGCGGGGGAGCCGAAGGGGCGAGGGCCGGAGGTGGAGGAGACAATGTAGGATGAGGTGGTGGTGGTGGTGGTGGTGGTGGAGGTGAGAAATTTTGAGGTGGTGGTGGTGGAAAAGAGGGAGGAGGAGGAGGGGGGCTATTGTAAGGGAGGGGTGAAGAGGCCAAAGGTGGAGGTGAAGAGGAATACGAAAGCTGCGGCGGCGGCAGCGGCGGCGGAGAGAAGTGCTTTGCATTGTGATGGGAATGAGGAGGAGGTGGTGAAGAAGAAGAAGAAGTTTCTGGAGGAGGTGGAAAGTAAGTAGAAGAGTATGGGGGTGAGTAATCTGGAAATGATGGGTCTGTGTAGCCATAACCTGCCATTTTTCTTTCTGCTTCCAACAGCTTAAATTCACAAACTTGAAGGAGCAAAACAGCAAATTTCTGAAGATCTCAGAAGCAGAAGCAGAAGCTTCAATCTTTATCAACTTCTTGCTAAGATATCAATTGACATCAAAAGTACCAACAATGTGTGCTTCCAACAGCTTATGTTCACAAACTTGGAGGAGCAAAACAGCAAATTTCTGAAGATCTCAGAAGCAGAAGCAGAAGCAGAAGCTTCAATCTTTATCAACTTCTTGCTAAGAAATCAACTGGCATCAAAAGTACCAACAATGTGTGATCCACTCAGAGCTTGGTGCACAATGATCAAATTTGCCCTAATCTCCAAACATTACCAACTCATCCACAAATCTAAACACCAAAAAGCTGCAATTTTTCACCCAACCAACATGAAAAAAACTTGAACTTTACATCACAAAACCCCTAAAAATCCAATTTTTTCTCTCTTTTCAAGCAAAAATGGCTAAAAAAAAGAACCCAGATCATAAAATAGCCTGAATTAAATGCTTTAGAGTTGGTGTCTCCAAATGCAGCATCCCTGCAACAAGAAGCAACAATGGGGCATTAAAAGTCAAATGCCCCCCAAAAACAGAAAAACAAAAAACAAAAAACAAAAAAGCTGGTGAAGGACCCACTCCCAACCCTTTTCCAATCTCCTCTTCTTCCTCTTCTTCTTCCACCTCTCCCCCTCCTCCAATACAAAGTGAACGTGACAGCGACTCTCTTTGGGTATAGCTTCAAATTTTATTTTTTTGTAAATTTTTTATATATTTTTTTAATTTAATTTTTTTATGCAGGAGCTTTGATATGGTTGGAGATAGTTGTCAACTCTCTGAGAAGCAAGCTGGATGAAGACCAGCTAATATATATGTAGCATGAATTTCAAATATTATATTATGAACACAGAATCATCTCTTCTTGGTTTATACCTACTACTAAATGAAGGGCAAATTTTATGTTTAATTTATTTTGGGTTGTAATTCTATAACTTACACTTAATCTTATTACTTATTTTGTATTTTTGTACTAAGAATAACGAAAAAGGCTAAAGCCAAGAGGCCATTGGATGAAGTGCTGTAGAGATTTTATAATTCTTTTTTGGTTGTAGATATAATATTTTTCTTAAATAAAAAGTTTTTAAGTAACGTTATTTATGTAGAGACTCTGTAATAAGTGAATGCATCTGTCGTGACGTATAAGGATCTGATTTCGTTGCTCATTACTAGTATGAATTACAGCTGTATAAAAGGCCAGTTCATTGGATGGTGGAGACTCATTCTGTCGGTAATAAGCGTCGGGATCAATCTCCTATGCAGAAATTTTCTGCACGCGGAATTGATTTGTCGCATTGGACTAATAGGAAATATAGAGTTTCTCTTGGTCTTGCAATGCAACAGAGGATTGACACAACAGTGTTGCTAAAAAAAATTAGTTCAAAATTAGGAAAGGCTTATCTTGAATATTTTAAAATATTTAATGGCATTTAGGCTTAGGTCTCACACTTATCTTGTATAAAAATATAAATTATATATAATTATTTTAACCATCCCACATTGCTTAATGAAAATGATTACAAAGAGTTTAACCCCGATAATGAGCGCACTAATAGAAGTGATGTAAGGTAAGGATAGATTTGTTAGAACATTTTCTACTTGAGCCCAACTCCATCTTGATTTGTAACGTAAAAACTTTTGATTATTCATAGAAAGGATCATATAAATTTATCAATAAATTAATAACATACAAGGCCAATATTGTGGGGTTACTAAAGCCGTACTTTTTTGAATAAAAGTTTGGTGGGAACGGTCTCCAACGTGAGATCACCGTCCATCATGTGAATGACACGAATCTCAAAATCACACGAACGTTGATGTCGCATGAATTGCTTATCAGATGGTCTTTCATCGATGACTGTTTGCACTAATTAATTTTTCCTACTCTGTTTTTTAAAGTATGTTGTTTCACCGAAAGTGAAGGAGGGTGAACTTGTTTTCAACCGTAGTGTCCATTTTTATTATTTAGCTCGTCGTTATTAAATTCGCTCGTAAGTTGTAACTTCACTTTCGCAAAACGTGCTAACTAATTTCGTCTTGAATAGTGACTAAGTCAATTAGAAAAGAGAACGAGATTAAAAAAGAGAGAGAGAGAGAGACTTTGTTACTTTTTTCCTCTCTTAAATCCTAACACAAATTTTTGTTGAACAAGCAGATATAAAAAGAAAAAAAAAATTTCTAAAGTCATTAATTTCTTATCAAACAAATAGTTAAAAAATATAACTCAAATTTTAGTTCCATTGAAAGTCATAATTAATATAGAAATCATTCACGATCAGTCCAAGGTTGGTGAGACTGGGACATATTGTTGCTGACGTGGCACACTCGGCTCACGGAACCAGTTTCTCAGGGAGCAAAGCAAAAGGAAAAGCAGGAATGCCACGTCACGTCGTCCTCGGGCCCACTTTGGTGGGGCCCACGTGGAGAGTTCGGGGCCGACCGATCTGGTCTGATCGCAACGGATCAGAAACTGGAAATCGGGTGTCGGGGTTTGAATGAATGGACGGTCTAACCGCGTCGCCCATTGGCGCCTTCTAACAACCGTTAGGTTTGCGAACTCGGAAAAGTCAACTGAGATCTCACTAACATAAGAGGGGGTTAATAATTTAACCCAAAAAAAAAAAAAAAAATCAGCTTATACTTTCCCTATACGCGTAGGAGGTAATTTTTAATGTTATAAGCAATGACTTTGAAAGAGAGAGAGAGAGAGAACGACTTTAATCTAACTAATAATTACTTCGTTTAGAATTGGAATGATATGGGGCGTGCGTTACATTACGGCATAAAAATATTTCATTTATCTTTTATAAAAGAAAATTAAATTTTGTAGATCGCATAAACTCATTTAAGATATAATTTCTCTCTGGCTCTTATTATTGATAAATGGACGTCAAGGGCTTGTTTGTTAGGTTGGGTGGAAGCGGGAGATGACTCGCACCTCTATGCTACCAAACAGCCCCTAAGGTCGCAGAGAAGTTGAGGTTTGAGCTCAAATTGGTCCTGCTCAAGCTCAGTTCAGGTTTAACGCGCGCATGATATGTTCAAGCGCAAGTCCTATAGAACAAGTAAGATCATCAGTTTTCTCCGAAAACACTCACCTCGGGATCGAACCGGGGATGGGAAGCTACACAATAATGTGTCTTACTGGAGTTACTACTGTAACTTGGTAGAAAGGGTAAAATAACAGGTTACTGTTAGCATCTTATAACACCATTATGATGATGATCATTTTCTACACAGCTTGCCTAAATTTGAATTAATTTCACATCGACGAATTTTCGTATGAGCTTATGTTTATTATTTCACCCTTTGTAATCCAGCATTGAGGTTAATGATCTCAGCTCCAACTAGCTAGATCATCTGCGAGCCAAACACAAAGTTGGTAAACTTATACAAATTAATAATTAAATTTATGCCTTACCTCTTCGTGATTTATGCCTCTGAACCACTCATGCGTTGTAGCATTAATCCGAAAACAATACCTAGAGTTTTGACTTTGACTAATAAACCAAGTCCACGAGTACACATTAATAAGCCTTGAAAACGGATAAAATAGTATTTAGTATTATGCAGATTCTCTGTACCTGAATTGTTTATTGGAGAAGTTCACAGAAATTCAAATCCTGTCCGGATGATGCATGAGTTGTAGGCTCAAAAGCATTTCCCGAATAATCTGCTGCAAGAAAGCTTAATAAACCTACCATGCTTTTTGTGTTCGGGATTTTTTAGACAGAGGAACAATCAACCGTAGAATATCGGCCACACGGTTGACCCGGCTTTCGTCAAACGGTGATGAATCACATCGGGTACCGATCTCGAGACGACACACAGAAGAGATTAAATTAGAGACAACACATTGATAGGCTAAGTTAGGATCACAAAACACCTAATTCTGCAAAAGACGAAACTGAAGTTCAAAAAATGAATGCGGAAACCCATATTTCCTATGTTCCAAGCTTTGAGTCTTAGCTTATGTAGGAGTTTTTTTTTTCTTCTCTAAGTGCACTTACAAAACCGAGATAAGCTGAATTCCGACGCGATCAATTCAAGAGATCAAAGAGCGTCGCAAAGGAAAGCGCCAAACCTTGATGCCTACGCGCCCGACGTACAGTTTGCGAAAGGCGTGGCTTCTTGTGGCGTCTCGTTATGAAGATCTTTAATTCTTTGCTGGTAATGTTAGGCCCACCAATACAAACGGTGATCTGCGTAACTATTTTGTTCCGGAGGGCGAGGCCCATAATTTATGCTGAGTAGATGTTTTTATTTAAAAGTTAGGCCTGTTTGCCCAACCTCTTGTTTCTCCTAGCGGTCACCTCGGCGGCCCAGCGCTTCCCGAGATCAGTCTGAAACTTCCCTGCAAGAAAGAATCTACCAAATTTATACCATGTTTAAGGATTAGTTATTTCCCACACTTGGTTCACCATGTCAGCCGACTCCCACTTTTCTTCGGTCAATCTCCACAGCTTTTAAAGAAAGTGATTTTTAGATCAAGCAAAGGCTGAGAATTAACTGGGTGGAGGATTCAACAGGGAAGAGGAGCGGAAGGCAGATGCCCTGGGGCTGGGCAGTCCATGGCTGACGCGGCGGACCAAGTCCCGGCAGTAATTGTTTTGTTTAAGGGGTTGAGGTACAGTACGGTGTACTTCTCGATGCTATTCTGACTATATGATGTTCAAGTCAGGAAGTGGGGAAAAAAAAAACACTACATTATTTGTTCTAAGTAGAATAATTACCGAGACGGTTGACGAGACATAAAAGAAAATATATTGCCACTAAGCTATTCAAACATGCCATCTGAGTGGAGAGCAACTCAGTATACATTACCTGCTGTAGAAAGGAAAAATTCATCCAAGACCTTCCCATGTGCTGCACGAAGGACGAGTTCACGAAGAACGAGTTAAAGTTCAATTTAATAATACAGATAAGAGCAGAAGTCTGTAAGTAGTGTTTAAACATGGAAAATTGAATTTTTGCCCGCCATAAAAGCACAGGGCACAGGTTTTTGTAACTATAAATTCCATATGTATTCCAGTTTTCGAAAGATGCCTCAAGGTATAGATGAAATGAAGATACAAATGAGAGCAAATAGCATACCCATTTCGTATTCCAAAGCCTGAAGAATCATTTCCACCTGGAATCAAATGTTTCAATAGTAAGAATCTCCCTATCCAGAATAAAATGAAAAGACATTTTTTATCCGAGAATAGTATGTTAAATCTAAGTCAAACAACAAAAGAAGATGACATAACTATAAAGAACTATAAAGGATTGGATTTCAGCATTTGAGTATCCATTTTAAAAGGTTGGCATAACTTCTCTAATATCAATATTCGAGTATAAAAGTGGAAAATCAAAAATTGGTAGGAGATAGAACGAACTTTGTCAAAATCCTTCACAAGACTAGCTTCAATTGAAGAGTTGTTCTCATACTCCGCCCATAGTTCCTTGATCTCATTAGCTGCAGAAAATGGGCACCTTATTCTCAACATCTAACTATGCAGGTAATTTGATAGGAAAGAAACCAATATCAATAAGTATACCTATAGGTCCTCCGCCAAGGATATCACACATTTCATTCAAAGCTTCCTGCTCGCGCCGACTCTTTTCAGCTTTTGGCACACCATCAGATGGCGTGATATCACCAACAATAGCTGTCAAAATGAAAGTCCCATCTCAAATTTGAAGCATCGTAAGTATACTTAGGCAATGTTATGACAAAAAAGGCGAAAAAAAACAATTTACAAGAAATCAACAAGCTGATGTTTGGCCCATGGGTACAACAAAGCGGATGACAAAATCTAATAGTAAGCACCAACTAACAAGTTGAAAATGACTTCTATCATCATTCAAAAATCAATAAGAATTAAAAATCAATTGAAAGGGGAAATTATGGTGATTACCTTCGGCAATGTCGTGCACGATCGCAATCTTGATACACCTATTCGACAAAAATTAATTACAATCAATTAACAATTAGCAGACAGAGCAAATAGCCAAACACTAATAGCAAAAAATATAAATACAAAAAAGGCATCAAATCATAAAAAGAGCGAAACTTTTTTGTAATTATTAAGACAATTGTGATAAGAACCATCAAAATCTCACTCAGTAGTTTCAGTCTTTCCACCAACTGTTTTTACATTCATGCACCAGTGAAGTGATACTTAGATTGAACTGAGCATACAAAATATTAGCACAGAATATCCTTCAATGGACAGTTCGACATGAACATTATATTTTGAAAGTTCACTACTTTGTGCTAGTGGCCAGGTTCTTTCCTTGCATCATTCCTTCTCTATCATCTGTTCTACAAACTTGCTTATCTTACATTTATAATATGACCGATCTGCCAACTTCATAATCATTATAAGAAACATTGAAAAAACAACCAACTAATACTCATACTGCCAATAAACCAGCTTATCAGCCACAAGTAATTGATCTAAGGAAGCCGGTCAGCACACTAACCACATGCTGGTCATGCCCACAGGAGTGACATGCCGCAGTCAGTAAATCCATGCTTCAACCTTCTAGACTCCCTAAAAAGTAAAAACCAACACCCCATGCACCAGGACCCATCAATCAAACTAATGTCACAACTTATTGCAAAAAGACATGGTAGTCTCTTTTATTGCTTTCCATGGGGATTATACACCACAAATGGCTCAACATATTTGGCATCCTAATTTATAGTCTCCAATTAAGAAAGTGTATATTCATATCAAGCACTATTATGTCTTCCTCTATCTACATTATTAACTCTAGATAAAATGGCAAAAACAGAAAATTTTCCAAAATGAAATTTAGGAAATTGGGTAAATAAACAAATTTTGTTTGTTATCTAGAGATCAATAACTTAGCATCTAATAACTAGACTGTTAACTACTTGCTATCCCAGTTACTGAGTTCCATATAAGCCAATTTGCGCAAAACCATCAATTGAATAAATAGATGGCAAACTAGCCAAGAAACTAATAAGTACATCAATGAAAAGAATTTAAAAAACAAATATAAGTTTAGGAAAGTGTCTCTCTAAATAAAAGATCTCAGAAGAAATGTAACTTTGACAACCTTTCACGATTCACACCAGGAAGTTCATCAGCAATCAAAGCCATAAGCGCCATGCGGTACATGTGATCAGCAATAGACTCTGGGCCTTTTATACCATGGTTGATCCATCCCTTCCTTTTCGTAGTCTAGAAAAATTAATAGTTGAGATAGCAATTGATACAAATAAGCATATATAAATTACATAAGCACAGAGCATCTTGGGAAACACTCTGGCTCATACACATACTAGTGCTACAATGCACTAGTTGTTGCAAACCACAATAGAAGCACCCCATCCTACTATAGTGGAATGGACTAGACGTTCAATGGTAGTTGCAAGTGAAATTGTGGAAGGCATCAGTTTTACAGATTGTATGCAGAGGAAACAGAAAAAGGGACATTTATTGTCCGATCTTATCTAGTTCACAGTTTTGTTCTAATTTCTAGAGATTGTATTAAGTCAATAAGTAGTTGTAAAAGTCTGTAAATTATTTCGGAGTTTTCCCATGTTCCGGTTGTAAGCAAGAAGACATATTTTTAGGGAAAGCTTCAATGATGGTGACGAACACGGGCCTATTTGTTTAGATAAAAATGGAGAGGGGTGAAGTCGTTTTCGGCCGTAAACGGCCACTTCCGCTGTTTGGTTCACCGTAATAAAGATACAGTCGAAACTCGAGTTACCCAAAGTAGCATAATTGACTTCGGCCCACCCTACGCCGAAGTCAATTATGGTGAAAGAGATGAAGGAAAAAAATAATAAAGTAATACTATGGGTAATGCTAGCTATATTTAAATATATTGATTGTGGTACTATTTACTCTTTTATTTAGTTTACATATTTAAAATGCGATGGAAGTTGATTAGTTAAGTTTTAGTGATTTTTTTATTTAGTTTGCACATTTAAAATATGATGAAAATTGATTAATTGAGTATTACTCTTTCTTTTACTCTATGATTTTATTATTGTATTATTATAATGTATATATTAAAAAATTAATTTAGTTGTTTTAGATTACATTTTTTTTTAATTATATAGGGACACAATTATATTGTTTTTTATTTTTTATATTAAAATATGTTATTTATCAAGTTATTTATTATTTATGTATAAATTATAGTTTTTACACCATTCATTTTCTGCCAAACAAACAGCAAAACTGAAGAAACCTTACTTTCATAGCTATGGAAACAAACAGCGGACATTGTAAAGGATATTCGTCATTGAAGGGTAAGCACATAACAAACACATCATTTACATACTCGTTCTTAAGCTGCTCTACAATATCTAGCCTTTCTTGTGAGTGCTCACATACTTCAGCAAATATCGTGGTCCTAATCTTCCTTAGGAGACGATGCTCACATAAGCTTATATACAAAGTGAAACAATGGCAATGTGATCATTTTGTAGACCTGAACATTCAAGGAATCAAAAAGGTTTGCGAAGTACATTAGTAGCTCAGTGATGGAATCAAAAACGCTCTCGGATCTCATTTTTCTCGAACTTTTTAAGCAAAAAAACTGTTCACAAATCAAAAAGGATTACGAAGATAACAACGCATGAATCATTCGAATGTTCCAATTCTAACCATTTCGGATGCGATAGGAGATCTCTAACCTTGAGGCGATGACACAGAGTGAGGAAATCGATGGCGGAGGAAACGGGAGCGCCCGCGATCGCCGACCCCGCCGCGGGAGCTCCGTTCTCCGCCGCATCCACCGACCCCCGGGGAACGAAACCTCCCGACCTAGGGTTTCCGGCGCGAGCGGAGGAGGAGGCGACGAGGGGCCTCGGCGACGGCTCCCGGGGGAGGGCGAGGTTTAGATGCGTCGGGGCGAGGAGGGGGCGGCGGAGGAGGAGGTGGAGGTGGGGAGGGGACGAGAGGGGGGATCGCACCGCCATTGGAGAGCGTCGGAGGAGGAAGCTTCGTGGAAGGGAAGGGGGGAATGGTGGATCGGGAGAGGGAGGGGGCGGAGAAAGAGGAGAAGCGTCGTCGTCGTCGTCGTCGTCCCCAAATATACGGGAGCGGGTACCACTCGGAGGACACGTCAATGTGTAATGTGTGTGGAGAAAATATTCTATTTTTAAAAATTTAAAAATTTATTTAATTTTAGTAAAAATAATTTTTGATAATTATCATTATTATTAATGTAATTAAGTTTATTGGTAGATTTTATCTTAGAAAAGTCACGAAAAACTTTCCTGACGAAAACATATTATTTCAATTAACATTTTCTTAAATTGATCTGTATGATAATTTAAAAAATAATTTAGTGTGGCGCTTGCCAATAACGCTTCATTAAGGAATCTTAATTTATCATCACTTATCATTTTTATTTCTATCCAAAAATTATAATTTTTTTTAAAATTTAAATTTAAATTTTTTTCAGTTTTATTATTAAAAAATATATAACAAATTATTGGATGAAAATAAAATTAACACATCACAGCGGATGAACGAGCCGAACACATACTACTGCTCCTTTCAAGCACACCGAACAGGCGAACACATACTTTATGCTATGGAGACTGAGATCTTTAGTGAACGAAGTATCTTAAAATAAAAGATTGTAACAAACAATGATAGTTGTTAGTATAATGATATAGAAACTATTCAAATTGGAAATCTTTATTCTCTCTATATTACAATTAACATTCCTAATTCGGTAAATTATTCTAACCAAAATCGATTCGTTGGGCACAACATTTATTTTTATTCTCATTTTTTCCCTCAGATGATATCAAAAGGTTTTGCGGTCATTGTGGAAATTCCACTCTC
The DNA here is from genome assembly GCA_016920855.1 of Puya raimondii. Lineage (NCBI taxonomy): Eukaryota > Viridiplantae > Streptophyta > Magnoliopsida > Poales > Bromeliaceae > Puya > Puya raimondii. The sequence goes on along the minus strand of JABWPP010000049.1, from coordinate 35,406,586 downwards.
GCTGCGATTAGTATTTTTTACCGAAGAAAAAGAAATACCTAAATGTCAGAATTTACCATCTATTCATTCAATATTTTCCTTTTTAGAGGATAATTTATCACATTTAAATTATGTGTTAGATATACTAATCCTGTCCTATCCATTTGGATATTTTGGTTCAAATCCTTCAAATTTCATGTGATGTGCTCAAGCACATTCACAAATATCATGTGATGTGAGACTCGTCTCATTAGCTTTAGCAGATCTTGTAGGGAGTTGCGTTCTTGCCCACTGTATAACTCTGGCTCACTCGAGACTCATCTCACATTTTTTACTAATAATTGACTCTGATGTCAATTGTGGCGTCCCATTTTTCAAAAAAATCATATATTCTAAAACTACTATATCCGTAGACTTGCTCAATTTTCCTAATTTTTTGGGCCTAGTTAACCATTCTAAAACCACTACAACCATAAACTTGTTTAATTTTCTTAACTTTTGGGTCTAGCAACCACCCAAAACGCTACAACCGGATTAAAAAGTTAAGCTCTACTATACCTTATAAACAAGACTATTTCAAATTCCGGAGATGTCGAATTAATTTTGCAACTATTTAATGTCCTACAAAAATTTATAAAATTTAGCTTCTTAACTTACATTATTTTTAAGTATATCTAACATTGATATTCGTATATGGAATATTAACCACGGAAATTTTTAAAAAAAGTACCAAAATTTTTTAGCAGTAGTAGCTCTACTCTATAAATAATTTATACAAAGTACGTCTCGTGCTTTCGTTTGGGCATAGTTTGGATTGTTTCAACTTGAATCGGAAGTTGTGATATTACAAGAAATGTTGCTTCATGTGTTTGGTGTGCACATAAAAAAAAAAATCTAAATTTTGATCGACCGTCCCTAGCGCAAGTGGCAAAGAATTTAGTGGTTGATATCCGAGGTCCCAAATTCGAATCCTAGTTGATTCACATTTTCAGCTAAGTTTATTTCTAAACGAAGCGGGTAGCGTGCTACCTTTCACTCTCAAAAAAAAAAAATCTTTAATGAATTTGCAAATTATAAAATTCATAATGGAATAATATCTAATATGTCCCTGAAAATTTCTAAAATATCTAATTCACCCCTACTTTTTTTTTGTTTCAAATATACCCCTCGTATAGTTTTCTGTTATTTTAAAATACCCCCGCTGTTAGTACCCGTTAAGTTATTCTCGATTAAATTCGGGTTAAATTTCTACCTGAGTTAAAACAAAAAAAACCTCTTTTGTCCTTAACTTAAGGGTAAATAAGAAAAGCCGGTGACGGTAGAAGAGTATATTTGAAAAGATAAAAAAATAAAATACTTTTTTTACCCATATATTAAGGGCAAATAAGAAAAGTAAGTGAAGGTAAAAGGGTATATTTAAAAGGGTAAAATAGTAATTTTATGGAGATAAAGGTTGTTGCTAACAGTTCACTAACAGAATTTAACTCTAGAAATATTTTTGGACTAATTGGGAATGTTAAAAAGGTATTTTTAATATTAGTCTTCTAAAAGGGTAAATTAGAAAGTCGAATTTTTTTCAAAGGTATATAAGCAATTGCCCCTATTTTAATTTACACCTTTGATCTAATGGTCTAATTTTCAAATAGGAAAAAAAAACTATAACTTAAGAATAGTTGGATAGAAATATGAGTAATACTAAGGGTCCATAGGTGGTGTGTACTTGTAGCCTTTGCAGGAAATATATATATATATATATAGAGTCTGCCTATGATGCTTCCGGAAGTATAAAAGAATTGGTGCTTTCGACTTTTTAGCTCTTGGGTCAACCCCTTTAATCATTTCTAGTAATTAAATTAATATTATTTCTCTAGGGGGATCACTAAATTTTAGAGAGACCATTCAATCTTAGAGGAGATTATTATCATCTTAACCTTATAATTTTTGATCTAAGGGCCAAAAAGTCGAAAGCACTAACTTCTTTATACTTCTGAAAGTATAGTAGCTTTACGCTGTGAGATGCTGACACCCTAAAAAGTTTAAGGACTAAAATGAAATTTGGCAAAAGCTTCGGGTTGCTTCCAGTGCAGTTTAAGGATTTAAATTTTAGGGTTAATTGCATACATGTCCCCGCAAACATAGTGAATAGCAGAAATATCCCTGCAAAGTCCAACTTTTATTAGTTATCCCTGCAAAAGTCGTAATGTATGCAGATATGTCCCTACCGTCAGTCACCGTTAGAAAATTTTAGTTAACCACAGTTAAAATGCTTAACCATGGTTAATTAATAAGTTGAAATTATATTTTTGCCCCTCTCCATCTTCCTCACCCTCTCCATCTTCCTCATCCATCTTCCTCACCCTCTCCATCTTCCTCATCCTCATCCGCCCCCCCGGCCCCTCCTCCGCCTCCTCCCCGCCGCCCTCGTCCGCCCCCTCCGCCTCCCCGCCGCCCTCTTCCTCTACTTCTCCTCTCCCCGTCGCCCTCGTCCGCCCCCCCCCCGCCCCGCCCACCGGCCCCCCCCGGCCCCTCCTCCGCCGCCGCCGCCGCCCCCCCGCCCGCTCCGCCCTCGTCCCCCCCCGTCCGCCCGCTCCGCCGTCCGCGGGGAAGCGGGAGCCCCGCCGCGCGCCGCCGCCGCCGCGTCTTTCTTCTTCCTCGTATCCTCCTTTTGGAGGGACATATTTGTGAGGGCAAAACGGTCATTTCACATTCCTACTGTTAAAAAATAAACAGATTTCAAACGGCAACAAACCAGAGGGACATATCTGCATACATTACGACTTTTACAGGGATAACTAATGAAAGTTGGACTTTACAGGGATATTTTTGATATTCACTATGTTTGTGGGGACCTGTATGAAATTAACCCACTTAATTTTAAATCCTTTTTTAGTTGAATCAATTCTTTTCGCTCCACTCGGGCGCCCAAGTACGCTTTTCGCACGCCCCTCCCCTTCCCCCAATTCTCTCTACGTCGTCGTCTCCGTCGCGCTCACGCAGGGGCTCGGCGCTCGGTCCGCGGCCGCGGCCATGGCGAGGGCGCCGTTAAAGCTCGACTGGGATGATCTCCTACCCGGCCGTGGCGAAGCTCCGCCGCCGGAGGTGGAGATCGTCGCCTCCGGCGGCGGTGGCGGCGGCGCTTCCGGGGAGGACGCGGCGGAGTTGGCGCGGCTCTCCGATCGCGAGATCGAGGAGCGGATCCGGAGGCTCGACGATCTCGACTTATCGATGCGTCGGAAGCTCCACGACGACGGGGAGAAGCTGCGGCGTAGCCGATCGAAGTTGCAGGACGAGCTCCAGCGGAGACGAGTGATCGTTCGGGACAAGAAGGTATACTACGGATCGATTCATTGATTCATTGATAGATGATAGAGGGAGGAGGGTTTCATAAGATTGTGTTACCATGGAGGCTTAACTACTGTTTAATACAAGTATGCTGAATTTTACGGGTGTTTTCCCACTTTTTACATCGTAAGTCTCTTTGTGAGTAGCTTTATGTTGAACTTTAGGCTATACACAAATCGTCAAACTTCGTAAACAAACGATAATAGTTGGTCAAGACCTCGTTCGACGATCGGTAGCCTTGTTGTTTACTTTGTGTTTTTGAACACAAATTTCTATGTGATTGGATGCACCAAAAGACGTATATTCTAGTTATTGTTGGTTAGTTTGTGTGGTGCCTGGACTGAATGCCCAATAGTATTAGAAAAGGCAAAGAAGTGAAAAACAGTTAATACAGGAGTTTTTGGGCTACTAAGCCTACAAAACCTTTTAAATGTAAAAATAGGCATCCAAAATTTTTATTTGTAAAAATTGGCCGATAAAAGCGGTGAATCATTTACCGCTTTCTAAAAGCGGTGAATCATTCACCGCTTTTACTCTAATTTATATATTTTCTACATCCAAACTTCAAAAGATGTATAGTATTAAACACTAAAAATAGTTTTAATCCTTTGAAGAAAGCGGTGAATGATTTACCGCATTTAAAAAGCGGTAATTCATTCACCGTATAGACCTAATTTTATAAATAAATTTTTTATAGGACTATTTTTACAATTATAATATTTTCTAAGGCTATTAATAAAAAAAATTCGTTAATACAAAGTTCTAGGTTTTTTTGCCAAACAAACTATGTGTAGAGAGAGATTGCATGCAATGTCCTATCAACTGGCATAAAATTTGTATTTAAAAGAATAAAAATTAAATAGTGTTACCAAATGACGCTTAAGTTCTGTCTAATAGGTCTATTAGGGCAAATATCGTCTGCTTTTATTCCTCGTTTTGTAACAAGATGGATAAACCCTTATTTTGAATTGGAAAACTTTCGGATTTCGAAACTCTTTCCTGTCAATCTTGGTACTGAACCTCACAAAGGAGTGTTATTACAGAAAAAAACTATAAATTGTGAACTCTTTATGCTTGATCCACACTGCTCCTTCTAGTCATCTGCCAACCAGGTATTTTGTAAGTCGGCAGAGGATCGAGTAAACTGTAACTAACAGAAATGCTCAGATCTGTTTAAAGTTCTACGTTTCGTCCACAGGGTGTAGGAATTGCTCTAGAACTTCAATACAATTGAGAGTTTGGCCCAAAAGAGTGGCAAAAGCTGTGTATAGAAACACTCCTCATGTGCAGTAAATTGTTATCAAATCTTTGCTGGAAGTTTTTTGAGAGGGATTTTGGCAGAATCACATACAGAGAACCAGAGAATGAAGAAGGAACAGAGTATGAAGGAGAGAGAAATTGATTATGTGGATGTACGTGTGAGTCTTCATCATCAGCAGCAGTATGTGTGCTTACAACGCACAACTCTGACAGATCAGTTTTGATAAAGAGAAAGATAAACCATAGGATTGCCAGTCAAACATGATTTCCTGATCTAAAATGTGAAGGGCATACTGGAGAGTTTTTCTTTATTACATCATGACTCATTGATGACCGACTGACAGAGTGTCTGTGTGGAAGTTTAGGAACACTGTTAATCACGCATTAACGTCTGTTATTTGTTGCCGTTGCAAATAAAGCTTATAATTTATCAGATAGATACATACTTTGTAAGTTTCAGAGTCCACACATTATTGCAAGTACCTACACTTGGGTGGGAAGGTTGGAAATTTTTGACAGAAAGCATGAATAACAAGGAAATTATTCTGCTGAATGGATAACAGATGATTACATTATGTTCTTGGTGCTTTTAATTATACATTTTAACTATTTCATTCACCTGGTACTGAATTTTTTTTGTTTATTTATAGGAAGTTGAAGCATGCGAAAAGATCACAATTTCAAATAATAAAGGATCGTCCGGTGAGCTTTGACTTCTAAAAAAGTTATCTCGTGTAAATTGTAATGCTATGGAGAAGTACAAAAACTTCTTAATTTCCTCATTCTGTGGGGCAAACTCGTTGTATTCTAATAGCTTCTTGCATTATTTGATGTTTTCTTTCGCTTTCTGTTACTATTATGTCAATAAAAGATTTATTGGTAAAGTACAAGTAAGAGGACTCATGCATGTGACAAAAGGTATTGCATATGAACTCTGGAGATAATGTTAGTTGAGATAAATTGATCCTATGGCTCTTTTTGTATATGTAAATGCTGTTTTGTATTGCATCCCTTACATCATACTCTTACAACTAGAACTTGCTACAGTCATATTCCATGACGCACGTAAATATTATGATCATTTGTTATAGGAGAAGGCAATAATGGCTAATCATATAATTTATTCAGATTTGGGTGATTTGGAACAGTGCTTTTGTCACAAAATGCCATGATATTTTTGTTGACTGTTTACTATTACAGTGGCTTTTAGTGCTTCCTGTGACAGAATATCAAATCAAATAGACAAATAATAATTCTCTGACAAAGAGAGGTTGGTAATTGTGGGTCATAACTATCCCGATGTAATTTAATCGGCAGCAAAAGTTAATTACTTGTAAATTAGTAACAATGAGTATCCAATGACATACGTCAAAAATTACGCACAGAATATTGTATTGTTTTTTTTAACTGATGTGTGCTTGCAGGTTGGTTTGATGTATTCAATTCCTGCTTCCAATCATCTCCCACCTTCCAATCTAGGAAGAAGTTTGAAAGCCAGGTATATAGTTATATAGTTGAAGATTCAGGCATTGAAAAATTGCTGGTGAAGGTAATTTATGTCTTATCATCACTCATCAGGAAGGGGCTCCATCTACCACTGGACTAGGTCATCTTGGCGGCGATAAGTCCAGAAGTTTAAGGATTGGACGACGAATATCTCGGTTGTTGACCAAAACGTCTTCCAGTAATCTGTCTTCTAAATGCTCTGCCCATGATTTTCAACAGAGCATTCCCACTGTTGGCTGTAATGACACTGACTCTGAACATTTTTCTCGAAGGGATAAAAATGCAGCTAGTTGCAATAAGAGGTACTTGCCGTACTTTTAACTTTGTAATTTTGTAAAGATATCTTAGGCCATACTTGCTGCTTTTTGCTTTGCAAAATAATGACTTACTGCTTCTGTGTATTTGGTATACATTGTTGTAGAACCTTACTCTCAATACTCATTATAACCTATATTCCTACATCATGTGTACAGCTTGTACCATCTTTAGACCCAACATATCCAATATCTGGCCTTTTTTATTTTATATAACATAATTATGCTCTTTAAATCTTATATTGAAACCAAACCTATCGCTATTCTCCAGTATGGTTAAGGGCCTTTATTTACACTGGTTTACCTACTACGTCCTCCTTGATGAACCTATAAGAGGCGCATGGCTTCAGTTGCTTCTTTTCCTGTTTGCTGCATTGGCATTATCGACCTTCCCTGACGCGCACCCTTTACCTGCCCTAAGCTTTTCCACTTACCACTGTTTCACTTTTCTTCCAAGTTTCATCTGCTCTTTGTTCAAATGGTCCGTATTTGTAGCTGATCTGCACTATATTATGGCATTACATCTGTTCCTGTATGATTTTAATTACTTCTAATTGGTCTGTTATCATGGTTAGAAATCTTTCTCAGGAATCACACTCCTCCAGTGACGACAGTTATTTGTTGTCTCACAAGGTTGAAAAAAATATAGATGTAATTTTCTAGAGAAACCTCCTAACATAGGATACGAGGAAGCTGGATATGAGGAAAAGGTCACATAGAAGTTTCTCTAGAAACCTCCTAACACAGTTATTACATCTTGCCCAAACAGTGATTTCTCCCCTTACATAGGATATGAGGAAGCTGTAATATTTTTTATATTTTCAATTTACTTTAATGCTACATATGCTATTTGGCAACACGAGTTTCTTGTTGCAAATTCAATTATGTACCAAAAGTGCTTTACTGTGCAAACTGCCATCAGTGACTTGGAAAAATTCTGCTCTAACATGCCAGTATCTTTGTTGCAGGAGGAAAGCTTGTAATCTTCTGGGTTCATCAAATTCTGACTTCCAAAAGGTTAGTGTGCATATGCATGCCGCTGTACACTTAAACACTGGGAAAGTAATTCTCCTTGTTGCTTGTGCTTGGACTGTTATTTTCTTCTTAATTTGGTCTTTTAAAGAGAGCCTTATCCACAATTTTTTCACCTTATTTTGCTACACATATTTGCACATCATAAGTCTACTTATTTAATTATTCTTGTGTTAGTTTTCAATAAACCTTATGTGGGACCTCATCCATATAGAGCTTTTTTTTGTTTTTGTTTTTTTTTTGTTGGGGGGGGTTGGGGGGGGGGGGGGGGGGGGGGGGGGGGTGGGGGGGGGGGGGGGGGGGGGGGGGGGGGGGGGGGGGGGGGGGGGGTGTGGATTGGCTAAGTGGTCTCTCTAGATGAGGTTTGTATGGAAAATTCAAACCCAACCTGCACCTCTACTAGATCAAATATAAGCCATACGGTCTGTTCTGAATTAAGTCTAGCTAACCACAGGACAGCCTCAACTGGCTGCAATTCTTTTCGTGAAAAGGTCTCATGGGAGTTTCTAGAGAAACCTCCTAACATACTCTAACCAGGATACAGTATGTTAAAGATTGCCTGTTTGATTCCACTAGATAGTAAGCCCTGTTTCCTTCTACATTCTTATTTGATGGCTAGTTCTATTTGCATTCTAAACCTTGCTGTCTGGAGGTTTTGTTCATTCATTACCTCATTAGAGTCCCTTCTACATTCTTATAAATGCTCTGACAATTATAGGAAAAGACTTAATCTCGTGTTATCATGATGGTGGATAATACAAATATGTAGGCAGAAACTTATTGCTCAGTCAATCTTATCTGCTAGATAACACTGTACCACAGTATTTTCATTTGATAACTTATTCTCTTACATTGTAGTTTTCTCTGTTATGCGTTATCATTTAATTGCTTATCATATGCCTTGTCAATGAATATTGATGACGTTTCAATCGGCTTATTTTTTAACTTACTAACTACTAATGTTGTTTGTTTCGAACAAATTTGTACTTGAAGTTTTGAAGTTTGACCTTAGCTGAATAACATAATTCTTCTGCCATGTCAGGCTCAGGAAGTGGTTCTTTTGGATGATGATGATGATGTACAACCTATAGAGTCAATCGAAGAAGATATATATGAAAAAGGGTGAGATCTCTTCATCTTTGCTTGTCTTGTTACAATGTATTTCATGCCTTTTCTTTTGCATTACAGCCAATCAAGCTCTCAAGATGCTGCTGTTGATTTAACTGAACTTGCTTGTACTTCCGGGAGGGAATCTAAGATCTACTATCCTTCGAGGTGATCCTCATCTAGGCTCATGCTGATTTTCTGATGACTAAATTTTTACTTTACCTTGATTTTTCCCCCCTTTTTTTTAACAGGAATGATCCAGAAGCCTTTGAACTTACTTATTCGGATATAAAATGTCTAGATCCTGAATCATACATATCATCACCTATAATGAACTTTTACATTCAGTAAGTAAATTCTTTTTTTTTAATTTTCGCTGAGTGCTGCTTTTATAAACGGTTGCCGTACTCAACTCTGAACCTCACTCTGAACCTCTTCCTTTTTTCTTTTTTCTCTTATTTTCATTTTCATGTTTCCTTCTAGCTGTTGTGCCTTTTTATGGGTTTGTTATGAAGAATTTCTCCTTCATGTTGTCATCTTTCTTACTTTGAACTGGAATGCAAATTATTTATCTAGTGTTAAGGTCCTTCCCAAAATGATTCAACCAGACTGGTGGCGGTTAAGGACAAATGCCTAAAAATTTACAAGTCACTTGCTATCATCCAACGTGTTCCTTGCTGTAGCACAAGTTGTGTCAGCACAGTACTGGCCTTTTCAGGCCATTGTCCATTAAATCATGCCAAACTTTTTTCTTCATCATATAAGTTATAACAAAGTGAAAGGATGATGTGTGTTTTGGGAGGTCGGGAGGTAATTAGTATAAGTACTGATGCAATTAGCAAACATGCTTTGAGAATTAACTTCATTTATGCTTTGATATTTGTGGCGATATTTGTGGCCTTATTACATTTTTCTAAGTAGCTGGTGTTCTGGCAGGTACCTTCAAAGATCCCTATCTCATGGGGCGAAGCCAAAAGGAGACTACCATATATTTAACACATATTTCTACAAAAAACTTGAGGAAGCTCTGTCCAGAAAGGTATAATATACTGTGGAGTTTAATTCCTTTTCTAGTATGTTTAAGCAACTTTTCGAAGATCATGTTAGTGAAGATGTTACTCAATATTATCTAATATAGTAATGTATATGGGTTTAATGGTGTACATTTCATGCTTTCCCATGCAGAGCCTTGTAGATGCTGGAGTTAGAAAACACATGGGCAGCAAATATTCACTTGTTTCACGTTCGTCCTTCCTACTGCTCTAGTGGATGGAATAAGTGAACGAATGTGAAATAAGCAAATATCTTTTCCTTCCATTCAGATGATGGAAATGATTTTTTTCCCCCCTAAAAGCAGAAATTAAATGCTGCTCTAACAGTAAGAAACAAAAATGCCTACTTCAGCAGTCATTGGTCCTAAATAAATATACTTTTTATCTCATCCGTGTTGTTTATTCAACATATCTATTGGTTTATTCTTGTATGTCCTTTGCCTATTTCAATCAATATTCTGGAATGGGGGCAGTTTGAATTTTATTGTTGTCTTGTCGTATATAATTTTTACTTACATATTTACGTGATATTTTGTGATTTATCTGTTCATTTTTCACTTTGTAAATGTTTTTGTTAATCATTTTTATGCTGAGCCTCCTGCATAACTCATTGGTAGAAATTCTTCTTTATGAATTAATGTGATTTGGATTTCCGTGATTTCAAGGGTGATGCTAACATACATTTCCAGAAGTTGAGGCGGTGGTGGAAAGGTGTAAACATATTCCAAAAGGCATACATCTTTTTGCCGATTCATGGACAGTAAGTTGCTTCTTTGTTGGAAACATATTTACTAGCATACATATGAAATTAGTTACAGTAGTCCATTTACTAGTTTCATCCTTACACTTGGAAATAGAATCTTGAGTTGTGTACACAAGTTGCTTAAATGTAAGAACATATTATGGAACATGTGTTCAAGCTCCAAAAATATTTCAAAACTGTTATGCATAAAAAGGTCTGTAATGTTATGAACCTTGGTAGTTTGCAATTCTATTAACACCAAGGACTTCTTTTGGTCTTTCAGCTTACTATATACCTTATTGCTTGAGTCCCGCTGCACATGTTCAACTCCTATAGCATCCTTTTTGCCTGAACCTTTTGACATGCCAGCAATAAGGGCATTGCAGTGCTGCTAGCACTGACCATTCAGCATCCTTGTCTAACCTGATTTCACATTATGCTTGTCAAATTTATAGATGTTGCTGTTCAACTTCTCTAATAGAAGTACAGTTTTTAATTGTGTATTTTGCTTGGTATTTTCTAGTATGCACTGGAGCTTGATCATTATATGTATTCCTGCAAAAGAAGATGAATCAGGACCAATCATACTTCATTTGGACTCTCTGGGGCTTCATCCTAGTAGTCCGATTTTTAACACCGTTAAAAGGTAAGTATACCTGAAAGTTTTGTAAATACTGCTGTGCTTTGGATATCTACAATTAATGATCTCTAGCTACTTCAGATTTGCAACATATTGTTACTTCTTTTTTTTTCCCCTTCCTTTTCATAATTTCCTTGACTTGTTAAATTATAAACTCAAATTAATGTTTTATCAATATAGGGAATCAGATGCTTATTTCCTAAACTTAAGTTTTCCTATATTGCTGCGGCATTGTTGCCTGCTACTCTGAATTGCATCACTGAATTGTTTCACTATGCGGATTTTTTTTTCCTTTTTTTTTTGTACTTTGTGAAAACCAATAAAGTTTAAATTATATCCCATGTTTCAGATTTCTTGAAGAAGAATGGCACCATGTTATAAAGAATGTTACACCAGATCTTCCAATTTCAGAGAGAGTATGGGAACGACTTCCCAGTGAGATCCAGGCGAATAAAGTTACGGTAAATATCCTCGTTAACAACTTCACGATCTCTCAACAGATTTTCTTCTCTGTTCTTTCGTTTTTATGTAGAGTTACTTAGAATGAGATGTCACAAAACAGAAATATGTGTGCTTGAACTATTTTTCAAATTACCTGTGAATGCATTCTTTATGGAATCAGTTCCAGCACTGTTGGGCGTGAGTGTGGTATGGTGCTGTCTATTGCCATTTAATTTACTAAACTAATCCAGCTTACGGCATAAATTTATCTGAGAGCGCTGTAAACAATGTTTTCTTTAACATTTGCTCTGATTCAAGTGAGTGAATTTTTCTATGTTCCATTGTAGAAAATGCAAAATAATATTCCGACTAATTTGTTTAACAGCTGAGTTGGTACAAAATGTTTCAACTTGGAGCTATAATTCATACCCAGCTGCTTTATGAAATATTTCCTATCTATTCTCATCAGGTTCCCCAGCAGAAAAACGCGTATGATTGTGGTCTCTTTGTGCTCTACTTCATCGAGCGGTTTATCAGAGAGGCGCCTGAAAGGCTAAGAACTGAAGATCTTGCCATGGTTAGGCCAAGCCAAACCTTGTGAAGTGCTTTCAATTCAAATCGTTTCTTATTTCAGTTTTGTTCTTTTCCTTCTCCTTACCGATTCTTGTGTTTGACAGTTTGGTCGCAGCTGGTTCAAACCCGAAATGGCTTCTGAGTTGAGGCAGAGGATACGAAAGCTGCTGCTTGAAGAATTCGAGAGTTCTAGACTGGAGGGACTAACAGATTCCAATAGTTCAGAAAGCGATGTAGAGCAAGAAAGCGATTCCTGATCAAAATCCTAAGATCGAAATTTAGCTTTCAATGGTCTAATCATCACAAATTTGGCCTTCTCTAACTTTTTTGATAAAAATAATAATTGTATAGGCAAGGTTTTCTTTTGTCCTTTTATTCTTTTTCGGTATGAGGAAGCCTCGGATTTTTTTTTTTTTTTTCCTTTTTAATGTGCCTCATAGACTTATATCAGATTGGAGTAATTAAGTGGTTTTTTACCTTCTGTTAATTGGTGAATGTCTAGGTAAATCCAGGAGTGGCAGTAAACACGGAGAAATTGAGCTGTGTATGTTATGAATCTCTTTTCTTGCACTCTTTGGCATTTGTCTGAAAATAAAGATCGTCAAAAGAGAATGTACTTAATTGAAAAAAAGAAGGCTAAATTATAGAAATTTTTTCTGTCAATACCCGGCTTTTACTTTTCCCTCCTATCATTTAAAAATCTATATTTTGCCCTCTTGTAAAATAAAAAATGTTCACTTTGTATCCTGCCGTCAGTGTTTCGTTAGGGTTCCGTTAATAAAATATTATTATATATTTTTTTGTATCCAAAATATCTTCGAGTTCCCGTCTCCCTCCTCTCTGACTTCTTCCTCGGCTGGACCCACCACCTCACCGCCGACCTTGCCGTCCCCCGCCTCGCCGTCGGCGTCCTCCGCCGGCACGGCCACTGGGGGCCCTCGTCGTCTCCGAGCTGTCCAAGCTCCGCCGCGTGCAGCCCACCCTGGTGGCCGAGGTCCTCCGCTGGGGCGCCGCGATCAACACCTTCTACACCCTCGAGCGCCCTTTCCTCGACCACCTCCACTCTCGCAGCGGCGGCCTCGGCCTCAGCATCTGGGCCTCGGGGCCCCTCGAGCCCACCGGCCCCTCCGACGCCCGCGGCAGCGCATTTTGGTCATTTTGCCATCAAAGTTAACACCGTATCCCCATGTGTACATTTTTCATTTTATAAGGGGGCAAAGTATAGATTTTTAAATGATAGGGGGGAAAGTGAAAAAGCGAGTATTGACAGAAAGTTTTCTGTAATTTAGCCAAAAAAGAAAGAAAAAAGTGAGGTCATCATCTTTCTTTCTGTTTTTTGACCTATCAAAAGGTTAATTGAAACTTGGTACAAATTATTTTATCAATGTCCTTTTGTAGCTTTGGTTAACAGTCTTAAGTACATATTGCTCTCATTGATGTCAAACTTTATATTATGCAAGGAATTAGGCTATTAAACTATTAATATTACTAAGCGCTTGGTATTATTAGGTTTCGGTCTCTCTAGGGTTGAGTGGATGGTTGGTTGAATAGTATGATCTAACGAGTGGAAATGGTTAAAGGGGCGGATCTAACGGCGAAAAATTCGATAGCATCAAGCGTTTGGTACTATCGATAGTATAGTAGCCGAATTTATTATGCAACTGATCACAATTAGAGAAGGACTTTTTTACAAATTAACCCTTTAAAATTTGGTAATTTATAAAATAATTCTGCCCAAATTATATTTGAAAAACTAACCCTCCTTTCGCCACGTAGGCGTCAGGATGGAGTTTTTCTTTGAAGACGGTGAATCGTTCCTGTTCGAAACTCAAAATTTAATGGCCCGACCATCTCTTTAGTCAAACTATTTTGTCTTGTATAAAACATAGGGCTATTGACAGTAGTGGAAAAGGTGTTTGTTCATCGCATTTCGAAAGCAGAAGCTCCAATTTGCGGCGAATAAAAGCTTAATTTGAGTCCAGTAATTGAACTTTGATTCAAACCATGCCAAACACGAATGTTATGTTAAAAGAGTACTTGCTCTAGTCTGAGCTCAACCCTAGCTAATTGTTATGTATTACTAAAGATAAAAGATCCAAAGTTGAGCCAAACCCTAAACCCTAAACAATCCAAATATCAAGTACTAGGACTTAGCATGCAAGATGATCGCACACCACAACATAGAAAATCAATCCAACGGCTGACTAATAATTAATCCATATACACAAAGATGTAAGGACCATTACATACCTCAACTTATATAAGTAAGTTACAACAACAGGCCTTTTAACTAGGTTTTCGGTTTCTTAAACAATACATACAGAGTATCTATTGATCCATTGGGTTAACATAAAGGAAGTCACTAGGTTCCCCATAATGCAATTTCGGATTTCTGTCAAGGGCCTCGGTACTTGCCGAAGCACGAGAGGCAACCTTGCGGCTGATCGTGAGGGATCATACCTCCGCCCTTCGACGTGTCGATCGCCTCCAGCATGGCCACCACGTCGGCCATCTCCGGCCGCTTATCGGGGTTCGCGTCCCAGCACTTCTTCATTACGTTCGCTAGAGCGCTCGGACAACACCGCGGAATCTCCGGCCGCAAATTCTGTAGATTTTTACAAGTTCATAATTTCGGTTGTTGAAAAAGTTTAAAAAAAAAAAAAAAAAAATTGAAGTAATGATGTAAGCTGAGAAGCAAATGGCTTGCCTGACGAACTACTGCAGATGTAATCTCCGAGAAGCTAAGGTCGGGATATGGCATGTCGCAGCAGTAGATCTCCCATAGGCAAATCCCAAAGCTATAGACATCGCATTTCCTGTTGTATGCGCTGCCATTGAGAACCTGTAGTTCATTCATAGGCCATTTAATCGCCATTAGATCATGCAAACCCAACAAGTGTTGTATAAATCTTAATCTTTCTTTAATTACTCGAAATTTTGCAGGAAACGGTTGTTTCACATGTTATTAAAGCAAGAGGTCTCGAGTTTGAATACAAACCCATGCATGTGCATAATTTATATTTTATATCTAAAAAAAAAGACCCATGCTTCATACATGGGAGAAGTGTATGAACAACGAATGACCAATGAGAGATTTCACATAACAATTCAAGTATTGAGATAAAGAACAGCTCTAAATCTAAAGGCATGTGGTGAACTCGCGATAGCTTAAGAATCCAAAGTGTAAGTACATAAAGATCAGAAAAGAAAATCAGGGTGTGTCTCCTTAAACATATCTAGATATATGCCTCAGCAAAATTACTTATATTATATGTATCCGTGTTCATTCGTTCCCTTCAAAAACTTAATCTCTCACATACATATCATTGTACTTACGAAACTAACTGATCATGATGAATTGAATGGCTCCCTAACTTGAGATCCTTTTTGTAAAAGAAACTATCCATTGTAAGGATACATATGAAAATTCAAATTTTATAGGGATATATCTATATGCATAAAAGTAAGTCGGCAGGGTACTATATATAAAAGCCCCAAGAAATAATTATCAGCATAAATCAATTTGAGTACCAAAAGGCAACGCAAAGATGAAAACAACGAAGCTGTAGATACTATAGAGGATGGTATACCTCAGGTGCCATGTAACCAAGAGTTCCTGTTTCACCTGTCATGTCGTGAGGATTTGAAGCCTCAACTCGAGCAACACCAAAATCCGCAATTTTCACGGTTCGTGATTTATCAAGAAGCATATTTTCTGTCTTCACATCTCTATGCACAATCTTCTTCGAATGGAGATAACTCAATCTATATTGAGAAAGTGACACACTTTAATCTTCCAGCAAACAAGAATTTGGATATTTAAAATAGTACTCAATCCGAAACAGATATAAAAACTAAATAATAGCAAGCGAGAGTTAACTTTGGAAAAAAGGATAGTGCTGATACTCACCCTCTGGCAAGATCAAGAGACAGTTGGATGACTACCTTGAAGGCTAATTTTCTCCTCCGATTTTTTATAAGAAATGTTTTCAGGGCACCTCCCGCAAGGTATTCGACCACAACACAACAAATATTGCTTGGCATGCCAAGATGGCCATTCTCTGTTTGAATATTTAAATCTCTTGCACCCACTATAGCCCCTATAAACTGGCAATAAAGGCTTAAAGTAAGATCACAATTGTCATTTCAGGCAAAAGAAAAAAAAGGGTAAGGGAAGAAGTTCCAGAAGTTAGAAGAATATTAGGTGTTTGATTGGGAAAACTGGACGAAATAGTTCAGGAACTTCTGCAGGATAAAGTGCATTTTGCTCAAACTAATGTTCTACGCATTAAGTAGGTTGACTTTACAATATACTCTGAAGATCCAATAAAATTAATATGCAGCAGCACATGAGTAACATGCACCAAATATGGAGAGAGAGTTAAGCTACATGGGAAAACCGTTGTCTACTAGCAAAATTAGAATAATTAACTTGAGGAACAAAATAACATTTGCCATTTGTGAAGCATCTAACTCCCCTAAAATGGTTCTTAATGTACAAAAGATGCATATCATACAACAATATGAAATTGGATATTGTAAGTTTACAAATTAACGACCAAATGGATCTTTAGGCAGAATAGAGGCAGTTATGCGGTGAGATTATACCTTGGTTACATTCGGGTGGTCGAGCTTATGCCATACAGCAACCTCCTGAGAAAAAGCTGTTCTAAGTGCAGCAATTTCAGCTTCTGACCTGCTACCTTCTTCTCCCCAGTCAAGCAACTTCACTGAAAAAAAAAGGGGGGATTGCTAGCATTATGAAAGATTTCAATGTCTTCTCCCAAGGCCAGAATATCCATATTGAACTATAACAACTAGGGAAAGAGGCTACCATAAAAGTACGTACAAATATGGATAAAAGAACTAATTGTACAGTCGATCTCAACGTCTGTTTGCTAGAGATAAGAAGGTGCGAAACCACAGAATGCTTGAAAATTACACATTCATGCAGTGCAAGCTCCAACGTAGATGATTATTAGTACTTACTCAAAACGTGATAATATAAGGCATAAACTTAGATCATTTAAAGAATATAAAGCTTTTCCTTTGTGCTGGAGGGAATGGAAATATTCGGCGAGTGAGATGTGTAAGATCTTATTTGGAACAAGAAATCTAGCTCAAATAGCAACAGGTCATGCCGATATAAACTAGAAAGGATGTTTGAGCCTAATTCGGATGCCATCAAATATTTCTTTCCCTGTCGTTATAACTATAATAGCATATCATCATAAAAATATCGTACCATCGTTTTTTTTTGTTGTTGAAAGAATCAACATCCACAAAAAAAAAAAAAGTTTTTCGAGTATCCATATTTCACTTTGTTCTTTCAGCTCCACTCCTAACTCCCTAGAAAAGTATGTGTGCTTTTAGAATCTTTATGCAATATCTTGCTTTGACTGCTTTAAATCTCCCGCCATTAATGTATCACAAGATCAACATCATTGTCACCCCTACATATTATTAATCAGTAGTTGGATGGGATCACATGGAAGTTCAAAAAGGAACCTTATCCAATAAAAGCTATGGAGTGCAATTGGTTAAGATGAAAGCCAACTACCACAAAGAAGACGATAAGATTCACGGGCTTTTACATGGCCAAAGAAGCAATTTGCAATTGGATTCTTTCACCCATCCAAAAGGCGCAAATTTTTTATCTCAAAAAAAGGAAAAAAAAAAAAAAAGCAATTTGGAAAAGCCAATATGAAGGTCTACTAATGCACTCAATTTATGTCCACAACAAAAGATAGATATAAAGACTTAGACAGAACTTACAAAATCAAGTATACAGCTATTCCTGATGAATTATTAAATAATTACTAAACCATTCTTTTGTTATTATTATTATTATTATTATTATTACTATTTTATTTTTGTTTTTCCCTGCACATCTCATGTTTCTACTGAATCAGAAATTAGCAGAAGAAAAGCCCAGAACATAAAAATTTATGAATTAATACTACGAGATCAACTTAAGCAAAAGAAAATACACTTAAAATACCAAAAAATTGCAACTTTTCTTGCCCCTGAAAAGTGAATATTTCACATTGCGCAAAATGACCAAAAATTTCTCAAAATTACGAAATGAGTATTAAAATTGAATCTAATGGGGTCTCAAGCAATCAGAAGAACAAGAAATTGAAGAGAAATCACCAAAATGTGGACTAAAACACAGAGAAAAATCAGAAATAGGATAGAAATTACAAAATTGGGTTTTGCAATTTGAATCGACCCAGAAATATCAGATTCTGGAGAGAAACTACCAAATGGGTCCTCAAATTTGAATCTAATGGCGTCTCAAACACACAAAAAGAACTACAAATTTAATCCGAGCGGGGACTCAAAACAAACAAAAACAAGTTAGAAATTCGGAGAGATACTACCAAATGGGTATTGCAATTTGAATCTAATGGGGACTAAAACACACAGAAAAATCAGAAACAGGAGAAATTAAAGAATTGGGTTTTGCAATTTGAATCGAACGGGTTTGCAAACACCCAGAAATATCAGAAACTGGAGAGAAACCACCAAATGGGTACACAAATTTGAATCTAATGGCGTCTCAAACACACAAGAAAACTACAAATTTAATCCGAACGGGGACTCGAAACAAACTGAAAAAATTAGAAATTCGGAGAGAAACTACCAAATGGGTATTGCAATTTGAATCTAATGGCGTCTCAAACGCATCGAAAAGTTCAAAATCTCTCTCTCTCCTCTCTCTCTAAAAAATTAGAAATTCGGAGAGAAACTACCAAATGGGTATTGCAATTTGAATCTAACGGCGTCTCAAACACATCGAAAAATTCAAAATCTCTCTCTCTCCCTCTCTCTCTCTCTCTCACACACACACAAAGAGAGAGAGGGGGAGAGAGAGAGAGAGAGAGAGAGAGAGAGAGGGGGGGGGGGGAGAGAGAAGGGGGTTCACCGGCGACATCGTGGCCGTCGTAGACGCCGCGATGGACGGTTCCGAAGGTGCCGCGCGCGATGACGCTCTTGATGATGAGCTTCGAGGGGTCGATCTCCCACTCCTCCCTCTCCCTCTCCCTCCACCCCCCTCCTCCTCCTCCGGCCACTCCTCCTCCGGCCACTCCTACTCCGGCCACTCCTCCTCCGCCCTCCTCCTCCTCCTTCTTCTTCTCCATCGTCCACGCTCGGCTCAGGTGCCGCTCCAGCTGCTCGTCCAAGCTCTTCAGATCGATCTGATCCGCCCTCACGAACCCGTCTCCTCCTCCCCCTTCCTTCATCCTCGGCTCCTTCGGGAAGCGGCCGCGGACAGAGAAGCTGTTCCCGGAAGCGCTTCTACTACAACACACTCCCTGCGGTGCGATCTCCTCCTCCTCCTCCTCCTCCTCCTCCTCCTCCTCCCCTTCTTCTTCCTCTCTCTCTCTCTCTCTCTCTCTCTCTCTAAATTCTCTCTCTCTCTCTCTAAATTTGCTCTGTTTTTTACGTTCGCTGTGAGTGTGAGTGAGAGCACATGGGTTGCCTAAAAGCTACGTGTGTCACTCCCCTGCTTTGGCCTCTCTCTCTCTCTCTCTACACATACATTATTCTATGCATATACTGAGTTCATGATACTCCTCTCTCTCTCTCTCTCTCTCTCTCTCTCTCTCTCTTATTCTAACTCTTTCCCATGTCTGATTGGATTCTTTATATCAATAGAGAGAGAGATGGAGCTATGCTTTTTTTAATGGGATAACTTCAAATACCACCACTGTGGTTTCGTGCTTTTCCACTTTAGTGCCCTGTGATTTAAAACGTATCATTTTAGTACTATGTGGTTTGATTATTCTTTTTTTTTATTATCTTTAAATTATACAGAAAAAACTTCAAATATTCCACCTATGGTTTATCAAATATTCACTTTACTATCATGTAGTTTTAATTTTCTTATTAATTTAACAAAAAAATTAACGAAAATATAACAAAAAGAGAATAACCGAACCACAGGGTACTAAAATGATACGTTTTAAATCACAGGGCACTAAAGTGAAAAAGCACGAAATCACAGGGGTGGTATTTGAAGTTATCCCTTTTTTAATTGTTTTCAATGAGAGAATATTAGAATCCATAATCTATTCTATTAGATTTAATCTACGCTATTTGAAGTATTTAAATATTAAATTTTATAATTTTTTAATATTATTTATTCTAGTGATCGTAAGATCTTAAAAATTAATTATTTTAATGATCGTTATGAGACAGTTGCAAGTTTAACGGTGTGTAAAAATATTCAAATTGGATGAATTTTTTATCGAATTTTTTTTTTACAATCTAAAAAAGAATAAATATATCCGATCTAAAATTCAATTCCTCTATTTAAATGAGATTTTTATTTTTAGCCATTCATCTTGGAACCCCACAATCATTAGATAAATGATATCAAAAAATCATAAATTTGACTTTTAAATACTTCAAATAATACTAGATCAAGTCTAATAGAGCGAATCGCGAATTTCGATGTTTTATGATCGGAAAAAAAAAAGTATCTGTGAAACCCCAGTTAGTCCTATATATAGAATATAAATATAATAGGGATAAAACTCTTAACCTGACTATAATATTTTGAACGGTGGTTAGGTCCAAGAGATTAAGAGCGTTAAGCGTATTAGGGCTAAAGTAGTACTAGAATGGGTAACCCCCTGAAAAGTGGGACGTCATAGTTGGTATCAGAGCCAATTACCAGCCGAAAGACTGTTGTAGATAGAGCGCGGCTCCCCCACAAAATTGGTTAAGACTAGCGAGACGAGTCTCACTGTCACATCGTCTGGTACTTGTGAGTCTAAGTCTGACGATGACGTCACCTGAAAAGTGGAACGTCACAGGTAATATGCTATAACATTTTTCGGTTAAAGCATATAACAAAGGATATGCTGAACTTCTTTTGGGGTGTTATTTCAGGGCTTGATTTGTGAGTGAGCCAAAGTTACACCAAAAGGGAAATATTATGGTTTGGGTCCACCACAAACCAACTATTTACTTTGTGTTATTGATATGCTCAGAGTGTCTGAGTGCTGCTTATGAGGTCAGAATTTGAGTCTTCATTTGAACTCAAATGTAGGATTCAGGTGTTTGTGTGTAGAGAGAGAAAGAAAATTATGCGATAATACTATCGTTAGCACGGAGTTTTCCGTATTATCAGGTTATTTTCGATGATGAAATATTCAAATCGGCAATCGGTTTCATTAAATATAATATACGATATTAAAAATATCTAGAGAATTAACAATTATTATGTTATTTCAACATTATTTATCTATAAAACGAATAGTCTCAAAATAAATGACTAAAAATAAAAATTTCATAAAAAATAATAATAAAAGAATTAAATTTCAGATCAGAGAGACTAATCTTCCTCTAAATAGTGGGAAAAAAATTCTATTAAATTTTTACTAGATTTGGATTGTTTTATACTGTTAAACTAGGGGTGTCAACGAGCCGAACACGAGCTGGCTCGTTAAAATATCGAGCTGAAAAATTCAACTCGTGTTCGGCTTGTTTATTAACGAGCCGAACACGAGTTGGCTCACGCATAACAAGTTAAAAGAATTAAAAAAAAGATGTAATTATATAACAACGAGGCCTAAAAGAATTATTATTTTTATGATATATAGTACTGACTTATTAACAACATTCGGATTAGATCCAGGATCAAGTGTTCTAGATTGTTTAGATTTTCGAGTCAAATTTCATTTGGATCTAAAATTTTACTTATTAGGATAATCTCATAAATGAATTGTTTCTTTTATAATAAAAAAAAACAATTGAGACCTCCACCTATTTATTCTCTCTACAATTAAATCTCTATCATCATTGACTCTTGTAACCCTCAAACAAATCCAAAAAAAAAAATTGTGTAGATTAATTAAAGCATAGCTTTGCTTTGGGTAAAACCATGCAATTAAAACTTTGTACTATTTTGACTAAACTATATCATGGCTTTTGACTTTTGAGAAAGAAATTGTGCACATAACTTTTTAATTAATGGGAAAGATAAGTAGCAACTGCACCCAGTAATTGATCACGGGAAATGTTGTGGATGGTTTTGAAATTTAACAAATCAATCAACGTAGATATATTGTATAGATATAGTAATATTATCTTATTAAAGAGTTACTCTGCGAATAGTTGAGAAGGTACCTCAGAATGTTGTTGATAATTTATTAGTTTTATGTACATAACAATTAACGAGCGATTTGGACCAATCTAAAATCTTAAATAGAACAAAATCTAGTAAAATTGACCCACAAAAAAGTACCAATTGAAATCAGGCCATACCTAAAATCTTAAGCTATTAGATGAAAAAAAACTCCTTATTTTAGATATAAGATAAAATACTAATTTATATGCGCTAGAAAACTAATAATCTTAACAATGATAACTTTCAAATAATTCTATTTTCCAAATTTGAAAAACATTAGGGTAAATTACATTTTTTTTTCTCAAATTATTTAATTCGTTGTAATTTCTGACTCAAACTGTAAGACGTGTCACACTTTAGTCCTAAAACTTTAACTAGTTATAATTTTTGGCTCGAACTATAAGGTGTGTGATATTTTCATTCTCGAACTTTTTGAATCTTAGCAATATCCTACTTAATGATGCGACAATATTAAAATTCTACATTATTTCGATATTTGTAATCCATCAATCTTTATTCAAAAAAATTGGATCGTAGAATTTAATTACAACAATTGAGAAAATATGATGACTAAAGTGTCACATGCCTTACAGTTCGAGCAAAAAATTACAATTTAGTAAAGTTCGATGACTAAAGTGTCAAGCGTATGATAGTTCAAGCCAAAAATTCTAACGAATTAAAATTCAAGAATTAAAGTGTCACGCGTGACACGCCTCATAGTTTGAGGACCAAAAGTGTAATTTATCCACAAAAAAAAAATTAACAATCTATGATTTGGGTACAGCGAACTCACTGATAATATTTAAGAATAAATTTTAAGACCAGAATATATTATTATCTTATCATAAAAGCACTAGAATCTAGAACATGGAACTTATTTTACTTTATAGTTTATTATATAAATATATATATATATATCTGTTTGAGTGGTTGACTTTTCTTTCTGTTGTTTCGAGAAGCAAAGAAAACAACGGTCACGTTGGACTCACTCTGTCCTTTTCCCTTTCCTTTTTATTTTTTATTTTTTTTAATTTTTTACTCGCAAAAGATAGCGAACGTGAAGTAATTAGAATTCGAAATTAGAATCTCAAATATAAATCGTTGAATTCTTAGCCAACTATATTAGACACGATCGATTTCGCTTTGTCTTATACTGTAATAAAATCTTTACAAAATCGATAGTACCTAGTACAGTCAGGGACGAAGTCAAAAATTAAGGCTTGGGGGTGTCAAGATTTAAATTTGGCAAAAAAAAATCGACTTCGAATAGTAAGAAAAAGAAATTGTCAGATTTACTGGCCATCTATTGCTAACGACAGCAGCGACGATAAGACTATAAAAGCTGAAGGAATAGAACCGAGGGGTCCGAAAAAAGATTGAGACACAAGTTTTATTAAAAAAATTCAATTTGGCCCCCCTAAAATTATAATTTGTAATATTTTAATTTTTAGTATAAAGGATTTATATATAATTTTTAAAAGTTAAGGGAGGGTGGTAAGTTTTAAAAGTTGAGGAGGGTTATGGCCACTGTGAGCCTCGCAATGGCTCCGTCCCTGAGTACAGTTGGTTAAGAACTTAATGGTCAGTACCCGAAGTCTCAAGTTCGAAATTCAATTGCTTTATATTTTTAACCGAATTCATTAAAAAAAAATAAAGGAAACATATAGTTTGCTACTTTTCTATATTAAGGGGGAAAAAAATCTTAAAAAAAGTTAACAGAATTTTCGTAAATAATGAAGTGGAGATATGCAAGTCGCTAGTTTTATGTAGTCGGAGTTCGCCTGAACTCGCGACTTCGCACCAATATTGGACGGAGTCAAAACTATGAAAAGTAAAGCCCACTTGGGGAATCTCTCATGTTCCATATGATCCACATAAAGGAACTAGTGATAAAGATGTGGATCGTAAGCGCTAACTAACTATTTCAAAAATACGTGCCGATAGAAAGAGCACATTTATCGCACTTAAGGGTTCATACATAGCGCTCGCGGGCTTCGACTTGACTCAACCCATCTGGACGTTGGGTCTATTGTTGGACATTTTGCCGTTAGGTCTCTTGTGGACCACACCCCCACTTAACTTATTAGGCTTATCCAACTCAACTTATTAGTCTTCTGAACCTATTGTCATGGCGCAGGAAGTTGGACCTATTTTAGCCCAATAATAAATAGCCAACAATCTCCCCCCCAACACCTGCACCGTTAATGCAGCATGTAGGAATCAAACCCGCGCCACTGGCTCTGATACCACTTGTGGATCGTAAGCGCTAACCAACTATCCCAAAAGCACGTGCTGATAGGAAGGGCGCACCCATCGCACTTAAGGGCTCATCCACAGCGCTCGCGGGCTTCGACCTGACTCAACCCACCTGGACGTTGGGTCTATTGTTGGGCCTCTTGCCGTTAGGTCTCTTGCGAACCACACCCCCACTCAACTTATTCGGCTCACCCAACTCAACTTATTAGTCTTCTGGGCCTATTGTCATGGGACAGGAAGTTGGACCTATTTTAGCCCAATAATAAATGGCCAACAAAAGAAAGAGAGAGAGAGTTGAGTTAGATTGCTATCAGTAATAAATAGGATCCATTGCTATTGATTTATTTTCGATGATGAAGCTTCCAAATCGACAATCGGTACCGTTGAATATGATCTAGACCATTTGAAGTAGGGTAAATTGTACTGTTATCCCCTGAACTTTTGACGGAGTTTCACTTTACCCCCCAAACTCCTAAAATAGACATCTAACATCCTAAACTCTAATATTTCATTCATGTTACCCCTTCCGTCAGTTTTCCGTCAAGCTCCGTTAACCGAAAACTGACGGAAGAGGTAACATGAATAAAATATTAGAGTTTAGGATATTAGATGTCAATTTTATAAGTTTGGGGGGTAAAGTGAAACTCCACCAAAAGTTCAGGATGTAACAAAAATTTTTGGTTGTTGAAAATTTTTTTTTACAAAAAAATATTTAATTATGTTAAAGGGATAGTTTCAAGAAAAATATTAAAAAAATAAAAAGAAAAAAAAAATGGATTAGATCACTTACGCAGGGTGTGTGGCCGATATCTGAAAGATGAAATGATATTCAGTATCTCTTAATCTAACATTACTAATTTTTTTTTAAAATTTTTTAATTTATTATAAAATAATATTATATTTTTATATTCAAAATTTCTGATTGATTAAAAAAAGTATAAAATTTTGATTTTAGCCTATAATAAAATTACGTTGCATAATTTCATAGGGAGTAAGTGCATTCTCTAGAACAATGCTTTTAGAGATAAAGGCGAAAAATAAGTACTACAGAGAATTAACTGAGAATTAAAATCTCTATATTCGAGTGAGGATACTTACTGCAAATCAATCACATTAGCAAGTACATCGGGAGAGTAGGTTGTTCAAGCATCGTAGCTAGCTAGCTAGTGTCTCTCTTTTCTTATCTTTAAGCCACTCTAATTTATTTTTTTTTGCTTTTATACGATAAAATATATGATAATTTGTGGTATAATTTATTTTAGGATAAAAAAAATATAAATTTAAAACTTCGCGTGATCACTAACTTAAGTGTCAGTAGTCAATCCATAAATAACCTATTCTAATGAAATAATGTGTGACTGTGGCTAAATTGCACTGTTACCCCCTGAACTTTTGATGGAGTTCCATTTTACCCCCCAAACTCATAAAATGAACATTTAACACCGTAAACTCTAATATTTCATTCATGTTATTCCTTCCGTCAGTTTTCGATTAACGGAGCTTGACGGAAAACGGACGGAAGGGGTAACATGAATAAAATATTAGAGTTTAGGGTGTTAAATATCTATTTTAGGAGTTTGGGGGGTAAAGTGAAACTCCGCCAAAAGTTCAGGGGGTAACAGTGTAATTTATCCATTTGAAGTATTTAGAAATCAAATTTTATATTTTTTCGATATTGTTCTCTTGTGCATCAAGCGAATGTAAAAATTAACGGTTGCTAATGAATATCCTTCAAAAATTAATGATAGAATTTTTATATTCAAGATCAAGGGTGTAGATCTTGTTTTAAATAGTTTAAATAATTTTTTAATAAAAATTCAACTGATTTGAATTCTTTTACACCGTTAAACGAGCAAACGCCTCATATCGATTGTTAAAATTATAAATTTTGCTATCTTTTGATCATTAGGTCAATAGTGTCGAAAATACATAAAATTTGGCTTCTAAATACTTTAAATAGTCTAGATTATGTCCAACGGTGCTATTCGTCGATTTGGAAGTTCTATTATCGGAAGCAAATCTCTAGCAACAGAGTCCGTTTATACCGGTAGCAGTCTAGCTCAACTCTATACATATAGTAATATATAGCAAACAAAATTAACACTCATATTTGATTCATGATTAGAATAGGATTGGAGAACATAATTGGATTATATTGGAATGGAAAATGAAATGCCGAATCATTCAAAAATATTTGGTTCATTATTGGAATGGAAATTGAAATGAGCATTGAGAGAGAGTTTTGGTTTAAAAAGATGAGAGTTATGAAGGGAGAGAAGAGGGAGGTGTTTGTGAAAGAAGGTTTTGAGTAGTTTACTTTAGTATGGGTCAGATTGCGCCATAAATGAATTAGATCATTTTAATTTCAGAATAAATAGCAATCGGAATTTGATTTTCGTAAAATAAACAACAATTATCGGGATCAATAATCTCATTCCAAATCCGTAGTCTAAAATAGGTGAACCAAACAAGCCCAAAAAATACAGTATAGTAGTAGATTTTGATTAATAAGTCCTTTATTAGCTGAGTTAATCCACATTACATATAATATTGAAACTTATTAATTTTGAGATCACTTGAATAATATATAAATAATGTTGAAAACATACGAAATTTAGTTTCCGAAAAGTTCATCAGACATAGATTATATTTAATGGTATCGATCGCCGATTCAAAATTTTCATCATTAAAAAAGGACGTAGAAGTACTAAGGTGTCGGCAATTTTAGAAGTTTTCTATCTCTACTCTGAATTTCAAATTTGAAATGTAGATTTTAAAAAAGAATTAACAAAACCAAATTCAAATCGAGGTCAAAAGTTTTCATTTTCAAAATCGGTTCGAATCAAACGGTCTTCTAGTTCGACCCAAATTAAACTAAGTAAAACTGATCCGGTCCACTATTCCGTGGTTCAACCGAACCGTTCAAAACCCCTCGAACCGGATCGGCCCTCGCCCTAAACCGAACCGGAAAAGATAAAACCGTCTCCTCCTCCGCCGCCTCCGCTAATGGCGCTTCCTCTCATTCGATGGAGCTTCTCCTCTCTCTCCTCTCCCCTCTCTCTCTCCTCCTCCTCCTCCTCCTCTACCTCTACCTCTCGTCGCTTCCTCCTCTCTCGCCGCCTCTTCTCCCGAAACCCTAGCCGCCCATTTCGCCCCTCGGCTACTCGCTGCGAGATTGGTGAGTTGCGGCGCCCTCGCCGATCTTCATTTGATGCCCTAGTTTGTTACATTTGGGGTTTTATTGCGATTTGTCTCGTTTAGTTCGATAAAGTTTGGATTTTTAGGGTTAGGAGATGGCTCGGGCTCGAAGGTTCTCTTGAAGGAAATGGAGTACCCTGAGCTTGAAGTAAGTGAAATGTTACTTATGAGGTTACTGGGTTTTA
This sequence comes from Puya raimondii, assembly GCA_016920855.1. NCBI lineage: Eukaryota > Viridiplantae > Streptophyta > Magnoliopsida > Poales > Bromeliaceae > Puya > Puya raimondii. Next base: position 35,378,818 of record JABWPP010000049.1, on the reverse strand, counting down.
CCTCTTCCTTTTGCTTCATTTCTCTCCAAATTGCGATTTAGCGATTGTACTTTCTATTGGGTTTTAGAAATTAGTGGGTTATAAGCGTAAAGCTCGTATCTTGTAGAATAAAATGGCTTATTTATTTCAAATTTGGTTAAGAGGGATCTATTTTTGTGATGCATGAGAAAGCTCAAAATTTAGGAGCATTGGATGTTATGATATTTTTTCACAAGAAAAGAATGCTATGTGGGAATTTTTGAGAACTAGCTAACTTATACTTTTAAATTTTGATATAGGTTGATAAACCAATAACTTCATTTTTTTCGCAGAAATGGGTTCATTCGCATGGATTTAGGTCGGGGCAAGCATTGATGCTGTGGAAATGTCTATACGGGAACAACACTTGGGCTCATACCCATGATGAATTGCTCGGTGCGCGCCTTATTTAAGTACTTGGTGTTTGATGTGATTAAGCAATTCAATCCTTATTTATAGTTGCTTTATGAGCTACCAGTTGTGTGTTCTATGCCATTGGATAAATTTGATCCATTTTATTTTTGCTACTAATTGAAGTGCCTGCTTGTGGGAACACCTGCTTGGATGTGCTATATTTAGTCATTTGTTTTAATTTCCAGTCGTCAAATCTGCGTTATTGAGAAGCAATCTATTTGCTTGTTGCTATCAGCTTTAAAAATGATTTTAAAGCAAGTTTTCTTTTTCAAAGTTAGTGATAACGAGGAAGTTGCTTTCCAATAATCTTTCTGCTGTTGATACTGAAATATTCTGTTCTTCTGAACCTTCAGCACTGTGGTTGTGTTTTGAACCCTGTGGCTTTGCTTCAAAAAGAGTGTTACCATGGTTAATCAATTTTTTCATAAGGCTAAAGTAAATTGGTTGTTCCAGTGTTTGATGATGCATAATGTATTGGTTTTTTTTTTTTTTTTTTTCAGGAATTCTTAATTGTCAAATTGCACAAATAACTTATCAATGAATCATGGAGTAGACTAGTTTAACTCTAATTATCCAGCTCAGTCAAGTTAACTTTTGATTTTGCTCGCAACTCATTCTGCGAGCATCCTTCTCTCTTGAGAAAAGTTTCATGAATATTCTTATGCTTACCTGGATGGACTTGTAGTTTATTCTATGATCTATGTATATTACTATATGTGTGCGACACATTACCTATTAAATCTACAATTTGGCCTTTTGCAGGTTTGAAAAAGGAACTTAGACAAATGCTAAGTGAGCATGCTACTCTCAAGGCATTATCAGTGAAAGAAATCCTTACTGCTTCGGACGGAACTCGGAAGGTAGGTTTCTACTACTCTTCTTGTGGTTAATTACTAGTTCATTACTCTTGCACTTAAAACTATCCATTATCAAATATCTAAATTTTTGTGAATATTCTCATTAATTTCCAAATTGGCAGGAGGTTGCAGATTCTGTTCAATCTGGAAGATGGATCAGTGATAGAAACAGTAGTGATTCCTTGCAGTAGAGGGAGGACCACAGTTTGTGTTTCGAGTCAAGTAGGCTGTGCCATGAATTGCCAGTTCTGCTACACTGGGAGGCATGTTTGCTTTCTAAATTCTCATTTATTTTTCTTTTTTCTTATTTTTGTAACTTTTTATTAATTTTGCTGATTTTGTAAGCATATACTGACTGTGGCTAAACCCAAGGTTTCAACTTTGTAGGATGGGCTTGAGAAAACATTTATCGACAGCTGAAATAGTTGAACAGGCCGTCTTTGCTCGCAGATTGTTCTCTAGCGAATTTGGAGCTATATGCAATGTCGTGTTCATGGTATGCTTCCGGGTTTCTTCCTATATATATATATTTTTCCAGCATAGCATTTGTTTGATATTATTATCTTTTTTCTTGTCGACGGTAATATTAGCGTTCATTTACTCGAGAAATTCGTCTATTTTTTATAGTCAGTTGCTCTGTTGATGTAACATTATATTTTTATTAATGAATTAGTTGAAGAAATATGTGATAATCTGGCTCTCTCTTTTTTTTTAATTATCCGTAAATTGCTACCATTGTTTCCGGGATTCTAGAATTATTTCAAAATGGTGCTTATCATGTGTTCTGACTATCTTTGCATAGGGTATGGGTGAACCATTGCATAACATAGAAAACGTAATCAAGGCGGCGGCCATAATGGTTGATGAGCAAGGGCTTCATTTTAGCCCTCGAAAAGTGACCGTCTCAACCAGCGGACTTGTCCCTCAGTTGAAGCGCTTCCTTCGTGAATCTAACTGCGCATTAGCTGTGAGTCTAAATGCCACGACGGATGAGGTGACCATAACTTTTTGTCGAGGGGTGAATTCTTTTCTCAAAGCAACTCTCCTTCAGTTTATTTGCAAACTAATTGTTATTAGTAATGCAGGTAAGGAACTGGATCATGCCAATTAACCGCAAATATAATCTTAGCCTGCTTCTCGAGACCTTACGGGAGGAATTACGCCTGAAGAACAAGTATAAAGTACTATTCGAGTATGTCATGCTTGCGGGAGTAAATGACAGGTTTGGTTTTTAATCCTTGTTTGTTACTTTTTGTTAATTTTTCAGAAAGAAATTAAGCACTCTCGAGATAAAACCAAGAACACGGGTTATCGCAGTACCGGTCCTATAGAGAAATCATCAATGTAGTCCTCGAAAACATTTGTTGGAATTATCTACCACCCTCTCACTGCTAAGTTTCATATTTATAATGCCAAACCTTCATAGAGATTATAATCCTTTTCATCTATTGATCTGAAACTCCAGCATCGACGACGCGAAGAGGCTCATAGAACTCGTCCGGGGAATCCCTTGCAAGATCAACCTCATCTCCTTCAATCCCCATGAGGGGTCTCATTTCAGGCCAACACCCGAAGAGAAGATGATAGAGTTTCGAAACATTCTCGCCGAAGCTGGGGTGGTCGTCTTCCTGCGGCTCAGCCGTGGGGACGATCAGATGGCTGCCTGCGGACAGCTCGGGGACCCTGGCGGCGTCCTGCTGCCGCTGCTCCGTGTGCCCGAGCGGTTTCAAGCGGCGGCTCTCTGATAAATATAGATGCTGTTCGGATAGCCCGGTACAGCGAATACCAAAAGGGAACTCACTTGTCTGGAAATACTTGTACTGTTATCGTATGAGTACGATCGCCTCCGTACTTATAAGTCGTTTTCGATGGAGCGCTTCCGAATCGACGATCTATACCGTTAAACATGATTTAGAATATTCGAAACTTTTAGAAATTAAATTTCATAAATTTTACAACATTATTTACCTTTCAATCAAAAGATCTCAAAATTGATAATTTTCAACGGCCGATATGGGATACTTGCTAGTTTAACGGTGTAAAAAAAATGAAATCGGTTAAATTTTTGATAGAAAATTTTAGCATGTTGCAATTGTGCCGAATCATCGGTATCTTCATTTGTATCAGGAATCTATGTGATTATGGCTACATTTTTGCATAAAAATGTTGGAAATTTATTTGAAATCCCCTCATTATTGTATCTGTATTTGAAAACCTTTGCTTCTGTTGAAATAATTAAAAATTGTTAGAGATATTTTTCAGTAAAAATTAGTGCTTTTGTGAAAAATTAAGGTTAAAATGTACGGATACCCCCCAACTCTAGGCCATATTAAACTAGCACCCTCAATTATTATTATTTTTTTAATTAGGGCCTCCTTAACTGAATTGTTGCAGTTACTTTGGTTGAAAATTTTATTAAAATTCATGGTTGTATCAACCATTTCTTATATAAAAAAATTAGTTTTATTTGCTAAAAGGTATTAAAATTGTTAAGTTTGATAAAAGCATCAAATGAATTTGATTAAATCATTAATGTTTTTTGCTACAATTACTTAATTTAAAAAATATGAAAGCTAAAGGTGTCGTAGCGAGTTCACCAAATTTGATGATTTTAATCACTTTTTAGCGAATAAAAATAAATCATTAATAATTAGTAACTAATTGAGTTATTAAATTTGATAAAATGTAATACAAATTTTAATTTAGCGAAGTATAGAAAATCAAATAAATTTTTTTGGAGTTCTAAGGCCTAACGGGTCATAATGAAGAAGAAAAAAAAAAGGGCTAAATTATAGAAAAAACTTTCCTGCTATTTCACTTTTCTTCAAAAATTTATTTGTTTGCCCCTTTAAAATTTTAGAAATATTTTCAGAGGATACGGCGTTAATAGAAAGGACAAAATGACCAAATTATTCTTACTTTTTCTATAAGAAAAAATAATTTGTTAATATATTTCTATATTTTTTAAGTGAAAATAAATTATAAGAAATGGACGGAATAATGATGAAACCCTGGCGGAGAGGGACTAAATTCAACCACTTAAAATATTATTTTTAAGAGAAAGATAGCATGCTACATGCTTCGTTTATTTTTTTTATAAAAAAACTTAGCTAGAAATGTTAATCAACTAGGATTCGAACTTGGGACCTCGGGTACCAACCAAGAACTTAAAATGTTAATGGGGTAAAATATAGATTTTTGAAAGTTAAGGAGAAAAGGTAAAAAGCGAGTATTTATAAGGAAATTTTTCTGTAATTTAACCCCAAAAAAAATAGTTGAGGGGGCTACTTTAAACTCTCCGATAGTTGAGGGGGTCTCCATACATTTTTCACCCCGTCGGTATATCACTTGTCATGTTACACTGCGGTAACCTCACCGTGCGGGGTACACATCCCACTCCCCCTCGGTTCGCGAAAAGGATAACGCGCCACACCGCCACACCACCCCCAAATCGCACCATGGGGACTCTAACGGTAACCCTAACCCTAACCCGGCACACTCCTCCTCCTCCGCTCACCTCCTCCTCTCTCCTACCACCCAACCCCCTCCTCCTCCTACTCCCTCGCCGGAGCTCCTCCTCCTCCGCCCTCGTCGGCGGCGGCGGCGGAGGCGGAGGGATTAGGGTGGTGGCGTACATGGAGCGGAACCCTAACTCGGCGGGGGCCATCGCGAGCAAGATGATCGGGGCGCTCCCCGTGGTGGGGCTCCTCGCGAGGATCTTCGCCGACGAGGGCGGCGTCGGCGACGACATCATCGACTTCGCCGAGTTCCGCCGCCGCGTCGGCAAGAAGTGCGGCGTCACCGACTCCCAGGCCTTCTACGAATTCAGAGATCGCCGCGGCCGGGTTCGTCGTCTCAGATAAACTCAGCAATTTCACATTATTTAGGGCCAAAAAAAATTATGTTTTTTTTTTTTTGGGTGAAAAATTAGGACCAAATTTACTTGTGAGAGCGAAGCTGTTTAATTTTTCATACTTATTTCAACTTCAAGTTATGATTTTTATGTAATTGGGTTTGATCTTGCTAGTTATAATTGCTAGGTGATCTGAAAAAAAAAATGAAGTAGCTGATCTATTTCTTTATTTTTATAGCTATTAGATAAGACCAAAATCTCTTGCATTTAATTGGATTATTGAAGTTGTGAGATTGTAGGGCTTATAATATCGGATTTGGATGATTAGAACTGTGATAAAGTAGTATTGTTTCTAACCAATGATCTTTTGCAGCATATAGTGCTAAATCAAGTGGTTCCTCAAATCTCTGTTTTTTGCTGTACATTCTATTGGTGGAGTCTCTACATTGATTCAAATAAATGTGTTTAGTCATTATCTGCATTAGTATGTGTATGGTTTACGGTGTTTTTTATTGCATTTCGCAGTTTCACTAAGTGCATTTCTCCTCTATATTTGCCATGAGTTTTAAACTGCCGATGATTTCATGTTAATGATACGCGAAGCAAGCTCTAGATTTTATGAACTAAATATTTGGTTATTAACTCGAGCTTTCCTTTTCATTTTGGCTAGGCAGGAGATCCGCTGTACGTTCTTTTATGCTGTTGGTTAGCTGCCGTCGGTGCTGGCCTTTTGAAGTCCGAAGAGATATTCGAAGGAGTAGCGAGGCTTCGCATTTCCAACGACATTGAGTTTGAGGAGGAGACCTTTGTCGCAATGATGAATGCAGCAAAAGAGGTAAGTGGTGCGCACGACTGTTAAAGTTTAGATATCTGATTCTTTGTTGTTGTGAGGAACTTTGCTATTGGTTCTGATTAGTGTAAGAGATACTCTTATCACCATTCAAAGCAGTTTAAGGAAAAGGGAATTACTTGGCTCTTTAATCTGTTAAAACATGAATTACTACATCATGTTCAAATTGATAAAGTGGCACTGCTTGTTCTTCTCCTCTAATTGAAGCTACACTTTAGAAGAAAAGTTTTAGATCAACTGTTTGTAGATTAGTCATCATGTTAACTAATTCTTACGTAAATTTAGCCTGTGGATGCATTAATATGCCGTATTAGTGCAATACATTATAGAAGTCCATGTGTTTGGAAGTTTCTAGTTTCTGTATGTTTGTAGTTTCTAATTGTGATAATATTAGGATAAGATTGCTTATATAGTAGTCTGAACATAGACACTTTGAAGACACTTCGAGAGTGTAGAAGGTGAAACATGAAATTTGCATATTGAAGCTGCTAATTTTTTTCTCCCATTATGTGATTCTAAGATGATGGGTAGGAGACCCTGGAACTGCAAAGCTAGGGGCCTGTTTGTTTTTTAGGATCTCGGAGGTTGAACTTGTCACTTCGAGAATTCATATGTGATGGTGTTTGTTTCGACACCGAAGTCGCGAGATCACTTGAACTCTCAATCACAATTGTACGGAGATCAACCTTTTCACTTTAGTGGACTGGGGGGCGAGTCGAGTTCGCAAAACTCACAACTTTCTTGCGTTTTGACTTCCCGCTTCCAAATAGTTCCTAGGCCCATGACATTCAACAAAATATCATTCAAAGTGCACTAAAACCATATCCTGGAGCTAATACTCATAATTATTCGGAGAACTTATTAAATTGCTTTCGCCTTTTGAATTCCACCCTTTATTCATTAATTTACACAGTTTCCTTTATCGTCCATCAATGGATATACTCGCCAACTTATTTTAAGTCATGGTCCAAGTGTATCATTTGCTATTTTTGTTACATAGCACAGTAACTTTTATCTAAAGAACTTTGATTTACTCGCAGAAACGTGCAAAGTTGAAGTCTCCAACGCCAGAAATTCCGATGGAGATTCGAGCCGAGAAAGCTCTCGAAGGCATATACGTGTGTTGCTTCGGCCAAGATCCCATAGAAGAAGAGGATGCGAAATTTTTATGTACCATCTTGAATGCGGTATTCCCGTCAGTCGGAAGACCCAAGATTGATAGGATTGTTAGTTCCATGGCACAGCAAATCGCTTCCGGTGATAGGAAAAGCTATCCGGGTCAAAAAGCTTTATCGAAAGAAGCCGTAGAGCGGCAAATGAAGGACCTCGAATTTCTGCAACAGAAAAGAGAGAATTCGTCTTTGTAACAAATTTTTTTGTCTATATATTTGTGTATTGTAGAAGAAAATTTGACACTCTATCAAAGGTTTCTCTTTACCATCCTGGAGAGTTTTTGTGATCTTCTAACTTGGATTAGGTCTCATTTTGTAATGCCTATGCTAACTTATATCCTTTTGAATATAAAAATCTATGGAAATCAATGCACCAGTGAGTGGTGTTTTTGTATCATCTGGGTTCAACATTTGGACACTAAAATAACAAATACATACTAGTAGCTTTTTATTTTCACTTTTATTTATTTTTCCAAAGATGAGTTTGTAGGTTTACAAACAATAATAACAACATAAACAACAAAAAGGTCTGTCACATAAGAATTCGCAGTAAAAAAAAAAAGAAAAAAGAAAAAGAAAAAAGAAAATAATAGCATAGCTAGACTTTGGCCCTAAAACACTCACAGATAGGGTTTTTTTATTTTCCGATGAGACTGTAGAAATCATATGTTCACTGAACAAACAAATACTTTTTTTATCGCATTTCATACCGCATCGGGGGGCGTAAAAGTATCGTATAATGCTGAAAACAAAATTTTGAACCTTCACAGATTGTTGAATCAAGAAAAAAGCAAGCACAAATCCTACAGCATTTGTATCTGAGTTGAGAAAAATACAGAGATCACAAAAACATACAGCGTGGTATCAAGTAGAAATAAAAAACACAGAAACAACCTTTAACTTGGTTAGATTCGAAACAAAATTCCAAAATGATTGATACAAATATACTTCAGTTGTACCCAAAATACACATCATGAACAAAAACAAGTGTGAGCTCAATTAGCCCCACAACTAATGAGTGAAACTTTCGAGGAACATCACTGACCTGGAAAAGCGATATAAATATCACAATTGCAGCTCAGAAAGAGATTGTTAGCAAGATAAATTTGATTAAACATTTAGAGCAGAGAATGACAGCAAGAAGAGTTTGAATGCTAATGCACGAGCTTGAAGTTCATAGTCATACAAAGTAAAATTTTCTGAGTACTTCACAAGCCAAGATTTGAAGACGCTCTTATGAGAAACTTCTCTGGGCACAAATGACTCGGAGTTTTATACATTTACTAAATATGTAAGCTGTTATCAAACAAAAACTATTACTTGGCTCAAGCTAGCGAGAAATTTGGTCTTAAGAAGAGATCAACATTCCACACTAGCCGAACCATGCAGAGCGCATCAAAGTTGTATTCTCAAAATTACATGTACTAAGTTTACCAAAACTGCTATAATCACTACCATAAGGGGGAAAAAGAAAAGATATTCAGGCGACATTCTTATATGCCCTGGTAAAACACATGGGTATACATGAGTTCAAGATGAAACTACACTATGTAAGTTACTAAATTATAAAATCAGAAGCTAACGCCAACGGTCCGTTGCCTCCAAAGATAAACTTTGAGCTTGCTCAGACTTCCGTAAGCAACTTCTCAAAATATGATTGAAAATCCGATGTTGCGAGCTTAATGATCCACCCTTTCTTCCAATTTACATAATCATAATGGCATAAACAATAATCTAAAATGGGTACGAATGTTAGTAAGTATATATTGAATTCAAATCTGCAGGATCTACGAAGGATTTTGTGGTATTCAATAAACAAAGAATCAAAAGTTGGAGCTTATCTCACTGTGTGCTGAAAAGATTTCTAGTTGACAAAACTGAACCTTGGATTCATTAGGATGAACAACCTTCTGCTTGGACAAACAAACTCTGCATATTGAACGGAAGATAAAGTTGAAATTCGGTTAGCAACAATACAAAGTTAGGTAATCATGAGGAGCTAATAGTAACCAATAAATCATGCCAAGAAATCTACATTGCATTTTACGATATTGCTACTAAATTCAACTTATTTGTTCTAGACTTCTATCAACATTTTCGTGTATTAACTCATCCTACATTGCACATTACTGCTTTCTATACTAAGTGAAATTTCAGCCTGAGTCCATCCTAATACGAAAATTCAACGGCCACAAAAGAAACCTATTATATTCGTTAAAGGAGGGTGAAGGTTAGGTCAAATACTATGGTACTTTCCAATATTGAGCACTTCGTCCTTTACATGGGTATCATTTTTCTCCTTTTAAAGGACAAATAGTATGGTTCTATGTAGTGATCTAGAAGCTATAAGAAGGTTTTTCTCCATTTATAACAAAGTAGAAAAATGCAAACAATCCAGTTTTCTATCGGTGACAAAATTTTTATTATTATCTGTCTGCATTATATGTCTTGTTTGATTAAGACTTTTTCTAGCAGTTAGCTTTCCCTGTTTGCACGTAAAATGAAGTGCTTATTTTTATTGTATAATGTTCTTAGACCTTTGATATAATTCTAATCCCCTCTCATGACTATTCATGAAAATAGGGGCAAGTTGAGCATTCAGAAGCAAACATCAGAACTTCCCAGCTGCATTAAATTAGCAGATAACATCCTACAAAGGATAAATATGAAAATCTAAATTTGTTGTATTTTATCGGAGGAAGAACAACAAGGATGCAGCATCAAATCTAGAAAATCAAATGGATCAGCATGAATGCTAAGATTCGTTAAAGTTAGATATGGGGACACTAGCTTTACAGTAAGCCAAAGAAATGTTTATAAAATATAAAGTAAAGAAACTGACTAAGTTGACATGTTCGAAAATGAAATTATGTCAGCATGTTGATACTACGGATATAAAAACAAGCCAAATTATGATTTCTTATTTTTTGTAAATCTTCATCAGCAAAAGGAAATTAAAACACAGACTTACAGCTGTTGCTTCACCAATAGTCCTTGCAAGAGCACACTCCATTCTCAAAATGGTGAAACCTCTTCGCATCCCGCACAATGAGTTGTCGGCCAACAAGCTTTGAGATAATCTTCAAAGCAGTGTGGCAATCTCCACATGCACGAAGGTTTTTAATAATTCGGATAGGCGAACGGGCACCACTCGTCATAAGACCGTAGCCAATAGCCAGTCTCTCACTGTGAGCTAGCAAAGCTTCCTCTTTTGACTCTTGGTCAATGTCATGCAGAACGAATCGGGTATCTGGAATATAACCGGCCTCCTTCATTTGAGCTGACAAACACCTCAATTGGTGATAGATCTTCTCATGTTCAGGATGGGATCGATCGCCTGCCCTATACTCGTGAACCCTATTTCTAACCTCAAGAAGATTAGCCTTTTTCCTCTCTTTCTCCTTCGCAAGGTCCGAAGCTTTGACAGGTAAAAGACCCAATTTAGCCTGTTCGTTTAATTTGGAAGGGTCCAAGCGCTCAACAATCTCAGCACATCTATCCCCAAGCTCCACATTACCATTAACCCGACAAAGGTTCATTAAAGTTTCCCAAACATCAACACTTGGTTCGACAGGCATCTGTTCAATGAATTCTAGGGCTTCTTCCAAATACCCAGATCGTCCAAGCATATCTACAATGCTTACATAGTGTTCCATCTTAGGGTTGATGCCAAAATCCTTCTGCATCGATTCAAAATGTAGCATTCCCTCATCAACTGCTCCTAGAACTCCACAGGCAAGGAAGACATTAACAAACATGTAACTGTCCGGCTTAAGTCCCAACTGCTTGAACTCACTAAAAAGATCAAGCGCTTCCTCACCAAGACCATTATTAGCAAAACCCAATATCATCGTATCCCAAGAAGTTAAATTCCTCTGAGGCATACTCTCGAATAGCTTTATCGCATCATCCATCGATCCACACTTTGTGTACATTTCTAAAATTTTGTTGTGAACACCGACTTCAACATTGACCATTATTCGTGAAATGTGATCATGGATTTTTTTCGCTTCCTCAAGAGAAGAAGCTTCACCACATGCTTGCATCAACCGGAAGTACCTAGGGAGGTCCACGACTATGCCGTTTTTCTCTAACAAGTCCAGGACTTCCACAGCTTCTTTTACTTTGTTCTCTTTGCAGAACTCATCCAGTTCATCAACAGTACCTTTATAACCACTAGTTTCAACAGTTTCCGGAGATCCACCAGAAGATGACATATCATTAGTTTGGCTGGCAGCCATCGGCAGAGGATAATCAGTCCTGCTCTGAAATGAACCATTATTCTGCTGGGCTGGTAGAGGATTCACGCCGTTACACCAAGTTGGCTCCTGAGGACTCTGGTAGATATCTGTAGTCATCTCTCCAGAGAAGCCTAGTTGGTTACTTGGTATATCACCTCTTGGCTTCGCACTGTTGTATATATTTGGATTTGGATAGGTATTTCCTGGATTATCACCATATTTCACATTAGGGCCTTGATCAAATCCTGCACTGTTCTCTTTATAAGCTCCACTTTGATTTTGATAAGGCTGTCCAGTAGTTGCTGTTTGAAACCCAGCTTGGTAGTTATATTGGAACACAGAAGGCTTTTCCGAATAAAAAGTTTCAGATCTCTGATGAGTATCAATAGTTCTCTCTCCACTAAAACTAGGCTGGTTACTATGGTTATTTCCATTACTTCCATCAGGATTTTGATATGGTTGTCCATGATTATATCCATAATGCCCACCATCAGCGTTTTCTCCGCTAAATGATTGTCGGTGATTTGGAATGACACTTCTCGGGTTCTCTCCGTTATATCCATGAGGACCCCAATATGTTTGTTCTTGATAATTTCCATGATACCCATTAGTGGATCTCTCTCTATTAATTAATTTTTGGTTATTTGGTATGTTGCTACTGGAATTGTTGCGACCATTTGCAGTTTGATAGTGTTGTCCAGCATTATATCCGTAATTCCCATTTTGCGCTTGCTGAACCCCTGTATTCTCCGCTCTATTGGACCCAGTTGGGTAATGATGAGGCTGTATATTTTCTACATTACCGTAACCACGATGATCATTTGAGCTTCTCCCAAAAGCTTCTACATCCTCACCTCTCTTGCGTGAGTTTGGATCCTGATAGAATTCGCCATCAATCCTCTCCACAGCAGAATTACTAGCGTTACGAAGTAGCATCAAGGACCGTGCGCAATCCAACTCTATAGGAAGCCTATGAACTCCAAAATGATCAATAAATAATCACACACATATATATATAAATAAATATGAACAAAGCAAAAACAGATACATTATATTGGGATCTTAGGAAACACAGCCACAATATTTGTCTCTAAAAATATCGAATTGTAGACGATATTACATGCTTTGAAAGTGTTGCCAAGAATACAGAAGAACAAGTAATTAAATCCATCGAAAGCATGTGTGGAACAAATGAGGAGTACTCTTTCTACTTCAAACAAACTAGTTGGGCCAAAAAGATCCTGGATAAGAAATTGACCATGAAAAAAAAACAATTAAATAAAGTATAACAAAGTGCATATAGCAAAACGAATAAAAATCGAAGCTTTTAATGGTTATATAAATAAATCACGTTATATCAACAGGAAAATGACATAAAGGGGAGAGAAAAAAAAACACTCAAAACCAAACACTACACCAAATCAAGGCTACGATAACAACACCAAGGCTAAATCCTCATTAGATATGAGCATCTCAACAGCACCTCTCCCAAATTTCTACGAAAAAGCGGGTTTTGATGAGAATAATAAGATCGGATAACGGAATCAAAAGGGCGAATAACGCTTATACCTGGAGATCGATTGGGAGAAGCTCCATTCAGAAACCCTGGAGAAGGGGGAGATTGGGGAAGAGGCGAGGACCCTCAGAAAGCTCGAAGAAGAGGAGCGGGAGCGCGTAATGGCTCTTCGAGCGAGCACCACAAGCGCCATTTTCACACTTTCTCTCTCTCTGTCTCGCGTCTAGGGGAAAAAACCCTAATAAACCCACTCTTTAGTTTCGCGTCGGGGAAGAAGGGTTTTGGGGGACATTTTCATCTATGTCCCTGACAACTTTGGTAATTAAACATTTGTTCTACAAAGCTCTTCAATGGTAAATGGTAATTGCATTTTGAGCCATGCTATTATATGTAAAATATACACATCACTAATCTAATAACCTATCTTCTCCCTCTAATTTTTATCAATTTGTTTTGGACTTTTTTTGCATTTGGCCCCCTCAAAAAAAGTATTTTCACAAATGGCCCTATCAAAATTGTATTTGCAATTTTGGCCCTGCCTCCGCCACGCGAGCGCCACGTCAGCGGCATGTGGGCGGAGGAGTTTTAAGTTGAACACGGTGAACCATTCACCGTGTCCAAATACGGTGAATGGTTCACCGTGTTTGATTATTATAGACCCATATTTAGTGTATTATATTGACTTAGGTGCGCGGGTCCACATAATAACTAAACACGGTAAATCATTCACCGTGTTCAACCATTCACCGTGTTTGAACACGGTGAATGGTTCACCGTGTTCAACTTAACACTGGCTACCGCCCGTATGGCGCTGACGTGGCGCTCGCGTGGCGGAGGCAGGGCCAAAATTACAAATACAATTTTGATGGGGCCATTTATGAAAATATTTTTTTTGAGGGGGCCAAATGCAAAAAAAGCCTATTTTTTTTAAAAAAAATGTACAGGACTTATCTTAACTATGAATCATTTTGAGCCGGCTTTCTAATCTTTTAGTTTGTTTGATTTGATTCAACCGATAATTTTTGTCTTCAAAATTTAAAAACGCCATCCATCTTTACAAATTTAGTTAATATACTTCATACGATTCTCACTTACTATAAATTCATTATAGTAAGTGATTAACTATAAAAATTGAAGGCAAAGTATCATCGACATACTCAAATCAAATAAATTGAAAGGTTAGGTAGCCGACTCAAAATGGTCTATGTTCAGGTAATTTTGCAGTGGTTTCATCTTTTTTATTTTGGGTACACTTCAATCTCGTCTCTTGTGACACAACTCATTTTTACTTTGCCACCCTCATATGTTTCAAAATTTTACATTTAATTATCTGTGGTTTAACATATTTTTACTTTGCCACTATTTGATTAAAAAAAATTACACTTAATTATTTTATGGTTATCGACAAATTTTACTTTGTTATTCTATTTCATAGTAGATTTTCAGGCTAAAAGTAAAAATAAAATTACAGAATAATGAAAGTGCAATATTTTGAGTCACAAAATGAAAATAAGTTAAACCGCATGAGTACAAATTAATGTTTACTTTTTTACAGCATTACTATTAGTATACTTAAAAAAGAATATAAATCTACCCAATAGCACATATTGGGCCTTTGTCTTCATTAGTTTTCTCTTTGAGTCTTTTATTATATATATAAGGGATGTGCGGTTAGGATGATAGTGTTCTCGGTTAGAATGATAGTGGTCCCCTAGGATTGAGTGGGTGGTTGGTTGAATAATATGATATATATATATATATATATATATATATATATATATATATATATATATATATATATATATAGTCCGGCTATTATACTCTTATGAGTAAAGACCACTTTGTACTCATAAATTTCCGACCGCTAAATCTACCCATTTCACCATTTTCATCCGTTAGATTATATTATTCAACCAACCACTCACTCAACCCTAAAGGACCACTATCATTCTAACCGGGGACACTATCATCCTAACCGCGCATCCCTTAATCCAACGGTCGAAAATTTATGAGTACAAAGTGGTCTATACTCATAAGAGTATAGTAATCCTAGCCTATATATATATATATATATATAGAGTATATATATATATATATATATAGAGTGAGGCTAGTATGCTTCTGGAAGCACGGAGCCCTCCGTGCTTCCAACTCGTTTTCGATGTTGAGACTTTCGAATCGACGATCGGCTCCGTTAGACTTGATCTAGAGTATTTGAAGTGCCTAGAAAATAAATTTTGCGATTTTTTGATATCATTTGCCTAGTGATCGAAGGGGCTCAAAATCAACGGCTGAAAATAAAAATCTTACAAAATGTGATGATATGACATTAAAATTTTAGATCAAGGATATTGATCTTGTTTTATATAGTATAAAGAATTTTCTATCAAAATTTCACGTGATTTGGATATTTTTACACCGTTAAACTTGCAAACGGCTCACCACGGCCATTAAAATTATTGATTTTGAGCCCCTTCGATCACTAGTCAAATGATATCGAAAAATTACGAAATTTATTTTCTAGGTACTTTAAATACTCTAGATCAAGTCTAACGGAGCCGATCGTCGATTCGAAAGTCCCAACATCAAAACTGACTTGGAAGCACGGAGGGCTCCGTGCTTCCAGAAGCATACCAGCCTCACTCTATATATATATATATATATATATATATATATATATATATATATATATATTCTTTCCATCAAATTCGAAATTGCTTTTAGATCGAGAAGAGTGGGAATATAGCTTCTCTACTACAACAAAAGTTATGATCATACAATGAGTAATAAATCTATGAAAGAATAATTGACCTACTCGAAAAGGAAAAAGAAATTGATTTAGCAGGCGCAAAAAGAAGAAGAAAGAAAAGAGGAAACTAAAGAAGAAGATTTAACGAAAATCGACAAAAATTTAAGTAAAAGGGTATTTTTGCAAGGAATAAAAAAAAGTATACAGATTAATTTAAAATTTAAAAAATATATAAATTATTTTTAAACTTTATAGAAGAGTAAGAATAGATTAGTATTTTTTTTTTTTTAAAAAAAAACTAAAATTTATATGGTTCTTATAAAAGAGAGTAAGAGCAAAGCGAAAGGTGAAAAGCGCGAAGCCACTCTCCCCACCCTCGGCGCTTCCCCCCGACCCTTCTCCATCATCTAGGGTTTCAATCCATGGACTCCTCTCCCTCCCCTTGTTCACCCTCTTCCTCCTCCGCCGCCGCACACCGCCGCGGCGAGATCCGCCTCACGGTGACGCAGCTCGAGCAGCGCAAGGTGGAGGAGAAGGTCGCCGAGATCTACCGCGTCCTCCATGGCGTCGCCCCCCATACCCAATCCCTCATGTAACCCTCTCCTCTTTCCCCTCTCTGGAGTCTCCGACCCCATCTTCTCCGACTCCTCAGCTTCGCTCAATTGCTCTTTGGATGTGTGTTTTGATCTTTAGAGTGTGGCCTTTTTGATCCTTTATCTCGAATGTGAGATGTGTTTTTGTAGGCTAGAGCTATGGCGTGATAAGCATGTAGAGTATTTGAGCAGAGGACTTAGACAACTTGGGCCGAGCTTTCATGTACTTGATGCAAAGTAAGTTCCTTTACCGATTTATTCGTCATAAAAATTGCCTAGTAAAGCCTAGTTTGGTAATGTGGTGGCTAAAAACACTATTTTTATACTATGGAAGGTCCAAAAAGTTCAAAAACGTTTATATTCTTTGGTTGCTACTGACACCGGAGACGTGTAGCCGCAGGCTTCTCTGTTGGTGGTTGCAACCGCAATTTTATTGTATAAAAGATGAGAAGATTGAAAGCGCTTTTGATTTTTTTTTTGTGTGTGGCATTCTATGGTATATAAATGGTACTTTTGACCACCGCATCACTAAACTAGGCCTAAGAATCTATAATCTATACAATTATATTTCGAATTTTTACTAAGATGTGTTTCTATCATGGTTCCAGCCGACCTTGGTTGTGTTATTGGATTCTTCATTCACTTACTTTATTAGGAGAGTGGCTTGACCCGGAATTTGAGATCGCCGTCGTGGACTTTTTATCTCGTTGTCAGGTCTGTTACATCAATAGGACATTCCTTTTTTTTTCTTTTTCAAATTTTGTCAACGGTTCTTCCAAATTGGTCAATCATGATTGCAGTTTCGTATAGATGTTAGTTTTTCTTATTTTGCTTGAATTTAAGTGAGATGCAATAGAAGGATTATGAGATTATCCTTAAAAGACAAGGTGTATTAACATCAGTATCTTTAAACAAGAACAAGGAAGGGTATTAGCTGTTTGAGATAGTCAATTTGTTCTTACCTTATATAAGAGTCATGTTTGATGTTATCTGCTTTCCTTTTGTATACTTCCATGCCATTTCGATGGCCACATTTCATATCTCGCTTTCGCGTCAAGTGCCTGAAGAAACTAGTTGAGTTGTCCAAACTAGAAGAGCAGCTAAATGTGTGGTAGAGCAGAAACAAGAAAATGAGTTGGGTTTTAAGGCCAAAAGTTATTATCTTAACTAAATCAAAGACTAAAGAAGTGCTGCTACTATGTTGCGGAGTGTAAAGCAAGAACATACCTCGAGGAATGAAGTACAAGAATATCTAATTTAGCTAAGCTGAGGGCAGAAAGTGCAAAATAAAGTGCACTTGATATGTCTAAGTACTAAATAAGAAGATCAGAACACAACTAATTAGTCAGTCTAAGAATTTTCATGTGTATGTTTTTCACTTTCCCATATATGGAAAAAGCATAGTGATAGTTGAAGTTATAAGGTTGAATAATCGGCATTATATTCAATCATGCTAAGATATTTTATGAAGGATTTTCATGTTATTTTATGTGGAAGCTGGAACTTTTTTTATTTCTACCTTTTTGTAAGAACTCTTTTCACATTCACTCGTGATGATAATCCATCGTTGTCTTTTACCCTAATTGACACCATGGTTTCTTTGAAGCTCACTAACCACTATTTTCTCTTCAATTCTATCCACGTTTTAATCCCTTGTGGTTTTCATTACAGGACAATGATGGTGGATATGGCGGTGGACCTGGGCAGGTTTATTTTGTCCCATTTTGTAGATTCCTTGTTTTCTATGACATTATTATTATTATTTTTTAAAGTCACTCTAATCAGTGAAATGTTAAACTTTTTGGTGACTTAATTTCTAACTTTTTATCTAATTCTTTTGAATGAAATCTTCGTAACTTTTTGTCAGAAAAGGATATGTTTTATTGGATATCGATATTAAAACTTCTTTTCTTTGAGCCAATTCTTCAAACTATCTTGGAATATAGGGTATCGGAATACTCTTTCTTCACTGATGGATGAATCATATAACAATCTGTTAGAGCTTTTTACAAAAATTCGTAGGCAAGGATAGCTGGTTATTGGAGTAAAACTAAGACGAATTATGAGGAGTCTTCGATTCATCTTTTATTTTCTGAGAAGGTCTTGGGATATTTTCTTTATTGTTAAACAAACAGTAGCTTTTTGTTTCTCTGGTTTCTTTTCGTTGATATAATGGATGGGTTCGTAAGCATTTTGTCCAGTATATAATGGTAAAAAGCTGAATAATTCTTATACTAGTTTTTCTTAATGTTGATATTTTTCATGCATTCTTCCGTTAGATGCCTCATCTTGCAACAACTTATGCTGCAGTAAATGCACTTGTAACTTTAGGAAGTGAGACAGCATTGTCATCGATTAACAGGTGATGATATTACTACATCACCTTCTCAACTTCTATTTACTGGTGATATTGGGACTAATAAAATCTTCTGTTCTTCTTGCTCAGAGATAGTTTATACAAGTTTCTGTTGCGGATGAAAGATTCTTCAGGTGCTTTCAGGTGAGTGTAATTCTCCTTCGGGTAGTTCTAGAATACAAGGTAAAAGAATCTGCATGGAAAGTGGAGGTGTAAACTAATACTTTCTGTTTTCTTCTCTAGATGTTTCCGGGTAGTATAGTCTTTCCTGACCTTTTACTTTCACCAATTTTTGTACACTATCTTTCTGTCATTCAGAATGCATGATGCTGGTGAAATTGATGTCCGTGCTTGTTATATAGCAATCTCGGTAAGTTGGTCATGCTCCGTGTCTTTGCATTCAATGTTAGTTGTTTATTTGTATAATTTGGGAATCATGGCCTGTCGGTTTTACTAAGTTAGGTGTTATTTTAAAATATCTTTACGGTGATGTTTTATGGCATAGTGATGTTTTGACCATCGAAATTTTAGCTTGTGTATCAGGGCTAAACTCGAAATTTTTTTTAAAAAAATGCTGCTGCTTTAATATTCTTTGAATTTTTTGACAGAAAACATAATCTAAAAACTAAACTTTAAAAAAAAAGGCTAAAAATGCTGAAACCTTCGCTGGCTGTAAGCCGTAACTGATCTTCTGAAAATGAAACTCCCTGGTAAGTTGTCTCAACGGAGATCTGAACTTCTACCTTCACACTACCTTTTCCCTTTAGTTTCTTATTATTCTCAATATGATGAGTAGTCTTAGTAAGGCACTTACTAATCTTTGATAAATGAAGAGGGTGGTCCTTTTTTTCTTTTGTCTTTTCAAGTATTTATTCTACCCTGTGCTTGGAAGTTTTAAGTTTCTCTTTTCTGCTATCAGGTTGCAAGCCTTTTAAACATTCTGGACAATGAGCTTGCGAAAGATGTAGGAAATTACATATTGAGGTTTGTTCTTTATATATTTCTATTGCTTACGTGCATTTCCATGCTTATTTTTTCTATTTTTGGGCAGTTTGTTATCTTGTTTTTGCATGATGTTTTCTTTTGAACTTCTAACCAATGTATTTGACACAAACCGATTTTTCAAACAACAGATGATATTTCCATAGTTATGTTTCTGGTTTTATAGTCCTCTTCTTTGTCATGGTTTTTGAAAAGCACCTGAGCATCCGCATTAAGTGTTACCTATACTCTATTCCATATAATTTTCCAAACAACAGATGATATTTCCATAGTTATGTTTCTGGACTTATAGTCCTACTCTTTATCATGGTTTTTGATAAACTTATGAGCATCTGCATAGTTTGTTACCTATACTCCAATCCATATGATCTAATTGTATTGAATTGTCTCCACTTCAGATGCCAAACATATGAGGGTGGCATAGCTGGAGAACCTTATTCTGAAGCTCATGGTGGGTATGTTAACCTTTTCCCGCTTATTTCATGCTGATGAGCACATATTTCTGCCAATTCAGGTTAGTACGCTTATAGCTTAACCTCTAAATTGGAAACTACGCATATTTAAGGTACACATTTTGTGGGCTGGCGGCGATGATTTTGATTAATGAGGCAGATAGACTAGACTTGCCTAATCTTATTGTAAGTATATTTGCTCCCTCCGTTTTCTCCTCAGTTACCTTTGTTTCACAGAGTTAATTAACTTGCTTTATTCTGGTATATCTATTGATGAAGCACAATATCTTTGTCAAAACATAGCAAAACGGCAGATAAGTTTTGACGAATTTGTAATTTCTTCTTTAGGAAAGACCTGTTGCATGGTCTTTCACTTTGTCGTGATTTGAAAGCTATCAAAATATGCATTTCAATTAACTGATAGGATATTCTGCTATGCACGCAACTGCTCTTGATATTCCCCTATTATCCATGTATTAAGTTCTCGGTTAAATCCTTATGTACGTATGCTGATAATATCAAAATGTAACCCACTAATTGCACGTTGGCTTTGTTGTTGTTTTTAGAATTGGGTTGCTTTTCGTCAGGGAGTGGAATGTGGATTTCAAGGTCGAACTAATAAATTGGTTGACGGTTGCTATTCCTTTTGGCAAGTAATTGTCATTCCACACTCTTATCACTGTTTCTTAAATCCGACATTTTATGTTCTGAAGTTATGTAACTTAACTAGGGAGGCGTACTTGCTTTAAACCAAAAATTATCTTCGATTGTTGATGAACAATTGGAATCGTCATTTGGTAATAATGGGCGGTCTCCAGCGAAGAGTGCCTGTGAGAGCACATCATCTGATTTGGTTGGAGAGAGACCTCACATTGGTAAGAGATTATATAAAGTTGTTCATGCTCTTGTTTTGAAATTTAGATAGATGCCTTGTATCATCAAGAATTTATGTCATTTTTCCCTCAGATGATTTACTTTTTTTCTGTATTTCCTGGTGCTTCTATACCCGCATCCAATCTTGAAATTTCATATACACACTTCGAATACAGTTTCTTACAAAAAATAACCTCTCTGTCTGAATGTCATGCTAAGGATATGTTAATTCTCCATTAATTTATTTTCTTTTTGTTTATATTATGGTGACTTTGGTACAATTTCAGTGCTAACTGTATGATGGAATATATATTCTGAAACAGGAAATTTTTCGGATATTGGTTTTGAGTTTTCACACACAGAAAACGAAATTGATCCTCTGTTCCATACCATTGCTTTGCAACAGTATATACTTCTGTGCTCACAGGTAATGGTCACAATTAAGCAACACTCTTTCCTTTTCTTGCTTAGCTTCGATAACGGCTTTTCTTCTCTTGCAAGCATTGGCAAAGAGATTGGCAAAGAGATTGCTTAGCTTCGATGCTTTTACTGTGGCCCAAAGCCGAAATAAATTTGATCGGTCGGAGAGAGAGTTATATGGAGGATTATCATGAAAAAGCCATTAGTGCTGCTTCGAGCAGCTTTGTGGATATCTGCTGATTCGAGTGAATAACACTTGACAATAATAGCGCTTATAAACTCATTTACTACAGGTGTTGGAGGGAGGTTTCAAGGACAAGCCCGGCAAGTCCCGAGACTTCTACCACTCGTGTTACTGCCTAAGCGGTCTATCTCTGAGCCAATATAGCTGTACAAGTGATAGCGATTCGCCGCCTTCTCCCGAGGACGTACTCGGCCCTTATTCAAACTTGTTGAAGCCAACTCATCCTCTCTACAACATCGTGCTCGATCAATACTACAAGGCTCGCGAGTTCTTTTCTAGTGCTTGAGCACTAAAATTTTTATTTTATACTATACAATATGCAATCTCGCTAATACGAAGGAACAGAAAGATTTAGGGAGTTTTAAAAGAATCGATGCTTACTTGATGCTTGTAGGATGTTAAATAGAAAGAGAAAACCTGGAAAAAGACTACTAAAAAGCTGTAGCTTAGTTTGAACATCTGTATGTATCATGGAATTCGTATTTGCAATTTTATCGATGCTTTGTGTTCGTTGAGTGCAATTTTGCTCTGGTCTGTGTTTGGGAGTGTTGATCATCGGGTCCGAATCAACTTCATGACCAATAAATCTGAATCTTTGTTGTTTAATTCCTCTAAATTATTCAGTTGTTAGTCAAACTTAGTTAAAAGTGTGATGCAATTAGTGTTTTAAGTTATATGTTAAAAAGAGGACTCTCACCATAATATTCTACACTCTCAATGTTCCTTGCTTGAATCACATGCAACACACAAACGTATATGTTCCCAAGTATCAGATTTATTAGATTCTTAATTCGGGCCAATATTTTATTGGTTTTGGGTATTGATCCCACCTCTAAATCCACATATAATTTACAATCCGAAAAGGTTCGGATCCTATTAAGATCCGAATATTGCTACTAATTGGAATCTAATCTGTCTAAGAATCAGCTTCCGAATACCTATGATGAATCCATTATATATTGCTAAACATTGTTAACTTTAATACTTAGCTCTTTTCTTAATGAACCTTTTAAGTGAAAAAAGGTGTTGGGTTCAGCACACAGCAGGGGCATCTTATTTCTTTCTCGATGCACACGTCTCTTCCGTGTCCTATGTTCCTAAAGAGCGAAGCAACGTCCATATTACGCAGCATAAGAATTGTTACTTAGGTCAGAGGTTGCAGACCCCATTCTCATACTCGTTCTGTGCTCGATTTTGCTTAGGACCGAAGCATTCGCGTTGCCAATTTTCTTCGCACACTACGTCCCAAAAGAGAAAAAGGAAAAAATGGGTGTCCAAAAGTGCAAAAAGGCACCTCCACTTGAATCACTTGATTGTGGGGATTGTGTGGGATGATCCAATTATGAGCTCGCATTTAATTCCCAACACTAATCCCATATCCCTTAAACCTACCCGGAAAAGCACACTTAATAATACTACGACGACGACACCTACGACGTTGACGCTTTAGTCATATTCTCAGCAACGTTTACGCGTCCTTTGTGGGAAAAATGTATGGAGACCCCTTAACTATAGACAATTCGAAATAGAGCCTCTAATGCATTTTTTCTTTTTTGCTTTTTATTGATTTTTTCTACTTACTTTGATTTAAGTCGTACTGAATATAATTAGAGAACTAATCTCGACATATCAACATAAGCTTTTGAGTTACGGACCGTGCCGACTGTATCTGACGTTTCAAATTTGAAGCCTAATTACTTCACATATTTACCTGTCTCTTAAAAAAAAATAATTTGAGTTCAGTCCGAGTTCTTAAATATAGCATCACAGATAAATTTACTTTTTTTTTTTAATCTTGTATCACTTCAGCTTTATTCGATTGTTATTTAGTTTAATCTAATTCTTTCAATTCAGTATCTAATCCTTGTATACTAAAATAGATATATATTATATGTATTAGTGGCATTAGCCCCATATTTAATACAAATTAGAATATTAATAAATAATTAAAATCACCATTAAATTTGATTGAAATTAGCACTTAAATTGACACGAATTACTTAGATTAAATTAATTAAAAGTGGAGGTGTGCTGATAAAAGAAGAATGAGTGAGAGTTTGAGGACTAGAATAGAATTGGTTTCTACTTGAGGGGTCTCCTTACAATTTGACTACTTTCAAATCATAGTGGGATCAAGCTTTAACACTTCGACACTTCACTTTTCTCCCCGCTAATAATTCTTTCCTTGCGTCTTAAATAATCACACCCCTGATCTTTTATAAAAGTGGTCCTTAAAACCCCTCCAACTCATTCCACGACACCAAAAAAAAAATATTTAAAAATATATATTTTTGTAATTAAAAACTGATTTAAATCCGTAAAAATTACCTCTCGGAGCGCAGTGGGTGTAGGAGGGAGCTCTCTCTCTCTCCATGGCTTCCCCGGTACGGTCACCGCTCCGGGGCGCGGCGCCGGAGAACGCGACCTCGCCGGCGCCGCCGCGCGATGGGGGCTCGCGCCGCCCCCAAACCCTAGCTTCGGGAGACGACGCCGTGGGATCGCCTACGAGGTCGACGCTCCGGGGAGCCGCGGCGGCGGCGGCGGCGGCGGAGAGCCCGCTTGATCGGAGCCCGCTCGGATCCCCAGCCCTAGATTCTAGGGAGGAAGCGGTCGGATCCAAGCTCCGCTTCGCGGAGAAGCTGATCACCTCGCCGTCACGGACGCCTCTGCCGCCGCCGCCGAGGGGATTCTCGGAGAAGCCGATGTCCCCGGCGCGGAGAGAAGAAGCCACCGGGTCCCCGCTCCGCCCCGCGGGGAGGCCGATCCCCTCAGCGCCGCCGCCGCCGCTGCCGCCGCCGCGGGGCTTCTCGGAGAAGCCGATGTCCCCCGCGCGGAGGTACGAGGCCGTCGTCGGATCCCCGCTCCGCCTCGCCGAGAAGCCGTGCCCGTCGCCGCCGCGGAACACGCCGGAGAAACCGGGGTCCCCCGCGGCGGCGGCGCCGCCCCTGGCCGCCGCGGCGCTGACGATCGCGAGCCGCTTGGCGCGGGAGGATCGCGCCATGATAGCGAAGGTGGTCGCCGGAACCCTAGTCGACGGCGAAGGCGGCGCCGGAGGCGGAGGCGGCGGCGGCGGCGGCGGCGGCGGGGAGGGGGAGGGGGAGAGGGGGGGATTTGGGGGGGCTCCGGGGTTGGTGCGTAGGGCGGGGGTGAGGAGGGCGGCGGTGGGGCTTAGGGTTTCGGCGGCGGTGCTCTGCTTGATCTCGTTCTCGACCATGGCCTCCGATAAGACAAAGGGTTGGGCCGGCGACTCCTTCGACCGTTACGAGGAGTACCGGTACGTTACAAAACCCTAGCAATATTACACATTCGTCCTCAAACTTTTTAGTTTTTAAATTTGTATTATGTTGTTCAAAAAATATTATTTTAAACTTTTGTTGAAGAATTTAGAGCTTAGGATTCAAATAGAATTAAATTTGGAGATTGGTTATTTGCGCATGTAAAATTTCTTTTAATGGTCCACCAATGAAGCAGGATAAATTCACAATTTTTTGGAATTTAGAATCATTCATATTCGACAACAAAAAGAAAAAAAAATTGAGTAATAGTTTTCAAAATTTATAGAGTTTCATATATGTAAATGCTTTAAGAAGAGAGAATAAAATCTCAAGTGTTCATTTCATAGGTGATAAACCAGCCTTTTGTTTTACCGCGGATTGATTGAAATTGTGAGGCAGTGATTAATGGCTTTCCCTGTACTGCAGGTATTCACTTGCTGTGAATGTGCTTGTGTTTGCATACTCCGGGTTCCAGGTGTTTGCGGAGTTACACCATGTGATCACGGGGAGGTACATCATCCGCCGTCGATCGAGTTGCTACTTCGATTTGACTATGGACCAGGCAAGTAAAAACATTTTCCAGCAGAGTTGGTTGAATTTTACCTAGTTTACTTCCTGGAATAATAATGTCTTCAATTAGATTGCCGTAGTTAGGCATAACTGCTGCTATGCAGCAACTAAAAAATCCACAATAAAATAGAGGAGCTCGAGTGCTTTCAGAAACGTGTATAAGTTTGTTTTTCGGTAGGCGACTGCTGCTGTATGAAAATATTACAAATTTTGAAGAGCTAGAGATGCTGCATATTTAGTATACTTGTGGAGTATATGTGTTCAGGAATAATCAAATGCAGTTTCAAAATATGTGGGAAAATTAGAGTCTGAAATGAATTTTGATCACTCAAAACTCAACCAGAGACATGTGAGACAATCAAATGCTTTTGTGGTCATATCTATGATTATATCAGAATAAGCAACTGAAGATAAGACCCAAATATAATCTCAAAGAAACATTATTATCATCAACTGTAAATATATGTTGATCTGCAGTCCTCTATTTGGAGAGAGGTCAGTAATTTCTAGTCCGAGAAAAAGGAAATGGAGAAATTCTTTCCGAACAAGGAGTTCTGCAACTATTATGAACTCAAAACTGAATACTGAAAATGCTGCACTTGTAGCTAATGGCATGTTTGGAACTAATAAAGTGGAGAAACACAAATCCGCTATATCCATGCAGTCGGAGTTCGCTTGAACTGGCAACTTTGTACTACTATCTGAGAAAGTCAAAACATTGGAAGTAAGGCCCGCTTCGGTCAGATCTCATGTGACGCCCCAACTTCCCAAGGGTCACCCATCCTAGGACTACTTTAGCCCTAGCACGCTTAACCGTCTTAACCTTTTGGGCCTAACCACCTCCAAAATACTATAGCTGGGTTAAGAGGTTTTAGTCTTAATAATCTTATATATAAGACTATTCTAAATCCAGGCGAACTTCCCAGGAAGTCACCCATCCTAGGACTACTCTAGCCCTAGCACGCTTAACCCTCTTAACCTCTTGGGCCTAGCCACCGCCAAAAATGCTATAGCCGGATTAAAAAATTTTAGTCTTATTATATCTTATATATATGACTATTCTAAATTCGGGGGTCTCACATGTCACAAGTTCCATAGATCCGAATAACGGAACTCGTGAGTTCTGCTGCGACATCCTATTCGGGCACCCGACTTCAATGCAAACAAACACGCTTTAAATTCGTATAAGTTTGTATCTTGAGCTAAATAAACATTGTATTCTGGAAGTGCTCTAAGCCTACGTTTAAAGATAAGCTTCTTTACTTGACCTTTATTTTTTTCTTTTCACGTTTCAAACTTATAATCCGCAAAAGCCACCATGAGATTTTTGAGTTTGATACAAATGTACTCATGCACAAGAATTCAGTTCATTTGTCTCTTGTCATATGCAGTTTAAGCAAAACCATCTAGTTACATGACAATCTTTGCTTAAGTTGCCCCTATTTTTACAAATAACAAAATTAAAATCCGAGTTCAATTTATTGCAGATATTGGCATACCTTCTGATCTCATCTTCCTCCGCCGCGGCCTCCCGCAACGATGTCTGGGTATCAAGGTTCGGAGGCGACGACTTCACCAAGATGGTGAACGTCTCCGTCGCCATGTCCTTCTTGGCGTTCATCGCCGTCGCTCTGAGCTCAGTCATCTCCGCCTACAATCTCTTCAGCTGGAACTTGTAGTATTCTTCTTGTAAATTGAGTATACAAATTATATTACACCGATGGAGCATTGATTCATTTTTGAGCGTGTTTTACAGTTTTATTACACAAATCTGATGCTCAAGAATCTTTATTCCTGTAATTAGGTTGCAAGGATTTTGTTACCGGATTGTGTTCGGAATGTATCGGTTGATTCGTGTATGTAATCTGGGAATAATTTACGAGCCATTGAAGTAAACTGATTTGGTAATGTGTGCAGAATAATTTAGCTATGAACTTGTTTGATTTGTTTATTTTTTTATGGGGGTTTTCATATAAATTTAGGACGATTTTAGTCATATGATTTAAAGCAGTTTCAGCTTTTGTGAGAATGAAATATGAGTATGGTTGTTGTAGAAGCAGTAACAATTTTTAATTAAAATTGTCCATTATTTTTGGCAACCCCATAGTTATAGAAAAAAAGATTATGTATGGAAATATAATAATAAAGAATTTAATAATAATAATTGAGTTAGTTGTTTGTAGGGATGTCAATGGGTCGGGTTTTCAAAAACTCAAACCCGAATCCGACAATCAAATTGAAATTCGAACCCGGATCCGAACCCGGCGGGTTTTAAAAATCCATACCCATACCCGACCCGACCAAAAATCCGAAACCCGAACCCGAACCCGAATCCGAAAACTCAAACCCGAAGTAATGATTTTTCTTTACCATATTTCAAAATATATTATAGTAAAATTAAAATTTTTCAAAACACAATCAAATATAAGTAAATAAATAAATAAATAAATATATATATATATAATTTGACCGTTGGATGAAGATCCAATGGCTAAAATATTATTAGACATTTTATATATTATATAAGTAAATAAATAATATATATATAATTTATTCGGGTTAGGGTTTGGGTTCGGGTACATATAAAATTCATACCCGTACCCATACTCGTCGGGTTTTTATTTTCTATACCCATACCCGAATCCATATCTATTTAGTTCGGATAAACCTGTCCCGTTCGGATTCGAGTTCGGGTAATATTTCGGGTATCCATACCCATTGACATCCCTAGTTGTTTGAGCCTAACAATTTCTTAGTGCTAATGGGCCGAGCCACTACTTTTAGTATTAGAACCGGTTTACCGGCCGGAATATGAGATGAGTTTTATATCGTCTGATAATTTTGAGATAGGAAATTCGATGTGATGAAAAAAGTCAAAATCTATAACGGAGAAGTAGACACTCAATAGTCCAACGTCGGTTATGAAAATAATTAAGTAAATATAAGAAGCAAATGTTTTAGTAATGAAATTAGGCTTAAATATTTTGGGTCGGTGGTTTAAGCTCACTAAGTTAATAGTGGTAGTGAGCTAGCCATTACCTTTGGTATCAGGGCTGGTTTACCAGCCGGAATATGAGATGATTCTCATATCGCTAGAAAATTTTGTATTACGATATTGAGTGTGACGACAAAAGTCAGAACCTACAAATGAGAAAAGTTTGTGACACTCCAGTAATCCAATATCCTTATGAAAAAAATTAAGATAATATAAGGAGCAAATACTTATATATTTTGGTAATTTGAATTCAATAAATTATTAGTGTTAGTACGTTGAATCATAACATTTGATATCAGAGTCGATTATAAACTAAAAGTGTGAGACAAATCTCATAATGTATGATAATCTTTGACTATATGTGGATTGAGCCCGACGAAAAATTAGGGCCTAAAATAAGGGAGAGTATGTCCCACATGAGATGGGGAAAAAAATGCTACCACAATCCCTGGAAAAGGGATGCTATTAATTGAGTTGCATTTATTATGATTTGAGGGATTCATTAATGCAGCGTTTGGTTCGAGAATAAGAGGGATAATAAGCTCTTGTTCCTCTTTTGTTTCCAAACGATATTTTCAGGTATTCGAGAACAATAATTTTTTTACTCCTGAATTAAGTTGGTATAATCTGGTATAATTTTGAAACAGCTGTATCACCTTCCCCTGGAACAAGTTTGTTTCCAAATAAAAATAAAGTTAATTAAATTCTAATCTAATTTTAATTTTGATATTAAATTATTAATTAATCTAATTAATGTATTTAAGTCATTATCTATTGCTTAAGTAAAATTGAGTTATTTTTTAAAACAGTGAGTTCACGTGAATTGAATTGGCCTTGGAATGAACAAAATTACGTAAATCCCACTAATTTATTTTTTCTACTTTACCTTTTACTCACACGATTTATACATAAGCTAGATCGTGCATTTTTGGATTAATCTTTTTTTTTTAGGTAAAAATGTATAAAATTTATCTTAACAATCACTCAATTTTGATCTTGCAACCTAATTTTTATAAGTTTTGAATTTAATATATATCTAACCTCTGGTTTATCGAATATTTACTTTACTATCATGTAGTTTTAATTTTCTCATTAATTTAACAAAAAAATTAACAAAAAGAAAATAATCAAACCACAGGGTACTAAAATGATACGTTTTAAACCACATGGTACTAAAGTGAGAAAGCACGAAACTACATGAGTGGTATTTGAAGTTATCCAAAAAAAAATAAACATTTATAGAAGGACTTTTTTATAATTTAGCCAAATAAATATTCATTGAACTTAGTTACTAATCAGCGAACAAAAACAGAGCCACATTCATTGAACTAAGCGGTGAGAATTCCCTTACTCTTACCTTCGGAAACGGTATCCGCACCCACTCTTTCTCTCCCCCGTCCATTACCTCCGCTCCACGCGTCCTCCCCCCCAAACAACTCCCGCGAAGCGATAACGCTTAAATCGCCATTGTTACCACCACCACCACACCATGCACCACACTCTCCATTGTACTACCTCCTCCTCCTCCCTCCTCTTCCTCCGCCCCCTCCCCTCCCCCTCAAAACCCTACCTCGCTCCCCCTCTCCTCCTTCGCCCTCGTAGCCTCCGACGAGGATGCCGCGGCTGCGGCGTCGTCGGAGCCCGCTCCAAGCTCGGCGGCGCTTCTCCCTCCGCTAGGGTCTCCGCGAGCTCGAAGTCGGCGCCGACTCCGGCCGACGCCATTGTCGCGGCCCCGTCGGAGGTCCCGGAGAAGATGAGGGCGTGGATCTACGACGAGTACGGGGACGCGGGGGTCTTGCGCCTCGAGGACGGGGTCGCCGTTCCCGAGCTCGGGGACGATCAGGTCCTCGTTAGGGTTTCCGCCGCCGCGCTCAACCCCGTCGATTTTAAGCGGAGGCAGGGCAAATTTAAGGCCACGGATTCGCCCTTACCTGTGAGTCTCTCTTCTTTTTTTTTTTGCTCCCAAAAAATTCTATATATATATTTCTTATTTTTGTATTTTTATTGCTTTAGATAATTTGAAATTTTTACGAAGACTACATTATATCATTCATTTTTTTGTACAGGTTTGTGTAATTATGTAGAAGAGAACTGTCTAGGGTAAAAATGAATTGTAGGTCCCTGTACTATTCCGATATTACATCCTTGGCCATGCAAAAGGGAAATTTTTTTTTTGAAGTTTTCGTTGTAAAATGATCTTTTCGACCTATTTTGAGTGTACCAAAGCAAAAAAGAAAAAAAAAAATCATTTTACCTAATGGCTAAACTTGTTGTTTTTGTAGTAAAATGTTAATTGTTTTCTGTAGTTGCGAGAGTCTGAATGAAATTACAATATATGGAAAAGTTCAGGGACTACGGTGTTTAAGTGAAAAGTTCCCGGACCAAAATTACAATACAAGTAGTAAAGTATATTGATGATTTTTTCGCATTTTACCCTTATTAATCACTAAATATTCAGATACATTCACCAAGCCTGTGCAATTTATTTCTATGTTCTTTCGATCCGTAGACGGTACCAGGTTACGATGTGGCCGGCGTCGTGGTGAAGGTTGGTAGCCAAGTCAAGAACCTGAAAGAAGGGGACGAAGTATACGGGGACATAAACGAGAAGGCGTTGGAGAATCCGAAGCAATTCGGATCGCTCGCGGAGTACACTGCTGTCGAGGAGAAGCTGCTGGCTGTAAAACCTAAGAATCTGGACTTTGCGCAAGCTGCCAGTCTTCCTTTGGCCATCGAGACGGCATACGAAGGCCTCGAAAGAGCTGGATTTGCCGCGGGTAAATCGGTTCTTGTGTTGGGTGGTGCTGGCGGAGTCGGCTCGCTCGTGATTCAGGTTAAAGCTCTTCTTTTCCATTAGTTCGCGTTTCAAGTTCGGTATCTCATCATTAATTCGGCGTGAGCAGTATCTAATGATCTCGAAATGCTTGCTTCAAACGGTTATCGATGTGAATTGAAATGTTCGTATTCTTTTGCAGCTAGCAAAGCATGTCTACGGTGCGTCGAAAGTTGCGGCCACTTCTAGCACAGGAAAGCTGGAGCTGTTGAAGAGCCTGGGTGCCGATTTAGCGATCGACTACACCAAGGAGAACATCGAAGAACTACCTGAGAAGTTTGATGTAGTGTATGATGCTGTTGGTAAGATGATCTACCTACTCGATTAGCTTGTGAAATTGTTAAAACAATTCTTCGATTCTCCTGAATGCTACTGTTTAAAGACATATCGTTAATCAGTAAACAAACTTGTCCATCTCTGCTAATTCATCCTGCAAAAACTCTAGTGATTCCTCAACATAAAATCCCTCTGCATTTTGAAACCTCATGGAGTCATTTTGATATTGCTTAATCATTTTCCTTTTCTATATCTTTCCAAATTTAAGCTCATTGCTAACTAGTAGAATGTGTGTGCATTCTCAAATTCCTCATTTGATATATTCCTTGTGGGTGTTATACTTTTATAACAGGTCAGTGCGAAAGAGCGGTGAAAGCAGTGAAAGAAGGGGGCAGCGTCGTGGTGCTCACCGGCCCGGTCACGCCACCGGGCTTCAGATTCGTCGTCACGTCCAACGGGGAGAGCCTGGCGAAGCTCAACCCTTATCTCGAAAGCGGGAAGGTGAAGCCTCATCTGGACCCAAAGGGACCATTCCCTTTCTCTCAGGTGTTCGAGGCATTCTCTTATCTCGAAACCGGAAGAGCTACTGGAAAGATCGTTATCTATCCGATTGCTTGAGATTAGAAATAGCAAAAGAGGATCTTAGCCTTGGTGTATGCAAAGCATGGACAAATTCGATTGGAAACTGGAAAGATTCGTAAAACTGCTCAGGCGTTGTAGAAAGAGAGTAGTTTTGGTGAACAAGCAATGTATATGTAACCAGTATATATATATGCATTAAGATAACCCCATATTACTGTAGCATTTGAATATTCCACATGAATATATGCAGAAAATAAACTATACAAACGTAGCATCCATACCATTTTTGAGGGTGTGAAAGGGAGAGAGAGAGCTGCACCTTCGCTGTCTCCACCTTCGTCGCACTCCCCCTCGCCCACCCGGCTCTATATACGCGCTCTCATCGTCGTTGACGCCCGCGCCCTCGCTCCTACCTCATCGCCGCGAAGTGAGCTACCCTGGCCACCCTCCATCGACTGCGTCATCATGTGAAATCACACTCTCAACAAAGCCGAAGGCCTCATGCCGCGCCGGCATAGGCACCGCCATGGTGGTGTTCGAGCACGTCGAGTCGTTGGAGAAGATGAACCGTGGGCGATGGTACGGGAGGGAGCGACAACACAGCAGAGGTCATCGAATACAGTGGAGAAGAATTCTGTCACGCCTCGGGGCCCAGCGAAAGCCCTTCCGGGCGCGTGCACAGACCTGCCGTGTACACAATATACAGTGTACACGACGGGTCTGTGCACGGACCTGGTAGACTCCCTCGAGAGCCCGGGGTGTGACAAATTCATTCAAGAAGGGCCTGATGTGAACCCAGCACAGGAAATGGCGACGGAGGAAGCGGCGGGGAGGGTAGATGGAACGACAATGCATCGAGCCCTTCTGCTCGGTTTGAGGAAGTGAAGAAATAGTTCAAGAAAGAAAAAAAGGCAAGATCAAGAAAGGAGAGTAACTGTTAATGGAAAAAGAAAAGCTAGTTTAAGGGAGAGAATACTGATATGTGGAGGCCACATCCGATAATAAAGGTGAGGCCGCCACGTGGATAAATTTTTAGGTATTAATATCGAGTTATAGATTATAGATAGATTATGGATTGTAAATAGATTTTAGCGTCGTAATCCTCTTACATATTTTTAATTTTCAAGAGGGTTAAGTATCTATATTTTTTAATTTGGAGGTTAAGTATAACAAGTGATATATTGAAAAGGTAACTATTCTTTTAGCCCAAATAAAATAAGAGTAAACTTTAATTTGCCATTCTATGGTATATTACGTTTTTATTTTGCCGCCTCGTAGTTTGCAAAATTATACTTAACTATCCTGCGGTATAGCGTTAAAAGTATTATTATTCTAAAATACTATTTTTATTAAAATAAAAAATAAAATTATAAAATAGCTAAGTATATAATGTGTTGAACTATAGGTAGGTTGAGGGCGGCCAAGTAAAGTTTACCTTCTAAATAAAAATTCATTGAACCTAGTCATTAATCAATAAACGAAAACACAGTCACATTCATTGAACCTAACCGGTGAGAATTCTCTAACTCTTACTATCCGTGACCGTATCCGCGCACCCACTCCATTACCTCCGCTCCACGCGTAATGAATATCAAAAATAAAAATCCGACGAATTTGGATTCGAATATAAATTTTTTATTATATTCGATCCGAATGCGAACCTGATCCGAACCTGAAGTTATTTTACATTATATAATATATATATATATATATAAATATTTGATGTTGTATTTAAATTGATATTCTAAATATTTAGATTTAATATAATATATTTTTAAATATTATAAAGAGAAATAATTGTTTCGGGTTCGGGCTCGGGTTTGGGTCTCAAATTTTTGGTCGGGTTGGGATTTGGATATGAATTTTTAAAATTTACCGAATTCTAGTTCGGATTTGGCAGTCGGGTTTGGATTCGGATTTTTGAAAATCCGACCCGTTCACATCCTACCTACCGCGAAGCGACGACGCTTAAATTGCCATCACCACCGCACCATGCACCACACTCTCCATTGTACTACCTCCTCCTCCTCCCCCTCAAAACCCTAGGTCGCTCCCCCTCTCCTTCGCCCTCGTAGCCTCCGAGGACGCGGCGGCGGCGGCGTCGTTGTCGGAGCCCGCTCCAAACTCGGCGGCGCTTCTCCCTCCACTAGGGTCTCCGCGAGCTCGATGTCGGCGCCGACTCCGGCCGACGCCATTGTCGCGGCCCCATCGGAGGTCCCGGAGAAGATGAGGGCCTGGATCTACCACGAGTACGGGGACGCGGGGGTTTTGCGCCTCGAGGACGGGGTCGCCGTTCCCGAGCTCGGGGACGATCAGGTCCTCGTTAGGGTTTCCGCCGCCGCGCTCAACCCCGTCGATTTTAAGCGGAGGCAGGGGATATTTAAGGCCACGGATTCGCCCTTACCTGTGAGTCTTTTTTTTTTATCCCAAAAATAATCTCATATATTTCTTTTTTTCCCTTATTTTTGTATGTTTAATGTTTTAGATAATTTGAAATTTTTACAAAGAATACATTATACTATTCATTGTTTTGTACGCTTGTAGAGCAGTAAATTATAGGTTTGTGTAATTATGGAGAAGATAACTGTATCAAATTATTTAGGGTAAAAATGAATTATAGGTTCATGTACTATTCCGATACTACAACTTGGCCTGATAACTTTTCTCATATCCCTGTCCAACCAAAAGGAAAATAAAAAATAAAGCTTTCGTTGTAAAATGATCTTTTGGACCCTATTTTGAGTATACCAAAAGAAAAAAATTCATTTTACGTAATGGTTGAACTTGTTGTTTTGTAGTAAAAGGCTAAGTTTTTTATGTAGTTGCGAGTAAGGGTGTCAATGGGCCGAACATGAGCGAGCCGGGGCTGGCTCGCATGAAACGAGCCGAACACGAGCTAGCTTGTTAAAGTACCGACCATAAAAATTGAGCTCGTGTTCGGCTCGTTTAGCTGGCTCACGAACAACAAGTTAAAAGGATTAGAAAGAATATATAGAGAAAATAAATTTATAAGATCTTATCTATTAGACTTTGATCTAATGGTTGAAACTTTACATATAAATTGACCTTTTTATAATTGAGTTGGATTTTATATTTAGGTTGGGTTAAAAATTAAATAATAAAAACCTATATTATATACATAATTATTTATTTATATAAATATAAATATAAATTATATAAATATAAAATATATGTATTCGAGCTGTTATCGAGCCGAATACGAGCGAGTTGACCCCAACTCGTGTTCGGCTCGTTTATTAAATGAGCTGAAAAATTCGGCTTGTGTTCGGCTCGTTTACTAAATGAGCGATTCGATCTCGAGCTCATTTCGAGCCGAACATAAGCTGGCTCGCGAAAAGCGAACTGGATTGCCACCCCTAGTTTCGAGTCTCAATGAAATTACAGTGTATGGAAAGGTTCATGGACTGCAGTGTTTAAGTGAAAAGTTCCCGGACTAAAATTACAATAGAAGTAATCGAGTATATTGATGATTTTTCGCATTTTACCCTTGTATATTTCCTGTAGTCAACTTATTAATCCCTAAATATTCAGAAATATTCACCAAGCTGTGCAATTTATTCTATGTTCTAGACGGTACCAGGTTACGATGTGGCCGGCGTCGTGGTGAAGGTTGGTAGCCAAGTCAAGAACCTAAAAGAAGGGGACGAAGTATACGGGGACATAAACGAGAAGGCGTTGGAGAATCCGAAGCAATTCGGATCACTCGCGGAGTACACTGCAGTCGAGGAGAAGCTGCTGGCTGTAAAACCTAAGAACCTGGACTTTGCGCAAGCTGCCAGTCTTCCTTTGGCCATCGAGACTGCATACGAAGGCCTTGAAAGAGCTGGATTTGCCACGGGTAAATCGGTTCTTGTTTTGGGTGGTGCTGGCGGAGTCGGCTCGCTCGTGATTCAGGTTAAAAACAATTCTTTTCCTTTAGTTCGCATTTCGAGTTCGGTGTCTCATCATTAATTCGGCGTGAGCAGTATCTAAATAGATTCACTAGTTTGATGATCTCGATATCCTTGCTTCAAACGGTTATCGATGTGAATTGAAATGTTTGTATTCTTTTGCAGCTAGCAAAGCATGTCTACGGTGCGTCGAAAGTTGCGGCCACTTCTAGCACCGGAAAGCTGGAGCTGTTGAAGAGCCTGGGTGCCGATTTAGCCATCGACTACACCAAGGAAAACATTGAAGAACTACCTGAGAAGTTTGATGTAGTGTATGATGCTGTTGGTAAGATAATCTACCTACTTGATTAGCTTGTGAAATTGTTAAAATAATTCTTCGAAAGGAAAAAGACGCGAATATGCGTAGATCACTGATTCTTCTTCTGAAGACATATCGTTACTCGGTAAACAAACTTGTCCATCTCTGCTAATTCATCCTGCAAAAACTTTAGTGATTCCTCCTCAACATAAGATCTCTCTGCATTTTGAAACCTCATGGAGTTATTGTGATAAAAAAATTTCTTGACCTACCAAGTGTCGTAATTTCTGCGTCATTTAGTCTTAGTACATCTTTTATATCACCTACCTCATTTAACTTGTTGAATCACACAATCTTCAGCCTTCATGTTCCCCCCTGGTATTGCTTAATCATTTTAAGCTCTTTGCTAACTAGAATGCACATACATTCTCAAATTTTTCATTTGATATACCCTATGGGTGTTATACTTTTATAACAGGTCAGTGCGAAAGAGCGGTGAAAGCAGTGAAAGAAGGGGGCAGCGTCGTGGCGATCATAGGCCCAGTCACGCCCCCGGCCTTCATATTCGTCGTCACATCCAACGGGGAGATCCTGGCGAAGCTCAACCCTTATCTCGAAAGCGGGAAGGTGAAGCCTCTTCTGGACCCGAAGGGACCATTCCCTTTCTCTCAGGTGGTCGAGGCATTCTCTTATCTCGAAACCGGAAGAGCTACCGGAAAGGTCGTTATCTATCCGATTGCTTGAGATTGAAAAAAGCGAAAGAGGATCTTAGCCTTCGTGTGCAAAACATGCATGTTTCGGTTTTAAAGAGGAAAAAAGCGGGAAGGTGAAGCCTCTTCTGGACCCGAAGGGACCATTCCCTTTCTCTCAGGTGGTCGAGGCATTCTCTTATCTCGAAACCGGAAGAGCTACCGGAAAGGTCGTTATCTATCCGATTGCTTGAGATTAAAAATAGCAAAAGAGGATCTTAGCCTTGGTGTGCAAAACATGTATATTTCGGTTTTAAAGAGGAAAAAAGTTCTAAAAACTGCTCAAACGTTGTACAAAGAGAGTATGTATGTAACCAGTATAAATGTGCAATAAGATAACTCCATACTATAGCATTTGAATATGGTATTGCATAAAGAAAGAGTATCTAGTAAAATACATTCCAAATGAATAGATCCAGAAAATAAACTGTATATACATAGCATCCAATTTCTTCGATGACCGAGTGTCTACTCACCTCGCTAAAAGTTTTTATTACTGTCTTTTTTTTTCTTTATTAGTTTCAATTTTATTGAGACTTACAAAAGAATGATATATTTTTTTATTCTGAAGGAAATATATATATATTTTTTGACATCTGTATAAACTTAATATACTTATGAGGCCTAAGTAGAAGAGTAGAATTACTTGAATTTGCTGCGCAACTCCCTTGATGCAGTTCAGAACTGCTGAGTCCAACCTGCAAATGGGCATCAGCATAATTTAGAGGATGACCATAGTAACAATTTCTCTCAATGTAAATTAGGTCTAGCTATTTCTCAGAATGAAAAAAAAGGTTTTCTTTTCTACATACCTGAAGCCCGCAATCTCATCATCCATTGGAGATATTCCATCAAATACATAGGAATATATATATACAAACTATAATTGTAACTTAGCATCTTTCTGCAGTA
Source organism: Puya raimondii (assembly GCA_016920855.1). Classification (NCBI taxonomy): domain Eukaryota; kingdom Viridiplantae; phylum Streptophyta; class Magnoliopsida; order Poales; family Bromeliaceae; genus Puya; species Puya raimondii. The sequence continues at coordinate 35,340,807 of JABWPP010000049.1, read as the reverse complement.
CAGTAGTTCCCCTATACCAGTATTGGCCTCGACTGAAGTCATTGATCTTCGGCAATTAACGACCAAATAAGCTTCTCATCAAGGTCGAAGACCAAAACCCGCGACGCATGAAACATCGGAGAGGATGTTATTGCTCCTGGACTTCAATTTGGTTAAGCCTATTGAACCAGATTGAATGCAGAACCATGTGAAACAGATCATACTTCAGCGGCTTAGCATGCCACAAGAAGTGCTTCTGCAACATGCTCACGCAGGTGTGCATAGCTATATACCGCCTTAGAGAAATCCCCGAAAGTATATTCTTCAAATTGGGTATATCCTTCTCGGCGATAACCACCGAAAAAGCACTCCAGTTCAACACTTCATCGAACGGTAACACAAAGTTGTCGGCAATTATCACCGGAACGCATTCTGAATAGATAGCCTCCACTATTCTCGGGCTGTTCACCTCGTACCCCATGGGGCAGATGCAGAACTTGCTAGACTTCATGTGCTCGACATAAGACATTTGTCGGGATACCCTATTCGGGAGAGGGCCGTAGATTCTCATGTCGTCATCTTTACCGTCCCAGTACTTGAGAAGGATTGGTCTAACCCTCCCGTGAACATTACCGGCGAAGAAGGCTAGAAATGGCCGCTGAGAAACTCGCCTTTTGCCGACATACCTTTGAGGTCTATTTGGAGTTCTGATTGTTGTTTCTGGGAGAGAAACATCCCTTCCACGAATAAATATCCCTTCTGAACTGTCGGCATTGCAGAGAGCTTTTATGGTGTTCTTCAGCAGTTCCTCATGACCTGTTGTTGTGTAAGGTCCCTGGACAAATTTGAATTTAATCCTTGTTACAATTACATAGATGGCAAAAGGAATAGTAACAAGGAAAGTTTAAAAGCCAACATAGCTAACAACCAGAACATGACAAGGCCACATGAAAAACTTAATGCAGTGAAAATTAGGGATGAAATGTATAAAGATGATTCATATGATAAAAGAAGCTCAGTTCATTTGCAGAGCTAGCCCACTTGGTGCACAAAAACAATAGTTTCTATATCAAATTGTGCTCTGAGATGAGAAGATTCAGATTATGCTCATGCTATATGCACTGTAGAAATACTAAAATTGTACTCATATCTGAAATAGAGAGCTGGATTAATTTGAGGGAAATATATATCAACAAAATACGGCATCTCTTTCTTAGAATGTGTGTACTACCACATTGTTATATTACCAGATAAATCGAATGTGCAACTAGGAAATGGTCATAATTGATGCCAAGTAGAAGCTACAAATTTTACACAAACTTGTAAAAGTTGATACATACCCAATCATGACAAGCAACTAGAAAATGATCCCTCCCTCTCGTGCGATTCCAGAAAGGATATTTTGCCGCTATTGTGTTCACATAATCCTTCAAAAAAAGTGATAACGGCCTCAAATTATGTGAACCAGGCACGTAAATCGCGAGTTGCAGCTGGCGAGAGCTATACGGCAGATAAAACAAGTGAGCCTTGCTTGGGTTCTTCACAGTGAACCTCCTATCCTCCTCCATCAGTTTCAGAAACCATCCTTCGGAGGCGTAAATTCCTTTAAGATCTGGCGTGTGGAAAATTGGTGCTCGACCGTCCTGATATATGTAAACTTTAAGTATTCTTTCCATCAATTCGTAGCTCCTGGAAGATGTTATTTAGTAAGCTTTTCCTATATTGCTTTTCGCAGTTACAGCAAAAATGCACACTCTATGACAGGAAGAACATTGGTAATTACTAAAGATGTAGATGATATTACAGCAAGTCTAAAGAAGCATAGCAGTGGACTTTGATAGACAAAAGTTATATACAAAACAATATACCAACAATACTCATATTAGAGAAAACTAACAAATTACATTAAGAGCCTATTTGGTCTCACTAGAGTTTCTACGAAAGTATTCGTTGAGTAGAGTTATTTAAATAAGCACTAATTTAAGTGACTTCTTGCTGTAGCAGATTAGAAGCTTCAAATGCTTCTGGGGCCAAAAACTCATTTAAGCTTCCCGCTGTAGTAAAAGCACTCAGACTTTTTTGGCCAAATGCCTAATTTCTAGAATTCTCTACTTTTAAGAGTAGAGAAGTTGTTTCGAAATCATAAACAATCCTTTTTATCCAAGAATAAATTCAATATTGAGATTTATATGTTATCTAATCTCAAGTATCTAAATCATTACATAAGGCCAATCATTGCCCTGCCCACGGTTCATGTTTACGGTCAAATAATAAATAACAGAACAGATTCTTCAAATTTATTCCGATCATTCCAAATCCTAAGCTAACACAGATATGCTCATCATTCATAGGCATCTGATAGAGACGTTAATAAGTCAGAGTCTCACCTCTTAAAGGCTGAAACGTTTCTGAACAATGGAGCATAAAGATCAGGATCATCGACTACTAGAGGCGCATTCTCGATCTCCTTCTTCGCATACGCAAGCGCCTCATCCGGCGACATCCTCCAGTAAGCTACCTGCTACAATAAATTGAGAAATCATATGAAATTCCTCTACAATAATCTAATAAGAAATGAAACGACCTGTCGCCGCGTACGTGTGACCGTTGTTCGATCACCGACACTCGAATTCGCCTTCGGCGAGCCCGAATTCCCGATCGGAGGCGGGGGAGGAGCTGATGCCGAGCTTCTAGAGGTGGAATTGGCGAGAATCGAAGCGAGAGCGGAGGCGGCGCGCCGCGGAAGCGGGTGTAGAAGATGCGGCGGCGGCGGCGGAGGAGGAGGAGGAGATGGATCCCCGCCGGAGGAATCTGTGGCGGGGGAGAAGAAGAAGCCGATCGCAAGGGGCGAAGGGATCGCGAAGGCGATTAGGGCGGTCGTCGCGGCGGTCACGAGGGCGGCGGCGGCGATGCGCCGCCTCCAGCCGGAGAACGAGGCGGCGCCGCCGCGGCCGCGGCGGAGGCGGCGAGCCATGGGAGGAGGAGGAGGCGACGGAGAGGGGCGATTAGGGTTTGCGGTGGAGAATAACGTGGGAGGAATAGGAGTTATTCGTGGATTGGGATTATGAGGAAAGGATTAATGGGGGACGTTATACGCGCGTTGAATTGGAAAATGGAGGGGAGAGAGAGAGAGAGAGAGAGAGAGAGAGAGAGAGTGGGGAAAGAGCGGGGTGGGGCGATTTATACGGGCGCGGTTTGACTTTTGTACGTGCGTGCGTGCGTGCGTGCGTGCGCTTATATGTGCGTTTTATTTTATTTTATTTCCCGCCAGAATACGGCAACGGATTTGTAATAAAACGTCAGTCGGCGTTTCAAGTGGTTCCGCTGCCGACTTCGTAGGCGAAGCAATGCTCACAGGAAAGTAAACTCGTCCGATTACAAATGTGGGATAATTTTAAGAAGATACACATATGCAACAATTATACATATATATATATATATATATATATATTAAAAGTTTTTAAAAAGAATTTTTGGAGTTAATTAATTTAAAATTTTTGTATTTGATATAAAAATTATTTCATAGAATTTTGATTAATCTATACAATTTTAAATTTATCTGGTTAAAACCGCTTGATTCTAAGTTGTGGGAGGGCCTGAATTGAAAAAAAGAATATAGTCAGGAGTCTATTTCAGAACGTAGTGTAGTTGAGGGGTCTTCATACAATTTATCACCTTTGCCTTTGGACAGGAATCGGTCGCCGAGGTGCGAGAGAGAAACGCGGGATTCAAAAAGACGCACCGAAGCTCCCGACCCCCACTCTCATGGCGAGCGGTTCCCCACTCCACTCCTAGAAGAGAAAGGAGACGAAGACGAAGACGACCAAGTAGAGAGAGAGAGAGAGAGAGAGAGAGAGAGAGAGAGAGAGAGAGAGATGGGGAACATTTTGACCTACTTTTTCCCCAAGGAACCCCCTCCGCCCATGGTTCTCGTCCCCCCGATCTTCGATTTCCCTCCTCTCGCGGCGCGAACTAGGTATTGAGATCTAAATCGTCCCCAACGCACTAATTTGCTCCATCTCTGTTGATAATAATCGGTTTTGATGTATTAATTTCTCGTTTCTCGAATTCGCGGAGATTTTTCGTTGGATTATTGACCTCAGTGGGTGATATTTGGTGGCAAAAAGAGAGCATTTGATGATCTAGTTATTCTTCTTGTACAATTCTAATAGTTTTTAGTTTGAAATCAGTGGCCGAGGTATTGTAATTTCATACGGTGTAATAATGCCTATCACTCTTTGGCAAAACACATGAATTGAAACTAATTTCAAAAGTCTATCTATTCTTAGCCACAACTGTTTGGACCAATGTATCGACCGGATTTATCGTGCATTGGATCAAAGGCATAGCTCGAGTTAGACGTATGTAGTTGATGTTTTTGTTATTAAAACAATATAAGAACGATAATCTTTGCCTAGATTGTGAAATTTATCAGTAGCAGAGTATCCTTGCTTTTCTGTGCATTTAAATACTTAGCAATATCATGCTATGATGTGTATCAGCTCTTCAGGTTTCTTCTTCTGCATGTTTTTATTTCATTTCGCTTATCTTTGTCGAACCACTCTAGACACAGTTTCTACGTTCTAAGATCTTAAGTTGTATTTAAGTGTTTCTCTTTGATGGGTATGCAGGATGCTGGTTCCAGCTTATGACCTACTATTCGGAAAACTTGCATTACGAAACCTTTTTGAGGAATACTTTGAACCAGCTGGGCATCTTAACACTAGGATTATGCTGAAGCCATTGGAAGATCCTCATGTGGATTTAATTGCTACTGTATCCTTAAGTGCTTCTATTACTAGTTTTTTGTCGGCAAGTCTTTTATTCATTTGTTGCAAATTTAATTAAAGCTGATACGTTGACGAGAGTCATGTAAATTAGCTAGGAAATTAATGATTAGTATCTTGCCTGTGGAGGTCAGATTTCTATGTTACTTGAACTGATGGAAGTTAGAATCTTGTCGGACATTTGGTGGGTAGAAAAATGCAAACTTTGAAATTTCGCTTGCCTTGTTAGCCAATATCATGAAATCTTTTCCATATGATATGCTCATGTAATGGTTGCTCTTTGGTGGTAAAAGCCAAGAGAAGTTTCGGAAGATTGCCACATAAGTGCTTCCTGTATATAAGACATGCATATCACTTCTTCACTCTGTTTTCTCACAGATAACAAAACAGGTGCTATTTCTTATGTATTATTCTTGTAATATACTTTTTTTTTTTTCCTTTTATTCTTTTTTTTTCCTTTAAGTTTTTGCTTTTCTCTTAGTTGAAAGGGAACTGTAGGTTGTAATAATTTTCTATGTTTGTATTGAAGAAAAAATTGCCTACCTTAATATTCTCAGGTTTCAGGTCCGTTAGATCGAGCACACGGAAATGCTGTTGAAGGAAATGCCTTATTTCGCTGGCAAAGGTTGTGGTTCTTGTTGTCCACTCCCGCTGTATGATGTTTTGATCATCACGGGGCATTTTCTCTTTCAAAATTACCAAAAGAAGATGCTTTATTCATTGTGCTTCTCTTCCAATAACAGGGACTTGGATGACCCACATACATTTATGGACCTTCTTGTATCAACTTCTAAACCGTGAGAATCTAAATCTTGGAGCATATAGTATTTTCTATCTGAAGTCTTCTATTTCTCCATCAGTTGTTGTGCATGCTAATCTACAACGTAAACTGTTTTCTAGCATGCTGCGGTTGAGGTCATGTGCTTATTACCCTAGATATCGATTTGGAGCATTTGGTACGTTTCCATTGTTGATGCCAAATAGGTATGTTTAATATATGTTAACATCTTTTTATACACCAATTTGCTTAGTGCTTCATTTGTTTTGATTTGTCTTATTAGAGTAATATTCTTTGACTAAATTTATGTATCCAGGAAATGCAAATTTATCATGCGTATTATTAAAAGTCAGGCAAATACTTAATTACAGAACACATAAAGGCCGCTTTGAATGATCGGAATCTTTAAATGGATGTAACACAGGAATATTTCACATGATATATTATATGCTTCTCCAATAGTTATTTTGTCATGGCACATAAATTTTATCTACCGATTTCAAGAATTAGTTGCTTCTATCATATAAATCTCAATTTTGGTGTCTGCAGGGTGCATCCAGAAGATTATGGTGTCATGGGCTTACGATATGGATCAGAAAATTTATCTGTTGGAACTTCCTTCATGCCATTTCCATGTATGTAGGAATCATGTTGTTAGGTTTCACGAACTTTTTTTTCTGATCTATTTTGAAGAAACTTTTAATTTATCTGCATTATTACAAATGGTAAAGCATTGTTTGGATGTCCAACAAATATGCTCAGACTACAACAGTGTGAGACATAAAAAAGTATACAGCAAGGTCAAGGAGAAATCTGAGATTTGGATGCAGAAATATAAAGAGTAGAACATTGTCTTTAACTTTGTTTAATGCCTTTCCTCTTATACAGTGTCTGCTCAGATGCCCATGTGTGCATGGCTGGTCGCAAGAGCAGGAAGTTTAAGTGCTGGAATGAAGTACCAACAACCTTGTGAGTTCTAAGTTTATGTTGTATCTATCTCCAAGAAATATTTTGGGCCTGCTAATAGTTGATTGATATTTGCTTTTATTATTTATTCTTGTCATAATATTGTTCTTATTATTTTTGTTGTGTGCATCAACCAATTAAAAAAACTTGCTTACCTCAGTCATTATGAGGTTCTAATAAGGCTACATATTGTAGTAAAAGATTTTATTATCTAAACATGTAAAAAAGAAAAAGAAAAAGATTCATAGATCTCATTGTTAATTTGTTAGCGTGTTACAAACATAGCATATATTATCTAAAACTAACATGTGTGAACATACTACGCATGTGTGTATCTATCTCTGTGTATTCATGCTTTGGCTTCTCTTATATGTCTTATATTTGCTAGATGAAAGCAAGCGTCCCATGTGCTTTAAGGACTTAAAGAATTGGAGTTGTGCCATTGGTTACGAAGTTGGTTCGAGCAGCCCTCTTTGTCCATCATTTAATTTCGGCCTTGAGCTTGATAAGACTTCACAGGTTTGTCTTTGTTTTCATTGTATGATATTTCTGTAGGCTCTACAAACTGTTTTGTAACATTATGTATACTTTTTTTGTAACTACTCAGCAAATATATGAGGATTCATGATTTTTTTTTTCTTTTTTTTCTCTTTTTGATGGCACTAACAAAATAATGTTTGAAGACATTTCACTATGTGTTTGTTTTCTTATCTCTGTTTGTATGCGTAAGAGAACTTTGTTTGGATTTCTCAATTCTCAATGATTTTTCAAAAAAGAGGTAAGAGAAGCAACATTCCATTGAAGAAATTTATTCAAGTGTGGTCAATTCTCTTTTCCTGTGTAAGATTTTTGGTATTGTTGCTCAATGATAAATTGTATTTTTTGTAGCCAATAGGTAGCAGGTAGGTTTTGTCTTAGCCTGCTAAGTGAAAATGGACGAAAATCTCTTTTGCAGTTACTTATTCATGTTTTTATTCTTGTGCAGCTGATTGCATCTTTCTATCAGCATGTTGTTGTTCAAAGAAGGGTAAGATATGTTCTCTTTTTTTATTTTTAAATTTTTTACACTTGCATAATTTGCAAACAGCTCAGATTTCTAGTATTTCTTCCAACGGATATGCCTGCTTGAGCTAACCAATCATTGACATCTTATTTAGTTCCTTTCTAGTTGATACAGATATACTCTATTTGAGATTGAAAATAATGAAAGATATAAAAGTCATTCTTAGAAAAAGAAGAAGAAGAAGAAGAAGAAGATATTTTTGCTGTTCTTGATTAATTAGAGAGTTTACGTGATGTTGACGGGCATTGGTCACTCACCCATTACAACTCCCACTTATTTCTCATTTCTATTCCTATTTTTCTATCTTCCTTGTACTTGCCTGTAGCTCCATTTTCCATGAAAGTAGTTCGTATGTCCTTATTGTTATATTTTCTAGTTAACAATTATTTTGAAAACCATGGATTTTATTAATCTTATGCGTTTCCCTGATCATTTTATCCAATTAATGAAGGAGGTGGACTTTAAGATGCAAAACAATTGTTCTATTACTGTCATATGCTCCTTAGATTCCTTCTGTTTTTTACACAGCGTGCACAAGCAAATCTGGCTTTCGTCGTATTCTATCCTTTTTTTTCTAGTTTATTTTTTTTTGGCAAGAAAGCCATGCTTCTTCTCTATTGTCATTCTTTGTATATTTCTTTTTAGAAGTGTGATTAACACATTGTTTTGGACCTAGTAATTAATAAATCTTCACTAATCTCTGATAAAAAATCTTGATGCTCATTATATGAACAGGTGAATAATCCATTTGAAGACAATCAAATAGTTGGAATCACAAATTACATTGACTTTGGTTTTGAGTTGATGACAAGGTATTTTGCCGGATATAGAGGGAAATATTGTTTGACTGATTAGGCTGCAGATCTGAACCTCACTTATTCATGTTCTATCAGGATTGATGGTGATAAATCACTGGGGAGTGCTGATGATTCCTCTTTTCAATTAGCGGCATCTTGGCAAGCTAATAAAAACTTCTTACTGAAGGTTGTTACTCTATTTGTCATTTCTCTTTTCATACTCAATGTGGAGTATATTGCTTGCTGACTCTCATTTATTCATACTTACAGGGAAAAATGGGCCCCTCTAAGTCTTCTGTTGCTTTGGGATTCAAGTCTTGGTGGAGACCTTCCTTTACATTTAGTATTACAGGTAGTTTCAGCTCTCCCCAAACTTACGGGCTGAAACTTATAAGTTGCAAACACTTGATTCTCTCTACATTTTATTGAAATTGAGATAACTTCCAAAGTTACTTCCATAATTTTTATAGTCAAAGTGGTGAGACATGTTAATGCTTTCGTTAGTTTCTTGAAAATTGTTAGGCATGTGGCCTTTAATTGCAACCTTGTTATTTAGTATGCCAAAAGTTGTGTCATATTTGTTTTTTGATAAAAGAGAAACAATGAAGTAAAAAGAACCCTGTGCATCTATAATGATGCCTAGATGCTATATAGTTCAACTTTTAGACAACTCCAACAAAAGGCATCTTAAATTTGGGCACGTTTAACAACAAAGGGCACCTGAAGTGCATATCGTAGTCTCATACCACTGCAATCACTGATTTCTTTTGAAGCATGTTTAGCTTAGGCATCATATTGATTTTTGTGTTTGAAGGTCCCCACTCGATCCAAGCTTTTCTTCCATTCTGTTGGACAGAAGAAAATGACATAATACCTAAACCTGGTTCGGAGTTTAATTAGGTTGAGAAATTTACTTTGGTTGGTCACAGAGCATCTAAACCACACGAAAGCATAGTACTGATGATATCTTCAAAACTAAGTTTCCGATTACGATGCTGACTATTTTACTCTCATCTTCTGCATTTTTATTGAGTTGTCATAAATGAACCTTGCTTTAAAAAAAATGATTTCTTTGCCGTTATTAATAAACATCCAATTCATGTTGGCTTATTTTTGCAGCTACTAGTGACCATCAGAATGGGACAAAATCGTATGGATTTGGAATTCGTGCTGAGGATCTCAGAGAGCCCAGGTTTTTTTCTCCCTGCTTTTAACCTTTTGCGCATGATGAGCGGAACTAATTATTTGAATGTGGAAATTAAGCAGAGTGACCTCACAATAGTTTCAATATACAAAATTTCTAGTCAGACTAGATACTTAAAAGATATTGCTATGATCTTGAAGTCTTGGGTTTGGCAGTCTGAGGATGAAAGCACAAACATATGGGCAGTTATCAACTCTCCTATTTATAATATGGCCAATTGACAAAGCGTCAATTACCATCGACAGAGCAAACACAATAAACCTCATCAATTTTGCTATGCAAATTGTGTTCAGGTTTAATGAACCTGCTTTGTCTATCATATTTGTAGCTCTTTCAGTATCACATCCAAAATAGTAGATAAAGTGATTACTTCTATTTGAAGTGATGTGTTAGGGCTTTTATGCGGAAGCCCGGTTTCACTATCTTATTTCATCCTTTTGTGGTTCTTTTCATGATACGCAGTTATCAAAGGGCTGATCCGAACTACGTGATGCTGACACCGAACAAGGAGCATTTGGCTGAAGGTGTTCAGTGGAGTTTCGGGAAGCGGCCTTTCTTCCAGTCGGAAATAGACTCCGGCAATTACGATCACTTGCCGAGAGATCTAAAACCTATCGGAAAGATCTTCTAACTTCTAATTCTCTCTTTAAGCTTCATCCTTTTTGCCGCTTACCAAAGCTTCGAATATCTTTCGTCAAGAGATGGATTTCGAGAATGCTTATGATACAAATTTATTTGTTTTTTTTTTTTTTGCGGGGCGGCGAAGAGAGGCCAAATTTTGCCGGTTTTGAAATGTTAGATTTTTGAAGTTGGATTATCTTTTTTATTACTTCGAATTTTCAAAGGAAAATGTTGCAATTTTACTCTTTTTTTCGCATATGAGCTCCTTAACGTTCAATAATAAAATATCCAGTGTAGCAACATCAGGTATGATTTTGTCCTTTATTTTTGGGAGTTACTGTAAGCAACTATACATTAGAAACAAAAATAAATCAACAGCTTTGTTGTAAGTGGTTGACATGTGATCCTTGACTTTAAAATAATCATTTGTTAAAATTTATCTGAACTATGAATTATTTTGCATCAGCTATCCAAACTTTAAAATTTTTAATTTTACTACTCAATTTTTTAATTTATTTGATTTGAGTTAGTCAACAGTATTTTGACTTTAAATTAAATTAAATTAATTACTTTAATTGATTTATAGTCGCAAGAATTGTTTTGAGTATACTAACTAAATCTGAAATTTAAATTTTAAAGTTAAAGCGCCGTTCATTGATTGACTCAAATCAAATAAATTAAAAGATTGAGCAGTAAATTTAAAATTTTGAATGGCTGGATAGTGAAATCAAAATGACTTATAATTCAGATGAATTTTATACGATATTACGTAATCATTTTGTATTTAGCCGTGCGCCTTTATTACTTTTGGACCATGTAACTAATAATAGTCATTTTAAACCGGTGAAATATAAATTTAAGCAATTAATTATGAATTTTTAAAAGGTTAAGTGTTAAATGCAAAGTTTTTGAAATTTTGCTGAGCAAACCTAGGTTTGGGTGCAATTAACTATGAGGGCGTGTTGGATTTGTATTATACCACATTTTCTAAATTATTTAAACATAGTAAAAAATTGAAATTATATAAATTAAATTATTATTATTATTATTATTATTGTACTACTTTGTTTTGTTTGGTGCAGTAATCAAGTAAATTATATAAAAATCGTACTAATGATTGATGAATTTATAACTAATATCATTCATGTACGTTGACGTGATTGGTTCTAAAGTGATCCAACACGTCACCACGTGCGTACAACACAGCAAACACTGATTCTTATCCAGTTGTTTTTCTCCACGTGTCAATTTCTCATTCGCTGCGATCCCTCGCGAGCTCTCTCTCTCTCTCTCTCTCTCTCTCTCTCTCTCTCTCATCAGTGTCCTCCTCCTCCCCCGCTCCACAGCCACAATTCAACTTCCCCCTACAACCAGAGCTCCGAGCTCCCTCCACCACTCCATTAATGGCGCTCGCCACCGCTCTCGCCTCCTCCCCTCTCTCCTCCCTCCTCCTCCTCTCCTCCTCCTCCTCCAAATCCCTCCTCTCTCCCCCCCGCTCCTACTCCCCTGCGCGGCCCAAACCCTCGTCGTCGCTCCCCCTCCTCCTCCTCCTCCCCAAAACCCTAGCCCCTCCCCTCCCCTCCCCCTCCTCCTCCTCTTCGACCTTGCGGAATCTCCTACCTCCGGTCGTGCCGAAGCCTGATAATGGAGCCCTCTCCTCGGCTCTCGACTCCCTCTTCGTCCTCCTCGCCTCCCTCTCCCTCTCCGCCGCCCTCTTCCTCGCCGACCCCGGCGCCGCCTCCGCCTTCGTCGTCACCACCCCGAGGAAGCTCCAATCCGACGAGCTCGCCACCGTTCGGCTCTTCCAGGAGAACACGCCCTCCGTCGTCTACATTACCAACCTCGCCGTTAGGTAACCGTTAAAGCTACTATGGATCGAATAGGTTGTTTTGGGGAGTGATTGGGCGAGTTTGGTTGCTTAAAAAAGCGATTTTGTACTTGGTTGTGCGAGAATAGGCAGGATGCGTTCACGCTGGATGTGTTGGAGGTGCCGCAGGGGTCGGGGTCGGGGTTCGTGTGGGACAAGAATGGGCACATTGTGACTAATTTTCATGTGATCCGCGGGGCGTCGGATCTCAGGTTGGTTTGAACTGGTTTCCTGTTTGTCCCTGCTTTTAAAGCAGCTTTTTTTTTTGCTTATGGAAGTAGTAGTTGCGCGTTTGGCAACGAGAGTTCTATGAATTTTCAATGCTTGAACTTGTCGGCCTATACGTAGATTATCAACATATTCGATCAAGCTTAATCCTGATGAAATTGAGCCACTATGAGCTGAGAAAATACGGTTCGGATTCTTGATGCAAGCTCTGATTGTTTGGTTAGATTTGGGGCATTCACATTTGCTATGTTATCTCGGCTTATATTCAACTCTGCAAGTCATAATCTTAGCCTCATGGTGCCCTTTTTTAACTGCGAACTCTGATCATTGTGTTGAAAATCTCCGAGGAATTAACATTGTAGAGAAAAGAAGTGGGTGCATCATCATTGCATTATGATATGTTCGACAACATTTCAAACTTGTTCTTCTTCATAAGTTCTATCAATAACAAGCGATGCAGTACCTCGCATGTGATTAGCCTCTCTCTCCTACTAGTACAAGTGATTAAAATCCTTATTGAAGTGCAAGGTTGTAGATTTATAACCTGTTACTTCTACCTAGCAATTCAGGAGGTCGTACTATTTGTTGTCGGTTAAGTAGAGAGTTCAGTTTTTTTTCTTAAGAAAATGTTAATTTGTCGTTACATAATCATTTGATTATTGCCTAATTACAAATTCATTAATCATTGAGTACATTCTCCCTCTCTTTTTCTTTTTCTTTTTTTAACTGTGGCTTGAAAAAGTCTTCGCAAATCTGATTACAAGGAAAGTAAAGCTAGTCATGCTAGTTTTATACAGGGTTACCCTTGCTGATCAATCAACGTATGAAGCGAAAGTTGTTGGATTTGACCAAGACAAGGATGTAGCTGTTTTGCGTATCGATGCTCCGAAGGATAAATTAAGACCCATACCAGTTGGTGTATCAGCAGATCTACTAGTGGGTCAGAAAGTTTATGCTATTGGGAATCCTGTTAGTATCTTATGCTAATTTAATTTGTGTTTTTCTCTAGTTCCATCATTTCTTATGTGAGATGTCAACTTCTTGTGGAAATCAATCTGGTGTGCTTTTCTATTCTATTGCCTTTCGGGGGTTTTACTTTAAAAGGGAACAAGTTAAACTCTATAATCCAGCATATTTTAGAAATTCCTGAATAGTGTTTTGGCTTTCACTTTCTAAAAACAGTGTTATAGACCTATAATTAATGCGATAATGATGCACATCGTGTATTTGCCATATCTAATTAATTCTATTGATTGCCGTCTAAATAATTTTACAGAACAAAGAGGCATGCTTATCGATTTAAGAATCAAAAGTCTACTATATTTTAGTAGTCAAATAGATCACCTTGTTGTCTAAGAATTTGTTCTATAATTGGCTTCTTGTTTTGTTAAAGAGCTTATGCTGCATATTTTGGGTATCTGCAGTTTGGCCTTGACCACACGCTTACTACTGGTGTTATCAGGTTAGCTGTCTTTTCATTTTAAATTTACTTTTATCGCCATTCATTGATTATGTTTACTTGATTATGGAAATCCATCTATTAAAGTCATTTACCGGGCGAACTTTCTTATGAGCCATTAATATTAGGAGTTTTTCGCTATGTTCTTAACATCTTTGGATATTTCTTTTTTTTTTTGGACAGTGGATTGCGAAGAGAAATCAGTTCTGCTGCCACTGGCCGTCCTATACAGGACGTTATACAGACTGATGCTGCCATTAACCCAGGTAATAGCGGGGGACCACTTCTAGATAGTTCCGGAAGCTTGATAGGAATAAACACAGCTATCTACTCACCGTCGGGAGCATCCTCTGGTGTTGGGTTTTCAATTCCAGTTGATACAGTGAGTGATTTCCCTTCATTTTGACTACTCTATTCAACAATCTTGTAATACTAAAGTTACAACTGTTTTCACGTTTTGAGCCATCCTTTCTTCTCTATCCTTATATTTTACAGACATGGAAACTGAATTCTTTTTTTGACTCTTCCAGGTTAGTGGTATTGTCGAGCAGCTTGTAAAATTTGGCAAAGTTACAAGACCTATTTTGGGAATAAAATTTGCCCCAGATCAATCTGTGGAGCAGCTTGGAGTAAGTGGAGTGCTTGTCTTAGATGCTCCTCCGAATGGACCAGCTGGAAAAGCGGTATGATATCATCTTTTGCCTTGGTTGCTAAAAGAGATCGAACTTAACATTCTTCTTCGTCTTTGTTTTTTTTTCTTTTTTTCTTTTGGTTGCTCTTCTAGGTATGCTTATGAATATTTTAGATGTTTGTTTATTTCTTGGCGATGCTCAATTGCTGCAACGTCCGTTAGTAAATACAAGTATACTTTTCCACATTATATATGCTGGATCAGGTTACCAGCAACACTTCTCAAAGTAGAACAAAATGTTGACGGCTAAAGTTTCAGATCTATTGCAAAGAGAAGGAACCTTGAAATATGAAATGGATTTACCCTAGATTTTGAAGAAAGGAGTTGCCCATAAACAGTGTATGGTGAAAGTTGTCGAGTATTTTTTTCAACCTTTGCCTCTTTTCCAACTAAAGTCGTCAATGGTGGAAGGGATGAGTGAAGTGTGTCATACTTCATGTTCTTGATTCAGAGCTCATTGGTAGTCATTTAACATATAGCGGATAATATGAATCGAACATATGTTAGGGCATATAGTAGTGTATACTTTAACAGTGGAATTCAGCATCGGAAAAATATAGCCCTAATTAAAGACTAAAATGCCAGGTCTTCATGGGTTTAAATATTGTACAAACTTCTGCAAATCGTTGCTTCGAATGTGTATTTACAGTAATCATTGCATATGTTTGTATATAAATGCATATATAGGATAGAAAATGAGTGAAACCAATGCATGTCCTTTTGCATATATTGTGATCACTGCAACTCTACGTAGCCATGTAAATTTAAATCATACTGATTTATAATTTTTCCCAGAATATCCAAAGAAATCAAAGTTTCTAAAAGAACACTTTTAATTTGATGAAGTTTTTTTTTGGAATAATTATTCTGGGGGACCTTTAATTTTCGACTGGCCCACTTATTCTTTGACTTTTGCAGGGGTTGCGACCAACCAAACGTGATACCTATGGCCGTCTTATTTTGGGTGATATTATTACTTCTGTTAATGGTAAAAAGGTTACAAATGGGAGCGATCTGTATCGTATCTTGGACCAGTGTAAAGTTGGTGAAACGGTGAGCTACTGCTATACTTACCATTTAATTTGATCCTCATTTACATTCTTTTAATCGTAGAAACATATTTGTCAATTGCTCACTCTTATGGCCAGGTTAAAGGATAAATTTTTGTCTCACCTTAAGTTATTGGTTAGTCGACCAGTGCATGGTCCTCAAATTTTTTCCTTTTTTTTCCCCCTCAAATGCGATACATGAAGTGCCTTTTAATAGAAATATTGCACGCTTCGAAACATGAGAGAAGATGCTGCTTTGCATTTGACAAAGCTTCCACCATTCCATCTATTGAGGCTCGAGTTATCTTTCAAACTAATAAAAATTGATCGGTGATGAATTGTCAAAACAACAAAGTTGAATGCGCTCTTCATCTGAATGTTACTAGCTATATTCTGACTTTCTGCAACAATTTTTCTTCTGTACTCTTTTAGGTGATTGTGGAAGTCCTACGCGGTGATCATAAGGAGAAATTCCCTGTTGTCCTCGAGCCCAAGCCTGATGAATCCTAAGAAACAGGGCTATGGTTCACAACTTCTTGTTGTTTATAGTTAATTCTTGGTAAAGCATAATGTAACATGTATTAACTTGGATTCCTACAAGAAGTTCTATATGTGTATAGTTTATTTTCTTTTCATTAATATAGGTATTGAATTGTCTGATGAATCTTATGACAACCTCTTTTGGTCCTTTTTAGCTATAGAATCTTGTTATCCATTGAAACTCTGAACAACTTTGTAGTCTCAAGCAAAACAGTTTCTGTTGCACAACAAGTGATCTTATATTAGTTTTGAAGTTTGTAGTAACCTTTGATGAGATTTTTTTTTAATTTTTTTAATACATGTTCTATTTGACTTTCTTCAAAAAGTCATTACTAAATCTTTGTAAGGCTAAATCATACTTTTGATCCTCAAAATTATAAGGCAGGTGATACAGATTCTCAAACTTTAATTTGTTATGAATTGTCCGTAATTTCTTAGATTCTTGCCATTGAGTTTTATTGTCTAATTTAGTTAACTAGGTGGTGATGTGTCATTGGTGTGGGAATGATGTGGTAAATTAGTAATAGTTACATCAGTTATTAATTTGAGCTTGATATTACAACAAATTAAAATTTGATGATCAAAATGTCACACTATTCTGAGATTGTTTTGTTATGTTGTTGTCAAACAGTATCAATACATATATATGGATGATAAATTACTTAACCGTTTATCGACACACTCCATTGCATAGAATTTTTATTAAAAAAATACAAAAGTGGTTAAATTTTCACTTCCCTTGCAAGGGATACTATAGGTTCGATCACATTAGGATGCATGTGTGGATCCACAAGCATCTAATAAAAATAAAAAATTTAAAAAGGCTAAGACAAATTGGGCCCAATCGAGCCTAATTTCGTTTGTATTTGGGCCGATTAAATATAAAGCTTGATTTGTTTTGGGCCGAGTTCGTTCTCTCTCTCTCTCTCTCTCTCTCTCTCTCTCGCTCTCAAACTCTCCTTCACTCTCCTCCTCTTCCCCTTCTCCGCGGAGGAAACCCTAACCCTAAGATCATGGACATGGAGCTCTCAAACCCTCCATCGACGACTCCGCCGACGAATCTCGTAGATAAACTCGTGGTAAGCTCAACTTCCCCTCTCGTTCTCCTCCTCCTCGCTCTACTCTCCATCAATCCCATAATCTCTATTACTTTTCGATTTCCAGGTTCCCGGAGACGTCGTCTTGGATCTTTCCACGATGGCTAATCAGATGATCAAACTGGGAGCAGGATTGCGTCAGGTTCGGATTCATCTCCTAATGAATCTAGTGTAAGAACTGGGGTTTGAGATCAAGCTCTGTTTGGTCGGTAATGGTGTGTTATTTTAGATTTTGATTTGGTTTACAGGATTGTGACACTATATCAGCTATGAAGGCTGGGAAGCTGAGGCTGTCGAAGCCGAATAAGTATTGGATCGAGAGCTCACAGAAGAGAGTGAGTGATTCAATGGCTCAGGATTGACATTGTGACCATTTGAATGTTTTGATTAATATGAATGGTTGTAAAATCGTAGCTTTTGTTTTAGCTGAGTTGTTATCTGATATACAGAATTATGCTTGCTTGCGAGAATAATATGAACATGTTTCATTGCCTCTTTAGATTGGTTTTAAGGCTTGTGTATCGTCAAGGACCGAGGACTACATCTAGGTAGTCGTGATAAGAATATTTTTAGAAAATGAACTTAGAATATTAGTGAAAAATGTGCTATAACCTTATGTCCTGTGTGTTTGATTGATGAAACTCATTAGACAATGTGAAATTGTGAAACATCAAGTTTTGTACTAGTGGACTTAAGTGAGAACATATTCTTGGGGAATGGATGCCTATTAAGATGCCTATGAGCTAAGACATATTTTTGTTTGTTTTTAATGTTCCATGTTCCTTTATTTTTTAAGACATCATCATATTTGCTGTTAAGAATGCTAAATACGATCTTGTCATATCTCTATCACATTTCCTCCAGGCTAGATATTTCATGTAACCATGTTTTTAAATTCACTTCATCTTAACATTATCTGGTCGAAATGTTCATTCTTTTTCTTTTCTTGCGACAGGAAATTTCTTTAGAGAGATCTGTCTAACATATTATTTGTTTCTGCAGTATGTACCATGTGTCGACGATACAGTTCTCGGAATTGTGGTTGATACCAAACCAGATGTAAGTACCAGGTCCATATATATCATGTAATAATCGTCATTATCATTCTTTTATGTATTCATTGGGATCAAATTTATTGTTAGGTAGATTTTCATGCGTACACAATCATTTAATGGATTATGATTATCGAATGACTTATCCCCCCTCTGATATGGAGGATAAAAGTCAAATTATTAAGTCACTTATCTATCAAGGATATTAATCAATCTAGCTTTATATCGTTGCACTCTGGTTATTGGTGAATTTTAGGTCTCCACCTTTTATATTTTGACAGTGAAGCAGTATAAGATATTCTTGAGATTACATATACAAAGTTTGGTATCTCAGGCTTGTACCTAGTAACAACTAAAGTTTTTAATTTTTTATAAAGAAAATATTTTTAGGCATTCTTATGTAGCAAAAAGGCATTCTTAGGTACTCCATATTATAAAATTATGATCTGCCTGCTTGTGTCATTCTCTTCACCTTTGGTGCTTTCAGAACTTCTTGGTGGATATAAAGGGTCCGAATTTGGCATTTCTACCTGTACTTGCTTTTGAAGGTGGAACAAGGAGAAACATACCAAAGTTCGAGGTATAATATCATGACTGACTATTCTTTGTTTTTGTGTTAAAATATTTCTTACTTCGATCCTAAGTGCTATCTACTATAACTTTGTTCATAGAAGCTATTGTGATGGTATATAAGTAATGATTCTAGTTTTTCATC
This sequence comes from Puya raimondii, assembly GCA_016920855.1. NCBI lineage: Eukaryota > Viridiplantae > Streptophyta > Magnoliopsida > Poales > Bromeliaceae > Puya > Puya raimondii. The sequence goes on along the minus strand of JABWPP010000049.1, from coordinate 35,321,914 downwards.
TCTCTTTTAACTGCAACGTATGCTTGGATATTTAAGATAAATTACCATGTGGTATTTTTGTTATGCAGCATGAACTCAGATTGGATGGTGCAGCATTTTTTTTTTTTTAATGGCTTTTGCATCTCTGAAAGGGCTGAAATATTTGTTTGCTGAAGAAACGTAAATTATAATAACTGCATCAAAGAAGGCTAGAGGAAATAGTGAGAAGGGCCATAACTGATTGCTCAAACAGTCAAAACTAATGGTGTCTACAATTGATGATTCCAATCATCAACTTTAATTTCTTGATATCACTCTTTCAGAGAAGGGACATAGGCTCATCAAGACACCTACACGTAACAATCAAATAGACAGGAAGCTGACACCTGATGCCCTTAGGGCAATCTTTGAGGGCTTACTAACTTTAAAACTGATGTTGCAAGCAAGTTTATTATATGATTCCCATGCAACTTGGCATGCTTTTTTGTACTTAACATATTTTCAGATTCCTCGCAAATACTTATCTATATATTCTGTTTCAGATTGGCACTCTGATCTATGCCCGAGTTGTCAAAGCTAATAGCATTATGAATCCTGAACTCTCCTGCACTGATGGTACTTTCTTTCATCATATTTCTCAAAATGTTTTTCTACTCTATGCACAAATACAGATATATGCTGATTTATACACGAATTACTTTTGTAGTTTTGGAATATGCACGCTAAAGAATATTACCTTTTTTCTTAATAGCTGGTGGAAAAGCTGCTGAGTTTGGTCCATTGAAAGATGGTTACATGTTTGAGACTTCAACTGGCCTATCACGAATGTGAGGCTTTACTAATCTCTATGGGTTTTTTTTCAATTTTTTTTTAACCGAACAAGCATAATAAAGCATTGATCATCATGGCATCTTCCCTTTTTTCTTTTAGGTTACTAAGCTCTCCAACGTGCCCAGTTCTTGAAGCGCTTGGGAAGAGGTTGTCATTTGAAACTGCTGTTGGATTAAATGGCCGTGTCTGGGTATAGTTCTTCATTCTCTTCCACCTTATTTGTTATATTCCATGGACTGCTACACAAATTTTTTATAGATCTTTGTGTAGTACACTAGGAACTTAGGTGTAGTTAAACCATCTAATTTGGTATAGTTAATTATGTTTGTTAATATGTAGGTAAATGCTTCATCTCCGAGCAACGTCATTCTTGTATCAAATGCTATCATGAAGTCAGAGTTTCTGAGTGGAACACAACAAAGAATCATGGTGGAGAAACTCATGGATAGACTCCAATGATGGCGAGTATTATTGCGTTTTGAATGACCTTTTCCTAGGTAAAAAACTCTCTCTCTTCTGTTTCTTATGGGCAAAGGAGACCTTTTGGACTGATGGATTTGCAGTTCATGAGCACAAAACATATAAACCTTCGGTCCAATCACAGAAAGTGATTCATCAGGGAAGCTTGAGGTAAACTCATCGATGGCGAAGAGTGAAGACTAAGTTACAAACGAGATGTTCATGCATAGGTTTGAGGCGTCTATTGCGCTCCCTTGACCTCGGAAGTGTCTATCTCAACTCAATATTTTACCGAAATTAACCAGATTAGATTTGAAAGGGTCAAAAATATATGTAAGATTGTATTAGAAAAAGAAAAATGCAAAGAACAGGCTATATCCTTCTGTGAAACCTGAACTATTCCAATCATGCATAAATCTGGGTTTATGGGACTAATAGAGTTGTCGCTTGACGGAATGCCCATCGGGTGAAATATAGCTTGAATTTCTGCTTAATTTCTACCATGAAGTTAATTTTATTAATCCTAGTCAAGAGATCAACATGATGAGCTTTTGGATTGTGTCTGCTTTAAGTTTGCTATCAGGACCTGCATCAAGGAGTGACATAAATCATGCCACCTGGTAAGTTACTGAAATAAATCACTTCACATGATTAGTTTGGTATATGCTTGTGATGTAAAGCGTGCCACATGGTTGGTTTGGTTGCATTATTGCAGAGGAATAACAATAATTGTTAGGACTAAGCCTGTTCGGTATTGAGATCCGGTTAATGTTATTATATAAAACATAGTTTGAGGTGAAAGCATATAGAGATGTTCTTTTTTATTTTCTGATAGAGGGATAATTTCAAATACCACCTCTGTGATTTCGTTCTTTCTCACTTTAGTATAATGTGGTTTAAAATATATCACTTTAGTATCCTGTAGTTTGGTTATTTTTCTTTTTATTATTTTTTTGTTAATTTAATGAGAAAGTTAATACTACATGATAGTAAAGTGAATATTTGATAATCCATAGATGAGATATTTGAAGTTTTTTCTGTATAATTTAACGAAAAAATTAACGAAAAGATAACAAAAAAAAAAAAAAACCAAACCACAGGATACTAAAGTGATACGTTTTAAACCACAGGGCCTAAAGTGAGAAAGCACGAAACCACAGGGGTGGTATTTGAAGTTATCCCAATTGTAAAATGATAGTATGTTTGAAAACAAATATGATTATTTTTTTTTTTTTGAGAGAGAGAAAGACAGTAAGGTATTTACTTCGTTCTTTTTTTTTAGAAATAAACTTAGCTAGGTAAGGTCGGATTGTAAGATATTTTATAGTAGTCAAGTAGTATAAGAAAGGTAAAGAGATTGACTTAGAAAAGATAATAATAATAATAATAATAATATAGTCAAAGATACTAATGTTCCAGATCACAAAAGATCCATGAAAGCCATTACATTACAACTCGGAGTTAAACGGAACCCTAGAAGGTTCCTCCATAATTTAGTGCTACTACATGCACAAACATGCACAAAGGGCTCAAAAGAGCTTCTTTTTTTTTTTCTTTTTCTTTTTTAATACATTATAAGCTTATTTATTAGTTCGCTTAGATCTCCCAAGTCTCGAAGTTGCCGTCAACAAAATCGTAGTGTCCTCCGATCAGCTTCAGAGTCTTCTTCTCCAACCCTTCCTTCACAAATGGGTAGGTCTTGAGGTTTTCCAGGGACACATTCACAGCCTCCTGCAACAAATTTAAGTGATTTTAAGTGACAAGCTAAAAATAGAGTAACTATTTCAGAAAATGGTGATAGACTTCGCGCGTCGAATTTTATCCTCTGTTTAATTTGGACGGTAATATTAACAGATCTTAAATTACTGTAATGTAAATAACCGAAAGCGACTCGTTTCGTTAAAATAATATGCCCATAAAAAGTTTTTCTTGCTTTAAATGCGGAACTTTCTGAGTGAGATTGATATTCGCCTAACAAAAATTATTATTGACAGAATTTATACATTGAAGTATTGTAAACTAGGCCCTAAGTTTTACTCTGCCAATAAATAGCTCTTGCTTAGTTGTTATCTACATCCCTACCCTACATGATCCTTTCATCATAGTGCAAAAAATCATTGAGGGCTCTTTACATTTTGGCCACTTCTTTTGGGGGGGATACTTTATAAGAAACGTGGCTAGAAAGAAGGCCTAGTGTGTATAAAATTTTTTAAAAAAATGCCTAAAATTGAAAAAGAAAAAAAATTGTATAAAGTTCCTCTAAAGTTTAGCATTTTGTAAATAGACCTCCGAACTTTTAAATTGTGACAATAAAATCTCCTAACTTTTATTAAATAGCTTAATAGGCTTTGTCCTCAAACGAAGTTACAAATCGAACATCTATTAAGGGTTGAACTTGTCGTCAATTCTTATTTCTCTGCATTTTAAATCATCTCAAGATCACATGCAATACATATACCAAAAGAAAAAGGAGTTTAAAAAAGGAGAATTATAAAAAAAAATTTGTTTTTTAAAAAAGGTAGGGAATTGAGTATAATAATATATTAAGATTTAAAGTACCTTTTCACATTTGGTGCACTGGTCTGCAAATGGCAAGGAGGCATATTCCTTCTTCACTTTGTCCCTCGCGGGGGTGCAGATCTTCACCCAGTCCTCTATAAAGTCGCTGACCAGAACACATTTACAGCAAAAAAGAGTCAAAAAGATTCTGAAGAGAGAGAGAGAGAGAGAAAGAGAGACATGATTGTTCGATTTCGACCGTCCAATTTTTCATGCATGGTTGTACACAAAGTACATTTCCAGCACATTCTCTCGTTAATTTTGTACCCGTTTGAAGAATTTTCCTTTCCCCAAGTTTGTGGGAGCCGAAAACTCACACACACGGTACTACGGCTGCTGCTGTAGATCTTTCAAAATATTGCCCTTATATAGTGTTAGTACGAAAAAAGTTCGGCAAAAATGTGCATAACTTATCTGAACTATGAATCATTTTGAATCGACTATTCAACTTTTTAAAATTTTGATTTTACTATACAACTTTTTAATTTCTCTGATTTGAATTGGCCAATAATACTTTGACTTCAAAATTTAAGCTACTTACCTACTTTAATAAATTTAAAATCGTGAGAATTGTATGGAGTATACTAACTAAATTTATAAAAATAAACGATTCAATCAAAATTTGAAGCCAAAGTATCGTTTATTGATCCAACTCAAATAAATTAAAAAATTGGATAGAAAAATTAAAATTTTGAAAGGTTATATTGTCAACTCAAAATGGTCTACAGCTCAAATAAGTTTTCTAGAATTTTACTAAAAAAATTTAATTAGTTTATGTACGTATATAATATTATTCTTTGAGAGAGGCATTTTCGAAAATCGGTAGTATTTTTCTTTCTGCGTGATCTTAGAATGAAAGGAAATTTCTTTTGGTTTTCGAGAAAGGGTACTCGACAGATGTTATTATGTTGACAAATACATAACTAATTAAAATATGCCAACACGGCAACAATTCTATTTTCTCAATTATTTTCGCAACTTCTATTTTTTTTTTTTTCGCAGCCTATTTAATCTATTATTAGAAAAAATTATCTAAAGTGACTTAATCTATTTATATATATATATATTTTCTATTTTGGGAAGAAATTTTAAAATATAAAATAAAAAAAATGGTTCTTACGTGCTGGTGCTACTGTCGTCCGTGATGGACATGAGCCCTTTGATGCCACCGCAACGGCTGTGACCGATCACAGTTATGTTCTCCACCTGTTCACGCGTTACACTGTACCTAATTATTATTACTTTATAACCTTTTCTAGCTTAATTATTAAGAGAGAGAGAGAAATAATAATAATAGCATCTGCAAGTAATTATTTTTAGAATAAAAATAATTTTCAATTCAACTGAAGCGCAAATAAAAATTATATTTGCACCATTTTTTGTTTTATAAGATAAATTAACAAATAGAGAGTTAGAATGACGGCAAATGAGCTGAACTGTACAGAATCTATTTGAATCGTTCATCTTATATTTCTACTTCTATTTTTTTTTTTATAGTGATGGTATTGTTGGAAAATTTAGTTATTTTATTCACAACTCAATTACAAGAGAAAACACAAAATAGCAAATAAATAAATGAAATGAAGGGTGTTTATGGTGACCTTGAGGTGGAGAACCGCATACTCTATCGCGGCCCCGACGCCCGCATACTTGGTCTGCAAACGAACAGACAAAAAAAAGTGACAGCATAAAAATTGTTATGCGGGTAACTAGCAGCGCCCGCACAGGATCGCGGGGATCGCGTGGAGATTCGTGCGCGCACCTGATCGTACGGCGGGACCATGTTGGCGATGTTGCGGACGGTGAAGGCCTCGCCCGGTTGGAAGTTGAGCACCACCGAGGGGCACACGCGGGAGTCCGCACACGCGAACACCATGAACTGCGTCAATTTCCGCATAATAAAATCAAAAATTAAAAATGTATATACAAGAGCTTATATATATATATAGAGAGTCCGGGTACTATCCTCTTAAGAGGATAGAAGCCTTTGTCCTATCAAATTTTTGACCGTTAAATCTAATTTTTAATTATTTTCAACCGTTAAATTATACTATTCAACCAACCACCCACTCAACTCTAAGGGGCCCACTATCAACCTAACCGTAACCACTCTCATTCTAGCCGCACATCATTTCATCCGAACGGTAGAAAACTTAGGAGGACGAAGATTTCCATCCTCCTAAAAAGATAATAACTGGATTATATATATATATATATATATATATATATATATATATATATGATGAATTATAACAACAACTCATTGTAAAATAACCATATATCTAAACTTTAAAAATTATAATAATAATGATTTTATGGTCCGATAATTAATTTATTTAAATTCAGCTGTTTGATGATTCTTTTGTTATAAAATTCACAGACACAATAAATCATATGAAATACTCTAAATAATAAGGTTAGTTAAATAGATAATAACGTACCCAAATATTACGCTAAAAAAGTTATAAATGGTTCAAACCAAATGAACTATTAGGTTATATAGTGAAGTTAAAATTTTAATATTTACATAGTTATTTTAAAATGAATTATAGTTCAATATTGAAGACTTGATACTCAAACTTTTTATTTTCTAATTATTAGAAAAAACTATTTATTCTTTATTTTTTAGCTTACTTTAAAAATAATTAAATATTGTTTTATAATACAAATTTAAATTTATTGAGAAACTAAAGTATTTGAAACCAAACTATCACACATAAATAGTTTATTAATATTAAAATGACCTTTTTTTTAAATAACACTTTTTTTGATATAGTCAATAAATCTGGGGGTTAATACCAAAATCAATTATGTTGATTATATTAATGGTTATAAATAAAATATAATCACGTCAAGTACGTTCGACCAATAAATAAACAAATTTGTTAAATCTGATTATTATTTACTGACTGAATTCACTTAATTAGATTAAATTTAATAAATTTTAATTACCTTCGGGCTTTGCCCCTCCGCGAGTTCACTAAACAGTTCGGGCTTCTTCCTACAAACAGATCAAAAATAAAATAAAATAAAATAAAATCCATTTTTAATGAATAAAGGTAAATCAGTAGGAGTGGGAGGGGCATTTTCGTAATTTCAGTAAGACTTACTCGTAGATCTCCTTCTTGAAGTAGCCGAACCCCGACTTCAGCTTCTCCACGGGCTCCATTTCCTGCATATTATTAATTTAAATTTAAATGCAAATAAAAAATAAACTAATAAAAAAAACCTCTTTCTAATTCTCATATATATATATATAAAAACAGAGAAATTATATTAGAGATCGAGATCTCCTAAACCTTGTAATGAAAAGTGGATTAAAAAAAAAAAAAAAGGAAAAATGGATACATAAATAAGGGAAATGGTGGCGAGGGGTAATTTGGGGATTTTGATTAATTTAACGGACCTTTTCAGTAGAGAGCATCATCTGCGGAGATTGAGATCCGGGGATTAATTTGTACCGCTTCTTTATGCTATAGAGACTCGTTGTTGTGGGCTTTTTATATATATGTAGGAGTTATGAGAGGGAAAACACATGTTACTGCTTGGTCTACGGGCGCCGTGGAGTGGAGGGTATTACTCAAAAGATCGATATGGTCACGCCACGTGTGCGCTGGACGAAGAGATAGCGAGACTGAAATAGGAGTAGTTGTAAGGAAAACATTACTGTTTGGTCTATGGACACCGTGGAGTGGGAGGAAGTCTACTGTGTCACGCTTGCACCACGTCATCAATAACAAGCCAATTACATCTCTTCTTTTCAAAAAAAAGTACAATAAAAATATTTTTTTATAATTATGATGGGACATATATATCTAAAAGAAAAGATTTGATTGGTTTGGGACGCCACGTCAGCATATGCACCCGTTGCATTTTAGAATTTTTAGTGGAGTGGAGGGTATTACTCGAAAGATCGATCTGATCATCACTGAATGAAGAGATAGCGAGACTGAAATACTTGCCATAAAATACGTGGGCTTTTATATAAGAGTAGTTGTAAGGGAAACACATGTTATTGTTGGTCTACGGACGTCGTAGTACACCGCAGCGTCTGTGGACTTCTGTGTATTACCCAAAAGATCGATCTGATCATGCCATGTGCGCTGGACGAAGCAATAGTAGACTGAAATATCCACCGCCACAAAATATGGATGCGGAAATCGAAGTCAGGACCTCTTCGGAAGGTGGGGGGCTTAATTAGGACTGGCTCAGAATTAGCCGTCACATGAGTATGCAGTATGTTGGACCAGGTCCAGGGAACAATAGGATTACAGAAATTTGGATTAGGATTACATGACTTCACTGTTTTCTATATAAGCTGGCTTTTTTAAAGAAAATTTTTCTTGTAATATTTTTCTATACTGTTTATGCTTGATTTGTTAAACATTTTCATTTCTCATAATATTACTAGTTTAATGGTGTCATAATAATCAAACCAACGTAAATCACATCACTGAGACCTCATTTACGATTGTGAGCGACATGTGTTAAGGGCCCGTTTGGTATCAACAGCCATCTATTGTTGTTGGGCAAAAAAGAGCCGGGATGAAAGAATATAAAGATATACTTATTTATTTTTTAGTAGGATCCCAGAACTTATATCTTAATTGACTCATTATGATATGCGTAGCATGATATATCTCATAAAAAAAAAGCAAGCTATTTTTTTAGTACTTTTCTACAGTGCATTACGCAATCTCTCCGCCTTACAAAATGAAGCGTAATTTTGGTAAGAAATTAGGATAGAAAAAATATTACTACCTTTGATTACACTAATTCCATGGTCGCGTCTAAAAAACCATGAAAGTAAAATTGAGGTAGAAAAAAAAAATATTATTAGGACAATTTATCAAAGACCTTCATGAAAAACGATGAAAAGAATCAGTCGCTTAAAATCAGATTCTACTCTCAGTTACTTGCGAGTGCGAGTGTAATATAATTCCTTTATTAAGTATGGGGGGTTAAAATCAACTAGTTAACTTAAAACTAGTACTTCCTCTATAATTATCTCATCTTTATAACCTCTATTTTGCCAAAGGTTAAAATATAGAAAATCTCCTTATAAATACACGCTTTTTTACTTTTTCTTTCTGATTTTCAAAAATCTAATTTTGCCCCATTAAAATTTTAAAAATGTTTCCAGGTGAATACGACGTCAATGAAGGGGGCAAAATGATCAAATTATCATTATTTTTTCTATGAAAAAAATAATTTTTTAATATATTTCTGTCATTTTAAAGGGCATATTCGGTATAAATTATAAGAAACAGACGAAATAGTGATGAAACTCTGACGGAGGGGAGGCTAAATACAATAATTTAAAATATTGAGGGAGTAAAATATAGATTTTTGAAAGTTAAGAAAAAAAAATAAAAAAATAAAAATCTATAAAAAAAATTTCTGTAATTTAGTCTTTGCCGGATAACCTATTTTGCAGATCTAAGATGCCCATATTTAGAACTGGTTTTAGAAAATTCACTGATGAGGTTAAAAAAGGGTGTGTTTGTCGCATGTGGCGTTTTGTTATTGGATGCTAGATGATTGGTTGGAGCTTTCACTGATATGACATGGACAGGAATGTTCCACGTACGTCCACAATGATAGTGATGAGACGCAAAAAAGAATTAAAAAGGAAGCTTGCATGATGATTTGCAAACAAGTTAAATTAAAAAAAATGGAAACAAATAGATGTTTGAATTTTAAAAGTTTATATATTTGTAAAATGTTATGATGTTATAACTATTAATAACATATTGTATAGCAAAATTTCAACCGGTTAGAAATATCTTCTGTAATGTATACGTACTGTTAATCAAGATCGATCGCGAGTAGTTCGTATTCAACTCGTAGTTATATGAACGCACTAGAGATCAACTTGTTTGGTTTAGGCATTAAAATGACAACGACCGAGTAAATTTTTGCCACAAATATAATTTGTGGTTGTTATTTTACATCTATTTAATTATTTTTTATCAGTATATGATCAACTAAGCATTCTCCAACTTTACAAAAAATTATTGGCCTACACACGGGTGCACCGACCGGTTCATCTCCCCTTTTAATCCCCACCATTTAAAATATTACACGTGTTTAGCTGAGCGGGTAGGAGATGGGCTAGTGCAATGCACCGCATCAGTCGTGTACCGCAGCTTCATCTCGGTCCCACCATTTCATGCAATGATCCCCACTTCGAATCTCCGCCGTTGATTAAAATGTTACACATTATGAATAGTCCTTTTGACTTTAATAGTTGGATGGATAAAATGGACTAGTGCGGTGCATGGCTGACGTGGTGCAAGTAATAATCGGTCAATTTTGGTACGTACTTAGTCGTGCCTACCGAAATAGAAAATCATCCCGTGTTTTACAGTCGAAAAGAGAAAAATGATAATTGTGCGTACCGAAATAGAAAATCATCCTGTGTTTTACAGTCGAAAAGAGAAAAATGGCGCGTGCGTACCACGGCGGTGGCGAGGGTGGAGGGAGCGGCGAACACGGGCGAGTTGCGGATGAGCCTCGGCGGGGGGCTGGAGTACTGAGGCGGCGTGGGGAGGCCGCAGACGACGGTCGGACGAAGCGTGGCGGCCTTCGAGAGAGCGAAGCAGAGGCTCGATATCGCCGCGGCGGTCGACATTGCGCTGGAGGCCGAGGCCGCGAGGACGCTTTTATAATCGTGCGAGGGAAAAGGACAAAAAGTATAAGGTTTGGATATGAGAGAGTGTTGTGTGTGTGTTTGTGTGGGGGATGGGGGGGGTGTGGGGGATAGGATTGTGTTGTGTGGTTTTGGTTTGTTGCGCTGCGTTGCTCCACACGATTGAGATCGAATTGAGATGAGGCTGCGTTGGCCAACGGTTCTATCCAACTCATTATTGGCCACAACTGCAAAATTTAAAGCTTTTTTTTGGAGAGCAATAGAGATTTTTTAAAATTTTTATTTATTTTTTTGCATGAACCTGAGTGTACAACACCTGATCATCACTTTAAAAGTTACATGAAATCGAAATGCAAATTATTTGATGTAATTTGTTAAATTTGTTTCTGGGTTGTTTCTCTGTAAGATCGATTTTTGGAATAATACGATATTGAAGCCACTTTCGTTTAGGATTACAGGGAGATTACGTTACGTGCGGTGAGAAAGTACGATAGAAAAATACCCTATTTGTTTCCATATCGCGATGAGTCGGTTCCACAGGAAAATACGGAAGCATATCCCTACATACTTTTACTCCAACTCTATTTTATCTATAGCATCAGATGAACCTCAATACCAAACTAAGCCTTACTAACATACTCAGATTATTCACAAGGTGGCCCGTGCAATTTATGCATAGAACAATAATAATCATAATATATAACTTAAAAACAAAAGAACACTATATATTGTGGTGGGCTTGTTCTAAAAGTCATGATTTTTTGCTAGCTTTTTCTCATGTATTAAATAATTATTATTTTTTTCTACTATGGATTTTTGCATCAAAGTTTGATTTTTATACATAAACTATTTAGTGATTAATGATTATAAATCATATCTAAGGACTTATTTTTAGAATTTTAAAGTTTTTAGCTTTTAGTTTTAGAGGTCCTAGTGTATCGACCATGGTGCATGCACTAATTTCTCTTGGAGAGGAGAAATGATGGGTTATAGGTGAACATTTAAAGTTGATGGGAATGGAGATAAGGTACATTGAATTCTCCCATTATTCAGGGCTTTTCACTCTGTGCCCATCAAGATTACTAAGGTGGTTAAATTTAACTATGAGATGTAAAGGGACAGTGATATTAAGAGGCCAGTGATGGTGAGAAACTAAGTTTAGTTATTAATGAAATAAAAAAAAAATTCAGAAAAAAGGGTTTTAATGAAAATGTTTTTTCACAGTTTTTTATTTTTCAGATACAAAATTTAGAAAACAAAAACACTATTTTATCATAAAATCCGTAAAAAAAAAAAAAAAAAAAACTACTTTGTTCTAGAAACCAAATGAACGAAAAAAATAGTTTTTCAGCTAAAAACTATTTCTTTTGTGATATTTTCTGAAAAACTAAACACCCATTTATGTTTGAAGCTACTTTAGGTTTTCCATAAAGAGTCTTTTACAAACGGGTGATATATTGACAAATATTTATTATATTTTAAACTGTGTGCATGGGTTAATCAAAATTCTTCACATTTTATATGCGGCAATGTGAGTTGATAGGCTAATTTTTACTTTTGCCTTGAGTAGATAATGAAATGGATGGTTATAAAAGTTCAATACAAAGTTCTCCTATAATTTATGTTTTAGGGATAAAGAATTATATATCTTTGTGGATTTTCCAATAGAAAGTGTCATCATAGGTTGTTCAAATTAGTTTATTTGCATGCTATTGTTTCCAGTACAAAGTTCTCCAATTGGAAGTGTCAACTTTCTTAGTTCTACAAATCAAAATTTACTGATTCATCGAGATTAATTCTAAGTAGCGTTTGTTTCGTCTAGCTAGAGCTTCTATGAAATATCATTATTGAGCAGAGCTGTTTGAAAAAGTTTTAACAACTTACCAGTTGGAGATAGACAAAACTTATGCGGGAAGCTTCTCCGCCGCCGTCTTGTTGATTGCGCGGTAGGCTGACACATGACAAATGCACGAATCTTAAAGCACTCGATTTCTCCCTGAGAGTGCAGATGGTGACAACGGCAAGGATGGGAGGCCCGGAAGTCGTCGAAGGGCGGGAGGCGATTGACGGTGCAGAGAATGACAACTACAGAATTGAAAATTCGCTCAAGGGGTTGTTTGGATTGAAGCAATTGAACTTTGGCAGTAAATTAGGTTTTAGCGAAAGTAGAAAGATTAGTTCCGCTTCCAAACACAAAAAAGCCAAGAACATGATTGCAAATCTCCTTGACATATTTGTGATCGACAGCAAAACCGATGCTCCAGTTTACTTGATATTAGACCGAATTGCAATTCAATCCAAAAACCCCTGAACCATACAGTGAGAGGTACTCTAATTTGACATACAAACAAGCAGATCTAACTAGATATAGAAGTATCAAATTAGAGCTTTAGAATCTGGAGCTATAACTTATTTTAGCTTTTTTCCTTTAGCCAGAAGCTCTATCTACAGAAAAGCAAAACTATAAATCAATAAGAGAGAGAGAGAGATGTGGCTGACATGGGGATGCTATACTTAGATATATAGTGAAGGTTTCGACACAGTTTTGAAATAATGTGCTCATTCTGGCGACATCTTTGCATTTTACTTTATAGATGAAAGTTGTGAAGGGAAAAGGTTTGTGTGTATTCCCATATACTTCCTGGTTTGTAATTTGTTTCTATGTAACTTGTCAGGGCCCATCTTAACCTGATTACACCTCACCATTTTAACTTTAAAAAACATATTAAAAAAAAAGTAAAATAATTATTAATTTTAATCAGCCACACTGAACTTGGTTTGAAGATTATATGATGAAGTAGTAGGGGCTCTGATACATTTGTTTCCTTAGGTAAAAACAATGACGGGAAGGAAAAATATATCAGGATGGTGGACCAAAAAAAAAAAAACAAATTTGTTTGTCTAAGAAGAAAATAATTATAATTAAGCAGCTAATTTGATGCTTAACATAGTTGATATAGGCTGGAAAAATAATAATTAGACCAACCTTATATGGGCCAAGCTTTGGATCCCAAAGACTACCTCGTGCTCGGTCCAGGTGCGTTTTCACCCCGACCGGGACGGAATCGGGTCAGTTCCCTCTTTAACACCGGCAATAACAGCAGTTTTGCGTGCGATGATAAAGCAATATTATTTATTTCTGCAAAAAAATATTGCTTAGTTCCAGTAACAGCGTATATCTGCAGCACAACTGCAGAGAAGCAACTCACCGGATGTTAAAAAAACCTCATCGGACATGAGTCACCTTTGTATAACTTGTTTCGGCATTCAAATGAACTAGGCCATTCGCATTTGCACGTCTCCAAGTATTCTAAAGCTAAAATTTCATTACCTTTATACAAACTAAACTTCTCTATGATGCTTCAAAAGTTATAATCTACTATTATTATAACAAAAATGAATGTCCACCTACCTTTAGAAACACATGTATTCCACCAGGTTCATTTCATTTCCCAAATGGGGTGTTTGGTTTTCTGAAAAATAGACTTACTAAGAAAGTATTTTCCGTCCGTTTGGTTTTTTTTAAAAGAAGCTTGTCTTTTCAGATTTTATGAAAAAAAATATCAGTTTTCTTTTGCGAATCTTTTATCTGAAAACCGAAAAATGTGGAAACTAATGTTTTTCGTAGAACTAGAACATGTTTTTTTTTTCTAAAACAATTTTTCACGTTTTTTTGAGAAACCAAACACTCCTTATCATCTTTGCATAAGTGAGACTATAATATATATAGTAATGTTAGCTCAACATGATCCAACAATAAGATATACGAAAGGTAGAACAAAATCAGGTCAAATATTTAATAATCCAAAAAGTCTTAAACAAACTAACCTTTATTATATCAAACCTCATATTTTTTATACAAAAAGAAAAGAAAAGAAAAGAAAAAAAGAAGAAAAGAAGTTGGTCCTCACACATTCTAGACTCAAAAAAACTCAAATTTTTTATGCTTCCAAATCCTAATATAAACATTTATTCAAAGTCCACACTGTAACCACATGAGCGTATTATTTCGTAAAAAAATAAGTAAAAAAAAGGAGATAATATGACTAGAGCTACTATACTTTTATGAGTATAAATCTATTTGTACTCATAAATTTTCGATCGTTGGATGAAAAGATGTGCGATTAGAATGATAATGATTCCTGATTAGGATGATAGTGGTCTCCTAGGATTGAGCGGGTGGTTGGTTGATTGGTTGAATAATATGATTTAACGGATGAAAATGACCAAAAAAATAGATCTAACGATCGAAAACTTATGAGTACAAAGTGGTCTATACTCATAAGAGTAAAGTAGTCGGACTCAGATAATACATTCTAAAATAATATTAAAAAAAAAAAACTAAAACTAAAACGGGTGATAGGTTCGACTAACCCCATTCACGTTGGCGAAGAACCCGAGCAGGTCCTGCTTGTACGGAAGGAACGACGTTCGACCTCCACTGTTCGACCCCTTCCCGTAGTAAACCCTACGAGCGGTGACCGTATCCAACTCGGTAACCTTACCGCCCTTGCTCTTCTTACCTTTCCCCTTCGCTCTCCGCTCCTCCTCCTCCTCCTCCTTCTTTCCGCGGCTAGGGTTAGGGTTAGGGTTAGGGTTTGGGATCGGCGGCTTCTTCTTCTTCTTCTTCTCCTCCTCGGCCGCGAGGAACACGAACTTCTCCCTCCCGTCGCTGTGGCTCCGCCCCACGACGAGGTCGCTGAGCACCCGCCACCGCATCAGCGACCCCGTGGACCCGCTCTTCCGGCACCTCGCCGGCGACGGCGCCGCCGATCCCGGCGCCCACGCGCAGTACGTCTCCGGCGGGATCCCGCCGAGCTCGTCCCCCACCGACGACGACGACGACGACGACGGCGCGTTCCGCTCCTCGCTCAACAGCTTCCGGAGCGGCGACCTCGGCGGCGGCGCCGCCGGGTCGGCGGCGAGGAGGTGGCGGCCGAAGACGGGGTAGACGGGGCGGATCCGGCCGTCGGAGAAGATCTCGTCGGCGGCGATCCCGTGGCCGAGCGCGAACGAGAACTCCGAGTCGTCGTCGTCGCTCGAGTCGCCGCCATCGCCGATCCGCCGCTCCTCCGCCGCCGCTTCCTCCTCCTTCTCCTCGTCGGGGCGATGTACGGCGGAGATCCGCGGAGGGGACTCGTGATCGACGGCTCCATCGTCGTCGTCGTCGTCGCCGTCGACCTCGAGCTCTCGGAAGCTCGGACATGGCGTTAAGGTTAGTCTCTCTCTACCTTCCATCTCTCTCTCTCTCTCTCTCTCTCTCTTTTTCTTTTTCTTTTTTTGGTTGTGTGTTGGGGTTAGGATTGGGATTGGTTAGAATATGGAGGGATTTGGAGTTCGTTGGCGGGGGCGGCGTTAAATGAGGAGGAAGGGGGGAGGGGAGGGAGTTAGAGGTGAGGCGTGGGGCCCACCACACGTCATCCGGTACTTTCGTCCACGTGTCACTAGACCTTCGGGGACGTGACCTCACCCGATGAGGTTTGCGGACAAGTTAGTTCCCCATTTGAATGTTAGATTTACTAATTTAATAATATTATTATATCCCATATCATTTTTATTTAATATAAGAATTTTTTAAGTTTCTAAAATAAAATAACATATTAGTCTTTTAATTTTTTTAGAAAAAAAATAAATTAGTTTGTAGATAAAATATGTTATTTTATACAATTATGAATGTTAAGAATTTTCAGGAGTAAAAATTAAACTCCTCTTCCGACTGTCTCTAGCGCAAGTGGCAAAGAGCTTGGTGGTTGGTACCCGAAATCCTAAGTTTGAAGCCTAGTCGCTTTAGAATTATTTATTTTCACATCCAGACAGAGCCTATGCGGATTTTCTTGTAAAGTTAAAAATGAAAAGTTTGATTTTGTTCCTCAAAAAGTTTGGTATTTATGATTTAGTAGTTCAGTAAAATTCACTTATGAAATAATTTATTTTATTCTAAAGAGTTATCTTGGAGGTGGAATATAATAGTACCAGCAAATTTTTTAATTAAATCAAAAGAATACGCTCGCCAAACAAGATGTTTATACATCTAAACAAAGCCTTAATAAACTTAGGATGGTATAATTTATTTGATATCTAAACGTGAATATTAAGATTAATTATGAATCATTTTTACTGGGTCGATCTTTTTGGATAGCAGTTAAAAATATTAAATTCCAAGGGAGTTTTAAGGTTTTACTTTTGGGAGCATACTTTTTCTAGAAGCTCCCAGAAATTCTCTAGTGCATTAAGCACATCCGTAGACCCAAAAGACTTAAACAGGCTCTGGAATTAGATGAATGTAGACATTTCTAATGGCTATTCTTTTCAATAAAGCAAACTATATCCAGTGTAAACATAGCTTCTTATTCCTTTGTTTTTTTTCTTCGGGGAGGGCTCAAAAATGGTCAATAATGTTTGTCTAATTTCCACTTCCTTACTTGGTGAGGAATAAATGAGATATTTGAATCATGAAAGCAACATTACTAGGAATATCATATTACTTCATTTGATTGTTGCTTTCGTACAAGGATTTATTTAATATGATTTCATAGATTGTCTCTTCTGCGTCTCTACATCTGCGAATTTCTCTTTTACGTATTAGAAAAAAAAAAAATGGCTAAATTTTCAACATAAGAAAACGAGAGGAACATAACTTTATGAGAGGATAATTTAAAGAATAAAACATGCACACAAAAAAAAAGGAATTTCTTTCTTCTCTTCTTTTTTTGGTGTAGCATCCAAAATGTTGAAGCCAAATAGAATATTTCAACATCCATTACATTAATTTTGGACTTTTAATGTGACTTTGTAGAAATTATACAACTCCTTTTTCATTCTTGAAACTGAAAATAAATATATACCCAGGAATTTGGATTAGTAGCAATCTAAGGAATAAGATTGTAGAAGATAGGAGAAAGAAGTAAGGAATCTTAAGGGGAAAAAATAAAGAAGAAACAGAAAAGTATCGAACAATTTTGATTGATTTATAAACGTAATGTCCAAAATAACATAAAAATTTTTACCACCATATTAGCAACAAATAATAAATTTTCTGTGAGTGACAAAAAAGTCTTCTATGGAACATGTATTTCAGATCGACTTTATACATTACCAATTATTTTGAATTATGTAATAAAATAATATATAATCAAGGACTATATAGTAACTTCGTACTAAAATAATCTTTAAAAATTTTATTTGTATAACCTTGTGATTATTAGGATTTTGCTGGTCAGAATTCGATACCCGCAATGATAAACTTTTCCAGAAGTAGATAAATAAAATAAAAAAACAAAGCGGTGGCATGCTACAATTCTCTCAACAACAAAAAAAGGATTTGAGAGCTCCTGACCTTTTGATATTTTATCAATGAAGGTATTTGGAGGGTTTTATAAGATAAGAGCTTCGCCCAAGATATAAAAGATTAATTGTATCTTATTATTTAATTTTTTAAAAAAATTGATATTGCTAAAACAACATTTCATAAAAATTACTTTAACAGCATAAATTCGCTCAGGTGCGGAAACCATTCAATATTTTCAACCAAACGAAATAGATCTCTTTTATTTCCTATTGGCGCGGTCTACGGATGACGTGGTAGACCCAGTTTCGCTTAAAAATCGTAGTAGCCGTTAATGCCCGTTAGGCTTTGCGCGGGCTAAAAAAATTAGCAAAAAGAGCGAACGAGAGGGGGCGGAGAAATTTTAGGGTTTCGTAATCGGTTAACGCAAATCCCGTACTCGCTTTCCCATCCACGGACGAACCCCCGCATTTTTCTCCCTTTTTTTCTTTTTTTTCTCGTTTTTTTTTAGATTTTTGTGGGGACAAAGTAAACCCTAGACACCATTTGTTCGCATCTCCCCTTCGGCGAATCCATCCCGTAATCCGGTGAACGATCTTCGCTTCTTAATCTCTTGCATTATAAGATTTTTGAGCTCCTGATACAGTTTTTTTGGCTTTACTTTGATCCTTCTCTGTGTTATTTCGGACTTTTACGACAATTTCAAAGACATTTTGTGCATGAAGTACTACAAAGATTAGATTTTTTCTAGGTCTATATTGCTAGGAACGTGTACATTTTGTGATCAGGTTGTGTCAATGTGGTAACTTTTTGTCGAGATTGAGGTTCTCTTGTTGTTATTGTTGTCTTAAAGAATCGGATTTTGGTACTTAGCTGGGTTTAGGGAAGTATTCTTCGACATGAATGCGAATGGAGGATGTAATTAGCTGACGAAAAGTTGTTAAGATGTCGGAATCGACGTCGTCTCCGAAACCCTCTCCTCCAGGAGGAGGTTCGAATTCGTCCTCTCCCCCTCCGCAATCCGATGACCATACACCACTTCCCCCATTTTCGGGCTCTCTTATCGTATCTCCGACGAGTCCACCGCCTCCTGAGCCCAAATCCCCGCCGCCTTCAAGCTTGCCTTCGTCACCTCCGCCTTCTCCCTTGGCATCTCCGCCGCCTCCTATCTCAAACGGATCGATTTCTCCTCCGCCCGCTAGCCCTCCGCCAGTTACCCCTCCGCCAGTTGCCGCCGCTCCTCCTCCTACCAAGTCTGCCTTGCCACTCCCCTCACCGCCGCCGCCGCCGCCGCCGCCATTGCCGGAAAAATCACCGCCGCCTCCGTCCTCATCATCGAACCCACCCACTACCCCTCCCAATTCCCCTCCTCCTCCTCCACCTAAATCATTGCCATCTCCCGGGCCGCCTCCTCCGTCGAGAACTCCTCCTCCCGCGCCTCCTCTGCCTATCATTCTTCCACCGCCGCCCCCACCTGCAGCAGCGGTGGCCCCTCCTACGCCCCCCGCCGCCGCATTACCTCCGCCCCCTCAATCCGCCCCCCTTCCCATTCCTCAAACTCCGCAAGTACCATTGTCACCTCCTCTAGCTAGATCTCCGCCAAATCCATCGAAACCAGCGACCACCCCTCCCGGCCCCGCCACGCCAACCGTTCCGTCTCGTCCTACCCAACAAGAAGATTCCCCAAACAATTCATCACCTTCGACGGGTAGTTTCAATCCCGGAGCTGTTGTTGGAATAGCCGTCGCAGGCATTCTTATTCTATTGGCGGCAATTTTTTTTATCGTCTCACGGAAGAAGAAGAAGAATCGCGTGGGCGCCTTTTCAGGCCAATATAAACCTCCGCCGAATAGTTCCTCGATGAAATCGGGTATTGTTTAGTGATACATATTTGATTCTTGTTTGTCCTACTCTAATCTAATTACTGGTTCATACATTCCATTTTAGAGGGGCATTATCATAGGCAGGGAACCACTCCTTCAGATACATACCATGCTTCAAATACACCGTCGACTCCGAGTGCCGCAACCTCGTACGGAAGTTACATAGGACACGGATATCAAATAGGGAGTACTCCAGAGCCTGGCGGGTCCAAGTCATGGTTCACATACGAAGAGTTATCGGATACAACGAACGGGTTCTCTCAAGAAAATCTAGTTGGCGAGGGTGGGTTCGGTTGCGTTTACAAGGGTTTATTGCCGGATGGGAGACAAGTCGCTGTGAAGCAGCTTAAGGTTGGTAGTGGGCAAGGCGAAAGGGAGTTTAGGGCGGAAGTCGAAATCATTAGCCGTGTTCATCATCGCCACCTCGTTTCGCTAGTGGGATACTGCATAGCCGAGAACCACCGGTTACTTGTTTATGAGTTCGTTCCGAATAACACGCTGGAGCATCATTTACATGGTTAGTTCTTTAACAAATGTTCCGAGTCCTCTTTTAACTTTACGGAGGATTACAGAGCTTTGGACTAACAGCAATCTAGTGCTTTCAAACAGGAAAGGGGCTCCCTGTAATGGATTGGCCAAATAGAATGAAGATCGCTATCGGTTCTGCTCGTGGATTGGCTTATTTACATGAAGATTGTATGCAGCATTTTATTTACCATTGCTATACATGAACCTGATAATCTTCAGCTTAGTCATGTTCTTCTTGTTCTTTATTTCCAGGTCATCCTCGGATAATACATAGGGACATTAAATCAGCTAATATTCTTTTGGATGACTCTTTTGAAGCACAAGTATGTACTAATATTTTCCTTAAATCTCTACAGAGGGTTATATCTTTACATCATGGTTCCTTTTTTTGGCTTTTTATGACCTACAGGTTGCGGATTTTGGTCTGGCAAAGTTAACGGATGACACTAACACTCATGTGTCGACTCGTGTTGTGGGGACATTTGGGTGAGTCATTCACTTGCAGGTTATTAAAAAAAGCTTTTTCTTTTCATTAGTTACTTATTTTGGCGAGTAACATTGAACCTAGTTGTCTTTTCCTTTCTCTTAGCTTGCAATGTTTTAAGTGATTAAAAGATAGTTATTTTTTCCTTTGAAACTTGGAACTGCAACATTATTATTTCACATCTGTAAGTTTACTCTTTGTAGTTATGCTATTTAACCTTTTCTTGCTAAGTTATTGCAAGGGCAGTGATATTGCCCGAGCCAGAATTGTTAATAAAAGAGGAATTTATGCATTGCATTTTTATGTTGTCGAAATGAGTTATGTTGGTGCAATGTACAACCATTCTGAAGTAAAGATTTGCTTGTTATTGATATTTCAACGAAATCAGGTACATGGCGCCGGAATATGCAGCAAGCGGCAAATTGACTGATAGATCTGATGTTTTCTCATTTGGAGTTGTGCTTTTGGAGCTGATAACGGGGCGCAAACCTGTCGATACATCTCAACCTTTGGGAGATGAAAGTTTAGTTGAATGGGTATCTCTAAACTGCACACTTTTGCTGGCACTTCTTCTTCTTCTCTTCTTCTTTATGTGAAATTGGGAAAACACAGAATGCACATGTTTTACCTTCTGTTCTCTATGTCTGATAATACTAGAAATGCATTAGATCGTCACATCGAATACAAGAACATATTTTCTTGTGTCCTAGCAATTTCCAAATATTCACATTAAACACAACACTTCTCTACGCACTTAATACTGAAAAAGGTAAAGAAGGTTGAGATAGAAGCATATTTTTTTCTCTCCTGCAGTAGTTTTATTATGGGTGATGGTCTTCTTCCTTGCACAGGCTCGGCCTCTCCTTGTTCATGCTCTCGAGACGAGCGATTTCAAAGAGTTAGTTGATCCAGCACTCGGAAACAACTTTACGAGAAGTGAAATGCTTGGAATGATCGAGGCAGCCGCTGCTTGTGTTCGCCATTCTGCTCCTAACCGACCTCGAATGATGCAGGTAACACAATCTTTGTTCTTAATAAATTTCCAGAGCTCTGTTTCTCTAGTGGAAGATTTGCTTATATACGCTTGCAGAATATATTATGTTTCGTACTAGAAAGCTAATAAATTCTTCCAACTTGTTTTTACGTAGTATATTCTCAATGATTAGTCTAAACAAGTTTCCCGAAGAGAGGTTGGTTTGGCTCTTTCTTATTGAAGACTTAAGATGCATGGCTAGCCTATCTGCCTATACCTACCAATTGAAAACAAAGCTTTTGTCGAAACCTTTATTTGTAGCAAGAACATTATATTGTTATATAGGGTGTTCATACACCAATTACATCTAGCACTATATCATGATTCGGGTTATATATATTCGGTGTGAGTAAGGTGCCAAGCATATGCTAATACGAGCATAGATGCACCCTTGATACATTATTCATGTCGAAGCCTTCTTTGTCTCCTACAAAACACTGTGTCTTATACCCAATTCTCAATAAAATCAGGAAAAGAAAAGAATATAAAAATGTGGGATTTGCAAATGTTATTAGGGAAGTATGTGTGTCTAAGGGCTTTACTATTTCTCCATTTTAATACAGTGCAGTTCTGATCTTAGATTTATGCTCTTTACCAAAATCAAATTCGTTTGGTGCCTGCTCACGGTTCCTATAAGGATAAATCGTATTGCTTCAAATTTCTCCATCAAAATAGATGAATTTGTCGACATAATGATGTTTTTTTTGTTTTTTGTTTTTTTTGAGGAAGCGCATAGGCACTATACATGCATCCATGCATGCATGAAGCGTGTTTTGAACCCAGAGTCTATAACCTCGAATTAGAGGTGCCGATCAACTAATCTACTAGTTGGTTGTAGGACTTTTATGGCTACATGGACATTTTTGTTTAATCTAACAAAAGTAATTCAATGGAAAGGTTAATCTTGTAGTGGAATGCAAAGATTAGTTATTTAACTCTAATAGTTTAAAGGTAGAGAACCAAAATGAAACTAAGCGCGAAGGTTGATGACGCACCCTTTGTCGATAATGATCCTTCTAATCTATCTTCTCTTTCATCGCAGGTGTTGAGAGCATTGGATAGCGAGGGAAATCTCTCGGACCTCTCCAACGGGGTTAAGTACGGTCAGAGCACAATTTACAATTCGAGTCAGTACTCCGCTGACATTCAGAACTTCCGCAAAATGGCATTCGAAAGCGATGTCTACAGCTCGGAATATGATCACGCTAATTCGCATGAGCAGGGGAACTCGTCGCATAAGTGAAAATGTCCACCCTCTAGAGGAAACCTATATATCGTCGGGTTCTTGTGAGCTTGGAGAGCTGAATTGCGAAAAGATATAAAGGCACCAGAGAATCAGATGACATTCTATAAGTGAGGGGATAACATAGCCTCGGAGCGAAATAGCTATAAGCTTTTTGAAGAGAGTCCAAAGGTTTTATGTGAAAGGTAGAAGCATGCATGTGGATTGATTACCGGAAGCGCATATGAACTGAACAAAGTAACAGAATGGTTTGCAGAGAATTTGTATTCGTTAGCCCTCGGCTTCCTTTTAACTTTTTGTTTTTAATATGCTGTTCAGAGGAAGGCCTATAACTGTAATTTGAAAGGTTGAAGATACCCTTCAAACCATGAACTTGTTGAGATAAGGATTTCTTTTGCTTCCATGCTGTAAAACATTTATCTCTTGTGGGGTAAAGTTTCTTCTTGGTGCATTGAGATAATTACATGGTTTCTACACCAAAAATACTGTTTGGATATTTTGTGTATCTTAAAATTCACCATAATTGTTCCAATTACATGTCCTTGTTATCATCTATCTGTACCTTAAACCTCTTTCGAAATTGATAAAAACAAACACATAAATGTAACCTCTTTCGAAGTACTCACTTGATATTAAATGGAAGATCGGTTTAAATTTCAAATATCATATTGAGATGGTCTGAAAGTTTAACTGGAACAAGGCAGACATCTATTTCGAGGAGGAAAAGAAAAATGATTAAGTGCAAAGATGGTAAGCGAAAAGCTTATTGCATATCTTATACAAATATTTCAGTAATTATGGTATTTAATTGGTATGTAAAATCAGCTAACATTGCATCTTTTTGTCCCAACCTGAACCTACATTTACAGAACTATGGCCAACAATGAGCATATACTTTATTTTGGGTAGTCATTATGAATGCTCACTACTTACAGAAGGCGAAAAGAAAGAGAAAAACTTGAAGTGAAAATTCTACTGTGTATTGACCATTCCTAGTTTGAAGAATTCACAACATGTCCATCATTATCTTACTTCTTAGAAATGTAGAATCAGAAACTTTGAAGGCTCCTGAGTTCCGTGTGATGGCACGTGGACGCAAAGAAAGAAAGCTAAAACACAAATAACCTTCAGGATATATCGCACTTTGCACTTTACCCCTCCTGATATGAAAACCTACAGATAATTCACTAGATTTGTAAAATGTGTGCTTTACTTCCTTCTGTAGGGAATAAAATGCAGCATCTTTAAACAAATCGAGGGCGTAATGTACAGGTTTTGTAATATTTTTTTGTTGAGGGTTGTTCACATTCAAACCAAAGCTTTTCAGTAAATCAAACTCCGGGAGCTGGCACGGCTGCGACGCCACTTGAACTGGGAGCCACTGTTGCTTTCATATGATGCTCTCCAGCCCTGCCACTTCCAACTGATTCTGCTGTCGGAACACCAGGCTCCAACCCATGTTCCATGTCGACTTTAGAGCGGTTAAAATGATCTCTACGGTGCCTAGGACGCAAGTAGCGGCGGGCGCATATCTGCCCGACGAAGCAAGAGATTACAGATATAACAGCAATAACGCCCAACACGACGAAGACCGGCGTGAACGGGCTTTTGGGGTTGGATGGATGCTGAGCTACTGTGTTTTGTGGGTACACCACCATTGGTTGTTTGAGGGATGACATGCTTCTAAGTTCTCTCTCTTCCTTCTCTAGCATCCACTAGAGAGAGAGAGAGAGAGAGAGAGAGAGAGTTGCTTAGATGTTTCCTTGTGTAAAGGGTGTAGGTGTTTTCTTTGTAGTGTTTTTGTTGTGCTTTGAGTGAGGCTAAAGGTTAGTCTCAAACAAGCTTTAAATGTTATGCTTTAGAAATGCTATAAATCCAATAGCTTGAGCTGAACTAAAAATTTAGGTTGCTTTTCTGTTCCTTAGGTAAAGCTGTATGATTCTTTACCCTTTTGAGGGGGTAGATGGGGCCTTCGATTGCTTTGAGGCAGGAGAGATGGAATTTTGTGACTGTATTAGGCAGAGATTAGGAACTTAATAGCGCGTTAACGACAAGTTATCAAGCATTAGGAACCTTGAGAATGAGGGAAATGCAACATTCCTCCTTTTCTCTTTGGAATGTACAAAAAAAAAGGGATGTTAATGGGCATTCACACAGAGCTACAGATTTGCTGATGCATGAGGCAGTGTGTTTTCTGTCTCAAGAAGTTAAAAATAATAATAATAATAATCTTTGGATACTTGCTCTCAGATATCTTTCAGATACCAATAACCATTAATTCTTTACATCTGCAGAGCAATGCACTGTAAAAGACAATAAGCATTCATATCAATTAGGCTAAGAGGCAATTTGGTACACAGAATCACTTGGCCATGCAGAAGCACCAACTCACTGTACGCAGCAATAAGCAGTAAGTTTGGATTTCGGAGGAATCAGAAGCAGTACAGCTTCATGCAAAATCAATTTAGAGCGAAACGAAAGCACTACCAAACAGAAGAGAAGTTTATGAATCAAAAGCTATGTCAAAAGCATTACCAAACAGAAGAGAAGTTTATGAATCAACAGCTATGTTAAAGCGATTCTTGCAAGAGTTGGACATAGAAACACACTATCTATGAAAGATTTTGTTATTTAAAATTGAAAAAAAAAATATCTGAAGGATTGAACTGTAAGTAACAAAAATTCGGTAACTAGTCTATACAATCAATCTCCCAATCTGACAAGTACATTAATACAATAAAAAAAGAAACACAAATTAGCAATCATGGAAGATCAAATAACTAGTCATGGGCAATTACATTTCAACAAATCAATAATAAATCATGATTCAAAATTAACTAAGATATCTGAGTGTGTCATCATATTGCAAATTGAACTGTAGATGGAAGCTAAATGGACGAAGAGGTGAAAAATCCACATGAGATATGCAACAAGCTTCTGAATTCCGCAAGTAAAAAGAGGGAGTTCACAAGACTGAATACTTTGATCATTGAGTATGTAACTCGACAAAATCATACATTGAAAACCCAAATACAAACTGGATAGAAGGAAAAAGCATCTACATCTAGGCGTCTCAGGCTTCATGAAAAAGCAGCTCCACTTGTGGTGATGTTCTTCAATTGTCCGTAAATGTGATTGTAGCTGAAGGATCCATTGGATTATACCCTACAGAAAAATTATCGTTGTCAGGGTAAAAATTCCGCAGCCGCAAAACAAGACTTGCAAGAAAAACAACATTGGTATGCGATCACCCAATATTAGTACTTCATACTCTATTTCTCTCATCCACATGTCGTGAAAATTAGATCCTTCCTTACTGTTCATATCGATTGATCAATGACCATAACTCAAACATTCGACCAACAGAGCAGGTGTTTGCAGCCCACTGAAAGAAAAATGTTATTTTACCAACACAAGCAACGCCAATAAAAGGTTATACATATCGCAGATATTACATTTCGACCAAGAGTGCAAGAACGAAATGAAATATTTATTTTGAACAGATATATACAGGAATACAAAGTGAAAAATACAGTGGCTCAACATAGCAAACAGAGATGTCACTCCATTTTTTTCTTACTGAATTGCACTAAATGCAACAGAAAATTAAGAATAACATTATACCATAAAAGTAGCACTCCCACAACATTGAATACCATTTTCACTCCTTTATTTGATTGACAAGGGTAATACAACACACAAATAAATATGAAGTGAGCCAGTTATGTTCTTCTTAAGAACCTACTTATCCAGAATTATACACCGAAACAAAAGGGTCATAATTCTGTAATAGCTCTTGTGGTAAGAGGAAAATTTTGTGCATGTAGAGATTGAAGAGCACAAATATATACATAACCACGTAATTCTCCAATATTAAATTTACACTCATGTAATGTTTCCAATCTCCGAGGAAATGAATACTCCGTAAAGTAATATTCTACCAATATCAAAGGCATCTCTATACACGCCTTCCGCAGACTTTAGCTGTAACTCCATTAAGCATATTCTACTTTCTAATATCTAATAATTGGCACAAAATCCAAAAGATGCGCAACCTATTTTACATAAATATCACCAACATAAGAGCCTAAAATTCGTCCACTTTTACGATGAAATTAAAGTAATAAATTACTCAAGCTTGACACAAATCAAATTGCACTTGGGGTTTCAATTCAAATGGGATAGTTTGTGCATCATTATCTGCAATGGAGAGCACTAGGAACGTCTCAAAGCAATCATTTTTGATAATAAGAAATCACAAGGAAGACGAATAAGTAGATTGAGAATAACTTCCAAGTAAAAAGTAACATAATTGAACAGAGATCAACTGGAAATTACAAAATTATAAGAGAAAAGTAGATAGAAACAATTATAGCACAAAAAGAAACTTGGAAAATAGCTCATCACCGCATCGTAGGAACAAAATTGTATTGAAATTGAAGAGTAAAGGTATTAGACCTAAACATCAGTTCTCGTCCTCTTCTTCGGCCTTCGTTCCGAAGCTCAAACGACGGAGATCTTCGCCCCGACCTCCTCGAGCTGCTTCTTCAACTCCTCGGCCTCCTCCTTCGACACGGCCTCCTTGAACTTCTTCGGCAAGCCCTCGATGAGGTCCTTAGCGTCCTTGAGCGCGAGGTTCGTGAGCGCCCTGATGACCTTAATGGTGGCGATCCGCACGTTGCTGGGGACGTCCTCGATGACGACGTCGAACTCCGTCTTCTCCTCGACGGCGGGGGCGGCGCCCGCGGCCGCGTCGGCGGCGCCGGGTGCGGCGACGACGCCGGCGGGGGCGAAGGCGGCGGCGGTGACGCCGAGGCGGTCCTGGAGGAGGTCGACGAGGCCACGGGCCTCCTCGAGGGTGAGGTTGGCGATGGCGTCGCCGAGCTCCTCGATCTTCGGGGACGCGGCGACGGCGGCGGAGGCGGTGGCGGTGGTGCTGCGGCGGAGGCGGCGGTGGGAGGGGAAATTTAGGGTTTGGGAGCGGAAGGCGAGGGAGGAGGGGGTGGAGGGGGAGGGAGAGGGGGAGGAGTAGGTGAAGAGAGAGAGGGTGGAGGAGAGCGTGGTCGCCATTGTTGCTCTTCCTCTTCTTCTTCTTCTTCTTCTTCTTCTTCTCCTCCTCCTCGCTCGGGTTCGAGAGTGGTGAGTGAGGAGGATAAGATAAGGGGATAGGGTCGGGGGTTTTGATAGTTTGGGTGTGCGGGGTGATATATAAACGGGAGGACTGGGTGGCTGGTACTTCGCGCACTATCCCCCGAGGGAAAAATTCTAGAATGCACCCGATATATTTGATGACGTGGCGTAACAAACCAATCAAAAATTTTCTTTTAGAAATATATGTCCCATCGTGATTATAAAAAAATATTTATATTATATATATATTTTTTTTAAGGAGAGATGTGATTGGCTTGTTATTGATGACGTGGTGTAAGCGGGACACTGTAGATTTGAGGGTGGTTTGAGGTTGGTTTGTCTCTGCGTAAAACGAATCGAAAAATTATTTTTCGTATAAAAAATATTTTTTATTTATTTGATTTGATATAAAAATATATTTTTATAAATATTTTTTGGCCTTTTTGCATAAAAAATCCACTAGTTTTGGGCTTTTGCAAAATTGTGCCGCATTTTTCGTTTTTGCAGATTCGATTCGGATTTTCAGCAAACTGACCAAAATACCCTTGTTACTTTTTCTCTTTCTCTCTCCTCTTTTTTTTCTCTCTCCTCTTTTTTTTCTCTCTCCTCTTTTTTTCTCTCTCCTCTTTTTTTTATCGTTCTTTTTTTTTTCTCTTCGAAGAAGGCGGCCGAGGCGGAGGCGGGGAAATGGCCCGCCTCGCCTCTGCCCCTCACGACCTCGCCCTCGCCCTCGCCCTCGCCTGCGCACCCCCGCCCTCCTCGCCTCAAACCCCGCCGAGGCCGCGCCTCACCGCGACTCTTTTTTTTTTTCCCTCTCCGACCCTCCTCCACCTGCCGTCCCCGCCGCCACCGCCGGCGACGACGAAGAAGAAGTGCTTCTTGGGGCCAAGAAGCACGCCGGCGAGGGAGGGAAAAAAAAATATAGTTACACTCCGGCGAGAGCGGTGGGTCGTGAAAAAAAAAATTGTAAAGAAAAAAAATAAAAATTAAAAAATATTATTTTCCTACTGAAAATAACAAAAAAATAGAGAAAAATGAAGAAGGTGATGAAATTACACTGTTAGAAAAAATTACACTGTTTAAAAAAATATTTACACTGTTTTAATGAATGTTGCACTATTTAAGAGAGAAATTACACTCTTTTTAGATGAAATTTACACTTTTTAGGCCAAATTGTACTATTTAGAATAATGTTGCACCATTTCTTTCTCTTCCTCTTCTTCTTTCTTCTTCCTCTACTCTCCATCTTCATCCCCTTTCTCTGTCTCTTTCCTCACACTCCAAAATAATTTTGAACCGCTGCGGTCGAAGCCGGAGGAGGAGGAGCGGTCCTGGTCGCGAGGGTCGAAGAGGTAAACGGAGAGGAGGAAGCGGGAGGCGTCGGCGGCGGCGCGCGGTGTGGTGGTGGGGGGGGGGGGGGGGTGGTGCGAGCGCAGGCGGCGCGGCGCGAGCGCAGGGGGCGCGGGCGCGGGCGCGGGCGCGATCCCCCTGCGCGCCCCCCCCCCTCCCCCCCGGGACGCGCCCCCTAGGGGCGCGTGCGCGTGCGCAGGGGGCGCGCGCCCCCGCGCCCCCTGGGGGCGTGCGCAGGGGGCAGGGGGCGCAGAGGGTGGGGCGGGCGGGGGCCCAGGCCCGGGCTCGGGCGGGCGGGCGCAGCCCGCGCCTGCGCCCCGCCCCGCGCCGCAGGGGAGTCCCCTGCGGCCCCCGCGCCCCGCCGCCGACGCGCGCCCCCTGCTCCCCCGCGCCCGGGGGCCCGGGCCCCCGCCCCCGCCCCCCCCCCCCCCCCCCCCCCCCCCGCGCCCCCTGCCCCCTGCGCTCGCGGGTGAGCCCCCAGCGCTCGCCGCTCCCCCTGCACCCACCCACCACCGCCCCGCGCGCCCCCTGCACCACCGCCGACGCCTCCCTCTACCTCTTCGACCCCCGCGACTACGGCGGCGCATGGACGCCGCCACGGCTCCGGGCGCGGCGGCGGGGACGTCGTCGTCGTCATCATCCGCATCGGAGAAAGAGTGCAATAAGTTGCACCATTTTGACCTTCGTTGCACTACTGCACTATTGCACTATTACACTATTGCACCATTTTGACCTTCGTTGCACTATTGCACTATTGCACTATTGCACCATTTTGACCTTCGTTGCACTATTGCACTATTGCAATAGTGCAATAGTACAATAGTGCAATAGTGCAACGAAGGTCAAAATGGTGCAACTTATTGCACTCTTTCTCCGATGCGGATGATGACGACGACGACGTCCCCGCCGCCGCGCCCGGAGCCGTGGCGGCGTCCATGCGCCGCCGTAGTCGCGGGGGTCGAAGAGGTAGAGGGAGGCGTCGGCGGTGGTGGTGGGGGCGCGCGGGGCGGTGGTGGGGTGGGGGTGGGGGTGCAGGGGGAGCGGCGAGCGCTGGGGGCTCACCCGCGAGCGCAGGAGGCAGGGGGCGCGGGGGGGGGGGGGGTGGGGCGGGGCGGGGGCCCGGGCCCGGGCGGGGGGGGGGGCCCGGGCCCGGGCGGGCGCGGGGAGCAGGGGGCGCGTCGGCGGCGGGGGCGCGGGGGGGCCGCAGGGGACTCCCCTGCGGCGCGGGGCGGGCGCAGGCGCGGGCTGCGCCCGCCCGCCCGAGCCCGGGCCTGGGCCCCCGCCCGCCCCACCTCTGCGCCCCCTGCCCCCTGCGCACGCCCCCAGGGGGCGCAGGGGGCGCCCCCTGCGCACGCGCACGCGCCCCTAGGGGGCGCGTCCCGGGGGGAGAGAGGGCGCAGGGGGATCGCGCCCGCGCCCCCTGCGCTCGCCGCGCCGCCTGCGCTCGCACCACCCCGCCCGCCCACCACCACCCCGCGCGCCGCCGCCGACGCCTCTTGCTTCCTCCTCTCCGTTTACCTCTTCGACCCTCGCGACCAGGACCGCTCCTCCTCCTCCGGCTTCGACCGCAGCGGTTCAAAATTATTTTGGAGTGTGAGGAAAGAGACAGAGAAAGGGGATGAAGATGGAGAGTAGAGGAAGAAGAAAGAAGAAGAGGAAGAGAAAGAAATGGTGCAACATTATTCTAAATAGTGCAATTTGGCCTAAAAAGTATAAATTTCATCTAAAAAGAGTGTAATTTCTCTTTTAAATAGTGCAACATTCATTAAAACAGTGCAAATATTTTTTTTTAAACAGTGTAATTTTTTCTAACAGTGTAATTTCATCATCTTCTTCATTTTTCTCTATTTTTTTGTTCTTTTCAGTAGGAAAATAATATTTTTTAATTTTTATTTTTTTTCTTTACAATTTTTTTTTCACGACCCACCGCTCTCGCCGGAGTGTAACTATATTTTTTCCCTCCCTCGCCGGCGTGCTTCTCGGCCCCAAGAAGCACTTCTTCTTCGTCGCCGGCGGTGGCGGCGGGGACGGCAGGTGGAGGAGGGTCGGAGAGGGAAAAAAAAAAAGAGTCGCGGTGAGGCGCGGCCTCGGCGGGGTTTGAGGCGAGGAGGGCGGGGGTGCGCAGGCGAGGGCGAGGGCGAGGGCGAGGTCGTGAGGGGCAGAGGCGAGGCGGGCCATTTCCGCCTCCGCCTCGGCCGCCTTCTTCGAAGAGAAAAAAAAAGAACGATAAAAAAAAGAGGAGAGAGAAAAAAAGAGGAGAGAGAAAAAAAAGAGGAGAGAGAAAGAGAAAAAGTAACAAGGGTATTTTGGTCAGTTTGCTGAAAATCCGGATCGAATCTGCAAATACGAAAAATGCGGCCCAATTTTGCAAAAGCCCAAAACTAGTGGATTTTTTATGCAAAAAGGCCATCAAACAAATATGGATGGAAAACAATTTTTTTTTCTTACAAACTAAATACTACAAAACGTAAAAAAAAAAATTTCCACAAAACATTTTTTTTCACGAAAAATTATTTTCCACGGTTTTATGTTGAACCAAACGTACCCTAAGCTGCTGTGGAAAAAATCTAAAATATAGTAATCATATGACTGACGTGGTATTTCCAGCCAACCAAATTTTTTAAAAAAATTCATCTATATCATCATAATTTTCTAAAAATATTTTTGTTATATTTTTCTCTTAAAAGATAGATGTAATTGGCTGAATATAAATGATGTGGTATGACTGCCACATAATAGACTTTATCGCTGCTACGGAGAAAAAAATAAATAATGACCTCATTTATGTAACTACCAATCAAATTTTGCTTTTGAAATTCATCTATTTCATCATAATTATTAAACAAATATTTTTTATTTTTCTCTCGAAATAAAAAATTTGATTGATTTATACATGAATGATATGATATTACTGCTACATACAATACTACTTTCCAATCGAGGGATGTAAAACGGGAGGGGCGATTTTGTCTGGGTTGCACTGTGGCCCAGTCTTATGAATTTTGTCTGAACGTCTTTCCGAATATATTTAATAATCTTTTTCCTCTTATTTTTTAATATTTTTATTTTTTATCCACTTAAAAATATAATTTAACTTCATTTAAAGTTTTTATACTAAATGAATAATGGCCTAATTTGCATAAAAATCTACTGGTTTTACGTTTTTGCAAAAATGACTTACTTTTTTAGATTTTTATATTCGGATTGAATATTTAATAAATTATTCAAAATATTTTTTTTTCTCGTTCTCTCTTTCTTATTTTTTTTTTACTCTCATTCATTTTTCTCCTCTGCTCAGTTTATTATCGATTTATTTTCGATGATAGAGCTTTCAAATCGA
The DNA here is from genome assembly GCA_016920855.1 of Puya raimondii. Lineage (NCBI taxonomy): Eukaryota > Viridiplantae > Streptophyta > Magnoliopsida > Poales > Bromeliaceae > Puya > Puya raimondii. Next base: position 35,289,158 of record JABWPP010000049.1, on the reverse strand, counting down.
CGATCGGTACTGTTGAACATGATCTAGATCATTTAAACTATCTAGAAATCAAATTTTATGATTTTTCAACATCACTAACATAACGTCAAAGGATTATAAAATTTTTAATTTTAATGACCGATACAACGCGTTTTCTCGTTTAACGGTATAGAAAAGTCTAAATCAGTTGAATTTTTGCCAAAAAATTTTCAAACTATTTAAAACGAGATTTAGACTTTAGATCTTGAATATAAAAATTGTATCATCAACTTTTGAAGAAATATCTTTTACCTCCTTCACATCTTAGCTGACGCCGGCTTGAACATGACATAGATCACGGAGATGAAGCTGCAATAGAGGGCGTGGTAGTGGCGACGATGGCAACAAGAGTGTAGCAAGATTTGAGAAATATGGGGAAGGAGAGCACGTCGAGGCAGAGCAGTTGCTATGTCAAAGAGCGAGAGAGGGGATGCAATAGCGTAAAAAATATATATATAGAATAAAAGAAAACAAAGAAGAAAGAATAAAAAAAATAATTTTTTTTCCTCTTGGAAAGGCCATAATATTCCATAACTACTATAAAAAAATTCAAAAAATAAAGAAGAAAGAAGAAAAAGAATTTACACTATTTGAGATTAAATTATCTTTTTGAAGCTAAATTGTACTGTTTTGAACTATTTGGGACTAAATTGTGTAACAAAAAATAGATGTGGAACTATTTGAGTCTAAGTTACATTATTTGAGATTTGAAGGTGGAGTTATTTTCAATCGTCAATACCTATTTCTGTTGTTAGGTTGATCGTAAATTATATTTCATCAATAATTTCACTTATTTCAGAACGTCATAATTGATTTTACCCTTGGTAGCGGCGAAGTTAATTACAAGAAAAAAGAGGATAAATACAAATAATAAAAACCCGTTATAAGTTTTTTTAGTCTCTTCTTTTAAAAATTTTGTCATAAATTTTTTGTCAAACAAACGGCAGTGAGAAAAATAATTCTTATCTAAACTTGAGTTCAACTGAAAATTATTTTTGACCTGAAAGGGGTAATATCTAATATATCCTTCAAAAGTATAAAAATATCCAATATATTCCTGGTTGATCAAAACACTCTTATTGAGAAAAATAATTTTTATCTAAACTTGAGTTCAACTGAAAATTATTTTTGACCAGAAAGGGGTAATATCTAATATATCCTTTAAAACTATAAAAATATCTAATATATTCCTGGTTGATCAAAACACTTTTATTGATTTCCAAAAATTCCTCCAAATATCCCAAAACTCCAAAAATTTACTAATAAAATTTAAAATTTTAAAAAATATTTTAATAATTTAAAAATAAATTTAAAAATTTTAAATAGTAGTCAGCATAGATAAGCAAAAGCCCCCAACCCGAAACTACATTAGGAGCCTTAAAAACAAAACCCCAAATTAATAAAATTATTTTAGAATTAAAATCTTTTAAAAAAAATACTGGGGCACCCGAGTTGACTCGTTAGATTTGTGGACGGAGATTCGCTCATTCAAGGAAGATTCCGTTCCGTTCCGTTCCGTTCCGTTCCCGTTTTGGCTACTCATCGTCTCGCTTTCACATTCCGTTTTTTATTTTTTACCTTACCTACCAAATCGCTCTATATATCAACTCCCAATTTCCCAGCTCAGAGGAGAAGATGATTTGAACTCACCCTAGATGCGCGTGAGGTACGATTTCTCGTTGCAAAAGCTGTTTTTTTATTATTATTGTTTAATTTTAGTTAGTTTTTGAATCATTTGCTTGTGAATTTGGGAATTTTTGATTAATTTTGATGCGTAAATTGCCCTAGTTGAGTTGTGCAAAGGTGAATCAATTTGCATGAAACAATTTGAACGAATTGTGTTTCTCTGTTCGATCGGTGGTCGCCTCCAATAAAATGGCATAAAAAATCTGAGTAGAATTTGATTGTGTTTATTGAATAAAGTATAAATTGAATTAGGGCTTGTTTCAATTCTTTTTCCATTTTATGGTTCTATTGCTGATTCTCAAAATTGCTAAGGTTTTGCTTTAGTTTCCCTTTCCTTCAGAAGCATTTTCAAAAGCACTTCCTCAACCAGCAGATGTTGCTTTGTTTGTTCGCTGTTGGAGTAACAAGAAGTGCTTTTGTTGAAATTTCAATTGGTTAAAAGTACTTCCATGTTGCTGAGTAACATATAAACTGCAAATAGTGAAATTTCGATTGATAAAAAGTTCCGATAAGTCATTTTTAACTTGCCCTATATAATTTGGAAAAGTGTCTCTTTTGTTGATTTGTTTGTTCACCGTTAGAGAAACGAGGAGTGTATTTTAGGTTTGTTTGGATGTAGGATTCGTTATACAGTAATAACTTGTGCAGGATGAGATTTTTCTTTTGTGGTTAAACCTATCACAATTTTTCACGATAATGCATTTGGGTTACTAGGTTTATCATATGCCCAACAAAAATGATGTAGAGGTCATATGTATATCCAGTCTATCTCTTAATCAAATTAGGACAATATAGCGAATTTCTTTTCTGTTCGAAAGCATTCTTTAGGAGAAATGTATTTGTTGAAGTTTGCTTGACTTAATGGGATGGCGTTCCATTGGCACCTACTTATTGTGAGCAGTAATTTTCATTCTCTTTTATAGGCTCAGGAAATGAGTTAGTTGGCATCTAATAATGTTCATGTAGGGGAAGTACCAATTTTCGACACAATCACTTAGGTCTAATAATTATTAGAATTCCATGAAACTGTAACAATTTTATTGTTGCACTGTACTACATTATCATTTCAAGATTCCACATAGCACCCATCTAGATAGATGGTTTTACTCAAATTTTAAAAAAAGAAAGAGAAAATGCTAACCTGTTTTCAAGGAATCTTTTTTTTTGAGAAAAGGTAGCGTGCTACCGTTTCATTCATTTAGGATATGAACTTGGCTACAAGGTGAGGCGGTCGGGGCCTCAGGAAAAAAGAAAATAAGAAAATAAAAGAAAAGAAAATAAAATAAAAAAGGATAAAGTAAAATAAGAAAACATCAACCCATGGAATTATGAAGGCAGAAACGAAGCCATAAGTCTTTGAGAGATCTTATCACTACCAACAGGTACCCCAGCGGGCGTTTAGCTTTCACGAAGATTCTTCTATTCCTTTTCAACCAGAGAACCCACCAAGTAGCGGCAATAGTCACTAACATTCTACCCCCTTGTGCTCCTCCGATGCTACCGCTCACATCCCAGATCCCCTTGATAGATGCACAATTACGGAAGAAGCGTTTGTTTGGTAAAAGTCTCTCCAACAGAGTTGTGACACAAACGCACCCTGCAAATAGATGATCCACCGTCTCCAATTCCTCCAAACAGTATACGCATCGGTCTTCCCCGCTCCAGCCCCTTTTCAGGAGGTTCTCCACTGTTAGCACTTTATTTTTTAATACTAACCACACGAAAATCTTGACTTTAAGGGGAGTTCGTATCATCCATAACCGGTGGAAACATTTAACAATAACACCGCCGTCACCTAAAAAATTGTATACAGATTTGACCGAAAAAATTTCGGAACTAGCCCATCGCCATTTTATGCCATCCTGTCTAGTATCGAGAGACCACCCTGAAATCAGCTCCTTAAACTCCACTATTTGTACGCACTCGGACTGAGAGATTGGAGTGAACCCTGACAATATCTTACTCCACATCCACCCGTTGTCACCCCAACACTCCTTGACTCTGAATTTTTTGCCAGTAATTCTTTCAAAGATGGTCGAAAAAATTATACGTAAGGAGGCTTCATCGCACCAAATGTCTGTCCAAAAACTTACCTTTTGTCCGTCCCCAATCGAGAAAGACATCCCGCACTTAAAGATATTCCTTGTTGTGTGAACACTCCGCCACCAAAAAGAATAAGGTCTGAAGGACCGTCCTTCCAAGAGCGGTTTCCTACGGGTATAATAAATATCACTAATTAGTGCGCCCCATAGGTGATTTCTATCTGCAAAGAACCTCCACCACCATTTTATCAATAAAGCAGTGTTCATGGTTTCTAAATTCTTGACTCCTAAACCACCCTCCGATTTGCTTCTACACACGACTTTCCACCGTACGAGACAATGCCCCCCTGCAACAGATGATCCCCCTCGCCAAAAAAAAGCTATCCGCAAAGCTTCTAATCGATGTAAAACCCACTTGGGTGCTTTGAACACTGAGAAATAATACAGAGGCAGATTCGAAAGTATTGAATTCACGAGAACAAGTCTACCTTCTTGGGAAAGAAGTTTAGCTTGCCACCCTTCAATCTGTTTCTCCATTTTATCAATAATTACCTGCCAGTCCTTTTTTCTCAGACGTCCAACCGTTAAAGGTAATCCCAAGTAGCGTAAAGGCAGAGATCCGAGTTTACATCCCAGGATATTCGCTAGTCTACTACCAAGCTGAGCATTATCTCCCATATAGAATAGCTCCGGTTTATTTCGATTAAATCTTCAAGCCAGACGCCCACTCGAAAATTTGCCACAACAAGAGGAGATTTCTCACTTGTTTTTTTCTAGCTTCACAAAAAAAAATAGTATCATCTGCATACTGTAAAATAGCTATCTTGGTATTATCGGTTGGCCCGACTCCTCTCAGCAATCCGTTTCCTACAGCTTGTTCAACCAATCTGGCTAAGCCCTCTGCCACCAACAAGAAGAGAAAAGGGGACAATGGATCGCCTTGTCGCAAGCCCCTTTTTGTTTTAATCCACTTAGTTGATACCCCGTTAACTAGAACAGCAATTTTGGCATTGGATATGCAAAGGTCAATCCAATCACACCACTTTTGACTTGCCCCTAACCAAACTAGTACTTTTCGTAAAAAATTCCAACTTACTCTATCGTAAGCCTTTTCGAAGTCAGCTTTAATCCCAACACTTTCCACACCATTTTTCGAACACCAGCTGGCAATTTCATTCGCAGTAACGAAAGAGTCCAAAATATACCGCCCTTTGATAAAAGCTGACTGGGTTGGGAAAATTATGTCGTTCATAACCACTTCTAACCGGTTGGCAAGTACCTTGGAGATAATTTTTTGGACACTGTTCACGAGACTAATAGGTCTAAAATCATTCGCAGCCTTCGCTCCTTCTTTCTTGGGGATAAGACAGATATAAGAATAATCCAAGGGCCCAGTGTTTAAATTTCCATCGAATAGTTCACTGAAAACATTGTAAAGATCATCCTTAACCACCTCCCAGAATCTCTGGAAGAATCTCAAGTTAAACCCATCCGGTCCCGGGGCCTTGTCACCGCCGAGTTGGAATGTAGCTTTCTTTATCTCGTCCAGTGAGAACGGCAAAGTAAGATGATCCGGGTTGGGAATAGACCTATTTCTGAATAAGCTACTCCAATCCCCCGTCAATCCGCTACCTGCGATATCCGGGGCGAACACTTCTTTAAACTTATTAAAGAATACTCCCTTCGAAGGCACTGATTTTCCTTTTCTTTTAACCTTCAAGTTGCACCTATGTAAGTGTGAAATCCTTACCCGTTATATTTCTAAGGTGTTGATATTAAGATGAATCTCTAGTCGCAGCTGAAGCTAAACCCACAGGTTAAGGAAACTCTAGCTACAGATCAATGTTGGTGGTTTTTATTACTCTTCATTTTGGCCCTCATGAATTTTCTTACCCTAAGTCCACTTGTTATATTCTGGCAGTTTCCTCATGGTACATAGCTGTCTCAATAGTCGAACAAAGATGTGGACTGTTTCGCTAATTAAATCATGCAAAATATTTACTTAATTTGCAACTTTTCTGAAGTATTAATCCATTTCTGTATTTTAAAGAATAAAAACTTCCAAGGGACAATTGATGTACTTTCTTGAAGGTAACTATTATAGTTTTTTATGAGTTCAGTGGTCTATTTCAGGCTTTAATGGATAATAAAGCAAAATTAAGTGTCGATGCCAACGGTGCCAAATCAATTGGGGGCCCAAGATTGCCTTGTCCAGCAGTGAATTATTTTACGCAGGTTCCTCAGAAGCTTCAGAACTCTCTAAAGGTCAGTCCTTTTGGTATTATGCAAATAAGTACATTGCTGCTGATGATGATTTGGAACTTGATATAGCTAATATGACGTAAATTTTCATTCTCCAGTTACGTCTTAAGCAGTTGTTGAAGACCAATCATGTTCCTGGTTTTGCAAAACCTGCTGTGCCTACAGAGGAAGAATCAGATTCTTCTTTCGAGGTTGACTTGGATAAGCAGCTTCAGGCTTGGCAAAGTAACTCAAACTGGTCTGATGAGCCCCCAGAAGTTAAGGTAATGTGCTTAACTACCAGGGGAAGACTTCTTCGTTGTGAGTGATTGGACCGCATCTTTGTCGTTGTGTTTTAACTTATTCCTTTAGTACTACTTTTTAAAACGAGTAAAGGTTAGAGTGCAAATCAGTTTATTATATATAATAATACTGTAAATTTATTTCAATACGCTCTTGAGATATCCAAGTTGATAATCTCTGCAGATGCAGTTGTTGATAAAGCAAGTGGCTGGAGACTATGAAAATAGTAGAAACATTATATATCTAACTGTTCTTTGTGAATTTGTTTCAGGTCAGTGTACCAAAAGGGTCTCTATGCAACCTGAATGTGAGATTTAAGGCTGGATTACCGCCAGACGCAATCTATAATATTGTCATTGATCCGGAAAACAAAAGAGTATTTAAAAACATCAAGGTACGTATTTTCTCTCATCAGATAAACTATCAAACTATGTTGTATCCGTAAGATATCGAGCTTGTGTTTCTTAACCCTAAGACAGTAACTCTCTGCTGTTTCTCTCTTATTAGGAAGTAATTTCAAGAAAGGTCTTGGTTGACGAGGGCCAGAGGCAGGTTGTTGAGGTGGAGCAGGCTGCAATATGGCGATTCCTTTGGTGGTCTGGAACAATAGCAGTACACGTTTTCGTCGATCAAAATCGGAAAGATCATACTGTAAGAATGAATATAATGAGTTCATCAACGGTGATCATTTAAATTTCTTTTTTTTTTAAAAAAAAGAAGGCTAACCTGCAGGAAAACCCCTCTATAAACATCATGATTTACCGACCGTCCCTAGCGCAAGTGGCAAAGGGCTTGGTGGTTGGTACCGAGGTCCCGAGTTCGAATCCTAATTGATTCACATTTCCAGCTAAGTTTATTTCTAAAAGAAATAAACGAAGCGGGTAGCGTGCTACCTTTCTCTCAAAGAAAAAAAATCATGATTTTCACATTTTCCTCCCAATATTTTCAAAACCTAGAATTCACTCCATTTACCCGTGGGTTAAGTGATAGATTTGAGCTAAAAGAATATTGATGAAGGAGCAAAATGATGAAATCTTCGAGAGTATTATAAAGTCTTCGAATATCATGGAGCAAAGTAAAGAGTTACGTTATTATAGTAGGATCTCTTAAACTTAAATTCGGAGGAAATTGGAAAAAGAAGCAACCATTTCAAAACTTGAATACCATGTGATTTTCTCTTACGCAGGTAAAATTTAAGCAAGGTAAGTCGGGTTTCATGGAAAGATTCGAGGGTTGCTGGAAAGTAGACCCTTTGTTCGTGGACGAGCAAACTTGCCTTCCTTTTAGGCCAAAGACATTTGCGGAGTATAATACATGCACAGGAGGCAAAGGGAGGGTCGGATCTCTTGTGAGTTTGAATCAGCTGATCCAGCCGTCGATCGTCCCTCCGCCGCCCATTTCATGGTATCTTCGCGGGATCACCACGAAGACCACCGAAATGCTCATAAATGATCTTCTAGCTGAGGCCGCTCGGCTACGAAGATCCATTAGTGATGCAGAACTGATGCAAGACACTGAAGCAAGATCAGTTAGTAGTAGTAAAGAGTTAGTACTTTCCGGTGTTAACGATATAAAGGAAAGATGGCAACGAAGAAGAAGCGCGAGGCATCGGAGAAGATTGGAAAGAGTGTCAGTGCATTGATCTCTTTTAGTAAGATTTTAAATTCTTTCTCCAAGCAATTGCATTAGTTAAAGACCGATGGTTATAGCTTCTTGTTACAGTTGCTGTAACATTATGATAAACTCAATTACTGTTAGGAGTGTTGTATGTTTAATGGCAATTTGGGTAATATGATTAGAATTCTCATGTGTTATTTCTTCTTCAACATGAATTCCTGTGCACACAGCTTTGTGGGCATTCTCTTGAATAAGATATTTTCTCTCTTCCTCTCACTATAAATTCACTGTGAACAAAATCTGAATGCCGGATAGGCTATTTGTGAACCCACATATACAACTAAAGGCATAAATTCGAGCTTATCATCTAACAAAAATAGATGGTTGAATTTTTCATATTTATTTTACCAGCAAATATACTTTTCAGTTGGAAATGAACTTTCTAATGCTATTTTTTTTTTTTTGGTAGAAAAAGAATATTGATTTTGTTTCTATACATCATCTTTCTGTCAATGAACTTAACATCAGATAATAGAACGGACTAATTTAGGTTCCATAACCGTTCCATCTGAAACTAACTTACCACTAGTATCCGAGAAAGCTGAAAAATCAAATTCTGTAAATATACATGTGCAGAATTTAAGCTCCCGCCTTCAAGAAACCTTCGTCTAAGAATAAGAATCACTGCGGGTCAAGCTATTATACTCGATAGATATTTCACTATCACCGCCAAATGTGTATTTACTTTTTTTAATTATTGTTCTCATGTCTCATGCCCGTCCCACACAAAAATAACTTACTGCCGAAAAAATGGAAGATCAAACTCCGTAATTATGCGCGTCCAGAATTCAATCCCCCTCCTTTCCTCACTGTTAGAAATTCATTCTTTTGCAACAATAAATATTACTGCAGTTGATACCGCTTAGTTGCAATAATAACTTTTCGCAACTAACGAGATCATTACAAATCATCACAATAACTCTTGTGGTAATAAATGACTAAACAATATAATTTGTATTGGTATAACCAATTGTTCTTCACACGCATCTAATTCCAAACTCCACTCCCTTAAAAATCCCTTTCATTTGAACTCCATGTGATTGGGACCTCTCCCCACCATGAAAACGTGATGCAATACTATATGAGCCATTTAGGTTCACACTCCCCAACGGTCCAAATCCTCTCTTGACAAAAATGGCAACACCCCATTCTCACCTTTGAGTTTGTAATTCCCATAGATTATAGCAACTTTTAAGAGGAAAGTTTGTGCCAAACTCAACTTTAGCTGCCCAAATAGAGCACGTGCACCCATCACCCTCAAAAAGTCATTTTTCTCTTAGAACTAGCCCACGTTAATGGTGGTTTTTTTTTTATTTTTTTTTTATTTTGGGGGGGGGGGGGTGGGACGGGGGCGGGGGAAGAGAGTGCTTTTTAAAAAAAGGTTTAATTTTCTTTTTTTTGAGAAAAAGGTAGCTTGCTACCCGCTTCATTCATTGGAGTGGTGAACTAGGCTACATGGGTGAGACAACAAAGGCCTCTGGGTAAGGTGCGAAAAAAAAAAAAAAAAACACAACACGCACACATTAGAATCTAGAAGAAGGGATAAGGTGATCCCAAAGTTTCGACAGTTGGACAATCCGAACGACACCCAGGGAGGGATCAGGTGTGATATTGCCAAAAATAGCTTCGTTCTTTATCTTCCAAGTGACCCACCAACAGGGATCAGGTTTAATTGTACTCTACTATACTATACATTAGTGTTATTTTTATTTACTCAAAGACACTATTGTATATATCGTTTTTTTTATTTTTTAAAAGATTTAATTGCACTCTACAATATACTTTAGTGTTATTTTCATTTACTACAGTATACTATTTTTTTTCAAAGACATTATTGTATTACTCTATTTTACCAAACTCTATATTATATTTCAGATTTATATTTGTTTTTCTATCTTATACTACTAGTATTTTTCAAAGATATCACTAAATAATTTTTTTTCTCGTCATCTCTACATTATTGTCAATAAATTTATTATTTTAGACAAAATCTAACAACTTTATTAAGAGGCACTAGTTATAAAGTATGAAAATATAAAATAAATCTCCATAATAGACCCATTGGAAGTTTCTATCAATTTTTAATTAATTTTTTATTATTTTTATGCATTTTGTTATTTTTCATATCAAAATGAGCTAGATATATACTTTGTAACTTCTAATTAATATCTTTTAACAGCTTTCATATGAAATTAAGGTTTATTTCTTATAGTGTAGGAATTGGGAAAAAAAAAAAAGAATAATTGAGTGGTGTCTTTGAAAAAAAAAAAAATACAATATAGAAAGTGAAAAATTTATAAGTACAGTGTGGTATAGTGTAATTAAGCTTTTTTTAAAAAAATAAATAAATTTAGCTGAAAATATGAAGCAAGTAGACTTCGAACATGAAACCTCGGGTGCCAATCATGAAGCCATTTTCAACTTGCTTTAGGGACAGTTAGTAGGCCACAATAATGTCAGCGTTAATTTCTTCAATGCCTCTCTTGAAAGGTTGAAATTTCATTAATGCCACTTCAAATTGTAAAGTATCATTGTTGCGCTTATATACCCATTAAAGGGTTTTAGGGTTTAGACCCTGGATTGAGGTTTAGAGGAGAATTTGTGATATATTTATATACTAGAGGAGTATACATGATAAATCTGTATGTTTAGAGGGATATGAATAATATTTTAGGCTTTGAAGGGGCATCTATAATATTTTGAAGTTTTAGAGGGTTATGTTTGAAATTGCCTTGATCAGGAACCTCACCAGCTTAAAAAAAAAAAAAATTATAAATGCTCCTACAATTTTGGACACGGCTTATTTAATTTGTTTATTAAATGTTGTTTGACTCCACGTAAAACATTTATGTTCTTTAAAGAAAGTTTACATAAATCATTCGGCTTATACTGAAAATAGTTTTTAATATATGTTTTTAAGAAAAAGAAAATGAAGAGAAAGAGGAGAAGAGAAATGCTTTCACTTTTCAATTTGCATTTATTGTAAAGAAAAATTATTTGGAAAACAAAAATAGATGTTTTCTTTTCTAATATAGGTAGCATAATTTTTTTGTTCAAAAAATATTTGTTATTTTTTTAACTGAGACACTCACCGCGAACCAATTCGATCCAAATACAATTCTTGTTCGCAACCCCTCCTCTTCCAAAATCAAATAAAGAACGGAAAAAAAAACAAAAACAAAATACCCAAAAAAATGAAGTTTTTTTTTTTTTTTTTTTTTTTTTTGTTGGTGGTGGCCAAGTACCGGATCCCAAGATTTCATCTCGATCCAATCGTGCGGCGGAGATCGACCGAATCAGATATCGGGGGGCGCGATCGCCTCGCAACTGATCACGCTGCGTGGGCCCCGCGCACCACGTGGCGAAATTAGGCCGGTCGGGGCGGGGGCCCCACGTCGTACGGGAACAGTTCGGCACTCGTCCCGTATCCGATCCCCCGAAACGGTGGGGGGTGTTCGACTCTTCGTTAAAAAGAACGAGTTCGGTATGCTAAAAATAGGGTTAGGGTTTCGAAGTGGACTCGGTTCGATCCGATCGGGTGCGTGCATGTGTACGCACGTGACTTTGTTAATTTGTGTTTCGTGAGTGATAAACAAAAACCAGAGTGAACGCTATTATACAATGTGTTTTTGAATGAGAACTTGAATTCATGAAAACTTTAAAATTTTTGTGTGGTTTTTTAAGATAAATGAAGAATAATCACGGCATGATTTAATTATTAATTTGCGATGCTTCACCTTGTTGATATATATGAGACGCTAAATAACAAGGGTTTGGACATGTCCAATAATATTTATTTTATGAGTGTTAACAACTGTTCTATTTGAGTCCGGATGCGAGAAGTGTTCAATTTGAAAATATACTAAATATTAAAATATTATCTTTTTAGTAGCTCAGCTTAGTATAATTGGTTGTTTTACGAGAATTAAACATAATGTTCTCTAAAAGCTGAAGCAGCTATAAGACGACAAGGATATGGTTGTCTAATATAAGATATTATTTTTTTGAATTTTAAAAAGATTAAATCATTAGAAAAGGGTGAGGCAACCAAAGCACAGATAACAAAATTCCAATAAATTAAACTTTTGTACCACAAACTTATAAGAACACCTCAATAAAGAAAAATTAAAGCCAAAATAAACAAATACTTTTCAACCAAATAGAACAATTCACATGATTATTGCATAATTAAGATCACTTGAGTATCCTTTTATACACCAAATACTTAGTGCACCAGTAATTAATTAATCACTACTAGCTAAGGTAGCGAAAGCGTCTTATGATTGCCATTATAAGTAGCATTGACACACTTTTTTCACTCTAGTCCCCGTTGAATGACTGGATCGGCCAAAAGTCCTCGACGGCCCAGAAAGTTGCACTTGAATCAGCGGAAAACTGCGGCGCGAGAGCATCAGGAGTTTGATCAGTCATACTTTGCTCCGCGTAACTCAACTTATTGTTATTGTGATCGTCGAAGCTATTCGTGTGGCCGCTGGTACTCGCTTCGTCAGTAAGAGCGACATTCTGGTAGTCCAAGGGTTCACCTTGCTTAACCTTCTTTTGTATTCTCGTCCTCCAGTAGTTCTTTATTTCGTTATCAGTCCTTCCCGGTAGCTGCCTCGCAATTTTGGACCACCTCATAGGAGAAAGAAAAATAAGGGGCTTATAAGAAATAAGTAGATGTGTGTATGGGTAAAATGCGAAAGGTTCCTTCATTAGCAGGAAAAAAGAGTGTTTCTACAATGACATGTGCAAAAAGAAATTAATTATGAAAGTTTGTCTAATCAAAAAAAAGTTTCACAAATTTGAGAACATTAGAGAAACCAGAGAGCAAGTAAATATATTAGTTGATGCATCATTGGTCTGGTGACTAGCCCATATATACCTAATTATGAACTATGGTTACTGTTTCAAACATTCTTAATAAATTAAGAAACAAATTAACAGAGCAAAAGATTAGCAATCAACTAATGTAGGAGATAATTATTTGATTACTCTTTGAAATTAGTAGAATACTATCACAAAAGCATACGAGATATATATTATTAGTCCAACATATATACCAACAACATATTCTAAAACAGATAACGGGAAAAAAAGAAAAATCTATCTTGCCAAAAAATTAACTTTGACCTGGATATAATATTTGAAAAAATAATACATTTATTTTTGTCATAACCCTAAAGCTCAAATCTTTTTCTTGCATTGAGGAAAACATATACTATGAATATTTTGGCACCAATGAAACATCTTTTAAGAAAACCACAAATAGATCATAACGGTCACTATATTTTTTTTTTTTTAAAAAGAAGTTATTTTTGCATGATATGGTTTCTCTCTTCTTTTATAAGAGACCCAATGAAGGAGATCTACATGCACCAACACAAGAAAATATCTATCCAAGCTTGTCCCACTCCTCCAATGTTATATATATAATATATCTATGTAGCCACATGATAATAACAAGCCATGAATTAGTTCATGCTAGGAACAATAAACGGCTCTCGCCGATTTCTTTGGTTTCATATATGCACGTGTTTCTTTTCTTTCATGTGAGAAAAAGAGGGGGAGAGAGAGAGAGAGTGTGTGTGTGTGTCAAATCATCCAGTTATAGCATGATATAATTGGTGGATATATAAGCTTATTAGCGTAGCCACATATTCTTGCATCCCGGTAAAATATCTCATATATAGAGAGAGCCATGCATTCACTATATTAGTATATTAACTTCTCCATGCATGATCTCTCTCTCTCTCTCTCTCTTAATGCTTACCTATTACCCCATCTTGAGTGAAGTTCTATGATCAGCTGCTCCTCCTCCGGCGTGATGTTCCCGCGCCGCACGTCGGGGCGCAGGTAGTTGAGCCATCGCAGGCGGCAGCTCTTCCCCGTGCGGTTCAAACCTTCGCCAGAAGGAGCCAAGAAAGTATAACGAGACGTAGATAAAACCACAGTACTCATGCATGCATGTACACGATTATAAACTACCTGCGGATCGAGCGAGATTGTTCCAAACGCCTTCGCCGTGGTTCGCGATGTAGTTGACGAGGATGAGGTCCTCCTCCATGGTCCATGGGCCCTTCCGCACCTCGGTCTCTTCGCTGCTATTAATCCTCTTCTCCATGTTGTTACCTTCCTCCCCCATGGAGAAGATGAGAGAGAGAGAAAGAGAGAGAGAGAGAGAGAGAGAGGTGGGTGGGGGAGGAGTATGAGAGGCTTGTAGTGGGTCTTATAGAGAAAATAAGGAGAGGTCATGTATATTCCCCTTCATCATATGTTTTAACTCCAAAACAAAGGTTTTGAGCTCCTACCGAATTATGAATGGACGTATTCATTCTCGTGTTTTCTGCAGTTCGGCAGGATTCAGCAATTTTTTTTTAGTAGCGTAACTAACTTCACGTACGAGTATATATGTATGTATATACGGGTATATGAGCTTTATTTTATATGTTTGTAATACAAAAGTACAAGTTTAATAGTTTAGCGTGTTTTCATCTTGTTTCTCTTTTTTTTATATCTTTCACTACCAAACTTTCATAGGACATGCCACTTATATCCTTGCTGCAATTCCATTTTTCTTTGATTAATTAGCTTACTATTAGGTGAAGAGAATGATTATTTTTGGATAAAAAATGAACAACTTAATTGCAAAATGTACAAAAATTGATCATTACTCTTCTTCCAAGCCTCCGTGTTCTTCTTTTTTTTTTTTAAGTTCATTCCCGCCTCTCTTTTCTTTTTCATGTTATCTTTTCTTCTTCAAATAAATACTATATATGTCTAAATTCAAATTAAATCAAGTTTTTTTTTTTTTTTTTTTTGATTCTTTAAGTAGGGACCATCAATTTAAAGCCTCATGCAGAGGAACACGCTTGTTGGACTACATCTTGCTTAGTCGACACAATTCTATAATATTTATTTTTTATGTACTTTTACGATTTGACTTTGATTTGATCTTGGTTAAACATTTTGAAACCTCTTTTCTCTCCGTTGTGATGACCGAATAAATTTTCTGAACATAGGTGAAAACCCAACTGCATCCCATGGATTTTTTTGCACTGTTTGGTTCAGAAACAAAGGAAGGAATAAGAAAAATAAGGGCATTAATTATTTCACCTCTAGTTTCCCTCTTAATGGATTATTCTAAAACAACTCGTTAAAAGGATGAGGATGGAATATTAATTCCTCTCCTTATACCTATATTAATTAATAAAAAAAATTACTAGTTAATGTACAATATATTACTTTTTTTTATTTATTTTTTTACTATTTAACTAGATATATAATTAACCACTTGATGTCTTACTTTAATAAATATTTAGTTAAATATTGAGTAATTAATTTATTATTTGTAATTAATTAGCTATTTAAAAAATTAACCGTTTATTGTGTTTATGCAATAACTAATTTTTATATTGATTAACCAATTAATTTATTTACTAATTTAACTAATTAAATAATTAACTAATTAATTTATTTTAATTTATTACATTATTTATGGTTAGTTAATTTATAAATTAACAGTACTCACGTATAATTAATTAACAGTTAATTAATGTATACTTGATTTATTACTTAAATAAATATTTAATTTACTATTTGAGTAATTAATTTATTATTTATAACTAATTAGATAATTAAAAAATTAACCATTTAGTGTGTTTATGCTATAACTAATATTTATATTTATTAAGCTATTAATCCATTTACTAATTTAACTAATTAAACAATTAACTAATTAATTTATTAATTTTAATTTATCACATTATTTATGGTTATTTAATTTATAAATTAACAGTACTCACGGATAATTAATTAACAGTTAATTAATGTATTAATTAATTTTTTAATTAACATTTATGGTTATCAAACACTATTCATGATTTATTAATTAATTAAAGTATTAAATTATTTTTTAATTAATATTTTGGTGTTAATTAATTAGGTAAAGTATTATTATTTTAAAACTATAATTACTCTTACTCTTACTATTCCTATCTAACAATCCAAACGCCTTTTTCGTAATTCCTAAAAATAATCCAATTTTCATACAAACACAAAAATTGATCTAGTTTCTATTTATTTCAGGAGTTGTATCTATATCAGGTCTAGCTTCTATTTATTTCAAGAGTTGTATCTATATTAGAAATAACCAAAAATATTTTATTCCTGAACCAAACGATACGATATAGTTTAAGATGATACTCTAATTCGTTGTTTCTCTCACCTTTAGAGAATGGGGCAAGATATTAATCATTAAACATAAAATTCCTAGTCCTTATATTGATTCCTTGCATTAATAGGATCATTAAACAAAGATATAATAAGTGATTGACAAAGATTAATCAGCAATTTGTACACAGACATCACGAAATTCCACAAAAAGATTGCACTTGCAGCTTAATAATTTGCAAAGCAGAATTATAGGCTACTTTTGGCTGTTTTTGAAAACAAATAGAAGTTCTGGAAAAGCTCGCATATAAACAAAAATAATAACAATCACACTATAATAGTCCAATTCCATTTTATGTTCACTTACCATAGTGCTATAACAAAGTTCTAGATTCCCAAGCTATGGCTGAAGAAAAGTTGTTGTGCACATTCCCATTGTGAGAAACCTTCAAATGATACCTAACATATAAAGCCATGTCTTAAAAGCTTGCTATCCTTCGAAGTGTGTAGTTGGGCAACTAAGAACCACACCTTACTTCGCCATTTAAGCCACCACATACATACATTGCCAGTTGGGTGATGGAAACGACTCGAGAGTTGAGAGCATCAATATCAAAACATAAAACGGTTTGGAACTAGTCTATTCATGCATTACCGGTGAAAGCCCCGCGCTATGCAGTTAAAAGTACAACAGTAGAAGGAAAGTAAGACGCATGGTATTCTAACAGGTTTCCTTCGTTCATGTTGTTGTGTAAATAAGCTTATTCGTCAAAGGATCCTATAAAACTACTTTAGAATATGCCTTAACCTTGATTCTTACTTGACAACGAAAAAAATGCCACAAGATGATTAGTCAAATGTCTCTGTTTCAAAGGGAAAATGGGCAATTTATCTATACTTTATTTACAGCCTCCCGTTTTTACTTCTAGGATATTCATTGAAAATTTCGAGCATGATCAATAGGAGTTATTCTTTCTAGAAGGAAATGGGAAGGGTGATGGGTATTGCTTTCTGCCCCATGACAATAATCCAGGAGACTAATAAGTTGAGTGAACCTAATAAGTTGAGTGAGTTTGCGGTCTGCAATAGAACGAACTGCAAGAGACCTAACAACATACCTGACATCTAGGTGGACTGAGTTAGGTCAAAACCCATGAAATGCTATAATTGAGCCCTTAAGTGCAACGGGTGCCCCGCTTTTGGGATAGTTAGTTAGCGCTTACAATCTACAAGGAAAAAAAAAAAATAAACTCAGAAGACACAAATGACACATTTGTTACGATAGCGATTCCGACAAAGAGGAATCAAATAAGAAGGTCTCCAACCTACGTCTCACCACTTTAATCTGTCACGCCCCGGGGTCCCTTTCTATAAGCCAAAATTATCAGGCTGTTTTGAAAATTCAGAGTTCAGCGAAAAGTGCCCATTTTTTTTATTATTATTATAAATCTTGACCCAAGGACGTGCAACAGACCCGCCACAAATACAGAGATTCTCCGTGACAAACGGACAGAGTCTCCCCTGTATTTGCACGGCGTCGCACAATATACAATATACAAACATTTCCATCCACTCACAACCATTCATAATTACGATACATAAACAATTACATCTATCAGTTGAAACGTTCCCCACACAGGAACCTCAGATTTGAAACACTAAGAATCTTAATGCGTGAAAACCTTTTCTTTTTGAAAACAGCTACCTCGATGGGTAGGAGACATCATTTTTCTAAAAATCCACATAAAACCATGTCAAGTTACTTATTACAGTAATCATACGAAATCAAGTTCCAAAAATCCAACTCCACTGAACCACAAAGTCTAATGCAAGTAATAAAAGGGTAGGAGAACTAGACCACTAACTAGTCGGGCTCCAAGAGTCACTCGCCCGTCGTGCCTCGCGCACCATCCCAATCCTCTCATCTCAAGTCACCTGTAAATGATAGTGGGGGGTGAGAACATGTAAACATGTCTCCCCCTCCCAGTGGGTACTGCACTGGAACAGGAAGCTGAAAGGAGTAGAGTAATACAGTAGCTATGCAAGTAAGTGGAGGAGCAGGTAAACAAACTACAGCTACTGTATAAATAATGCATCAATGGAGGAATAGCTCAAATATACCCAATCCAACCGCCGTGTCGGTCTAAAGACCTCAGGCAATGCCACATGAGGCTCTCCCTGGCATACGTCCCTGGCGAAAACCACCACCGGGTCCACGGGTCGGCGACCGACCACTTTTCCGGAAAAGTACACCCCTCTTGCGGTGGCCAAACCGCTGGTGTACGTGAAGATGCGCATAAGCCGTGGCGATCAATGCAAGTATGATCAATAACCATCTGTCGTCAACAAACCAACAATCCTACCCCGCAGGGCAACCCGACCACATGGGTCATCCAGTCACAAGAACCACAGAACCGACCAAATAGGTCACAATAGTCAAACCGCTCTACTTCTAGATCATGATAGTAAATACTGGAATTTAAACAAGTAGAGCAATAATCATAAAGGTCAATGGATGCTATGCTCATAAGTAAGATATGCAAGGAATATAAAAGAGAGTGGAGAGGACGTCACCGAGCATACACCACAAGGTCAATCTCGAATCAAAGTACCCACCTCTAACAACTGCGTCGGAATCCGGGACGCTCTGCAATTCGAATGGACCTACAATAGGCTCACCGAGTCAAGGGCAACTCACACCTGACTCCAAAACATGACTCATGCACCCATCCCACAATCCCGAGACTCGGTTTCCCAAACCGATCTCCGTAAATCGCCGAAAATCCTGAAACTGTATCGGGGCGTCCTCGGGACCCACGAGAAGTCCCGAAAGGTACCGACTCACTCCACGAGTCAACCGCTGCTCCGAAACACACCTATTTGGGTGTTCCGGCAGCAAACACTAGGTTCCACAGTTAAATGATTATCGTCGGATAATTTTTCCGATCCGGGTTCTCGGAAGCGTCAATTTCGACACCGGAACCCACCGTCGCTCACCGGACATCTCCGAACACTCGAGACAGTCCCCAAGACCAGCCAACACGGCTTTGCGACCATTCTACGACAATCGACCGGCATCGGATAATTCTCGAGCCGTAACAGCGTTCCGACGATAACCTTTATCCGAAAAACGCACCGTAACCGACATTTAATCTCCGCGAGTGGTACCGGACCTTGGACAATCAGTCCAGAGGTCACACGCCACTCACAGCACTGCCTGCAGCAGCCCCGAAGTGCACGTTTGCACATAAGCCCCTTAAGTTACGTAAAATTACATTATTTATGTGAAATTTAGGGTTTAACAGCCCGATATTTTAATCGGGTGGGCTTCGGAGCCAACCGAGACACGTGCTGCAAGGTTTCGACATGCCGGAGGCCGTGCTCACAGTTCGGAGCACACCTGAGCACTGTGGTGCGCGCGGGTGCGACGCGAACTTCAGTGAACCACGCGCACAGCACGAAGATCGCGCTCGTTTCGCAGATCCGGGAGGCACTAATCATAATGGAGGTGAGCATCGCGTTCGGCACTGACAGACGATCGCCGTGCTCACCTCCGGAGGCATTGGAACAGCCTCCGGGTCATCGGAACATTAATCCGAACCTGAGACAGTGTGCAGACAGCATTCAAAAAGGCTTACCGGGCAGGAATAGCTAGGGCACGGCCGGCGGCGGTTCAGCGGCGGGTTCACCGGCGGCAGGGGGTCGCTGCTGGTACGTGGAGGTCGGCGCGTGCAGTGGCCGACGGCGGGAGGCGGCCAGAGGCGGCGGCGGTGATGCCCTAGCTCGGGTGGTTCCCTAGGCCGATCCTTCGTCTCCCGGCGCTCGGCGGCTCCGGCGGCGGTCCCGTCGGCAGACGACGGATGCGGGAGGGCCAGGGAGGTCCGCGCTCGGGTTGGTCGACGGTGGGGTGCGGCGGCAACGATGGTGGCCCAACCAGCACATGATGCACCTTCGAACTTTTGTTTCATGGCAAACATAAAAGATGAGGTAAATAATCTGACTTATGATGAACTTTTAGAAGCTTTTATGACCTTTATAACGATCTCTGAAAATTTGGTGCCAAATATTTTTTTTTTAAAATAAAATACATCTTTAATTTCCAACTTAAATTTATTAAAATATGAAAATAAAAGCTTAAAAATTGATTCAAATTTATTAACTTGAGACAAAAAGTGATAGTAAAAATCATAAAGAAATAATTCTATTTTAAACTATAAATTGAATCTTTAAAGAGAAAGTTGATTGATTCAAAAAATACTTTAAAAATGATTTATTGGTAGCACTAAAGTTCTAAACATGATGTTTGGTAATCAAAAATCCTATTTGCATAAGGCCGGCCTTGGATATCAACACATGTCTAGTTAAAAGAAAAATATTTCTAAGCCATTTTTAAAATATTCGAATCGCAACAAGAATGTGTTGTGCACCTATAGTAATAAAATAGGGCATCATGTAACCCAATGTCAATTTAAAAATAAGTTTAAACTTAGACAACTTTGAATGGTGAAAGGTTCTAACATAAGTGGACACAAATCCACCTAGGTATCCTTTTTAACTTGATTTTTTTGTAGGTATGAACACTCAACAAAGTTAAGTGACAAATGGTACTTGAACAGCGGGTGCTCGAGGCACATGATAGGCAAACCAACAAATTTATCGTCGCGTAAGGATGAAGAGAGCGGGCACATAACCTTTGAAAATAACTCCAACTATCATCGAAAAAGGCTCAATCGTAACTATGTGACAAGGGATTGATTGTTAAATTCGAATCAACCTATTGTAGTATAATTGACTCTAACTCAAACTCAGCGGGTGCTCGAGGCACATGATGGGCAAACCAACAAATTTATCGTCGCGTAAGGATGAAGAGAGCGGGCACATAACCTTTGAAAATAACTCCAACTATCATCGAAAAAGGCTCAATCGTAACTATGTGACAAGGGATTGATTGTTAAATTCGAATCAACCTATTGTAGTATAATTGACTCTAACTCAAACTGTATTTATATTTAAAGGTTGTAAAACTGAAAACATATATACAATCAATTTGAGCAAAATTTTTCTACGCAAAGAGATTTGTTTTTCAGTTTTGGATAGTGATTTTTAGTTATGGCACCAGAGGCTTGGATATGTAAGTATAGATGTCATATCTAAACTTTTGAGAAAAGAATTAGTTAATGGTCTCTCTAACTTGACTACTCCAAAAAACAAATTCTGTGATGCGTACACTAGAGGAAAACATGTCACATCCTCTTTTAAGCCTAAAAATATTATTTCTACTAATAAACTATTAGAACTTTTTCACATGGATATACTTAATCCTATTAGTGTTACTAGTTTAGGCGGCAAAAATTATATTTTTGTAATTATTGATGATTTTACTTGTTTTACTTGGACTTTACTTTTGTCACATAAAAATAAAGCATTTGAATATTTTAAAGTTTTTATTAAAAGAGTTCAAAAAGAAAAGGATTTGAAAGTTTCAAAATTTTGAAGTGATTATGGTGGTAGATTTTCTAATCGAGATTTTGACAATTTTTGTTCTTCGAATGGTGTTAAGCATGAATTTTCGAATCCTAAAACTCCTCAACAAAATGAAGTTGTTGAGAGAAAAAATAGAATCCCACAAGAAATGACCCATAACATGCTTTTAAAAAATGATTTATTCATTTATTTTAGGCCGAAGCCGTCAAAATTTTACGTAGAACCAAACAGTAGAACCAAACAGCCCCTTAACTTCTTGGGTATAAAATTAGTACATGTAAATAGAAGCCTACAAACTTTACAAAGAACGGAAATAAAAAAGGAAAAAAGAAAGGGGGCAACTACAGACATAGTCGGCAATTTATGTCTTTCGTTGCCGAGTCGGCAGCTGTGCTGTTTTGCGCCGGGTACCAAAAAAACGTCACCGTTTATTATTATAATGTAGGTAAAAACTTATAGAATTTACTTTAATTATGAACATTTTGATTTGACTATTCAATCTTTTAAAATTTTAATTTCACTATCTAATTTTCCAATTTGCTTAATTTGAGTTGGTCAATAATACTTTGAATTTAGATTTTGAATGCATTGTTTATTTTTACAGATTTTGTTAGTATTTGTACACAATACTCACAACTATAAATTTATTATAATAACTAATTAACTTCAATTTTGAAGTAAAAGTGTTGTCAACTGACTCAAGTCAAACAAATAAAAGATTGGATAGTAATATTAAAATTTCAAAAAGTTGTGATATCTGATTCAATGTGATATATAGTTCAGATAAGCTTTGTACGTTTTTACGTATATGTACTACTCTGCGACTGTTCAGATGAGTCCTCAGATCGAGCGGTTTCGCCGCCGACTTCACAGTGTTAAAGTCGGTTTTTTTGCGTATTTCGCCGCCGACTCCAACCTAAGGTCTCTCAGGGCGCTCTGAGTAGGAGGGGCACAGTTTCGGGATTCGAACACACCCGCTTTAATATATAATAATAATAATCGCTCCTAAGAGTTTGGGTCCAACTAAGCTACGAGATCGTGGCGGCCCGCAGCGGGCGAGCTAGCCAGTCCCGCCACGCAGCGGACGCAGGGCCAGGAACCGCCCGGCGAGTTGCTGGCGTGTGGGCTTGAAAAAAAAAAAAGTCCGGCCCGGCCTGCCACGCAGCGGAAGGGCTGGACCGGCCCGCCCTGAAGCGGGCTCGCGGTTCCAGCCCGGTCGCAGGCCCAGCCCGCCAGGCAGCGGGCTTGAAGGCCCGGCCCGCCAAGCAGAGGGAGGGCAGGCCAGGCCCGGCCAACGGGCTCGCTGGACCGGCCCGGCCCGGCCCATTGCGGGGCTAGGCCCGCCCATTGCGGGAGCACGGGCTGGCCCGGCCCTCTGATGACCCGGCCCGGCCTAAAGATGGCCCGGCCCTCTGCGGGCTCACGAGCGCGGCCCGGCCATCTGCGGGCCCACCGGCCCGGCCATCTGCGAGCAAACGGGTCCGCACGGCCCGGCCAGCAGCGGGCTCGCAGGCCCGGCCCGCCACGCAACGGGCTTGCAGGCCCGGCACGCCATGCAAAGGAAGGGCAGGCCAGGCCGGGCCAAAAGGATCGCCGGTCCGGCCCGGCCCGCTGCAGGCTAACGGGAAAGACCCGGCGCTCTGATTATCCGGCCCGGCCCGCTTCGAGAGAGCGCTGGCCCGGTCCGGCCTAAAGTGGGCCCGGCCATCTGCGGGCGCACCGGCCCGGCCCGGCCCGCTGCGAGCTAACGGGTAAGCACGGCCCGCCCAGAAGCGGGCTCGCAGGCCCGGCCCGGCCCGGCCCGGCCCGGCCCGGCCTGACAAGCAGCGGGCTTGAAGGCCCGGCCTGCCAGAGGGAGGGAAGGCAAGGCCCGAACAACGGGTTCGCGGGTCCGGCCCGGCCCGCGTCCCGGCCTGCGGCGAGCTAACAGGCCCGAACGGGCCCTCTGATTATCCGGCCCGGCCCGCTCCGAGAGCGCGAGCCCGGCCCTCTGCTGGCCCACGGGCGCGGCCCGGCCATCTGCGGGCCCACCGACAGCCTACTATTATCTAACGGGCTGGCAGGCCCGGCCCGGCCCGGCCCGCCACGCAGCGGGAGGGCAGGCCAGGCCCGGCCAAAGGGCTCGCAGTCCGGTCCGGCCTACTACGGGCTAACGGGCCCGATCCGGCCCGGCCCGCTGCGAGCGCTCGGGCCATCTGCGGTAGCGGCCCAAAGCTGGTCCGGCCCTCTGCGCCCTAACGAGCGCGGCCCGGCCATCTGCGGGCGCACGGGGCTGGCTGCGAGCTAACGGGTCCGGCCCGGTCCTATGCGGGCGCTCGGCTCCGGCCGGCCTGCTGCGGGCGCTCTGGCACGGTCCTCTGCGGGCTCACGGGCCCGGCCCGGCCTTCTGCAGCCTTACGGGCCCGTGCGCACGAACTCCGGCCCTGCGCGGCCCGCTGTGGGCTCACGGGCTGCCCCGCCCTTTGCGGGCGCTCGGGCCCCACCCGGCCCGGCCCTCTGCTTGCGCGCTGGGCCGGCCCGGTCTGCTGCGAGCGAGGGCCCGGGAAGGCCCGGACTTAGCGGGCCCGCCGCGGTCGCACGGGCTCGGCCCGGCCCGCTGCTGTCGCGCGGGCCCGTCCCGGCCCACAGGGGGCCTGCGGACCCCCCGGACCGGCCCGCTGCTGGCGCCAAGGCCCGGCCAGCCACGAAACGGGCGCGCGGGCCAGCCCTCCTCACAGCGGGAGGGCGGGCCGGCTCGGCCCGTGGGCGCATGGACCCGGCCCATTTCTGGCGAGGAGTCCGGCACGGCCACCTGCAGTGCACGGGCCCGGCCCGGCCTGCTGCTGGCGCAAGACTCGCCGGCCCGGCCTGCCCCAAAGCGGCCTCCCGGTCCGCCCGCCTGGGTCCGGCCTGCCCCGCAGCGGGTGCACGGGCCAGGCCTGACCCGTCCGTTGCTGGATTACAGGCCCGGCCCGGCCCGCCCCGCCCTGCCCCGCCCCACCCCGCCCGGCAGGTGGAGACAGGCCCGTCTCGGGTTGGAATGAGAGAGCTTTTGGCCTACCACTTAAGACTCGAATTTTTCACTTATTTGGTAAGCTATCCTAAAACTCGGGTTTTCCACTTAATTTTCATTCTATTGATCCCAGAAAGCACCAAACAAGCCATCCTAAAACTCGGGTTTTCGTGATCCAAAATGCACCAAATAAGCCATCCTAAAACTTAGATCGTGATCCAAAATGCACCAAATAAGCCATCCTAAAACTTAGAATTTCAGTCCTAAGTAACAACAGATTTATGGCTTAATCTGGATCAAGTAATTCACATAAATCACTTACAAACCATCGTTTGCTATTCCATAACAGCATATTAATTTAGATCAGTATTGTCCCTTCTTCCTTTTTGACCTTTCTCGCATCCATTTTCTTCATACTTGTTTTCTTTCAATTTTATTTACACTCCATTGTCAACACCTTAGGTTCATTAGCACAAAAATTAAAGCAAACTGCTCTCCTTACATTTCTCCAAAACAATAGACATCTTGCTAACATCTGATTCACTCCAAATCGATGTTCCTATCATTTTTTTAGCACCGCAAAAGCATACAATTTCTAATCCGACATTATACAGATTCAAGCCATAATTACTACACTAGATCCTTTTGCATCAGAGTTCACTTGTATTAATCACAAATTTGTAACTAGAATAGAAACGTGTACCTTTTGCAATCAAACCTCAAAATAGACCTCCTTTGAATCCTATGTATCTTGTAATCAAACCTCAAAATAAACCTCCCCTGAATCCTATGTATCTTGACTTCCACAAAAAAAATCCCTTAAGTCTGACTAACAACAATTCTTTTATCAGAGCTTCCTTCCATTATTTGCTCCATAATATTTTTTTTTTGAGAGAAAGGTAGCACGCTACCCGCTTCGTTTTATTTCGTTTAGAAATAAACTTAGCTGAAAATGTGAATCAACTAGGATTCGAACTCGGAACCTCGGGTACCAACCACCAAGCCTTTTGTCACTTGCGCTAGTAACGGTCGGTATTTGCTCCATAATTAAAAGAGCAAGAACATATGTCTTAAAAAAAGCAAGCAATTCTATTATTGCGTTCTGCATCCTAGAAGATACAAACTCAATGGCTAATCAAAGACATGAATACTACTGAGAAACTTTCTGTTGGGTTTTCCTCGGAGGAATGCAAATTAGTAGAATAACTCCTCTGTTAAAAGAAAAAAAAAAAAAAAAAAAAAAAAAAACCAATATAATCATATGCACTCATCTAGAAGTACCTCTGGCCCAAAAAAGTGCAACTTATACAGTTATTCTTTGGGCATCTTACCGTGTTTGCCGCGTTATCCATTAAAATAAGTTTATTTCTTGACAGCACAGCCAATCAATCACATTATGAAAGCAAAAGTAAAAGATGAGATTAGTAACAGTTGAAAAGAGAGAGGTTGCATACAACTCAATGAATAGAAATTTGGAGGAAAACAGTTAAATGGCACAGATATAAATATATATGGTTCAAAGGCAGAATAAAAGAGAAATCTTAAGAGCGATGAATAGATGCGATTCTCAATAAAAAACTGAAACAAGAAAATACTGTAAATAGATCTTTCCGGTCCTACTTCTGATGATATCATCAGGCCCTATTCGGATGTCAGAATAAAATATCCAATAATAACTTATTCAGTATGAAAATTTTCTTATGTGATTGGAAGCTAGGAGTTTCATTTTTGCTCCTTGAAAGGCCTTCGCATCCACGATTTGATAAGATAACATATTTCACCTACATGGTGATTTATCTTTTTCCGAAAAAATAACTCGAAGGTTGAATGTGGTATCCATTTTAACCATCTCATCGCACTCCTCATCTATCAAATACTATAAGTTTCTCAAGTAAAATCAAAGAAATATGCCGAATAAGATGTTCATGCATCCAAATAGAACGTTAGGGCTTGTCTAGATGTCGGAATAAGATATCCAATGATGTCTTACTCGGTACGAAGTTTATGTTGCATGATTAGTCATCCATAGATATTCAATTATAAGCTAAATCAATGAACTGTAGAATATCATTGGTCCTCCCTATACTTTCCTCTTCTCCTGTCTATCTTTCTTCTGACGTTTTTGTTTCTTTTCTATCACGAGATAGATCAGGTACTTATTTTAATTCCACTAATCCCAAGATTTAACCAAACAAGTCCCCTTCCTAAAACTCATATTTCCACATTGAAACAAAAATACATATCAAATGCCACAAAATGATCCTTGTAGTCCTGTACTCCAAACACTATTTTAAAATCATTACCTTCAGCACCTTAAATAATAATAGAAAACCCGACCCATTCTGCATTTATTGTAAACCATTGCTCTCCATATCCATAAACCAAGTTCTTTCAACTTGTATTCACTAATAATTCTCAACCACGATTGAAATAAATTTAGTTGTCTTATACTCGAAATCGACTCTATTCATGATTTCCACCACAAAATGTCTTCCTACATCTCACTAAACTTAATTTGATATCAGAGTTAATAATTGTCGATTATTTTCATTTCTACCCTCATAAAATCAACCAAACAGACCATCCTAAGAGTCCTATTCCTAGTGATCACTGCACAAATTTGAACATACTAAAAACATAATATCAATTGCCAACACTATTATAGAATAAATTTATTCCTTTCTAAATATTTTTTTGCTTCATATCATTCTTCTTTACATTAACTGCCACAACCCAGCTGTCGGACACTTTCATTCATTCAATTGATTTTAAACTCATTTTCCACTAAACTGATCAAGCACTAATAACGCCTAATGTGGGAATACAATGGCCAGAAGCACCTGCTTTAATGCTCTAGGCCTAGTTTGAGATTTTAGGGCTAAAAGCACCCGATTTTATATTTTGGAAGGCGAAAATAAATCCTAAAGCGCTTTCAATCATTTCTTCTCTAATGCTACAAAATGATGGTGGGACCACCACCGGAGAAGTAAGCACTTCTCCGGAGAAGCTAGCAAGTGCTTGCTTTTTCGGTAGTGGTTCTAATCACCATTTTATACATTGGAATGGAAAAAATTGAAAGCTCTTTTAAATTTTTTGGGCCTTCAAAAGCATGAAAAAGAGTGCTTTTAGATACCACAATCCAAACTAGGCCTTAGAGGGCCTAAAAGTTCTAGAAGCACTTTGAAGCTCCATTCCTATGATGTCACATATAATGGTGGGAACCACCGTTGGAGAAGCATTGGCCCGATGCTTCTACAATGGGCTCCTACCACTATTCTATAACATTGTAGGGAAGCTCTGAATGTTCCCTAGTTCTTTTGGGCCCTCTAAAGCACCAAAGCAAGTGTATTTGGCCACAGTATTCCTAAACTAGGCCTAAGTCGCTTTAAGTCTGATTATCCAATACAATCTTCATATTAATATTTGGCACCAATAATTGCTTACTACCCTCAAAATCCAATTGTTTCAAATACAGTTCTTTTCAAATCCCTAGTCCTAATTATTAACCATTTTTGTTCATAACTAATTCTTGAACTCAATAGAAATAAATCAATTATTATAAAAACCTCTAAATGGATCTCTATTTAGTGTCTGTACCTTGGCTTCCTCTTAATCCTTTACTTAGGGTTGCATAAGATTGGTTTTTGGTATCAGAACTTCCGAAGCTTCCATCCACTTCTTTTTTCATTCCATTCATCAAAAAATCAATGAAACAAACCATCCTAATAATCAAATTCTAGTGTTAAAGAACAACATTTACCCCAGACTTACACTACAGACCTGTATATGCAGATTAATATTTTTGTCCATTCTACCTTTACCTTTCTTATATCTATTTTCTCCGTATTGTCATATTTTCCTATTTTCGTCTCCATCCAACTGCTAGCTACAATAATCCATTCTAGTTGCCTGCAATATATCAACTCTAAAATCCACCATAGTTTCTCTTTGAAAACTCATTCTTCCAATGTTCAATAATAATAGTTATTTTTCATTAATCTAAATCAACCAGATACAAAAACAGATCACCTACAATTCCGTAAAGGCTTAGTAAATCTGATTCAAATCCAGACCATGTTCATAGTAGATCTACATAGTCCAGATGCATCTTGCAAGATCTTTTTTAAAAAAAAGAAACTACTAGCAACCACAACCTATTTTCCACAAGAATATAAATAAACTCCTGTAAATGAACCCATAAATCAACCTCTTAGACTATACATCTCAGTCTACACCTTAATTGGATTTCTGAGGTCTTCCAAACGTTTATTCTGTTTTTTGAGTTCCTCAAGCAATACAAATTTTCACTGCAACGACCTAAAATGACAAAACAGGCCATTCTCAGTTTTAAATCGAACAAGAGATAACACTATAATATGAATCATTAAAATGAAGAAAATCCCCCTTCGACCCTATTTTGCAGTGACGAATGCATCATAATATATTTTCTTTTCTTCCATTTCCATTTCTTTCTCTTTTTTAGATTGTTCATTTGTTTCTCTGTCACAACCCAATTGCCACATGATCTCCACTCCATGGATCCTTAAATAAAAGTATCACTCACAAAATCTGTGTCAAGCATGATAAATACTCGCAAAATCTTACCTCAAGTCTAAACAGGGTTAATTGTATGTCCTCTAAGTTATACATCTGTCAACCAAGAAAATCAATCCTCTAGTTCTGCCAAAAATCAACTGTGGAACCAAGCTTTTGGTTGGCCAGAGATTTCCATCTAACTTACCCCATGAAACAATCTTTCTTTGCCATGAAATTGAAAAGGAAATGTTGCTAGAACCTCAATCAAGTAAATAGTGTGATAAAATACCTTGCAATTTTATTTTCCAGAGGTGTCTTCACCTAACTGTTTAGTAGCACAAATACTCCCATCAATTGTACCAACTCCTGTTGCTTCGGACTGCATTTATGGTCAATCATTTATGTTGTATAGATCCTATATCCTAGCTCTTCTTCACTTGCATTCATCTCTAATTTTTTTATCAGAATTAACATTAATTTCTTTTGTAATTAAAACTCCCAAGTTTTACTTTCATTTCCACCAGCAAAATCCCATTCTTATGGTTGCCAGAGATCAGGGGCAGCTGCGGGGGGTGTCAAGCAGGGACATGTGCCCCTACTTGATCACCAAATTTATTGTTATTTAGTGCCCGTCCTTGTCAAAAAAAAATTTAGAAAAATATTTTAGCTAACCAACTAGTTAGAGAATGTAAATTGTTATTTACTGCCCCTCCCTGTCAAAAAATTTTTAGAAAAATATTTAAGCTAACTAACTAGCTAGAGAATTTGCTAATATTTTTCTTACTGTATTTTAAGTAATTATATATCTCATAATAAAATTAAAGGATAGAATTACGGTAGTATAATTTATAAATATGAAAAAAAAATTAAAGCTAACAGAGATGCGTAAAATTTTGTTGACCATCCACTTTGCCCCTCCTACACAAAAATTCTAGCTCCGCCGCTGCCAGAGATTAATTTTGGTATCAAATTTAGCTTTTTATCTATCACTTGCTTTCATTCTGCTGACAACCAAATTTACAAATCAGATCTTCATCAAAATCAAGCTCAATGTTGTAAAATACAACAACCATATTGCTATAATCTAAAGAGAATACATAGTAGAAATAGATGACTTCCATGGTTCCACCCGTATATTGGAGTCTTGTAGTAGCATAATTCTCTTGTTACTCTCCATTTTCTAATTTCTTAATTGTTTCTCTTTGATATATCTGTCACAACCTAGATGTTCGACACAAAATTCAACTAACTATAAAATCCACCAACCAGGTCCTCCTAAAACTCGATATTTTTCACTGCAAAAAGCTCAGTTTTCTTGCACCTTATAACCTCATTTCAGTTCTGTCTTTGTATTATATGTTTCATCACCACAGACACTCACATAATCAGATCAAAGTGTGTGACTGCTCAAAACCACACGTTCATTACATTCTCTATGCTGTCTAGATCCTTTAACTCTGTGTTTTCACTCGCATTCACTAAATATTGATTGCAATAGAAATAACCCTTTTCAAATAAACCGCTAAATTGAACTCCTTTTGAAACCCATTTACCTCGACATCCATTTAGGAAAACGATTCCCTAGGTTTGCTTAACATTGACTTCTGAATCAAATCTCCTGCACAATCACCAATTTTCATTCCACCGACAATAATACAACAATCACACTATCCTAAACGCTCTCAATCTAACAAGTAACCACTCAGGCTTATTTATTGTCCTATATTTGCAGAGTAACGAATTATTCCTTCTTTTTCTTTTCCATTCTCACATTTTCTCTTAGTTGTTTCTCTTGTTTTTCTGTTATGACCCAGCAACAGGTACTGCTAATATTCATCCAATTCATCCAAATGGCCCTAAAATCACCAATTAACATCCAAAATTAAAGACATGCTTTGTACTCTTCAAGAATAACAGATGCCTTACTAGTACCTGAATCAAATAATGGAAAAAATAACAGATGCCTTACTAGTATCTGAATCTTCGTAGTATGATTATTAGCATAACAAAACATCTTCAGCACACAAAACAACATAATCAAAACCAAAATCCATATGTTCAAACCATGTTCAAACCAAAATCCATATGTTCAATCCATATCGTCCCTTCTTTCTTTTCTGTTTACTTTGATTTTGTCTATGGCAACCCAGTTGCCAACTTTCTATTTTTGTTGCATTGAACCTAAAACCCATTTCTTCACATTTGAATAACAGTATATATATTGCTAATAACCTGAATGAATCTATGATTCTATCGTTCTAATTTTTGAACCATATCTTTGTAGTAGTATTTATTGCTCAAAATCCAACTGTTTCAAACCATACACAAAACAGATCCTTCATTTGTCTGTCCTTTACCTAAATTGTTTTTTACTTATTACATTTCATTGCTAATTCTACACCAAATTAGCATCAAGCCCCTTCGGTGATTAAAATACCCAGGTGACATACTTTGGATATTGTAAACCTTAATGTCGACATCAAAAATCCTCTTACTTGGTCTATCTTGTTGAGCTTTTGGCCAACCACTTGTCATTCTCTTTTGAAGCCAAAAGACACCACATAGGCCATAACAAAAATCATATTATCAGTGTTGAGAAATAATAGATTTGTTGTTATGATCTGAATCGATCATGTAACACAAATAGATTCCTTCAAGGCTCCAGCCTTATATAATGACTACAGAATTATAATATAAACAAGAATATAAGGTTACAAAAGGAAGGGGGGAAAAAAAGAGATTAGCAGGATAGAGAAAGCACCTGGCATCTTTCTGAGCGAATATCGAGCATGTAAGAGCACAAGAAATAGAGGCATCAGCATATTATCGAGCTCCACGATCTTGAAGAAGATGAGCATGCCACATTGCAACAGATGAGTAAGGAAAATCCTATAAAGATTGGATCTGATTCTAGATTTGATACACGCCCCACAAACTTCCATTGTGAGAGCACAAGAAATCGAGACGTCGGCACATCATCAGGTGCAATATGGAATTGAGAAAATGAAGCACCCGAATCCAAGAATCCACATGAAAATAATGCTCCAAAAAAAATATTATTACAAAAGCAACAACTAAACGAAGAGATTAGCAGGATAGGGAACGCACCCTGGCATCTTTCTAAGACAATATTGAACGTGCAAAAGCACAAGAAACCAAAGCATCGGCACATCATATGATCATCCACATCAAAATTTTGAAGAAAATCCAGACACCCACATTGGTGATGGATGACTCGGGAAAACCCTAGATAGATAGATGATCCCAGAATTGGAAAGCCCGAAATTTCCATGAGTAAGGTCGCAATAAATGAAGGCATCGGCACATCATTGGGTACCAAGACCTTGAAGAATATACATACGCCCACGTTAATGATGGATGAGCTGGGAAAAGCCTAGATAGATCGATGATCCTAAAATTGGGAGGCCCGAAACTACCACGAGTAAAAGAGCGAGAAATGGAGACATCAACAGATCACCGGGTGCGAAGAGCATAAAGATGATGCGCACGCGTACATTGATGACGGATGAGTCGGGAAAACTCGAGAAAGATCGATGATCCTCGAATTGGTAGCCCCGAAACTTCCATTAGTAAGAGCGCCAAGAAATGGAGGCATCAGCACATCATCGGGCGCCAAGAGCTTCAAGAAGATGCGCACGCCCATTTTGACGATGATTGAGTAGGGAAAACCCTAGAAAGATTGGACCCGAT
Organism: Puya raimondii; assembly: GCA_016920855.1. Lineage (NCBI taxonomy): Eukaryota > Viridiplantae > Streptophyta > Magnoliopsida > Poales > Bromeliaceae > Puya > Puya raimondii. The sequence goes on along the minus strand of JABWPP010000049.1, from coordinate 35,256,296 downwards.
TGTGGAGTTGGTACTCTTTAAACTTCGATGTGTCAGAGCACAAGATATTGAGGCATCGATACATCATAGAGCGCCTAGATCTTGAAGAAGATGCGCAAACACCACATTGTGATGGACGAGAACACCCTATAAACCACATCGTGATGGAGAGTTGATATCATGCGATCATCGTAACAAATGGAATTGGATTCAAGAAGAGGAATCGACGAGAGAGAGAAAGAGAGAAACCTGATGAGAAACCCTAGCACGGGTTGAAAGAGGGAAGAAGAAGCCCTAGAACGCGTCGACGAAGAGGAAACTCCATGGGCGTTGCGGGGGAGGAGGAGGTGAAGAGGGGAGAAGACGAGGAAGACGATGGGATGCGCCCGAAGATAATTGAGCGAATGGAGGGATCCGTCTATTTAAAGGCGCATTTGAATGAACCGTTATAGCTTCAAGTGCCACCGACTAGTTTCTGCGCGTGTCATTATACACGTGTCATGACGTTACTGGTAAATTCGTTATCATTACTGTATATATATTTTTTTAACGGCTATTTTCAAAATAGCTTTTGTTGGAAAAAAAAATATATAAAAAAATTATATATATATATATATAACATTTTCTTTTGCTAAATTATAAAAAAATTTCATCCACTTTGCTATTTGGAAGTGGGGAGTTTGGACAAGAAAAAAAAAGTTCTCAGTTTCACGAACTCTACTTCGCCTCTCAAATCACCGAAATCAAAAACCGATCCTCATATTATCATGAGTGAGAGTTTGGACAATTTTACGATTTCGATATCGAAATAAACACTAACGCCTATAATTTAATCAAAATTACAAGTTTAACCTTCGAGATCCATAAAACAAGCAGAAACTTAATCTCTCTCTTTGATTTCTTTTTTATTCAAAATTACGTCCACTTATTTGAAATAAGTCAAAGATTTTGAATTGATTGTTCAATTCAACAATAAAGTTTACAAACATATATCTATGTAATGTTAGGCTTTTAGGCTTTCATTAATTATATCTATCTTTTTTTAAAAAAAATATTGTGAAATAGATGCGGAAGTGATCCACCGTTAAAAATTCAGTTTCAATTTTCGTTTTCTTTGATTGATACCGATTTTATAGTAGATTATAATTATAATAGATTTATGGTTTTAGGGGTGGATTTTAACATTTTATTGAAGTTCAAATAATAAAATGCAAATTCAGATAAATTTTAGGTAGTTTTAAAAAATTTCCTTTGCTGGAAGCACCTATCTTTGTTCCAGTTGATATATTTTGTTGAAGAAGGTTGCAATTAGCTTCTTGGGTATAAAATTAGTACATGTAAATAGAAGCCTACAAACTTTAAAAAGAACGGAAAAAAAAAAGAAAAAAAAAAGGGGTGGGGGGGGACTACAGACATAGTCGGCAATTGATGTCTTTCGTTGCAAGTACGCAGCTGAGCTGTTTTGCGCTGGGTGCCTAAAAACGTCACCGTTTATTATTATAATGTAGGTTAAAACTTATAGAATTTACTTTAATTTACTTTAATCTTTTATAATTTTAATTTTACTATCTAATTCTCCAATTTGCTTGATTTGAGTCGGTCAGGCCTGGCCCGCCCCGCCCCGCCCCGCAGCGAGCCCTTCCGCGGGCTCGTAGGCTTGGCCCAGCCCGCCCTGGAGCGGGCACGCAGGCCCGGCCTGCCCCGCAACGGGAGGGCAAGCTCGGCCCGCGCCGCAGCGGGCACGCGGGCCGGCCCGCTACGGGCGCACGGGCTCGGCCCGGCCTTATGCGGGCTCTCGAGCCGGTCCGGCCCGGCTCGCTGCTGGCGCGCGGGCCCGGCCCGGAGAGGCCCAAAGCTGGCACGCGGCCCTCCAGGCCTGGCCCGCTAAGGGCGTACGAGCCCGGCCCGGCCCGCAGGTACGATAGCCCGGCCCGGCCTGTTGAGGGCGAGCCGGTCCGGCCCGGCCAGCTGCAGGCGCACGGGAGCGGCCCGGCCCGCAGCGAGCGCGCGGGTCCGACGTGGCCTGGCCAGCAGCGGGCGAGCGGGGCCGGCCCGCCCCGCAGCGGGCCCATGGGCCCCACCGGGCCCGGCTCTTTGCTGGCTGGTGGGCCCGGCCCGGCCCGGTGCTGGCGTGCGGGCCCGGCCTGCCACGCAGCGGAATGACAGGACCGGCCCTGCAGCGGGCTCGCAGGCCCGGCCTGTCCCGCAGAGGGAGGGCAGGACCGGCCCAGCCCGCAGCGGCCGCGCGGTCCCCGTCCATCAACAACACACCCCAAGGTGAAGCTCTCTCTCTCTCTGCGATTATATTACATTTAACAATGATATAAATGATCATTGTTGTTAATCTGATGAATCCTTGAATACATTAGTTTTTAGATGGAATTTGTAATAAGATGCATCGGTGTTACAGACAGTAGTTCCTATGGTAAATGGTATGTAGATCAACTGTTTGTTTCTGGGTCAAGATGAGCCTAAGTTGGTACAATAATGAATCAATCTAGTATCTTGTGTTTCATTCATGTTCAACTCCATATTAGATTACACTTACAATGATCGTGTGCATATTATAACTATTGATTCTGATTGCGATATTTAATATTGGTTGCACTTAGACAGGCTCTTGTCATTTCTTCTCCTTAGGAAAATGGAGAAATTTTTGAATCTGTCATAAGATTTAGCTGGTAAGATATGTCTCAAAGATTAGGCTAAACATACCAGATCTAGAAGTGGGTTTTCAAATCATGTCGTTATCAGTCCTCATGAAGGGTGTTGGTTACAGTGATTAAAATCAAGATCAGATGTTTTGGTCACTGAGCATTCCTCCTCCTCTTTAAGCTTGCAGTGTTGTAGACTTACACAACGAGAATGGTACGATTTCATCTAACTGCCGAATTATCGAGGCAAGTAACGAATTGGGTCACATTTATGTACTACACTTTCTACTTTTAGTATTCTAGTTAATCGCTTACTTTCTCCTTGTCTGTTTTGTAATTAGTTGTCCCCTTGGAGTTGCAGGAAGATGTGTTTTATCAAGCGTACTAAGCCGTAAATTTTCACTAGCTGATATTTCCTGCGATCTACAATTTCCGTCTTATTACCGATGACATCAACTATCGTTCCGCAGGATATTTAGGACATTTAGCCAGATGTTAGTTAGCATGAGATGACTGTATTCTTGAGTTTCTTAATATGATCTTATTGCTCAACTAGGTCAAAACATTTTTCATTTGTAGGCGTCTCTTGAGAGATAATAGGATTGCATTTAGGGGAGTTTCTCGTCGGTCCTATATCCTGCTAGAGTAGGATAGGGATTATCCAACTTTAATACGTCTCTTTGTTTGGCTCTTTTCGTGTTAATGAATTCGCACAAGGAATCATTCTACTTAATTTTTGATAGAAGATTTTCTAAGTTTCTTACTATAGTTCATTGGACAACCATTTGGTACTTTATGGCTGAAATTTAGGTCTCAGGGTTGCTAATATTAATAAACTCTAATCAAATAACTGAACAAGTACAACGCACAAAACAAGTTAACTAGGAGTTGCATCATTAGTTCTGCACAAATTGAATTTCAGAAAAGTTATTGTGTACAAATTGAAAGACGTATTTTCTAATTTGTACACACTCTTACCAAGCTCAACTTCGCTACCTTATAGAACAATCTAAATTACATATGCAAAGTATGCCAATTAGAAGACAATTCCAACTCTACTACTAGTTTTTCCAAAGCAGGATCTGCCCAATCAGTTTTCAGTCCATTCCTTCGTAAGTTGGTTGATTCGTTTGATCATCTGGTAAGGGTTGGGGTTAATTCCTCTAAAAATGAAATTGTTTCTCTTATTCCAGACTACCCACCAAGTAGCCGAAAGAAATCGTAGACTTTTATTTCTCTTAGTTGCATTCTCGAGTCGGGTAGTTTTTTCCCAGAGTTCTCGGGCCCCCTCCGCAGCCTGGGTTTGTAGATTGGGATCATACACAGTGCTAGCCATAGCATTAAGGGCATGTTTGGTTCACCTATTCTAGACTATGGAATTGGAATAGGATTCGTTGATTCGGATAATTGTTGTTTGTTTTACAGGAATCTGATTCCGCTTCCTATTTCATTCTGGAATGGGAATGGCCAAATTTATTTATGGCCCAATTCGGTTTTAAATTTCAGATTGGCCCATTTCAAAGTAAACTACTCAAAATTCTCTCTCACAAGCATTTCCCTCTCCTCTCCCTTTATCACTATCCTCTCTCTTAATCAAAATCTTCTCTCTAAATCCTAAATTCTCATTCCGATTTTCATTTCAATAATAAACCAAACATTTTTGGGTGATCGTCATTCCCTTTTCCATTCCAAAGCAATCCAATTCTATTTCTCATTTCTTATTTCTATTTCACTCATGAACCAAACACGCCCTAAATGTTATGCCTCCTCGATAATCTCAATAAACCTGGTGCGTTCAGTCGCATACTCAACGATGCATTCAGTCGCTTTCAAAATTCTCTTTCAAGAATCTACTGAAATCTGCATATCGATTAGCTTCCACACTTTTTTTTATTTTTATTTTTATTTTTTTTTTTGCTTTCACACTTTTCTTGTGTTCTTTTATTAATTGTCACCGCATTGTAGGCACCCTTGAATAGTAGATTTTGCTGTTGACATTGGTTTTGTTCTTTTTGGCATCATTATCTGCAAAACTTCGTGTAGGTTTCTGATTGAGGGTTTCTTTTATAGGCCATACTCTACATCGACATATTATAATCTAAAGAATTCCAAAAACGTCTTCATTTTGTATTTCGGGTTAGAAGAAACAATAGTTTCATGGGGGAAATTGGAGATGTTCATGAAAAAGTTTGGCCTTTATTTTTTGCGCTACTTTGTTTTATGCAGAGAAAGCCAAATAAATTCACTTAATATAATATTTCTTTAAACAAGCTTTGATGGATGCTCAAGTCTATAACTTAGCACATAAGTTCCCAATGAAATAAGTTGCTTAACCCACATTGCTATATACTCAGTCTATTACTTAGCACATTAGTTCCCAATGAAATAAGTTGCTTAACCCCCATTGCTATATAGTGTATACTTGTTCACTGCTCAACCAACAAGATCATTTTCATGTCCAAAAAACGAGGTCCCACTTTAATCACATCATCTTCATCATCATTTTCGTAATTATTATCTTAAATTTGATCCTTGAACATGTACATGGATCTATATTTGTCCTATATGCATATTTTTAGTGCCAACAATTGTAAAAAAACTTCAACAACAAAATTACAGTTCAAATTCAAAAGATAATAACAAAATTACAGCTACAACTTAAGAAAAAAGCTTCAGTAATTACCTGAATTTTTCTCGATAGCAATTCACCACTTGAAACTCGAAAGCATCTAAATCCAAAAAAGAACTCACATTTACATTAATTTGGTCGGTCGTGCTTGAGTCAAACTTTGACTGAAGTTGCTCGTTCGCTTATTCAAGTGGTCCGGTATGTGGTAAATTTTTCTAACATTCGTCTCGCCGATTTGACGAAAGTGGAGGCTTTGTGGTAGATCACAACAGAGTTATCGGTTAAATGGTAAACTGTATCTTATTTTTCTAACCTCTCTCGCGCGGCACACAAATATTGAATGTTTTGTACATGCATGTACATATTGTGAATATGTACCAAACTGCAGAAGCAGGTTGCATGCCTGTTTCTCTGCTGCATTATCTGTGTTGTATCCACAATGCCCAACAGAGGAAGGGTCCCATTTATAATTAGATATGGACTTGATCTTAAAATTCATTTCCAATCAAATGATGATCTGTCCAAAAGATGTTACACTCATGGACTCATTGCATATGCCATTCTTGCCCACCATATGTCCTTTTTCTTTCGCTGGTAAACTATATGCATAGTTGCTGTACACAGTCCCAATACTGCAAGTTTTACTTACTCTAATCCCTGTACTTTGACATATAATCTTAAGTTTGCTGTAAAATAGTCATATCAATTCTATTTAGATTACACTATAATAAATTACGCATTTTAGAGACGGTTTTTGACAATTAGGGACTAAAATTGTAATATATGTGACAGTTCAGAGACTAAACTATTTAAATAAAAAGTCGGGACCAACTTGCAATATCTGAAGTACGGTTCATCGGCTCTCCCATGCGCGCATCTCTTTACCTCTCCCTCTAGATCTCTTCTGACTTACAGAATTTAAATAAATAATAAATTGTGAACAAACTAGCTTATCATCATGTGGTAAATTAGGAGACAAAAAAAGACCTACACACCCTGTCTTGGTTGTAAACTTTGTTTCAAATTATCGACGTACATTGGCGTGTGAAGTGAGCCATGATAGTAGGTAGACCATGAAAAAACATGCAACATGTAGTCTTTTTCATTTTTCTTCTGGTTTTTGCATATATTGCCCTCAAAACATTTATATTAGCTGGTCCACAAGCCTAAAGTTGGTATTCTTGCAGATTTTAGTTACTTGCACGAATGCTCTTTCATTCAATTAATTCTCGTGAAAAATCCTTCGCAATGTTTAATTCCTTTTTTTTTTTTTTTTTTTTTGTTTCCATATTATGATCAGTTAATACTACTCTCAGATACGAACTTAATTATAAGAAATTGTATGTAGTTTTTTCTGCCTAGAAAACTGTCTATTTATAAGTTTCACTCTTGTAATTGCATATTAGTTGGTTTCTGTAAGATTCTAACATTTGGATACCATGAGCTGAGAAGAAAATATTTGTGCAAACACAAAATGTTTCGATGTGCATGTAGAAACTATTTGATCGTATGTAGTTAGGATTGTACAGCAATCATAACTGCATGCAAATCCAAATGTGATATGTGATTTGATACATTTAAATCTAACTGCTACTATTGGAACTGTAAAAAAGAGGCTCAATTGCAAGTTGTAGTTTCAATTGCAAGTGTTGGAGAGAGTAATTTCAAAACAAAACATAAGTTCCCCCCCTTGTTATCTTTTAAATAAAATATTATATTATATATATATATATATATATATATATATATACCATTTTATATATAAAGTGATAAAATTTTATAAATATACTTATAACTGCATACAAAAAATAAACTATTTATAATTGTAGTGCTTTCTATTGCACCCATCCAAAAAAGATGCAAATAGTTATAACTGTTGTATTTTTAGTTGCATGTATCTTTAACTAGATTACTTCTATAATTACATCGGCCCCTTAGATTATAGAGCAATGCTATCTATACACCCTTAGACCAGGTGTATATTTTTTGCTTTTCTTTTAACTAAAAACTCATTTAGATTTTTGTAAACCTTACGATACTTTGCGAGCCAGATATACACCAATATATAGGTGTACATGTAGCCTTCTTCTAGATTATTATAAAGCATGAAAGAACATATGAACTAACACATATATTCTATAAGGGACGTATGTATAAAAAATATGAAGTATCATTGTCTCTTAAACCTATACGAGCAGGGACTTTTGACGTAGTCACGCTTTCAATCGAGGGAGATTACGTTTCTGGTGGATTGTCGTTGTCTATTTCACTATCAATTTAGACAAAGCTTATTTGGAAACTTGGAAATTTCGAAGCCCAACCAAGAAAGAAAACACTCTGTGGGACACTCTAATTTGATTTTGTAATTAAAAAAGTTATCCAAGATTTGCTCCCCTTTCTCTGTTCTAATTTATATATAAAGGGTGTTTTTGGTCACCTACGAATAAATACTTTTTTATGGTTTTCTTTCTAATGTGGTTTTTTTCTTTCTAGGTCATTCTTAAATTATTGCAGGTGTTACGTTTCTTCAATCTTATTAATTACATCAATAACTTGTAGTGGCGCTTTTGGAATACTTAGGGGCAATTGCTTATATATTCCTAAAAAATTCTCAACTTTTTTATTTACCCCGCTTAGGAGGCTATTACTAAAAATATTTTTTTAACATTCTAAATTCTCTCAAATATACCTCTAAAGTTAGATTCTATTAAGAACAATCGTTAACTCTGTAAAATTACTATTTTATCTTTTTAAATATACCCTTCTATCATCACTAATTTTTCTCAAGTTAGAGCAAAAAGAAGTATTTTAACTTCTTTCCTTTTAAAAATAATTTTTTACCGTCATCAACTTTTTCATTTGCCCTTAAGTTAGGGACAAAAAAGATATATATATTTTTTTTTAAAACTCTGGTAGAAATTTAATCTGAATTTAATCCAGTTTAATCCAAAATGACTTAACGGATACTAACAGCGGGAGTATTTTTAAATAACGAAAAAATATACGAGGACTATATTTGAAATAAAAAAAAAAAAGTATATAAGATATTTCAGAAGTTTTGAAATATATATTAGATATTATTCCTTTTAATAAATAATCCGTTTGAAGAAGTCAGGTTAAAAAGACTATCACACCAAGGAACGGAATTACCTAACCAGCATATTATTATATATATATATACTTATTGCGGACGGTTACCAATTGTGTGAAACGGTGCATTAAAATGGTATGTTATGAAACTTTTTTTAAATTTTCCTGGAGAGTTTTTGTCAACGCCCTAATCTTGAACATTGCTGAAACAAAACGTTTCCAAGATGATGATCTCATGATACTCCACCTACTCTCACTTAAAAAGCGTGGATCGCGAACCCCAAACAAGTATTGCAGTGAGATTATTTGAAAAGCAGAGTGTGATTGAACCAACCGTGGTAGCAGTTGAGAACTTTGTTCACGAGAGCAACTATATGCTTACATGAGATTTCGACCGAGCCCAAAGCTTGTGCAATGCAGGGGATAAACATACATAGTACATGACCATGTGTAAATTCAAATCACTATTTAGAACAAATTTACAGAAAGAACATAATTCTAGAGAGTTGAGCTTCTGTGCTTTTAAAAGCACAGAAACTCAACGTGCTTGTAATTTTTTAGCCGTCGGATCGCTTCAAAATCCTCACAGTACTAATAAAAAAGATTTGATGGGACACATCGTTAGTAGTACTGTACGAATTTTGAGGCGATCCGACGGCTAAAAAGTCACAAACACAAATCCTCCTATACTTTTAAAAGCACTAGATGATCCTAACTTATGCATAAAAGTCAAGCTTATGTTAGGGTGCATTTAGAATTTAATTTTCATACGGTTTCTTCACTCTACACGGATTAGATTAGATTCGATAAAGATTAATTTTACAGTATCAAGAACAGCTTCTGCGTAGATATCGTAGGTTGTTCGCCTGCTGCAATAAAAAAAAAGTAATAGAAGGACAATAAAGGCAATGTGAGAAATTATAAAATTTAGAGATTTTTCAGAATCACGTTCCGAAAGGAAAAAAGATAATGATGTGATAAAAAGGATGTTGATATAAAGTTAATGTGAGACATAGCCGTATCTGCAAATCACTTTCTAATCTTTATATAGATGATAAAAATCCATCCTATTCAGCCCCATCATTGATCAGTCAAATGTTCACATATTTTGTCTAATTGTTTCAAAATGTGAAGTGTATATATATATATGTTTACTTTTATATGTCCTCATGACACAAACAAATTGTACTTAAACTTTCATAAAGTAAACAAAGATAATCTTCGTGGGTTCAAGTTGAGTTTAATAATCATATTTAGTACAACAACTAGGCCCTAATTTCGAGGAGAGATGAATTGTAGCTATTAAATTGCCAGCTCACCTAATCCTAATATTCAAAGTTGATGCAACTTAATAATAATCAGTATAAAATATATTCAAATTAGTTGGAGCCATGCATCCACGTTGCACGTTCTACATGCATGGTTATTTGAGGGTTAAACCTCGCCGTCTCGTATCTATGTTTCGAGAAACAATTATTGCTTGTTTGGATCTCAGAGGCTGATCTGTTGACCCCACAATGTTGACAATATCGCCATTTTTTTAGAAAAAAAAGAGAAAGATAGCATGTTAACTATTTTATAAAAAAAATTAGAAATGAATTTGGGTAGAAATATAAAGTGATTATATTTTGAATTTAGAACCACAGATATTAATTTTTTAGTTTTTTGCCACTTGCGCTAGGGACGATCTGTTTGCTATTTATTTTGACACCATAGTTGGAGATCATCTGATCTCCCATTCACAATTGGATGGACATCGGCCAATTGACTTCGGCCAAAAGAGGCACGATGTCATGTTCACAAAAACTCGCAAGCTTATCACTTTTATAGTTCGAGACTGTCAAACAGTCTCTTAACTTGTGCAACAAAATAATCTTAACACCTCTCTCACGTAGATCAGGCAAATCATATGGCGTGTATTGATAAACAAAATAATAATCATTGGACTTTCTTGGTATTAAGGGGGGCATAACATTTCTTGGCTAATCATTGAACTTTCTTGGTATTAAGGGGGGCATAACATTTCTTGGCCAAAAAAATGATAAAACGGAAGATATATTTTTTTCGTTATAAAAATTATATCTTAATTGAACCAATACAATATGTGTGGCATGTTATTACTCACAAAAACAAATTAAATATTTTTTTATTAGATGCTAAATATTTTTTTTGCCATTCCAAACGAATTCATAACAAAAAGTGATTTCTACTTAGAAAAGAATTTTCAAAAAAATAGATTTTACACTTTTTCGAGAAACCGAACATCTTCTAAAAGATGGATGTAGAGAATTGAACCGACGAATCTTCAAACTGAAGAGGTTTAGAGTTAACTCCAATCTAATATTTACCCAAAAACCTAATATAATAATAATAAAAAAAAAAGTCTAAAATAGTCTTATCACCATCCAGCAATCCACCCTTCCCTTCAGCCTATATCATCCAATCACAACCTTCCAATAAAATAAATGTTGTTTCAATCAGAAAACTAATTATTTGGACGGTGGATTGATACTATACAGTGCGAATTAAAATAGACCACAACGGTGCAGAGGCTGACGTGGTGCACCGGGCTCAAGATCTCAAAGGCTCTCACCTTCTTCTGCGAGACCTCGAAAAAAAAATTTAAAATGCATCAATTATATTGCTAATATAGTGTTTTCAACTAATTAAATTATTTTTTTTAAATTCATCTATTCCATTATAATTATTAAAAAATATTTTTACTATAATAAATAATGTGACGTTATTGATATATAGTAAAATCTCTCCCAACGTCTAAAGTTGTGATGTCATTAAATTGACCGTTTCCCATTGACCACCTAACAATGCGATTAACGAACGAACGGCGATGATGACAATGAGTCTTCAATTAGGGGTGGCGTCATTCACGTCCTCTAGTTTGATATTTTAGGTCGGGGCTCGACACGTGGCGCGCAATTTTCGCTCTCCTCTTGGATCCTTCCAGAGTGTGTAATTGTTGTGAAGTGGTTAGCATTGATCCACAGGATAAGTTGCTCGGAGAAAATATTGCCCGTACCCGTATCCTATGGCACCGTTTGGCTCGGAGATCAAGCGGGGATAACTTTTCCCGTTATTCCACAAAATAGAATATTTTTTGGCAAAATATTTTATTTCAGTCAAATTTTATTATTTCTGATTATTTCAAAATAATTAGGGATAAATATTTCATCGTTTTGATGGAATAGAATTATTCCAAACTTTATTAAAATTATAAATTAAATAATATTGACATAATATCTTATATTTATAATAAATTATTTTTATAACAAATTATTTTATTAAATTATATTTTACATCAAATTCAACCATCACTTTTTTTTTTCACTTTTCTTTACTATTCTATGGACAAACACAATTTCGGTTATTTTCGAAAATATTAGCATTACAAATCAAACACAACTTTACTTTTATTTTTGATTATTCCGAAATCGTAAGCTATCTCAGGGATAAAAAAATTTATCCTAATGTTCGATATCCGCGAATAAACGAGCCCTATAAGTATTACTCTTTTTGGAGAAAAAGGAAAATACTCTAGGACTATTCGAAATTGGATTTCGATAAGCAGCTTAAGGCCCTATTTGATTGTAAGTAAGGAGTTTAATTTCTAATTTTTTAAAAAATTTGGCCATCCATAATTTGATAAGATAGTATATTTTACATATTAGATAATTTATTTTATTAAAAAAATGACTTGAAGTCTGAATATGATATTTTATTTTAATTATTTGATCACACTCCTTATTAACCAAATGTATAAATTTTTTAAATAAATTAAGAAAATATACCTTATAAGATATTTATGCATCCAAACAGACTCTAATACAATTCGAGATATATTCTTTTATTTTTTGGTGGGAGTATATAAATATAAGTATTTTACTTGCAGTCAATTTGCCACTCAGAAGTATTTCAATAGTACCTAAGTTTCAATTTCATATCGTGATCAGTTGGACGAGAGAAAGAATTTGGTGAAGAGAAAGTCTGGATAGTAATGTGTAATATTAATATATTTATATTCCATATCGTGATTGTAAAATACTGATGATTGTTGAAAATCTCTTTTTAATAAAGAAAGCGAGCTAGATGATTAATTGGAATAGGCACAAAATTAACCGACTAAGCTGTAGACGATGAAGATGGGAAGTAAGAAAGTCTAGTGTGAAATTAATTTGTAAAACTAAATAAGCAGAAGGATCGTCTAACATTAAAGACTATCTAATATTATTAGACCAAAATAGTAGCAAGAAAAAGCGTACGTGATATTTTTTTGCATAAACAAAAAAAAAATTTCTGTGGAAACAAATTTTTCTTGCAATTCCAAAGGAAGCCCCAGAGCATACAGCTTAAAATATCTTGGGTAGACTTGGAGGTACCCTAACGAGAGCTCAACAAAAGACCACCATCTGGGCTGCGTTTTGTGGGTACAGTTCTGGCAGTTCTCGGAAACGGCGCAGGATTTTTCTACTCACCACGAGGGACAGCCTGTTTCGCGTTCCCGTATGTTTGGTCCATTTTGATTCCATCCCTCCTCTCTCGTTCCCCCTTCTCTTCCCTCTCTCCTTTCCCCTCTTCCTCTTCCCCTCCGTGCGCGGCCCCCCTCGACCGTCCATCCGCGCACGGAGGGCCGATACGCGCCGCCCATACACCTGCTCCCCTCCCTCTCTGTAACGGTCAACCTCGTCAGCTTTCTCAAAACCCCTTCGCCTGATAGGAACAACCAAACCGCGGCGACACCATAACAATTAATTTACCGATTTCAACTCCTCCGATACTTATTTAACTCGATTCGAAACACTTGCCCCTTCTTGAAATAAATAAATTTTAGTAGTTTGTGTAGAGAGACGTGTAGGGAAGCAACTCCGAAGCTTCAAGATTCGCCCGGTTGACTCTCTCGACAGCGAAAGAAGAGGGGAGGGGAGGGGAGAGAAGAGCCCCCTATTTATTTAGCCACAACTTTCCTAACCCGCTTGGGATTTTGGATTTTTTTTTTTTTTTTTTTTTTTTTTTTTTTTTTTTTGTTTGTTGTTGTTGTTGTTGCTGTTGGTTCAGGTTTATTATAATAAGAAAGAAGATGAGCAGCGAGGAAGGAGACGGAGGAGGGCGGTCTGCGCGGCGGGAGATGTCGCCGAGCCGGCGGCTTCCGGACTTCCTGCAGAGCGTGAATTTGAAGTACGTGAAGCTGGGGTACCACTACCTGATAACGCACCTGCTGACGCTGACGCTGATCCCGCTGATGGTGGTGATCCTGATCGAGGCCGGGCGGACGGACCCGGACGAGCTGCGGCAGCTGTGGGTGCACCTGCAGTACAACCTGGTGAGCGTGCTGGCGCTGATCGCGTTCCTGGTGTTCGGGTCGACGCTGTACATCATGACCCGGCCGCGGCCGGTGTACCTGGTGGACTACGCCTGCTACGTGCCCCCCAGGGAGCTGCAGGCCCCCTACCGGGAGTTCATGGAGCACTCGGCGGTCTGCGGGTTCAGCGACGCGGCGCTCGAGTTCCAGGGCAAGATCCTGGAGCGCAGCGGGCTGGGCGAGGAGACGTACGTGCCCGCCGCGATGCACTGCGTGCCCCCGCAGCCGTCGATGGCGAACGCGCGCGTGGAGGCGGAGCAGGTGATGTTCGGCGCGCTGGACAGCCTGTTCCGCGCTACGGGGATCAAGCCCAAGGACGTGGGGGTGCTGGTGGTGAACTGCAGCCTCTTCAACCCGACGCCGTCGCTCTCGGCCATGATCGTGAACCGGTACCGGCTGCGGGGGAACATCCGGAGCTACAACCTGGGCGGGATGGGGTGCAGCGCGGGGGTCATCGCCGTCGACCTCGCGCGCGACCTGCTGCAGGTGCACGGCGCCACCTACGCCGTCGTCGTCAGCTCGGAGAACATCACGCAGAACTGGTACTTCGGCAACCGCAAGTCGATGCTCATCCCCAACTGCCTCTTCCGCATGGGCGGCGCCGCCGTGCTGCTCTCCAACCGCGCCGCCGAGCGCCGGCGCGCCAAGTACCGGCTGGTGCACGTGGTGCGCACCCACCGCGGCGCCGACGACACGGCCTTCCGGTGCGTGTACCAGGAGCAGGACGACGAGGGGAAGGTGGGGGTCTCCCTGTCCAAGGACCTCATGGCCATCGCCGGCGGGGCCCTCAAGACCAACATCACCACCCTCGGGCCCCTCGTCCTGCCCGTCAGCGAGCAGCTCCTCTTCTTCGCCACCCTCGTCGCCAAGAAGCTCTTCAACGCCAAGATCAAGCCCTACATCCCCGACTTCAAGCTCGCCTTCGACCACTTCTGCATCCACGCCGGCGGCCGCGCCGTCATCGACGAGCTCGAGAAGAACCTCCAGCTCCAGCCCCTCCACGTCGAGGCCTCCCGCATGACCCTCCACCGCTTCGGCAACACCTCCTCCAGCTCCATCTGGTACGAGCTCGCCTACATCGAGGCCAAGGGCCGCATCCGGAAGGGCCACAAGATCTGGCAGATCGCCTTCGGCAGCGGATTCAAGTGCAACAGCGCCGTCTGGCAGGCCCTCCGCAACGTCAAGCCCTCCCCCAACAACCCCTGGGACGACTGCATCCACAGATACCCTGTTCAGATAGTAGATGGAATTCCGTCTCGGTAGCTGCAGCTGCAGGTCAGAAAAAAAAAAATCCAAAAACCAAAAACCTCCCCCAATTAGGTGAAATTTATCGTCAACTGTGAATCTGGTTAGTAGGAACTTTTCTTTAGGGCATCAGTCAATTGGGGTGTTCGAGTTTCTACACTCCTCCCTTTATATGAATCTGTTTGCTTGCATTTTAAAATCAGCTGTCTGTTGTTGGTGTCACCTTTGATGTGTCCGGCTGAAGAACTCTAAATTGTTCCCGGTCGTTGTTCTTGTACTTTATAGTGTGAAAAGTTTCAGGAATAGAGTCGCTTATGAATCACCGAGTAAGGCCGTGTTTGAGTTTCTTGTTTCAGTTCTTGTCGATACTATTCTTTAACCATGTTTTGTGGTTTGATTACCAGGTGTAATCTTTACTGAATAAGAATTCTTTCAGGATTATCTGATCTATGGGAATCTCTCGTCGAAGTTTAGCAGTTATCTATCTGTTTCATGGATTGTTTTCACAACAAATCTCACCCACTTACATGAGCTTTTAGATGGCGATAGCTTCGGACTTTCATGGTTTGTATGATTATAGCTTCTCCTTTTTATTCACTCTCAGCCTTAGAGGAAAGGCCTTTCTACTTTGATTGCCTTTTCGCATTCCGTATCTTCAGCAACTAATCAACCCATCACTTGCTGCTTGCACTTCATACTAGAGAATTCTCTGATTACTTGCAATCAGTCGCTACTTACGAAGCTACAGCAGGTGGAAAGGTATTTCAATCATGTTATGTACGTACGTACTCATGTTGTAGTTCTGTGCTTTCAGAAATATAGATGGAGCCTCAAAACAAACAAAGAATACAGCCTACAAAGCAACGGTGTCGATTAATTTCTTTGTTGGAGAAGATTGTAGCAATTTCTTGTTACAAACTTGGCTTAAGCACATGTAAAACCCTTTTTCGACCTACCTAGGATATGAGGAGTGGAATAATCTTTCACGTGCACATGTGTACACGAAAAATGAAAAGAAGAAAGATTAGTAGAAAATCTGGTCAAGTGAAGAAGGGAGGGGAACTTGCAGCCCATATTAGACGATTAAGTAGTCATAAGTTCAGCTTGCATAAAAAGCTTCGATCTTCGCAGTTTTTATGTTGATGTATGCTGAACTAGTAGTACTGCTTGATGCAGGTGTGTGTGGATCATAATTAGCAATTTCTCTGTCATTTATAGTTTACTTAGCCTGGTGCAGGAAAAACAGCCACAGTTGCTTTTGATGTCCAATAGCGAATTTCATATCATCACAATGAATTTCATGTTTGTGAATGTTGATTCACTAATAACTGACGCTTTCTCACCGCAAATTTTACATAGATGTTAACTATCATATTTCGGAAGTACTTTAGGGAATCATACAAATGAAAATATAGTGCCAACCAAAAGTGAAATACTTGGAAATGGCTCCCATGTGATGTTTTTTTGAGCAGTTTCATTGTGTGACGGAATAAATTGATGCCCTGTGAGCCAAAAATTGAAGCACTGCAACCATTAGTGAGCGATTGAAACCAATGTATGCAAAATTTGCGGATATAAATTCAAGGTCAGTAGAGCATATGAAATGGGAAGTTGGAGTTTGTGCTTTTGGTATGTGATTTCAGGGATTTTTTTTCTTAATGAAACAAGATGGCTTTATTGAGACAAAGACCAGTGGCTCTAACAGCTTACAAAGAAGGCAACTGTAGCCTGTATCTGAAAAACGCTAAGCTCTCCAATATATGGATAAGATCAGGTGGGCCTAAGCCACTCCACTCAAAAACAGATTATCCAGTTCTACTACAATAGGGTAGACAATCAGCTGCTTGATTAGCTATTCTATTTCCAAAAAGGAACTTGATTTCCATAAAAGACCCAAGAAGAGCTTTAATATTCAGAATATGATTTGAATATTCCATGGCGGATCGAGGGAACCATCAAATATCTGAATGAGCTAGATTTTGGCGATTTCTGAAGAAATGCAACAAGACTGAAATCCTGAACATTCCAGATGGTGGAAATGGAGAGCAATTGCCACTATGACTTATGTTCTTCCAGGTTGGTGATCCACTAGCTAGCAGTCATGTTGCATGTAGAAAAGTAAATGGAAAGGACATCATCTTATTTCATACGGTCATACCTATTCTTTTATGTCCGGTTGCTTGAAATTTAGTACGATGCTTAGAAGTTTGTCTAATTCTTTATTTTCAAAAGGCTTGATTCTGGAAAGATGTGATGTATGTTAGTCTTATAAGATGTAAATTCTGTAGACATTTGTTTTCAAAGTTGTTCCCTACATAGAGTACGGGAAGAACAAGAGCTTGAAGTGTAGGAGGTATCTGAATTACGGGTTGGCTAGAATTCTGCTTCAAATATTAGTCATATCCTAATTTTCTTGCTTGGAAATTATTTTTGAGGATAGATTGTAAATATAAGAATGAATTTTGGTGTGATCTTAAGAATTGTGAATGTTTCCTCAACCTTAAACTTCGTAAGTGATGGGGTTGTCATATTGAAGGTTTCATAGAAAAAGATGTCTGGCTAGCCTATTTGATTATTCCAAGTAGCCCTGCACTATCAGTTTGATCTAAAATGAGGTTAATTCAGACTTGAATTAACCTTATTTACTTATCAAGTGACCGTAGAAATTTCTGATTGACCTATTTATGCCTTATGAACTAAATTTATTTTGATGAATAGAGACAAAAATCAGTTGGATTTAACCTCATTTACTAATCTATACGAAATGTCCTCGTGCTATTAAAGTTTTTGAGCTAATATATAGTAATCCTCTGAATGAAGATACACTCCATTGACTGCATTTAATGTCATATAGAAGATGACCATTATTTAAATCATAGTGGTTATTATAAAATGGCAAGAAAGCAATGGAATCCTGTGTACAGCACATTTCCTTTGTTGCTATTTTCTTTTTCTTGTGCTGGGTATTCATTTTCTCAATTGGGATTCAAAACAAGCTTCTAGGTGAGCGTAGATGTCACAGCAAGATTTTGTCCTATATCTTATGCTTTACAAGAATGCTTATTTCTCCCTGATATACAAAACGGATCAAATTGTCTCGTCTGCTATTCTGAAAGAGAACAAATATGAAGTATCAGCAAATGAGTTGAGGTGTATGTAATTTAATGTATGTCGATATTACTTGTTGACAGCTATTCATATAAATGAATAGAGCAGGGATTGCATGTCATCTTTGTTAGATAAGGTTGTCATATCTGCATTTCTTACATTGATTTATAGGCTGCCAAATATGGTTGTGCCGTGCCATGACAAATTTGTATGCATTCGTTTGCATATAGATCTTTGTATAGCCAAATCTTTGTAGCTGGATTACACTAAATATCAATTGATTTATGTTTTGACCTGGCATGACTAATGTAGATTATTTTGATTGTTTGTTTTCTCTCTCTCTTTGTTTCGTGCATATGAAAGGCATTACTTTATCTACTAACCAAATCCTTCATTTGTGATGCAACTGTCATTGAGCACAAAAACTGATCTCTTATGTATGATGCAGAAGAAAGTAGCTCTTTAGTCGAGCAATAGTTAAGATAATTGGTCAGTAGCAGAAAACACTGTAACATTATTATTACGAAGAGCTCATTTCTTCTATCTAATTAAATTTTCAACGTTGGAAGTCCTCGATTATAAGTAGAATTTAGAACACGCTGATTAGATCCATAGTCTACGCTTCACCCGACAACATCTTAGCATATTCATGCATGTATCTGTGTAGCACTATGAATCATTTGCCCATGTGATCCAATAAAATGCTTTTGAGGAATTGCTACCTTTCGTGTTTGCTACTCTTCTATATTTTCCTTATTCTTGCTGACACTATTATCTATAAATAGCATGTTGAAAGGTACTAGTTGAATAGCTCTGCTTCTGAGATATCTGCATAAATGAATTATATCTATCGTAAATCTCTTAGTTTTTGAAGAATCTTATTAAGTCAATAGTGTAAATATTCTCTTCTTCCTCCATATTAATTTGCACGAGGAATTGTGTGCTACACATGTATAGTTGTTGCTACAATGACTAATCAACATAAGAGAAAAGTATGAACTGTAATGGTAACTGCAATTTGCTCTGTTACTCTTTTGGTTTAGTACAACAGCTGTTAAGATGGAATATGATTCTTCTGTTAAGCTTTGTCTTCTGTTCCACATTTGTAGATTCCATAAGTAGGTTGCTTTTCTAATTGTGCTAAAATATTTGTGGACAGCTAGATTTGGACTGGCACTATTTTGCTTTGAAAAAGCATTTATTCTGTCTCTAAAGCAACGAGAGAGAGAGAGAGAGAGAGAGAGAGAGAGAGAGAGAGAGAGAGCAAAGTGAGAATACTTCTAGAAGTAAACACACACAATACTTCTAGAAGTAAGCGTACTGTCACGGTCTTAGCGTCTTTGTTCGCAAAGCTCGTGCGACGCCCACTTTTCTCCGCAAAGATGGACAAGCTTTTGTCTCTGTTGCTAGCCCGGATCTTCATGTCCTACGACTAAGTATTTGCAAAGGGAATAAAAGAGAGAGATAGAGGTTAACCCAACAAAATTAAGTACTCTCAATTACTTAGAAAAGAGGATTACAATACATACACACTCTCTTGTGTACATTGGTCTTTGCCACACACCCACTATTTATAGGCTAATAGATACAATGAATCCAGCCACCATAACTCACCCACTAACTCACTCATTAACTACACTTAATGAGCTCTCATCAATGCCAAGCCCAAGAGTCTCTCCACCTCTTGGCAATTTTTTTTCTAAGGGATAATGAGGCTTTATGGCAGCGGTTATGCAATTCTTCATTCACCCAAAGCGGGCTGGATTCGGGTCTCACCGTCAATCTGTTTCGACCCGTTTTCAGCTTGCGGAGTTGGACCAGGGACCGGGCTGCGTAGAATTTTTCTAAGTCCCTGACAGTACGCTCACGCACAAAGAGAGAGCAAAGCTAGAATACTTACTAGAAGTAAACAGGAAAGTTTACTTCTGCATCATTTCCGATAGTGGGGCATTCGAATTAACGAACGACGCTGTTAAGCTTGATCCACACTATTGGACTTTTTAAAGTCTGAATTTCTTGATTTTTCAATATAAATTGTTTATTATTTAAGTGGTCTCAAAATTTATTATTTTTAATGGCTAATATAAGTTGAATTTGAAATCACTTGATCGCTAGACAAAGGATGTCAAAAAGTTAGAAAATTAGAAAATTTAAGTCTTATGTTATCAAATAGTGTAGAAGGATGTCAAAAAATTAAAAAAATTAAGTCTTATGATATCAAATAGTGTAGATCATATTTAATGGTGCCGGTTCAATTAGGATGCCCCTTCGCGGAAACAATGCCAAAGTAAGCACTTTTTATTTAATTTACTTCTAGTAGCATTCTAGCTTTAGTGGATTACTCTATAGTTGATGCTTCATCAAGTTTTTGTATCGAGTACCCTAGGAGAGTAGCTTTATTGAAACAATAAAGGTGTATGTGGTTGGCCGTAAAATGTACAGGAAATTACTTTTCGGCTTGAAATTTTTTTTTTCATATGTTTGTTTAGCCGTAAATTTTTTTTCGAAAACTATTTTTACAGATTTGAGAAAAATAGAGTATTTTCATTTTCGCCGATTTTCACGAAAAAAGAAAACTCAAGCTGCCAAAAAAAAAATTCACTAATTTTTTTTCCACTGAGCCAAACAAATATGAATTTTTTTTTTTTCCTTTCAACCAAACAAATGTTGATAGAAAATTATTATTTTTCCTATAAATCAAACACTGCAAAACGTAAAACTTTTTTCCATCAAAATTTTTTTAACGGAAAACTACTTTTCACGATTTTACGTACAATCAAACACTCCCTATCTTAGAATCCTTCTCTAGTAGTGGTGGGCATTTTACACCTAGCTTCTAAATCTTCTTGTTATCTTACATGTATTTTATTCGAGAACAAGCCCATGGGGCTCTGGGCCATGTTCATTCAAGAGCTTGATGATACAAATACAACCAATAAAAATATTCAAAAGATAAAAATATTCAAAAGATAGAAACAACCCACCTATCAGATCCCAGTTATTGGCAATAAAGGGCTACATATTAGGTTCTGCTTGTAGGAATCTGTTCGTATGGGTTTGATCTTGCCGCTCATTAACAGCGAAATTTCATACAGTTCACATTGTGAATTCATACTGCTGCTAATGAGCGGCGCGATGGCCCCTGTGTGTAGAGACTCCCACACACCTAGGTGCGGGGAGATTGGCCCTGGTACAACAAGAGGAGGGAGAAATATGCACTACATCCTTGGGCCTTGAAAGATCCAATAAATGTATAAAACCTAAGCCCCTTACAGTCCAATGCAAAAGGCCTTGTTCCCATAATCCCAGTCCATAAACCCTAGAAGAGTGCAAAGTCCACATACATGTATTCTAAGGCCTTATTTGAAGTTAAGGTCCAAAAAATTCAAAAACAGTTTTTTTTCTCTGCTATAAAATTGTGACACAAACTATAAAAGAGAAGCATGTTACATTGATTCTCCAATGGCAGTTCCCACAAAATTTTATAACATTGAAGAATGAAAGATCGAGAGCACTTTCAAAGTTTTTTCCGACCTTTCGAAATATAAAACAGATAATTTTAAGGTAAATACTTACAAAGCTTACTTGATTATGGACCATTTTGAATCAGCTATCCAATCTTTCAAAATTTTGATTTTATTATCCAACCTTTCAATTTGTTTGATTTGAGTCGGTCAACAATACTTTAACTTCAAAATTGAAGCTAATTAGTTACTTTAATAAATTTATAGTTGGCAAAATTGCATGAAATATACTAGTTAAACTTATAAAAATATACGATGTATTCAAATTTTGAATTCAAAGTGTCGTTGACTGACTCAAATAAAATAGATTTAAAATTTGAATAGTAAAATTTTAATTTTATTTTTGAAGATTGAATAGCTCCTTCAAAATAGTTCACATTCTAAGTAAATTTTTTGTAAATTTTTACCAAAAAAAAAAAAAAAAAAAACTTAAACCGAGCCCGGATACGCCAAACCCATTTTCCGTGCACTCCTTTTCACAAAGCTCGAACGCACTAGTGTTCAAATCGCGTCGCACGTGCCAAGCCCCGATGCATGGATAAAACCATAGTTATTAAACAGTACTACTTTCCCCGCGGCCCGAGGCGCGGGTCAATCTCGGTTTCGGCTCTGCATCAGATCAGATCAGATTTGATTTGCCCGTTTCTTCTTTCTAATAAAAGCAGCCGTTGCTCCTCGACGGCGTCGATACGTGCGAAAGGAAGATGTCATGTGGGCCCGAAACCCGTGGGGACCACCTCCCTCGCATATCCATGTCTCATTTCACTCATTTCACATCACACCATATCATGCATGGGACCCAACAACGTTCCATATAAAGTACAGGGAAAACTTCAAATATCACTCTCGTGGTTTCGTACTTTTTCACTTTAGTGTCTTGTAATTTAAAGTGTATCATTTTAGTACCATGTGATTTTATTTTTCTTTTTTTTATTAATTTTATTAATTTTTTCGTTAAATCATATAGAAAAAAATTCAGATAATCCACCTCTGATTTATCGAATATTTATTTTACTACCCTGTGATCTTAATTTTCTCACTGATTTAATGAAAAAATAAAAAAAAATAAGAAAAAGAAAAAAATAAAACTACAGGGTACTAAAGTGAGACACTTTAAACCACAGAGCACTAAAGTGAGAAAGTATGAAACCACATGGGTGGTATTTGAAGTTTTTCCTAAAGTATATGTACAAATACCGACCGTCCCTAGCGCAAGTGGCAAAACGCTTGGTGGTTGGTACCTGAGGTCCCGAGTTCGAATCCTAGTTGATTCACATTTCTAGCTAAGTTTATTTCTATAAGAAATAAACGAAGCGGGTAGCGTGCTACCTTTCTCTCAAAAAAAGAAGAAGTATATGTACAAATATATAGAACTTGTTTGGATGAAAGTAGAGAGGGGTGAAGACGTTTTCGACCGTAAACGATCATTTTTATTGTTTGTTTTCTCGTAATAAAGATACGGTCGCAACTCGAGTTATCCAAAACAGCATAATTGACTTCGGCCCACCCGGTGAAGAGAGGTAAAGGAAAAAATAATACAATAAGTGATACTAGTTATATTTAAATATATTTAATTATAGCACAAATTAGTTTTCTTATTTAAAATTTGATTAGTTAAGTTTTAGTACTTTCTTCATCTAGTTTGTACATATAAAATATAATTAAGATTGATTAGTTAAGTACTGTTTATATATTTTTTTACTTTATAATTTTATTGTTGTATTATTATAATTTATATATAAAAAAATAATTTAGTTGTTTTAGATTACATTTTTTAATTATATAGGAATATAATTATATTATTTTTATTATTTATTAAGTTATTTATTATTTATACATAAATTATAGATAAAATTATTCATCCATAAATAATTTTATCATTTTATTTATGGATGGTGAGATTATTTTCAATGTAGAAAAAAAATAAATTTTATTTAAAAAGTGATTAGAGAAGTAAGTTTATCTTTTATTTAAAATTACTCTCTTTAATTGCTGCAATTGGAATTGCAGTTAATATAGATGTAGTTCTAATTGTTGTAGTTGAGCGTCCGCGTGCAATTCCAACTGCAGCAGTTGGATTTAAATGCATTAAACTAAATATCGAATTAGAATCTGCATTTGCAATATAGTTACAACTACAAGCAACCAAATAAAATAGTTTGCTAAGAGCTTGATGCATGGTTAGTATCTGGTTCCAAACTCTAAGCTTAGTTGTTTCACATTTTAGCTGAGTTAATTCTAAATAATGAATGAAACAGATAGCTTACTGTTGTTCTCTCTTAAAAAAACATCACAAACTATAATTTATTTTGATCTAACTATTTATCTTTTAAATTTCTATCTATTCTTTGAATTTAATTAACTTGAATCATTTAATGACTCTCGAACTTTAAAATTTTGAATGAGTCGTTTATTTTTACTAATTTGATTATCATATTATACATAATTTATGCAACTACAATTTCATTAAGGAGGTAAGGGGCCTAAAGTTTATATCGGACAGGTATCAAAAATGAAAATTTCAAAGATAAAGTACTCTAATCAAAATGGGTCAAAGTTCAAATAAATTCTATACAATTTCATCTATAAAATATTAAAGACATCAATCTATAACAACTTGTACTTTTGCAAAAAAATAGTTGTTTTAGACTTTTTTTAATATGATATTAAAGCTGAAAATTTTGAATTCGAATTTCACCAAATTAAATAGTATCAAGCTAACGCGTGAAAAGAAGCGTTACAGTGGAATTAATATAGAGTATATTCTATTTAGTATAACTGTTACAAACCAGTTTTCTTTTTCTTTTTTTTTCTGTGCTAAGGTACTAAAATTAAATATATACGGTGACCTCCTAAGTTAGTATACCCATTTTGAATGATATCTCTCAACTTTTATTATTCTTAAAAACTTATGAATTTCATTAAATTTATCAATAAATTTCATCAATTTTAATAATTTAAATTATTTTAATCGAAAAAACCTAAAATAATCAAAATACATCAACTAACAGAGCAAGTAACATTTTCGTATTTTCACCGACCGTCCCTAGTGCAAGTGGCAAAGGGCTTGGTGGTCGGTACCTGAGGTCCCGAGTTCGAATCCTAGTTGATTTATATTTCTAGCTAAGTTTATCTCTAAAAAAAATAAACGAAGCGGGTAGCGTGCTACCTTTCTCTCAAAAAAAAAAAAAAAAATCGTATTTTCAGTTCAACCTTTAACATGTAAAAGCTTGTCGGGCCCAACCAAACCGACCCAACCCATTGTGATCCGATTCTTAGCACTTACACAATGTTAAAGGGCTCAGATCCAATTCAAAAACTTAAATTATTAGATTAAAATATCCTTTATTATATATATATATAGGTTAAAATTACATTTGTATCCAATATAGGAATATTATTCCTAATAACACTAGTCCTATTTGGATGCATAAATATCTTATTCAAAATAACTTTTTTATTTATTCAAAAAGATTAGGAGTGTGATCAAATTTTTAGAATGAAAAACATATTTAGCCTCCAACTCTGTGCTATATATCATAGTAAATTATGAATGCCATTATTTTTTAAGTAAGGGTGTCAACGAGCCGAACACGGGCTTGTGTTTCGGTTCGTTTCATAAACGAGCCGAACACGAGCGGACTCGTTAAAGTATCGAGCTGAAAAAATCAGTTCGTGTTCGATGAAACGAGCAGAACACGAGCTGGCTCGTTAAAGTATCGAGCCAAAAAAATCAACTCGTGTTCGACTCATTTAATAACGAACCGTAAATGAGCCGAACACGAGCCGGCTCACGAACAACGTAGTTAAAATGATTAAAAAGGATGTATAGAAAATAAATTTACGATATCTTACCTATTAGATTTTGATCTAATGGTTGAAACTTTACATATAAATTAGCCTTTTAATAATTGAATTGAACTAAAAATCAAATAATAAAAAATGTATTATATATATATATATAAATAAAAATTATATAAATAATATAAATATAAAATATATGTATTCGAGCTGTTATCGAGCCGAACACGAGCGAGCTCATGACCCTAGCTCGTGTTCGGCTCGTTTATTAAACGAGCTGAAAAATTCAGCTCGTGTTTCGACTTATTTACTAAACGAGTGATTCGATCTCAAGCTTATTTTGAGCCGAACAGAGCTGGCTCGCGAACAAGGAGCTAGATTGCCGCTCCTAATTTTAAAGAGCAAAATACAAACTGGTAATATATAGCTGCACAAAATAATATTTTATTTCGAATGAATGCAGTGATTAATTACTGGCTCGCATTACACGACAGTAACAGTAACATGTTCGAAGTTATGTGAATCATGATGGACGTGGCCAGCAGTGTGGACGCATCTTTTAAAGAAACGCATGCATGACTCACGACGACTCGACTCTTCTCCGTACGCTTTAGCAAACAACAACTGTCCACGTAAGCCGAAAAAGACCGCCAACGCAGCTCCGCTTACGTGGCTACCCATGATTGGCCGTCGCAGTGTTTGTGCACGGAGACCGAGGACGGCGCATAGATTCATTCATAGCCCGGTCAATAAAAGAGACAGAGACAGAGAGAGAGAGAGAGAGAGAGAGAGAGATCTCGGGTTTCAAGAGAGACGAGTAAATAAAAAGAGAAAGGGGAATAATTTTTGAATCTGTTTTTATTTTATGGTTTTTTTTTTTGTTTTTTTTTTGTTTTCTATTTTTGGGGGGTTGGTGTTAATTTACTCGTAACATAGATCTAGAGAGAGAGAGAGAGAGAGAGAGATCTAGAGAGAGAGAGAGGTGTAATTGGATTTGGCGACTAGTTTATCGCTTTCCAAAAGATGCCATTCTCTCTCTCTAAATCCCGAGTTTCATGTATTCCAGCCGGACGGCAATCTCAAGGGCTATGCCTCTGGCTTTGTCGGGAGGCAACTTTTTGAACGACGATCTTCTCGAACGAATCCGCTGCTCCGACTGCAGCACCAAACACGAAATCTAATCATGTACTTAGTACTGCTGCAAGTATATTACCATGAAATTTAATCAAAAAACTGTTCTTTCAAATTAACTACTGGTGCATTGAGATTTACGTTATGGTGATTGATTCATGCAATAATTGTTTATATTACCGGCAAATGAATTGTTATTGAAATAGATTAAGTGGCAGTTTGGTTTAAGGTTTCTGATATATTCAGAAAATATCTTATATTTCATATTTGGAATGACAAAATTTACTACTAACTTATCAAGCCACTTCAGTTAGAAGATGTTAAGAGCTAATATATTCTATTGATCGCATCCTAATGATTCTCATGAAGTATGAAAATAAGAATACCTTTTAACCCATGAAAATCTAGCATATATTCTTACCATCTGAAAATCTATATGGTTTTACTACTTCACTAACACTTTTAACAATTACCTAATTTCAGTTGAATATGGTAATAATTTGAATATATTTAACAGAAAATATGAAAGATTTTCAGAATATTAAATTTTTTTAACCAAACGGTTCTCAGCCATCCGCCAACGCACTCTATTATATTGAATTTTTGTTTATAAAACAGACAAGCATGAGATGAGGTAAGAACATGAAAGAAATTAATTAGTGTCGGCACCAAGTCAGCCCATGTACCTCTTTTGCTCATCCCATGTTTCAATCTATTTGTACTGCTGAATTAGATAAACGAAGTTAGCATAAGTTAATGATATAAATAAAATAATTAGATAAATTCCATGTTACAAAGGGATGCAAATATAGGGTAGATTCGGGTGGCGGATCAGGACGGATTCGGGACATGTCAATTTTTATGCTATTTTTTGCCTTTACTCGTTCCATTTTGGGCAGGTTAGGACTGGAGCGGATTTTTGGCTGGTCGGGTGGATGAAATATAAGAAAAACTTTCCCACCTCTCACTCCATTTTCTTAATAGATCGAATAGGTTTTAGGGCAAAAATTATATATATATATATATATATATTTTTTGGTCCTCACTTGCTTTCCCATCAAGAATGGATCGGGATGAAAGATCTCTATCAACCTGCATCCATTTGGATTCCTAATATTAGATCTACTAAATACTGATAGATCAAACGGGACAATGGAACTGAGATGGCTTAGGACTCGCAGTGTATTGATATCATGCTACCCAAAAGATCGATACCAGAGATACAAACAGACACAGTACTTATGTGCCACGTGGAGGGAAGTCATTGGATGCAAGATGAATTTAAGTTTGCATGATGTTTAGTGTTCGGGTCGCATCGGATCGTGTCGGCGAGCGGAGCTCGTACGCTTTTGGCTGATGGCCTGCTGCAAATGGAATGATGGGCTCCACCCCGGGGCTTTCGCTTTCTCTTTTATCTATCTGAGTATCTGAGCCTCCTTTGACTTGGGAAACAAACACTCACTCACACCTTCCTAGCCAAATTATAGAGTAAAGATCATGCATCCCCCCCTCTCTCTCTCTCTCTCTCTCTCTCTCTTACTTTTCACTGTTTTGATAGGGATTGATTGGAGCATGTTACGTACGGAGGGCCAAATCAAGTATGTTGGCTTCTCTCTCTCTCTAGAAATTGTTGCCTACAATAGGGATGCCAATAGACACCGATATCCAAAATTTTATTCGTACTCGAATTCGAATGGAACGATTTTATCTAATGCTAAATAAATATAGTTTCGAATATGGATATTAAAAGTAAAAATCTGACAAATTTAAAGTTGGATATAGATTTTGATTGTACCCGAACCTGAATTGATTTTACATTGTAATATTACATTGTAATATTAATTATATATATATAATTAGGCTACTATAATATTAATAGTATCAAGCGTTTGATGCTATTAGGTTTTCGGCCCTTGGATGAAGGGATGTGCAGTTAGGATGATAGTGGTCCCCTAGGGTTGAATGGATGGTTGGTTAAATAGTATCATCTAACGGATGAAAATAGTCAAAGGAATAGATCTAATGGCAGAAAACTCGATAGCACCAAGCGTTTGATACTATCGATAGTATAGTAGCCGGACTATATATATATATGATGTTATATTTGAATTGTGTTTTAAAATTTAGATTTAATATAATATGTTCTGAAATATTGTAAACAAAAATAATTGTTTCGGATTTGGATTTTCGGGTTTGGATATGAATTTTTAAAATCCGTCGAATTCATATTCGGGTATAGATTTTGGGTTTGATAGTCTGATTCAGTTTCGAGTTTTTGAAAATCCGACTTGTTGACATCCCTAGCCTACATTGCCTATATATAGAGTATTCTTCAATTAAAAATAATTTGATAAATATAATATACAATATTTTAAAAAACTTATAAATTTTTTAAAATTTTAAAAAGTTATTATCTCGAAATATAGTAGTGAAAAATCAGTGGTGCACAATAGCATACATAAAATATAAAACTATCGTTCAAACCAGTTTTTATATGTTATTAGAGTAAAAAATCTTGAGTTTAAATACTCTGATTTAATTTCCTTCTATTTAATTAATTCAAGTCTACGTGCATTCCGATTCAATCAAAAAAGTTTCGAGGGCGGATGTAAAAAGTAGTGTTCATAGAAATTATATCTATAAATTATAATGTGAAACACATTTAATAGTTAAAATTCTATTGTAAAAGTATGGTGCATGAGATGGACACAGATAGATGTACTTACGCACCGAGCTCATGCAAAAGTTTTTCCCTTCTCTCTCTCTCTCTCTCTCTCTCTCTCTCTCTCTCTCTCTCTCTCTCTCTCTCTCTCTCTCTTTATATTTTGATTGTGTAAAAAGACGCGATCTACTTATGTGAGACATGGGGCTTTGAACCGATGATATGGCTCGGCCTTTTTGAAGCGTTCTTAATAATCATGACACAGGACATCCCATGCAAATAATTCCTAGATATTCTACTTCTTTTTTTCTTTTTTCTTTTTTTTTTTTGCCCTTTTCCTTTTCCTTTTCTTTTTCTTACCAGTTACTATTCCAACTAAGGTAATCACGTGATCAAACTGTGTTTGGCACGTGCGAGGCTTAGCATGCACTAGGGGCCTTTTGTTTGGATGATACTGTAAAGGTGGAGCGGAATGAAATCGTTATCGACCGTAAATGATCAATTCTATTGTTTGGTTCGCTGTAATAAAAATATAATTGAAACTCAAGTTATCGAAAACAGTGTAATTGAAAAGAGGTAAAGAAAAAATAATAAAATAATATAATTGGTAATGCTAGTTATATTTAAATATATTTGATTGTGATACTAATTACTCTTGCATTTAGTTCATATGTTTAAAATGTGAAGAAGATTGTAAAATTTTAGTTTCTCTTTCATCTAATTTATATATTTAAAATATAATGAAAATGATTATTTGAGTATTAACAATTTTTTATTTTATGATTTTATTGTTATATTATAGGAGCTAATATATTCAAAATGCTTTAGGTTTTATTTGGAATGTAGGGAGACTCCATTACTATGATAAGAGATTAAGTGCAAAGAAAAAGTACTCGTTTATTTTCGTAAAAGATATCCCGTTATGTACGTAGATTGCAATGATTCAGCATAATTTCTATAATTTCATTAATAAACTAAAAAAAATATTTTAAAAACTTTGAAATTTTTTAGTACATAATATCACTACAAAAAAAAAATGTTTTTAGACCACGCTCTATTCTAGCATCTTCAATATTTGGTATGTGCCTACATTATGATTAAGCATCGCTAATAAACATATTTTTATTTAATACTGATGAAATTTTTTTGATACTATATTAAAGCGTCGGTATATTTATCCCGATATGTTTACTTTACGACCTTTAATTACTCGACACTTTTACAAGCGTTAGGGTTATTCTTACCGACGCTTTGAAGCGTCGCTAGTTATTGTTTAAAGTATCTTTAAGTGCAAGATTTGTTATAGTGATATCCTTAAATATGAAACAAATTATGCAAGCATAAAAGGTCAAAATTTTCTATATCATGATTATAATATATAAAATTGGCAACAACTAATTAAGTATCAATACATTACATTAATAAAGTACAAGAAATAATATATAATTATTACATTATCTTTATTTGGACGCTCGTCTAATCACTTGATATAATATTTTCGAGTTGGTACAATTTCCATATGTTACAACTGTTAAATAAAAACAAAAAAAATCGTACGAAAGAGAGAGTTGTTTTTGTTTTTTGTTTTTTGTGACATGGCAATTTCAAAAGCAATAAGGCTACGTACGTACGATGGGTTCTCTCATAAGTTATAAATCTAGCTTGCCACGTACCCTCCTCCTATTTTGTGACATTACGGACCGGGTAGGCTTTGTTCGGATTCGGGCGCGCGAGTTTTGTCGTGTTGGGTTTCGCCTCGTGTCTCTCCCTTCTCTCTCTCTCTCTCTCTCTCTCTCCTCTTTACTGATCATGCACTCTCTCTCTCTCTCTCTCTCTCTCTGCGCCCCCTCGTGATCGGAGAAGTAATAAGGAGAGTGTGTGTGTGTGTGTGTGTGTGTGAGAGAGAGAGAGAGAGAGAGAGAGAGAGAGATGATCGATCGATTATTATGGGAGACCGTTCCCCATGTCACGTGGCCTCTTTTGACCATGACCATGACCAACCCCTTCTCTTCTCCCTCTGTTTTCCCCTTCTCCCTAGCTCTGACCCACTTTGTTTCCTGCGCCACCTCTCTCTCTCTCTCTCCTCGTCTTGTGATATTATGTAGTACACCCTCCTCATCACACGTCGTTGTTGTATAAGAACCAGTGCAATCCCCCGCACCCCTTACTAGCTCCACCCAACAACTTGGTGCTCTTCCTCATACGAGATATAGTGAGAAAGAGAGAGAGAGAGAGAGAGAGAGAGAGAGAGAGAGAGTATTAGTTAGAGAGAGAAAGAGGTGTTGGAGCTCTTCTATATAGCACCCATCCTAAAGGACTAAGGAGCATCCTTTCTCTCTCCTCCTCCTCACTCGTCACTCAAACACAACAATGCTGTAGTAGCAGTAGTAGTAGTACTAGTACTATTACTACAACTAGTGACTAGTCTCTTTGATATCTTTATATTTTTTGCATTACTAAATACCATTAATTGTTATTATTGTTATTATATATATATATATTTTTTCATTTTCCAAAGTTGGTTTAATACATATATATTCCCCACCTCGATCTCTACTACCAAGCCTAAGCAAAAACAAGCAAACAAACAAACAAGCAAACCCCGATCGATCTCCTCGACTTCTCCATTCCCCACACCACCCACCCCCTCCCACATTATATATACATATACATATATATATATATATATATATATATATATATATATATATATACATATATATATATTATTACCCTACTCCTTTGAAAACAAAAGCAAACCACTCCGGAAGCGCTTCTTCTAAAAGCCCGTGGTAGCTAGGATGCTACACGAGTGCGGGCACCCGCGGAGCACGTGCGGGTTCCTCGCCGGCACGTGCGGAGGGGGAGGAGGCTCCACGTCATCGTCGTCGTCGTTCTCCATTAGCAATCTCTTCCCCTCCTATACTCCTACCACTAGTAGTACTAGTACTAGTAGCGGTGGTGAGGGAGACGGATTGTCGTCCTACGTGGACTGCACCCTGTCGCTGGGGACGCCCTCGACGCGCCACGCTGGCGCGGGCCCGGGCTTTGGTGGGCCCGGCCCGGCCCAGCGCGCGGCGAGCTTGCATTGGGACTTAATGGGCCAGCCCAATAAGCTACAGTGCCGCGGCGGCGGCGGCAGCGGCTGCGGCGGTGGTGGCGGGGTTTCGAAAGGGAACGGTGGGGACGCGCCGCGCAGATGCGCGAACTGCGACACCACCGCGACCCCACTGTGGCGGAACGGCCCACGGGGGCCCAAGGTGCGTCTATTAACATATTATTTTATAATCTCTACAACCACTCATCCAAGAGTTACTAAAGTTTAGAAACCCATCTTTAGTTGTTAGTTAAGAAAGAAAAAAGAAAAAAGAGAGTGATCAGATTAGTAAAGAAAATATTCTTTCAGACAGAATACTCCTAGGATAACAACCCACTTTAAAAGTTAGTTCTTTTATTGTGGTTTGACAATTTTACCCCTCTAAAAATAATTACAATAGACTCGTCTATTTGAGCGTCAAAATAATTTATTCAATAATAATTTATTCGGTGAGATTTCTTTTGTGTTTAAAAGTTATATATATAGATATCTTTTAACTTTTTTTGCTCTTTAAAAGATCTTACCGTTTATAATTAGTAGAATAGTATATTTTACACGCGTAGAATTTTATTCTGAAAAATAATTTGAAGGTTAAATATGATATTGATTCTACACATTTTATCGTACTCATATATCAAATATTATATGCTTGTTGAGTAAATTAAAGATATATGATAATATATTCGTGCATCGAAACATGAACTCAACAAATTTGTTTGATTTAATAGTTTCTTTTCCTTTTTGTTTTTTTGGGTGTTGGATTTTTGAAGGTGCTTTTTGTATAGGGGGTGTTTGCATGACAAGTTATAGTAATTAGCAATGACAATAATCAAAAAGTTCACGAACTATAACTTTAAAATACTTTGTTTTTCTTTGTTTTGATAACTAAAATATATACTTCGCTTACACTACTTTGCCTTTCTTTAAGTCACTAATGCAAAACATAAAACACTTGATCTTTTGCAGTCGCTGTGTAATGCATGTGGGATCCGCTACAAGAAGGAAGAGAGGCGCGCTGCGACGTCGTCGGCAGTGCCGCCGCCGCCGCTGCTGCAGCAGCAGCAATGGGGTTGCTACGGGGCGGCGGCGGCAACAGCGTCAAAGGGCGCGGTGTAGATCGCAATGTACGGCGACGATCGGGCCGACTCGTGGCGGCTCAACGCCGTGCCCGCCGCCGCCGCTGCGGCGCAGGCGCCGCCATTCCACGTCCGGGACCGGCCCAGTCTCTTCCAGTATAACTAGAACGAAAAATGATGTTAACGCATGATGATGTTGTTATTGATTAATGAGTTTGTTTAATTAATTAGATTAGATATAATCCTCTCATCAATTAATGAATTAAGTTGTAGCCTAGCTACCTGGGCGTTTCTCTTTTTCATTTATATGCCTTATAGTGAGATTGTATGATGCGTTCATACTCATATTAATTAGTTATTACTATCTTACTATCTAATCTATTTTTAATTTGATTTCACTGTATGTTGTTCTGTTGTTCTCCTGGAACTTTCACTTTTATTTTAAAATAGCAGAATATTTTGTTACATTGTATCATTAAGATTATAGAAGATCTCATAAAATGTCGAAATAGCAAGAGCATTTACCTGAAAAATCATGCAAGGACATGTAGAAAAATTAAAACTTTTAAATGTCAATCAAAATTCAAAGCGAGTATTTTGTTACATATAAGCTTAAATAGTTTTGAAATTTTTAATTGGCTTATATATAAATTTGCCAACACATCAGTAATTTATGTAAGTACAAAACTAGTAACGGACCAGTGGTAAGGTCTATAATACCAACCATTAGTAGTCTCTTCGTAACTACAAATTTTGGACTGGAGCTTTGGATTTCGAGTTTAATATATATATATATATATATACACTTCTTAAAGTAATGTAGATTACGGCTTCTATCAAAATTGTTGGGGAAAAAAAAAGAAGAAAATTTATGAGGGGAATTTCCCTCTCAATCTTACCAAATGATTTGTAATGAGAATCTCGTTATATGAAATTGAACGCGTCGTGATGAATGAATGAAAGTGTTCATGTGGTCAATTTGTCATACACATTATCTCCAGTTTCCATTACATGAATTTCAACGTCTATATTTACTTCTAAACTACTACAATCTGAGAAACAGAGTAATATATATGTATACAAAAACAAAAATAAATATACCTTGTAACAAAATTAACAAGAAAGGCACCTGAAATTTCCGATTGGATTTGAACGCCATATTACTAGGGTAAAATATTGTTTCTTTAGTTTTCTTATATAATTACTACACATCATTGCATAAAGAAATAGACCCCTTGCTCACAAAAGGGAAAACACACGGTGAAGATGAAAACACACAAGATTCCCAAGAATATTAAACTCACAAATCTGTTATTCATGTCTAAATTTTGGGTCTGGTTTACATTTTTATTTGTCTAATCGTATAAAAGTTCTTTTTTTCACAAAATGAAAAAGAAATGAACTCTCAAGCCTCAAAAGTTACTGCACACACAGTTCTTTCACCAGCCAATGAAATCAGGCCGACTTAAATACCCCCCCCAAAAAAAATGTAACGAATTCAGGGGTGATTCGATGCCGCCAAGTGACTCGACAAACCCCCATAAATGAAAAAAAATCTGATGCTTTGTGTATTCATCATTTCAACAGAGTATTGCTGATCGGCATTTAAACTGCTCATCTGAAAGACCATTGTATGTCCTCAAGTGTTTTTCCCTTGGTTTCTGGCACCCAAAGTATAACAAACACTAGAGTGAAGGCGCTAACGATCGCGTAGATGGTGAAGGTTCCTGCAAAAGAAAGGTATTGATTTAATGGGATCAAGCTTCACACAAAATTCTACACACACAGAGAGAGAGAGAGAGAGAGAGAGAGAGAGAGAGAGAGAGAGAGAGAGAGAGAGAGAGAGAGACCTCCATTGCTCCAGTTTAGCAACAAGTTTGCGGTC
Source organism: Puya raimondii (assembly GCA_016920855.1). Lineage (NCBI taxonomy): Eukaryota > Viridiplantae > Streptophyta > Magnoliopsida > Poales > Bromeliaceae > Puya > Puya raimondii. The sequence goes on along the minus strand of JABWPP010000049.1, from coordinate 35,221,041 downwards.
ATTGTAACTATAAATGATGTGAGCCAGTTGGCAAGGGTTGCGACGCTACCAGCAAGGCTCTTGATATTAACAGGAAGTATCTGAAAAGGCATAATACATGATGAGCCTAAATACTGTTGATATCGAGATTATGTCTAAAGATGAAGCAAAAAGACATCGAAACAAATCTGCTACCATAGAAAGCTAAAGTAGGCACAATATTTATCTTTTGACGCATGGGAGGAATATTTGTTGGTGATATAATGCACTCTTTCTGATAGCAGAAATCGCTTCTCAAACTGGTGAAGCTGGACAAAGTATGCGGCAATTTAGGCACCCAAAGTAATGAGTTTGGTTGAAAATCAATATGACCTTGTGCCCTGCTTGTCTAATAATAGCAATACTATCTATAAAAATTGCCAAAGAGTATTTTTGGTTAAAATTCAACACAGGGATCTCTTAAAAGGAGCCAAAGATCCAGTTACGTCGATTTCATCAAGGCTAATATTAAAGGATATAATATAACTGTTAGCTAAAAATTCAGTAATTTTTCCTATTCTAGCTACAGTTCTGATTCATTCACCCTAAAGATCAGTTGAAAAGTATGTCTAAAACAACAAGAATGCAAAATATGCAAAACGAAGAATCATCACAATTCACCTTCTTGATCAATATCAAAGTATCTGCTTACGAGCATAACATGCAAAGGAATTCTTATATTATTTATAAACCAAAATACATCATATTTAAAAGGTCCCTTCATAGGGCATGAAAAGAGAACTTACTGCTACAAGGTGAACACATGATATGCGTCAAGTTGTCTCTTTAAGGTCAAATCTGTTCCTATCTAGTTATTAAATACAATAGTAACAAGACTAAGTACCATACCTCAGACATTATGATCCATGGAATGGCTCCCAACCCAAATGAAAATGCAATTATATTAGCCTGAATAAGATTTGGAATATTAAAAAAAAAAAAGAGCTCAAATGATCAAAGGAGATAAGTAGCTTAGGAAAAATCTGCAAGAAAACAGCATTTCAAATGGAAAACATACCACAAGTCCGACCAATGAGAGGATACTCAGTACATGATGAATGTGCGAATCTTCAGAAAAAACATCCTGGTTATAACAGAATAAAAGAGAGCAAAGGAAAACATTCAGTTAAGTCAAGAAGATGATGAATTATCAAATGGTAAGTCACGCCTAATAATCTTGAATTAAGAGATGCCATTTTAAGCAGCCTATGACAATACCTACCTCCAGGAAAAATGCAGCAGAAACAAAAAAAAGACTGATGGTCATTCCAGCAGTAGAAATCTGAAACCAAATAATGTAAACTTTCACAAATAGTTGAATACAAGCTGCTTGGAGAAGAAAAAGTTTCTGCTACAACATACAATAAGGAGAATTCGTCGACCAGCTTTGTCAAGCAACCAAGTTGTGACTCCAGTTGCGAGAACCTGAACGTATATGTTCAATAAGTAAATTAGACACATTACACACAAGACGAAAGATATTTTATGTCCCAGTTCCCAGTCAAGAAACAAGATTGTTACCTGAATAGCCCCAAGACCACATGTGGCTAAGTCACTATTTGTTAGCCCTGTTCAAGATAGGAAAAGATAACAGAATCAAACTGAAGAAACTCTTACACTCTTATATTGCTGCAGTTACCAACAGCAACAATGTAAGCTAGAAGGATGAGTAGGATGATATGGGCAACTAATTTGCAAAATGGCATGTGAAATGGAAGATGGAAGCCGGCAATAAGATATCAAAAGATAAAAGCACCAGCCTCGGTAGTTATTTCAAAATCTAATTACAAAGAAGGGAAAGAAAATTAAAAGCATATCTATTGGAAACTTAAGCATTAACAGCTTCGCATCAGATGATTTAATTATTAAAACCGATTGCTATAAACCGCTAGAAGTAGTTTCCCGTTTGTGAGCACACACAGACTCCTAAAGATAGTAGTATGCGAACTTGCGCACATTTATAACCAATTACACTGCATATAAGCTAGTGCGAGGCGTGATCTGCCAGTATAGGACACAAATGAAGCAATTGAAAATCAAGACACTGAGAGTTCATGGCACAGAAATACCATGGTCAACTTGTGACAACAACATGGAAGCGTAGCATCAATTTTAGCCAGCTTATAATTAGACCAGTCAATTTTCTTTAATATTTTATTTAGGTGTTAACTGGATCAATGTTGCTTGAGTTCTGTAAACACCCTGTTGTAACTAATATAGTGGTTAATGATATTAGCGAGAGAGTATTGCATTGATAATTTATACTATTAAAGATGCATAGAAGACTAATAAGACAATAATCTCTATCATCTTAGAGTTATCAAAACCACACCTCATAATGAGCAACAATACGCAGATAAAAGAGGAAGTTCTGCTAAAAAAGTAATGTTTAACTAGAAAATCAATAAGCATTAATAAACAAAACAAAATCAAGAATCATGGGAAAAAATATTAAAGCTAACATTAATACAATCAAGGCACTAAACTAATATATATTGAACAAATTGTTATTTACTGCGGTGCAAGAGTGAAGCAATAAGAAAACCAAATATTGGATTAACTTACCAGCAGATTTAAAAATGTTGCCGGCATAAAATACGATACCATTAATTCCACTTAGCTGCTGCAGCACAAGCAGGCCGATCCCGAGCTGTAACATTATAGCACAAGGCATTAATACTCACATGCTAAACTAGTGGCCAGTTATAATATAACTGAGGAAATGACAGAAATCAACTTACCAAAAGTGGAGTGCGGTATCTTTTCTGGTTTAGATGCGACAAATGGAGTGTTGTCCTTTTATTTGCTGATGCTACTGCTCTCTGCCAAAAAGCAGGCCATCAAATAAGTAAGTTTGATACATTTAGTTAAAACACATCAGCTGGTAATAAGCTCCAATTGATCCAGTAAACTAGCACACTAATGTGATGAAAATGATTTATAAACAATCGGAAAAGAAGGAAAGTACTAACCTTGATATCATTAACTTCCAGAGAAATGTCAGTATCAAATCCCCTCAAAACTTGTAACGAAGTCTCAAAATCTTCCATCAAGCCCATCTTTGCCTAGATATAGAGGGGAGGAAGGGTTTTAGTACGTTCCAGCTATTGTTCAACAAGGAAATATACCATGACTCTTACCAGCCACCTTGGAGACTCAGGAATAAAGAATAAGCCAGGTACAAGGATTATGCAGGGTAGAGTGCCTGTAATTAATGGTAGGTCAGAGATCATTGAACAGTTAATCAAGCATCAAGAGAACAGTTCACTTTTAGTTGGCATGATAATGAAAAAGGAACAGGCTTGACTGTATAAGTAACTAATTTTGTCTCTTTCCAGATGAAAGTAAACATCCACTTAAGAATTTTCTTTAGATTCAAAGCAGTTTATAAATCACCAAAATATCACCAATCCCAACTCAAGATACCAAAAGAATTAGGTACTTCACCTATCACAGCAAGCAGTCTCCATGGGACAAACATACCGAGTAGGTAAGCCAGTAAAACACCAATTGTAATAGACAGCTGAAAACAAAGTGGATCGGAAAAAAAAAAAATTGTAATGATCACTATTAGAGAAAAAAATATTAGGAAGGATTTGCTACTGTGAAGAATGAACCTACCTGATTTACAGCACCGAGGGCTCCTCTCATGTTCTGGGGAGCTATCTCTGCTATGTATACAGGTACCTAAATATATATAATAGAGCATGGATCAAGAGAATCAAAGAGTACCCAAGAAAATTTCTAAAATGATTTTCTAAACAGGGAAGAGAATCTTAGCCAACCGTGTAGGAGATAATACCAACTCCAAATCCTTCCAGCAACCTCCCCATATACAAAAATGATGAATCCTGGTAAAATTGTATTTACCATATGCATAAATCAATATGACATCCAAATAGACGAGTAGAAAACAAAAATAAAGATATAAACTTAAAAGATTACACACTTCTGCAAATGATATGGCAAGCCAACCTATAATGTTCGGAATGGAAGCAATCATCAATGACTGCAAAACAAGTACCATTTCCATTCATTACACATCAAAATCAAATCTATTGTACAGTGGCTAGATTTAGAATTGATCAAGATAGCAAGAGAGTTTCTACCCCTTTACGTCCGATATACTCCGCCATCTGCCCGCTCGCAATGGCCCCAACCATCGCACCCACATTGGAGAGAGAACCAAAGATCGAAAACTGAAACATAAATCCGCAACCAAACCCAATCAAACAACCAATGTTTGAGTTCAATTAGAGAAAAGGAAGAAAAAAGAGCATGATCACAAATATCTCATTCAGCATTTATTCAGCATGGTCAAAAAAGCAATCCGTTGATATATTTGGAAAATCAGATCGCTTTGCCATTTATGGAAACATAATATAAAATAACAATTAAAACATCGGATATAATTACTTTATTTTCTCTTATTGTCAGAGTGAAATAGTTAGTTATAGAGACAATAAAAACATCAACTATTTGTTTATTCAGAAGGGCTAAAAACCCAAAAGCTATCATCAATAGAAGTACATATTATACAGTAAGATGTAAACTACAATTTGGACAAATTCTCGAACTATTTGAATAATTATCTAACTAATTATCAATTTCTTGTGCTTTCCCTATGTCAAGAGAAGTATAAAAAAAAATAAAAATCAACGCAGAGCAAAATAGTTAAAAACAATTTTAATTAATTATCTCATTTTCTTGCGTTGTCACAATAAGAAATTTTAACATTGAGACAAATGACCAATGAAATAAAATACTTGAATTGTTTGAATAATATAGACAGATTATTCTTAATTTTTTGTGCTTTCTCTTTGTCAACATCTAAACAAGTGAATACCTGGAGACAAATTAGACCTAAAAAAAGAAGGAAAACAATTCCTTCAAAAATTCGGAAAAAAAAATTCTAAAACAAGGAACTGTTCTGGGAGTTGGAAATGGTGGCGAGGGACCTCAGAGAGGGAGAGTTCGGTTTACAAAAATATAAATATACATCATAACAATACAAAAAATAGAATATCTGACATAATCACTTTATTTTCAAATTGTTGCATCATTCGAGTAATGTATATAATTACTTCATAATTTCTCGTGCTATCTCTTCGTCGACATCTACATCCTTCCGAAACAACATAAATAGACCGTAAATCACATCCAAATCATTCAAAATTCGGGATCAGGAGAGGGTGATCGAACCTCGGAGAGGGAGAGGTGGAGATCGGCGATGATGCCGTCCTGGGTGGGGGATGAGTAGCCCCCGGTGAAGCCGAACTGGATGGGGCCGAGGGCGACGATGAGGGTGCAGAGCACGACGGAGACGGAGGAGTCGCGGAGCACCATGGCGGAGGACCCCATGAGGCTCGACTGCGCCGACCCCATCGACCCCGCCGCCGCCGCCGCGCCGCCCATCTTGTACCAGCTCCCGGTGTGGAGGAACGGTCGCCGGAGGTCCGACGACGACGACGACCTCGCCCCCTCCTCGCCGCCGCTCTCGTCCCCACCGCCGCCTCCGCCTCGCGTGCTCATCGTATGTAGCTTCGTCGTCTTCTTCCTCCTCCTTCGATCTCTATCAAACCCTAGCTCGCTCCTGAGGGACGAGAGAGATAGAGAGAGGAGGTGGAGGAAAGTGGGAACAACGAAACGAGAGAGGAGGGAGGGAGGGAGAAAGAGGAGAGAGAGAGATCGTTAGGACAGAGTAGAGGGGCCCGCGGAGAGTGATGAGCTGGATGAGGGTGAGCCTGGTCCACCACGTCCTACTTGGACCGCACCATGAATGTATATATATAGAGGGATAATTATCTAAGTACCCTTCAAAACTTCAAAAATATCTGATATACCCTGCTATTTTTTTCTTTCTAATATACCCCTCATACGTTCCAAAGTTATCCAAAATATCTCCGCTGTTACTCCTCATTAAGTTATCTGGGGTTAAACAAGAGTTAAAAGTTTACCAGAGTAAAATATTTTACCATTGGAGGGCAAATAAAAAAATAATTTGATATTTTAAGGGCACGTAAGAAAAGTACTTACAATTTGAAGGGTATATAAGACAAATTGGTTATAATAAAAGATATATTTTAAATGGCAAAATGGTAATTTCACACAGATAACGGCGGCTCTAACAGTTCACTAACAGAGTTTAACTTCAGGGGTATATTAGAAAGAACTTGGAACGTAAGAAGGGTATTTTCAATATTAGCCTTTTAAGAGGGGTAAATCAGAAAGTCGAAAACTTTTCGGGGGTATATAAGCAATTGCCCCTATATATAATAGTAGGACTACAATACTTTTATAAATATAGACTCATAAGTTATTTTTAAAAATAGAGTTTTCAAATCGACGATTTACGTCATTAAATATAATTTAAAGCATTTAAAATTTTTGAAAATAAATTTTATAATTTTTCAGAATTATATTAAAGTCCATCAAGCGAGTATAAAATTACGATCAAAATTGAACGACTTCCTAAAAATAGATCACCGGATACTTCAATTCAAGATCGAAGTTATTGATCTCTGTCTAGACAGTGAATAAAATTTCTGTTAAAAATTCAACCAATTTTGATTTTTTTACACCGTTAAACTAGCAAGTATCCTATTATATCAATAAGATAAATAATATCGACAAATTATAAAATTTAATTCTAAAAATTTCAAATATTCTCATAATTGTATTTATTAACTAATTTTCTTTTCATATGACAAAACTGTATTTATTAATCTATATAACTACTAATGGCCAAAAAGAAAAAAAAATTATAAGATTTAAGAGTTTTATGCATAAATTATTTTAGCAATTGCAGATTATATTAAACAGTTTTGAACTGTCCATTTGACAAAAATATGCGACAACTATTTTTCAATTATTTTTTGTTTTATAAAAACTAACTTTTGAATATTAAAATAGCAATAATATACTAAAAAAGATGGACTGAAACTAGTAATTTAAAAAATAAGAGAGAGAGAATTAATGTGGACGAATTTAAATCAAAGAACCGGTCCAGCTGACGTGGTGAACCGAGAGCAGTTTAAGTTATGTTTACCATTCCGACGTGTATCCACGTCGAAACCAATTTTAAAATCTCCTCCTTATCCTATGAAGCACGTGCGGAATTTTTAATAAAAATTTCTCTATTTTTTTTTAGAAAAAAGACATTATACTATTATTATCCAATACCTACGTGGAAAAAACAGGTAATTCAGGATTTTAATTAAAAATAATAATAAATATCTAAAGTGGATCCGCCTTATTTGGTGTTCTAATTGCTTTGTCCTAGATATTTTATTTTTATTAATTTTTTAGGACAATAGATAACGGTTAATTAGAGTTCGAAAATAAAAAACGTCAATATTTATGTTGTCTTTTATAAATAATTATTTAAGGATATATGAGCATTATTTTCCTACAGGTAGTCAAGCGTTGACTTGAATATTAATTTTTTAGCTTAGTAATCCTAAAAAGGAAAAAAATAAAAAAAAAAATTTTACTGGAAAATATATTCTAACATCCAGAAAAAAAATATTTATTTTACAGAATTATAGCATTCCAAAAAATACCATATATTTTATATATAAATTAAAAATTTGTTATTAACTTATCAGGTCATTAAAATTTGTTATTATTAGACATATAATTTTCAAAAAGTACGAAAATTACAAAATCTCTTAATTCACGGTATTAATAAATCTATTAGTTAAAAACTCGGAATAATAATTTCACCACTCACCAACACCTCTTATGATTTTTCGACTCGAATGGAGCGAATCATTTTGGTCTACAAGTGATGTGGTGCACCAAATCCAACAATTGATTAAAAAATTTTGAATTAGTCGCACCTCTCTTTCACAAGTGGTCCACATAACGTGCCATGCACATTTATCTTCAAAAGAAATATTAATATATAATTAGTAATCCTGATATTAATGAAGTTCACGTTATGATGAGTTAATATTAATTATACTTATCTAAATCACATAAACATCACACATTTTTCCTAGTTAAAAATGGGGGGCTATTAGAGAAATGTGAGGTGATGAGTGGGTAGCTACAATTGGTTAGTGGGGAAGTAATTAATGAATTTGATTTGTGTTAATATTCCAACCCTTATGATAATGCATCAGATAAAATAATGGAGATTTAAATTTTATCCAAACATAATTAAGCTAAATATTTTGTTATATTTCGAGTAAACAAATGTATGGAGAAACGAAAAAGCAATGGGATTAGTTTATGAGATCCAATTTCAATAATCTTAGTGGTTTTAAAATTAGATTATTGGGTAAGAGTTTGTCACGGTACCGGAGTCAATCCGAAGCTCTCGCCGTTTTGTGAGATTTTGAATTATTCAATTCCCACATCCAGTATTTGTTGAATTAAATTCGCGCACTGCATTTAATAGATTAAATCCTCATCTCTTTTTGCATTTAGTTTCATATGTCTTTTATATTTATCATGTACGTGATTGAAAGTGTTAAAGTAATTTTGAGTTGTTTTTTACCAGATTAATTTTTTAGGTAATACAGTTGAAATTTTTAAGTATACTACTTGGCTATGGTTTATGCTATCTCAAATATTTTTCTTATTTCTTATTTCTTTTCTTTTCCTTTTGTTTTGTTAAATATATATATATATATATATATATATATATATATATATATATATATATATATATATATATATAGAGTAAGGCTACTATACTCTTATGAGTATAGAGCCCTTCGTACTCATAAGTTGTTTTCAATGATGGAGCTTCCGAATCGACGATCCACACCGTTAAACATGATCTAAAACACTTGAAACTTTTAGAAAACGAATTTCGTAATTTTTCGAAATTATAATAAAGTCCATCAAGCGGGCATAAAATGAACGGTCAAAATCGAACGACGTTCTAAAAATGGATGATCGAATTTTTCAATTTAAGATCCGAGTTATTGATCTTTATCTAGATAGTTAATAGAATTTTCTATCAAAAATTCAACCGATTTTGATTCTTTTACACCGTTAAACTAGCAAGTATCCCATACCGGCCGTTAAAAATTATCAATTTTGAGATCTTTTGATCGTAAGGTAAATGATGTCAAAAAATTATGAAATTTAATTTTTAAAAGTTTTAAATGCTCTAGATAATATTTAGCGGTACGGATCGTCGATTCAGAAGCTCTATCATCGAAAACGATTTATGAGTACGAAGGCGATCGTACTCATAAGAGTATAGTAGCGGGACTATATATATATATATATATATATATATATATATATATATATATATATATATATATATATATATATATATATATATATATATATATATATATGGAACTAACACTTGAAACTTTTTAAGTCGCGTAGAAAGGACTATTCATTTTTTTTAAAATGTATGATTTTATGATCTAACTTTGTAATTTATTTGATTAATATAAATCATTTGATATTTCAGAGAAATTAATTATTGTTTGCATCCAATGCATGCATTTGTAGATTCGTGATTTGTGTCTCCGTCTACTCTTCATGAGGTATAATAAGGACAGAATAATTCCATGCTGATTTAAAACTCAGAAAATAAATAATTGAGGTAGCCTACTGGGATCAATCATACAAACTTCGACTTTTAGATTATATGAATTACAATAAATATGTCACATCTTTGAGTTACGGGATTGTATTAAGTAATGACTCGACCTTTGTATAGCCATTAGATTGGGGCGAGCTTAAATATTTTAATTTGCGAAAAAAATTTGAATATAGCTACTCGAAAAAAAAATAATACTTTCCTCAATAAAATTTCCTTCACTAGTTTCTAATTTTGCCTCTTTTTCCATTGGAAGATGACCTCCTTATATAATTTGTCTTATAAAATCGCTATAAAATAAGTGGATCTTTGTATTCTCTTTCCCATAAAAGGAGAAACCAATATGCTCAACTGTAATCTAACTTCGTGCTTTTAATAAAACTTTCTTTCATAAATAATTTTCAGAACTCGAATCCACGACTCCCAATTCTTACCCAGGTGTCTTATTATTGGAATATCAATTACTTAGGTAATCAATAACTTCACCAAGTGAAAAACTAGTAAGTAGTTTTTAGTCAGAGATTTTAGTTAATATATATATCACTCTAATTACAAGAAGAAAATCACATAACAAAAAAAAGAAAATTCAAAGACTAGTGATTACTGATCTTGTTAACCACCATGTACACATGCATTTAATTACTTGAAACTTTCACCTCCCTCCATTAATTATTAGCACCAACTAATCCATAAAACACAGCTATGATTACTCTCTCTCTCCCTCTCCTCAATGCGGCTTTAAATACTTCAACCTGAAAAGATAATGTAACACAGGATCTCTCATAAAGCATGTTAATGAAGATCATTAATAAGGATATGTACATTTTACCCTTATAGACAAGCAATAGAGGGGGAAAAAAGGTTTCAACTACTAGAGTGAAAAGTGCAAATAAGATTTTAAACCTTTAAAAATAAAAACTCTAATTTAAAAAAAAAACTAATATATATATATATATATATATATAGTAGGGCTATTGTGCTATTAAGAGCACAGCAGCCCTTGTGCTCCTAAGTTCCTAACCACCCATCAAACCACCTTTGTGCTCCTAAGTTTGATGGGTGGTTAGGAAGAGAGAGAAGAGAAATTGAGGAAAAATTAGGTGTCTCAATTTTTCCTCTCCTTAAATTTCTCTCCAATATCTCTTCTCTTTCTCTTCTTAATTAATCACCCATCAAACTTGATGGGTGGTTAGAACTTAGGAGCACAAGGGCTGCTGTACTCCAATAGCACAGTAGTCCTGCTCTATATATATATACATATATTCAAACAACACTTCATTAAATATTAATCTATTCTCTGGGATAACGAACATTCGGATCAATTTTTTTATCCGTGGGATATATAGCTTACTATTCCGGAATAGTCAGAAATAAAAGTAAAATTGTGTTTGGTATGTAATGTAGTTATTTTTAGGAATAACTGAAATTGTGTTTAGTTAATTTTATGAAATAGTAGAGAATAATGAAAAAAAGTGATGGTTGAATTTGACATAAAATATAATTTAATAAAAATAATTTAATATAAAAATAATTTATTATAAAAATAATTTACAAAAAAATTTATTATAATATTTAATAAAAATAATTTAATATAATATTTAAATATAAATAATATGTATTAATATAATACAATTAATAATTTTATAATAAAAATAATTTATTATAATATATAAGATATTAGAGCTAGGCTGGTATACTATCAGTAGCACGGAGGCCTCTATGCTACCAAGTTGTTTTCGATGATGCGGCTTCCAAATCGACGATCGGCTCCGTTGGACTTGATCTACACTATTGAAAGTATTTGAAAACTAAATTTCATAATTTTCGACATTATTTGGCTAGTGATCAAAAGGTCTCAAAATTGATAATTTTATGGTCGATATGATGTATTTGTGAATTTAACCATGTAAAATAATTCAAATCTGATGAATTTTTTTTTCATTATTTAGAGTAAGATCAGTATCTCTGATTTTAAATTCAAGTCTTTTATCATTATTTTTTATGAGATTTTTATTTTCAGCCGTTCATTTTTAAACTACTCGTTTGATAGATAAATGATGTCGAAAAATTATGAAATTTAGTTTTCAAATACTTTCAATAGTGTAAATCAAGTCTAACGGAGCCAATCATTGATTTGGAAGCTACATCATTGAGAACAACTTGGTAGCACGGAGGCCTCTATGCTACCGATAGTATATCAGCCGGACTGTAAGATATTATGTCTATATAATTTAGTTTTAATTCAATTTATAATCTTAATAAAGATTGGAATTAAACTTTGGAATAGCACTATTCCGCCAAAAAGGTGGAATAGTTTATACCAAGCTATTCCGGAATTTTTTAGCAAAACTTGATCGGGATAAATTATTCTGGTCAAAAAATATTTCGTTTGGCAGAATATATAGCGGTCGTTATCCCCCACTTTATCTCCGAACGGAGCCTAATTATAGAAAGAGAGGACCACAATTCATCAAGCATAAGTGCTACAGTTTACTAATTTTGGAACTTTGGAAGTATATGAAGATTTACTATATTATTATTTTCACAATTAAAGTTTTATTTGGCTTTTCAAATGCTACAGCTGAGAGTGACTTGAAAAGGCACATACCCAACAGCCTTGTCAGCCACAAGTTTGGAAAGCCAGGCTTTCCTTTTAAAGTATGATAATCCATCAAGATTAGATTTCATGTGATCACTTATGAGATCCATCAGGTACCGTTTAGTTCGAAAATAAATTATTCTCAATTATGCCTTATATAGATATAATCTTTGAAATAAATAAAATATGACAAATAATTTACTCCTAATTAGTAATGTATTATATTTTTTTTCCAAGAAAAGTTGCAAGCTATTCACGTTGTTCAATTTTTTTAAAAATAAATTTATTTAAAAATATGAAACAATTAAGTCTCGAACTTAAAATTTCGGATACCAACGGTGAAGTCATTAGCCAACTACGTTACGTACGATCAGTTACTATACTTATTTTAAGAAGAGCAACATTTTGAGTACTCAAAAAATATACCTAAAGCGGAATAAATGAGTTAAAATTTTAATATTATAAATTTATAATATTATATAGGTAAAAGTTAATGGTTACCCCCTCAACTTTTTTTGTTGTTGATGCCTTTTTAATTTTTGATTGTTTTTAAAGTAAGTGATATTAGTCTGAAAAATTATCATAAATTTTATCAAATTAATCAGTAATTTTGCTAAATTTAATAACCACTTCTTAGCAAATAAAGTAGATACCATTTAATAATTTGACAAAACTTTAAACTTAATTAAGTATAAAAATTCAAATTAAAAAAAATTAAAAGTTGAGGAGTCTCAATAGAAAAGATATATTTTGAGGGCTCTAATCCAAATCATAAAGAAAGATAATTCACTTGTTAAAGTTGAAATTTAATAAGAATATGACATATATTTTGATTAAAATATAAAATTTAAATCTGACTTACATGCTCTTATTTAAAATAAAAAAAATCTGACTTTTCAACTGTACTTTAAATTTTCTTGCCGAGAGTACATGCACCCAAACACGTCACTCTTCGACATGAATGGAGCGGCTATGTAACAAAATTTTACTGGAGTGAGTCCTCCTTACCTCTCCTCCCCGTCCGCGCCGCTGCCGCCGCGGCTGGCGGGGGACCGTACATGGGGAACGGGACGCGGCCCGACTCGATGAGCTCGACGTCCCTGACGAGCAGCTCGTAGCGCCGCTTCGCTTCCTCCGCCGACATCCCCCCGCCGACGGCCCGCGCGACGTTGTGCCACCGGTCCGGCGTGTCCTCGACGTACTCCGCCAGCGCATCCTCGAACAGCTTGTTCTGCGTCCACTGAGACCCAGAAGCCATTGAGAAAGAGAGATGTGAGTTAGAGAATTGGATATGTGCTCTTGGAGTGGTGTTCTACTTATATGTAGGAGGGGAGGTGGGGGTTTTGTGGGGTTGTGGTGGTTTAATTGGTGGATCCAGTTAAGGGAATTGATACTTTGCAAATTGCAACAGGTCTAAAAGGAGGAAGTGATGATCTAATAAGAGAATATTGAATGGGGTAGATTCTTTACAGATCTAGTATACAAAAAGCGTGCTTCTATATACTTATTGATCTAATCGTACATCTGAATGCAGAGTGCATCTCATCCACTTGGTAGAGAGTATCAACTCATCCCCACTTGTTGAGATGCATGCCGCATTTTGGATGGATAATTACGTCATTGAGCACAGAAAGTTACTACGCACCAAATATATTGAGAATATCTGCCTTCTGAAAGAGATGAATGAAAATTCACAGATATCATTTCTTGTTAATTTTTGTTCTCTAAGGCTTAAGTTATTAAGGAACAGTATTTTCAATATTTATATTCAACACTTTCCTTCACGTCCAAGTTCTAGACTATTTTGATAATCAATAGATAAAACTGAATTAAATAGAAAATAAAATAAATAAAATAAGAAACATGGTGAGACTTGAATGAACTCAGAACCTCCTATCTGATACCATATTAAGTTAATTTGAAATAATCGTTTTTACCTAATGACTTAAACTAGCAAAGAACGATATTTATAAAATTTATTTTCAATAATTCTCTCCTCCTCTTCACTGTTAATTCTGCATATATCTAATAAATATTTAAGTTTCATATGAGTTCACCTAGTATACTATTGATAAAATATATATGACGTTTACTATCAATTGTTTCATCTTTAAATTATTACTATTCCACCAATCATCCAATGGTTAAAAAGTTGATAGTAAATATTATTTTTATATTATTATTAGTATTTCAGCCACATTATACATACATATATATAGAGTCCGGCTATGGTACTTTTGTAAGTTTTACACCATTAGATCATACTATTCAACCAACCACCCACTCAACCCTAGAGAACCATTATTATTCTAACCGCACATCCTTTAATCCAAGGGCCGAAAATCTACAAACATCAATGACTTGATACTTTCAAAAATATAAAAGCTCAATTATATATATATATATATATATATATATATAATGATTAATTTATACAAAATATTAAGGAAAAGCCGACTATTTTGTGACAATTCAATACTAATTATTAGCTCCTTTCCTTTTCTCAGAAAAGTAATGGTTGGTTAGCGAGCTGATGAGATTGTGAGACCCGTGATAAGGGTTTAAAGGATATCCATTTACGAGAAGAGTACAAAAGGAAAAATTAAATACAACCTAGCTGGCCTTTTCCCTTCTTAGAGAAAAAGACAAAACTGCCCTGCCTAGACTCGATCAAACTTTTCTGTCTCCTCGTCAGAGGGTAGGGGTAAATTGGTCAAATTACCTCGTCTCTTTCCTAGTATAGCATTTTCTCAGGTTGCAATTATGTATATAATAATAATAATAATAATAATAATAATAATATATAGTAGCTTTTGTTGCAGTGAGAGAAAAAAAAGGAAATGGTATAAAGCAGGGACCTGTGGCTTCAATGCGCTTCAGAATCCACCAATAATAAAAAAAAAAATTTAAAAAATAATAAATAAGAAAAAGAATATGCCAACAAAACTTAGTGGATTTTCGTGCAAGAAGACTATACTTTTATAAGCACCAAAATTTTTATACTCCCAATTTATTTTTAAATGATAGAGCTTTTGAATTGAACGATCTATGTTATTAAATATAATAATTTATAATATTTAAAATGTTTGAAAATTGAATAAAAATTTATGATAAAATTCATCAAACAAATATAAAATAAACTATCAAAATCAAACGACCTTATAAAAATAGAGAATTTGTTTCTTTAATTCAAGATCAGAGATATTGATCTTGATCTAGATAGTAAATATAATTTTCTATCAAAAATTTAACTGATTAATAAGATAAGAAGCCAATCATACCTATAAAAATATAATAGTAGAACTCTACGTATAAGGTCAGTTTTCTGCTTATTTGGCATTTGAATAGGGAATTGGCATGACCATACCAAATTATGTTAGTGCGAGTAGTGAGAATAACAAAATTTTAAATCATAGCTAGATATAATATATATGCTCTGATAATTTCAAAACTAGCCCTGTATCGATTTCTCTTAAATAACATCTATAACATGCATCTTGTCGATATAAAAGTCTAGAAAAGAATTTTGAATTCTCTAAAAATGATGTCTTGCATGCGTGACTTATAAGGAAAAAAAAATGAGTAAAATCCCTCTATATTATTCATGCAAATACATCGATAGTTTATAAAAGCAACATTTTAGAAGAACTGTATCAGTGCTCAAAATTTTAAAAATTATAAAATGTACAAGTGGATAATTATATGAGTTATTTTTTAAGAAAACAAAAGATGGTGTGATACATGAGAAAGGTGGAATCATAGAGCGTTTATCATGGATTAGATCATCTAATTAAAATTTTAATTTTTGCAGAATTATGGAAGTGGGTAAGGAATTTTCCCCAGGTATTTATCCCTCATTCATCTTACATAATTACATGCATTTTTCCCTCAAACTTTTCCACTACCATCATAAATATATATATATATATATATATATATATATATATATATAAATATATATATATATATATATCCCATAGGTGTGATTCCCAAGTAAAGGGTTCTCCATCTCCAATGGCTTTGGAGGGGAATTTGTCTCATTGAGCAATGGATGTAGGAATCTATTAAAAACTATCATACAACATCATAAAAAGTGTTCTATTTGTGATGTCATAGATGTGGAATGTTTAGACCCATTGAAACAAGAAAACCCCCTTTTGACAATTTGCACTTTAAGATTTGTAATGCCCAAAAGCAAATCTTGAGATACAGATTCTGCTAGATTTTTTGTTTTTTGTTTTTTTTGGTTCTCTTGCACTGAGTTTATCTTAGACCTGCTGTCTAGCATTATACTGTTTGATAAAGTATTGTATGAAAAGTGCTGTCAGAAAAAATTCTATATTTTGTTTTCCTCTCCTTTACAGCTTCTCTGCCGTAGACTAGATGTTGAATATAAAAATATAAAATATTATTCTCTAGTAACGTCAGCTTTTGAAAAATAATAATTACATAGTATCAGAGCAAGAGAATACCGTCATTTAAATTAATTCATGTCTTGGGACTATCAAACAATTTCGAGCCCGAGTATAAGCGGGGGTGTTAAATACAAATATTAAAACCATTGTTCTCTGATAGCTTAATCTTACAGAAGAAATCAATTATTTTATATAATTTAGCATTAGAAGTTGTAAGTTGAAATTTTTGTTTTTATGTCTCAAAATTATATTGAGGAATGAATGACAAGTTTCATTTTGAAGAACAACAAGATAATGAATCTAATTATTTTGGAATAGCATAATGACTAATCATCTACTTCATAATTTCTCCGCGAGCTAAAGTAAACAGAGTTTCATGGAACGACTGTTACCTTATCTTATAGGACGTTTGGATGCTTGCTCATTTGCATGATAGATATTAAATAAAACCATACGACATGCGCTTAAAAAAAATAATAATTGAAGAGATTTAAGGAGGGGGGGGGGAATTCCAGTAAACAACATATGTAGAACTCAGTGAGCGTAAGGCCTAGTTGGGTAACAATGAGGCTAAAAGCACTAATTTTATAGTTTGAAAAATTCTGAAAATTTGAAAGTGTTTTCAATCTTTCATCCTCTAATGCTATAAAATTGTCGCTCAATGCTGGGGTTCACCACCGACCGTCCCTAGTGCAAGTGGCAAAGGGCTTGGTGGTTGGTACCCAAGGTCCCGAGTTCGAATCCTAGTTGATTCACATTTCCAGCTAAGTTTATTTCTAAACGAAATAAAACGAAACGAGTAGTGTGCTATCTTTATCTCAAAAAAAAAAAAATGCTGGGGTTCAGCCCAGACCTTAGACTTAAAAATCTTCACGCAACTCCTGGGCCAAAAAATGAAAACTTTTTCTGGGCCTGGTTCAGGCTTCAGCCCACTTAGGATCTCCTCTGGCTCTTTGCGTTTGGAACTGGCCCAGGTTGCTCAAAACTCAGTAGAAAAATCCCTCAAAATAATCCTACTACTACTACTAATAATAAAAAACAATAAGAAAAATATTGCCTGTGTATCTATATATATATAAGTATAAATTTTATACTACATGTATCCTAGGATCACATAAATTCTTAGATTTTAGTAAAAATAAAAAATAAAACAAAGCTTTTATGGTAGGATTTAAAATCTCCTTTACGATGGGCAATTATTTATAATGTCCCCTTACCGTTACAACCTTCCAAATTTACCCTCTATTTTTCAAACACTTTCTGCAAATTCAAATCGTTCAAATAAAACTTCGTGTATATTTGAATTTTTTGGAACAAATTTGAAATAAAGACGACAATTTTGAAAGGATTAATTGCATACAGGTCCCCGTAAGCATAGCGAATTACAGATATATTCCTGCAAAGTGTAATTTTTATTAGTTTTTCCTACAAAAATCTTAATATATGCAGAAATATTCATGCCGTTAGGATCCGTTAGGAAAATTTAATTAACCACAGTTAAAATACTTAACCACAGTTAAAATGCTTAACCACAGTTAAAAATCTTATTAGTTTTTCCTCTTCCTCTTTCTCTTCCTCTTTTGCTTGTCGAGGTGGCCCCATCTCGCTAGAGAGGTGGAACTCGGCCACCGGAGAGAGCGGACCGGAGGTCAGAGTGGTTGTCGTTGCTGTCGCCGTCGCCGGCGAGGGAGGAGATCGCGGCGGGCGATCGCCTCCGCAGCCTCCTCCTTCTTCTTCTTCGTATCTCGCTTTTACAGGGACATATTTGTGAGGGTAAAAATATTATTTCACGAGCCTGGTGTTAAAAAATAAACAGTTCTCTAACAATAACAGTTCTCTAAAAAATAAACAGTTCTGCATACATAAGGACTTTTGCAGGAATAACTTATAAAAATTGAACTTTGTAGGGATATATTTGTAATTCATTATGTTTGCAGGGACCTGTATGCAATTAACCCATTTTGAAAAATAAGATTTTATCCAAAAAAGAAAAAGAAAAGTTCCCTTGGGTTGTCCAAAAACACACACGGAGAGAGAGAGAGAGAGAGTGGGGGGAAAGAGGGAAATTTTTTTTGGGATGGCGACGGAGTCGGAGGGGGAGGAGGAGACGGCGGCGGGAGGGATTGGGGGTAAGCTGACGGGCAGCCCGCAGCTGGCGGTGGACGGCGGCGATCTGCGGGAGATGGCGAAGAAGGCAGCCTGGAGCGTCAGCTCCTGCAAGCCCGGCAACGGCGTCCTCGCCCTCCGCGACGACAACCTCGACACCTACTGGCAGTAATCCCTCCCTCCCCCTCAAAAACCCCCAAAAAACCCTAATCCCAACCATACAAGCATACATTTTTACCCCCCTTTTTTTTGTTTTTGTTTTGGTTTAGATCGGATGGAGCACAGCCCCATCTGGTGAACATCCAATTCCAGAGGAAACTCAAGTTGCAAGTACTAGTCTCCACTCCTCCCCCATTCGCTCGATCGTTTCCATTTATTCAAATCGTTGACAAATGCTTTTATTTTTTTTATACGCAATTTCGCTTCAGCTTGTGGTTCTGTACGTCGATTTCAAGCTCGACGAGAGCTACACGCCGAGCAAGATCTCCGTCCGTGCGGGCGACGGCTTCCACAATTTGAAGGTCGGTCCGATCTCTCTATTTCATGAGTCAGAAATCTATTAAGCTGATAATATGTAATTTGCTTCTTTTATTACGCATCCCGTTTCGCGGCGATTGTAGGAAATAAAGACTGTGGAGCTCGTTAAGCCGGTCGGGTGGGTGCATATATCTTTATCCGGAACTGATCCGCGGTACGTCTTTAGTCCTAGTACTTTCGGTACTTATGCAATTTCTTGATGCTCCTTGGTAAATAATCTAATCGGCTGTAGAACGTTGCGTGTGTGTGTACAGCTGCTTTTCAAATCAGTTGGTAATAAATCGGTTGTATTGATCTTTCGCTTGTAGACTCGCAGTTAAGCATATCGTTATCTTTCCTATGCTTAGAGCTCTTGATATCTTCTTTAATCATAGTAGCATGCTCGCGATAACTATCTCGTCGGTTCTTGTTTGCAGAGAGTTCTTTTTATTCCTAATCATAAGAATTTCCCTCCGGCGCACATGCGTCTTTCTTTTTAGGGCTTGTTTGGTTCGTGATTGAAATGAGAATGAAAAATGGAATTGGATTATATTAGAATGAGAAATGAAATGACGAATCATCCAAAAGTGTGTGGTTCATTATTGGAATGGAAATCGGAATGGACATCTAGGATTTTGAGAAAGTGTTTTGGTTAAAAAAGACGAGAGTGATGAAGGGAGAGGAGGGGGAGGTGTTTGCTAGAGAGGGTTTTGAGCTGTTTGCTCTGGAATTTGCCGATTCAGGATTTAAAGCTGTATTGGGTCATAAACAGATTGAGTCATATACCCATTTC
The DNA here is from genome assembly GCA_016920855.1 of Puya raimondii. Taxonomy (NCBI): domain Eukaryota; kingdom Viridiplantae; phylum Streptophyta; class Magnoliopsida; order Poales; family Bromeliaceae; genus Puya; species Puya raimondii. The sequence goes on along the minus strand of JABWPP010000049.1, from coordinate 35,201,020 downwards.
AGAGTGGAATGAAATCAGAATCCGATTCCTGTAGCACAAGCAATAACTATCAGAATCAGTGAGTCTCATTCTAATTCTAGAGTCTAAAATAGATAAACAGAATTAGCTCTTAATGCCTTTGGCCTCCCCTCCTGGTGATCTTTGCTATTATTACTAGCATGTGATAACTCAATGCTGATGAAAGATCGAAGTAGCTCGCTAACGGCTTCTTAAAGTAACTCTAGTTAGTAGCGATTTAGCTCTTCAACGGCTTTCCTGATTGGCTATCTACTTTTGAGTCCTAGATCACGAGGTAGACGATATAGTTATATTTAGTATGAGAAAAATGTTTGTTTGTGTCGTATGCCTCCTGAAAAAACATAACTTTTACAATTCATCTTTGTGTTTTGTTCTTTCTTACAGTGAAACATTTATTCACACCTTTATGCTCCAACTTGCCATACTATCCAATCACTTGAATGGGAGGGACACGCACGTTCGCCAGATCAAAATATATGGGCCTCGACCGTAAGTCAAGTTTTATTAGAATATTTCTCTGACAAACTTCAACAATCCAAACTGACATCCATCTTCTTGTGGTGTTTTACAGAAACCCTGTACCTCGCCAACCATTTCATTTCACTTCGAGGGAATTCATCGCCTACTCGACTCTTAGATAGCATTGATGGCCATCAATTACCGGAAAAGCGGCTCTTCCATCCATGAACACGATTCATGGAAGCTCTCTGTAGGCAGTTTTTGTCATGAAGAATACCTAGACCAGAAGATGTCAGTATAAGTCGGAAGTTTATTCGACTTTACTAGAAGGAATATCTAATATGTTATTGGAATGTGTTGACACTTAATGTTCATTTTTGGTGGTTTTTTTTTTTTGTGGTTTGAAGAAGCATCAAATTTTCCGGTGTAGATTCCACTGAACAGGCAATCGCGTAGTTGCTGTTATTCCATTGCTCTTTTCAAAAAGTTTATGTAACATCATATTGATCTTCGACATATCCAGGAGGGAGAAATAAGCAAATTGAGCTTGCCAATTTTTGGCAATGATGTTGTTCTTGCAAATATCAACTTGGTCTTTTGCACAAGACGGGGGTTTCTGACTAAAATTTAGGTTTTGAGGCTTAACAGCAGAAGCTTCAATATAGAGCTTCTGAGGGTCTGTTTGTGTGGCTTGCGGTTTAGTTCAAATGGATCATCTGGCCTAACTGCTTGAAGTGCGGCCATCACTAGCACTCAAACTGGTTGTAGTTCTTGATTTTAGTACGATGTGAAATTGCTAAAAAAAAAAATTTGGAGTGTTTATTCTGATAGTACTAGATAAGCATAGTTTTTCTTCCTATGGAGCTTGTTCTCAGATGTAAGCAAAGAAAAGGTTAAAAGGCCCTGTCTTTTCATAGTAAACTAGTGTAGTTATCCGCTCGATGCGGCGTGCAGGTATTATCGAAGAATTAGATTTTAATCAAATCCAACTCATCTTAAACAGAAACCACCAAATAATCTAAAAAAATATTGTAAAATGGGTTAAAAATAGATAAAAAAATAGAAAATAAAAAGAGAGAAAAAAAGAAAAGATCGAGGAACTCTCATTTGATATTGATCTCTAAGAGGGTGAGGCTCGCCATTGCTTTCGCCGCCGCCTCGATCTCCACTGCCATTGCCGACGCTTCCGCCGCCGCCGCTGCCTTGGTCTCCACCGCCATCACGTTCACCACCGCCGCCACCGCTATGACCACGCTAGTGAAGCATCTTGTACGGATTCTAAACAACACTACAAAGAAAGAAAGGAGATAGGGTTGTGGGAGTTAGGCGGAAACGGATGGTAGAGAAGAGAAAAAAAAAGTGTGGGCTAGGGGGAGAAAAAAAAGGGGGCCGGAGGAGGTGAAGCGGCGACGTTGAGAAGATGAGAAGACACCAAAATTAGGAGTTAAAAAAAAAAGAGAAAAAAAAGATACCACACTTCTTACTACACTAGAAGAGGAGAAGACATCAAAATTACGTGTCACCTCAGCCAAAAATATTAGGGATTAATATATGTTTATAGATTGTATAGCACGACCAATTAACGTTAGATCCGACAAGCTACATGAGTTGGATTCGGATCCGATAACACTTCCGGGTAACTAAATCTGTCTCTGGCATGAGTTGGATTCGGATCCGATAGGCTCTACCCACCCGTTTCTCACGGGCAGACTCTACTATAAAACTCCCCCGTAACCCTAAAACCTTCTAGGGTTTCCGAAGTGGGATTTTAATCTCTCTCTCTCTCTCTCTCTCTCTTTCTCTTTTTATTTCTCTTTCTCTTTCTCTTTCTTAGGGCACAGAGGAGGTTGCGATGATGGTATTCTCGTTAATCCGATTTTCTCATTAATATGAGGATACCCTTAATCCATTTACAACACATACTCTGAGCACCTCCTCTTTATAGAGAAGTTGATTATGCTTCTTCACTTCCTGATTTATTTTTATCTTTTTTTTAAAAAAAAACATTTTTTTTTTCTTTTCTATATGTGTTGTTGCTGTGCCCAATTTATTTTACATAGCGTATTCAGAGGCCATTATGAATTAGGCCTACGAACTTTTAAGCTTCTTCGTTGGTATTCTTCAACTTTTATTTATATTGGTTTAAGTTATTTTTTTTATTGTTAATCATAGATGTAATTTATTTTATTTGCAACTAAGAATTAGCATAATAGAGAACCACTAAAATAAAAATAATTAAAAAAATGGAAATGTGTAAACTAGAAAAGAAAATTCAAGTTCAAGGGCTTGTTTTAAAATTGCCACTGAATTAAGAAATGGGAGCTGTTTTTGTTCCCCAATAAATGTCTGCAAAAGAACTGCCTATGAATCCAAAATCCTGCGTCGCAAAGCGCAATGGCCAAAAGTTCTTTATAATTTCAAGATTGAAATTCAACTACTAAGTTGTAGAGTTTATAAAAAGTGGTGAGATTTGTTTGTAAGTAAAGTATTTTTCAATTTTCATGTAATGTAAGGAAATAATCCAACATGTGTGGACCAATCACAATTGTCCGACGGTTCACCCATCCTGTCATGGTTAATAAAAAAAATATTTTTGTTATATTTTTCTCTCAGAAAGAGGTATTTAATCGGCTATATATTACTGACGTAGTGCGAATGCTACACAGAAGATTTTCTTGTGTTGCCTGGTATTGTAGATGGATGATCAGAAGCAGCTTATCCTGCAGAAGCCAAACTGAATGTTTTCACTGCTCTTGATTTGGTCTGAGAGTTGCGAGTCGCGCATGTCTCAAATGCGTATCTTTGATGTCATAAGCTGGCTAGGTTATGAACTAGTTCAGAATCATTCTCCACGAATTCATAAGAAGTGATTCACTTTGTTTTCATCGGTGGTTACAACGGAGAAGGATTACCCATGGGGTGTAGTCACTGCACCAGCACATGTTCTTGAGAGAGGGAACTTACTGGGAAGCAGAATTTCAAGTCTCTCAGCTTTAGAGTTTTCTGCAAACATTTTGTGAATACCAGTATCTCAATATAAAGCAGTTCTTTGATTTTATGATAAAAAGCAACTCCATCATCACCTCTATATGCTTCAGTTGAAAGACAACCTAGGATGATTCTGATTAAATAAGATTGCTGGAGTTCAGTTTATCATTCAGACACTAAAAGATTTATAATAAAAAAAAAAAAAAAAAAATCATGTGGCGAACACCTTCCACAAAATGCTGTTAACAGCAAAAACAATATATATAAAAGCATTATGGAACACTTGGACATTCTTTGCTTACAAATAGCATTTGAAACTAAAAGTCTATAATTTAATAGTCAACAATGCAGGCTCTCTGAGATTATTCTCTTACGGATACACGGTTACAGGCTTAGCATAAAGAGGAACATAAAACCCAACTGAACAAAAATGTATCTGCTTCTCATCATCTTCTGCTACCAAAATCGGAAATTTCGTCTTAGCAACCATGCCATGAAACAGAAACAAAAGAAAAAAATGAAGCAAGCAAGTTAAGAGGATTAGGTCGCGGCAGCATCTCAATTTCAATCCTGCATGCCAGCCTTGCTCCTCTTGTTCCCTTTCCCTGCCTTTCTCCCGGCGACATACGCGCCCTTCTTACCTTTCTGGCCCTTACCCTTTCCTTTCACCGCTTTCCCCTTCCGACCCCCTCCCTTGCCATTCTTCCCCATCCCGCGAACCCTCGCATCCTTCTTCATCCTCCTATCCACCAGCACCTTCCCTTTCCCGGCTCTGACGCTAACCCCCTTCTTCGCCACCACATACTCCTTGTTCGGCCTCTTTGGCATCGCCTTCTTGTAGAGCTGGTCGATCATCTTCCCCTTCGACCGCTCAGAAATGTCCGTCTGATCCGCAATAGAATCTGCCTTCTGCCTGGCCTTCTCTAACTTTCTCATCGCGACCCGCTTCTTTCGGGCTTTGGCTTCCGCCACCTTCTTTGCGGGCCGGGCATCAATCTCCCTGAACTGGGCCCTCATCGCAGCTACCTCCTCCTTCGTCACGGGCTTCATGGGCTGACAGTGCTTCTTCTCCTCCTCCGCAAACCATTTAGGTAAACCCTCGTCGTCGAACATGTACTTGTTGTAGGCATCATCAAGCATGTGCTCCCTCTGCTTCTTCCTCAACATTTTCTTTGCGTAGGCCAAGATTTCGGCCTTCGTTTTGTCGTCATATTCTTCTTCCTCAGATTCATCTGAGGATGAATCGTCGCTCGTTTCCGCTGCAACAGGATCTTGGGGGACGATTTCGAAATCATCTGCTTGTGGACGTGCAGGTTTAGCTGGTTTAGACTCTTTTTGCTGGACGACAACATTTTTTTCTGCTTTTTTTGAGAGTTTAAGCGATTTCTCTTCTCTTTCTTCGCCTTCGCTGTCGCTCTTGAGCAGTGCGCCATCTTCGGCTGCTTCAGCAAAGACAACTTGGCCGTACCATTGTTCCATAATTTGCTCTTTCGTTGGCTGGCTCCTCTCATCCAGAGGTATCATAAGGGGGTTCAATTCTTTCTCCTGGTCTTGATCGGCGTCATGATCGGCTTCAATGAGGTTGTCGTCCTCTTCACCTCCCTACGAAGCATTAAGAACGAAATTATGACGTTGTAATACTAGGAAACGTCAATTAACTGATTATTGCATGTAAGAGGGAGAGAAAAAAAGAAAAAGAAAAAGAAATTTGACGAATACGGCTGTTTTTGCGAGATATGAAATCACCCTCTTAACTTCAACGTTGTTCTAAAAAGGCAAATATCAAGCATATGAAACTCAGAAAGAAAAGGAAACAATTGATATATTGCCTTCCTAGACAATATGCCGAGTACCTCCAACAAGTCCTCGTCAGCATTCGGGTCAATCCGTTTTATGCGTTTGTGTTGTTTTGTACCTCCCTCCTTTCTACTCAAATATCGCTCATAAGCCTCATCAAGCATTTCCTCAAGTTGGTCATCATACCTGTTTAAGGAGTAGTTTTTTATATGTAGTACGCGCATTAGTTGATGAAGAAAGAAGCATATCCAGCAGTTAATAACTCAAAAGAATTATAAACTTATCACTACTATTTCAAAAAGGAATTTAAACAATACCGTTGTTGTTCTTCATCAGTATCCATTTCCTCAGGAGAATCTCCTTCGGCTACAGCACCAGTTTCTTCGCTATCACTATCTCCAAGGTTACGATCGGCATCTTCTTTTTCACTAAGCTCGTTGGATTCAACAGCTTGCAGCTCTTTCTTACCCTGCGTGAGGCAAGAGGAGTAATCAAGCAAAATATCTTCGAATAGAATAAACAAACCATTAAGATACCAAGCTGAAGCCTACGGAAATGACGAAAAACACTAGAAATTGATGCATGTCAAGCTGAAATGACAAGGAAGAAAAATAAGGTGGAATTGCAGGAAAAACAAAGACGATGAAAGGAAGTAACAAACTACAAAATAACCAGCATTGGTTCAAAATAAATCAAGTCATGTTTGGCAGAGGTTTCCGCCCAATTTAATTCTCTCATAACCAAGATTAGGTATTTAAACAGAAGACCATATTCCAATCTATTTTCCCAGTAATTCTGCTGACAACAGCTGGACACAAATACTATTAACATTGGACCAGCTCAAGCTAAAAGCACTTACAATTTAATTTGGCTGTAGGTTAAATGCAGGAAATGAAGTAAAAGATGCTAAATTAAAAAATAGCAAATATAATACACTCATCACTGGTGATGATCAAGAAATGACAAAAATAGTGCGGATAAAGAAGAGCCAAATTCCCCGTGATATGGCCACAGAGTGCAAAAAACATCAATTTGTTCTCAAAACTGAACATGATGTTAAGGCTTTTTGCCTAATTATACCCTTCAGAAAATGCTTGTAGGCTCGTCGCTAAACTACGATATTAAACATATGCCTCTCCGGATTGAAGATTTCATCAAACTCCAACAGCGTACTCGCAGCAACAACATGATGATAATAATAAATTAAAAATTCACAACACTGATAATTACTCTCTAATGTCAAAAGTTCTCCATAGTGAAATAAGAAGCAAGGCAGACCTTGATAGACGAAAGAGAAAACAATTCACGGTCAAAGTAACTATCTTCTGTAGCATCAATTTGTCCAAATGCCTTGCGTGCTTTGTCCTGAAATTTTTAAAAGATCGCGATAAAATCTAGAGAAAAATACTCCGTACATGCAAAGTTACTAATAAAGTCTAACCTTTGCACGGCGCTTTGCAAGAAGCTTCTTTGCCCTCTTTTTCTTCCGATCTAGAACATTTGTTAACTCTTCCATTTCATTTAATAGCTGGTCATCCTCATCGCCTTTTGCTTCCTGATCACCATCAGCAGCTTTTGGGGTTACCTTCTGAGCAGACGACAAGGCTTTTTTCAATTTCAATCGCCACCTATGGTCAAAAGGATGAAAAAAAATCACTTTCATTTAGGCGACACAAATTGAACTTTAATAGATATGCATGATACAAAGCAACCAATAAATTTGTGCAGAACAGATGATTCATAATAGTCAGAATGCAAAAATATACTTACTTCAGTAGATGCTTGAAGCTATTCTTGTCTAGTACATACAAGTCTTCGCACAGAGACTTAACCTGATATTCAATTGACAACCCTCAGTTAGAAAAGAAAATTGGATTAGTTAATAGCCAGAAGTAGGATAACAGAATTACCTCATCTGTAGTTAATTCATGGTTCTTGATAGATAGACATGCTGGATCCTCAAAGGAAATCGCATTGAATGAACCAAGAAACTCCAGTGGCGTTTCAGACCACACAAAATCCGATGCTAAACCTACTTTCCATAATGTCGTGTTCCCATCCTCATACCTATCCAAAAAAGCCAAGCCATAAGACTAATGGGCCGTATATAAGCACATTAGTACAGCGTGCCAAGTTATGCTACTGATGCTAATTAAGATATGCCCAACACCAAGAATCTAACAGGACACAAGACACGCTGAGCCAAGAAAATCTTCAAGTACAATGCTAATAACTATCAGATAGAAGTGTTACTAAATGATCTTCTACAACAAAGAAAATAGACCAAAAGCAGGAGTAAAGAGAAAAAGTAGTCAAATTACAGGGCATAAGGGCAGACTGAGTTGCTTTAATGCGAAAGCAAAACCGTTCAAGACATCTGCCTAAAACCTAGAAGGATCCATCTCCAGAAAAGATCGAGTAGAAAAACGAAGTTTCTTGCTTCTAGTAGCAGTAATTTAATGTAGGCCAGCTTATATATGACTAAACAACATAAATTCAAGGCTTAAGGCTACAGTCAGGTCGCACCCTATTGAGAGTTCAACACACAATAAAATCCAGCTTTTCTTTTCTTGGTTCATGCTACACAATTATTGGTCCATTTTGTGAAGACACTCTTGCCCTTAATAAACATAAGATCTAGCCAATAAACTGACATGGCGCTATGCTGAAAAGTCTTACCCTCCACGATTTCTCTTCTGCTTTGACCCACGAAGCACATCCACAACCTGCACCATCAGTACAAATAATGATATCAGGAAAAAAAAGAAGAAAGGAAAAAAGAAAAAATAGTGGAGTTCAGAAAGATAACCCATTGGATATGAAAGGCCTGAACCTCCATACCTTGGGCTGTTCGAAAGCACCCTGGAATAGGTACTTGACATCAAGAAGGCGAGGGTCGATCTTTGCTGGTGCTTTATATTTCTGACAAATAACGTAGATTTCAGCGGATGTGGAACGACTGGCCACTGGTTTAGTTGCCTCAACTTTCTCGAAAAGCTGTCATTGCAATTACAAAATAGTGAAAATACAGAACATGAATAATCTTCTTGTACAAGGTTTATGATTTGTGAATCTTGAAAGTTCAAATGTACCTGTTTGAGACAGTAGATGATTGCACTATAGTCCTGTGATCTGAAAACCTATTACAGGAAAAAAAAAATGCCAAGTAAATTCTAAGGGAAAATGGAACTAAATCAACAAAATTCTATTAAAAATGATAGAACTATGCGAGATTTTACAAGTACTTGCGAAAGAATAAACCTCAGCGATAAGATCGTCCTTAAGGGAAAAAGATTGAATTGACACAACAGAGTATATAAGCTAATCAATAAGCTAATCAATAAACTAATCAATTACACATGAAATTAAGGAGAAACACCACATCAATGAAATACTCTAACAATATGACATAATTAAGAACCTGAAAAAAAAGAACATTATCTTCTCTAGGTGACAACAATGAACCAATTCGAGTTACCAAAAGTAAGAAAAAGGGTTATATTACCTTAGAACAATTAAAAGCATGCAATCACTTACTGCCATTGATCAACACAAGATGATTATTAAAAAAAATTAGATAACCTTCTATTCTTCTCCGTGTGACAACAATAGCCCAATTGTACTGACCCAAGTAAGAAAGGGGATCGCATTACCTTAGAACAATTAAAATTATTCAGTCACTTACTACAATTCACCAATCTAAGATGATTAAGAATGAAAAAAAAAAGAGAACCTTTTCTTCTCCTGATGACAACAATGACCTTAGAACAAGTAAAATTATTTGGTAACTTACTACCATTGGTCAATATAAAATGATATTAAGAACTAAAAAAAAGGAACTTTTGATCTCCAGGTGACAATTATGATTGAACCAATTCACGATGATTGAGAATAAAAAAAGGGAACTTTCGATCTGTGGGCAACAATTATGATAGGAAAGGGGGTTGATCATCATACTTTGGTGACGAAGGTGCCCTTGGGGATCAAAAAGGCGGTGGCGAGGCGGACGGCGTCGACGACGAGCGCGGACTGCGAGGTGGCCTCCTGCGCCCAGGCGCCGCCGACGTTGGGGGAGCCGTCGTGGAGCACGACGTCGAAGGCGGGGCAGCCGCGCTGGTTCATGACGCGCTGGATCTCGGCGCGGCAGCGCGGGGTGGTGATGTCCTCGGCGAGGGCGAGGGCGCCGCGCACGGGGCGGATGGGGCAGAGGTCGACGCCGAGGACGAGGGCGCCGACGGGGGCGTGGGCGACGGCGACCTGCAGCCAACCCCCCGGGGCGGCGCAGAGGTCGAGGACGGAGCGCGCGGTGGAGAGGAAGCGGTAGCTCGCGTCGAGCTGCAGCAGCTTGAACGCCGCGCGGGAGCGGTAGCCCTTCTCCCGGGCGAGGTGGTAGTACTTGTCCTTGCGCTGCTTCCCCTTCGCCTTCCCCATGGTCGCCGCGATCCGGAGAAGCTCTTCTCGGAAAAGCTAGGGTTTTGGAGAGGGGGGGTGGGGCGAGGGGTTTACGTAGGGTTTCGGGGGAGCGGCGAGAGGAAGAGGCGACGAGTAGGGGGAGGTTAATCGTTCACTCTGCTTTAAGATTCGTGATGCGTTTCCCAGCTAATTTTTATTCGGGTCGGGTTTGTGGGTTGAGTCGCTTAGCGGCTGTTTAATTTCGCCTAAAATTATGAAAAATTATAATTTTCCATAGAAAAAAATATTTTTGCACAAAATAAAATAAATTTTATGTTCTTCTTTTTAGATGATTTGGACTCAGATGTTTGAACCAAATTGAGCGATGGTTTTGATCAAATATTATAACTCTATTTAGGGTTACAAGAAAGTTGCGTTATGTATAGTAAAAATAAGATAAAAGGCATCTCGTATCTTCATATGTAAATAAATATAATGTTGCGCATGTTGCAAATAGTCAGTTATGGTATAACTCTCTTAATGAGCCGGGTATGGTCGGATTTTTGTTAATTTCAGGCCCAGTTTCTACTAAACATATTCTTGAAAAGTGATTCCATGTCTTAAAATCTTGTCCTTAGCATGGGGCTTGCGAGCTCCGGTCTCAACTTCGTCTTGGTAGGGGTCGAAGTCACGACTTAACACCTTACACGAAGTCGTAGTCAGTGCTCACAGTCTGTACACCTCCAATGGCTTTCAGCTTTTAATCTCTGACTATGTCGGTCGCATCCAAACGCCCGCACTTGGAGATCAACGAGGTGCGCATTCCAAAATTATCTTGCTAAACTAGTAACTTGTCTAATAATAGAAATTTCCTAATTCAAACAATAATTTAAATTATAAGTCCATCATATTCATAACTACTATGTTTTCCACTTCTTTTCATTCAAATTGATGCCCCACATTAACTAAACTTTGGGTATCATTGCAATATGTGTATATATACGAAACGCATAACGCGTTTACTTAGAAATTAAAAGAAATTAATACTTAAATGCGTTATCATTGATCTCTTTTAATGTAACATTCGTGTAAGCCAAGAGAGTAGAAAATTTCAAAGAAGAAAAAGCCAAGCCCAACTAATATGCATATATATATATATATATGTTAGATAGGTTAAATAATATGTGATGATGTCAACTAAAATCCACGCAAATATGACCATTTCAACATGTTTAGAGCTACCCATACTTAAATATTCCAAGAACAATATGAGGCGTATGACACTTAGGTCTTTAAACCTTAATTTATTATAATTCTGACTTAAATTTTCTAAATTATTGTAGCTAAGTCATACGTACAATCCAATTTTATTGGCTACATATAGATATAAAAGTGATGTAGCAGTAGTGCGATTGATAATATGACAATAATTAAAATGTCACATCACTTTCACATCAATAACATATGAATATTTAGTCAACTAATTTGGATAGTGAGACTTGATTGTAATAATTTACAAAATTCGAATCTAAAATTATACATATTAAAGTTTGAGAGCCAAAGTGTTAGGTGCCTCATAGTTTGAGGACGAAAAAGAATAATTTAGCCACAAAGCATGCATAAGTGACCATTTCAACAGTATGGAGCTACCTACACTTAAATATTCCAAGAACAATAACCCAATAATAAAACATGCATGAGTGACCATTTCAACAAGTATAGAGCTACCTGCACTTAAATATTCCAAGACCAATCTTATAGCTAACACCAACCACATTTTAAGGCTTCAAAAGAGAACTCAAACATGCAAATATTCTATCCTTCTTCTTCTTCTTCTTCTTCTTCTTCTTCTTCTTCTTCTTCTTTATTTACGACTATGTCCGAAGCTTCATCTACGCAGAGAAGCAGGAGAGGGTATCGCCGCCTCCTCTCGCAGCAGTTCTCCTTCAACCTGTCGGAAAAGAGTAGTGGGGAGAAGAAGGCGACGGCGAACAAAGCAAAGAGATCGAACAACGGCAAGGATAGCAAAATTTCTCACCCTGTTATGAAGATACTGGAAGCCCAGTCGAAGAAGGCCGTGTCTAAACCGGAATTCTTGAGGTACTTGGAGTATGCGAGGGAGGCCGGGACGTGGGATGCGAATTCGGAGATGCCCACAATTTATTATAGGTAAAAGCGTACAGAATTTATCTGAACTATGGATTATTTTGAATTGCAGAGCCAATCTTTCAGAACTTTGATTTTACTATCCAACCTTTCAGTTTGTTTGATTTGAGTCAGTTAGCGACACTTTAACTTTAAAATTTGCATGTGTCGTTTATCTTTACAGATTTAGTTATTATAATTTATGCAATTAAATTACCGTTGACTGTCTCAAATCAAACAAATTGAAAGATTGGATAGTAAAATCACAATTTTGAAGGTTGGGTGGTTAATTCAAAATGATCCATAGTTCATGTAAGTTCTTCTGAATGTTTTTACCTTTATTTTAAGTAGTATCATTTTGATTTTTGTGTAATAACTTCGTAGCATATTGATCATGTATGTTTGGATGTGATCTAATGATTAAACCTAAATTAAGATTAGCTTGATCATTTGTAATGTTTATTTTCTTTTAATTAGCTTGATGTCATAACAAATTTCACTAATTGTGCTAAATTAAATATAAAGTTTCTAATGAGACCTTCTTGAGAAAATGAAAATCTATTTTGGTTTCGCTTTTCCAACAAGCTTTCTATTTTTACCTTACTAAACATATAGTTTTTTATTAATAATTATTCCAAACTCTTTCGAGAAATAAGAGCTTCATTTCCTAAGTTTTATATTTCTATTTGATTGGGTCTTTTAGTATTTTATTTTTTTTCTTTTCGATCGAAAGTTTTACTGGTTAATATTTGAAAAATTCTCCACCTTCTTTCTATATCCAAATGTTTCAACATTTTGATCTTTAGCCATAACTAATTTCAATTATTTATTTATATATAGGATTTTTTTTTTTTAGTCCTTTATAGAATAACAATAGCGAGAGTAAAAGATAGCCACCGACTCTATTTGTTATATATATTATTCTTTCTATGTAAAATATTCTTACACACGATAACTGATTAGGACTGTCTATTCGAGATATGACTTAAGAATGCTACTCGAACACATGCAACACATAATTATCATAAAAATTGTACTTTAAATGTGGCGCCCTAACTTTTCAGAGGATCATCCATTTTAGGACTACTCCCGTTCTAGCACGCTTAACTCTCTTAACCTCTTGGGCCTAGCCACCGCCCAAAATACTTAAGCCGGGTTAAGAGTTTAGCCCTAATATATCTTATGTATAGGACTATCTGAGGTCTCACATTTTTTCCCCCTTTAAGTCTTGACGTCCTCGTCAGACTCAGACTCACAAGTACCAGGCGATGTGAGACTCGTCTCGCTAGCCTTGTCATTCCGACCCTGGCTCAGCCGAGACTCATCTCATATTTTCGGCTGGTAATTGGATCTGTGGCGCCCTAACTTTCCAGGAGGTCACCCATCTCAGGACTACTTTCGTCCTAACACGCTTAACTCTCTTAACCTCTTGGGCCTAGCCACCGCCCAAAATGCTTAAGCCGGGTTAAGAGTTTAGCCCTAATATATCTTATGTATAGGACTATCTGGGGTCTCACATTCTCCCCCCCTTTAAGTTCTGACGTCTTCATCAGGCTCAAACTCACAAGTATCAGGCGATGTGAGACTCGTCTCGCTAGTCTTGTCATTCCGATCATGACTCAGCTGAGATGAGCTGCTTATACTTACTATTATCATCACCCGTGGTATTGGAATATTTCGACTAGTGAAAAATTTAAGATGAATAAAAATATAAAGAATTTTTGGAATATTACAAATCGGTGAAATGAATAACTCTTTTAAGTTCCGATGAACACAAATAATCCATAGCTGATGTCGTGGGCCTGGTCTAGGCAATAAAATCTCCAAGGACCAACCAAAAAATAAAAATAAAAATAAAACATGAAAAAAAGGTTACAATGATATCAAATCAATCAAGGAAAAGAGGAAACATGAATGGATCTAGCAACTAACGATCTCTCCTTGTCTCGCTTATTAATTGTACCATAAAAGATGTACCAAAACACCCTTAAATATAGGCTGTTTTGAAATAGTTTCCTTAACTATATATATTTTTTCTTAATTAAAAATCCTCAGCTTCTATTTTTTTTTTTTTTAAATGAGTTTTTATACTCTATTAAGTTAAAATTTTAATAAAATATAATGACTCTATTATTTATTACCATTAATTGGTTTAATTTTATTTGCTGAAAAATAAATAAAATTATTAAATTTAGTATAATTGCCAACAAATTCAGTAAAATTTCTATTTTTTTAAAAATACTAATAATTTCCATATATTTTCACCTATTCTTACACCTTTCAAATCCAAAAGTTAATTTTTTTAAAAATACTAATAATTCAAAATGTTTTATAGAAAATCCTTCCATTTTTGTACATCACACCCAAATGAGAGGGTTATTTATTTATTTTTTTCATATTTTCCAATGGTGTTAAATTGTTCAATCCCATCAATCCTTAACATAAGGGCCACAAATTATGGAGAAATTATTTCCTCCAATGTATAAGCACATTCCATATATAATTACTTCTAAAATCTAATAATAGAAATATAAAATTTCAAATTAAACCATTTTAGTGTATTCTTTGAGATTTAAAATGTCCTACACATTAAAAACCATAAATTTAGATATTAATTTCTCACAAATTAAATAATCACTTTTTCTTTGCTGTTTGATTATTGAAATTGCTTAATGCCTTACTAGTATGTCTTTAAATTTTATAATAGATTTTTTGGATAGTACATATCACATTTATTTTATTTTATTTTTGAGAGAAAAGTAGCACGCTGCCCGCTTCGTTTATTTCGTTGAGAAATAAATTTAGCTGAAAATGTGAATCAATTAGGATTCGAACTCGGGACCTCGGGTACCAACCACCAAGCTCTTTGCCACTTGCGCTTGAGACCGTCGGTACATATCACATTTATTGGAATGAATTTTAATTAAGTTATTAATTATCAAAAATTATGTACACACTTGTAGGTGAAGCACTAATTTCTCCCAAATGTGGGATAATTATTCAGGAAGTTGGGATGTCCAATCAATTGGTGGTTGCTACAACAAATTCTATTCCACCTAATTTAATTAGTACATTTTTGTAAATTTTTTTTTTTTCAATTCATGTGGACCAAAATAGGGGTGGAAACGAGTCGAGCTTGAGCGAGCTTACCTCAACTCAAGCTTGGCTTGAAATTAACCCGAGCTGAGCTCAAGTGAGCCTAATTTCGAGTCGAGTCGAGCGAGCTCGAATCCTAAACGAGCCGCTTGAAATTCTTAACTCATAAAATTTATAGTTTAATTTTTATAGAACATTATTTAAAATTTGATATAGAAACATATCTAGTAATTCAACATACAAAATGAATGCATGAATACATTATTATAATATTAAGAAAAATAATTTTGGGGAAGCGACTATGCGAGCAAGTGAAAGAGAGGGAGAGAGAGAGTAATTAGAGTAGGATTTTGTTAGTTTAATTTTTGAGCCAGCAAATATGCCCAATAAGCAAAACTCTATATACATATAACTAAAATACATAATATATATTATTGGGGCAATTGCTTATATATCCCTAAAAAGTTTCCGACTTTCTAATTTACCCCTATTAGAAGGCTAATATTAAAAATACCTTTTTTACGTTCCAACCTATTTTAAATATACCCCAAGAGTTAAATTCTGTTAATGAACTGTTAGCATTAGCTGTTATCTTTGTGAAATTACTATTTTGCCCTTTCAAATATATCCTTCTACCATCTCCAACTTATCTTATTTGCCCTTAAGTTAGGGGCACAAGAAGTATTTTAATTTTTTATCTTTTTAAATATACCCTTCTACCATCACCAACATTTCTTATTTGCCCTTAAGTTAAGGCAAAATAGGCATTTTGATTTTTTTAAACTCTGATAAATATTCAATTCACGTTTAATCCAAATTAACTTAACGGATGGTAACTGCAGGAGTATTTTTGAATAATGGAGGAACATATGAGAGGTATATTGGAAAGAAAAAAAAAGTAGGGATAAATGAGATATTTTCAAAGTTTTGAGGGGTATATAGGCAATTATCCCTATATTATTAATATAATTAAAATATATATTATATATAATTATATATATATATATTTATGATTATTTTTAATATATATTATTCGAGTTTTTCGAGCCTAATTCGAGCGAGCCCAGTAATACTCAAGCTTGGTTTGAAATAAATTTCGAGTTTTTTTTTTTCTGTTCAATCTCGGCTCATTTAATTTCGAGTCGAGCTCGAGCGAGCTGAATACCGAGCCGAACGCGAGCCGAACATGAGCCGGCTTGCTCATTTACCAGCCCTAGACCAAAATAAAGTTCTACATGTTAACCTCCATAAACCCCCAAATCCAGAATGTTCATATCCAAATTATCATTAACAGTACACTATTTTTGAACATTTAGTTATTTATTTTAATGTTGATATTTTTTTTGATCTTTATCCACATTCACTATTTAAATCTTAGAACAAATCTTCTAACAATTTGTCACACTATGAGGAAAAAGTCCAAAATGTGACGGTGACTCACATCACCCATATCTCCAATCAATCAAATTGTGCTCTTCGGATTCACCCATCGTGTTGTAATTTTTAAAAAATATTATTATATCTTTTTTCAAAAAATTTAATTTAATTGGTCGAGATATAAATGATGTGATGCCACTATTACGTAGAAGACCACCTCCTCTAAGGGAGGTGCGGAGGGATTAAACCTCAATTTCTTAAGTTGTGAGCTGAATAACTAACTATTGACCTAATCAAGAAGAAACATGTTATACTCAGATATCTTCTATTATAAGTGGTATTATTTTAGAATGCTCGTAGGCCACAACACGCACACGCAATAATTCTATGTGAAGCGAGAATTGAACCGGACGGTCGGTGCGGTGTGAAGAGAATCAGGCAACAATAGATGCATCCAATAATCTCATTTGAAGCAGAAGTCGAACCACGCATTCAATCGTGTGCGAGGAGTGTCAGCCAACTGTTCTAAATAGTATTGTTCTTGATGGGAGACAAGTCATATCATACGTGGATGTCATGCCTACTGCTGATCTAGTGGACCAAATCCGGCGATGATTTCTCCAAGAGCAGACATGTTCTTACTAGCACATTTCAAAGTGATATGTATATTTTATATCTTCTCTATCCAATGACTTTTATTCTTTACTTGTCACATTAATATTTTTTTAACTAAAAATCATTTGGAATTTTGTGAATACTTGTATACCCCCTTTAGGGGTGTACAAGTAGATTTTTTTTTTTTTTTTTTGTTGTTGTTGTTGTTGTTGTTGCAATCAGCTCTCTATTCTTAGCTACTTTTTTTTTTTCTTTCTAATTAAGGTCTGCAATTGAAAACACCATAAATATATTTTAACAGAAATCACAACTTCAGCACCAGCTAATATTTCTCACGTCAATACCATATCAGCATCACATTTTGTCGTGTGACAATTCTTTTAAAATTAATGATATTTCCAACAATACGAACATAATTGAAATTAGTAGATTAAAAGCTTGCCACATGAAGGGATAATTTTCTGAATGTCCTTCTACTAAGTTTTAATTTCAGCAATACCCACTCAAAGTTTAAAATATCAGTAATGCCATCATAAAAATCAGAAATATTCTCAAATCCCTACTTATAAATATTTGTGTAGAATTTGACGGATTAATAAGAAAGCAACTTTCATAATTTTAACATTTTTTTAAAAAAATTAATCAAATAAAAATAATAGATCACACACTTAATAAGGAATTGAAGGTTCATGCAATAAACTATAAAATCTAAAAGTATATCTTAAATAAAAAAAAATTTAAAAAACACCATGTATAATATTTTGTTCTACAAGGAATAGTGGAAGGTAAAATAGTCATGTTATTAATTTAACTAGTATTTAAATCTCTTTTCATCCTGATAAACTTATGAATGTTGATAGAAGGAGCATTTGTGATAAATTTATATATTTAGAGGGGTATATGTGATATTTTACATATTGAGCTTTATAAGGGCATACTTGAAATTGCTCCAAATAGAAAAAAAAAACGTTAAGGACCAAAATATAAATAAGATAAAGGTTAGGAGCCAATAGCGCAATTAACCCTAGATATTTTGGGACGATAAGAGAGGAGTAAAGCGGATGAGGCCACGTCAGCCCCAGAGGCTGCAAAAGTGCAACGGCCCCTGAGATATTTTCTCGACCTTTTTAATTTTTTAATTTTAAAAATTTACTTTAATTCCACTTCCTAGCCAATCACATCTCGAGATTCTCGCGAAAATTAATTAAAAAACAATAATACCCCCACTTTGATTACGTGGCTCAGAGGATACAACGTAGCCCTGCGCTTTTTCTTTGCCGTAATTATTGCGTACTCACGGTGTATGAAAATTTTCGTGCACCGCATTTAATGCGTAACGATTCATTACGGTTTTGAAACGAACAAAAAAAAAGAAAAATATATTAAAATTTCATTTGAGATTCAAAATTAATGCTTGTTTGATATTTCTAGCCATTTTTATTTTTATAGTAATATAAATATTATATGATCGTTATGTAGACTCGTATATTGCTGAGTCTATGCCCAAAAAAAAAAAAATCATTTTTTGTTTCCATGAATTCGATCAATGCATATACACTAGCACTTAGAATTTTAATCTGGAAAATAAAATTTATTAATAATAAGAAATAAGGCCAAATTATGGTACGGTGCATGGTCACAGGGTGCGCTCGGTGCACCCAGAGTTTCTCCTTTCACTGCAACATAAATAAATAAAAATAAATAAAACAATCGGATATTTTTGCGAGTATATAAATTAGTAATTTTGTAGCCTCAAAAAAAAAAAAAAAATGGAGTCGCGTGTTCCTCGCCCACATATATAGAGAGAACCCCCGCCGCCTCATTAATCCCAATTCGATTCCTCTTTAGCCGTGGAGCACAATCGATGCCTCGGTGGAGCCTAATGGGGTTTTGAGTTGGTGAGTTGTAATTTTTTTTTTTTTTTTGGTATGCTATAATTCGATTATTTTGTATTAAAATCGATTTAGTTTTTGTGTTGATTTGATTTGCTACTTTTCGAGCTCGATTTGAGCCCCAATTTCTAGTTCTTTTGGTATTAGGTCACAGATCTAGATTTTTTTTTTTTTTGGGAGATACTTTTAGCTGGTTGCAATTTTAGATACTGTTTTTGCCAATTTTTGATATATTTATGGGTTCCTAAAAAGATTTCTTTTTTATTTTTTATTTTTTTAGTTTGGAAATGGGTAACTTTTACTATGATCTTAGTGTGTTTTTTGTTTGTTGTTTTAGGTGAATAAAATAGAGAATAAGCTTTAACTGGTGATCAAAAATAGTTGCTAGTGTTTAGATGTTGGTGGAGTAGAGCTCTTGAAGTATGTGTAGTAGACCAAATTGTGAAACAACACTTCGTTTCTAAAGTTTGTTTTAGTAAAGGGTGTGGACGATGTCCAGGCTCAGGACCTGGGGATGACGTGGTCTCTGTTTGGGATCGTTGGATGGGCAGGAGAGGCCTACACAATACGACAAATTGTCTAACGGACTTAGTAGGTTGCTGGTGGATTATCTGGAAGAACAGGAACCACATGATCTTCAGGATGGTTCAGCCAGATCCTGTGGCAGCAGTGGAAAATTTTAAGCAGTTGTTGAAGGATTGGGAACTTCTTTCCCATACTAAGTAGGAATGGGAACTTTTTTTTTTTTTTTTTTTCCTCGAGGCCTAGGCTGCCTCATCCCTGTAGCCGAATTCATCATTCCAATGAATGAAGCGGGTAGCGTGCTACTTTTTTCTCAAAAAAACACTTCGTTTCTAAAAGTAGAATTTTTGATGCAAATGGAAGGAAATTGGATGAGATTAGGAGTCGAAAAGATTCGAACTTCGGATCTCCCGCTCTGATACCACGTGATTCGGTGATTGTCTCTTAAAGCTTTGAGCTACGGAAAAATGGTGCTTTCGCCATATACGCTCAGTACGAAGCATAGAGAATGGTTGGTTTATGGTCTCTCATCTCTTACATTCAAGTTTCCACTGTTCTTAGTCCCCTGTTCTCGATTCGCAGACGACATTTTACGCTTATTTTATCTTAATAATCAATACAGATCTGATTTTTTTTTCTCTTTTGTTTTAAAGGTTGAATTATGGGACCGAATCTTATTCATGATATCTTGCAGCTGTTTTTCCTTTTATTTTTAAATCCTAGTTATGTTTAGTTATCAAGTTACGGGTTTCAATTGCGCTTGTATATTGTTACTACCAAATAAACTGGAATCTAGTACTGGTTTCCACACCTCAAAAGGCAGGGAGGCAATGCCTGTTTGCGTGGCTTCGAAGTTGCTTCTCTAGTCTGAGGTGCAATAGTTGCTTGACAAACAAAAGTATGTAGATTTTACTATTGTTGAAAACTGAAATGAGTATCTGGGCCCTAAAAGTAGAACTACGAGAAGCTGCTGGAGGTATTTATAAAGAACTTGTTGTTCTTCAAACGTCTCAACTTGGAGGTATTTCGTTTCCAGAGCTGGTGCAAATTTTGGTTTTTCGACTTAAGGTGGTGTTGTTAGAGCCTCATTGTGCAAGATTTTTCGACTGTCTTAAAGATTGTTTAATAATTTAAATATGAAATGCTGCGGCTGCAGTGTGGTTTTCTAGTTGTTACAAAGTTGGTCTTATCCAAAATAATGAAGATGCTTTTCAAATCTTTAAGATCACCCTATTCCTGATACTAACCTGGTGATGAATATACATCATTGTTTTTATTAGATTTGATGATGATTAATGTTATATGATGATATGATGGACTTCACTTTTAGATAAAAAAGAAAAAAAAGAAAAGGATATGATGGACTATGCAACAGTAATTTTCTTTCTCGATTTTTTTTTTTTTTGGGCAGTAATCCACCTTGGATGAATGGTAATTCTCAGTTAGATATGTGTATTGTTTGTTGAACTTTCTTACCTATTACTAGAATTATGGCAAATTAAAACAATTAAGAGGAATTTCATATGTGGAAATTTCTCTAATCGATTCAGATAAAACTCCAAGTACCGATATGCTAATACAATTTTGTGGTAAACCCTTCATGAGGATTTTGGTATTACTTTTTCAAGTCGGTAATCAGTTATAGAATTTATCAACTCTTCCTAGTGGCATCCTCTTTTTTTTTTTATTGAAATTGATTTGTTTATGGAATTATGATGATTTTGAACCTCAGAGTCTCTCTTTCAGACCAACTAATTTTGTATATCATGACCTATCTAAGAAAATCAATATTGATTTATGCAGCGAAGTGCAGTCATGATTATTTTGACACATTTCATCCATATAAGCCATCTTTCCATGCAAGCTCGACAACAAACATAAATATAAGGTATAAATGGATGAGGTTTTCTGTTAGTGACGAAGCTGAATATATCGTTTTCCAGATCACTTCCTTTCCCGAGAAAGAAAGAAGCTTAGTCGCTCTTGTCTTATATCATCCTTTTCCATTTTTAATTAGCTGTGCGAAGCTTTGTGATGACCAGATTGCTGTCTCATAACATATTTCAATATTTATAGAAATTGCTGTTCTTTTAGTATTTGCTTCTTCTCACAGGAAAAGCTATCTTTAGCTTTTACCTTTGAGATTTTACAGTTGATTTGCTGCTCTGTATGAGAATTAAGTTGAGTTTTGTTTAATATTGCAGAAAGTTTGCTGCTAAAAATAAACCACATTTGAGTGCGAAGATCACCCATTGCGAATTCTCTTTATTTTGGAATATTAGATCATGTCAGAACACTTCGCGCATAAATATGAGAATAGAGAAGACGTGCAACTTATATTGCGCAACGGAAACAATGGGGAATCTCATCACCAATGCCATTCACCGTGGATGGCACATTGGATGAAAGCAAGCAGCATTTCGACCCAAGGTTGTAAAAACTTAACTGCCTCTGATGAAAGCAACAGAGCAGAATATGTGAAAGGACAGGAATTTATAAGCGCAATTAAGAATCATGAAAGTACCTCTTCAAAGAATGTATGGCGGTACAACACTAATGTGTTGGATGTGGTATACGATGTTCAACAGTCAGTTGGAACTGAGAAAGGCGAAAAAGGTAACAAATTCTTGAGCAATTCCATGATGCAGAAAGATGTGAATTTGTTTCATGCTAAGGCTGTAGTATCAAATACCGTATCAGTCCATAAACTGCCAGGTTCTTCTGTGAATTGGGGAAATGTTAATACTTCCCACTTTTCGAGTTCCGAGAATTTAGACTCTGAGTGGAATCATTTCCCGATGTTGGATATCAATCGGAAGATAGATGGTATTTTAAATCCAAAAAGGAAGTCTGGGAACGGTTCTGTACATGACAGAATTGCCGAGCTGAATGAAACCATGTCATCTTCCCATCTAATTGCATTTGCATCAGAAGGATATCAGTTTCGAGCCCAGAGGACGACACAAAAGGCTAATGAAGAGGTGGATCCTAGTAGATTTAATGGTCATGGATCAAAAATGAAGGCTTATTCTTGCTGCAAGGAGAATATCTCGTCATGCTCGCAACATTTAGTGCGAGAACACTCTATAAACACTAATTTAACTAACTTGAAACATGAATTAAGCAATGGCTCTGGCCATCGTAAATTTTCCTTTTCGGGGATGAGAAGTGACAACAAAGTTGTCGCCCGTAGTTTTAGGAGTCGGTGGTCAAGAATGAATGGTGAAATTTCTCTTCCATCGATATCTAGTGAAAGTGATACAGAGATATTAAATGATTCAATTAAGGAGAATGATCCTTTCTCTTCTCTTCGTTCTTTTGAGACACAGGAAATGAATTCTATGGACAGCAAAAGAGGAGGATCTATCAATTTGTCTAATGAAACTGAACTTTTGTTGACGGAAAAGACTTTAACCAATGATTTGTCTCGTCGGAAGCGGCTGATTGTGGGCTCAACAGATTTTAGTAATGGCAAAAGACCTTCCTTGTTTGAAATGCTAACATTACCTGCTGCATCACATGACGCGCAAACTGAAGATTCACAATGTCCCCAGAAATCAAAGATTTGTGAGGTTTATGGCAATGGTGGAATTGGCACACATGATCAGCCATTGAAAGCACAGAGTGAATCATCAGTTAGAACTGGAACTATGGGAATTGGTGATCTCCAGGCGCCGAGTTCCTTCACAGGTATGAGTAGATACATGATAATATATGAGATTAACTAATAGGAAACTCAGCTATAGTAATATGAAAAGATGCTTTTCTAGTTTTATCAGTTGATCATATCTAAAGAAAGCTAGCAAAAAAAGAAAAAAAGAAAAAAAGAAAAAAAAAAGAACAGTTACATCAATGTTAATATCGTAATTTAACTAAGGTGTGTCTCTTCCCTGATTGATCTTCCTTTTTTCTGTGCTTTACAGGTGTAGGCTCTTCTGGAACCCGGAAGGTATAGTTTCTATGATTCCTATATTCATGTTCATGATATGGTCAATTAGTTAGGGTGAAGTGACATTATAGAAGTATTCTTATCCTTTATGAATTGGAAATTTGCAACTGCATCTGTTCTTGGTTGTAAAATCAATTGAGTTCTTATTGAGTAGATCATCGAAGGTAGATGGAGGAAGCTTAGTTCTTCCTATGAGATCTAACCAATACGGCGGTGTGATGTAAACTCCGCAAAGGAAGCTGATCTAAAAGAATTTTTCTGGAACAAATTGCTCTTACATATTCTGTTATGGGTCTGAAGAATATTAGTTAGAAGAAGAATTGTTGGGGGCCCTGAGAATAAGCATCTTCAGTAGAAAAGGAATTTCACCTCTCTCTTCCTATGTTGTTTACTTCCTTTGATACCAAATATGCCTGCATTTGGTCATGCCGATATTAGCTCTCATCTAGTAAATATTTATCCAAATTAAGTTAGGTAAATATCTCATTTTCTTGGTTCCATAAATGCTTCCATTTTCTTCCCACTGCATCCTCGTTCTTATTATATCATTTCCTGCATTATTTACTCATAACTAACTATTGATTGTCCAGGATAACGCGTGCCCTAACTCGAGAAAATCAGGCCCAGTTTCTACCTCACCTATCGAACAAACTATTACAGAACGTTTCGAACATTTCAACTCTTCAAAGAGAGCAGACTCCAGAACAAAAGAACTGAGCACATCAAGAACAGCAACCATGGATGCCAGTTACATTCTTTCCCATTTTAAAGAACCGAAAGATCCAAATCTCCCCATTCGATCGGAAACCCCATTATGTATCGAACCAAACAGTAGATGGGTTAAGCGCCTCAGAGAAGACCTTTCAGTAAATCTTCCTTCTGGCCCCAAGAGACTAAAAACCGGAGAAAGCTCTTCAAATGGACAAATGTGTGGCTTATTCAACAAAGTGCTTCATTACAACAAGTCCGACTCCGATATGTTGAAATATCTTAAAGAGCATCAGATGCTCGACAAAGTGGTGCAGGTGCCGAATAACTGTCAAAAATCTTCCGAGGTATCGACGAAGACTATGGAATCTTGGATTGGAAGATGGCGTTGTAGAAGCAATTCAGAAAAATCTAATAAAGTTCGTGAAATTCTCAACAAGAGGCAACTTCCGAGCATTGGGGCATTGGCGATGATGGGGAAAGCGATGAACAAGTTCCGGCCATGCGAATTTGAAAGAAGGGGTCCTTCTATAGTATGGAACATAGAAGGATCATGAAGAAATTTTGGTCTTTTTCACTTGAGTGGTGCAATTATGAGGTAGAAACAAGAAAATGGTAATACATACTTTTTGATTACTCACTGTTTCTATACACGTATATGCTGTATAATTTATCCACAAGGCGAGTAACTTGTTTGCATAATGCACAGGTATGTTCCCTCAAAACTCTCTTTGTTTTTTTTTTAAAATGTATGTATGCCTTATAGTATCTTTTTCCATTGAGTGAACCAATCTTTTGATGTATAAAAAAGTTTCTTTTTAGCATTACTTGTTCACAATCATTTATTTGACTTCGTTTTTGCTGGAAATTTGTGCTTCTGTAATATATCAAGCAATTTTTTTCCTTGTACGAAGCGCAGACAAAGTAGGAGGATTGACTTAATCAGTAAATGACATCTAAAAGTTACAGAAGCGTACTTATTAGCCATTGGCGCCGCAAATTCGTGGTATTTGTGTAGAGTACTGAACCTTACCAAATAGACAAGGTTACAGTATGAATTGCTAGTCAGCAAGCTCTTACAGGGGCTTCCACTGTTGACGCTTCGTTCGGACAGAGAAAACTCTGTTCGTTCGGCGGATCTATTGACGTCCCCGTGGGCTTTCGCTGGGACTCGGGGCGTGACAGATTTGTGTTCGCTCGGTTAGTTTCTGCTGTCTTGCATGAGTCAACCATCTCAGTTTGATATGTTGAGGGTTTGTAAAGATTATGGTAAAGGAGGAGAGGAGGAGAGCGTGCAGTCTGCTGCCATGTGAGAGAAGAGAGATAAAGGAGGGAAAAGGGGAAGAGAGAAGAACAGAAAATAAAATGAAGAAAGAGTGTAATGATAGGATAGAGAAAGATGACATATTCCTAGTTGTATGTTTTGCATATGTGCATTGGATGTATGTAGAATTGTGTGCTTGAATTTTGATTGAACTCTCTATTTTGTGTGGAGAACATTGTTAGTGTTATAAGTAAGAGCTACTTTTGCTGAGGATCTCAATTTCTCTCTTACTTCTGAATCTACTTGGTGCAAAGAAATTGAGGTTTTATCTACCATTACAGCATTGGAAACTTGATTAAATGTCCATTATTTGAGTTCGACTATGCTGCTTCCGAAAGAACCATTTATGTCGCGCTTCCAATTTTTTAATCTTTGGATCAATCTCTTTGATTATTTCTAGTCCTTGAATTAATAATATTATCCTGGGGTAACCATAACCCTAGCGGGACTACTAAACCCTAACAGAGACCACTATCATCATAACCCTACGATCTTTAATCCAAGGGCCAAAAAGTCGGAAGCACCATCTCCTTCATGCTTCCGATAGTATAGTAGCTCTATACCCATTATTTTATGAATCAATATAAGTAATGATCTTAACAAGCTTGTTTTGGGTCCTAATTTTGGCCCAAGGCTCCTTTTGGCCCAGCCCATTAGGGCTCTAGGCTACAATATGGGCTTGAAAGAGAGAAGTAAAGGTAAAAAAAACAATAAATAAAATCTTTAAATGGTATTTAATTAGAAATCTCCACAATAATGATGGTAAAGTTTAATATTTCCACTCAGAAAATAGTGAGGATCAATGACTTTTAAGTCACACATTTTTTATACACTTATAAATGTTTGATCATAGAAACCTCAAAATCAAAATTAAAATTGTTTGGTGTGATCTATATCCACCAAAAAATGAATGTGTAAGTTATAATTGTGTTGGGGATGGCTACTGAATAGTGTGCTTAGAACCGATTTTGATACCATATAACTCAAAAAATTAACTCGGTAGAAATTTTCAAGTATTATTCTTGACAGAAACAACTCATGCGGAGGAGGAATGAGATATCCATCTAAAGAAGAATAAAAATGTGACGCCTCGACTTCCCAGGGGATCACCCATCCTAGGACTACTTCCGTCCTAGCACGCTTAACTCTCTTAACCTATTGTTACTATTTCTTTCATTGTATACTTGTTGTAGAGGCCTTGTGTGCACTGGAGTGTTTTGTGTACACGGCGGGTCTGTGCACGAGCCCGGATGTGCTTCCGTTTGGGCTCCGGGGCGTGACAGAAAAAAAAAAAAAAAAATCAGATCTCATAGGATGAAGCATCTTCTTCTTTGTTTTTCTTTTTGTTTTTTTTAAATTCTCTTTGAAAAAGTGCTTGTTGTAGAAGCACTAGTTCGAAGGTCACTTTTGTGCAACTCGGTAAGTAATTAATTGCATGCCAACTTTTGTTAGACATGAAGCGTGATTTGCTCTTCTAATTAAGTTGTGGACTCCGCATTCGGTGCCACAAACTAAGATCCCAAAAAGTTTTTTTTTTTCCCTAAAAAAATCCACTAAATTAGATTATATTGAAAGTGATTGATGAACCTCCCCAAGTGTACTACCCTTTTAAAACACACCTCACTCAAAATTTCAGGGGTAGAATGGTAAATTTACACAGTACAGTATCAATGAAGACTGAATAGAACTGTACGAAAAATATTGACAGTTTTTTTTTTTTGGGGATAAAACTCTCTATTAGGGATGTCAATGGGTCGGGTTTTAAAAACCCCGAACCCGAACCCCAAATTTGAACCCAAATCCGGATTCGAACCCGACGGGTTTTAAAAATCCATACCCATACCCGACCCGACTAAATACCCGAAATCCGAACCCGAACCCGAACCCGAACCCGAAATCCAAACCCGAAGTACTATATTTGAAAATTATATTATAGTAAAATCAAAATTTTTGAGCCTTTGAGTGTACCATTGGATAAAGATCCAATGGATAAAAATTATTATGTATTTTATATATTAAATAAATAAATAAATAAAATATATATAATTTATTTGGGTTCGGGTTCGGATCGGATACATACAAATCCATACCCGTACCCATACTTGTCGGGTTTTTATTTTCTATACACATACCCGAATCCATATCCATTTAGTTCGGATAAATCCGACCCGTTCGAGTTTGGATTCGGGTAATTTTTCGGGTATCCATACCCATTGACATCTCTACTCTCTATAGCTTTTTGCAGCAGCACCTTTAACAAAATAAAATAAATATTCTTTAAAATTTCGAAAATATCTAATATATCTCTGATTGATTAAAATATTTTTATTAATTTTTAAAATTCTTCAAATATTTTCAAATCCCTAGTGTTTACTAATAGGATTTGAGTTTAGAAGGATATTTTGATAATTTTAAAATTAAATTAAATTTTTTGAAAAGTAGTCAGAAATAAATAAGCAAATTTATTTTAAAAAAATTCTATATCTATTTTCTAGTTACAGCTGCAATGATAGTACCAATCGATGTAACTCTTTTGTTTGTCAAATTCTAGATTTTCGTTCTTGCCGCGTAGACGCTATTTGTGAACATGGCCTAACTATTCTTAAATAAGTTGGATTCAGAGGGCTTTTGGATTGACGCCATTATAATTCAACCGTACATTAAAAATTTAGTAAAATTAAAAATATAAGTTATTTAGTTGAGTACGATCACTCTCAGAATTTTGCCATCCAGCTAGAGATGCAATGTTTTCATTACGATTTTCTCTAAACAAATATATACTGCATGACTTAAAAAGTTAAAATAGCTAAAACCTACTGAGTTCGAAAATAAGCGCATACATTGCGACCTACATAAGATCTTAAAGAAAAAAAAGGCTAATGTCAATCGCCCCTCATTCTTTTTCTTTTTTTGCTTTCCATATGAATGTATATACAATAATAATAATAAACCCAAGAAGTTAGAGACACAAATCATATTTATAAAACCCACAAGCAGGTATCGAACTCAGACCTCTGATTCCGCAAACTTAATTGGAAAGAGTAATAAATACATATCATTTTTGGTTCTCGCATTGGGTTATAATCCCACCAAAGTATATCAAACTTATTTGAACTATAGGCCATTTTGAAACAACTATTCATTCTTTCAAATTTTGATTTTACTCCTAAATCTGTTTAATTTGGGTCAAATAATAACACTTTAATTTTAAAATTTAAATATGTGATCTATCTTTTTAGTTTCAGTTAGTATAATTCATGTAATTCTAGTAATTATAAATTTATTATTAAAATAAACTTAAATTAAAAAATTAAAGTATTATTGACTAACCCAAATTAAATAAATTATAAAATTAAATAATAAATTTAAAATTTTAAAAGGTTAGATAGCAGTTTCAAAATAGATTATAGTTTATATAATTTCTGTACATTTTTATTTATTTTACTTTACTTTATTTCATATATATATATATATTAATTAATAATTAATGCTCCCATTTCCCAAAATCGGCACCGACGCACGGAAGGGTATTGTGGACTCGGTGGGCCCACCGTTTTTACGTCGCCCAAGAAACCGAACACCAACCGCACCAAACTGTCGGACCCGCATTGGAAACCCGAAAACAGGTGGGACCCACATATCCGATAAGTGGGCACGATTTTCAGAGCTAAGAAATTATTATATTGCCCGCATCCGGTGTATCATTAATTCATTATGTCTCACCAAAACTTAAATCTAGAAAATTTTCTGCGCACAAAGTGATCCCGCCGTACATCTACAGTGCATAACAGGGTCTGCTGTTTGTTATCGTCAAAATTTTTTATGGATCGTAAACACTAACCAACTATCCGAAAAAGATACATACTGATAGTAAGGACGTATTCATTGTACTTAAAGGCTTAGTTATAGCGTTCATGAATTTCGATCTGACCTAACCTTAATGAATATTAGGTCTGTTCGGTCTCTTGCCGTTAGGTCTATTGTGAACTGCAGTTTCACTCAACTTATTAGACTCACCTAACTCAATTTATTAGTCTTCTGAACTTATTATCATCGGGCAAAAGTTGAACCCATTTTAATTAATAATAAATAGCCAACACGTGCGACGTTGTGAAGGCGGGACAAGTCATTGTTGGTATTCCATTGCGTGATCCCACTGCACATCTATAGTTGGATGCAACGAATATCTTGAAATCCAATGGCGTGAATGTTTATCTTGTTATAATTGTGCGGTGGAATTATTTCGTGCACAGATTTTTAATTTTACAGAACTAAAAAATTATTATATCTTATACAATCTAATATAAAAATTTTAAAAAAAATTTATTTGATGAATTAAACCTCTGACCTCTTAAAATAGCACATGAACAAACTAGTAGCTATTATATATAATAGGTCGTTTAAATATCATTAAACAAATACTATAATTCACTTGAGTTTGAGGTTCTTATTTTTAAGAACTATTGATAGGATTCAAACTCTACACATACATATTTATAAAATTTGATCTTCCATTAGTTTTGGACACTAGGGGTAACTTAATATGGGATGAGGGGGGGTCATGGAGCCTATGTGCAATATATAGAATTTATCTGAACTGTGAACCATTTTGACTCGACTATCTAATCTTTTAAAATTTTAATTTTAGTATCCAATTTTTCAATTTGTTTGATTTGAGTTAGTTAACACAATACTTTTACTTTAAAATTTAAATTAATTACTTATATTAGTAAATTTAAAGTTACAAAAATTGTATAAAATATACTAACTAAATTTGCAAAGATAAACAATACAATCAAATTTTGAAGTCAAAATATCGTTGGCTGATCAAATAAACTGAAAGATAGGGTAGTAAAGCTAAAACTTTGATGGGTTGATAGCTGTTGGGAACCGAATGAATCGTCCTTCATGCATCGCTACCAACACAGATACACGAAAAATAAAAAAAATCGAAAGATAAAAGAAATAAATGCAGAAAGAAAAAAAAAATCAAAATTTACGTAGTTCAGCAATTGCCTATGTCCACAGAGAGATATTCCACTATATAAAGAAACAAAAGTACAAACTTAGTAGCTAAATTTATTTATTTTCCAAATGAATCAAACATTTAGTGTGCTATTTTTCTCTCTCTAAAAAAGTACAAGCTTACGTCTTATGTTTTTTCTGAATTAAAAAAAAAAAGAGTCTTAAGGTAAATCCCACATTTCTCTTGTTTTAATAAAAATTTTGAAAAAACTATAATTGAAAAGAGCTTTTCGTAAAACAGTAATTAAGATGACTAAATTTGAAGAGTATAGAAATTTCTGATCAAATCTTTTATACCGTTGTTTTGAAAAATCCGAACCGTTTATATAATTGGTCGAGAAACTCCACTCCGCTGCCGACGTTAGATCCCGAGGTTGTATGCGAGGAGGAAGTCTACTGTGTCACGCTTGCACCACGTCATCAATAACAAACCAATTACATCTCTCCTTTTCAAAAAAAAGTATAATAAAAATATTTTTTTATAATTATGATGGGACATATATACCTAAAAGAAAAGATTTGATTGGTTTGGGACGCCACGTCAGCATATGCACCCGTTGCATTTTAGAATTTTTCGTATGCGAGACCGCCTCTCTCTCTCCTACCATAGGACCACTAATTAATGCATCGTGGATTAATTAGTCCGACGTGTCCGCTAATTAATTTTGCCACGTACGCACACCCTGTGCGCTTGCGTATATATATAATGCTAAATATACTCCGGTCAAAGTCAACCAATGTTAATTAGAATAGATAAACACGTCTCTTACACGTATTTTGCACCAATAAAAATCAACTTCAAAATTAATTGATATATTTCATACACCTGATCAACATCATCTTTTATGAACCAATTTGATGTGTTAATCAATTTGACTCAACTCAAATTCAAAAGAAAGCACCAACTTATTCGTAGCCGGCTCAAAATGGTTCATAATTTTGATAAATTATGTGCATTTATCTGAGAGAAAAATTCTGAGGCATCAATAAAATTTTACGAGTGCGAGTGTAGGAATACACCCGGTGCATGCAACAATTTTCTCGGTCGGCGCACCAAGTGCACCCAGTAGGACCCATGGCGTTGGGAGCTGGTCCCACCGTTGCATTGCCACGTGGCTTGCATATATTGGGCCACGCGGTCGGCTCGCGCAGGTGATCTTTGCGCGGTCTCGATTGGCTCGGGAACGGGAAAAAGAAAACGATAGAGATAATGCAGAGGGCTCGGAAGGTGGGGCCACCACCACATGGGGAGGCGTATAAATTTGACACGTGGTTGGCTGAGAAGGACGCATAACCACCGCCCTGTGATTGGCGAGGAAGGATTTTTTTTTTTTGGGGGGGGCTATTAAGCCTAATTTTTTTCAATTATTAATTTTAAAAATAATAAATTATTAATTATTTTTACATAACTTATATGTCTCCTATATTTGAATTCTAAAAATATATATAAAGTATTAATCTTCAAAAATAATTCCTAGTTGGTTGATGCATCAAATATCTTGAAATCAAATGGCGTGAATGTTTATCTTGTTATAAACATGCGGCAGAATTAATTCGTGTACAGAATTTTAATTTTACAGAAATAAAAAATTATTATATCTTACACAATCTAATATAAAAACTTAAAAAGGCTTATTAATTTGATGAATTAAAACTCTGACCTCTTAAAATAGCACATGAACAAACTAGTAGCTGTTATATAATAGGTCTTTTAAAAATCATTAAGCAAATACTATAATTCAATTGAGTTTGAGGTTTTAATTTTTAAGAACTACCGCGAGGATTCAAACTCCACGTGTATATATTTATAGAATTTGATCTTCCATTAGCTTCGGACACTAGCGGTAATTCAATATGGGATGAGGAGGGCTTATGGAGCCTATGTGCAATGTTAAAAAAAATAAAGAAGGTAAAAACATATAGAACTTATCTGAACTATGAATAATTTTGACTCAGCTATCCAATCTTTTAACATTTTGATTTTAGTATTCAACCTTACCCGTTTGTGTAAATTTAGTCAATTAACAGCATGTTTACTTGAAAATTTAAGTTAATTATTTATTTTACTAAATTTATAGTTGCAAAATATGAAATTTACTAATTAAACTTTTAAAGATTAATGATATATTTAAAATTTGAAGTCAACACATTGTTGAGTGACTTAAATCAAATAAATTGAAAGGTCGGCCGGTGAAATCAATATTTTAAAAAGTTGGTAGCTGACTCAAAATAGTTCATAGTTTAAATAAATTTTATACGTTTGTACTTAAAAAAGGCCAATTTGCATAAAAAATTTATCCGATTTATTTTTGTGTGTGTGTGTGCAAAATGGGCCACTTATTTAGATTCTACAGAATCGGCCCCAAATTTTTAATAAATTGATTAAAATAACACTAATCCTCTATCTTTTTTTTTTTTTTTTCCTCTCTCGTTCATTTTTTCTTCCTTTCTATTCGTCTCTCTCTTTCTCGCTGTTCCTTCCTCTCTTTCTCCTCTCGTTTCCTCTCATTTTTCCTTCTCTTACACTGCTCTCACATCGACGCGGCACTCCTCTCTCTTATCTCGTCTGTACCTCCGTCGATGCTGGCCCGGATATAACACCGATTGCGGAGGCGCGTGAAGGAATACACCCGGTGCACGCAACAATTTTCTCCGTCGGCGCATCACGTGCACCCAGTATTAGCACCCGTGCATTGGGAGTTGATCCCACCGTTGCTGTGCCACGTGGCGTGCATCCAGTGGACCACGGATCTTTGCGCGTTTCCCGATTGGCTCGGGAACGGGGAAACAGAAGCAATGATGCAGAGGCTCCGAAGGTGGGGCCCACCACCACCACCACCACATGGGGAGGCTTATAAATTTGACACGTGGTTCGCTGAGAAGGACTTATAACCACCGTCCTGTGATTGGCCAGGGATGTATCGGTTACGGTGCCGACTCTTCCCTTCCCGTAAGGGTCCGTTTGATTCAATATAAAATTATATAAAAAAAATAAGGATAACTCCCTGTAGTTTCGTGTTTTTTCACTTTAGTGATATGTGGTTTAAAACGTATTATTTTAGTACCCTGTGGTTTGATTATTCTCTTTTTTCGTTATCTTTTTATTAATTTTTTCGTTAAATTATACAGAATTTTTTTTAAATATTCCACCTATGGTTTATCGAATATTCACTTTACTATCCTGTAGTTTTAATTTTCTCATTACTTTAACGAAAAAAATAACGAAGAGATAACAAAAAGAGAATAACCAAACCATAGGGTACTAAAGTGATACGTTTTAAATCATAGGGTATTAAAGTGAGAAAGTACGAAACCACATGGGTGGTATTTGAAGTTATCCCTAAAAATTATAAAAAAATTTTATAGAAAAAAAAGTTTTCCGTTTCATAGTATTTCATTTGTAAAAAAAAAAAGCATCAATATTTATTTGATTGAAAGAAAAAAAAATTATATTTATTTTTTCGGTGAAAAAAAATAAATAAAAAAATTTACGCAGTTTAAATTTTTGTTTTTTCCCTGAAAAGTAGCGAAAAATGAAAACTTCAGTTTTTTTTTCTAAATCCTTAAAAATAATTTTACGAAAAAGTATTTTTATGTCGAACCAAACAAGCGAAAATACAGTTTTCATACCGAAAATCATTTTTTCGGGCCCGCTAAGGTTGAGTTTCTGAAATAAATGTAATTCAATTGAACTGGAACGAAAATTATAGTATATGTAAAAAAATAAATTATAACTAACTTAATTTAGTATGAACTTTATGACAACCAACTAACAAAAAAATTTCACCATACTAGCTAGAATCGCACACCCAAAAAAAAAGAACTCAAAATTGTAGTATAATTACAAAGATTCGAGCCATCGACCTATCAATTGTTTTGGATTGATTTGGCGAATGCGCCCAAAATAAGTTTGTAATTTTTTTTTCTTTGAAATACCATGTTTGCTAGATTATCCAAAGTGAACATTTCAAATAAATAGTTTATTTGTCATTATTAGTCAATAAGTTTTCCTAAAAGCCAGGTCAAATAATTTCTTAGATATTGTTGATTTTCACATAGACCTATGTCCACATGCATATATAATAATATGTACCTAGGTCATTGAATTATTATAATAATTATATTTAATTTCTTTTTCTTTGTTGTTACATCTCCAACCACATCATGTGCCTCCACATGCAATAGATATATATAGCAACATTATCGCCTTAGATCTTGCCATTATCTTTTTTCTTTTGCTAAGTTTGGAAAGATATAATATGTTGCACTTTTTTTATCACTTAGAAGAATATATAATTTGTTGTACTTGTGTTTCACTCCTCGTACTCTTGCTATTAAATCTACAATACGAACACGATTATGCTTCAACAAACCAAAAAAAATTATTTTCTAATAATGACAAATAAAAGTCTTGGTGATTGATACCCGAGGTCTCAGATTCGAAACCTAGTTGTTTTACATTTCTACCTAAATTTATTTCTGAAAAAAATAAACGAAGCAGGTAGCATGCTACCTTTCTCTTAAAAAAAAAGAAAAAAACAAACCGAAAAAAAAAGTTACTCTCTATTTTGTCCTTAATCTTTTTTATAATTTGATTATAATTTGAAAGCAAAAGGTCACGAGGAGAATTCGGTGAGAGAGAGTTTGTCATACATTCGAAAAATTCTTTGTTTGATTAACTCGAGTTTCATATCTAATTTTTTTTAACTTTGTTTTTTTTTCTGACATTTCAAATACAATATTCAGATCAGAGCATCTGAGCAACTAAAGAAATTATTTTAGGCTTAAATACAAAAATTTTTTTGCACTCTTCGCTCTTTGAAGTTAACTTCATATATACATTTTTAATTGTTGCAATATTCACATTGTGTTCTACTCAGTTACAATTTGATCAACAAATTCAGAGTAACTACTAAATTGGATGCAAAATTTGATGAGATTGAGTTATTCTCCTAAAGTTTAAGCTACTGAAAAATAATATTTTCTATTTATAGTCAACACTTCCTCTTACGTCTAGACTCGAGAATTTTAATAGGCTCAAGTCATGAGCTTAGCGAGACTCAAACTTAAGACCTTTTACTCTGATTTTTATGTTAAATAATTACATATACAACTGTTATTCTCAAAAAATTTAAGCGACCAGAAAATAATGTTTTTAATCTTTATATTCAACATAACATAAACATAAAAAAGTGTACTAGAGATGGAGATGAGAGTTCATGGATATTTCTTGTAACTTAGCCATTACTTCACCTTTTGCTTTTGCTCCCTACAACTCTCAAGTATTTGAGGACATCATAGTAGGAAGATACACTAGTTTTTATTACTTTTATGGCTTGATTTTGTAGTTGGAGTTACTTTAAAAGAGCTGGTGGTTTGTACCAGCATTGCAATTATTGTTAGGTAAGTGAATACAAATTAAGAGGACTACTCACTTTTTGTTCAATGCAATTTTTAACAATCACTTTATGGTGTACTTTTCTAGTGTAGATGAATATTGAAGGACATGCATTTACTCCATCAGGTTATTAATTCATTTGGTAGATCAAGTTAATGCATTTTATACCAATTCATTTCAATATTGCCTCTCTTTGATTTTTTTTTTTTTCCTTTCATTTTGCTTCAATTTTGATATGTATTTGTTTTTCTTTTTTCTACCTATATCTGAAAGTATGAGATTATCCACAATGTTTTTCTCTAGTACACAATTTTCTTTTTCTTTTAAAGTAAAGGATAAAGTTATTTAAATACATGAGTATTCAAGAAAAGGAAAGGCACAAAGATGAGATTTTTAAAATAATTTTAATGTGAATAAATGCATTCCAAACTTAGTTAAGAGGCAAAGAATCATCCCTAGCCCTTATAATATTTGATCTAATGGCATCTGTGCTTTGCCTCGACATAAAAAGGAAAGCTAATCTGGCTAAAGGAAGAAGATATGAAAGAAAATCAAACTAAATTATGTGAAACAATCTTTATTTTTTCAATAGTTTAAGCTGTCAGAGAACGATATTTTTAATATTCAACACTCGCCCTCACGTTTGTACTCGAGGCAGTCTGATAGGCCCATGACGTACACTTAATTTAAATAAGAGAAAACTAAATAAGACTTGTTTTTGGTGGGATTCGAACTCAGGATCTCAGAGGAGTCAGATTTTTTTCTTTTACAGAGTGAAGAAAAAGTACGTACTATTGTTGCCTCAGTGGTCCCACATAAATAAAAGTAACACAAACATGGGTAAATTACACTTTTGGTTTCCAAATTTTAATTTATTGCAGTTTTTGACTCGAACTTTTGGAATTATTGCAGTCAAGTCTCGCAACCCAATTTAATTGGCTAAATATTGATAAATTATTAATATAAAAGTGATACAACATCTAAATTATTGTCGCATTATTAATCATAGTACTTCCGCATCAGTTCTGCATCAATTAAATTATGAACTTGATTGTAACAATTCAAGAGATTGAGAGACCAAAATATCAAGCTTTTTATTGTCTGAATACCAGAAGTGTGATTTACCAAAAGTTACTGACACAGTTGAGCCCCACAGTGATTTACATGGCAGTTCACTGTTGGGTCACATGCACACACACACACACTCTCTCTCTCTCTCTCTACCCCCTTCTCTCTCTATATAATTAAAGCCAACCTCTCTTTCCTCAATGTGCTAAGCCCCCCTCCCCCCCTCTCACCATAGCAACAAAACTCAGGCCATAGGAAGAAGAGAAGAAGAAGATGATGATGATGATGATGATGATGAGAAAACCAGTTTTTAGTCTCTTACTCCCTCTCCTCTTCCTATTGCTGAGCCTGAGAAGCCATGATGCAGAGGCTTCTGGGTTCATCAGGACCAATGGGGTGCAGTTTGTGGTGAATGGGGACCCATTCTATGCAAATGGGTTCAATGCATACTGGCTCATGACTCTGGCCTCAGACCCATCCCAGAGGGGGAAAGTCTCATCTGCCTTCCAGCAAGCCTCAGCCCATGGGCTGTCTGTGGGCAGGACCTGGGCTTTCAGTGATGGTGGCAGCAGCAGCAGCTCAGCACTGCAGTACTCCCCTGGCTCTTACAATGAGCAGACATTCAAGGTCTCATTCCCCCCTTTTCTTTAACATTTTTGGTTTATACCGACCGTCCTCAGCACAAGTGTCAAAGGGCTTGGTGGTTGGTACTCGAGGTCCCGAGTTCGAATCCTAGTTGATTCATATTTCTAGCTAAGTTTATTTCTAAAAGAAATAAACGAAGCGGGTAGCGTGCTACCTTTCTCTCAAAAAAAAAAAAAAAAACATTTTTGGTTTATGTATTGATCTTTGTTTTTGTGTTTTTTTTTTGGATTTAGGGGTTGGATTTTGTGGTGTCTGAAGCAAGGAGATATGGGATCAGGCTCATTCTGAGCTTGGTGAACAACTATGAGAACTTTGGTGGGAAGAAGCAGTATGTGCAGTGGGGGAGGGAGCAGGGGCAGTCCATTGGATCTGATGATGAGTTCTTCACAAACCCTGTTGTTAAGGGCTTCTACAAGAACCATGTCAGGGTAAGAAATAAGATCCACTTCTCCAAATTTAGCTAGGATTTTTTATTTTTTTTATTTTTTTTTATTTTAAAGAGATCCATCTGTTTGCTTTTTGCTTCAAAAGTGGTGACTTTGTCTTTTTCTATTAAATATATTTCTAGACCTGTTTCCTATTAAATTGATAAATAATACGGTATTTGTGACTCCCCAATAATTTTACATCGAATGAGACTGAAATTATGAATAGAAATACTAAAATCAGGAGTTCTAGTAATAGTAACTTGATGTAAGTATTTTGGGCCAGTTGTTCGTGTCCGACGAATTATTATTGCTAGTAGTTCAGTTTGTTATATTCGGTATCAGAACCGGTTCGCCAGACCGACCGTCTCTAGCGCAAGTGGTAAAGGACTTGGTGATTGGTACCTGAGGTCCCAAGTTCGAATCCTAGTTGATTCATATTTTCAGCTAAGTTTATTTCTAAAAAAAATTAAACGGAGCGGATAGCATACTACATTTCTCTCTCTCAAAAAAAAAGAATCGATTCGCTAGCTAAAAGTATGAGATGAGTCTCACATCGTCCGGTGATCTTTGCAAATATTGAGATTTGGACCCTATTTTGTGTTTTTAATAGTTCTTGTTTCAAGCATCTGATTTTTTTCCCCCCTTTTATCTCATGGTTTTGGTTTCTGTAATTTTTTTTTTCATTATATTTCTTTTCCTGATTTTCTTTAAAGGAAATATGAAATGGAAAGAGTTAAATGACATTTGTTTACTGGAAAATTTTGGAATCTTCTCAGAGAAAAGGGTTTAGGGATTTATAAAGAGCAAGAATATTTCTATTTTTGTAAATCTCATATATTAAAATTTGGTCCAACCCCACTATCTACTTTGAATGTTTGAACAATTTTTTGGTGGGATTGTTGACATTGTTGATGGAGAGGTTGGACTTTAGTTCACTGATGGATTAGTTCCAATTATTTTTTATTTTTTTATTTTAAACCCTAGAGTGTTCTTATTCTATGACTTAGTGTATTAGTATAAATCATATAGGCCTTATCATGTCCACAATTTTTTAATCCTAATTTTAATATTTAATTCCTATAAGAATATTCTTAAACCTTCTATTATTAAGTAAGAATAATATATCGCGAGTTCAGCTAGAATACTATTAATAGTATGTGAATAGTACATCTACTGGCAACTTTTTAACTCTTCGATCTATAATAGTATCACCATCAAATAGTAAACTCTAAGCATCCAAAGGTCATAAAGTTGATAGTAAATATATCACCTTATAAAGTCAAAATTTCAAATCTCAATAAATTTTTGCTTATCCTGAAAACACTTTTTATTCTTCTTTTTTTATGTAGACTGTGCTGACAAGAGTTAACACCATTACTGGAGTTGCCTACAAGGATGACCCAACAATTTTTGCCTGGGAGCTCATGAATGAGCCCAGATGCCAATCAGATCTGTCGGGAAAGAGCATACAGGTTTAAAATCTTTCTTTAACTCCTGAAAGTTTTTCATTAACTTGTCGTCAATTCGTCGTGCCTGTTTGGCTTGGCTTCTGGAAAGAGCTTTTGCATTTGCCGCAGTAACCAAGCATTTGGCAAACAAAAAGCTCGCCGAAATGAGCTTCTTGGGTAAGTAGACAGGCTCAAAAGGAGAGAATTCGTTGAACAGCTAACACTTAACAACAGTTCTGTAGAAGCTCCGACCAAGATAAAATTAACCCAAAATTCGTTGCTCCGAGAGGCGGCAACTAACTGTTTGGCAGACAAAAGTATCAGATCATTTAATTTTTACAGTGTTCAGACGCTGCAATGAATGTAGAAGCTCGAAATTTGAAGCTTTTGCTTCCGCTGCAGGAGAGATTCATCGATCACTCGTACTAAAATAGCAATTCTGAAGCCCAAATTAATCCATAATACTTACAAAAATGATTCTAACAAAGACAACATTTTGACATTAACTACTAAAGAAATTGATATTTGCTATGCTAAAACCATAACAAGAGTATAAAATTGACATCTTTTATGTTTTTTTTTTTGGGTCATAGGCATGGATCTCAGAAATGGCGCCGTATGTGAAGTCCATCGACAACGAGCACTTGCTTGAAGCAGGCTTAGAGGGATTCTATGGCCTGTCATCATCTGAGAACCAAATCAATCCAGGCTTCCAAGTAGGAACCGATTTCATCGCCAACAACCAAATTTCTGGAATCGATTTCGCCACCGTTCACTCTTATCCCGACCAATGGTAAGATCTTCCTTATTCTTTCATTTAAAGTAACAATAGTTACTGTACATATCTTTTCAATTTTGTTTGTCGCTAATTCGATCCCGTGATCAGGTTATCCAACACAAATGATCAAAACCAGCTCTCTTTCCTGGACAACTGGCTCAACACTCACATCCAAGACGCGCAAAACATCCTCAAAAAGCCTCTCCTCGTAACCGAGTTCGGGAAATCGTGGAAAGACCCCGGATATAGCAACAACGAAAGGGACTCGTTGTTCAGTACAGTGTACTCTAAAATCTATCAATCGGCTCGAACCGGAGGGGCGACCGCAGGGGGGCTTTTCTGGCAACTTCTCGCGGCAGGAATGGACTCGTATCGCGACGGTTACGAGGTTATCTTGGGGGAAAACCCGTCGACGACTAACGTGATCACCGTGCAGTGTAGGAGGCTGCATTACCTCGGAAAGTTGTTTGCAAGGGCGAGGAACGTTCGCAAGATCAAGAAGGCTAAAGCCATGAGAATGAAGCAAGAGAAGAGCCTAAACAAAGGGAATGATATAAGGAACTAAAAGTCTTTTTTTCAATCTTTCTCATGATATGAGGAGGGTTTAAAAGGTGAAAGTTAGTTTTAGTAGTTTGGTGTTGAGTGTGTCTCCTTGAGATGATTTTGCTTCATCCAGGAGAGAGAGAGAGAGATTATATGTTTGAGTTTTTTAGTATTAAAGGGTGTTTGTGGATGTTCTTTTGTCACAAGAAAGCAAGTAGATGCTTTTGCTAGAAGTTACAAGCATCTGCAGTGACTTTTAACTTTTAAGGTTGTCACATGTGAACAATATTTGAATCACATTTCCCTATTACAAAGATGTCAATTTAGTATCTTAAGAAGATGCAGATGATTTTGACATTAGCTTGGATTGACTTTCTTATGATGGTTGGATTGCTTGGAATTGAAAAGGTGTGATCAGGCATGGAAAGTTTGAAAAAGTTCTCTTAATGGTGTCGAATTGCTTATCAGAAATTTCATGCTGACGACTTTTTTTCGGATGTTATTACACTCTTCGAAGCTAAACTTGAAGTGTAAGATCAACAACTTGTTGCTTTTGGTTTCTCGAAGTTCATTTTAGCTTCCCACCGCAGCAAAAAGCTTAGAATTTTTCAATTGCAGAACGCATGACGTAAATCCGACAATGTAGCACTGATATGAACACCTGAAATGATAGATCAAACACAACACATTTGCAACACAAAAACATAAAAAAAATTCACTAACAATAAGAACTTATTTACAAAACATAAGCAAACTGCCCCTTAACATTATTTGACATCGAACAAGTTCGGAAATAAGCAATAGTAACTTATCTTACATATACATGGATAAGGCTTACTGGAGCAGATTATTACTGCTAACATATTAACAAACGGCGAAAGAAAGTTCAGCTGACATTGTCTTTAGCACAAGGTAGCATCGCTGCCGCGATCTTCCTCTCTTTTAAGAAGCTTCTTTTACTTCCATTCTCTTGAGCGCTAACCCGAGGTTGTCCGAAGCATAACAACTTACACGACGGTTCCGTCTCTTACTGTCGCATTCTTCTGAACTATTGTGATCCCCGATCGGATGTAAAATCCATCTTCCGGCCGATCGGCTTCTTCAACTCCCTATTACGAGAATACGCATAATTAGAAAGCCGTAAAGAACCAAAAAGAAGAAGAAGAAACAATTGCGAGTAGTTCACTCACATCTTCGTTAGCGATGATCACGTTCTTTCCTATCCTGGCATTCATGTCGATGATGCAGTTCCTGGAGAGAGGATTAAGGAAGAGATTAGAGATAAAAAATAGTATCGCAGTAATATAACACATCAATGAGATGTTATGTAGCCGCACTTGATCTTCGTATTTTGCCCTACGCCCATGGGAACCCTTCCCTCCGCCAGCATAGAAGCGATTTCGGCTTCGGTTTCGTAGAGATCAGCACCCATCATCATGGTATCCTGATATGGCCAGAGAATGAGAGAAAAATATAAAAAAATCTCGGTTAAAATGCTAAATAAAGCTGCGCACCTTGAGCTCGGCGCCATAATCTATGCGCGAGCGCACTCCGACGATGGAGCGGTCGACACTGCATTCGCGCAAGAAGCATCCATGCGAAACGATGGCGTCCTTGACCTGCACATAGAAATTTAAGAATGAGACAGCAACCAAAAAATAAAAAAAAAACGCGTGTTAAAATGCGTAAAACCGACCCGGCACTTTTCTATTTTGGTCGGCGGCAAAAAGCGAGGCGAAGTGTAGAAGGGTGTGCTTGGGTCATAGAACTGGAACTTCGGAGGCTGTAACAAAAGAAAGGGAATATCGTACCGAACAAGCATTCATTTACCAAATGAACTCCCCAAAAAGAACTAACATGAGCCACATATGTATGTCACAGTAAGATTAACCTGATCCGTCAGCGACAAATTAGCATCGAAAAATGATCTGATTGTCCCAATGTCCTCCCAGTAATCATTAAACAGATACGCCTACAACAATACGAATACTCAAAAACATAAATTTAAACTAATGTTAAGCTTAATAAACATCGAGATTAAGTTTCTTATAGCGCACCCGAACATTATAATCCTGTACAGCCGAAGGAAGGATTTCCGATCCAAAGTCATTCGATTTTGGATATTTCCACCTACAAAAGAAAAAAAAAAAAAAGACAATAAGAATTAAGACCTGCGTGACGAGCAAACTCGTAGCAAGTAAAGTGTCTTTCTTACTTCAGGAGCTTTAGAAGTACGTCTCTTTTGAAGACGTAAACTCCCATCGATGCGATGTAGGGATTTTTGACAGCATCTTGATGAGAGAGCCGGAGAAAAGTGGTGTCGACTTTCTGCAGGGAACCAAAAGTTGGTTGATTTAGGAAATCAAATGCATTATGGATGCATATATTTTACGGCAAAGATGATTTAAGAGGATTATTTGCTGACCATAGCCTCGAGATTGGCGCCCGTGGGTTTCTCGGAGAAGTGGACAATGCGTCCCGACTTATCGATCCTCATCAAACCATAATCAGATGCCCGGCTTTGAAATAACAAGATATAAAAAAGGATTAAATAAACAATCTATCAGTGGTGAGAATTAAACAAAAAATATATATATATACATATATATATATATATATACCTATCGCCGACAGGAACACAGGAGACTGTAATATCAGCATTGGTATCAATATGTCTCTGTCCATATCATGCATCACTTCCGTAAGTTGACGCGTATTATAACTAAAATATAATCAAAGCTGATGAATTGAATTGTCACATGCCTGAATAAAGTCCATGTAGTCCATGCGATATAGATGGTCTCCGGACAAAATTAATATGTGCTCAATGTTCTTGTTCTTGTTATCCTGGACAAAATGCACGAATTGGCGAAAAAAAAAATTCAGTCACAGGAATAAATTCTCTGATTAGTATCAAGGGATAATTCCCCACCTCAAAAACCCAAGTAAATTGTCTCACGGCATCTGCTGTTCCCTGGAACCAGTTCATTCCTGCTTCTCCAGGTGTTTGTGTAGCGGCCAAAACCTGTTTTTCAGGTAACGGTTACTAATATTCGTTTTTCTCCAAAGTAGTTTGATTCGTAGTTGAGAGGTTATAATCACCTCAACAAATCCGTCCCCGAAGTTGATGCCGTTCCCGAAGTTGTAAGTGCGGGAGATGTGGCGATTCAGCGAAGCCGAGTTGAACTGGGTCATGATAAAGATCTTGTTTATGCCGCTGTTGATGCAGTTGCTCATCGGAATATCGATAAGCCTGTAGCATCCTCCAATAGGAACCTGCAAATTGTACGAAATCTAGTTATTAGTAACTCATTTGTACGCTTAGAGATAATACCTACCCATTAGTCATAAGAAAACTGAAAATTTGGAGAATGTAAAGTTCTAGCGATCCGAAAGTGAAACTGCAAAAGGATGCTAAGCAAATGAAAACACGAAAGCAAATGTAAAGAAACATCATCATGTAATCATTTCTTGAAATTCTACTTGCAAAATGTCGATCATATAATGATATGTGTAACAACATTAAAATACGACTAGAACGGAAGCTTGATCCTATTCTCTTTTTTTCTTTTTTTTCTTTTTTTTCGGATTCTTACAGCAGGAGTGGCTCTTGTGCTAGTGAGAGGGAAAAGCTGCTTCCCCGGCCCTCCGCCAAGTATGATGGAAGCAACATTCTTCGGATCAGCCTTCCAATCTCTTAAAGTCGGCGCCTGAATAACCTGAACATGTAATTCGGAGACAGCATCAGCATCTATAGTAAGATACACATCAATGATAAACAATTAAAAATTTGCAACCAAAATCACTGTTACGACAAGCGCACAAACAGAAACGACAAAAGACGATCGCAAAGTAGCCAAAACCACAGAAACAGTAAAATAAACAAGGATTTACATGAAAAACCATTTGCAGGGAAAAAAACCACGAGCGAAGGAGAAGAGAACTTCATTATGAAAAAGGTAAAGCAATGTTCTTCAGAGATTGTACTACACTGTATCGCGTCTCGGGCAAAAGAGAAGAAGTAAATTCCTTATCGGCCCGAGCACTCCGCTACCCACCACAGACACCCATTTTTCCCTTCACAAATTCTTTTCCAAAATTTGTGACACCGCGAAACTGTCGACGAATCGGGGGGCATAAAATCGAAGCCGATAACCAAATTTCGAGGCACATCTAACAAACACAATTCAGAATATATTCCATACCCCTAGATTCTCTTTTGACACATAAAATCTATTCCTAGATCCAATTAATAAGGCAGTAGTACTAAAAGAAGCA
Organism: Puya raimondii; assembly: GCA_016920855.1. Lineage (NCBI taxonomy): Eukaryota > Viridiplantae > Streptophyta > Magnoliopsida > Poales > Bromeliaceae > Puya > Puya raimondii. The sequence continues at coordinate 35,156,127 of JABWPP010000049.1, read as the reverse complement.
ACTTTTAATTAGAAATGAATAAGAAAAGAGCAAGAATCTGCAAAATCCCAACTTTTTAGTTTGGAAAAAAGATTGATTCATCTGTATAAAAGAGGAAGAACAAAATGGTGATATATGGGGGATCAATTTACCACAGTCTCTTGCTCAGCATCAGAGGTGAGAACACTCAATGCAGCCCCAGCTCTGCTAACTCCAACACAACCTCTGCAGCTGAAGCTCCTCCTCCTCCTCCCCAGCTTAGCCCCACATGGCTTATTCACCAAACCAATCCCTAACCCATCTCCCCAAATCCCACTCTCCCCACTGCTAAAAACTCTCCCTTTTGCTTGGCCCACGCATGAATTGGCCTTCAATTGCACACAGCTCAACTCCATCGCTCCCCCCAAACTCCACTACACCTGCAGCAAGAGTTACACAAATCACTTAAAAGGAGCCAACTTTGAGAAGAATCAGAAGCCAAAACCCCATGTCAGAGCACAAAATCTCAGTACGAATCACTTGGGAAGAACCAACTTTGAGAAGAAGCAGAAGCCCCAAACACACTGCAGAGGAAGGATCAGTGCAAAGGAGGCAACTTTGAGAAGCAGCAGAAGCGCAAAGCTGCTGCGGAGCAAAACCCAGGAGCCCAAATCGAAGGGGAGTGAGGTTTTGAGAGGATCTCAAGGGAAATGGTGAGTAAATGAGGTTGTGGGAGGAGAAGAGGAGGGGGTTTTGAGCTTTTTAAGAGCTTGGAGAGGTGTGTGTGTGTGTGTGTGTGTGTGAGAGAGAGAGAGAGAGAGAGAGAGAGAGGGTAATGGCATGTGAGGAGTCACGTTATTTGTTCCAGGTTCTCATGGATTTTGCTTTTCTTTTGCTCCCATTTTTCCCAACAAATAAATAAAGAAAATTTGAAAGGAAAAAAAAAAAAAAAACTTTGCTTGCGTTAGCATTCTTTTTTTTAGCTTTTTCTTTCTGGTCAGTGTCAGTATCGATTTTTTTTTAATTAAAAAAAAGTTAAATTACAGTAAATTTTCTTATATATATATTTTTTATTTTTTCTTCTTAACTTTCAAAATCTATATTTCATCCTCTTAACGTTTCAAGTTATTGCATTTAGCCTCCCTCTATCAGGGCTTTATTATTATTCCGTCAATTTCTTATAATTTAAACCAAAAATACCTTTCAAAATGACAGAAATATATTAATTTTTTTATAGAAAAAGAGTAATTTGGTCATTTTGCCCTCGCCATTAACACCGTAACTCCTTAAAAATATTTTCTGAAATTTTAAGAGAGCAAAATGTAAATTTTTGAAAGTCGAAAAAAAAAATAAAAAAATAGGTATTTACAGAAGAATTTTTTTATAATTTAGTGTTTTAAAAAACTATGATGGTATGTAAAGTTGGACTCTAAAGATGTAGAATATTTAAGAGTAAACAATAGTTATCATATGCGAGATCGACGTCGTTTTTAGGTATGTATGCAGGACATTAAAGATGGTGAGAGGAAAAAAACATTAAGGACTGAAGTGAAAAAATAGGTAAAAGTTGGAGACGGATTGTGCGATTAATTTTAAAGGTTAAGAATTTGGTTGCAAATCAGTGACTACCTGACCAACGATGGATGGAACTGGAGCAAGATTTGTAGTGGTGATATCCCCCTAGTGGACACGGATTGACTCCTAGCTACCGAGCTCTCAGAGAAAGGATTTCCATCTTCAAACTTGAGCAAAGACCTGATAGCGTGCACTGGCGATGGAGCCCCGACGGGCGGTTCACGGTGAAATCAGCCTACTCGATGTTGAACGATGGGGGTTTAAAGGAAGACCGTATTAGCAAGATTTGGAGACTCCGAGTACCCCTAAAAATGAAAGTTTTTTACTGGATCGTCCTTAAGAAGCGGCCTCTCACCGCCGACAACCTCCTTAAGAGAGGTTGGACTGGAAATACTGCATGCGTGCTGTGCGGGATTGAAGAGAAAACTATTGACCATTTATTCGTACGGTGTGTATTTTCGAGATTTCTAATGGTGACGACCTTGGAGACCGCCCAGCATGGAGATTGGGGGGATGACGTGACCTCGGTCTGGGATAGATGGATGACGTGGAATGGATCGCAACAGTCACGTACTACGATATCCGGATTGGTAGCCTGCTGGTGGATAATTTAGGAGGTTAGGAATGGCGTGATCTTTAGGAAGACCCAACCGGACCCCCTCATTGCAGCCAACAAGATTTTGCAGTTGACGAAGTTTTGGAACCAACCTCCGTCAGCTCGCTTGTAGTCGGGTTTTTTTTTTTTTTTTTTTTCGCCCCCACCGAGGCCGGTGTTGCCTCACCCATGTAGTCAAGTTCATTCTTTCAATGAATGAAGCGGGTAGCGTGCTACCTTTTTCTAAAAAAAAAAGAATTTGGTTGCAAAGAGAGAAAAGAAAAAGGCAGAAATAAAAAATTGGGTAAAAATTGGGAACCGATGATGATAGTAACCACTCTACAATATCACATTTTAAAAATTTTAGATATTTTCTTTATATTTTAGCTCTTCTAGTAAAAATCTAAACTCAGAGAAAAAGTTTCTACACAAAGTTATCATATTTTGATTGTTTGAGTCTCATTTCATAAGCACACTATCAAATAATCATATCTCGTCCTATCTATATTAAATAATAAGAAAAAGGCCCATTATATATATATATATATATATATATATATATATATATATATATATATATATATATAGGCTGAGCTACTATACTCTTATGAGTATAGAGACCCTTGTACTCATAAGTTTTCGGCCGTTCAGATGAAAAAATATACGGTTAGAATGAGAGTGGTTACGGTTAGGTTGATAGTGGGCCCCCTAGGGTTGAGTGGGTGGTTGGTTTAATAGTATAATCTAACGGGTGAAAATGATTAAATGGTAGATCTAACGACAAAAAACTTATGAGTACAAGGGTCTCTATACTCATAAGAGTATAGTAGCCGGACTCATATATATATATATATATATATATATATATATATATATATATATATATATATATATATATATATATATATAATGATAGTGATAAAAAAAAAAAAAGCTAAAAGTTCATAAATGCCAACTATTAATTAACTACTAAAAGTTTTTTATTTTTTTGGGTCCAACTTCTTTACATTGGTCAGCTAGAGCTTCATTAAATATTATTTATGACTTTTTTTTATTTCGAAAAACATTACTTATTTACTTACTAAATTACATTTTGAAATTTTTTAATATGGTAAAAAATAGCGAACATATAAAGACCTAGTATTGCAAAAGTATACGTTACTGACTAAAAAAGTGTCTGATGTTGCGAAAATAATATACGTTACCGGCAGAAAAATTTCTGGTACTGTAAAAATAATATACGCTACCGACTAAAAGGTGTTTAGTACCGTTAAAGTACGTATTAGTGGTTAAAAAGTAATGCTAGCTAATATCATTGGCATTATGCGGTACAAAAAGACTATATACGGAAACTGACAAATTGAAATATTACTAGTACGCATAAAAGAAAAATCACTGATATTAAACAAAGGAGTAAATCAGGAACTGCACGTCCGACTCACAAGAAGAGCAAACAAGCAACCGCACGTCCAACACGTGACTCCAGCCTCCCACGCGCACGGCTGAACAAGAGCTCACGTCGTATACACTCCAATTTAAAGTTTTCATTTTACGATAATGTGAACCTAGCTATTAGGTAGGTTTTCTTCGGCAATTTTTTGGTATCAAATAAAGCCCTAACTGAAGCCATTGGAGAGGAATATATTTTCATCATTATGGAAAGAAATGTTCACTAATAATTCCATTGAAGCTAGAAACATAAATCCTCAACAAAAGTTTTGAATCTGATGCACCAAATGTGCTAGTGCTATTGTGCAACTCAGATATCAATTTGATGTGACAAGTGATTCTATCAAACATCAAACTTTTTAATGTTCTCACTTTACAAATCTGCAAGACACTGATTGTTATGAAGTCCTTTTCTGAAAACATAATTAGATTCTAAAATTAAGAGATAACTTCAAATACCATTCCTGTGGTTTCGTACTTTTTCACTTTAATACCTTGTAGTTTAAAACGTATCATTTTAGTACCCTGTGGTTTGATTATTCTCCTTTTGTTATCTTTTCGTTAATTTTTTCGTTAAATTAATGAGAAAGTTAAAACTACAGGATAGTAAAGTGAATATTCGATAAACCATAAATGGAATATTTAAAGTTTTTTCTGTATAATTTAACGAAAAAATTAACGAAAAGATAACAAAAAAAAAGAATAACCAAACCATAGGGTACTAAAGTGATACGTTTTAAACCACAGGGCACTAAAGTGAGAAAGCACGAAACCACAGGAGTGGTATTTGAAGTTATCCCTAAAATTAATGCTCGTTCCATTTGAACTAAAAGAGTGTAAAATACTTTATTTTGTATGTAGTCCACTCTGTTTGACTTTTTGGATATTCAGTATATTTGTCTCATTTTTTTACAAGTTTGGAGAAAAATGCCTCTACCATGATATAGTTTTTGCTATTCAAATTTTACCCTCATCTCCTAGGAAAAGTTAGCATCTTGATATAGGCTTGTGAATTCTAAATTTTCAATTCTACAAAATAGTCGATTATTCGAATACCAACCAAAGAAAAAGTAAAAATACTACAGAATAAAATAATAAAAAAATAAATTTATAAATTTATATCATTCTAAAATAGATTTCGTGTGAGATTATGAAATGAATGCGTTACGCATAATAAAAAAGTATAACTTTATAGATAATAATTATTTGATTATAATATAACTTTTATAATTTTATTAAAAAATAAGAAAATTAATTTTATTTTTAACTTAAATTGCTGAACTAATATTATTAATTATTTCTCGACACTAAATGCGGCCTAAATTTACATTTCAATTTCTCACCCCTTATCATCATGCGCACGAGGATTGCATCGTATCGGATGGCTAGGAAGAGAGGGATGGCATCACGAGATCCCGCAGCTTAGGGATGTCAATGGATCGGATTCAGAGCGGATTTTCAAAACCTAAACCCGAACCAGAAATCTGAATTCGAATTTGAACCCGATAGATTTTAAAAATTAGAGCAATTGCTTATATATCCCTGAAAAATTTTCGATTTTCTAATTTACCCCTCTTAGAAGGCTAATATTAAAAATACTTTTTTTACGTTCCAACCTATTTTAAATATACTACTAGAGTTAAATTATGTTAATTAACTGTTAGCAATAACTGTTATTTCTATAAAATTACTATTTTACCCTTTCAAATATACACTTCTACCATCACCGACTTTTCTTATTCGCCCTTAAGTTAGAGGCACAAGAAATATTTTGATTTTTGGTATTTTCAAATATAGGTTTCTACTTGCACCAGCATTTCTTATTTGTCCTTAAGTTAAGGGCAAAAATGATGTTTATATTTTTTTTTTTAACTCTGATAGATATTTAACTGACGTTTAACTCAAGTTAACTTAACGGGTGATAACTACAGAGGTATTTTTGAATAACAGAAAAACATATCAAGGATATATTTGAAAGAAAAAAAATATAGCAATAAATGAAATATTTCTGAAGTTTTGAAAGATATATAGGCGATTATCCCTTAAAAATTTATATCCAAACCTGATCCCGACAAAAAACTCGAAATTCGAACCTGAAATAATAATTTTTTTATCGTATTTTAAAATATATTATATTAAAATCTAAAATTTTAAAATACAAGTACAAATATAATATCAAATATTTATATATATTATATAATATATAATATATAATATATAATATATAATATATAATATATTTTTATTTTCTTATATTCTTATTCAAAATTATATTCGTTTTAGTATTATGTATAAATCTGCTGCGTTTGAATTCGGATTCAAATAAGATTTCGGGTATCTGTATCGATTGAATCCCCCACCGCCGTTGATTCAAAGGGAGCGCACCGGGGCGGCCCGCTCCACGAGGCGCGCCGGGCACCTCGGATCCGCCGACCACGATCGTACGGCCGAGATCTCGTCCGCTATTCTCACCCACGAGCGGCCCATCCCGGCCCACGTGTCCACCGCCGCGGATGATCGCTTCCCCCTGTCGCGACGCGTGTCCCCGCTGGACCGGGCGGGGCCCACCGGTGTCAGGTGCCAATCACGTGGTCCCCGCGGCCGGAGCCTACCGGGGCGGATCACGTGGCGAAAAATATCGGACGGTTCGTGGCCAATCGGGCCCCACTCTCCGACCCGAAGCGGGCCCCACCGTGCTGCGGTCTACGGAAGGGAGAACGCGTGGCGAACAAAAGTTGGTAAAAATGTAAGGAGGCCCCTCATCTATATTGATTTCTAAAATTACTCTCTCAACTTTGCCCTTGCTCCTTTTGGGCATTTAAAATATATCCCTACAAAATTAGAATATTGCACCACTCATTTATCAAAACTTTAAAAATTATATATAATACTAGAAACTTTAAAAAATTAATAAATTTTTTTTTTAACTAGTCAAAAGGCACTATATTTTACTTAAAAAGACTATTTTTTCTTTATTCCCTTTATCAAAATTAGCAAATAAAAATATTTTGAAAAGAACCGTACTAGTTCAAACACGATTAATTTGCTAATGAAAATAAATAGAGCTTAATCTCATTATTCTAATTAGTTGCTATTGCTGATCATGATAAAAATAGTCATCTTACAAAAATACTATAAATTTTTGACTATTCCAAAAATATATTTATAAATTTTTAAAATTTACAGAAATATATAATATGTTTTAAAGGTAAAGATGTTGTATCCCTACTGTGCTGGTATATATATAAGTAAGGGTTAATTCCATATAGGTCCCTGCAAACATGATGAATTACAGATATATTCCTGTAAAGTTTAATTTTTATAAGTTATTCCTGTAAAAGTCCTAATGTTATCAGATATGTCCCTGCCGTTAGGATTCGTTAGAGAAATTTGGTTAACCACAGTTAAAACACTTAATCATGATCAGAATTGACAATTTTACCCTTCTTCCTCTTCCTCTTCTTCTTCTTCTTTCCCTTCCTCTTCCTCGTCGTCGTCGTGCCCGCGTGGGCCATCGTCACGGGCGTCTCCGACGGCATCGGCCGTGCGGGCGGCATCGTCGGCGGCGTCGAGGCGTCCTTGATGGGCGATCGCCTCCGCCGCCTCCTTCTTCTTCTTCTTCTTCTTCGTATCCAGCTTTTGGAGGGACATATTTGTAAGGGCAAAAATGTCATTTCACGAGCCTACTGTTAAAAAATAAACGATTCTCTAACGGATCTTAACCAGAGGAACATATCTGCAAACATTAGGACTTTTACAGGAATAACTTATAAAAGTTGAGCTTTGCAGGAATATATCTGTAATTCACCATGTTTGCGGGGACCTGTATGCAATTAACCCTATATGTAATTATACCTTATTTTTGAATTGAGACTCCTTTGACTTTTAATTTTTAAAATTAAGTAATTATATTTCTATTAAATTTTAAAAAATAATTTATATCTTTTAAAAATATATTCATTAATATTATTTTTCACAAACTAAGATTATTTTGGGGCTACTGGATGCACTAAAAAATAAATAAATAAACTTTTGAAAATAACGAAATAAGTTTGTACGGAGTTTAAGTACTATAAATTATATTTAACACTGTGAATGATAATTTTGGATATTCTATCATAAAAAATAAAGTAAAATTAAAATCAAATTTTGTTTCGCACTCTTCTTTTTTACTTAAATTTTTGGTTTCCATTAGTTTTGAAGCAGTGGAAATGTACCGGAGTTTGCGAAAAATATAAACAAATGAGTTCAACTAAGAGATAACGCCATTTATAAAAACATTATTACACTAGTGAATCGTCCATATTATTTTTCGTTGTTTCGCTTTCAAAGTTATTAGGAAAACCTTTATACACCTTTGGTGTCGTCGTTGTTACCAAATGTAAGGATCCATCACACTAACGTTGATAATTAGTTGGAATCAGATCATCAGATCAAAATGTTAGCACAGTTGTTAGAACTACAGTCTCTGATCGTTATATGCGCAATTATAACTTCTTTTCTATCTGATTAGGACTGATAAAATATTACGGAAAAGAGATTCGTTTTGTAGTCCAGATACACGAAATCATAGATAAATTATTGGGGTTGAGAAATAGGAAACCAGCTCATGACTCCTTTTAGTGACATCGAATTTCACGGCTCAAATTAAATCCACACACATCCGAATAATTGAATTATTATGGGACAAACTATTTGGTCCAATCAAGCTAAGCTAATGATATAATAAGGTCAAAAAAAGTAACATGGAATTAAGATTCTCTGAGGTAAATATTTGGATTTGGTGCATCACCTAGTAATAAAAATTCCTGTTGAGGTAGATCTCATCATTTGATCATTGAAACCATCATAATATTTCACTTATATATTTGTCGCGCGCGTTTGATCCAATGAACTTTAATTTACGCTTCAATCATTTCGTTACATCAAGCTTATTCGACCTGTTCAACTTGTTCTGCTGTTTGTACAAAATAATAATAATAATAATATAATAATATATTTATATTGAAGATATGATGTGATTATTATATCCATAAATAATCTTAAACGCTCGTGCATGGTGAAAATCAGATAAATCATGCCAAAAAAATCAAACGAAAAAAATAACGGAATTAGGGATTGGAATTTATACCATTAAATTGTTGATGTGGATATTGTATTCAGAACATTTTGGAATGCAAGGTAAAGATTAATTTAATTACAAACGCTGAACAATAATTGTGGCGACTAACGCCAACATAGAAGATCAACAAAAGTTTAATAAGATTATTAGATTGAAAGAGAAATTAATATTAGTGCAACAGCAATTACAGCAAAAATAAAGTGTGGTGAAATTTCGTGATAAGTTCAAGTACCGAGTGAATGATTTGCCCACGATACTTATCCAATTTTTTTTTATAAAAAAAATCACACCTCATAAGAACAATCAACACTTTTTATTTATTTAAGGTACGTAAGTGGTAGATTAGATAAGATATTTTAAGTGTGTCTAATTTTATCAACAACGAGAATGTTCTATAAAAGTTTCGGCCATGTTTCATTTAATCGTTAATCGCCTAAGTTAAAAATTATATTAATTATTTTTTCATACTTTACTACGTACTGTTTTAGATAAATTTAAAATTAAAAATTATTAATAAATTAAATTATAAATTTCGCTAAAACGAATTGGTATATCAATCGTTGCACATCTTAACATTTAAGTCAAATCGCAATCCAAAAATAAATAAATAATATATTTTGCTCGTACTATCAATTTTATAGTTTTACTGTACTAATTATAAGAAAACTTCATTTACAAACTTATTTTTATAAAATTTTACCGCCGAATTCAACATTTATTCTAAAATTTTAAACCTATGAGAATAATAGAAAAATATACAATAATAATTATCTTAACTTTTAGTAGAGAAAAATAATGAAAATAGGGGCTAATGGGAAAAAAGATTTTTTATTTTAAAAAAAAAACTTTTTTGTGTGTTCAAATTTAGGGCAACGGTGAAGCATAAACCATGCATCAAAATCACATCCCACGTGGTGTGTTTTTTTCTCTCTTTTTTTCTTTTTTCTATTTTGGGTGTTTGTGATATTGTGGGGGACGAATCACGAATACCTCCAAACATTTAGGTAGGTTCATCTTTTTGCGCACCACATCACTTTCCATCAATGAGGTATCTCCATCTCCATCTTAAGAATAATTTCTTAGGCCTTGGATTTTTCATTTGGGACAAAAATAAAAAATCGATTTGCGAATATTTTATATTAAAATAAATTATTAGAGATGGTTTGATCGAATCTGAGCATTATTTACCGACAGACGTAAATCATCACCACCGCTTATGCGACATAAGAATTCGTAAAAGAGAAAGTTGAAGAAGTAATATGCGCGTTATTATCTGGTCGCATGAACTATTCAAATAAGGGACGAGCGACTCAAGTCAAATATCTGGTCGCATGTGTTGGCTTAAATGGGCCAGCATCCTGCCCTGTGGCGGGAGGCCATGTTGGGCCGAGTCATGTTCGAAATGGCATGAGACTGGGTGAGCCGAGTCATGTTCGAAGTGGCGTGAGGCTGGTGGGGCCGAGTCACAATCGAGACTCGTGGGCGCTGTATCTGTACGCTTTAAGTGAATTGGTTGCGTATTTCTAACAGCTCGAGCTTTTGGGATTAATGGTTAGCGCCAACGATCCGACAGCATGAACTATTCAAATAAGAGATGAGCGACTCAAGTTAAATATATATATATATATATATATATTTTATTTACGACTATAAGCACTACTATCAATTCATTCCAAAATAAGTGTGCATCTTACATCTTATATATCTACGCTATTTTTTTTTTTATTACTAAAAATCTACAAAATGATTTCAATCTTTGGATGATAAATATAATATGTACACTCTATTTTAGAGTGTAGAGGTAACAGTTTTCTGTATCTATCCTTTAGCTTAGCACACTCTTTATAAAGAAAGAAACCTAGGTTGAAGTTAATTTCCTTTTATTTTTTTAATTTTTTTTTTGTTTTTTCTTATTGTTTTTCTATTTCCTCTACTCCCACTTCACCTTTATGAGCTTCTTTTCTCTTTCAACTAGGTCAATAATTGAGAACCAATTAGCATATTACTTTAATGTATATAGGAATGTAAATCAAAATATCTAGGATGTACAAACATCTTTAGTAAATGTTGGAACATTTTACTATAAATGTAAAGTAATATTGTTTTGGATTTTACTATGCCCAACTAAATATCTCTTGGAGTAACAACTATTTATTTCCTAACATTCATGAGAACTATTTATAACCTATGTCTTTTCATTTATATAACTCATGTATTTTTTTTTTAAATTTTTTATAATCAATGGTCTTTGAAGTAAGCCACTTAATGGCATGCAACATATGACTATATATTTCTTGTAGCTCTTAGGCTGCTGCTCGATTTTAACTGAACGAAGCAGACAATTTGCTATCTTTCTCTCTCAAAAAAAAAAAAAAATAACAACATCACAACTCACAATTCACTTCTGTTCTAATTTTACAAGAAGCCAAAGAAAAGTGTTTCTCTAGTAGAGCTTTGTGCTCATCTGCTTATTTAGAGTTATACGATGAGGGTCGCAGGAGACTGCAGACCCTCCTCTTGTTGCATGTCGTGACTTTTCTTTTAGCCCTCTAAACTCAGAATACAGTTGAATAATTAAGTCGCACAAATTACTGATGTGGTCAATGTTTGACTGAGTTTACATCTTTCTCATTGACTACTTAACTATATAAATGGAGGGGTAATTCTAGGGTTAGCCAAGCTACAACCTTAAGAATGATAGGGAAAAATGGACATATGTCCTTTTGTGGGCCCATTGAAAGTGGTACATCATACTTTTATGTTCCTAACCTCAACATATGTCCTAATTCGACTTGGCATATGACAACAATAAGAGTAGGACATTTCTGTCACTGTAAACTCACTATTTGGGTCTCAAGTTCAAAGATTTGCTTGTGATTGTGTAATTTCCTTAATTGCATTGTTTGCCTCATGCTTCTTTAATGGCCTCTGAAAAATTTATTTTCAAGTTCGAATAATTAGAAAGAGGGTAACGAATTCACTTAAAGTGAACAGTCACACAGCGTGTACGAATTTTGATTGTAAGTCAGACCAATCTGGCCTCTGCCACGAAATAGGATGCTAGCCCTTTTAAGCTGCAAGACATGTTAATAGTAACTACTAGTTTGGCCTGATTTTTAGAGTAGTTTCTCGTTTGTTGTAAGTATAATAAGCTGAATCAATTAGAACACACAGAGACATATGTATATAGAGTCAAGACTCGATGAATATTCACTTGAATTGGCAAAAAACCAATAAAGTACTTTTCTAAATAACTCCATTCACGCAACACTTTTGTATAAACTTCATGCTTACTAATCGAGTGCTAACGAAGGAGAAAATTGGTCGAGGTCGGATTTAGGTTGGATCCACTTCTTTCTATGCACGGGGGATTGGTCACAAGGTCGAGTTCAGGTCATGCCAAAGTAAGTCGAACCTCGTCCTGGCGCCTACCATTCTTAGGGCTTGTCTCAGAAGTGTTATTAAGAGCAGCACTTACATTTCTATGGCCTACAATAAAAAGTTCAAACTTTTGTAGTTACAAAGATACTGCGTAATATATAATCATAGCTATAGCTGAAAGCAGAAGCAGAGCCGTTTTTGAACCAAGCAATAGGCCCAGTAGTAACCTGTTTGGGCCGAAGCCCACCATGATTATATTGGCTAAAAAGTACTTTTGGCGCATTTTCGAGACCGTTCACTAAAGTTTTTCAAATGGTTTTTTTATTCTAAAAAGCAGTTGTCAGATGTTTGACAGATAAAAGATTCGAAATCATCTTTGAATCCCGAAAAAATAGCGATAACTAGCAAAGAAAATAAAGTTTTTGGATTACCTTTTCCATCTAAACCAAAAGGGAAGTACAAACCTCATTCAATAAAAAGAGATAATTAATAAAAAAAATCTCGAATCGTTTGGTTTAAGCAAATTGTATTCGATTTAATTTGATTTGGTTCTATTGAATTAGCCCAGTTTAGTTTTAGTAACTGTTGGAGCACAAATTTACTTTGATTTTGTTTTTGAAACGTAAATTTATTAACAAAAATCAAGGGAAAATTTTGGTACATTGATCATGTTTTCTAAAATGAGAAAGAAAAAAAAAAAAAGAACACCAAAATCCTATGGGCCTGGCCCAGAACAGGTAGCCCATTATATCCAATTAGAACTGTAAATGATTGGTTTTGAAAATCTAATTAAACCAACCGAACCCGTCAAAAAAACCCGAAACCCGAAATCGAAATCGAAACCGAAAACTTGATTATTAATTACAAATCTATAAATAAACAAAATCATATCACATAACATTTAAAATCTTAATGTATTAACAACTAATTGCATAATATCATAATGAATATATATATATTTTGGTGTTTACGTAATAACACTCAATAGCTTAATACCCGATACATTATTTAGTATCCACAACCCGCTTTGATACCATTTGTTGAATATCTGGTACTCGCTCATATACCGATTGTTAAGATTTTGCAACAAAAACTTTTAATTGTTTTTTATTATAAACTCATCAATCACAAAAGAGAACAAAACCAAACAGAAAATATAGGTAAAATAAAATTTACTAAAGAATTAAAAACTTTTTTTTTTTTTTCTGCATAAAGTAGTATTACAATTTGAACCCTCTTTCTAAATCTCTCTCGCCCCTCTCTATCTTCTTGTGCGCTATGACCCTTCTTAACTTTTTAAAAATTATATAAAAGTTTCTATTTATGATAAGTTAAAACTAAAATATTATAAATTCTCAGGACCAAAATAATTTTTTTTTTTTTCGTAAAAAGCTTATGACTTATATATCGAACTTTTGTTATAATTTTCTTTATAAAACAATTTTTAAAATAAATATATTATATATTTTGGCCCCTCCCGAACCCAAGTTTCCGTGGACCCGTGCCTAAACAATTGTGCATCTTCTTATATACACTCATGCACGCGGTGCATGCAAATTCCTTGCCTAAGCCATATATAATGTACTATCAAATTATACCCCAAATCGAGTACAAGAAGGATTCATTCCTACTCTAATTTAAATTTAAATTCTATTGAGTTATCTCCAGTGGATTCAAATATACATTTACAAATCCAAATTAATATCTATCAATTTAAATGTTTTTTCTAATTGTATTGATTTTGGGTTCAATTTTTGTTTTGGGTTCAGATTGGAGAGTTACAAAAACTATAATTGAACCCAAACTTGGTCAATTTTAAATTTATTCCTTAATATTTCTCCATTCAGATTCTATTTTACCTTAAGCTCACCTACATATATATCTATACCTCTCAAACATCCCTACTCCTTGCTCCAAAAAAAAAAAAAAAAAGCATGTACATCTCATATAAAGGTGTACATCTTACATCCGTGAATCCTAGGGTTTTAAAAAAATTCTTAAATTTTTAACAAAAAAAACTATTAAGACTAGTAGATGGATCCTAGCCATTCAAAAATTAAGGTGTAAGATTTATGCATAGAGAATTAAAAATAAAAATAACTCATAGAGTACTATAGAAAGAAATTCTTAATCAATCTGCGAAAACGTGAAGTCCGGCTGTGATATGAACGTCACTAACTGAATTTGGGTCATCTAGTTTCTCCTTTGTCTCAGGCACTCTCCTCTGTGGAACAGTTAAAAATTCTTCACTAGAATGCACGTGAGGAAGTAGTAGGACCAGTACCTCTTTCTATAGAATTCTAATCTCGGTGTACAGATAACATTGCTAAAAAATATATTTACGAGCCTATATATTTCAAAGGGCCTTTTTCTTATTGACCCCTGACTACTATTTAAAATTTTTAAATTTATCCAGCAATAACCAAAATGTTCTTCTAAACCCAAAATTCCATTAGTAAACTCTAGGGGTTTGAAAATATTTGAAGGAATAATTGAAAATCGAGAAAGATATTTAATTTGGCCAACCAGAAATATATTAAATATGTTTTAAAGTAAAAGTATACCAGATATATATTATCCCTATTTCAAAAAATGTCCTACAGTTGAGGGGGCCTCCACACATAGTTACATTTAATTCCAAGTACAACAACAAAATCCATTTAAAAGCTAGTACTACAAATTGTGGAATATATTGGAGAAATTAAATGGTACTATGCCAACTACCTTGTCAGGGTGATGATCTCATAATAGGATACATAACAAAGCCAAATTAACTTTGTCATGTGCACACATATGTGCATGTGCATGTACATGTACATGTACATGCACAGCTAATTACACTAAGGAGATAGTACTCCTGGGAATTATAGCAACCTCAGATGGTGAAATGTTTGACAAAATGATCGAGCTCCCCCTTTTGTAGGACTCATGACCAAATTAACCCCCCACCTATACTTAACTATTTAATAATTTAATTAATAATTTTATTTCTCTGTGTCAAAACCCTACCCTCCTCGCGCTTCTTGTGTGCGCAAAAGCGACTTCAGAGAAATTATTGCCTACTTTGCTGTATTCATACGTCTGTGTATTATTCAATCGTCGATCAGTGACACTCCGTGATTATACTGAATATATTTTTATAAAAAAAAAGGCTGTAACTTAACGTATTCATTTTGGTTAGTAGTAGGTCTGATTTATTGAATTTGATTCTTATATTACGTATGTACGTTACTCAAAAGATCGATCTGATAGTCAACAATTCAAAATCATATTTAATAGCGCCTGTGAGCGAGTTTAAGATAAATAAATATATAATGTACTCACCAAATGTGATTCCTCAAAGTCTCATTCTCACTAAAAGATAGGACCAAAAAAAAGATCAGAGATGTAAACCAAAGTCGATCGATCACGAGAAAGAATGCATCTTGGTTTTGTCTTTGTCTTGGTCAAAGTTGGAATAAAAAAGAACACTACGTTTGTGATTAATTCTTGATAAATTAAATTAATTATCAAAGAGAAAAAAGCGTAAAAAAAACAAAATGATGATTAAGACTCATATAGTTAATTAGCTCTATGTTTAAGTTATTCTCCCATGTTGTGATCACTACAATCCTTGTTATCATATATTTTGTTATTTTTCGTGTTCTCGACTCCGTTGCCGCCGCCGTTGCCGCTGCTATTTCCGATATACGAAGTTATCGCGGCGGCCAACGCCGCGGTGAAATTCGGGTCCGCCGTGATGGCCGCGGTCGCCGCGCTAACCGAATCCGCCATCTTCACGTCGGGACCGCCACCGCCGGCCGATGCATGCAGACCCGAGAATTTCGTACTGTCGTAGAGCGCCCGCCCGAAGAGCTGTGGCGGCGGCGGCGGCGGCATGGGGGACGGGAACGCGACCGGAGCCGCCGGCCGATGGAACTGCAGCGGGGTCGGCGAATGCGTGAGGTCGAGGGTCACGGTGGGGAACGGCGCCGACGCGGAGATGGTGGCGATGCTGGACGAGCACGGGAGCACGGCTCTCGCTAGGAAGTTCGGCGCTGTTAGGCCGTCGGCGCTCGACATCGAGCCCGACAGCAGCATCGAGGCGGCGGCCGTGGTCGTCGACGCCATCGCCATCGCCGCGGGGGGGAGCGGGTGGTTGTGGTTGCCTTCGTAGGTGGTTGTCAGCACAGAACGGTCCTCCGCACATCTTTGCACCTGCAGTCAATGTAGAGTTCTGTGTCACGTGTAGTTCTGTGTCACGTGTAGGTCGGATCCTTCAGTCTCAAAAAAATTATTTTAATTTCGGGAACAACTCAATTTTCATCCAAATGCAAAATTGGTATATTCCAGACTTAACCCTGAACTTAACCCTATCCCTGGAATAATCAATTCTTACTTAACCCCGAACCAAACGAAGCCTTAGAAATTTTCATACGATAGTGGGTGAAAAAAAGAGAGAAAGAATTACTTGTTTACGGACGGGGCAACCGGCGGCCATGGTGCAGCGGTAGTAGGCGCGGGGGCAGGGGTTTCCCTTCGCCATCTTCTGCCCGTACTTCCTCCATTGGCATCCATCACTGATCTGCAAGAGAGAAAATAATTTCGATATACTCAGTATAATTTGTAAACAAGTTTAGTATTTGTTCGAACCTGCTATAAGACAAATACAGTGTTGTTTAATAGAAGTACTTTTTGAATAATATTATTAGAAGAAATATACTATACTAAAGCGACAGCAATTGGAAATGACCCCAATAGCTTTTCTACTACAAAATTAAAAGCATCGAATTGGAGTTTCGAGTCTCAAAGCTCTACATCTCGTTGCTGCTTCTCGCTACTGAAAACTCTCGTTGTCGACAGCAGAAACAAAAGCAGGACCAAACTGATAAGTCCTTAATCATTGCGCATCTAAGTTTACTTCTACAACAGCTTTTCAATTTCGAAAAGCAAAAGCTAGCTTCAACAAGTTAACAAGAGAAAGTTAACCAACAAAAGTTTCTAATTTGATGCTTCTGATTCTGCTATACCGAAAACTAATCGAGAAAATTTTCACGCGCAGTTATTAATGCTTTTTCAAATAGCTAACACTACTCAAACAACACTTCTACGTACCATGGGTGCTTCCGACCTAGCTCGAACCGAAACCCTAGCCTTTCTCATGGTGGCTTCTTGGACTTGATCCGAGCTCTTTGTAGGTGACATCAACTTGGTTCCCTTGCTCCAACTCTGCGACACCTGATCCGGGCTCTCCTCTCTAACAAAAGCGCCCCTAATCATACGATCTCTCCCATCCAATAATCTCTCCTTGCTTATATTATTATTATTATTGCTGTTGCTGTTGCTGTTGCTGCTGCTCTTGTTTAGCCCATAATCCATTGAGATCACCTCGTGGTTGTTAATGTTCGCCGTCGGCGAGCCCGCGGATCGGTCGCCGCTCCCCCCCTCGGTCGTCGAGTGCGAGGCCTCATCGACGAGCGAAGCCGCAGATCCGAGGGCGATGAACTGTCGCGGCACTATCGCGCCTTCGTACCCCTTTTTCGCCGATTCGATGATCTTTTCGCCGTTGACCTGCTATGTGGAGATTAATCATATAACTTGGTTTCTTTAGTTTTAATGTTGCTAACAATTGGAACTAGCTAGTATTTTTTTTATATTTTTAATGATGAGAAAAAGTTAAACATAAACTTTGAAGCATCAAATTTTGTGATTTACCTAGTATTCGAGTGCTCATAAAATTCACAATTTCAATAAAACCAATATGAGTATACATAATACCAACCAATCACCAGATAAATAATATATAAAAAAAATTCCTAGCGCAAGTGACAAAGGGCTTGGTGGTTGGTACCCGAGGTCCCGAGTTCGAATCCTAGTTGATTCACATTTCCAGCTAAGTTTATTTCTAAAACGAAATAAAACGAAGCGGATAGCGTGCTACCTCTCTCTCAAAAAAAAAAAAAAAAAAATATATATATATATATATATATATATATATATATATATATATATATATATATATATATATATATATATATATATAAATTAAAAAATTCACGAATTCTAGATCATATTTAATGTTGTTGATTGTTAACTCTCATGCTCTATCATTGCGATAAACTAAAGCTAGAAAAAGTTTACTTTTAAAAATATTCTAGCTCAGATCGTAATAATTCACTTTATGAAAACATGTAGCTACATAAATAAATATATATTATATATATATATACATACCTCATGGATTGCTTGGTTTTTTTGTTGCATGAGTGTGATGAGATGCATGTGAAGTGAGTTATAATTTTCCGTTACGTGGCTCAACATGCTCTTAAGCCTCTGATTCTCTTCGTTCATGCGCCCAAGCTCGGTTCTCACTGCTGCTAACTAATTAAAAAAATAATTTAATAATAAACCATACAAGAATTAAAACTATGTAAATAGACATATATATATATATATACCAAAAATAATGTTAAAAAAATAGTAGAATTAATTAATTAATTAATGAATTACCTCAGCTTTGGTTTCTTTCTCCTCTTCGTTCGACAACAACCCATCATCTACCGAGTGATCGATCACACTGTTTCTCGAAGCAACGTGTAGACCCATCTATGTAATACCAAAAAAAAAATTATTGTAAATAAAAACCAAACAAAGGAAAAAAAAATTTGTTACTAACATTGATGGTGAGATCTTCTTTTTTGATGCGAAGATCGGGGACGTTCGCGTCCGACTCCTTCTTCCGCTCGACGCGCTCTTTCTTTTCGCTCGAGAAGAAGTCCATCTCGTCGACCACGCGCCGCTTCTCCGCGCCGGATTCGTTGTCGCGTGTGACGATCAACGGGAAGTCGATTGCTCCGCTGATCTTCGGCCGTAGATTCGAGCCCAGGAACGAACTCATCATCGCGTAACGCCGCAATTCGAGAAAAAAAGGAGGAGAAGAAGAAGAGAAGGGAAATGAAGAGAGGGGGAGATGTGTGTGTGTGTGTGTGTGTATGTGTTGTGTGTGATGTGTGTGTTTAAGGAGGAGTCTCAAGAAGTTTTTCGTTTTTCCCTTTTTTTCTTTTTTTTTTTCTACTGGTGCAATAAGAGAGAACATTAGGAGAGAGAGAGAGAGAGAGGGGACTCTATGGGCTATGGACAAGGAGTAATTTATACATATGTCCTTTACTTTCTAGATAATTTCTAAGGAGTAAGTTTTGAGTTTTTTTTACTTAATATTCATTGAAAAGCCCCTTCCTTATCAACATTTTTCCTTTTAATCTCCACTTTGTAGATTCGTTCTTGTAACTATTGTACACATATATATATTTTTTAACTATAACTCTAGCTCTCATTTAATATTCTATAGTTCTTTAAATATGAATTTCACACTCACACACAACACATATGAACATTCAATTTTTTAGCTATATTTACTATATTAATAACTCTAAATCGTACTAAAATTCGGTAAGAAGAAATCAAGAATTTATATTAAAAAAAAACAGAAAAAAGATTTAGGGGCCGTATTGAAATTGTGTTAAAAGTCAGGGACCTATGTAGAAACTACTCTTCCCGTGGATAAGCGATCGTATAACGACTTTTGATGGGCCACGTGGAGCGACGTGGGGGGTGGAGGATGCGGACCGGGGTTCGGGTCGCATGGGGTTGGGGGGGAAGAGGTGATCTGATTCTGACCGCGTCCGTTGAGTCCAAATTGGTTCCGATTGGCGCGGCGCACCACACGTGGGAGAACCGGTCAACTCCTTTGACTAGGACCCGAACTCTCATTCATTCGCAGCCCATGAACCCGGCTCACCACGTCGGCTGTAGACCGGCCAATACCATGTGCTGCCCTTTTCTATTCTGTGTTTTTGCCCTGGCTATGTGATACAGTGATATAGCACTGTTTGGACAAAATATTATTTACAGAGTAAAATGAGAGAACTTTTAGAAG
The DNA here is from genome assembly GCA_016920855.1 of Puya raimondii. Lineage (NCBI taxonomy): Eukaryota > Viridiplantae > Streptophyta > Magnoliopsida > Poales > Bromeliaceae > Puya > Puya raimondii. Next base: position 35,136,132 of record JABWPP010000049.1, on the reverse strand, counting down.
TAAATAAAATTAGTTATTTTCTTATCGTTAACGGGGACGAGGCGAGCACGAGCTGGCTCATTAAAATATTGAGCTAAAAAATTCAGTTCGTGTTCGGCTTGTTTATTAATGAACCCAACATGGACTGGCTCACGAACAACAGATTAGATTGTCAGTCAACCTTATTAAAAAGTTAGAAAATTAGAATCTTAATCAAATAATTAAAATTCACAAAATATACTCTAGCTTTACATTTGGGTTGGCCTAAAATTCAAATAGTAAAAAATTTGTAATATATATATATATATATATATATATATATATATATATATATATATAGAGTCCGGCTGGTATACTATCGGTAGCACGGAGGCCTCCGTGCTACCAAGTTGTTTTCGATGATGCGACTTCCAAATCGACGATCGGCTCCGCTAGACTTGATCTACACTATTAAAAGTGTTTGGAAACTAAATTTCATAATTTTTCGATATCATTTACCTATCAAACGAGTAGTCGAAAAATGAATGGCTGAAAATAAAAATTTCATAAAAAATGATGATAAAAGGCTTAAATTTAAGATCAGAGATAATGATCTTACTCTAAATAGTTCAAAGAATTTTCTATAAAAATTTTATCAGATTTGGATTGTTTTACACCGTTAAACTTACAAACGCATCTCATCTACCATTGAAATTGTCAATTTTGAGACCCTTTGATCACTAGCCAAATAATGTCGAAAAATTATGAAATTTAGTTTCCAAACACTTTCAATAGTGTAGATCAAGTCTAGCGGAGCCGATCGTCGATTTGGAAGCCGCATCATCGAAAACAACTTGGTAGCACGGAGGCCTCCGTGCTACCGATAGTATACCAGCCTAGCTCTATATATATATATATATATATATATATATATATATATATATATATATATATGAGTAGAGCTACCATACTTTTGGAAGCATAAAGGACTTCGTGCTTCAGATTTTTTAGCCCTTAGATCAATTTTTTGATCATTTCTAATCTTTGGATTAATATTATTAGCCTATGGGGACCACTCAATCCTAGGGAGACTACTCAACCTTTGGAGGACCACTATCATCCCAACCGTACAATCCTTAATCTAAGGGCAAAAAAGTCGGAAGTACAACTCCTTTATACTTTCGAAAGTATATTAGCTCTACACTATATATATAGGACTGTTGTGCTCTTAGGAGTACGGAGGCCTCTGTGCTCGTAAGCTGTTTTTGATGATGAAATTTTCGAATCGACGATCGGCTCCATTAGATTTGATCTAACATATTTGAAACATTTAGAAAATAAAATTTTTAATTTTTCAATATCATTTACCTAGCGATCGAAAGGGTTCAAAATCAATAATTTTTAATGATTGATGTCTGTCGTTTTTAAATGTAATGGTGTAGAAGTATCTAAATCTGATGAAATTTTGATAGAATTTTTTTTTATACTATCTACAACAAGATTAATATCTTTGATAAAAAATTTAGTGCTATATCACTATTTTTTGTGAGATTTTTATTTTCAGTGGTTGATTTTGATCTCTTTTAATCATTAGGTAAATGATAACGAAAAATTACAAAATTTATTTTCTAAATACTTCAAATACACTAGATCAAGTGTAATGGAGCCGATCGTCGATTCAGAAATTTCATCATCGAAAACGGCTTAGGATTACAAAGCCCTCTCTCTCTCTCTCTCTCCTCTCTCTCTCTCTCTCTCTCTATATATATATATATATATATATATATATATATATATATATATAGTTGAGCTACTATATTTTTAGAAGCACCAACTTTCAACTTTTGGACCCTTGGATCTATACTATTAACACTACCAACTAGTAAACCCTAGAGATTCAAGGACTCATAAGTTGAAAATATATACTTCTAATAATATAGTAGCCCCACACACTATATATATTCGAGCTATATTGAGCCGAACACGAACTAACTTGCGAACAGCGAGCTGGATTGCCAACCCTATAATAAAGTATTTGAATTGATGGTGAGAACCGGTTGTTATGAAATAGGCTATTTGAATACTTAGGAGCTATATTTTATAATTTTTTGATAGAAATAATCATTAAAAATTACTAATTTTGAAACCACTTGAATGAAAAATAAATAATATTAAAAGCTATAAAATTTTTAGTTCTTAAAATTTTAAATAGTTTAGATTATAGTTAATAGTGTCGATCACCAATTCTGATGCTCTGCCGCCAGAAATAATCCAAACATTTATGTTTTACTCTCTAAGGAGTACTATTAGAAAAAGTAAAGCACTAAATTAAAATATTTTTTACTAGCCTCAAATTTGTATTTTCGCTTTTCTCTACTAGAAACTATAAAAGTTTTCATTTTCTTTTTGAAATTCACTGGTAAAGCTTTCTGTCACCACAAGTAGAAGTAAAAATAAGATAAAACATATCCTAAGATTATTACTGAATAATATAACAATAATATTTTTGGATAACTCTCTAAATATTGATCATAGCTAGTTTCTTGTACAAACAAACAGAGCGTGATAAATTTTTTCAAACTTTTTCCTATTAAATCAGATTTTTTTTTTTTAAAAAAATGTTTATACCACTATCATCTATGGACTTTTTGTCTCTAATATTTGTTAAAGAAAAAAAGAAAAATTGGTGATGAATTAATAAAAAAGGGTGATGGTACATACTGCTGATTAGTGAACGGTTCACGGCTTATGTGGTCAACCCGGTCCACGAAACAGTTATTCGTGAGATTGGGAGGTGACATGGACTGCGTTCTCGGATCCCGTCCGATTCGTGCGGTTACGACCACAAGCGACGCCTCCTCCGTTGGACGCCACGTGTCCCAGTGCGTGTATTGCGTGGGACAATAGAAACAAGGGTCTCGTTGTACTACGCCGGTCTAAACTTCCTTTTCGTCCCTCAGGAAATGAATTTATTGCGTGGACCCGGTCCAATAGACCAGACTACCAAGGATTTTTTTTTTGTTTTTTTGTTTTTGGTTTTTTGATGGGGGTGGGTTAGACCCTCTCAATTATACGCCATTTTGGAATAGATAATTTCTTCAACTACGCCCTTAAATTTATTCGAGACTCGAGCAAGGCTCAGATTCAATCACTTTTACTCTTTTTTTTTTTGAAAAATAAACCGTAGATCGATTGTCTCATATCTTCAATATTTGTATTGTAAACTCGATAACTCCAGAGGGGGAAAAGAACCGATCTTATCTGAGATCGCAAATCGCAAGAACATTCTTCGAAAAAAAAAAGTACATTAAAATTTGATCCCTTTTGGCCGAGTATTGTACATCAAGAAATTCTTCGATGTCATTCAAAAGCAGATGATTATTCAGTGCCCTACTTCAGTTCTCATAGTTTTGAAATATGTGAGAATCTACAGATAAAAGAGTACCACTCGATATTGGTTTTTTTTTCTTTTTCTGTTTTTGCTTCCTCAACTTTTCTTTTCTGAATTGACACTTTTCAACTCTCGATAGTTTTAGGATCCGTCGGCATAACTATCAGACTTTATGTGGCTCGACAGTGTATGTAGCGACTAAAAAAACTGCTTTTGCTTCTGGTAGTAGCATTTTAGAAAAGGATATCACTGCTATTTATTATTGCAATACAATCAATGAAAGCCACATCTGATCTATTGATATAACTTAACGTGTCATCACAAACAATTGATCGATATTGCATTGTATAAATCACTGTTGACATCTTCGAGTTTGTTTGGCATAACTATACGTAGCTTTTACAAAAAGCACTTTCAATAAACTAATTCGAAAAAAGTTAATATGTTCAAAATTAGATATAAAAGTTAGAGATTTTAACCTATCATTTCACTCACGTATATAATACAGATCAGGTAAATCATATCACATGCACTAACAAAGAAAATTTACAAAAAGAACAACAGCCATTTGTAGTATATTAAACTGGAGCACTCTTAGAGCTAAGAGATCGATCTTATGACCGAATATAATATCACGGTATCCATCAAATCAATCTGATAAACTATTGAGAAATAGTCGTAACGCTGACGACGGTGGCTTGCAGATTTTTATTTGAAAATGAAAGGAACTAATGGTTTTTGACCTATTGTGGAACCTCAAGTAATTTTTAGAGGGACTTGATGAGGACACGAACTAAGTTACGTGGATACGCGATCTAAAGTTCTATGCAATATTAATATATATTTATATATTTATGTATACATGTATAAAAGAGTGATAATTTAAGAATATATATATAAGTCTAGGTCTACTGGACAAAAGAGTAATTTCCACCACAAACCTCCAAATTTGTCCTTGTTGTTGGCTAATATTTAAATCTCAAAATTCCCAACCCTACAAGCAATAGTGATGTACTCCTAACAACACACATTAATTCTAGATGAATTAATCTTGTTTAGGTTTCTTCTAAGTATCTTAGTTTCGTTTATTTTTTTTTTTCAGAAATGAATTTAACAGGAAATGTGAAACAATTAGATTCGAACTTGGAACCTCGGATATCAAGCATCAAACCTTTTTCCGTCTGTACTAGGGACGGTCCGTAATTAAGTACATATTGAGTTAAGGATATTAATCGCGCATTGGTTAGAAATAAGAATATTGATACGTATATGATATGCGAGAATTTTTCGACCTAGTAGTTTTTATGTATTTGGATTGATTTGAATTTCTTGAGTACATAATATTGAAGTACCGTTCTCTACTATCTTAAGTTTTGAAGATCGGCGATTGTTTCACATTATTTCGCATCTTTTTAACGTAATATGAGAGTTTGATTTACATTTTTTTTATTTTCAGCTTAGTTTATTTCTACTTAGTGTAACTTTTCTCAAAGTTTTTTTTTTATTGGTTTCATTATCATTTTTGGTACGGCTCTATCAAAACAATATTCCTGTTTTATTAATAGTATTCCAAAGACAAGTCCAAAGACCACAAAACCTAACCCAAAAGTTTAATTTTTTAGCTAGTTTGGTCCCCAAAGGATTTGTTGACCCTCTACTTCTATAGTACTTAATTTTCCACTGAAGATTATTCATACTAATTCATGGCTTTGTCCACTCTTTATTATTAAGTATACATAAGAAAAAACACCTATCTTAATTCAAAATCCACATCACGGATATTAATTATATCTTAAATTGAGACATAAGAAAGTATTTTGAGTATATAATTAATACAGCAATGTCGTTCTTTAACAGCTTAAGCATTAGCATTGACAATCTAATAATCTCCTCCCAAAGTATTGAAACATTCGGCTAGCCTTGTCGATGATATACGAAAAAGCTTTAATACGAATCATTTATAACAACTTGTAAGACCTAAACCAATATTCTCGACCAAGATTAGAGCATTATGTCACGGCCTAAGTATTTTTGTTCGCAAAGCCTGTGCGGTGTCCGCCTTCCTCCTCGAAGATGGGCAAATCTAACTCCCTGTTTCTAGCCTGGACCTCCGCGTACTACAACTAAGTATGCAAAAGAAAAAGAGAGAGAGAGGCAGAGATTCTCAAAAAACTAAGTACTCCACTACTTAGAAAAATAGGACTACAATAGACAACTCCTCTTGTATTCTCTCTCTCTACCTTGGCCTTAGTCAACCCTCCTACTTATAGGCTCCTAGATATATTGAACCTAGCCTACAATAACTCACCCGTTAAAGCCTACATTAACTCATCCACTATCACATAGTAATAAGCCCTCATAAATGTAAGGTGATCCCAAAGGTTGCCCATGTCCCTTGGATTTTCGCTGGCGGTTTCGGAGCTATTAAGTCCAGCAGTTATATGACCCTTTGTCTCCTACAATGGTTGTTGGTTTTGGGCCTCCTTTACAGCTCGCTCCGCTAGCGAAGTTGGTCAAGGGACTCGGCCTGCACAGCAATTTTGCTAAGTCTCTGACAGTTAGCTCTTATATACCGAAATATAATTACTCTAGGATTCAATTATTGGGGTCGCATAGTACGTGCCAAGAATATTAAAATGCATCGCAACATATATATAATGGAGCTAGAATACTATTGGTAATATAAGCATAGTATTTATTATCAACTTTTTGATCATTAGATGTATAGAGTTTAGTGGGAGTCGGTGGAATAGTAACAATCCAATGGTGAAAAGTTAATAGTAAATACTATTTATATACTCTCAATAGTATACCAGATGTATATATACCAATCACCAAGTTTGAGCTAATCTTTTTATTTATTTATTTTTTACCAACCATTAAACCCTTTGGCACTTCTTATCAAGAAAGGTCGGTAGCCGATCAGATTATTCTTCACCTTTAGTCAATAGGATACAAAATAAAATGATTAATTAAATTACCTACTACATTTTTGTCTTATCAAGTTATTCCTCATATGTGAACTTACCCAAATATTATATATACTATCTTCCAAAGGAAAAAACACACAATGAGTGAAAGGAGAAGATAATGAACAATTTTCAACATTATTCTTTGCTTGACCTAATATATATAATTCCTTAGCTTCTGTTTTTTTTCTTCACAAGTCCCCATCTACAAAGAAATTAATTTCCTCACCCTATCTTAACATCATTGACAAACCCATCTATATCATCTAGTAACATTAAAAGCTCACTTCAATTTGTGTTTATTTACACGCATGATTATGATTAGTCCACAAACAAGAATTGAGCTAGAATACTGCTAGAAATACCAAGCCTTTGATTTTTTTTCCACTTCATTTCTAATCAATGATGGAGGCGTCTGAATCATTGATCAGCATTATTAAACATGATATATGGTGTGTGAACTTTTTAAGGAACTAAACTTCATAATTTTTCGACACTAGTATCTAGTAATCAAGTGGTCTGAAATACATCTTGTATTTGTCGTCGAAAATTGTTAATTTAAAGATCATTTGAAAATAATAGACAAATTATGTTGAGAAATTATAAAACTTGATTGCTAAAAAAATGCATGAGATGTGGATTATGTGTCGATCGTCGATTCAAATGTCTCGTCATCTGAAACAACGTAAAAGTATAAAATATTTGGTTTGTTTAAAAATATTCTAACTCAACTCCATAAACTATTTACATATACAAATAGATCATGAATACTTAATTAGCCGGGAAGAATATTCAAAAGCCAACAATATTTATGACCAACAATTCAAGTGGGATCACTAATCCACAATAAATTATATTATATTCTTTTGAATAATAATATACAATAAATTTCACATGGACAAATCAAAGCTACCTACATGTTGTACATATATCTGTGGTTTGGTAATTAAGGTAATATTCTTGAAGTTCTTGTGAATAATGGATTTGTTTGTAAATTTGCACATCCTATTTTGAAACTCTGCTTCTGCTTTTAGTTTCTGGTATATATATAGAGTAGTGCTTCTATACTTGTAATTTTTCTATACCGTTCATTTATTTCTATTCAACGGATGGGATTTAATTTTTCAAAAATTGTGACCTGCAATATGAGGTCACTTTGAGAGAGGTACCGGTCACCAGGTACCTCACATAGAGATATTATGATCTTTTATTAGAAGGGTAATTTAGTAACTTTATATTTACCATTTTATTAAAAAAAAATTTCTCTCTTTGTTTCCATTTTCTCTCTTTATCTTTCCTATTTAGCCATAGTAAAGATGTGAGGAGTTGAATTCAGGGCGGATTTTTAAAATCCAAACCCAAACCCGATTATCAAAACCGAAATAGAACCTAAACTCAAATCCAAAAAATTTTAGAAAATCATATCCACTCGTGTACCCGACTAAACATCCGAAATCTGAACCCTCGCCCGAGCCCAAAAACCTGAACTTAAAATATTATTTCTCTCTACAATATTTCAAAAAATATTAAATTTAATTTAAAATTTTAAAATACATATTCACATATAACATCAAACATTTTTATATTTTATAATACAATATATTTTGTAATATGGTAAAAGTAAATTTTTGTTTCGGGTTCAAATCTATGTATTTGAATTTAGTTTTGGATTTTGAATTTTTGATCAGTTCTAGGCGTGTATGAATTTTCAAAATCCGTCAATTTTGAAAATAGGTTTGCGATTGCTAGTTGGATTCGAATTTGAGTCCTTAATTATTTTTTGACCAATAATTTAATCTTTTTAATGTTTTCATTTAAAATTTTGTGTAAAACTTTTATTACCTCAAACGATTAAAAATTTTAAAACGTCTATTATATCTAATAGTTCTAAACATAGTTAGTTAATTCGGATTCGGCAAAAATTCGATACAGATATAATACGGATAAAATTTGTCTCCTAATTTTTAAATTCGTTAAAAAATTCGGCTTAAAAAATGAATTCAATAATTATTATACAATATGGCATATAAACAATCAAATAAGAAATAGATTAAAATAGCCCATAATTAATTATAAAATATATAATTATTTTTTTTAGGGCGAATGAACAAAAAACCCATATTTAAATATAGAATATAAAATAATCTATATTTAAACATAAAAATTATAAGTTTTTTAGTCAAATTTTTAATAATTCGGGAATAATTCGTGAATAGTTCGCGAATAATTCGGCAATAATTCGGCTGGCTCCTAAAATTCACGAATAATTTCGTATTTTTGCAAAAAGTTCGTAAACGGACCGTTTAATTCGGATTTTCAATAATTCGTGAATAATTCGCGAATTATTCGTGAATTAACTAACTATGGTTCTAAAGTATTCTTATTATTCAGTTCAGTAGGTTGAACTGAGAAGTTTGATAGAATAGATTATAGTTTGATCAGTCCAAACAACTATTTTATTTTTAATTTTATTTTTAAATCATTGATACTAATTTAATTAAAATAAATAACAAAAATTTGTAAACTAATTGCAAACCAAAAGGTAAGGGATTGACATTTTCAAAATCGACTAAATAAATCAAATCAATTAGACTGACTAGTTTGATAAAATATATAAATAATCTACATTTATTTTATACAACTTTGTTTAATTTATCGACATTTCAAATTTTGTTTACTATAATAAAACTTCATGGTGGACATCTAGTATAAGCTTAAAATTTAAATTCTACAATCTAAATTTATTTAGTAGAAAGATCAAATTATACATACTATTTAGATTTTGAACTTCAAATTTACTTTTAGCTTATTTTTAAATTATAATACATGATCTAATTATTTTAAATGATAGAATTAGAATCAATTTAGCGCATATAATTGTTTTCTAAGATAAATTTGAATTGTACCCTATACTCTTAATCAATTAACCACATTTTCTTTTATAGTGACACAAATTTAATGTCTAAACTAAAAAGTTATAAATTTTTTAAACACATTAAATATACAGAATTTAAATATTTATCTATATTCAAAAATTTTAAATTAATGATACAAAATTAATGTCTAAACTAGAGAAATTTAAAAGTTTTTTTTTTAACATACTAAATATGTTGAATTTAAATATTTAGTAATATTAAAAAAAATTTAAATAGTGACACAAAATTAACATTGAATTTAAATTTTTAGCCTACACAATTCTATTCTAAGAAAAATTCAATTATACCCAATATTCCTAATCAATTAAAGTCTAAATTAGAAAAAAAAAAATTAAAATTTTAAAATATATTAAATATGTTGAACTCAAATATTCACCCAAATTCAAATATGTTTAGATTAGTGATACAAAATTAATGTCTAAACTAGTTGAATTTAAACATTTACCAACATTACAAGTTTTTTAAAATAGTAATACAAAATTAATTCTAAAATATAAAAAAAATAAAATTACAATATTACATATGTTGAATTTAAATAGTGATTCAAAAACATTATAACATATTAAATATGTTGAATTCGTTATTATGAATATTAAATTTGTTAAAATAATAATGCAAAATTCTTCTTTTTAAATTTAAATTTTAAAATTAAATATTAAATATTTAAACCCAACATGTTTAGAAACATTAATATTTCTAAATATCTATAATTTAAATTAGAGTCTAGATTGGAAGAATTCCAAATTTCCTATTATTAATGCCTAAATTACTCCACAATTAATGGCTAAAATTGGGTTAATTAATATTAATGAAAACTTTCTTATAATGTTTCCTAGTTTAATTACAAAATTATCCTTATATTAAAAAACCTATTAACCTGCTACATAACAAAATGACAGTTTTAACCTTCCTCAATCAACGGTTAGAATTTTTTTTATTTTTTATAAAATAAAGTACCGAATCATTTCTCATATATATAATGTAATCAAAATATATATTCTTAATATTCTTTGCTGTAGCGTAAAACAAAATTTAAGTTTGAGACCCAAGAGCAAAGAATCGAGCTTAGGTTTATTTGAATCTCAACCAACCCATCATGAAAGTAAAAGTTCTAATTTAGTGCTTCTGATTCTGCTGCAGAGAGAAGCTATTAAAAAGAACTTAATTAATGTAGCTAGCTAGTACATTTTTAATAATATTTCTCAAACAGGTATATATACATTTCAATGGAGGCTGCTTTAATACGGAATCAACAAAAGCTTTAAGAGGGTGTTTGGCCTAGCTTCTGAAAAGTAATTTGGTGTGCAAAAGTAATTTTCGGCTTAATAGAGAGTTTGACAATCTCGTTTTTAAAATCTGATTCTGATTTTTAGAATTAGTTTTCTGATTTTCAAGACCCAAAATCAGAAGCAGCTAAAACCTGCTTCTTGAAAACTGATTCTGATTTTGGACTCAAACTTCAAATTTTTATTTTGATTTTAGATTGAAATTTTAAATTTTAATTCAAATTTTAATTTTAGAATTTAAAATTTAAAAAATTTAAATTAAAATTATAAGTTTTGATTTTCAAATTCTTTATTCAATTGTTGGATGTAAAGGATTGTTTTTATACAAATTTCAAATTTTGATTTTCAAATTACAAATTACAAATTTTGATTTTCAAATTACAAATTTCAAATTTTGATTTTCAAATTTCAAATTTCAAAATTTTAAATTTTTAAATTTTATTTTTATTTTTATTTTTATTTTTATTTTTAAATTATTAGTTTTAAATTTTTAATATTCAAATTTTAAATTTCAATTTTGAAATATTAAAATTTAAATTTAGATTTTAAATTTGAAATTGAAAATTTAAATTTAGATTTAAAAATTTAAAATCTTTAAATTTATATTTTAAATTAAAATATTAATTTTTTGTGCAAATTTAAAATTTAATATTTAAAGTTTTAATTAAAATTAAAATTTTTAATTCAAATTCAAATTTTAATTTTTTTTAAATAAAATTTAGTAAAATAATTATTATATGACAACATCAAAAAAAAATTTGCCAAATAATATTGCAAAATCACTTCAGAAAAATCACTTTTCATCTAAACTCAGCCGAATGCTCTACAGCTTTTAACCAAAATAAATTTTTCAAACTAAAATCAACTCTGCAAAAATAACTTTTTCAGAATCTAGGGCGAACGGACCCTAATTCAGTAACTTCAATTCTGCTACAGAGAGAATCTGTTAAAAAAAAATTATCTCTAATAACACGTCACCTACGTAGGGACGCACGAAATGCATATTCTTTAACCATTCCAATGGAGGCTGTTTTAGCACGGATTTGCCCTACAGAAACTCTAATATATTCAGTAACTTTAATTCTGCTATAGAAAAAAACTGTTAAAAAGAATTTAACATAGCTAGCTAGTACTAGTGCATTCTAATGACACGTCACAAAGACTAGTGCTAACGCTTCATCGAATAATACTATACCCTACGGTATGGGCGCGCGACCAATCAGATATATATTGAAGTAACATTGTTTGAATGCTCCTTTCTCAAAAAAACATTGTTTTAATGCATATTCTCCTATACGTGCATGAAAGTAGCTTCTTCAATGGAGGGTGTTTGCATGTTCTTCTGAAAATTTGTATTGGATCCTTTGGGCCGTAGCATTTATGCATGTTCCTTAGTACAGGGGTTTAATTTCTACGTTATTGGAACTATTAATGCACGTACATAGTAAAAGAGAGAGAGAGAGAGAGAGAGAAAGAGGGGGGGAAGATGCATGAACGTATACGTACAATTTTAGAAATTGTGGAGGGGGGGATGCATGAACGTATACGTACAATTTTAGAAATTGTGGAGGGGGAGAGCCTATTTGTATTCAAATATGAGATCTTTTTGGCCAGGTCTATCAAGATTTTGGCAATCAAAGCTAAGCACCTGTCCAGGAATATATATATATATATATATATAGAGAGAGAGAGAGAGAGAGAGAATTCGGCTGTAGTACTTTCAAAAACACCAAGCACTTGGTGTTTGTAAGTTTTCACTGTTAGATCTATCGCTTTAATATTTCACCACTTAGAGTATGCTATTCCACCGACCACTCACTCAACCTAGCCTGGGAGACTACTATTATCCTAACCCTGCAAATCTTCATCCAAAAGTCGAAAACCTATAAGTGCTAATGATTTGATACTTTTAAAAGTATATATAGGAGCTCAATTCTATATATATGTATAGAGAGAGAGAGAGAGCTAGGCTCTTGTGCTTTCGAAAGGACGGAGGCCTCCGTGCTTATGAATTATTTTTTATGATGGAACATCTAATTCGTTGATTGGTTCTATTAGACATGATCTACAATGTTGGAACTACTAAGAAACCAAATTTCATAACTTTTTTATTTCGTTTGCCTAGTGAACAAGTAGCCTCAAAATGAACGATTGAAAATAAAAATCTTCTAAAAAATAGTGATAAAATACTCAAATTTTAAATCGGAAGTATTGATCTTACTCTTGATGTTAAGTAAAATTTTTTATTAAAATTTTATGTAATTTGGATTCTTCTACACCGTTGAATTTACAAACGTGCTAGCCGTTAAAGTAGTCATTTTTGAGACTCTTTGATCATTTGGGATAAATGATGTCGAAAATTTATGAAATCTAATTTTTAAATAATTTTAATAGCGTAGATTATACCTAACGGAGTAGATCGTCAAATCAGATGTACTATCATCGAAAACAACTTATAAGTACGGAAGCCTCCGTGCTTTCCATATAGAGAGAGAGAGAGAGTGAGAAAAAAAGTTCTATAAATATTTGTTTTTTCCCCTAACTTTTAAAAAACCTATATTTTATTCTTTAAAAATTTTAGAAATATTTTTAGGAGTTACAACTTTCATAGAGAGGAGGAAATAAGCAAATTGCTCTTACTTGTTTATAGAAAAAAAAAATTCATATATTTTTTATTTTCAGGGATATTTTTGGTGTAAATTATAAGAAATAGATAGAACAGTGACAAAACCCCAACGGGCTAAGTGCATCAGCTTGAAATTTTCAAGAGCTAAAAATATAGCTTGCTGAAAGTCAAACAAGAAAAGTAAAAAACAGATACTTATAAGAAGATTTCTGTATTTTAGACTATGGTCTATAAACTGGATATGGAGAACATGATAAAAATTAAAGAAGAAAAATGGAAGGCAAGAAAAGACAAAACTTTAACTTGTGGTGTTTAAATGAATAAAAGAAAAGAAAAATATCATGCCGCTTTAAACAGTCAAAATATATTTTACTGATGCTTGGCATAAATGTCAGTATATAGTGGCGACTTTTCTTTCGCCGAAGCTTTTAAATGTGATGATAGAATCGTAGACTATTTTGACATCGTTGAATACCGGAAAAAAAAAAAAAATCCTAAATGTTAATTTTCTTGCTTGTAGTAATATGCATCGTTTAGTTTTTATAATTATCATTTTACTGCAATCACGCATAGCATAGCTCTGTTGTGCTAATATTTGGGCAGCGAGCATCTCCTAAGTAGTAGCAAAAGTAGGATTTGGAAACATCTGGTGATATCAAAAGAAAAACAATTTATGATTATCCCAAGTGAACTTCATCGAACAGTATTACACCTTACAGTCTCGCAATTTCGCTATTCATGTCCTTCTCTGTGGTTTTTGTTTTTATTATTTTCTATCTTGAATTTAAGGAGCTGGGGGGAATGAATTATGTCGATTTTGACTTCCAAAATATACGCCAAAATTTCCAAAAGAGAAAACAAATCCACCCCTGGAAATGCCTTGCAGGTACATGATCTCACATTATGATGTCCCTCTCATCTGGAGATCGACTTTATTGTTTCATTACGTATCCTCTGGAAAATTACTGATGAAGACAAGAAACGCTGCTTTCAACTCCCATCCGCACCAACCATCGTGCAATTGGGATAAGGAAAAAAGAACGGCGAAATGAGAACAAACCGTCTTGGTCTTAAGATGCAACAAACAATGAAAGTTACGAGCTTTGGAGCTATGCACCAAACATTTTGGACAATTCTGGCAACCCAGATTTCAACGCCAAAATCCGACTCCTAGCAAACGATTGCAAGTTCGGAATTTTAGAGCTATCAAATAGATAGCGGTAGGACCACACATGCTGAACGATTAGCAACCGTATTCAACATCTGGGTTCACAATGCATTCTTTTTAGCATTTTTAAATATATAAATAATGCTTTTAGCCAACACATTACCAAACTAAATTTAACTCATTTACCATCGAGCATGTACGAAAAAAAGTGAAAAGAAAAAAAAAAGAAAAAAAAAAAAGAGAAGAACAAAGCTTAGTTGTGTAAGTTATATTGTCTCTGTACCGATATAAGACTTCAGGAAAAAGAGAACCATAAACTGTCAAAGGAGCTTTGCAGTACGACGTCTAAGATAACGCAAAGCATCTAAATCCAGCTTTATATATATATATATACATGGGCTGCTTTTATAGCTATTAAACATGTGAAAGCCAAACCAGAAATTCAAAGTTTCGATATGCATAGGGGTAGTGTGGTAGTGTGTAACTGGGTTTACGCTGCCTCCGCGAACCCGACTCTCATGTTACCGTAGTCGAAGACGGTGTGGTAAGCTCCCATGAAGACATCACCCAAGATCCTGCAACAGTTATGTTTCGTTCAGTTAGTGCGCAACAAGGCGAACCGGAAAAACTAGAATTAGGTGAGAGAATGAAGTGGCATTACCAGAGAGGGCCGCGAGGAGGAGGGACGTCCAAGGCCGTGAATCCGCTGATGCACTGTGCCGCGTATCCCTCGCCGACTTGAAGGATGTACTGTGCACACACACACACAGAAAAAAGAAGAAGAATATTAGGGCACAGTTGTCTAGCTGCTTGCATAACTAGCATTAAACAAATTATCAAAGTAGACTCATTAACCTTCTCATCCCTAAGTAGAATCTTTTAATTATCATCAATTTTCACATGACTTAGAAACAGAACACATGGCTTATGAACGTAACACTAGAACTAGACGACAGAGATAAATGCTAGTAGAAAATCAAAAAAGGACAATAGTATACCTGTTCTGCTTTGAGGCTGAACTTTTTACCGCCAATTGTGAAGGAGATATCAGGCATGGAGGCCACGCTACTGCAGTCAACAGCTGACTCTCCCATGGGGCTAGGGAGTTTCTCGCACAGCTGCAAAGCCATTTGACTCGTGATCGGTCAAGTAGAAAGTCCCAATACGGGAGCACTGATTATGACATAGTTTACAAGACTTTGTACCTGGTTGAGGTAGTTAAATATGAGCTCCTGGGTCTGATTCTGGCTGATTTGGTTCTGCATCCATACGACCGCCATCTCACAAACATTGCACATAGCATCACTCAGACCAGCGGCAGATCTCTGAGCGTCCTTGTTCACCACACTCTCAATTCCGGCACTGCAAAATTGTAGAATACAGAAGTATGTGTCAACGAAAAACTAAAAAATGACCTTTACTCAAGTCCACAATGTGTTAAAAAGAAATTTTTGGAGTTCCAACCTGACTCCTCGTTTTCCATCGAAGGTGCAAAGACCAATACTTGAGCAGATTTTCCCTGGTTGAACCTGAAATTAACCAGAAGAAAGTCAAAAGGATGTTAGAAAGTTGATGTTCTGCAGGCGCTCTTAGTAGAGACAAAAAATATTGTCTATCGCGTATTCTGCACATGCGCAAACCTCTGCAAGCAACATTTCTAGAATCTGTTGTCCATATTCAGCAATAACAGCTTTGCACTCCTGGCTCACAACCCCAGAAGCTCCAATTTTCTGGTTAATCTCAGCAATAATGGTCTGCATAAAAGTAACAGGACTTTAGAGTTAATAGTAGCAGATGGGTAATAAGCATTTCTACAGCGCACTGTAACTATCAGTTATTATTTTGATCTAAACATGACTATGTAACCTAGAACAACCACCCTAAATTCTGAAAATTCTATAGTATTAAACCTATGAAATCTAAAATCTACCATGCTAAATTCTGAAATTTCAATAGAATAAACCAGCGAAAAGGCTACTCTAATAGTCAAATGCATGTTACAAATTCTCGTAAGAAAAGCAGCTTCTTTTGACATTCAACAACAGGACAAAGTTATCAGTTATTGCATTCACATCAAATATTAATGAGAAGTGGTTTAAAGAAGCATTCTTGTCTATAGATGAAAACTAAGTACTCTAATAGACGTTCAATATGGTAACCACACAAAAGAGTGAAGTTGATTTACCAATATTATGAAATTGCCGAAACTACAAAGCATATCTAGATGCACAAATAACTCATCCGGCATGTCTCTTCTTTTTAACTGAAAGGTCATTTTTCTAAGCTACTTCAGACGCATTAACAGACGTCTAAAAGCAAGTAAGAAGGAATAAACAATTCCAATTTTCAAGGATATGATAACATTGGTGCAATACATTATCTTGAAGAATTATGCTTATTAGGGCCTCCCGGCAAACTAAGTTGAACTCTTACAATATTAATTTATTACCCCTAAAAGAAACCTACAACGAGCACAAGTTTTCAACATCTAACTTATTTCCACATCCAAATAGGCCCTAAATCTCACTAAAAAAATATTTCTTTTTGCTCAAGTAAAGTTCAGCATCTTCTTTTCACATTAGTAAGACAACATAGGTTGTCTTTCACATCATCTACAAAGATAGTTTGTGCTTTCTCATAAGCTACAAAAGCTTTGCTATAAACCTAGTAAGAGCAAAGAAATGACTTAGGTAGACAGCAGCAAAATTAGTTTATAAAAAGATTCCAAAACTGCCTGAAAAAACAAAGGGTTGCACATCATGAGCATTAATTTAAGCATTCTATCCAATATATCTCTTGAGGAAACTACATAAAAAGATAAAAGTGACTCCATAAATTAAAATTATCTAGAGAACTTGGCAGCTTGGTTAAACAAAAATCCTCTGATTCTCAGACTATATCACAAGGAATACGAACTTGTAAGTGAATATGGCAACCCCAGAAAAAGGAAAGACACTAAATGACCGTCGATAACAAATCAAACAAATCGCCCACCTACAATCCTAGAGAACTGATAGGCTATTTCAAGTGCATATGTCCAACCAATTCACTATACTATAAGGCATATGAAGAACCACAAAAGACAAGGCGACAAATATTTCCATTATCTCACAAAGCCATAATGCTTATATAGAGTGTAAATATATTATACCGTGGGACCAGCAAGCAAAGAAGTTCCAGAATCTGCTATTGCTGCACAACCTCCATTGCAGAATCCTGACACAAAAGCATTTAAGCTTAAATTACTTGGGAAAAGAAAGAAATTCAACACTTCCAAGAATATCTAACAGCAAGCAATGAAGATCTATTAAAAAAACAACTGCATTACCAGTGCTCTGGCCACCAACGAGGACATCACCCATCTCAAACTGCAACAAGGATTTTCAAGGGCAGAAGTCAATTTAACTGAAAATATTAGCAACAGCAAGTTCGAGGCAGAAACAAGGTTTTTAGCGACAGCTTACTGGAAAAGAATAAAATAAAAGAAGAGACTAACCTGCCAATAACCTTTTTGAGTCACTGGAACATATGTATGGTTGCCCTTGTAATGATTAGGGTCAGCACCTCCAAACACTATCTCACCTCCCTCCCCATCGTCAGCATTACGATTAAACCAGAAAGAGAAAACAGGCTCCTTGATGAGTCCTTGGTCGACCATGTTGTACCTAGAGATTAGAGAAATGGTTAGTATGTCAGCAATACCATAGATGCCTCATAAAGACAAAAGTAGATGAAAATGCAATTGCCACAAAGAGATATCCTCTTTATTTTGAGCTTCATATAAAATGCATCAGCATGTCAAACAAAATCAAGGTCCCCATACATTTTGACAATACAAGCTTAGAGATATAGAAAAAAAACGCAAAACAAGAATCGATGATTGGAGAATAGAGGCCATGATGAGGCACCTAAACCAATCACAACTGGCAAGTCTTATCCATAGTTAGTTAATTCGGATTCGGCAAAAATTCGGTACGGGTATAATACGAATAAAATCCGTATCCTAATTTTTAAATTCGTTGAAAAATACAGCTTAAAAAATGGGTTCGCCAATTATTCGGATACGCGATTTATACGGAAATTATACGTTCATCAATTAAAAATTCGGGATAAAAAATTCGGCTATTAAATTAAACTTTTTTCTCTAGATTTATGATACTAGCATAAATAGTTATAATTCTTAAGAATATAAAAATAAAGATCTACAAAATAAAATAAATTAAGTTAAAAAATAATAGCAAACTACATTATACATTATGATATATAAACAATCAAGAAAGAAAGAAATTAAAATAGTCCATAATTAAACATAAAATATATAAAACAGAATTTTAGGACGAGCGAACAGAGAATTCATACTTAAACATAAAATATAAATTAATCCATACTTAAACATAAAAAATATAAGGTTTTTATTTTAATTTTCAATAATTTGCGAATAATTCGGCTAGCCCAAAAAATTCGCGTTTTATTCCCATATTTTTGGGAAAAATTCGCATACGGACTGTTTTATTCGGATTTTCAATAATTCACGAATAATTCGCGAATTAACTAAAAGGAACCATCAATTTAAAAGTTTCAGCCAGAAATCGATAAATCCAAGTTAATGAGCTTAAGCAGAAGCAGTTAATATACAAATGCCCCTAATTAACTATTTGACCATAATAAGAAATAAATACACTATTTGTTTTGTAAGATAGACTGTTCAACCAACAGGCCTGTTTTTCCTATCACATTTGCCCTCATTAACTTTAAAAAGAGTATTAGCAAGAAAAGCCTAAAACATGCCAATTTATGCATCAGCTATAGTACTTCCTTATGTGGTACTTCATGCTAGTCACCACAGACGAGAAAATTTGACTGCACAGGACAGGCTAGCATACCAGATTGGAACAGCATTTCCTACAGAGATTTCTTGAAATCCAAGTCCAAGAATACCATCAAATTTTGCCACCACGAAAGTAACGCTGGGCTCCTTTGTTGCTTCAATAAAATCCTGTAGGGACAGCATATATGAGTCCATACAGCACCGTTTGACAAAAACATAACTAGAGATGACTAGAATTAGCCTGCTAGAGAAATATCCAGAATCACCAACCTGAGTTTTAACCATGAGGTCACCAACTTTAACATGGTCTGTGCTGAAATAGCCTGAAATTGCTCCAGTTCCATAGTGAATACTTGCAGATTTTCCTGATAAGAAAACAACTAATTAAAGAATGTTTTCCAAAAATAGATAAATAATTGCAAGTTCAATATTGACTGACTTTTGAAAGATACAAGAAAAACATAGGATAATGACAATGAGGAAGAGTACATGATATACAATAAGCACAAATTGAATAAAAAGCATGTATCGGAACAGACATGCCGGTTTACAAAATCAGACGAATATCAAAACTCATCTGACGAAAATTTATAAGTAGACAATGATAAACATCAACACAAGCTGACCTCATATAATAGTATTATGAATGGACAAATTATACTCAAAATGTAAAGCTCTGACATGCTAATATCCATTATTTGGACATCAATGTAACTAATAATAATCAGTTTAAATATAACTTACACTCAACCATGCACTAAGAAGTTGGTAGATAGAAACAACAGTATGCTTCACTTTAGTAAGTCATTTACTCTGCTCATTCTTTTCAGGGACAACTGATAATCATAATAAGGTTACTATCAAGTTATTTTAGTGATGCTACTTCTATAACTGATGCCTACAGTTCACTCAACGTTTTGCAGAAGCATCTCTTAGATTCAAGGATACTTGTATGGAAATACAAGTAAATTAAATATTCCCTGATGACTCGTACCAGAGAAAAAACTAAAAATCACATTAAGGCTGCTATCAAAGTTATTCTACTGATGCTGTCTTCCATAATTGATGCTTAAGGTTTACTCCAAGATTTGCAAAATCCATATCACCATACATATGCTCTAATCTCAAAAACTTCAGAGATAGATCTCTCCCCATCAGCTGACCACTAAAATTTGACAATTTTCTCTCTACCATTGAAAATTTGACCATTTTCCTCTCAATTTTTTTAAAAAAATTTTTATCAGCCATATCACATCATCTGAACTGTAAAGCTTAGGCCAATTTCAGTGGTCAACGGAAAAGCAGAGATATGCATACAAATTTTCAAAATTTAGAGGGTATTTGTCAATAGAAACTTTCAGAGGAGTAAGTACATAATTCCAAAAAAATTTGCAGAAAATATGCAAAATGTCCAAAAAAAAATATTTTTTTTTTGCCAAAATTAGATACAAATTCTTGCCTTTTATTCTTAGAAACAAACAAAGCAAACGAGAGAGAGATAAAGAAGAGACGAACCATTCTTGTGGTAGGAGCTTGATCGGCCCGACTTGTATTTGGTGTGGAAAAGGCAAGCAATCTACACCCAAAAATCACAGTAAGTACTCGACATCCAAAGGGTTTCACAAACCTACAACCCATGATGAAACCTCACCGAGAAGTAGCACTTGGAGGAAGGAACCCAGAGGTTGGAGCTCCCGGTATCGAAGATCACGGTGAACTTCTGCGGCGGCGTGCCGATCCCGATCTCCCCAAAGTACTGGGCGTTCATGTAGTTCTTAAGCGCGATGATGTCCGTCTCCTCCCCCTCCTTGAGAGGCGCCCCTCGGAGCCCGTACCTCCTCGCCGCCATTAGCGGCCCCTCCTCCTTCTCCACGAGCCGCGCCGCGATCCTGTTGTTCTCATCGATCGGGCGCTTCTTCAGCCCGATCCTCACCAATCCATCGGCCGACGCTAGGAGGACCGACTGATGCAACAGCACCGAGAGCAGGATCGCCGTCGCGAGAGCTCCGCTCCGAGTTCCCATGGCGAGATCTACCGATCAACACCAAAAATAAAAAAAATAAAAAAAATCACTCCAAGCATCAACGAGACGCTGAAACCCTAGGGTCTACAGATCTAACAAAAACCACAAAAATTCGAGGAAAAAACGATAAATTACTCCAAAAAACCGCAAAAAATCATCTCTAACAACATCAAAAACACGAATCGGAGCGAATCGGAGGTCAAAAGAGGATGAATCGACTCACCGATTTTGGGGAATCCGCGATCGAAGCGAGAGAGGGAGAGAGTCGATGAGAGAGAGAGAGAAGGAGTTGAGCTACCGCTCAAGAGCTTTTCTCCCACGAGTCTCGCGGGGGTGTATATATATATATAAACAAGTCAAGGGGCGGAGGACTCGGTGTATGCGCTGTTCGTGTAAACCGTCCGATCGTCGATGAGGCTGGATCCACCGTCGGATGAGAATCTTCGGATGTCGATATGGGCCGAACACGATAAGCGATAAAGTAAACAGTGGGGCCCACAGGGGATAAAAAAAAAAATGTAGTGAGTCCCCCTCAACTATAGGGCATATTAAAAAAAGACCCCTTGATTTTATTTTAAGTAATTGGTACTGTCCTCAATTATTAAGTTAAAAATATTTAGATTAGCTATTAAATTATATTCAGTACTAGTAATTGTTTGGATAAGGTGCAAGACATGTTGGTCGTAAAATTTTAATTTATTATAATTTTTATTTTAATTAGTGATGTGATAATGATTATATCATAGTCATATCAACGATGCATTAATAGTTTGAGACTAAAATAATAATAATAAATTAATTTTAGAGACAAATATTATGTCTTATAGTTTGAGGACCAAAAATATAATTAATATAATAAATTAAAAAAATATTGATTGAAATTATTTGAATTAAAAAATTAAAATTCATGGAGTAGCAGCAGAATATATAAAATTGAGGGACCTGTTCCAAAATATCCTATAGTTGAGGGGGTATGCACGCATTTTATTTATTTTTTCTTTTTTATCTGGTTTGGATGAGGGAGAGCTATCGTGGGTGTGAACACGATAGAAGCGATAAAGCGAACAGTGGGGCCCACAGAAGGAAAAAGATTATGGGAGCGTCCTCATAGGAACTTCGGTAAGAGAAAACCCGGATGGCCGCCACGTGTCGCTATCTGTAACCCCAACCGCTCGTTTTGAAGATCGGGTTGTTGGATTCTGCAGATTGAAAGGATCCGACGCGTCCGCACGATTATTCTATGGGGAGCGCCCGTATACATAATTTTCGATGGTGGTAAAGTACAGTGGAGAGATTTTGTGGGGGGAGGCATATTCCTCTGTATTTTTAATGAGGCGCTTTTATTAGTGCTATTTGATGTTTCGATCCTCTGCAATGACGGATGTATAAAAACACTACAACCAGGCATACAAAGATACAAAAATGAGAATTTTACCTAATTTTTAATTAGTAAAAATGTATAAAACTTATGAGAAATGTGAACCATTTTGATTCTACTACTAAATCTTCCAAACATTTAATTTTACTCTCCAAACTTTTAATTTGTTTGATTAGCGCATTCATATCACATAAATTTTGAAAAATAATATATTTATATATATATGGTTTCTCAAAAAAATTGTCAAAATATATTGTTAGTCTATAAATTCTAGCAGCTTTTGCACTAAAATTTTTTGTGTTTATTTTAAGATAATGACGTGTAATTTTCTAAGCCGATGGTATGCACATTGCTTTCATTGAAAAAAAGTATTTAAAAAGCCAAAACTTATTATGAACTTAAAAGAATGATCTAGAGAAGATTTATTTATAATAGAGATAACTTCAAATACCATCCATGTGGTTTCGTGTTTTCTCACTTTAGTGTCCTGTGGTTTAAAACGTATCACTTTAGTACCCGATGGTTTGGTTATTCTTTTTTTGTTATCTTTTCGTTAATTTTTTTGTTAAATTAATAAGAAAATTAAAACTACATGATAGTAAAGTGAATATTCGATAAACTATAGGCGGGATATTTGAAGTTTTTTCTATATAATTTAACAAAAAAAATTAACAAAAGATAACAAAAAAAAAGAATAACCAAACCACAGGATACTAAAGTGATACGTTTTAAACCACAGGACACTAAAGTGAGAAAGCACGAAACCACAATGGTGATATTTGAAGTTATTTCTTTATAATATAATGATGGCTCCACTTATTCGATCAATCGAATCACTGCTTGAACTAGTTAAATCGTAATTCTGTATTTTTTTCTTATTCGTAATCGATTTCGAGTTTTAAAATATAATTTTAGACCTGCTATAAGGTTTTGAGAAAGCTTATTTTTATTTTTTTACAAATTATAAATAACTAATGCCACGTGGATGGGTTGCATGTGGGGGCGGAGTTAGTTACGAATCACATTTTGGGGAAACGTGCAAGCGAAGCGATCCCTCGCGTTTTTCGCGGCGCTGCCACGTAGGCCACGGCCTTGCGGGACCCACCGCAAGCGGGTTGGTTTTGGATCCCTGCCCGTTTCTTGCACGCAAAAACGGACGGTGCCCAACGCGTATGTGCGTGATTCGGCACAACATTATTCATAGATTTTTTTTTTTTTTTTTTTTTTCATTCAACATAATCATAAATATATATATATATATATATATATGCCATAAATTAGAGATGTATAGATTAAAAACAGAATAAGACATGTTAGGCTTCTATTTCGTCCGTCGGATATGGTCTGATTAAAATTCTGATTTTTTGTCCGTCGGATATGGTCTGATTAAAACTCTGATTTTTTTTAAAAAAAATCGACCAAAATTTATCGTGATTTTATTTTTGTTTTAGATTCGAGTTGATTAGAAAAGTAAAATTCGGGTGCTGAATGCGGAGATTATAAATATTGTGTATGTGATGAAGGAAAATCTCCCTCTTCACAATAATAACAACACATCAATTAGTATTAGTTTTCATATTTATACCGAAAGTAGGATAGGTTAGTTTAGTTTTTTTTATTTCGGTCGAAGATAGTAGTAGTAGTTCTAGTAGTTTAATTTCAACAGCTTACTTTCCTTCCATTTCGGTCATTCCAAAGATTTTGGTCGAAAACTCGGGTTTTTAAAGTTCTTCAGTTCTAGCAACAAGACAACTGAGTCCAGCCATCCAAATTATGCACGAGTCAAGCGGCCGAACAAAGCATGTTTTTGGAGGTTAAGTCATTGCGAAAAATCTGGACCGAAAAGCTTGAGTCCTATCTCAACGCCATCTTCAATTGGGGAACCGCCTTCAAACTAGGCAACGGGAGTTCTATCAACTTCTGGTTAGATCGGTGGTGTGGGGAAACTACTTTACATAAGTCGTTCCCAGAGATTTATCAAATGGCAGATCAGAAAAATCTAAAAGTAAGCGAGTGCTTTGCAAGGGACAGTTGGAACTGGAATAGGATACTGGGAGCCAACCCCAGTAGTATGCAAGGGTTGAGTGCTAGCCTTTCGGAGTTCAAGGAAAGGATATCTTATCACACTGTTGAACTTAGACCGGATGAAATTCTTTGGCGATGGAACCCCGATGGGTGCTTTTCGGTAAGATCAACTTACGTAGCACTGACTGACAGGGGTACGAGGGACGCTCGGGCAAGCAGGCTCTGGAGACTCCGAATCCCCCTAAAAGTAAAAGTGTTCCGTTGGCTGGTCCTCAAGAAGAGGTCGCTTACAACCGTTAACCTCGCAAAGAGAGGGTGGACTGGAGACACAACCTGTGTGTTATGCGGATCGGCAGAGGAAACTGTGGACCATTTGTTCACCAAGTGTGTCTTCAGCAAGTTCATTATAGTGATGGGTATGGACGGAGTGCAGTCTCGGGATCTGGGAGACGACGTCATCTTAGTATGGGATAAATGGATGGGCAGGAAACGAACGCACACGACGAGGAACAGTCTAACTGAACTAGCAGGCAGCTGGTGGACCATTTGGAAGGCCAGAAATGATTCGATCTTTGGGAAGATCCAGCCGAACCCTGTGCGAGTAGTTCACAAGCTTAAGCTGCTGTTAACGAAGTGGGACTCCTTCCTCCCAGCACAGCAGAACCATAACCATTAGTGTGTGTGTGGGGTTCTCTTTTTTTTTTTTTTTTTCGCTTCGCTCGCTCGAGCTTTCTGTGTTCACTCGAGGCCCAGATTGCCTCACCTCTGTAGCGCCTAATTCATTTTTTCAATGAATGAAGCGGGTAGCGTGCTACCTTTTTCTCAAAAAAAGAAGAAGAAAAGCTCGAGTCCTGAGTCATTGTAATTCTTCACTCTTCTTCAATAAAAAAACTCTTTTCTGTTCTTTTAAGCAAGCAAGATATAAATCTTGCACCTATTAAATATTGTAGAGTGCTCTACAACTATAAATAATTTATTTAGTTACATGAATTTATAAAAAATATATATAACTTAATCACTTTATGTATGCGGTGTTGAAATTAGTACCTAATATATAAAGAAAAGTAAAAAAAAAAATTGTTCAAAAGATGATTTGATAGATAAACATATTTGTTATTTTAAAATGCTCTCTCCGGCTATTGTAGTTGTAACTACTGCAAAATTCAATAGTTGGATCCAAATGCATCAAAGCATATACTAAATTTGAATTTGCATGTAGTTAAAATTACAGTGCAGTTGTCACACGCTTACAACCAAACAACCCCTAAATATAAAACGGTGATTAACCGGCATGAGTGACATCATGAGTGACATCAGAAGAAATAATAGATCAAACTTTTTATAATTAAAAGTTTGAAACTGACACTATGTTATTCAAAAAAATCAATATAATAATAGATAATTCAGAAATAATTTTAACACCTGTTCAAGTGCCAAAAACATATGAAAAATGGGTACATTAATAAATTTAATTGAAACCCATGTGAGTGTGACCCACTTGATCTAAGAAAGATATATTTAACATATTAATACTTTTTAAGGATAAACTCCATCTCTAATTAATTCTTAGTGGAAGTTTATATTATCTCATCCATGATGGGACAATAAAATAACACAGTTGATATTCATGCCTTAAATTATTATGTTGTTGTTGTTTTTTTTAAAAAAAAAGTTTTTGTAAAATAGTTGAAACCAACATTAGTCATGCCCTAGTGCACTAGTAGACCTTTCTAAGGAAAGTTAAAATATGCTTTCTCCCAAGGATATAGAAGATGGATATTTTAACTATTTGTAACTTCAGATTATTTTAAAAAAATATATAAGAAAAAAATATACAGACTCCCGCTACCGTTAAATCTTTTACAGACAGACGTCTAAATTTTCAATTACGACAATTAGAACTTCTAAACTTTATCAAATAATTCAATAGGCCCTCTCTTAAATCTAATTACTAATTATATAGTCGTTTTGACTGTTAATCTTGCATATAATCTTATGAACCTTCAAAAACACAAAAACATTTATTTTTTATTTAGCATTAAGAAAAAAGCAACAAGCTTGGAAGGCAGGTTTATTCTTCTATTCTCATGCTTAAATATCAAAATTGAAAGAGAAAATATATGTATCTTTATATTTTAAAGTTTATAAAATTATGTGCACTACATGCGATAGAATGATTATATAGTTAATAACTTGGATTGTGTACCTTTTGAACTACTGATAAAGTTAAAGAGTCTGATTGTCAATATTTAAAGTTCAGACACCTATTTGCAAATGTGCTAAACTTCAGTGGGTCTCTGTACATTTTTTTTCTAGGGCCTAGTTTGGTAATGCTGTGGCTCAAAGCATTTTCAATTTTTCTCTTTGGCTCCATTTGAGATTACATAGAGATTGCACTATGTGCGGTGGAAATATACGATGAGAAAATATCTTGTTTATTTTCATATATAATATCACGTTCTGCATATCGCAACGAGTTGGTCATGATATATTTTATGCGGCCTACTAGAAAATGGAGAATCATATTTTTATATACTTTTGTTCCACCTTCGTATTACCTACTACAATTAAATATGCTTCGATACTGAACGAATCCATTTTATGCTACAAAATTACAGTTGGCAAACACTACCGGAGAAGCGGTACTTATTTTTTTTTAAATAGCTAAAATTGACAAATTGGAAGCCAAAATAATAGAATTTGAGGCTGAAAATCATACTAATAGTGAGACTATTCGGCCTATGGTGTTCATTTTAAAAGTTGCTTTTTAATTAGAGCTGTACTTTCAAAACGGACATCCGAGCAAAAAGTCATGGCCATCTTAGTAAGCCAAGTATAAATTCCGTCAAACGAGCCTCATTTAATTTTATTTCGATCAGATTAGCTAGAGCTTTCGTACGAACTGCTAAAAAAAGCGCTTACAGCTTTTGCCCTAAATTCTCTTTTATTGACAACTTTACTTTCTTTAGACAGTGACTTGCAATTTTAAAAAGCCTATCAATAAGCATTTACATCTCTTTCATTGAAAAAAATGTACACTTCCCTCCCTACAAAAGATTTAAAAAGCTAAAACTTAACTATCAACTCAAAGTATCATCTAGAGAAGGCTTATTTGTAACTCTCCTCTCTTTGCAATTAAATAAATATATATTTCTTTTATTCCAAATACTTGGTCTTATAAAATTACGTATGCAATAAAGAAAAGTTTTTTTTTTTTTCCTTTCCTAGCCTATTATAAAAAAAAGTTGAAGACTAAGGAACCAGCCAGTTTTGCAAACTGAACTTCGATTGGTCGGTCTTTGTATAATTGTGAGTAGGAGATAGGATAACCCTGCGACTTTGGTGCGGAAATGAAAGCCGGTTTCATACTTTCATCGACTTTCGCAGGGTCGCGAGTTCGACCTCCGAGATCCACAACAAAAAAACAGGTCTCTAAAAACGGTGACACATCGCCGTGCGGGTTTAAAAATTTCAAGAGTTAAAAAAGAATTAAAAAAGTGGGAGCTCTTCCCAAAATGGGCCTTAAACTTCTAGAAGGCCCAGTAGACTACCGGTTCGGACCCGGCCCATTTTGAACCAGCGACCCGACCCAACAATCTCACTGTCCCCTCTTTCCCATTCCTCCTCGCCCCTCTCACCACAAACACACACCCCCCCCAAAAAAAAAAAAAAAAACAAAAAACCGACGGTGTCGATCTCGCCGATCATCGGCGCTTCGCGAATCTCGAGGCACCGGCGATGAGTCGGGCGCTGCTTCGCTCCTTCGCCCTCCTCTCCCACTCCGACGTTCGTCTCTCTCTCTCTCTCTCTCTCTCGAACTCCGATCAAAACCCTAGCTTTTGCGAAAAGCCTCTAACGCACTCCCCTCGCCTCCATTTCTCCGCAGGTGCTTCTTCCAAAAGCGGCTTCTCCTCGCTCCCTCCTCTCCACAAGCTCGTTCCGACGCCATGAACTGTAAAATCTCTTTCTCTCTCTCTCTCGATCGATCGATCGATGCATTGTTTGTAAAATTTGAAGTAGTGTAGGAAGTGATACAGAATGTAGTTAGAAACGTAAAATGTATGGATTGCCCATGTAGTATCCCAGTATTGCAACTTGGTCCCTGTACTTTCAATTTGAACTTTTGAAGTTCTCCTAATCACTAAAAAAGTGGGTGTTTGGTTCTACTTAAAACCTTGAAAAATAATATTTCGTGCAAAAAATGTGTTTGATTTGTAGGGAAATTTTTTTTAGTTTTTCATCAATATTTATTTGGTTGAAAGGAAAAAAAAAATGTACATTTGTTTGGTTGGGTGGAAAAAAATAAATGCAACGTAGCTTGAATTTTCGTTTTCCGCCGAAAAACAACGGAAAACAAAAACTTCAATTTTTCCCCAAATCCTTGAAAATACTTTTGGGAAAAAATGTTTTTACGTCGAACCAAACAAACGGAAAGCATTTTTCATACCGAAAATAACTTTTCGGTTCATTTTACGTTGAACCAAACACCCCCTAAGTGAATCATTTAACAGTAGAAGGGTAAAATGATCACTACATTAGCAGAATTTGGAGTGTTGGTGTGTAAAGTACATGGACAGAGTCACGCAATTTGGGGATAGTACGAGGACTCTCTGCACATTTTACCCCAAATTTTGTTCTTTGCCAAATTTCATTTGGAGAAATATGTAGAATTAATAAAATTTTCAAATTGATTGCTAAGCAGGATTTTCAAATGCAAAAATTATAGTGTGGTTTTCGTCGATTTTCCAGAGATCTTATTTGTTAGATGCTTTTCGCTTGAAGAAGCTGTAATGCGCTTTATATGTACAGTTCAAATTGTTGGCTATTCATGATTCGTCGGGGCAGCATAAGCATCGCGCCAAATCGGCTTAGTTCTTCTGCGTCCCAAGGTGAGCGCGAACTCTTGCTGCAACCAGAACTTTACCTGTTTTGCATAGGAAAGTGAGCCGATCACCATTCTTTTTGTTTTTCTTAATTAAATATCTGAGCTTTCCGAGGTACAGCATAAGAAACTTTTATGACTACTTGTTCATTCTCGCGCTATTACTTTGTATGTGTTCTCTTTTCTGGATCAGAAACTGCTTAATTAGAAATTGTCCTCTTTCTCCAGAAGCCTGTGGAACTTACAAAACAGGGATGTTATTAACGACGCACTAGTATTGTTAAGGTCAAAACTACTGGGACGGGTTCTCTTTTGATAAGATGCGTGTTTTCTCTTAGGTTATTACACGTCTTCTTTTGGCAAGAGCAAGGATTTAAGTGCCATGACACGGTGGTCGTGCCGAACATTAGCTGGCACGGTACAATGCTGTGCGTGCTGGTCACAAAAAATACCTGCGTGCGGACACGTATTAACATTAAATATCCAATTTCTTTGGCACCAATGTATTCTTATTACTTATAATATATCTTTATTAAATATTTTGCACTTTATTGAAGTAACTATTTACTAATTTAAAAAAAAGAGAGTTTTAAGCCATGACATCGGCATAGGGGTTGTATCGTGCCGATATCTTGTTGGCACAGCGGGCACAGCTTTTGCCAATGGGCACTTAAATCCTTGGGCAAGAGTATCTTATAAGGACTAGTTAGGAGTATAATGAAATAAATTCTTCTTTAGTATTAAATTTCCATTGAGAATTCGATCTTTCAAATCTGTGATCATCCGTGGTCTTCATGCATAGTTATTTTTAGCCCCGCACTTTGTTCTCTACATGATTATGTAATATAGGGATTTGTTTGACAATAATCTGTGGAAAATGGTGCCTAGGTGATAAGCCCCTTAAAGACAAAATTTGATGCAACATAGATAATTCGTACCATAGACTGATCCTTTTCTGGATCTTCTCTGACTGGTATTAAATATTTATGGAAGTTAAAATGTTATTTGTAATGCATCAATGCACCTATTAGGTTCTCCTCAGGAGATCCTTCTATGCTGATCATCTCTGTTTCACTTTTGTGCTCCTGTAGTTTTCGAACTTGAATTATCAAATAGTAAGTGCTTTCAATTTAATGCTCTTATCAATTTCTGATGCCGATCATCCGTCGGATGGGTGAAGAATCTTTTCTTACTGTTCCTTTTTCCCGCCTTTCTTGTTCGAGCATCTGTATATAGTCACAAAGCCGGTGATTCTGAAAACTTAAATTTCTACTTGACATTGTTATCTCTCTAGACAATTGGCATGATTTTGTCTCTAAAATCTGAAAAGGGCCGATGGAAGTTTCTGATTTGGCGGCCAAGAATTGTATTCCTTGTAATTCGAAGGACATTCGTCCAATGTCGGAACTATCAGCAAATGAGCTGCTTGCACAGGTTTACCTGTAACCTCTTTATATATTATTTATGCATTTATATATAAGCGATTTATGATTCTACATTTAAATGTAGGTGCAAGGTTGGGGTTTGTTGACCGAAAGCGGTATTATGAAATTGCACAGATCATGGAAGGTGAAAAATTTTACCAAAGGTTTGGAGTTTTTTCAGCTTATCGCTGATGTTGCTGAGGCACAAGGTGATTTCTATATTTGTTTATTTACTTATGATGGTAATATAAATATACTCTGGTCACATGTTTTATGCAACCTTGGCAATTAATCACCTGTTAATTTGTTGGACATGGTGAGAGAAGTAACCATTATATATTCCATGTTGCATCACAATGTGCTTGAGAGGCAGGCGTCGATCTTTTCCCATTCAAGATTGTTCAAAATCCTTAAAATAGACCTTCGACTTCTCTTTACATCTTACCAATCTTAAGAATTTGGTGATTATCATAAAAAATTAGCTAAGTCTCATTATCTCCACCAACATCAACTCTCGGTCACTTATTTCTTTCAGATGACTTGCAAAGAGTACCACTAATTTCCTGTTGTGGAATTATATCATTATGCAAATTTTTAACCATACCACCGTTGATTGCGAAGGCCTTGTATCATTTTTAGTCGTTCTGTTTTTGCATAACAGGCAAATTCTTAACTGCGCCACCAACATGAGAAACTAGCGTGTGCATGATAGGCGAATTTTAAGAAGAGATTTGATTATGCTAACTTATTAAAAGTGCAGATGCATTCAAATGCAGGAAATTTAGGATTTTGACTTGTGAAGGATTTACATAGGCATTTTGCTTAACAGTTACAAAGAATTTTTCTAGTGTTTATTTATTTTTATTTTTTTATCTTACAGGTCATCATCCTGACCTTCATCTGGTTGGTTGGAATAATGCGAAAGTTGAATTATGGACTCATTCAGTTGGTATGTAGTTGCGACCATCCTATAGTCTAGTTTCGCTTATTTTTTTCTATTAAAGAGTTCAGAAATTTGCACTTCATTGGAGGAACATTCACCAATATGCTTTAAAAAGCTAATAACCTGCAACGCCCTAAATCTTAATTAAATAACCGAACATTCTCTTCTTTTTTCTGGCAATTCACTCAGCCCTTTGAAGAAACCAATGACGAATTACAGCATCTGAAATTTTAATATTTAGAGAAGATCATGAATTGGGAGATCTTATGCCGCAAACTATCTTATAGTTGCCATTGCCTTGTTATTTCAGGAGGATTGACGGAAAATGACTTCATTCTTGCTGCGAAGATCAATTCGCTGAACGTAGAACATCTTCTGAGGAGAAAAGCCGCTATTTAGGAAGCTTAAACTAGTTTATAGTTTTGCGAACTTGCTCATAAGATTTAGGGCAATAATGATGGAATTCTGTCTTTGGACCACAACATAAATGATATTGAAAAGTTTCGAAATTTGTTTCATAAAAATTTCAAATATTCTAAATCAAATGTAACTATTCTTAATTTGAAAGTTCTATCATCGAAAATAACTCAGTAAGTCTTCCTCTTTATTTTAAAAGCACACTAGCTGGACTCTGAGAGGTATTCTATTTTTGTAGTGAAACATTCTTAGTGTAGTCAAAATGGCGTGGTTCTTAAACTAGTTAGTCATAGCAAGGTCTTGTTTGGTATTACTACTGTTTGATTTGACCTTCATTTTTTGCCATTTTGAGTATTTTCATTTTGCAACTCCATGATTTTGTTCATGCTTTTACCAATTATGATACGAACCGAGAACTATCACCGTCCGTGCGTAAAGTACAAAATAGACCCGATATTGCCGCTGCTGTTATCATTATCACGGGTCTCCGTCGCCCACCGCGATATAGACATCACTATCATTTTGCTGCTGTTGTGATTGCTGCTGCTACTACTAACCGCCGTCACTGGCACCGTCGTTCGTCGCTCGATTCACTGCTACTAGCAAAAACCACCATTTACCGCCGCCGTCATCGTTGCCGGTAATTCTATCTTCTCACCGCCGCGTCCACCGCGAGTCATTTTATCGTAAACATAGAAATGCCATTTTTAAACTATCCTATAGTTCAAACTGTAGCATTTTACTCTTCTACGGCTTTTATTAAGATTTAGTAAAATTGGACACTTTATAAATAACAGAATGATAAAGTGTAAATTACAGAATATTAATTTGCCATATTGTACTGTGTTGTGGTTTAAAAAATATAGCACTTTAATATTCATTAATGGTTGTAAATATGGTAGGGGTTTTTTTTTTTTTTTTTTTGAAATTATAGCGTTAAGAATTAGAGATAAAAACGTATAAAACTTAAAGTCAAAGTGTTGTTGACTGATTCAAATTAAATAAATTAAAAAAATATAGTAAAATTAAATTTTTAAAGGATTGGATAGCCGAATTAAAATGGTCAATAATTTAGATAACTTTGGTGCGTTTTTATCAAAATTAAAAATGTATTGGAGTGAGCTTAAATTTTGGGGAATCCAATCACCCCCATCAATTTTGCTGCTTCACCAGAGAGATGCGCGACGTGGCAAAGAAATCACTACATATTATTTGTAAAATAAAAAAATGCATGGTGACCCCTCCTCTATACCAATTACCAGGAGCTTACTATTTTTTTTAAAAGAAATTTTGGATAAAATTTCAATTTGCCCCATCATATGAAGTAGTTCATTTAATTTTACCATTCTATAACTTAAAAAAATTATATTTAATTATTTTATAATTTTTTCCCTATTTTATTTTAAAAAAATTAGGCATTTTTGTATAAAAAAATTCACTAGTTTTGGGCTTTTGCAGAATTGGGTCGCCTTTTTCGATTTTACAGATTCGGTCCGAATTTTCAGCAAACTGATCAAAATATTTTTATTCTTTTTTCTCTCTACTCTATTTTTTCCTCGTTCTTTTTTTTTCTCTCGTGGAGGCGGAAATTGCCCGCCTCGCCTCCGCCCCTCACGCCCTCGCCCTCGCCTGCGCACCCCCGCCCTCCTTGCCTCCGACCCCGCTGAGGCCGCCCCGTGACCCTCCTTCTTCACTAGGGCACGACGACTTCGAGGAGCAGGCTCTCCTCCTCCACCGCGCGTCGGAACGCCGCGACATTATCGGAGGCGGCGAGCTCGCCTCCGACGACGTCGCGGTGGTTGCGATAGAGGGCAAGGAAGAGGCCGTGACTAAAAAAAAGAAAACTATAGAAAGAAAAAATAAGAATAATAAAAAATAAAAATAAAAAATATTTTTTTCCTACAGGAAAGACCAAAAATTATAGAAAAAAAAGAGGATGAAATTGCACTGTTAAATAAAGTTACACTATTTAAAAAAAAATAACACTGTTTTAAGTAAAAGTTGCACTCTTTTAAACAAAAATTACACTCTTTAGGATGAGAGTTACACTCTTTAGGCTAAAATTACACTATTTGGGAGCGGAGGGGAAGAAGGAGGAGGAAGAAGAGAAAGAGAAATTGTGCAAAATTTACCCAAAGAGTGTAATTTTGATCTAAAGAGTGTAATTCTCACCCCAAAGAATATAATTTCTGACTCAAAGAGTGCAACTTTTATTTAAAATAATACAAATTTTTTTTAAAACAGTGTAACTTTATAAAAATAGTGCAATTTCACCTTCTTCTTTCTTCTTCTATGATTTTTAATTTTTTCTGTAGGAAAAAGAAATTTTTTATTTTTTTTTATTTTTTATTATTATTATTTTTTTCTCTCTACAAATTTTTTAGGTCTTCATCGCCGGCGGCTGCAGTGGGGATGGCGGGTTCCCAGAAATGGGTTTGGCGAAGGCGGAGGTAGAGGGCGAAGGTGGAGAAAGAGTATATTTCTTCGTTATTCAAAAGTACCTCCATTATTAGTACCCGATAAGTCATCTCGGATTAAAATCAGATTAAATTTCTACCAAAGTTAAAAAAAAAGTCAAAATACCTCTTTTGTCCATAACTTAAGGACAAATAAGAAAAGTTGGTGACGGTAGAAGAGTATATTTGAAAAGGAAGAAAGCAGCAAATAAGAAAAGTTGGTGACGGTAAAAGGGATATCTGAAAGTGTAAAATAGTAATTTCACAAAGATAATGATTTTTACTAACAGTTCACTCATAGAATCTAACTCTAGGGCTTCGTTTGGTTCGGGTATAAGCAAGAACTGCTTATTCCAGGGATAAGTACAAGTTCAGATATAAGCAAGAACTGTCTATTCCAGGAATATGTACAAGTTCAGATATAAGCAAGAACTGCTTATTTCAGGAATAGGTACAAGTTTAGATATAAGCAAGAACTAGACCAATTTTGCGTTTGGATGAAAATTGAGCTGTTTCCGGAAATAAGAAAAACAGCGTTTGGATAGATAAGATGGAATAAGAAGAATAGTCGGTAGTTATAAATAGAAAATAATGATATTGCCCCTTATATTATATTTGAATTTAAATTTTATATTTAAAGTTTTAAATTTAAATATATAACTTTTAAATTTCAAAAATTCAAAATTTAAATTTAAATTTTTAAATCTCAAATTCAAAAATTTAAAGTGATAAATTTTAAATTTGAAAATTTGAATTTAAGATTAAATCTAAATTTAAAAATATCAAATATCAAATATCAAATTTTAAATTTTAAAATTTTAAAATATCAATTTAAAATTTAAAATTTAAAATTTTAATTTTAAAATTACGAGAGTTAAAATTTAAATTTAAAATTTAAAATTTAAATTTTAAAAATTAAATAGGGTGGGAACAACTATGAACAACTATCCCATTCCTTAACATAGTTGTTCCCACCCTTTTTTCTTTTATTTTGGTATAAACGGGGAATAACCCCTTATCTTTCCCTTATCCCTGTTACCAAACATGGTGCAGGAATATATTTGAATGAACTTGGAACGTTAAGAGAGTATTTTTAATGTTAACCTTTTAAGATAAATATATACGAAATTATAAAAATTTTCAAGAATATATAAATAATTATCCCTAATAATAATAATAATAAAAATGAAAATAAAAGCTTATTATGTGCTTATGGTAGGGCTACGTGGCGCGCATCGGAGGACAGGGCTTCAACAACTGGGCGGGGGATCTTCACCCCCACCCCATTCCCCGACACACTTCCATTCACCTTTGCACACGCATGCGGAAGCGGTCGACAAAAAAGGAAGATTAGTCCCTAGAAGAATATAATATTACAATTCCCACCCCCACCAATTTTTTTTTATTTTTCGCTACTCCTCTTTCACTGTCCAAATCGAAACACTTCCCCTGTCTCAATTGAAATTTATTTTTTTTCTTTTTCATCCTTTGAACAATTTCCCCTCGTTAGAATCGCGTCCAATTAATTTGACCATTCTTGTTTTTTTTTTTTTACGGCCGAATATTGCTCGTGATTCGCGTGTTTCGATCGAGGTGGATTAGAGCGGTAAATTTCTCATTTTTCATTTTGATTAAATATTTTAATTGCGGCTTGATTGGTTTGTGACACGATTGGGAAAAGCAAATGAACAAAATGAAGGGGATTTAGGTATAAATAATGGAGTTGGGAATTTTTAGGGTTTATTTCGTTAAATTTTTGGCATTTTGTTTTGTTATCATGATCCTAGCTTCGGTGCATCTTAGAAAAACCCTAAAAAAATTGAATTGTGATGTGATTTTTAGTAGATTTTTCATCAATTAGGATTTTGTTATATGTAATGTTACTTAGGTATAAATAATGGGGCTGGGATATTTTAGGGTTAATTTAGTTAAATTTTTGTCATTTGGTTTTGTTATCATGTTCTTAGCTTTGGTGTATCTTAGCTTTTGTTTTGGTGTGATTTTTAGTAGATTTTTCATCAATTATGGTTTTCTAATATTGTGTGGGGAAATAATTACTAGTATCTTAAATCCAATTTCCATTGTATAAATTCCATTTCAAATTTTGCACTGCTTATATCCCCCTCCCCTCCCCCCCCCCCCCTCCCCCCTTTTTTTTTTTTGTTCTTTTTCATTCTCTTGTAGTATAGGACTATAATTATACTCCTAATCAAACTCTTTTTATTGTTTTTTGTAGATAATTTTTGAAAAAAAAAAAATGAGTGATACTGATGATCAGCATTCGTTGCATTCGTCGGGCGTAGGCAGCAAGCACAGGAAGCAAGAATTCAGTAAATATAATCTGTACAAAGATTCTTCCCCCGCAAACGATCTTTGGACGGACGGCCTTCTTTGCGCTTTCGAGCTCGTCAGGAGCCACCGCCGGCCGAGCCCGCATAAAACCAATCCCCTGATCCACCGCACGCAGCAGTGTGATAACGGAAACGATGTTTCAGAACCCAAAAACATGAATCCGCAGGGTGTTTCGGATCGCAATTGGGTTCCGATCGGATGGTCCCGGATTTCAGAACTGGTGCGGAGGGTCCAAACCGACGCTCGCTGGGCGCAGATAGACGGTACTACTGATGAGGAGGATGATTATACCGTGGCCGACGTCGCCGCTCCCTACTGGGAGCGGCCGTCGGGGCCCACTTGGTGGTGCCACGTGGTCGCGGGCCATCGCTCCGTCGATGCGTGGCTGAGTAATGCTGACTGGTTGCATCCGGCCATCAGAACGGCTCTCAGGGATGAGAGTCGGCTGATCAGCGAACGGATGAAGCATCTTTTGTATGAGGTGATCCTTTACTAGTTTCTCCTTTTTATGTATTTGAACCTCTACATGCTCTTCATGAAGAGATCATAACTACACTTAATCTTCTTTATTAGTGTTAAATGCTAAACGCAAATAAAGAACTATTTTTCTGACCATCATAGAATTTTATCTGGTCGGAATAGTCGTTATTCTGACATTATATCAGTTTAGATATCTTAGTAGAGGCCGACTAATCTTAGTAGGAAGATATACTAGATATTATTTTCGTTGAATGTAATGTTCGATCCTTAAAAAAAAAAAATGTTGGTTCGTCAACCAATTTGAAGGGTTGCAATGGGATATAATCGCTTAAAAGTAAATATTTATTCAGTTTTGTGTCTGTATATATGTTCATGTTACGAAATTTCGAAAAGCATTTAGTCCAGTAAATATTAAGTGGATGTGGGCGGTGTTAGCTATTCAGGTCCCAGTTAGGGTGGCAGGAGGGCTGCTGTTTGAGCTCTTGGGTCAATCCGTTGGTGACCCATTTCGCGAGGAAGACGACATACCTATTGTTCTTCGATCTTGGCAAGCGCAAAAGTTTCTGATAACCACGATGCATGTCAAAGGCTCTGCCTCAAACATAAATGTGTTGGGAATTACCGAAGTTCAGGTATCTCTGTCGGAATATATGCATGAGTAGCACTTAATTTCATTGACGTACTAGTTTAGTAATTTTATAACATATAAATGGATTCAGTGCAATACTTACTATAGTGACGCAACTGCAGGAACTTCTTCTTGCTGGTGGAAGTCAAGCTCCCAAGTCCGTTCATGAAGTCATAGCACATTTAGCTTGTCGCCTTTCTCGATGGGATGATAGGTAACTTTGGATAGTTTTTTGCTCCTGCAACTCATCATATGAATAGGAAAGATGTGTTTATGCATTAGTTTCCTGATTATTCATCATGCGTTGGTTTTCAGATTAACAATAATCTTTACTGAATTCGTGTAGCTCATATTACAATTTAATTTGAAGAACCAATTTATACATCAGAGTTTCTTTCTCACACTACAGTTGTTGGAGATT
This sequence comes from Puya raimondii, assembly GCA_016920855.1. Lineage (NCBI taxonomy): Eukaryota > Viridiplantae > Streptophyta > Magnoliopsida > Poales > Bromeliaceae > Puya > Puya raimondii. The sequence continues at coordinate 35,097,541 of JABWPP010000049.1, read as the reverse complement.
TCTGTATAAGCGAAAATACATCTCACACACCTTATCCTTAAAAATAGAAAAGGGCTCCTGCTCGAACCTGTGGGAGTAGTAAGACCTATTATTAGATTTGTTATCTTATCTTTCATAAGTCGAAGATATATTTTGCATTTTTATACTTACATATTTTCCTGTCTTTAAAGCTTAGCATCCACTTGTCCTTTCATTTGCATTTTGCTATATGAATGCCTTGCTAAAATATATTTTGCGGTCGTGCTTCAGATTATTTCGCAAGTATATATTTGGAGAAGCAGATGAAATCGAGTTGAAGTTTGTGAATAGGTACTAACTTTATGATTACAAGATGGTTTGATTCTTATTTAGTGTGTAGTAGCACTTAATCTACGTTATACTCTTTTTATTGACTGCCGTTAACAGGAGGAATTATGAGGATTTAAATCTACTCGGCATTATACTAAATCAAGAAATTAGGAGGTTGGCAACGCAGGTTTGTCCACTATTTTGATTTTGTGCGCGAAAACGTGAATAAAACTCTTACCTTTTGTTTTGAGGAGATAAGATAACATCTTTGGAGCAACACTTGTGTTAGGTCATCAGGGTTAAGTGGTCGCTGCATGCACGGGAAGAGATTGTATTTGAGCTCCTCCAGCACCTCAGGGGAAATGCCACAAGAAAAATGCTAGAAGGTATAATAAAGAGTACAAGGGCTATGTTGGAGGAGCAAGAGGCTGTTCGCGGACGACTGTTCACAATTCAGGATGTTATGCAAAGCACTGTTCGCGCATGGTTGCAGGTATGAAAACACGAATACAACTATTTTACATATATATATATATATATATAGAGAGAGAGAGAGAGAGAGTTGAGCTTCTGTGCTTTTAAAAGTACAGGAGCTCAACGTGCTTGTGATTTTTTAGCCATCGGATCACCTTAAGATCCGTGCAACACTAGTAAAGTAAACTTAATGAGACATCATTAATAGTGTTGTACGAATTTTGAGACGATCCGATGGCTAAAAGGTTATAAGCATAAATGCTCCTGTGCTTTTAAAAGCATAAGAGCTCAGCTCTATATACGCACACACAGACAGACACACACGCACGTATATGAGTGTGTATGTGTGTGTTTATAGGAAAGAAAATAAGATTTTGATGGTCATTGATGAAAATTGAGATTATACAGGTATATATTTATAAATAAGTGATTATTCAAGGTGGTATATATGTAAATATCTCATAGTAATGCGACCATTGTTTGTTTTTGTGATTCAGGACAGAAGCCTTCGTGTTACCCACAATTTGGCCATTTTCGGTGGTTGTGGCATGGTCCTGTCGATAATTACCGGTCTTTTCGGGATCAATGTGGATGGAATACCGGGAGCCCAAAATACCCCGTATGCTTTCGGCTTATTCTCGGGGCTTCTCTTCTTGCTAGGAATGATCCTGATTGGGGTCGGAATGCTGTATCTTGGGTTACAAAACCCAATCACTGAAGAAAAGGTTAAGGTGCGGAAGTTGGAACTACAACAGCTGGTTTCGATGTTCCAGCATGATGCGGAAACTCATGCCAAAGTTAGAGATGGCCTCAGCAGGCAAAATTTATCTCCAACTGCTGCCGATGTCATGTCCGAAGCCGGATACATTCTTATTCCTTAAGACTGGTGAGTTCCTAAGCTTCGAGTTATCACAAGTTAAACTTAAAATGGTTCATTTGATCATCTAATGTCCTCGATACTACCGACAATTAGAAATAAATTACGTGAGTAATATGCCTGTTTCAACTAACCACCCAGCCCTAATTTTCATTCGTTTTCCTTAACAACCGTACTCAGATACTCGTAAAAATGGTCTACATATTAAGAAAGAACTGGGGTTAAAAGTAAAATGCGAATGAAAATAGAATTGGATGGTTCATTGAAACAAATAAATAAGTTCATGTAGTTTAAAATGTTAACCTTTTGAAGTTACAGGTGATGATCTCCAACAACACTGATGTTCATGGGGTTCTTTCGCAGATTTATTCCTTAAACTTTATATCTTTGTAGTTTGATGGAATTGTGCTTGTCAAATTCATACAAATTAAAGCAATAAAAACTATCTTCTTCATACATAGAATAATCGAAGAGCTATTATTAGCAAAAGGATTGGCTCCTTGACTCCTTTTTTTGAAACTGTGACAGGGCATAAGCAGAAACCAGTTGTGACATTTTTGAAGTTTGGACACTTCGAGACGCCGCAAATTCAACTGTAAGGTGCACTTCCCCGTTTCCGGTTGCTATAAGCCAAACGCGAATGGTCGGGAGTGCTCGAATTTTGTTGCTGCGCTACCTCCTCAATTCTTGTAAAATTTACGTACGAATCGGCCCTTTTGTCGTCGGCTAGTATGCAAGTTTATGGTGGTTATCAGACCAAATTTTTGAACCAATATTTATGTATGTGAAATTATTGAAGTTCTATGCTAAACTTTAAGTGAGAACTGAAATTAGGAAATACTAACAAGTTTCTTATTTGAATGTCTCAACTTTTGTTATTCATATCTTGGTTGTAAACAGTGACTTAAATGACTCCATGTGCAATTGTAGAGAATCACTGCACAGAGTAGATTCTAAAGTTCCGAAATTCGAATCCCTGTTTGGGCATTTTCGAAGAAGTACCAGGTTTTTTTGTTACAATAGTGAGATTGATACGACCTAACCTAACTTGTTTTTGATTGGTTTGTCACCAATTTAAAGTTATGTGTAAACTATTTGGATTTGCAATCCTTTAATCAATCATGAAGCTAGATCTTCAAAAATTTGGAGAAAAAAGGGAACAAACTAGGAGAGGAAATACTTGGTACACTCTTATGATCATTAATTGCATTAATTTACATCATGTTACAAAATCCCACAAATAGCTCCAATCCAACCCTCAACCAATCTCAATCCAAACAAAATGACAACACCGACGAACCGGACCCGAACCCGAACCCGAATCTGAACCGGACTTACTTGCCGGGTACGAAGTTGGTGGCGTAGGCCCAAGCATTGTTGTTCACCGGGTCGGCGAGGTGGTCGGCCAAATTCTCCAGCGGCCCCTTGCCGGTCACGATTGCTTGCACGAAGAACCCGAACATCGAGAACATGGCCAACCTGCCATTCTTGATCTCCTTCACCTTCAGCTCCGCGAAGGCCTCCGGGTCATCCGCCAACCCTAGCGGGTCGAAGCTCCCGCCCGGGTAAAGCGGGTCGGTCACCTCACCGAGGGGCCCGCCCGCAACCCGGTAACCCTCGACGGCGCCCATCAGAATGACCTGGCAGGCCCAGATTGCCAAGATGCTCTGCGCATGGATCAGGCTCGGGTTGCCGAGGTAGTCGAGCCCGCCTTCGCTGAAGATTTGGGCTCCGGCTTTGAACCACACGGCCTCGCCGAATTTGACGCCGTTGCGGGACAAGAGTTCGGGGAAGACGCAGCCCAAAGCACCCAACATAGCCCACCTGCAGAGAGAGAGAGAGAGAGGTGACAATTTATCGAACAGTTCACAAAATTCTCCCTTATTTTGAGATCAGATTATTAATAGGCCTGGGACGTGAACTTAAATTAAATAAAAGATAATTTTGGTAGTACTCAATGGCTCTTTTATCGGTACACTAAAATAATGTCCATCTCTAAAAAGCTTAAATAACTAGAGAACCATGTTGTAACATCTTATGTTCGACATTAAACTATCTGAATTGCCGCCCCTACCTGCAGTGAATAACCTCAAGCTCGCGGTTTTTGGCGAAGGTCTCGGGGTCGGCAGAAAGCCCCGCGGTGTCCCAACCGTAGTCACCGGGAAACTCGCCAGTGAGGTAGGACGGGGGCTTCCCGGAGAACGGGCCCAAGTACTTGACGCGGTCAGGGCCATACCAGGGGCTACCTGACGACGCAGCCTTGGGCTTCGCGGCCGTCTTCCGCATGGTGGCACGGCCGCCGCCGACGGATGCGGCGGCGGGGAAGAGCTTCAACGCCTCGCCGACAAGGGAGGGGGAGGAGAGGCCCATCGTGGCGGCGGCCATTTCGGGGGATGTTTTGGGTGGAGTGTTGGAGGAGCTGGAGTGTGCTTTGGTGCTCTGAGGAGGGTATTGGGGTAGTTTTGGGGGAATTTAAAGGGTGGGGTTTGGGGAAAAGGGGGTTGGGGTCGTTATCTTGGGGAATCCGGGGCTTTGATCTCATTGGTGGATGGGATTTGAGGTGGTGTGTTTTGGGTCGAACACGTGGCGCAGTGTGAGCCACAACCACAATTAGGGTTGAGAAATTTTAGATGCTTTTTGTGTGAGTTGTGGTTATGATCTCTTTGGGGAGTGGTGATTGGGTGTTGTAGATTTTTATTTATTTTTGCACTTATCTCTGATATTTAATTTCCCTTATAACGGTGTGTATAAGTTATTTTTTATGATAATAATAACTTTTGTGTGTCCTATTTGTGAATGCCGTGTTTAGATATCTGAAAAAATTATTCAGTAATAATTTTTTTTTAAAGTGATTAGAAGTTAGAAATTTAATTTTTGCTAACGTATTTCGCGAGTTGATAAATACTATTATACAAAGGGGAAAACATATAAAATTTATCTGAACTATGAACAATTTTGATTTGGCTATGCAACATTTTAAAATTTTAATTTTACTATCCAAATTTTTAATTTGTTTGATTTGAGTCAGTCAACGGTATTTTGACTTTAAAATTTGAATGCGCTATTTATATTTACAAATTTAGTTAGTATACTTTATACAATTCTTGCAACTATAAATTTATTAAAGTAAATAATTATCTTAAAATGTGATGTGTGCGCTGTTCATCTTTTCATATTGACTTTCTAGAATTATTGGTTAGTCGTACGTTTACAATCCACAAATACAAGAATAATTTTTTAGAAAATAAATGTATAAAGACCACTTGAACTTTAGTATTTAAGGCTAAATTACAGAAAATTCTATTGTCAATATCCGTTTTTTTTATTTTTTCCCCCTGACTTTTAAAGATCTATATTTTGCTCCCTTTAAAATTGTGAAATGTTCACTTCGGCCCCCGCCGTGAGTGTTCCGTTAGAATTCCATTTATATCCTATTATTATATACTTTTATATCCAAAATACCCTTGAACGGGATTTTTTCTGTAATTTAGCCTTTTAATAAGTCTTCTCTCATCGACAAAGTTATCAACTGAACAGCTGTTTCGATCACATGTCTTGCACATAATTTTGTATAACATTAAAACACTACAAATTTTTCTGTTCTTCTAGTTATGGTAATTTAATATCATTATTGAAGAAAAATATGAATTTACTTTCCATTTATATTCTTTTTTTTCAGGTGCTAGAAAAAAAAAGATTTATGTGTTTTAATTTAAAAGGCTTACAAGATTATACGCAATAAGAACGACCAAAATAGTTGTATAATTAGTAACTTAGATTGACCTGTTTGGAAAAGTGCTAAACTTCGGTGAGTGTTTATTTTTTTAATAATATTTCTAAAATTTATCATGCTATTATTAAAATCTTTACTAATTTATAAGACAAAATTGATCTGCAATCGATCATAACTTTTTTAAAAAATTTAGGTAAAAATGTGTAAAACTTATATTTTGGTCAAACTAACTGACCTTCAAAATTTTAATTTTATTATCTAATCTCTTAATTTATTTAATTTGAGCCAGGTCAAAATTTGAACATCGTGTTTATCCTTACGGACTTAGTTATATATTTTACGTAGCTCACGTAACTATAAATTTATTAAAATAAGTAATTAGCTTAAATTTTGTATTCGAAGAGCCATCAAATTACCAATCAAATAAATTAAAATATTGGATATTAAATTTAAATTTTTAAAAATTAGATAGTCAAATTAAAGTCGCCTATAATTTATGTAATTTTATTCATTTTTTACCTTTATTTTGATTAAAAACCAAGCCATACTATGCGTTCTCGGGTTACTGGGATTAGTGCCACGCCCAGTGGGCTCGTGTTAATGAAACAAAAAAATTTAAATATCAAATAATTTTTTATGTTTAAAATAGGAAATAAATCCTCATTTTAAGCGTTATGTGGAATCTTTTAGGTTTTGATCAATTCTTGTGTAAGATATTGTCTCTTTTTTTTTCTTCCGTTCTTTGTAATGGCTCCGTTACAAATATCATATTTCATATATCGTAATAAATTATATCTTTATATATTTTTATCCGAATTTCTTTTTCCGTTCTTTGTAACGGCTCCGTTACAAATATCATATTTCACATATCGTAATAAATTATATCTTTATATATTTTTATCCGAATTTCTTTTTCCATTCTTTGTAACGGCTCCGTTACAAATATCATATTTCACATATCGTAATAAATTATATCTTTATATATTTTTATCCGTTCCCTTTTGCATAAGAATATGTAAAATGCCGCAATACGAAACAAGTCGTAATTAGTTGATATGCTGTTATATAAGTCCTAAGATTATTTTTTAAAATTTTTAGGTTGTTAAGATTATATGCGATTTGTTGAAATTTTTATATAATTGATAGGATTATATATAAAAAATAAATTATTATTATTATTATTAGGATTGTATGGATAGATTACTAGAATTTTTTAGATTGCTAAAATTATATGTGATTTGTTGAAATTTTTATGTGATTGTTAGAATTCTACCGTCGCTCCTACATGGCAAAAAAAGAGTTAGTTTGCCAAAAAAAAATCATAAAACTATTTACCCAATTAGAAAATTTTATAGGGTCATTTCGAAAAAAAGTTAAGTCCCTTTTAATGAATCATAAACCTAGATCTTCAAAAATTTGGAAAAAAAGGAGAACAAACTAGTAGAGGAAATAGTTGGTACACTCTTATCATTATCAATTGCATTAATTTACATCATGTTACAAAATCCCACAAATAGCTCCATGCCAACCAATTAATCTCTCTCAACCAATCTCAATCCAAACAAAATGACAACACCGGCGAACCAGACGTGAACCCGAACCCGAACCCGAACCCGAACCGGACTCACTTGCCGGGCACGAAGTTGGTGGCGTAGGCCCAAGCATTGTTGTTCACCGGGTCGGCGAGGTGGTCGGCCAAATTCTCTAGCGGCCCCTTGCCGGTCACGATTGCTTGCACGAAGAACCCGAACATCGAGAACATGGCCAACCTGCCATTCTTGATCTCCTTCACCTTCAGCTCCGCGAAGGCCTCCGGGTCATCCGCCAACCCTAGCGGATCGAAGCTCCCGCCCGGGTAAAGCGGGTCGGTCACCTCACCGAGGGGCCCGCCCGCGACCCGGTAGCCCTCGACGGCGCCCATCAGAATGACCTGGCAGGCCCAGATTGCCAAGATGCTCTGCGCGTGGATCAAGCTCGGGTTGCCGAGGTAGTCGAGCCCGCCTTCGCTGAAGATTTGGGCTCCGGCTTTGAACCACACGGCCTCGCCGAATTTGACGCCGTTGCGGGACAAGAGTTCGGGGAAGACGCAGCCCAAAGCACCCAACATAGCCCACCTGCAGAGAGAGAGAGAGAGAGAGGTGACAATTTATCGAACAGTTCACAAAATTCTCTCTCTTGTTGGATCAGAACATTAATAGGCCTAAGACGTGAATTTAAATTAAATGAAATAAATTTTGGTAGAACTCAACGGCTCTTTTTCTAATACACTAAAATAACGTCTATCTCTAATAGCTTAAATAGCTAGAGAACTGTGTTGTAATATTTTATGCTCGACATTAAAGTATCTGAATTGCCGCCCCTACCTGCAGTGGATGACCTCGAGCTCGCGGTTTTTAGCGAAGGTCTCGGGGTCGGCAGAAAGCCCCGCGGTGTCCCAACCGTAGTCACCGGGGAACTCGCCAGTGAGGTAGGACGGGGGCTCCCCAGAGAACGGGCCTAAGTACTTAACGCGGTCGGGGCCGTACCACGGGCTACCGGACGACGCAACCTTAGGCTTCGCGGCCGTCTTCCGCATGGTGGCACGGCCGCCGCCGAAGGATGCGGCAGCGGGGAAGAGCTTCAACGCCTCGCCGGCGAGGGAGGGGGAGGATAGGGCCATCGTGGCGGTGGCCATTTCGGGGGACGTTTTGGGTGGAGTGTTGGAGGAGCTGGAGTGTGTTTTGGTGCTCAGAGGAGGGTATTGGGGTAGTTTTGGGGGTATTTAAAGGGTGAGGTTTGGGTCGTTATCTTGGGGAATCCGGGGCTTTGATCTCATTGGTGGACGGGATCCGACGTGGTGTGTTTTGGGTCGAACACGTGGCGCAGTGTGATCCACAAACCACAATTAGGGTTCAAAAAATTTTGGGTACTTTTGTGTGAGTTATGGTTATGATCTTTTTTGGCGAGTAGTGATTGGTTGTTGAAGATTTTTATTTTTTTTAGCACTTATCTCTGATATTTAATTTCCCTTATAAATGCTGTGTATAAGTTACTTTTTGTTATAAAAAAAATTAATAACTTTTGTGTTTCTTATTTGTGAATGCCCTGTTTAAATGTCAGAATAAATTATTCTATAATAATATTTTAAAATAAAATTTAATTTCGGTGATTATAAGGTAGAAATTTTATTTTGTTAACATATTTCGCGAGCTGATCAATACTATTGTATAATGGTAAAAACGTATGAAACTTATCTAAATTATGGACTATTTCGATTTGGCTACGCAACTCTTCAAAATTTTGATTTTACTATATAACCTTTCAATTTGTTTGATTTGTGTTAGTCAATGATACTTTAATTTCAAACTTTGAATGCACTATTTATATTTACAGATTTAGTCGGTATATTTCATACAATTCTTGCAACTATAAATTTATTAAAATAAATAATTAGCTTAAAATGTGATGTGCGCGTTCATCTATACATTTTAAGTGTGATGGGTGTGCGCCCTTTCTTTCATATTAACTTTTTAGAATTGTTAGTTAGTGTTTACGATCCACAAATACAAGATTTTTTTTTTTTTCAACAAATGTATAAAGAACTCTTGAACTTTAGCGCTTTTTCATATAAGCGTTTGAACTTTTAATTTTGATAATTAGAAATATTAAATATTAGCAAATAGTTTAATAAGTCTCCTCTTCTCGACGAAGTTATTAATTGACCTGTTTGCAAAAGTGCTAAACTTCGGGTGAGTGTTTGTTTTTTTAATAATATTTCTAAAAATTATCACGCTATTATTGAAATCTTTACTAATTTATACGATAAAATTGATCTGCAATAGATCTATACAGTATAACTTTTTTAATTTATTTTAGATAAAAATGTGTAAAATTTATCTCAACTATCACCCATTTTGATCTAACTCACTAACCTTCAAAGTTTTAATTTTTACTATCTAATCTTTTAATTTATTTAATTTGAGCCAGTTCAAAATTTGAACGGCCCGTTTATCCTTACGGATTTAGTTTATATATTTTACGCAACTCATGTAACTATAAATTTATTAAAATAAACAATTAGCTTAAATTTTGTATTTGAAGAGCCATCAAATTATCGAAATTAAATAAATTAAAATATTAGATACTAAAAATAAATTTTTTGAAAATTAGATAGTCAAACTAAAATTAGCGATAATTTAGATAAATTTTATTATACTTTTACCTTTATTTTAATTAAAAACCAAAGCGTACTATGCGTTCACGGGTTACTGGGATTAGTGCCACGCCCCGTGGGCTCGTGTTAATAAAACAAAAATGTTAAATATCAAATAATTTTTTATGTTTAAAATAAGAAATAAATACTTATTTAAAGCGTTATGTGGAATCTTTTAGGTTTTGATCAATTCCTGTGTAAGTTATTGTCTTTTTTTTTCTTTTTGTTCTTTGTAATGGCTCTGTTTGAGGCTTTATTTTTATTTGAAATATCATATTCCATGCATCGAATAAATTATATTTTTATATATTTTTCGAATTTTATTTTATATGCGAGTATTAAAAATGTCTCAATACCAAACGAGTCCTAATTAGTTGTTATATTGTTGATTAATCAAAGGGTAATTTTTAAGAAAAATTGTTAGGGTTACAAATAAATTTTATAACTGCTTACAAAATTTAAAAATTTAATTATCGAATTTTGAGAGATGACCACATATACAAATTTGTAAAAGGCTTTAGGATTTGACACTAAGCATAGCATTGCTCTAATTTTACTTAGCACCACCACGCCGTTTAGTTCATTTTTATTTTGTTACTCTTTGTATTGGTGAAGTGATATATTTTATAAATTATTAGATTGTTAAATGTAAATTATAAGATAGTAAAATATAATATTTTGTTACTTTTTTATTTGTAAAATATATTACTTCATTACTATGTGGTTTATAAATTATGACATTTTGATATACTATCTAAACCGCGTTAAAGCAAATTAAATTTTTTTTTATTAATGAAATATAATTTATGGATAAAATAAAAACGGTTCTTATGTGTAGATTATTCAATAAAAAAGGCTAAATTACAGAAAACATTTCTATAAATATTTACTTTTTTACTTTTTCTTCCTGACTTTTAAAAATCTATATTTTGCCATCTTAAAATTTCAGAAATATTTTCAGAAGGGTACAGTGTTAATTGAGAGGGTAAAATGACCAAGTTACCCTTACTTCTCTTATAAGAAAAAAATAATTTTTTAATGTATTTTTATCATTTTGAAAGATATTTTTGGTATAAATTATAAGAAATGGATGAAATAGTAATAGAACCCTGACGGATGCAGGCTAAATGTAATAATTTGAAATGTTGAGGGGCTAAAATATATATTTTTGAAAGTTAGGAAGGAAAAATAAAAAACAGATATTTATAGAAGAATTTTCTGTAATTTAACAAAAAATATATATATAAGAAGCATTTCTAATTATGTATGCATTTTGATAGTTCATCTCCCTGCTGCTGAAGTGGTAGACCGGGTCACAACATCCATTTGGGTCGGACGTGATTTTGCCACGTCACCTCCCTCCCATACAGATAGTATCTAATGCAGTTAGTTAAGAATTTGATGGCCGATATTTGAAATTTCAAGTTTAAAATTTAGTTACTTTATATTTTTAGTTGTATTCATTTCCAAACAATAAACGGGGTTCCACCTTCTCCTATTAAATGCAAACTGTTGATGCGGAGAAGTAGAGGGGAAAAAAAATGAAAGGAAAAAAAAATAATTTAACTTCCCCCCTACAGTTTATCTTATTATTACTTTCTGCTTTGCGATCTAAAGAGTTTCACTTTGTGTAACATTAAATAGGGTACTAAAGTGCTAAAATTTATAAATCACAGATAGTAAAATGAAACATTTTTCGAACCACATATAGCAAAATAAAATATTTTAAACTACAAGATAACAAGCTGAAAATAAGCAAAACTATAGAGACTAATTGATTTTTTTTTCAAATTTTAATGGCGAACAGCTCAATCTTACTTACCAGGTCCTTGTAAATTTATATTGGCATTTTTGCATAAAAAATCCACTAAGTTTGGACTTTTGCAAAATTGGGTCGCCTTTTTCGATTTTGTAAATTCGGTCCGGATTTTCAACAAACTGACCAAAATATTCTTATTACTTTTTTTCTCTCTTTTTTTTTTTCTCTCGTTCTTTTTTTTTCTCTCTCCGAAGAAGGCAGCGGAGGCGGAGGCGAAAACAGCCCGCTTCGCCTATGCCCCGCACGCCCTCGCCCTCGCCCGTGCACCCCTCGCCCTCCTCGCCTCCGACCCCGGCGCTCTTTTTTTTTCCCCTCTTCGACTCTCTTCCACCACCTCCGCAGCCCTCCGCGATGGTAACGAGGACGACAACGCCTTCTCTTCCTCCGCCTTCGAACTTCACCTCTACTGTAGCAAATTTTGCACCACGAAATCCACTTCTGGGAACCCGCCGTCCCCACCACCGTCGACGACGAAGAGGAAGCACTTCTCGGCGTCTTAGAGAGCGGCGGCGAGCACGGCCTCGACGGTGTCGGAGGCGAGGAGAGCGAGGGGTGCACGGGAGCATATCTGGATAAACACTTTTATTTGTTTAAAACATATTTAGTTAATTCGTGAATAATTCGCGAATTATTCACGAATTATTGAAAATCCGAATTAAACGGTCCGTTTACGATTTTTTTGCAAAAATACGAAATTATTCGCGAATTTTTGGAGCCAGCCGAATTATTGCCAAATTATTCGCGAACTATTCGCGAATTATTCCCGAATTATTGAAAATTTGAATAAAAAATTTATAATTTTTATGTTTAAATATAGATTGTTTTATATTTTATATTTAAATATGAGTTTTTTGTTCATTCGCCCTAAAAAAAATATTTATATATTTTATAATTAATTATTTAAAAATTAGGAGACGAATTTTATCCGTATTATATCTGTACCGAATTTTTGCCCAATCCGAATTAACTAACTATGGTTTAAAACAAAAGAAATTAATTAAAGACCAAAAATTAGAGAATAATGAAGAAAACCAGAAAATAAGAAAAAAAAAGATGAAATTGTACTGTTTTAAATTAACGTTGCACTATTTTGGACATAAGTTGCACTATTTGAGATGTAAACTGCACTCTTTAAATGAACGTTGCACTATTTTGGACATAAGTTGCACTATTTGAGATGTAAACTGCACTCTTTAAATAAAAGTTGCACTCTTTAAAAGATATTTACACTGTTTCTCCTCTTATTGCACTATTTGAGATAAAAACTGCATCCTTAAGATAAAAATTACACTATTAGAAAGATATTTACATTGTTTCTAGGACTGTTTCTCCTAGAAACAGTGCAACTTTTATTTAAAAAGGTCGAGGCGGACGCGGTGGAGCAAGGCGAGGAGGGAGGCGGCGGAACGAGGTGAGGAGGAGGGAGAGGGAGGATGCGGCGGAGCGGAGCGATAGCATGTGGGAGAGGAGGCTCGGTGCTGCGGACCGCAGGTGCCGCCGCAGCACCCGGATGGCCTCGTGCAGGGACTCCGCGCGCGACGCCACCGACCCGGACGACAGTGCCTGCGACAAGAACCGCGACGAGTCGAACTCCGGGGACAGGAACGCCGAGAACACCGGGTCCAACGCGAACGAGTCCAGCGGAGAAGAACTCCGCTCGCCTCCGCCTCTTCGACTCGTCGGACGCCCGCCTCGACCTCGCCCGCGCCGTCGAGATCCACCGCGAGATCCGCGGTCCGAGGTGCTCTCGCGGCACCCGAGCCTCCTCTCCCACCTGCTATCACTCCGCGACGCCGCCTCCTCCCTCTCCCTCCTCCTCGCCTCGCTCCGCCGCCTCCCTTCTCGCCTCGCTCCGCCGCGCCCGTCTCGACCTTTTTAAATAAAAGTTGCACTGTTTCTAGAAGAAACAGTGTAAATATCTTCCTAATAGTATAATTTTTATTTTAAGGATGCAGTTTGTATCACAAATAGTGCAATAAGAGGAGAAACAGTACAAATATCTTCCAAAGAGTGCAGTTTATATCTCAAATAGTGCAACTTATATCCAAAATAGTGCAACATTCATTTAAAACAGTACAATTTCATTTTCTTCTTTCTTTTTTTCTAGTTTTCTTCATTATTCTCTAGTTTTTGGTTTTTAATTAATTCCTTTTGTTTTAAACAAATAAAAGTGTTTATCTAGAGATGCTCCCGTGCACCCCTCGCTCTCCTCGCCTCCGACACCGTCGAGGCCGTGCTCGCCGCCGCTCTCTAAAACGCCGAGAAGTGCTTCCTCTTTGTCGTCGGCGGCGACAGTGGAGACGGCGGGTTTTCAGAAGTGGGTTTGGCGGTACAAAATTTGCTGCAGTAGAGGTGGAGGTTGAAGGCGGAGGAAGAGAAGGCGTTGTCGTCCTTATTACCATCGCGGAGAGCCGCGGAGGTGGTGGAATAGGGTAGGAGAAGGGAAAAAAAAAAAAGAGCGCCGGGGTCGGAGGCGAGGAGGGCGGGGGGTGCACGGGCGAGGGCGAGGGCGGCAGAGGCGAAGCGGGCTGTTTTCGCCTCCGCCTCCGCCTCCGCCGCCTTCTTCGGAGAGAGAAAAAAAAAACGAAAGAAAAAAAAAGAAGAGAGAGAAAAAATAATAAGAGTATTTTGATCAGTTTGCTGAAAATTCGGTTCGAATCTGTAAAATCGAAAAAAAAGCGACATAATTTTGCAAAAGCCCAAACTTAGTGGATTTTTTATGCAAAAAGGCCATTTATATTTAATATGGTATTGAGATTCAAATAAATTACAAAATTTTAAGAATCAAATGTAAAATAAGTGATACTGCTTACCAAACTGACTAACTCAATTCTTATGAAATCGCGACGCGGAAAAAAAAAGAGGAAAAACAGATTGATCTGGACCTTATTTTTTTGTATCTTAGATATTAGCTGGTTCAAATGAACCATTGTAAATCAATGTAATGTAGTGATTGGGGAGAAATTCGTATATTAATTCCATCTACTTGAGATCTCGCCAAGAAGACCACACAAAAAAACGACCGTTAATGCTCTGCGCGCGGATACCCCCTTATCTCTCCTCCCGCTGCTCGCACTGTGACAAAAACAAAAACAAAAACAAAAACAAAAACAAAAAATATAAGAAAAGTAAAAGAAAAAAACAAAAGCTGCAAATATAGCCGTTGCCATAGACATGCATGTAGCCGTTTCATTATTCTCCCCACCACCTTTTTAAAAATAAACCCTCACCCCTTTTCTCCCTCTCTATCTCTTCATCACTTTACCTCTCTCCATCCTCTCTCTCTCTCTCTCTCTCTCTCTCTCTCTCTCCCCTCCATTTTCACCTTCCTTATCATTTCACCACTTCACCTCTCTCTCTCTCTCTCTCTCTCTCTCTCTCTCTCTCTCTCTCTCTCTCTCTCTCTCTCTCTCTCTCTCTCTCTCTCTCTCTCTCTCTCCATTTTTATCACCATTAATTAATTGTTACTAACATATTAAAGAGAAAGGATATATAATGGCGAGAAGAGCAGAGGCATTGAACATGGCATCCATGTTGACTCTCTCTTTGGCTCTGCTCCTACTCTCTCTCATCTCAGGTATTATTCTTAGTTGAAAGAGGGTGTTTTGTTCTTTGGAAATTTTTTTTTTTTTTTTTGCAAAACTAAATTGTAGAAAAATAATACTTTTTTCAGCTAGAATTTTTTTTTTTGAAATATATATATATTTTTTATAGGAAAACTGGCACCTTCTTAGTGATCATCTAAGTTGAATCTTAAAAAATGGTTTTGGGTTTATATATACTGTTTTCTTTTTTAGTATTAATTTTTTTTAGTACAATAATCCATGTCACCCCTATGCTTCAACCCTTTTCTGCATGAATGAAAGGGGAAAAAAAGAAGAAGAGAGAGAGTAATCATTTAGTTAATCAAGTGCATATTAAACAAGGGTAAATTAACTTTATTAAGTTTTTATATTAATTTTTTATCAATTAGTGTGTATATATAATATATACTAATTAATTACTTTACTTAACAGGAGAAACCATGAGACCAGTGCAGGGACAGGTAAATCTCTCTACATTTTCCACTCACATCATTTCCTATCAAAAATTAATTACCATCTTTTTTTTATATATCTAAATTTAAATCTAATAAATAACTGTTGAGGAATAGCTTTGGTACTTTGCATGATGAATATCAAATAAATCATACTATATGCATTGACTAAAAAGATCACGTAATATAATTTTACCCCACTAAGTGTAAATAGTATAAGAAAAATGAAAAATATTTTAAACTTCACAAGTTTTACAACTGTTTAAATTCGCCTACACAGTACTCTCTCAAAAATTATCTTAACATATTTTCTATTCGAAACTTTATATTAAAAAGCGAAAAGCTTGTTACATTTCTCGCCATGAACAAAAATTTTATAGAGACTATCCCCAAAGTGAGACGCTATCGTCCACCGTCCATTATGCGGACTGTACGAATCTCAAAGAATGATAGACAGCGGATGAAACTGGTACAAAAAATACATCTCATTGATATCGTATTATATACATACATGACGTACGTCACATACACGCATATATACACACGTATATGATTTGTTTTGCACCAGCGGACGTGGTGCGTGGCGAAGCCGTCGTCGGACGAGGCGACGCTGGCGGCGAACCTGAACTACGCGTGCTCGCAGGTCGACTGCGGGGTGCTGCAGAGAGCGGGGCCCTGCTTCTACCCGGACAGCCTCATCTCCCACGCCTCCGTCGCCATGAACCTCTACTACCAGTCCCGCGGCCGCAACGCCTGGAACTGCTACTTCCGCAGCTCCGGCCTCGTCGTCGCCACCGACCCCAGTGAGTGCGAATCGATCGATCGGCGATGATCCTTCTTTCACGACTCTTTTTTCGGTCAATCTTTGCAAGGGACAGACTACTACCGTTTAGTTCGTCCCGCTTCTGCTTCTGCTTTTAGCTGTGGTCATGTATAGATAGGAAATTCTAGTGTGACGTCCCACTTCTTAGGCGGTCGTCTATTCTGAAACTACTCTAGTCCTATACTTATTTAACTCTCCTAATCTTTTAAGCCCAGTCACTACTCAAAATATTATAATTGGATTAAATTTATATGCAAAACTATTTCAAATCCTGAAAGTGTCACATCTTGAGTCTCTGTGGCGAATAGTTAGTCGTAGATAGAAGCAATTGAGGGGATCTGCTTATAGAGTATTTTAGTTAGGAATTGTATTAACAGAACCAGCTGTTTTATACTTTGTAAGGTCCAAAAAATTTTAAAGCGTTTTCAATCTTTTTTTCCTCCAATACAATGAAATTACTGTTAATCTTATAACATTATAAAAGAAAAGATTAAAAATACATTTCGAGTATTTCTTGGGCCTGGATCCAAGGTACAATTATATGTGCTTTTAAATACCACAATCCTTTGCTAGGGTTTAGCTGCTATTATCTTTAACGAAAATAGAAGCTTAAGATTAATTTGAGTGTTTGGTTTTGAGATTCGGAAAATTAATGAATTGTTTTGCTTCTCACTACATCAAAGCTCTGAACTTTTGCATTTGCTATACTGTGAGAAGTTGTTTGGAGGACATATTCTCGTAGAAAATTTGTTACTTTAATTTAAAATAGTTGTATTTAAACAGCACTGTTACAGAATCTTTGGCGGAGACAAACAAATCCTCAGTACAATAAATACTGTTTTTTTTTTTTTGTTTCAATAAGAGCATTTTTCTGACATCTGCCATGTTTGTCACTGCTGCAGGTTTTGGTGGCTGTGCCTACTGATGCAGCTGCAGAGAGCAAAAGCAAATGTAGAACAAGTGGGCACAATACAATAGGTTTCATGTAATGAGTTAATTGGAGCAATTTTAGTTGGTCTCTTTTGGTTTTTGATTTGGAGTAAATATTGTGATTGAGTTGAGTTCATGGAATTTATTTTATCTGATATGAAGTTTAGAAATCTTTGTTTTCTTTTCATGCTCTTTGAACAAGTTCTTTTTATAAAAAAAAAATTATTATTACCTCTTGAGCTCATGAAATGATGAATTGGACTTAGAACACAAGAGGAAAGAAATTAACAATGATGAAATTTATTCAATAAACAAGGATTTGATTTATTAATGATTCGATTTTTTGGGGCAGTAAAATAAATACTATATGTAGTGGAAAATGCTGAATGCAGCTGTTACAGCTATACCTATTTTGTCTAGTTTTGTGCAGTTGCAACGGTCGTTATATTTTTGTTTTCGTTTTGGTAGCTTAAATATGCTTTTATTTTTATTTTTTTTCTTAATTTGAATGATCCGATTCTTCGTCAATTGTTTTAATTGAACCTCCTCGTGTAATTACAACAGTTAAAATCAAATATACTAATTTAAATACCGAATTTAAATTTATAAGTAAACAAAATTAATTATAATACAACTTCAACTACATGTAACTTCCGTGAAGACAAGTCATGTGAGCCTGAGCTATTTTGCCTCCTTTCTGCATCCATTTTGGCAGGTAGGGCCCAAAAAGCAAGAAGACAAGAAGCCACGCATCATAGACTAGGGCTGCCAACGAGCCTAACACGAGTGAGCTGGACTGGCTTGTGTTCGTTCGTTTATTAAATAAGCCGAACGTAAGTTAGTCTGGTAAAATATTGAGTTGAAAAATTCAGTTCATGTTAGACTTATTTATTAACGAGCCGAACGCATGCTAACTTGCGAAACAACAAGCTATATTGTCAGCCCTACCGCGGGTGAAAAGTTGAAAGAAAATTAGAACCTTATCCTAATAATTAATATTCACAAAATATAAATTTTTTTACATTTGGATTGGGTTAAAATTCAAGTAGTAATATATATATATATATATATATATATATATATATATATATATATATATATATATATATATATATATATATATATATATATATATATATATATATATATATATATATATATATATATATATATATATATATGTATATGTACGAACTCTATCGAGCCGAACACGAGTGAACTGCCCCAACTCGTATTCAGCTCATTAAGAGTTTGAGCTTAAAAATTCAACTTGTATTCGGCCCGTTGTTAAACGACCGATCATTCTCGAGCTTTTTGGAGATTTTTAGCATTAGAGATTTTCTGTATTTTAGCATATATATATATATATATATATATATATATATATATATATATATATATATAGTAGGACTACTGTGCTATTAAAAGCACAACAGTCTAACCACCCATCAAGCTTGACGGGTGGTTAGGGTGAGAGAGAGAAGATATATTGGAGAGAAATATAAGAAGATGAGAAATTGAAAAACCAAATTTCTCCTCAATTTTTCTTATCTCTCTCTTCCTAACCACCCATCAAACTTGATGGATGGTTAGAAACTTAGGAGCACAGGGGCTGCTGTACTCCTAATAGCACAGTAGCCCTGCTCTCTCTCTCTCTCTCTCTCTATATATATATATATATATACTAGTTGAGTGCACGTGCAAATGCACGTTACAATCATTTAATAGTTATCTCAAACAACATCATATTTATCCAAATATTTATAATAAAAATTTATATTTTGAAAACGTAATTCATCTTTACCTTGTCAGCGAATATCTATAATATCCTAACTCAAATTTCAATAATTACGGTCAACTATAATTATACAATTCTACTATTTTTTAATATATATTTAATATTTTTATATATTTTTTGAATTCTGACGAATTAAAATTTAAGTATGTGTTTTAAACTAAAAGTACCCAAATTATAATTCATATTTAATTTAAAATTTAAAATTTAAAATAATTCACGACTTAAAATCAAATTTTAATTTAAATTAAAAATTTTATAATTCAAATACAAATCATATACTTAAATTTCAACTTTGAATTTAAAATGTTACGTTATTTGTTTGCGTAGGAAAGAGGAGGAACAAAAAAAAAATTTCGCCAAAAAGTGGGTGTGTCAATAGACTAAAATTCAAAATATGTGTTACATTTACTAATAATATAAATTTTATCATATTTACTAATTAATTTAAATTTAAATATAAATTTTATATAAAATAAAATCTAAATCTGTTTTCAAATTTAAATAGTTATTGGTGGCATGAGCCTATTTTTTAATTAATTAATTTTCTAATTTTGATTAGTTTTGATTTATTTTTTTAGTTTGTTAAGTATAATTATTTATTTATTTTTATAACATATATGGAATATTCTTTTATTCCATCTCGGATTCCGTCTGTCAATTTCTGTCATCTTTTATATATAGTATAGATATAGTATGATCTTACGGATGGAAATGGTAAAAGAGATAGATCTAACGGCAGAAAACTCGATAGCACCAAGCGTTTGGTACTATCGATAGTATAGTAGCCGGACTATATGTATAGAATTAGGCTACTATACTATTTATAGTACCAAGCATTTGGTGCTATTAGGTTTTCGACCCTCGGATGAAAGGATGTGCGGTTAGGATGATAGTGGTCCTCTAGGGTTGAGTGAATGGTTTGTTGAATAGTATGATCTAACGGATGAAAATGATCAAAGAGTTAGATCTAACGGCAGAAAACTCGATAGCACCAAGCGTTTGGTACTATCGATAGTATAGTAGCCGGACTATATATATATATATGCTAGGGTTACTATACTCTTATGAATATAGACCCCTTTGTACTCATAAATTTTCAGCCGTTGGATGAAGGGATGTGCGGTTAGGATGATAGTGGTCCCTGGTTAGGATGATAGTGGTCTCCTAGGGTTGAGTGGGTCGTTAGTTGAATAGTATAATCTAACGGGTGGAAATGGTCAAAGGAGTAGATCTAACGGTCGAAAACTTATGAGTACAAAGGGGTCTATACTTATAAGAGTATAGTAGCCAGACTCTTTCTCTCTCTCTCTCTCTCTATATATATATATATAGAACTAGGCTATTATACTATTAATAGCACAAAGTCATTGATGCTATTAGGTTTTCGGTCCTTGGATTAAGGAATATACGGTTAGGATGATAGTGGTCCCCTAGGGTTGAGTGAGTGGTTGGTTGAATAGTATGATCTAACGGATGAAAATAGTCAAAGGGATAGATCTAACGGCAGAAAACTTGGTAGCACCAAGTGCTTGGTGCTATTGATAGCATAGTAGCCGGACTCATATATATATATATATATATATATATATATATATATATATATATATATATATATATATATATATATATATATATATATAGTAGAGCTATTGTGCTATTAATAGCACAATAGCCCTTGTGCTATAAAGTTTTTAGCCATCCATCAATTTTGATGGATGGTTGGGATTAGAGTGAGGAGAGAAATTGGTGAGAAATTCAAAGAGAAGAGAAATTGAGACATCTAATTTATCACCAATTTCTCTCCTCTCTCTAATCCCAACCACCCATCAAAATTGATGGGTGGCTAAAAACTTTATAGCACAAGGGCTATTGTGCTATTAATAGCACAATAGCCCTACTCATATATATATATATATGTATGTATATATATATATATGTATGTACACATACATATATGTATGTACACATACATATATGTATGTACACATACATATATGTATGTACACATACATATATGTATGTATATGTATGTATACATACATGTATGTATGTATACATACATGTATGTATGTATACGTACATGTATATATGTATATGTATATAGTTGAGCTAGGATACTTCTAAAAGCATCAAGGAGTTGGTGCTTTTAGGTTTCTAGCCCTTGGATCTACCCCTTGACTATTATTACCCTTTGGATCAAACACTATTCCACCTACCACCATCATCCTAGTCCTACATCACTTCCATCCAAGGGCTAGAAACCTAAAAATACCAACTTCTTGATGCTTTTATAAGTATTCTAGCTCAACTCATAATATATATATATAAAACTAGCTATTATTATACTATTAAGAGCACCAAATCATTGGTGCTATTAAGTTTTCGGCTCTTGGATTAAGGGATGTGCGGTTAGGATGATGGTGGTCCCTTTGGGTTGAGTAAGTTGTTGGTCAAATAGTAAGATCTAACGGGTGGAAATGATCAAAGGAGTAAATCTAACGGCAAAAAACTTGGTAGTGATCGAAAGGGCTCAAAATCAGCAATTTCAATGGTCGTGGTGAGCCGTTTGCAAGTTTAACGGTGTAGAAATATCCAAATCACGTAAAATTTTGATAGAAAATTCTTTATACTATATAAAACACGATCAATATCTTTGATCTAAAATTTTAGAGTCATATTATCACATTTTGTGAGATTTTTATTTTCAGCCATTGATTTTGAGCCCTTTCGATCACTAGGTAAATGATATCGAAAAATCGCGAAATTTATTTTCTAGATACTTCAAATACTCTAGATCAAGTTTAACGGAGCCGATCGTCGATTCGGAAGTCCCAACATCGAAAACGACGTGGAAGTACCGGAGCCCCGGTACTTCCACAAGTATTCTAGCCTAACTCTATATATATATATATATATATATTTGAGAATGAAAGCGAGATTCGATCAATATTTAGGTACTAAAGCGCAAATTAACTACTACTTTTTATTTCGTACACGAAGGACGCGTGAAGCGAGGCGCGCGGTCCACGTGCCATTTCTCTTCGGCTTCCTCTTCATTCTCGTCTCTTCTTTTCTCCTCCTCCTCCTCCTCCTCTAACCCTAACCCTAAACCCTAACCAAACCCCTCCTCCAATGGCGACCATTCGCCTCTTCCCCCTCCACCCCCTTTCTCTCCCCCACCCCAACAAGCTCAAATCCACCACCACCACCACCACCACCACCATCAACGCCGCTGCAGCAAATCCTCTCAGGTAACATCTCGGAGGCTCTCTAGTTCCACTAGGGTTAGGTTTTTTGATTTGGTGGCGATTTGGGGGTTTCGCAGGGTTGGTTTGGTGGAGGGGTCGCCGAGGATGCCGCGGCGGGGGCGGCGGAGCGCCGGGGGGATGGTGGTTTGCTACGCCGCCGCGCCCGTCGCCGCCACGACTCTGCAGTGGGCGTCGACGGTCTCCGCTGCGTGAGTTTTTTTTTTTTTTTTTTCTTTCTTAGGGCTTGATCTCTTTGCTTCTTATTCTCTTCCGAATTATTGCTCGGGCGAAGTTGATTTTAGTGTTATTGAAGTCCAAATGTACCTAATTCTGTGGAATCAAGTGATTTTAGTCAAAAGATTTGGGGATTTTATCAAATTCATGGATGATTTCATCAACTGTAATGCCTTTAATCACTTTTTGGCGTATAAAATTAGACTAATTGAAGATTAATAACATATAGAGTCATTAAATTTGATAAAATTTTTATGTTAAGTAATTATAAAAACAAAAATTTTTAAAAAATAAAATTTTAGGTGTTCTCTCTAAATTTTTACTCCCAAAAAAAACCCAAAAAGAAAAAGAAAGCTCCGGAAGCATCTAAACTTTGCTTGAATTGCGATTCGTCGCCTAAACTTTAGAAAGTTGAAATTTTGCGGCCTGAACAATGATACTGTTGAATCCATCGCGAAGTCCTGTTTACATCAATTTGGCCACGCAGTCGGAAAACTAGCTACATTACCGAATACCTACTCGCAAGCTGGTCATTTCACTCAAAGTATGATTCACGTGCAATAACGTGTCTAGCGAACGGCTAAATTGACAGGAAATGGGGACTTATGTGGTGCATTTCAATGTTTTATAGTTCAGGTGATGAATTGCAATTTGATTCTTTAATTAGATTCTAACGCTGAAATTAATTGGCTCTTTGATGTATGTTGAAAGGTTTCTTTCGATGACTCTTTTGCAGAGTACTAATGGTTGCGAAAGGGACTCCCATCCAGAAATCGTTTCTTGTTCCATTTGTTGCTTTGCAAGCACCTGCGAGTGTTGTTTCATGGATCAAGTGAGTTTCTATACCAATGAAAATTAAAGTTATAGTTACGAATGTAGAGAAACTCCTAACTACAGTGGCCTCCTAGTATATATTTGTTTATCTATTTATTTATTAAATGCTCCCTGTTCTGATTTAAATTACTTCCTTCAGTGAAATATGGGTTTTTGTTAGAGCTAATAGCTTTGCGCTCTTTTCAGCTAACGACGGAATTGTGGGTTATTTTAACAGCTTGTTTGGTTCGCCATAGTTTAGACTATGGAATCGGAACGAGATTCATTAATTCCGATAGTTGTTGTTTGTTTTACAGGAATGAGATTTAGATTTTCATTCCACTTTGGAATGGGAATGGCCCAATCCAGATTTGAATCCTGTGTTGGCTCATTCGAAAGTAAACCACTCAAAGCCCTCTCTTACAAACACCTCCCCCTCCTCTCCCTTCATCACTCTTCTCTCTCTTAACCAAAACCCTCTCTCAAAATGCCAAATGTCCATTCCGCTTCCGTTCCGATAATGAAACAAACACTTGGATGATTCGTCATTCCATTTTTCATTCCAATGCAATCCAATTCTATTTTCCATTCCTATTCCAATCATGAACAAAAAATGCCCGAATATTTAATGGCTAATGACTAGCAGAGTTTTAATTAACGGGATCCCCAAATTCGACCGGTGGAAAGTACTTCACTCGAAATGGCATAAGTTGCGGGTGAGGACAATAAGAAATAAATAAATAAATAAACTTGAAGGTGCAGAAGGGTCTGACCACATTTTTACCTTAATCATATCTTATATCCTACATTGAACAGCAGATTCAATGTTTTATTGTTGAAATAGGAGAAGACGCTGTAATATTTCTAATTTGATTTCTAGCAAGCTTCTCATGGAAACGTGCACCTAGTACTGATTTACAGGGGTGAGTACGGTATGTGGACTGCTTTTCTGGCGCTTCTGGTTCGTCTATTTTACCTCATTCCAGGTATGTTTTGCCGGTTCCGATATTTTCACTTTTTACCCTTTTCTTTACTTGGAACCAATGCCATTTCTTTCGTTTGTATAAAGGTGAATTGGAGCTTCCCTTCATAGCAATGCTTCTTGTGATCACAGCTCCATTTCAGGCAATGAGCTTAAGGTAAAATATTCTTATATTCGAGGATTAAGACTATGTCTTCGCACCAATTCTTTTTTTTTTCCCTTTAATATATTGATTGCAATCAGAATAAAGCTGGTATAAAGATTGGTCGTGAAAATTATTATGACTACATGTCCAGTATTTTCTTTTTGCGCATTTTGCCTGTTCACCTTGTCAACTGTTCTGTGGTTTTTCATAAAAAGGGGAACTCAAGGTGGTGCAATCATATCCTTGGCCATCGCCGCATTTCTGGCGTTCCAACATTTCTCGAGGATCGGAAATTTGCGGAGGGCGTTCGATCAAGGATCCTTCATCGCGACCTTGGCCATCGTCTGCATCGCTGTCGTGCCCTGCTTGTTCTTGTTTTGATGTGAATGAATGAAGTAATGAAATATCTGATGTTCTGATGGCAGTAGGGTGTGTAAATCGGTTGTGCTTGAATAAATCATGATGTTTGGGTAATTTTAGATTGTTGAGAAAGCACTCTGAAATAGTAATAGCTCCTGGACTTTGTTATTTCATTGTGTTGTCTCATCATGCTGCCTATTTTGGTAAAAACGATCAGAACTTGTCTAAACTATGAACCATTTTGAGTTGGCTATCTGATCTTTTGAAATTTTGATTTTACTATCCAATTTGTGATTTTTTCTTAATTTTAGTCAGGTAATGTATTTTGATTTTAAAATTTAAATTAATTACTTTAATAAATTTGTATGAGATATATTAAATTTATAAAAATAATCAATACATTCAAATTTGAAAGTCAAAGTATTGTTGATTAAATTTAAATCACATAAATTGAAAGATTAGGAAGTATAATTAAAATTTCAAAATGTTTGATAGCCAACTTAAAATAATTTATAATTTAGATAAGTTTTGAACGATTTGACTTTTTATATTTTATGGGCAAAATTAATTATTCCGCGTGACACATAAAAATGTAAGATAATTAAGTACCCGTTAACCTTGGCTATAGTTTCTGCAAAAGTGATATTATACCGCCTTTTTTTGCTATGGAGAGTTAAAATAAAACTTAAATCTAAAAAGTGAGAGATTTAATTTAAAACTTCTATTTCTATTATAAAATATAATATTATCAAAAAATTAAAGTTAAAAAATTACTAATAATCTTTTATTTTAATAATTCTTCTAAAAATAGAAGCTTTGGCTCAGACAAGTCGTTAACAACAAAAGTAAGCTCTGGATTTGTTCGAATTAATAAAACATGCTTTAAAAAAAAAAGAAAAAAAAAAAGAAAAAAAAAAGACCTTTTTGCATAAAAATCTACTAGTTTTGGGCTTTTGCAAAATTGAATCGTTATTTTCGATTTTGCAGATTCGGTTCGGATTTTCAGCAAACTGACCAAAATACCCTTCTTATTTTTTCTCTATCTTTTTTTTTCTCTCTTCTCTTTTTTTTCTCTCTCCTCTTTTTTTTCTGTCACTCTTTTTTTTTCTCTCCGAATGGCGGAGGCGGAAACGGCCCGCCTCACCTCTGCCCCTCACGCCCTCGCCCTCCTCGCCTCCCACCCCGCCGAGGCCGCGCCGCCCCGCGACTTCTTTTTTTTTTTTTTACCTCTCCAACCCTCCTCCACACGCCGTCCCCGCCGCCGCCGGCGGCGGCGGCGAGGAAGAAGTGTTTCTTGCGGCCGAAAAGCATGCCGGCGAGAGAGGGAAAAAAATAGTTACACTCCGACGAAGGCGGTGGGTCGTGACAAAAAAAAAATTATAAAGAGAAAAAAAAAGAAATAATAAAAAATAAGATTTTTTCCTACAGAAAAGATCAAAAATTATAGAAGAATGATGAAAAAGATGAAATTGCACTGTTAAAATAATGTTGCACTGTTTTAAAAAAAATTTACACTGTTTTAAATAACTTTGATACAGAAATTACACTCTTTGAAATGAAAATTATACTTTTTAGACTAAAATTATACTATTTGGATAAAAATTATACCATTTTTTTTCTCTTTTCTTCCTAGTTGCACCATTTCTCCTCGTTGCACTATTTTTTTGCACTCTTTTTTCTCAACCAAACTCGGATTCGGTCATCTCCCTCTCCGGGCCGCGCGGCGTGGGGCGGATCTCGAGGAAGCCCTCGGAATCGGGGGAAGGCGGGAAGGAGGAGCACCACGACGACGAGAAGGAAGCCTCAAAGAAGGAGGAGGAGGAGGACGACGACGACGACGGGCGCGGACGCAGGGGCGCAGAAGCGGGGGGCGCAGCGCCCACCAGGGGGGGCGGGCGGGGGCCCGGGCCCGGGCCGGGGCGGGGGCAGGGGCCCGGGCGGGGGCGGGGGCCCGGGCGGGCGCAGGGGCGCGTCCCCTGCGCCCCGCGCCCGCGCCCCCAGGGTGGGCGCAGGGGGCGCTCCCTGCGCCCCCTGCGCCCGCGCCCGGCGCCCCTGCCGGCTGCGCCCGCGCCCGGCGCCCCCGCCGGCTGCGCCCCTGCGCCCGCGCCAGTCGTCGTCCTCGTCGTCCTCCTCCTCCTTTGAGGCTTCCTCCTCGTCGTCGTCGTGCTCCTCCTCCCCGCCTCCCCCCGATTCCGAGGGCTTCCTCGAGATCCGCCCCACGCCGCGCGGCCCGGAGAGGGAGGTGACCGGATCCGAGTTTGGTTGGGGATAAAGAGTGCAAAGAAATAGTGCAACGAGGAGAAATAGTACAACTAGAAAGTAGAAGAGAAAAATGGTGTGTAATTTTTATCCAAATAGTATAATTTTAGTCTAAAAAGTGTAATTTTCATCTCAAAGAGTGTAATTTCTGTCTCAAAGTTATTTAAAACAGTGTAAATTTTTTTTAAAATAGTGCAACATTATTTTAACAGTGCAATTTTATTTTTTTCATCCTTCTTCTATGATTTTTGATCTTTCCTGTAGGAAAAAATATTATTTTTTTATTTTTTTTTCTCTTTATAATTTTTTTTTGTCACGACCCACCGCCTTCGCCGGAGTGTAACTATTTTTTTTCCCCTCTCTCGCCGGCGTGCTTCTCGGCCGCAAGAAACACTTCTTCGTCGCCGGCGGCGGCGGCGGCGGCGTGTGGAGGAGGGTCGGAGAGGTAAAAAAAAAAAAAAGAGTCGCGGCGCGGCGGGGTGGGAGGCGAGGAGGGCGAGGGTGCGCGTGCGAGGGCGTGAGGGGCAGAGGCTAGGCGGGCCGTTTCCGCCTCCGCCTCTGCCGTTCGGAGAGAAAAAAAAAAGCGACAAAAAAAAAGGAGAGAGAAAAAAAAGAGGAGAGAGAAAAAGTAAGAAAGATATTTTATTCAGTTTGCTGAAAATTCGGACCGAATCTGCAAAATCGAAAATAGTGACCCAATTTTACAAAAGCTCAAAACTAGTGAATTTTTTATGCAAAAAGGTCAAAAAAAAAAAAAAAAAAAAAAAAAAAAAAAAAACAAACAAACAAACAAACATGCTCTAACACTTTATCCAGTTTTCCATGTTACGCTACCCGAATCCGACCCATGACGCCCTTTATACGTGAGATATTATTGCCTGGACCCGGTGCACTACATCACTCGAGGGTTAGTTGCATATTTATCCCTGAAAAGCAATGAAATTGCACCCTTATCCCTGCCAAGTTTTATTTCCATCCCTCCAAGTTATGGATGCAAATGGGGCGGATTGTGGGGCGGGAGGGACTGCCCACCTCCCGCCCAGTTTCTTGTCAGGCCGGGCAGATTCGGGGCATATTAATTTTTATACTATTTTTAGTCCCCACTTATTGCTCTGTTCGGCGCAGATTGAAACATGAGTAGATTTTTGACGAATTTTAGATGTCTCGAAGCGGATCAAAGAAAAAAAAGGTCTTCCACCTCCACCTCCATTTTTTTGGACATGGGGACAGATTCGAAACAAATTATATTTTTCTATATTTTTGGTTCCTGCTTATTGCCCCATTTCGGAGCGGATCGAGGCAGGAGCTTTACCAACCTGGATCCATTTGCATCCCCATTCCAAGTTGTATATTTTGCAAATGTATTTCAAAGCTTTTAGGGACATTCGATACTTTGAAATACTATTAAGATATCAATTTATTTCCTAAACTTTCAACAATGTGTCATTTCAGTCGTTAATTTCAGATTAAAAATTATCGTTTACACCTAGTTCATATATTTGTTAGTATATCATGAATTCATCGAATCTTTATTTATCTTATAATTTTATTTCATTGGTCCAATTTTTATATATAAAAAGAATTATACCTTAATAGGCAGTATGGTTAAAATATACAAGAAAAAATAATAATTGATGAACACATGATACATAGTTCTATAGATGCATCGGGTATAGACAATAATCTATTTTCTAATACTATTCAGGGCTGTCTAGGGCCAGCTCGTGTTTGCTCATTTATTAGACGAGCCAAATACGAGTTGGTTCGTTATAATATTGAGCTGAAAAATTCAGTTCGTATTCGGCTTGTTTATTAACGAGCTGAAAATGAGCCGGCTTGCGAACAACAAATTAGATTGTCAGCCATGTTACTAGATAGAACGTTGAAAGAAAATTAGAAAATTAAAATTTTAATCTAATAATTGAAATTCACAAAATATATGTTACTTTACATTTGGACTAGCCTAAAATTTAAATAGTAGAAATTTGTAATATATAAGTCTCTTTTCATTTGAGTTGGATTGAAATTCGAATATGAATATATATATATATATATATATATATATATATATATATATATATATATATATATATATATATATATATATATATATATATATATCGAGCCGAACATGAGCGAGCTGATCCCAATTCGTTTTCGGCTCGTTAAAATTTCGAGCTGAAAAATTTAAATCGTATTCGACTTGTTTATTAAATGAGTGATCGATCTCGAGCTCATTTGAGCCGAATAAGAGTTGGCTCGTGAACAGCGAGCTGTATTGCTAGCCCTACTACTATCCCACTTAAAATTTTGAGGACCACCGACCGTTCGGTCCGTCCCTAGCGCAAGTGGCAAAGGGCTTGATGGTTGGTACCCGAGGTCCCAAGTTCGAATCCTAGTTGATTCACATTTTTAGCTAAGTTTATTTTTTAAAAAAATAAACAAAACGGGTAGCATGCTACCATTCTCTCAAAAAAAAAAAAAAAAAAAAAATTCGAGGAACGAATGAAACTATGCTAAAAGTTGGGGTCGCTATTTGCACAATTAACCCGTTATTATACACCCGGTCCACGGTGGACCGGGTCCAGGAACATTTTCTCCTTACACAAGCATGAGTAGGATGGATAGAAATGTACAAAGTCCCATCGCCCCTATCGCCCTCTCTCTCTCTCTCTCTCTCTCTCTCTCTCTCTCTCCCCCCCTCCCATCGTCTTCGAGCTCTCCGGGGATCCTCTCCGGCGATCTTCTGCGGGGATCTAGGGTTTTCTCACGGTAGTCCCAAGCTTTCTCTCTCTATCTCTCGTTCTCTCTTTCTCCATGTACGAATTATCCGTTTCCTTGCTTTAATCTGATGGATGGATGATAATCCGAGGCCTTTGGATCATTACGGTGTAAACAATGTTGATTACGGAAACTTTTGTTGCTCTTTATGTTGAATTTGGGTCGGGGAAGTGTTGTTTCGAAGCTTCGGGGTTGGATTTGGTGGAGAGAGCGTGGAAAGTACGGATTTTTTTTGGTATTAGATTCATGCTGGTTTTGTGTAGGCTAGGATCTAATTAATCTATATATATATATATATATATATATATATATATATATATATATATATATTTGATGTATTCTGCTTGTGAAGTTTGAGTCTTTGGGCCATTTAATTTAGGGAAATGAAAATTTGGCTATGTGATCGTTGATAAGCGATTGGAGCTACCCATTTCCGGTCAATTTGATTATACATTGTCTACGGTTTTTCTTAGCATTGTTTACGACATTTTTGGCCCCTCTGTGGGGTGTAGTGTTGTTTGATGAAGTGTTGTCTACGTAGTGCTATTAGGAGAAGCCCTATCTGATGTTTCCCCCAACAGCTTTTTTCTCGAAAAGAATTAGAAGCTTTAAATTAGAGTTTTTGCTTTTAAGCCTAAAAATTATGTTTCTGCCTTCTTCTAGAGTAGATGCTTTAGAAGTAATTGTCGCTGAAAGCAAAAGCAGAAGCAATGCTATATAGGGCCTTAGTATACTAGTGTGCTATGCAGGCAATTACAAATAAAAGATAAAAAGTTCGCATATTTTAATCTTCTTATGAGCAAAGTATTTTGTACTAAATGTTTATGAAATAGAAATAATTTCAATCTTCTTTTACATAATTTATTAAGGATAACTGTTAAAGAAAGAAAAGATTGTCCTAGTTGTGGTGACCCTATAAATGAAATTCATGTAATATGCCCAATAAAATGATTGAATTTGCAAAAACTTAGCTGATAGGGACTGAGAAGACCAACATGTAACCATTATTTGCCGAGAAAGCAGCATGACGATTAGTAAAGTTGATTATAAGTATGATTTTTATTTTTTTTTGAGAGAAAAAGGTAGTAAGCTACCCGCTTCGTTCAATTTTTTAGAAATGAACTCAACTGGAAACGTAAAGCAGCTAGGCTTTGAACTTGGAACCTCAGGTACCAACCATCAAGCACTTAGCCAACTGCGCATAAGTACTATCGATTATAAGTATGAAGATTCATTGATGAATTGTGATGTTTAAGCTAGTCTTTATGATCTTCCACAGTTAAGAAAGAATTGCTGGAGCTTATAGGGTTGGTTTACAACTGGATGGAACCGTCCTCAGATTCACTGATAGCTCATGAAATTATTATTATTGAAAATTGAGGTGAACGGAAACTTTATCTTTTAGCCTTAATTGCTTAAGGTCTTAAAATATGATCCAAAAGATTCACTGGTAATGCCCAGATAAGAAGGTCATTTTAGTTGATGGAACTAAAGTATTAGTAGAGGTATGACTAGTTTAGGTGAAAATGTATGGAAGCTCCCTCAACTATAGGCTATTTTAAAATGATTCCTTAACATTTTTTTTTTTATTTGAGTGATTCAAGTCAATTAAATTGAGAATTTTGATAAATTTCATGGTGATTTTGTTAAAATTTAAAGCTGTAGGTTCTGCTAATAATTAACATCCAGTAATTTGTAAGGTTACTAAATTTAACAGAATTTGTAACTGTTATACTCAAAGTCAATCAAAACAAATAAAGATGAGAGGCCTTCCGAATGGGGTGTGTACTCGACAAGGCCTTGGTACATTTTTCCCATTTATTTACTGGACATAATTAGCA
This sequence comes from Puya raimondii, assembly GCA_016920855.1. Taxonomy (NCBI): domain Eukaryota; kingdom Viridiplantae; phylum Streptophyta; class Magnoliopsida; order Poales; family Bromeliaceae; genus Puya; species Puya raimondii. The sequence continues at coordinate 35,065,908 of JABWPP010000049.1, read as the reverse complement.
TGTAAATTGGGACTAATGTATTGAAAACAATTGTCTATGATTGTTAAGAATTCTAATATCTTTGTATGTGTAGATACCTCCAAACCACATGGTGTAAAACATTGTCTATGACTGTTAAAAAATTTAATATGTTAAAGACATTTTAAGCTGAAGGTACATTTGTATGTGTCGATTCCCCCCTTGTCTTAGCATGATGTATACGATCCTCCCCCCCACCCGCCCTTGCTTTAGCATGATGTATATGATCTTCCATGATAGTATCCTGCCAATATTCATCAACATTGAAGTGTAATTAAACACATTGGTAAAAAGAAAAATGTTGCATCAAAAGTCATCAATATATGTAGGTTTTATTAATCTTAAATTAAATGGTCTGCAATCATGTTTAAAGATTGTAAGCTTGATTTTTGATGGTTTAGTAAACTTAGTTTGAACTTCCGAGCTTGGGCCAAATTTAGAAGTATGGCTCCCTAAATGATGACAATGTTTACAACTGAGGATGAGAAGATATATTTGTCCTTTCAAAGCCTGGCAATCTAAGACCTTGTTTTAGGCTCGCAAATTTCTGATGTTTCCCCACGATATATGGGATTAGGTTGAGTTGCAGTTCACATATTTGTGCTTGCAGGTTGCTTTTATTAGGTTTCTTCTTGCTCCCGGTATGGTTTAAGAGTCATTGACATGGTATAGCTGACTCATTATGAGAAGATTAGGCAAAAGATTGCATCTTATGGAAGCAATAGAAATCATGTAGGTTATTTACTGTTTCCAACAGATGCAACCGACAAGATCTTGGTGATGTCAACTTTGGCCAATGTCTAACTGGACATATGCGACGAGATTTTATAACTTTTTTTTTCGAATCCCAAGTATTGTGTCATAAGCGTAGAACATTTTGCAAAATATGTTTCTATCAAAAATATATATATATTTTTGGTGACAAGTTCCTTGATGCATGTCATGTAGTCTAATGATGCATGAGTCCCAAATTTTGCTTTTGGCTATGGTCATTTAGTTTGATTTTCATCAGTCTAATCATAACAATTTTAACAATCTCAGTTCAAACTACGGATCTGCAGCCATGAAAGCACAGAAAAGAGATGAGATTTTGAAATATCTACTAGTAGATCAAAACTAATGCCCTCCGTATTTCAGGCCTCCATTGGTAGTCAAGAAGCTACAGTGCTAGAGTACGCATGATAATAGGAGGGTGCATATTTGGAGTTATATGCAACTTTTGGATTGATGATCTTTAGAATTATAGTACATAAATAAGAATTGCTAAGAGGAAATGCAGAGAACTAAGCCGAGGAGATGTTCACCTCTATGTTACAACTTTGTGAACCCTCTAAAAGCTAGTGGGGTTAAAATAATGTCGAAACTGGATAGAACTTGCTATGTTGTCGAAACTGGATAGAACTTGCTATATTGTCTAGTTTAGAATCATGCTATCATGAACAACTTTTGGCAGATTACTCTCTAAGTAAATGCCAGACAGAGGGAAAAGATGACAAAAAAGTATAGTACTAATTCTAGAATTTCTCCAAATCTATTCTTGTCATTCATCTTAAAGTGGTTTTTATGTATGACAATAGATTTCTGATTACAGCTCAATTGGCATTTGTTTGGGTGCACTATGTCCGAAATGAATTCTGATGATGCCGCTAGCCAAGTGAGTCTTGATGTGGATATGACTGAGCCGGCTCCAGAAAATTTGGACCATTCTGAAGGGAGTGCGATGCCCTCGCCCCAAGAAGAGGTGAAATGATTTGTCTTTCATTTTTTTTTCTCTTATTTTCTAAGCATCCGTCACATTTTCTCACTACTTGCCTTTGATTACAGATAAATCTTTGTGTCGATAGTACCACATTAACTATTCTGTTAGAGCTGTTAATAGCATTTCACTGATACACCAATAGCATATATGGTTCTTACGTGCCTTTTTGTTCGTAGGAGCAAGCAGTGAAGAAGAAGTATGGAGGAATTTTGCCTAAAAAGCCACCACTTATATCGAAGGTGTTTACTGTTTCTCTGAAATATGATTACCACCTTTATTAATGATACGATAAATATAACTTGAAATACATTATTTTGAGAAGAAAAAGCTGTTCATTTTTTTGTTTCCCCCTCATTTATAACACTCCAGAGAAATACTTTGTCCAGGACCATGAGAGGGCTTACTTTGACTCTGCTGATTGGGCTTTAGGAAAGGTACAATATCTTTAATTATGTATTACTTAGAATTTTCTCGTAGCTCCCTTCACGGTTTATATTTTCTTCTAATTCTACTTTCCTCTGGCTGCAGAATCAGCAAGGGGCAAATCCTAATAAACCCAAGGGGCCCCTCGAGGCTCTTCGACCAAAATTGCAGGTATATTTTGTGCCCTGCCAAAACTACCTAACTGCAGGAAATTAAAAAGGCCTCCAAAACTGTTTCATATTGATATTGACTTTGATGCTTTCCTGTTTCTTTTCAGCCCACGCCTCACCAGCAAGTGCGTTCTCGTCGCTCAGCCTATGCATCTAATGAGAATGAAGGTATCCGTAATTTTCTTTCCTTTTTTTTTTTTATAGTTTCTGATGCTTTTTAGCAGAATTTTCTTCCGCTACCATTTAAACTGAACTCGAAATATTCCGTTTTTAAACATTAGACGGGAACAATCCTGCTGCTGAGGATGCGATCCAGGACGATACAACCAATGACGAGGAAAGCAAGAATGATCAGTAAATTTCTCTCTCAGAATCTTTCCAAGTGAGACCTCCGCGATTTGCTATTTTAAATTTTGCGTGAAGGGCTACATTTCTTGTTTTTACTCTCGCGAGAATAAGTCGTGCCGGCTGTTTTAGCATCTGTTTGGTTCGCTGCAACCGATTTTAGCTGTTCGGGTTTGTTATGCATGAAAACAGCTTGAGATGAGATTCTTTGCATTGCTTCTCCTATAATGGTTGCGGATGAGACTGGCCTTTCCGGCACCTGAATCTATCCATGTTTCATGATATTAAATGAGAAACAGTTGGGTGATTTTGTGGTACTAAAATGTCTCGGTGAATGCATAAAGATTTAAGCATTGAACTGTTATGTGTACTTCCTATCTTCCCAAATGCACATTGTGGATTTCATATGCTATCACTCTTATTTTCGTCTTTGCGAATCCTAAAGTTTCATCTTATTTGTTTGAATCGGGTATTCAACCTTTCAAAATTTTGATTTTACTACCCAACCTTTCAATTTATTTGACTGAGTCAGCTAAGAACACTTTGCCTTCAAAATTTAAGTTAATTATTTACTTTAATAAATTTATAGTTGCGAGAATCGCGTGAAATATATTAACTAAATCTGTAAAGATAAATAATGTATTCAAAATTTTGATGTCAGAGTATCGTTGACTGTCTCAGATCAAATATATTGAAATGTCGGGTACTAAAATTAAGGGGCAATTACTTATATATCCCTGAAAAGTTTTCGACTTTCTAATTTACCCCTCTTAGAAGGCTAATATTAAAAATGCTCTTTTTACGTTCCAACCTATTTTCAATATATCCTTAGAGTTAAATTCTATTAGTGTACTGTTAGCAATAACTGTTATTTCTGTGAAATTATTATTATGCCCTTTCAAATATATTTCTTCTACTATCACTAACTTTTCTTATTTGCCCGTAATTCAGGGGCAAAAGCAGTATTTTGATTTTTGGTCTTTTCAAATATACCTTTCTACTATTACCGACTTTTCTTATTTGTCCTTAAGTTAAGGGCAAAAGAGGCATTTTAATTTTTTTTTTTTAACTCTAGTAGATATTTAACTCACGTTTAATCTAAGTTAACTAAACGGGTGGTAACTGTAGGGGCATTTTAGAATAACGAAGGAACATATGAGAGGTATATTGGAAAGAAAAAAAAAATAGAGGTAAATGAAATATTTTTGAAGTTTTGAGGGGTATATAGGTAATTATTCCTAAAATGAAAATTTTGAAAGGTTGGATAACCCAATCAAAAAGGTCCATAATTTAGATAAGTTCTATACATTTTTACTTTTCTTTTTTTTTCTGGGATTTCTCTTAGTTAGCAATTAACAAATGGTTGTCCAGTAACCAATAGGAGAGTATTCAGCAAAGAGAGAAAATCTGAAACTTTTGCTGTACTGGGAAGTAGGAATGGCATTCTGAGCCCCGAAAGTAGAAACTCTTATTTAATACTTTCGATTTTTGCTGTAGAAATTAGTTTATTATGAGTATTTTAGCGTAAAGTGTTTCTTCTAATTGCACTGCTCCAATCGTTTTCATCAAATAAGCAGTGTCCTACAAAACAGTTTTAAGAATTGATCTATTCTGAAAGAAATTATCTTAAAGCAGAGTCGCGGAAATACCAAATTATTTGCTTTCTGAGTGATAAGACACTCAGAGAGAAAGTGCGAAAGAGTGAGGTCAGGGGTTCGAATTTCAGTGGAGGGACTTGGATTCAGATGCAGTAGCTTCCGATTAAAAGAAAAAATATCGAAAAAAAGAAGAAGAAATATGAATACAATGATTCATGCTAACTGCGAGTCCGATTCGAATCCGCCCAAATTATCGGGCTTGGATCATACCTTGTATTCAGAACCATTAAGAGTTTGTTGAGTTCAATCTCTTACACACTTGTTAGTTTCGGATCTGACTCCAATCAAAAATTGGTATCCGATAGCGTATCCGATTCAATTATTAGATCCTTAAACCCTAAATCCTAAATTTCAGTTTATAAAACATCCTTTTCCTTACAAGTGTATGAGAGCCAATAATTATTTTGACCCAATAATTATTCCTCTTCAATGAGACATTAAACACCCCATTTTTTCCTTGCTTGAATATAAAAAAAAAAAAAAAATGCTTATTTTTATGTCACACGAAAAAGTACATTCAAACTGCAATAATTGCATGAGAGCCAATAATTAATTTGACCCAATAATTGTTCCGTGAAGTGGAGAGATTTAGTTGCATTGAATAAGAGATAAGGTGGGAAAAGTAGTTAACAAAATGAATTCCTTTTGCTTATTTCACTTGGATTCATCTCTTTATTATTATGTATTGCAAAAGCAAGAGCACAACATGAGCATTTAAAAAATATTAAAAAAAAGTTAAAAAGTATGAAAAATGGTAGCACTAAGAAAAAGCTAGCATTTATTCAGCAATTATTGGTGATAAATCTCACCAAAAGGAGGCTCCAACTCTCAAAAGGTGGCATTCAAGGGAAAGGAGAAGCCACTATATTTAGTTTTTTTCTTTTCTTTTAGAGCATTAAAAAAAAATCGCTAGTGCAAAAGCACAAGTATCTTTGTTAAGAAGTAAAAGCCAGACGTTTAACGAAGAAAAGTTCGTCCTAGAGCTTTTAATTGAAGCGAGAAGATGAACTAGAGTTTTTACTTCTTTGGAACTTCTTTAGGGTTTAACCATAAGTGCTTAGTTATAACACTTTTCAAAATTCTTTAATATAACATTTTTTGCAGAAACTTCGACCAAGCTGATCGTAGGCCCTTTCTTTGACGACTTAAGTTGTCAGATAATGACTTTACTATCTTATACTCGGCCTTCCTTCTTACGTCTGGACTCGACATTCAGGTCAAGTATGTGGATTTGAAATGAATTGGGTGCAGGGAGGTTTTCTTTTAGAGGTAAAATGCACTAAGGCCTCGTGATCTCTTACTTCCGTAAATGACCATCTTAAAAAAAATATGCTCAGCCACTTGCCCAAAATGCCGATAATTTTCGCAATGGCGTCCATCATCAACGTGCGATTGTCGCGTGATCCTTTGGAGTTTAGACCTTGACCCTTCAATTTTGAATGCATGGATCATCAATTTAGCAATGTTAGTGTCATTTTGCTTTCAGATGACCGACAAATCGAGAAGAAAACTGACGAAAACAATAGATAGGTAGTTGATTGGTCTAGGCAAAATGTTTATGTGGTGTTTTAAACTCTTTGAAGTTAAGATGAAAATTAAATCGAGATGTATAATTCAAACGCGAAACATATCGGGATTAATTTGTGTTATCTAAAAGCTTAAATTTGCATCCCATGTTTGTATATGTTTTACCTAGGAAAGGATCCCTTGCACCCATAAAATAAAATAAAATAAACTTTCCTTCTAAAAGAGAGATGATGGGGACCTCGCATGATCATTTAAGTTTGGCTAAGAGACGTTGTCGTGCTTATTTGGGGTGACATTCACTTCATTGGAGCACCACATAAGAAAAATGAAACTATGAAACAGCCGTTATCCTCCAAAAATTTAAATTACTAGAGAATGATATTTTTAATGTTTATATTCAACATGCAGGGAAGGTGACTCAAAATACTAACTAACTCAGTGGTGATCATCTATCCAGGTGTAATTCACTATATGTTTTATGTGTTTTCGCATTGTATATTAAGAAATCACATTTATATACACAAATTGGACACAAGTTTACTATATAGCTCCCTTGGTAAGCGTGCATCTACTAATTTGGACATATCAGTACTCTTTCTCATACATATATAGGGCTGGCAAATGAGCGAGCCGGCTCGTGTTCGACTCGCGTTCGGCTCGATATTCGGCTCGCTCGAGCTCGACTCGAAATTAAATGAGCCGAGCTTGAACAGAAAAAAAAGCTCGAAATTTATTTTAAGCCAAGCTTGAGCATTACTGGGCTCGCTCGAATTAGGCTCGAAAAGCTCGAATATATATATAGTCCGGCTACTATATTATTGATAGTATCAAACGCTTAGTGTTATCGAGTTTTTCGCCGTTAGATCTACCTCTTTGACCATTTCCACCCGTTAGATCATACTATTCAACCAATCACTCACTCAACCCTAGAAAATCACTATCATCCTAACCGGAGACCACTATCATCATAACCGCACATCACTTCTTCCAAGGTCCGAAAATCTAATAGCACCAAGTACTTGGTACTATTATCTAATAACCTAATTAGGCTACTATACTATACTATGCTATTAATAGTATAGTAGCTTAATTAGGCTATTAGATAATAGTACCAAGCACTTGGTGCTATTAGATTTTCGGCCCTTGGATGAAGGGATGTGCTGTTAGGATGATAGTGGTCCCCTAGGGTTGAGTAGACGGTTGGTTGAATAGTATGATCTAACGGGTGAAAATGATCAAAATGGTAGATCTAACGGCGAAAAATTCAATAGCACAAAGTGCTTGGTACTATCGATAGTATAGTAGCCAGACTCCATATTAATTATATATAATAATATATATTATATATTTTAATCATATGTGTATAGAATTTAGATTATTGGGTATATTTGCTGGCCCACAAAATCAAACCAATAAAATTCTACTCTAATTGCTCTCTTCCTCTCTCTTTCACTTGCTTGCAGAGTCGATTCCCCTAATTTTTTTTAATATTATAATACCGCATTTCATGTATTCATTTTGTATGTTGAATTCTTAGACATTTTTTGTATCAAATTTTAGATAATGTTTTATAAAAAATAAACTATAGATTGCATGATGTTAAGAATTTCAAGCGGCTCGTTTAGGGCTCGAGCTCGCTCGACTCGAAGTTAGGCTCGCTCGAGCTCGGCTCAAATTAATTTCAAGCCGAGTTTGAGCCTAAATTTAGGCTCGAAATTAATTTCAAGCCAAGCTTGAGCTGAGGTAAGCTCGCTCGAGCTCGGCTCGTTTCCACCCCTATACATATATAGTTCAATTAGTTAAAAAAGCTCGACTAGTTAAAATCTAAGGGAGCGTCTGAATCGACGTAATTGAGAAAAAAACATTATTACTAAGAAGATTCACTGCTTAGCCATCGGTTGCATCTTGGATATTTTTTCGTAACTTCAGACCTCTCTCTGAGGCCAAACAATTTTTGACGAATTAAGATAAAATCTAAACAGCAGATCTTCTTGAAGTCGTCATGGCCAGCAGCAAAACTTATATATTTATTCTTAAGGATCACCGCTAAATTGCAATATCAATCAAATGCTCCTAGTCCAAAGTTGTCGTTTTAATTAAATTCTCTCTCTCTCTCTCTCTCTCTTCTAACAAGATATCTTAATTCATACTGATATTAGGGCGGTGTAGATTCTGTACGACCTGTAAATAAAAATTTTGTGTACAAATCAGGCTCATTAGATCTGTCGACCGTCCAAACGACTCCGAATCGCCTCACTTTGGGTGGATACATAATCACTCTGTGGGTAGAAAAAATGCCACACACACGAAGTTACAAAATTATTATCACTAAAGAGAAAGTCAACAACAAAAACACTCACACACACACACACAAAAAAAGAAATAAAATAAAAAAACATAGTACACAATAACATGTTGTAGCCAAATATGGTCGGTGACAATGTCTCCACGTGTAAGCTCCTCATTCAGCCACGTGGGACAATCTATCCAATGCGAGCTACGTTGTACGTGGAATCCGACTCAGCGAATCTTTACAAAGGATAAGTTCGTAAAATTAACCACTCGGAAGTCGACACGTGGCCCAGAAAAAGTTAAATTAGGTTTCCCGAGGGAGTGAGTCACGCGTTTGCAAAACGATGCGGTGCGATCTCCCACGTGCGTTGCTTTGGGTATAACCAAAAATAAAAAATAAAAAAATAAAACCAACAAGTACCCCTACTTTTTTTATTTTCTTTTTAGGTGAAAATTTATGAAGAGTCCCTAATTTTTTTTTTTTTAATTTTGAAAGAATAGATTACGTCTACTCCAATAAAGCACTGCTTATATATCGAACCACAATTATGATTTGATAGTCCTCGATCAGCTCCGGTATTAATTTTTTGCTTAATGCCGAGAACGACGTCCGATACTCCAGAAAGATAGTAGGCATCGTGTGCGAGGCCGGTGTGGTCGTACGGGCTACGGTTTCTTCTTCTTCTTCTTCTTCTTCTTCTTTTTTTGATGATTAGGTTCTAAGCTGTTATATTTTGTTACAGTTAGATTCCAATAAAGCACCGGTTACGTATCCATATCATAATTATGGTTTAATAGTTCTCGATCAGTTTCGATACTAACTTTTCTAAGTTTTTGAGAAAGTTTGGCGGCATACTTGGTTCGATGCCGAGAATGCCGGATGCTCCAGAAAGGCAATATACATCGTGTGCGAGGTCGCTATGATTGTAGGGGCGATGGACGTACAGATAGAAAATAGGTATTAGATAAAAGAAAATAAAGGAGTATTTTATTAGAGACAGATAATGTAGTTAATCTTAAAAATTAAGGATGAAATTACCTTTCTACCCTTAAAAATTAATTTGGGCACACCCTGGGAGTTGGGACTGCATTATAAATGCCTAAAAGGTTTAGGTGACGTCATGGTCGGTTCTCTTTGTTACGGGAAATATGTTTTGTAATTTTTTGTGCTCTTCTCATTTAATAGAGAGAGAGAGAGAGGGATATGATTGTTTGCATTATAAAATATTATAATTGAGTATGTGCTATTCCAATATTTAATTCGCATAATTATATTGTTTAAAATGATCTAAAATATAAAATTATATATTTATTTTGTCAATTAGTTTTTTAAAAAATGTTAAAAGTAATGCAAACCTCCTTTTCTTTTCAATAATTATGATATGTTTATTATTTTTGGGTTAAATTTAAAGAGTTTAACTTAAAGAGAGAGATCTGAGGTTAGAGAAAGTGAGAGAGATTTAAGGTTAGAGGGAGAGAGAGAGAGCGAGAGCGCAGGTTATAAAGAGAGAGAGAGTATAATTAGAGAAATATAAAGAGAAATGGTGTCGAATTAGCAGAAGAGACAGAAAGATGGATTAGAGAGAGAAACAGAGAGTTTAAATTTAGAGAGAGAGAGAGAGAGATCAGGTTAGAGAGTAAAGGAGAACAATGAGAGATGGAGGTGGGAGGGAGAAATTCCTATTTATACCTAATTATAAATAATTATTGGGATAACTTCAAATACCACCCCTGTGGTTTTGTGCTTTCTCACTTTAGTACCCTATGGTTTAAAACGTATCACTTTAGTACCCTATAGTTTGGTTATTCTCTTTTTGTTATCTTTTCGTTAATTTTTTCGTTGAATTAATGAGAAAGTTAAAACTATAGGATAGTAAAGTGAATATTCGATAAACCATATGTAGGATATTTGAAGTTTTTTCTGTATAATTTAACGAAAAAATTAACGAAAAGATAACAAAAAATAGAATAATCAAACCACAGGGTACTAAAGTGATACGTTTTAAACCACATGGCACTAAAGTGAGAAAGCACGAAACCACATGGGTGGTATTTGAAGTTATTCCATAATTATATGAGGCTCGTCAAGTTATTTCTCATCAAAAAATGGCAATTTTATTATTGTAATGTACTTAGAGATCGTATTTATGATTTAATTTATGAATGTCATTTTTCTCTACTGTAGTTTAAACTTTTTTAATTTACTATCTTTTGTTTCTCATAATCTTAAATAAAAATGGTCAACTAAAAGCAAAACTATGTTATATTTCTTATCAGCATAACTTTTTTATTTGCTATTTGTTCAGTTTAATTTGTTCTAATTAACTAGATTCAAATTTAGCATGCATTCAACTACATTTCCAATATTTGAAAGGAAAAAAGAAAACTTTGACTTAATTAAAAAGGTATTAATAATAGATAAAGAGTAAACTAAAATTCTGGTTAATTTTACAAGAATTGTCACCAAGATTTTTTGATAACTTTTTAAATTAACAGAGCACTTTTGATATCGACACTTTTCAAAGAATTTCTATGTAATTAAGAATTAGAAAAGAGGCACCTGTGAAATTATCCCTAGTTTAAAACTACACTATATAATAAATTTTATTTTATTGTCAATTGTTTATAAGTTGATCCTTCTAATTGTTTATTCTCTTCACTTTTTTATATCTTTTTAGAATTTATTATTTGCCTTTTGATTTATAATATATAATAATAATAATTTGAAAGGTACACTAGTTGACTATTGAGCCTTATTTATCACTTAAAACTGCATATCACTATGCATTGCAGTATCCAATCATGCAATAATTTGTCACACTATGAAGGTTAGGCCAATTATATTTTAGAAATTAGGCTAAATTATAAAAAATTCCCTATTAATACCCGCTTTTTTACTTTCCCCCCTCTCATTCAAAAACCTACACTTTGCCCTCTCAAAAAATAAAAAATGTTCACTTTGACCCCGCCGTCATCATTCTGTTAGGGTTCCGTTTATCTCATATTTTTTATATCCAAAATATCTCTGAAAATCCTCATCTTCCTCCTCCTTCCTCACCAACATCTTCGGCCGCACCGCCTCGCCCGACTCCGCCGCCTCGCTCTCGGCCTCGTCTTCGCGCTATCCATGCCCAGATTCACGTCCTTGGCTTCCTCTACCGCCTTACCCTCGCCCTCGTCCTCGCCCTCGCCCTCACCCACCTCTCCACCCATACCCACCACGATTTCCTCTCTAGAGTCGCCGAAATAAAAAGGCCGCAAGTATGTTGGAGGAGCATGTGAGGAAATGGTGCCGCAGCTGGGGTCGAGAAAGGCGCTGACAAAGGTGCGGGTTCTGTAGGCTGGGGGAGAAGACGAAGAAGATGAGGGTAATTTCGTCATTTTCTCACACCGTATCCTTCTACGAATATTTTTCATTTTTCGAGAGGGTAAAATATAGGTTTTTGAATGATAGGGGGGGAAAGTGAAAAATCAAATTTTGACAGGGAGAATTTTCTGTAATTTAGCCTAAAAATTATTAACTAAGTTAAAAAGCATGATATGTAAAGTGTACTCAGTAATGTTTAATTGGCTTCTAAATATTTTACATCATGATATCAGCAAGAGGGAGAAAATTTTTCTGATCCAACGTAATTAGTGCATGAAATGAACTATGGAACTGGAAGGAAGCGAATTATAGAAAAAGAATTTTTTTTTCTTTTTTTGTTTTTTTTGCACCTCTATGAATTCTGAGCACCAATTCGATGCTCTCAATAATGAATGAACGATACCACACCACATGACCAAGTATATACCAATTATTAACAAACAATAAATACACCATGAACATAAATATAGCTATTACTACTACTATACTTGTACTCTATGTTCTAAGTTAATCATTTGAGGTATTAAATGATTGATGTGAATAACATTTGCATTATTAGTTACTGTCACTATCTCTACTGCTCATCAAATCAAAATAATTAACAATGATCATCAATGTCCATATGGATTTTAATTATAAAAGTCTCAGATGATGTTGCCTTTTTGTTGGGGATATGATTTTATTTATGACTATTACAAGTTTGGTCGAATTCAATCGATAAAATAATCAAGCGAACGACAATTGGATCACATAAATATATGCACAAACGATAAAAAAAAAGTTGATGTAATTAAAAAAATTTACTAAATTCAATGAACAACGTAAATGGTCGGTACGCAGTATCTCACTTTGCCATTAAAGGATTATATATATTTATTACCTTGTCGATAAAATTACTTTCCTATTTAAACAAAAAAACAACTAATTCGAGGAACAATTGTAACAAAAATTTGAAATTGGATTTTTTTTTTTTTTGTTGCAGAAAATTCAATTTGAATCTTCTATCTTTGATAAATAAAAAGAATAATTCGATAGATCTTGATAAAAAGATCATTAATTTGATAGTTACACCTGAACGTGTCGTAAAGCAATAATTAACTAATAATATATTTAAGCATGGCCATAAATGAACCAGGCATTGTTCAATTTCCTATTCTACAATTAATAGCTAGAGTAGCCATTCTATCATTATCAAATAGTTTATGGACAAATATAAGGTCATTTTCTTAATGGGAAAAATTAGTTAGGAATTGATTTAATTTAAACTGTGGAGATTTATCGTGTGCAACAAGTATATATATGTATATATAAGGATCTCTTGGTGAGATTTTTAAATAGTTTGATGTACTATATATATATATATATATATATATATAAAGAACTATGCTACTATACTATTAATAGCACCAAGTCATTGGTGCTATTAGGTTTTGGCCCTTAGATGAAGTGATGTACGGTTAGGATGATAGTGGTCCTCTAGGGTTGAGTGGGTGGTTGGTTGAATAGTATGATCTAACGAATGAAAATGATTAACGAGATAGATCTAACGGTGGAAAACTTAATAGAACCAAGTGTTTGGTGCTATTGATAATATAGTAGCTCTAGCCACTTAGAATACTCTTAAAAGTAATCTAGCCACTTTACTCCAACGTCGTTTTCGATGTTGGGACTTCCGAATCGACGATCGGCTCCGTTAGACTTGATCTAGAGTATTTGAAGTATCTAGAAAATAAGTTTCGCGATTTTTCGATATCATTTGCCCAGTGATCGAAAGGGCTCAAAATCAACAATTTCAATGGTCATGGTGAGCCGTTTGCAAGTTTAACGGTGTAGAAATATCCAAATCACGTGAAAATTTGATAGAAATTTTTTTTATACTATATAAAATAATATCAATATCTTTGATCCAAACTTTTAGAGTCATATTATCACATTTTGTGAGATTTTTATTTTCAGCTATTGATTTTGAGCCCTTTCGATCACCAGGCAAATGATATCGAAAAATCACGAAACTTATTTTCTAGGTACTTCAAATACTCTAGATCAAGTCTAACGGAGCCGATCGTCGATTCAGAAGTCCCAACATCGAAAACGACGTGGGAGTAAAGTGGCTAGAATACTCTAAGAGTATTCTAGCCCAACTATATATATATATATATATAGTCCGACTACTATCCTCTTAAGATGATAGAAGCCTTTGTCCTATCAAATTGTTGGCCGTTAGATCTAACTTTTAATCATTTTCAACCGTTAGATTATACTATTCAACCAACCACCCACTCAACCCTAGGGGGCCCACTATCAACCTAACCGTAACCACTCTCATCCTAGCCGCACATCTTTTCATCCGAACGGCAGAAAACTTAGGAGGACGAAGGCTCGCATCCTCCTAAAAGGATAGTAGCTGGATTCTATATATATATATATATATAAGTTTCTCTTTATTGTCAAGTTATCTGAATGCTTTGGATCATCAGAGCATGCAGTCGGTTTTGTAATTCCCACATCGCGAAGAGGTTCAGAGCACCAATCTGATGACTCGAGTTTAGAATAAGCGCGCGGCATATGTTTTTTTGCCTGTCAGCAACGGCGAGATACAATATATGTGGACGACAAAAACGCCTTCCACACTATGGAGAGAGTTCCGGAACATCGATTTAATGATTCACACAAGTTCAATAAAGAGGAGGAACAACAACTTAATTATTTGGATAATAAAAATGCCTTCCATGCTATGGCAAGAGTTTCGAAACGCTAGGCTGATGATTCGAGTTCAGAAATGAAGGGCTGTATATATGCTTCTCTACTAATTTGTCAGTAACAGGAAGAAGATATTATATACAACAAATTAATGTGGACAAAAAGAATGCCCCAAAACTACTTCTCATCATTAAATAATGGTGGAACCAAGTGTGTTATGTTACATGAGACATATATATAATGCCAGAGAATAATAGTAACATGTTCACACTTGCATGCATGCAGGTTTAACACATTCAGTTTTTGTCAATTTTGAGCAAGGAATGAGTGTTCCTATGCATGTGCTGTGTTTTCACTTGTTATTCACCAATGCATTGAGTAGGAATTTTATTTTATTTACTTGTGTGTGTGTGTGTGTGTGTGTGTGTGTGTGTTCTTGTATCAATTTTGGTAGATACATACTTTTCTTTTATGTTTTGGGCAAGCAAAAAGAGATAAAAAGAGGGCAGGGTGGTAATTTTACCAACTTTGGAGATTTGGAGATGCCCTAATTGATATACAATGGGCCATGCTTTGTCTCCCCACTGAGAAAGTCTACTGTGTCACGCTTGCACCACGTCATCAGTAACAAGCCAATTATATCTCTCCTTTTTAAAAAAAAGTACAATAAAAATATTTTTTTATAATTATGATGGGATATATATATCTAAAAGAAAAGATTTGATTGGTTTGGGACACCACGTCAGCATATGCACCCGTTGCATTTTAGAATTTTTCCTCCCCACTTGGCAATAACAAGGGGGGAATGATACCAAACTAAATATGACATGAATAATTGAACAATTCTATAAGGTAATTTAAGGCTAAAATATAGAAATTTTTTCATAAATATTCCTTCTTCTTTTTTTAACTTTTAAAAATTTATATTTTGCTCTCTTAAAATTTCAGAATATTTTCAAGTGGTTGCGACGTTAGTAGAGCGGCAGAATGACCAAATTATCCTTACTTATTCTATAAGAATTTTTTTTAATATATTTCTGTCATTTTTAAGAATATTTTTGATATAAATTATAAGAAATGAACGGAATAGTGACAGAACACCGACGGAGGGGAGCAAAATGCATCAACTTAAAATTTTAAGTGGATAAAATATAAATTTTTAAAAGATTAAAAAGTAAAGATAAAAAAACGGGTATTTATAAAAAAAAGTTTTTTGTATTTTACTCTCAATTTATATGGCCCTAACATTCTCTAATATCTATATAAAGTGATGCATCTCATAGATTAATAGTGATCATAGAATTAACCTAAAAAAACTAGTTTCTTCTCAAAGTTTAGTTAGGCTTCATTCGAGATTGCAAATGGAGTGCGTAGTAGCGCATGGCGAAGAAGTGGGATGAAAAGTAGTCTATTTATTTTTATAAATAATAATGCGCCGCTCAGCGAAATACACTACTTATGCTCGTAAGCAATTAAGGCATATCGGGCCTGCACGAGATAATTATTCTCACCCATTACTAATTAGAAGCAAAACTTTATTGGATAGCTCCTCATTACGGAGCACAGGTGTAAGTTGTCCGTATGTAATCTCTATTAGTTTCAACAAGCTAAGTGTTATTTGATGGTTCATACTTATTTTTTTTTTTTATTTATGCTCAATCAGAAGCATTTTATTTTACTAATCTTGCTCATAGAACGGTCAACTTATCTAAGATGCTTTTAATTTAAATTAAATTATTATGTTCTCTAAAATCCATTTTTTTTTAATGATTTTTTGCTTCTTGCCTTTTTGTCGGCGTAGATTGACCGATTAATCTCTTTTGACCAAGTAATTGTTTAAGACTCAATTACCCAACATGTTAAATCTAATTATTATTATAATCATTTTGGATTAAATTTATTTAGTGACTCCATAGTTTAGCACATTTGCACTAAATTATTTTCTAATATGAAAATTTTTATTTTTCTATTTTTTAATTTTATTTTTACTTTACCATAAGCATATATTAAGATTATTTTAGAGCTTTTTTTAGTATTATCTGATCTTTACCGCACATAAATTTACTCGTCTACCGTACAATTCCGCACTGATACACGTCTTAACACATACTCTATTTTGTATAATTGTGTGGTCATCACGAGCGATACAGACTTATTCGTATCATAACAGATTGTCCGGAAGGATAAATTGCATCTTTAGTCTTTAATTTATTGTAATTTCTGGCTCGAACTTTTAAAATTATTGCTATCAAGTCCAATAACCAATTTAGTTGATTAAATATTGATAATGCGCTAATAATTAAGATGCTACGTTATTTTTACATCAGCTACGCATTAATATTTAGTTAATTAAATTAAATTATGAAAACATAATTATACTAATTTTAAAAATTTGAGCTAAAAAAAATTTGAAAACCAAATATGAAATTTACTCAAATAAAAGAATTTTAAATTAAATTAATTATTTATTTAGGACATAAATTAAAACATCACTTACCTAATTACCTACCCCTTCAACGAGTAAAAGTCAATAAATGGAAAAGGCGGAGACAAATTCATAATTTTCCACCGCAACGGTAGCGGAAGGTTCCAGGCGCTCTCTCTCTCTATCTCTCTCTCTCTCCTTCCACGCACGCAAAGCAACATGCCCCGTCTCAAAATTTGGACACTGGAATTGCATTAATTACGGCATATGCCACCCACGTAGTATAATATTGTCGGCGTTGGCTGAGGGGCATTATCGTCCGCGCGAAAAATTAAAATAAATGGCGGTGAAAATGGTTGGAAACCCCCCTAACTATAGAACGCTATGAAAGAGCTCCTTCCCCAAATAAACTGGAATCTTGATCTAATAAGGGCCGTTTGGTAAGTAGATGTAATTACAAATACAGTGTAGTTGGAGATGCATATAGTTGGAAGTACCGCGGTTGCAACTACATATATTCTGTTTGGTTGGATGTAGTAGAAAGCGCTGCTAACTATAAATAATTTGTTTGGTTGCATGCAGTTGAGATGATGGTGAGAATACCTCCAATGTAAAAAAATATATATATATTTTTATTTAAAAAATAATTAAGAAGGTAAGCTTATTTTTTGCTTAAAGTTACTCTCTCCAATTACTGCAGTGAAAACTGCGGTTAATTTGGGTGTAGTTCCAACTGCTGCAGTTGGGCCTCCTCTTGCAGTTCCTACTACAGCAGTTTGAGTTAAATGTATCAAACCAAACACCGAACTTGCAATTACATGCAGTTACAACTGTAATGCAGTTGTAACTACATGCAACCAAACAGGCCCTTAGAAGCTAGGGGAAGTACTTTGCAAAGGTTTAATAGTTGAGGGGGTGTTTTGTAAAGTTTTACCCAACTTCGCCCTAGGTTTATAAGTAGGCGTCTCCTACACCTCCACCTCCACCTCATTTCTCTACTCCTCTCTCTCTCTCTCTCTCTCTCTCTGCTTCATCGATCGATCCCCAAGCGAGAGAGATCGAGGAGATCGAATCCTCCTCTAGGGTTAGGGTTAGGGTTAGGGCTAGGGTTTCGGTGTTTTGGAGGCTTGCACCGATCGATCTCGGCGTCGGGAGAGGTGGAAGCGGTGATCTTTGCGGCGGAGGAGGCGAGGGGCGTCGACGCTCTGTGATCGGCTTCCCCGGCGTGGGTTTTAGGGCGGAGCGCGGTGGAGTGCATGAGGGATTTGGTCCCAGCTCTATGTTTTGGTGTTGGGTGGAGGGATTGTGGGCTTTTGATCCGGAGCAGGGGGAGGTGGGGCAAATGCGGGTGAGCTTCGTGTAGATCGTTCGCGTTTGGGATCCGTTTCCGTGTGTGGGAGTTTCTAGAAGTAGAGGGTACCTTCTAGAGGTAGAGAGTGCGAGGGTTTTTTTGGAATCGTTGGGTTTGGTTTATTGTGGGAAGATGCAGCACGATCAGAGGAAAAAGGTTAAGGTTTGATCTCCGTCCTGTTGTTGTTATTTTTATCTTTTTTTTAAAAAAAATTTAGATCTGATATATCAATCTTTTGTGTTGGTTATGGTTAGAGATGGGGTTTGGTGATCATATTTGAGTTGCTTGTAAATTTGATTTCCTTATAATCAGCAGTTTTGAATTGTGGTGCCATCTTCTTTTGAATTGTTCCAATTTTGATCATTTTTATGTAATTAATGTGCATATAATTTTGTCCCTTTCTTGTCCCCTTGTATCTTTATGTTCAAAGGTGCTTCTTTTAAAAGATATAAATTTGTGACTCTAGGTTAATTTGAGAGATTCCATACCTATTGTACTCTTTCCTTTTTGCTTTCTTTTTTTGTTCTCTTTTGTGTTGTTGGTTTGCTAAGAAACAGATTTTACACCCACTTCTAGCATACTATGCAATCGCAAAATACTTGACATGGAAATGAAAGCTCACCAACCTATCTTTACAAAAACTTAAAATTGGTGTTGGAGTGTAGGAGAGCCTTGGCATGCCTAACCTGTATATAAGATCTCTAGCTTGGTGCCATTTCTCATACTGAGGAGATATTCGATTTATTTCATACTTGGAAGCCCGCCTCAGTAGAATTCGTAGTCCGTAATCTACTTCCATTTCAATCTAGCATTCCCTGTTGTCAAAGGATGGTAGTCATTGTTTAATGAATCCGTAAAACAGCTTCCTCGCAAAGTATAATATATATGATGACTTTGGGTCTAATCCTTTTAAATAGCTCATTACTTATAGTTTCGTTGCAAGAAAGTGCTGAATTAAGCTGTCTCTGTGACTTGTCTTTCATTTAATAGTTTTGACGAGGATAGTATGATCCATAAAGAAGCAATAGATTTGTTATTATCTTTGTGATAACCTAATATGCAATGAAATGACCAGCATTAATTTTAAACAACTCCATTCAGAGTTTCTTCGCTTATTCTTTATCGTAGTTTTGTTTTATCATACTATTTAAGAAAGTGCAGTTTTTTCCAATTAAAATGGTACGGAGAGATTATCTGCTGTATGATTATATCACATAAGCTGATTATATCACATAAGCCACTATTTGATGGTATTTTATTTTATTTTATTTTCCAAAATATGATTGCATTGAATTGGCTCTAAAACATTCTGTGTTTATCATATACCTTTTTTTGACAGAGTTCGTCGGAGATGAATTTTTTCACCGAGTATGGCAGCACCAATAGATATAAAATTCAGGAAATCGTCGGTAAGGGAAGCTATGGAGTTGTGTGTTCAGCCATTGACACACATACCGGAGAAAAAGTGGCAATCAAGAAAATAAATGATATTTTTGAACACATCTCTGATGCCGCCCGGATCCTTCGGGAGATCAAGCTTCTCAGACTTCTAAGGCATCCCGACATAGTTGAGATCAAACACATCATGTTGCCTCCTTCGAGGAGGGACTTCAAAGATATTTATGTTGTGTTTGAGCTCATGGAGTCAGATCTTCACCAAGTCATCAAGGCTAATGATGACTTAACAAAGGAGCATTACCAGTTCTTCCTTTACCAGATGCTCAGGGCATTGAAGTATATACATACTGGTATGACTCTTCATTTTTTTTTTTTTTTTTTTTTTGTCCTATCTGCTGTCATAATGCCTGGGATGCATTCGAGCTCTTAGTTCTTAAATTTATTGTTAACTAAAAAAAGATTTCTTATTAAGTTAAAAAAAAGATCATCTAAATTAAATTATCGTTGGCGTGCTGATTTTATATTTATTAATTTAATGATGAAGGTAGTTTCCTCGGATTTAAAACTCTGTGGTTTTGAAGTTCTTCTGCTCATTCGGTCCTCATTGTATATGAGCATTGATAGCCCGGATGATCAACTCTTTTAATTTTAGAGGTTAGAGGTCCTTAATTTGGACTTGTAATGTTGTAATCTTTTTTATCTCTGATTTTGATTTTTGAATCTTCTCAATATTTGGGTTACAAGGATACCCTTTTTGTTTACATTCTGATTGAAAGATTCTAAATGAGACTATAGGTACTTTTGATAATTTTGATGATTGATCAGTGTTCTAATATGAAGCCTATCTAATTGCAGCTAATGTTTATCATCGCGATTTGAAGCCAAAGAATATATTAGCCAATTCAAATTGCAAGCTTAAAATCTGTGACTTTGGACTAGCAAGAGTTGCATTTAATGATACTCCTACAACGATATTTTGGACGGTATGTTAATTGAGCGGGGTCTATTTTTTCCCTTATTTTTTTTGCTTTTGCTTCAAGTTTACCTGCTTAAGTCACAGCTAATCTTAAATTGTGCAAATGGCTTAGCTGGTTTATATAAGACAGTCATTTAGTACGTATTTTGACCTTCTTGTAACCCAATATATCTTGCAGGATTATGTTGCGACTAGGTGGTATAGAGCTCCTGAGCTATGTGGATCTTTCTTTTCCAAGGTTCAGAAATAAACCTTTATACAGCTGATTTATTATCATCTTTTCTGCTTTTCTTTTTCCATGTACTGTTTTTGTACTTATGTTGCTTTTGCTCCCCTAAAAATAAGTACCAATCATCTCTACAACTATTAATGCTGCACGTATGTGTTAGAGCAACATATCTTTATTACCATTTCACTGGCTACTCGGTTGGTTTATATTCTCGGAATCATTCAAGTTATGATGAGTTTCAAACTAGCACGTTTATGATGATTGATGAAGCAAGTACTAATACTGGTAAAGCCTTCGAAATTTGGGAATTTTTGTTTGCAATTTTCATCTTTAATAAGACTTTGAGCCAATATAATATCTAAGATAATGTTACCTTTACTTTCTTCCTCACGCCGGAGTTTCAAGATTTTGGATCATGTTAGTAACTTGTTTGTTTTCCATGATGCATATATTATGCGCTGCTGAATAGTGTCATCCCAGTGAAAATTAAATCCTAGTATCCTAGTTCAACAGTTGCTGTTGTCTGTGTAAGTTTGTGTAATTATGGCTGTCTTTTGCGTTTGATGAGTTTTCTACATGTATTAAATGTTAGAGTATTACGGCATTTTAGTGATAAGGTAAATGCTTGTTCAGGAACTATTTTTGACTGCAAGCTGATATATCATTTCTTTCAGGTATTTCTATTGAATTTGTTGCTACTCTGTTTGTATTTGACATTTCAGTTCTGTTTAGGATATTAAACTTTCTGTTTTCAAATATTGCAGTATACCCCAGCAATTGATATTTGGAGCATTGGTTGCATTTTCGCTGAGGTGTTAACAGGAAAGCCTTTATTTCCTGGTAAAAATGTGGTTCACCAATTGGATTTGATGACCAATCTTCTGGGCACACCGTCCTTAGATACAATTTCTCGGGTATGGTACCTCAACATGCCAACTATAGATAAAAGAGCCTTTGACTTGTACATAGTAGAAATAATAATAATAATAAATGTTATATTGCATTAATACTTTAGTTCTTTATCATTCAGATCCGCAATGATAAGGCAAGGAGGTACTTGACCAGCATGAGAAAAAAAGAGCCTGTGCCGTTTTCTCAGAAGTTCCCAAAAGCGGATCCATTAGCAGTTAAGCTTTTGGAAAGGCTTTTAGCATTCGATCCCAAGGACAGGCCGACTGCTGCAGAGGTAGGACCCTCTTATGAACTGATGTTTAATGACGCTGTTTAAATCGCTTGTATTCGTTCGAAACTAATCATTTGCAATATTAAAAATAAGACCCCTGCAAAAATATATATGCCTTCTTACAAATATGCCCTTGTACGTATGAAAATCTCATTCTTAAAAAATAAAAACTTGGTGTGCAAAACCAACATTTTCCCATGAATTGGATGGATGACTCCCCAACTTAAGAAAAGGCTTTACTGAGAAGCTGCATTTACAAAGGACCTTAATAAGTTGAAAGACTTGTTTCTGTCTCATCTCAGGCATTGGCAGACCCGTACTTCAAAGGCCTGGCTAAACTGGAGAGAGAACCATCGTGTCAACCGATCTCGAAAATGGAGTTCGAGTTTGAGCGTAGAAGAGTGACGAAGGAGGACCTTAAGGAACTTATATTCCGCGAGATATTGGAGTACCATCCTCAATTGCTCAAAGACTACGGTAATGGCAGTGAGAGGACAAGCTTTCTATATCCAAGGTTTTGATCTTGCTGACCCTTCTCGCTTCTAGTTTTAACCCCCCTCTGTTATTTAATTCTATATCCCTTGCCTATTTTACTCAGTTCTAGTGCTTTCATGCCTGTTGTTATGCAGTGCTGTTGATCAGTTCAGGAAGCAGTTGGCTCATCTTGAGGAAGACGGTGGTAAAAGTGTGCCAGTAATTCCATTTGATCGGAAGCATGTTTCTCTTCCCAGGTAGCCTTCTCCGATATATAATTTCTTTTCTTTTCCTTTTCTTTTTCTGGATTTCTTGTCTCTCCACAAAGAAACTTGCAACTATGTTTTTGCACATTATATAGAATTTTTTTTTTTTTAACCTTAAAAGGTATATTGTTATATTTTGAGGATTAAAAGTGGCATTGCCATTAAATTGTAATGCATACAGATTTCATACTCATTGATTTTTCTTTTGTCTAATAAAGGCACCTTATTTCTTATTATGTATTACAACCATACCTGTTGTTGCGATAGTCCGAATTGCTTTGTAAATCTTATTAAGCTAATATCTTCTTGTTTAACTTTATAGTCAATCATACTAAAACTGAATTATCTAGCACCATTAGTTCATTGCATGTAGTATCTTGGAGTAAGGTGTTTACAGAGCCCTTTGCCACTTCAATGGTGTTCGTAATTAAGATTCTATAAATGATTATTAGAGACTTGTCGTGCACTAAAACTATTTTCGACAATCCTTGTGGTTTTTTTTTTTTATTATTCTTTAATCTAATTGTTATCTCATATGGGTTCTTTTTCAGGGCTACTGTGGTTCACTCTACTCCTATCCCTCCCAAGGAACAGCCGACTACGGCGTCATTCCAAGAGCGGCCAACCTCCGACGAGTCATGCAAAATCCCCCGACATGTCGAGAGGTTTCCTGCAAATTTAGCTAGCGCTCCACAGCCGCCTCCCGGGATTCCAACCGGTATATATTTCTGCATTTTTTGGGATGGCTTCTGCATACGTAATGCTGCAAAAATATTTAAAATCTGAATTTTCATATATGCGCCTCAAGATTGTAGTTTCTTACATTATGTTGGCGAGAGAAGTTAAAGATATACATTTTTGAAGGGCATACATGAAATCAGATTCTACATGAATGCAATCTTTCATGACTATCGTAAAACTTATTTCTAACTACTCGAGCATTGTAAAACTAATTGCCCTTTTCCAGCTAGGCCGGGAAAAATCGTTGGGCCGGTAATACCCTACGAAAATGGAAGCGTAAAGGATCCCTACGATCCGAGAAGGTTGATTAGGAACATGCCGCCAACATACTGTTGCCACCGCCGCGCCGATAAACTTTCACCGGAGCTCCATGGGGAAAGTTGTACGCAGCACAAGCTGCCACACCAGTTCTATATCTCGGGCGCAATGGAGGCGAAACTTCTGCAGGAGAAACCACCCTTCGAATCTCATCAGACGGCCGGTGCTGTCCAGATCGCGATGTCGGGAATGTACTAGTGCAAAACGGCGGATCGATTGTGTCTGGGGTGATATCATATCGAGCTCGGCAGATCGAATTGAAATGCTCGGGGGAAAAGGAAGCTAGGTGGTGAGAAGATGTTGACGAAAAAGGGAATTGTTGGAGCGCTGCAGTGCGGTGCGGTGCGGTGCGAGAGTACATACGATGATTAACGATACCGGCGGCCATTTGGAGGCTTTGTGATCGCGGTGTACGCGTGGTGCGGGCGAGAGTATATTTGGGTTCCTTGAGGGTGAAGAAGGTGAAAGCGGCGAAGGTGGTTACTGCTCTATTTTACTACAACCGATAGATTTCTTTTTCTTGTTGATCTTGCATATATTAATCTATTTTGATGGTGGCGATCGATAGATTTCTTTTCCTTCCGTAGGGAAGTAAATGTTGTATTTGTTTGTAGCAGATAATGAAGAGAAACTAGTGTTCCGGATTATTATTTTCATTAATTTATTTGATGCACTGTTTGTTTAGACTTAGAAGAGTGTTTCAGAACATGATTGAGACTTCTTTTTCTGCTATATTTTCCTTCCTTCTCTCTTGGATGCTTTTTATGTACTTCAATTAGCAAGGCGCTGCATTTTTTTGATGGGTAATTTGTTTTTGTTTCTTTTTGTTTCAATATTTAAAGCACCTATGGCTAAAAATTTACTTTGCTATCTTATTTGACGGCATGGTTTTTCTAATGAAATTAAAAAAATAATCAAAGGATAGTTAAAGGCTAAATTACATAAAAATTTTCTGTCAATACTCGTTTTTTCACTTTCCTCCCCTGTCATTCAAAAATCTATATTTTACCTCTTTAAAAAATAAAAAATGTTCACAGGAGGTACGGTGTGACAAAATGATCAAAATATTCTCATCTTCTTCATCTCCTCCTTCCCAATCTTGCTCATCCCGCACCCTCGTCTACGCCTCTCTTGACCCCAACTCCGACTTCGTGCGAGGGCAAGGCGGCGGCCAAAGGCGAGGCGGCGGCCGAGAATATATGTGTGGGCATGGATGAGGGTTTCAGAGGTATTTTGGGTATAAAAAATAAGATATAAACGGAACCCTAACAGAACACTGACGGCGGGGGGCGAAGTGAACATTTTTTATTTTTTAAGGGGGCAAAGTGTAGGTTTTTGAATGACAGGGGGAAAAGTAAAAAAACGGATATTGACATAGAATTTTCTGTAATTTAACCATAGTTAAATGCGATTTTTTGGACTATTGGATGGTAACGTAAAAATGTACTGGATCACATGGACTCAAATTAAAGTTTGCTTTTTTTTTTAATAGGTAAATTGCACGTTTGGTATTATCAGGCGGGTGACATTGTAGTCGTCAAATTTTAATTTATTATAATATTTCTGGCTCGTACTTTTAAAATTACTGCAATTAAGTTTCACAATCTAATTTAGTGGACTGAATATTGACGCATTATTGATATAAAATCAATGTAGCATATTAATTATAACCGCATCATCAATCGCTACACTGTTACATTATTTTTACATTAGCAATATATTTACATTTGGTCAACTAAATTGAGTTATAGAATTTAATTACAATAATTTTGAATTTGAGGACCACAATTTATCTTTTTTTATAATTATATTTAAGTTGCCATATAAAAGAATATGCTATCTCGAAGGTTCTTATAAACTATTTTGGCAGAGGGCTTCTCCGGATCCTGCGTAAGAAATAAGGGGGATAAATTATGGATGGGAACTTTTAATTAAGCTATAAATCATAAAAATTAGATGGTGATTTGAATTTTGTTTATTTTTTATTTGTTCTGTTTGGATAGCAAAATAAGTTAACTCATTCAGTATATTTCATTTTACAGCTTACTGAGCAAATAAAAAAGATACGCCAAATAAAAAATTCATGCATCCAAACATAGTCTTAGCGCTTTAACGACAATTAAGAATCGCAGAAGTAGAGGGATTAACACTTTAAACTAGATTATACACAAGAGTTTCCAAAATCAAAATTTCTTCAAAAAAAAAAAAGAAAGAAAAAGTTACTCATCAACCTCCATAACACAAACATTATCAAGAGAACAAGGGTTCAAGACGCTGTAAATCGGACAATGCAGTCGATACGAGTTCGGTGTCTCCGGATGGACGGCGATCCATTCGTCCTCGACCTGCTGTACATGCACATGCTGCTGAGGAAGAGCACGGAAGCGGAGCTTGTTGATTTCTTTGCTCATCTTGTTTACGTGCTTCATGGAAATAACCGTGTCGAACCTATCGTCGGTTTTGCAGCTTGTCGAAAGCTTTATCCCCACGTCGGCACCGCGGGAGCTAACGAAGCCGAAGAACAGAGGATGCCCTAAGGCAGTTCTATTATCTAAACTGCATACCTGCGGAGAAACATAAGAAAGAAAACATTTACGATTAAAGTTACAAATGGATCCCGAAATAAGAGTTTATTTTCATACTAATGAAAGAAATGCTTCTTTTTCTTTTCACTCTAAATTGGCAGGCCTGAATTAGGTGTGTCATCGGTTTCGAACTTTCAAACGAGTCTAAAATGTTCCGAGCGACATTTTTTTTGAAGGGTCAGGGCTATGCTCCTAGTCTACTCAGTCTCATGCAAAATATTTGAGAGGGCAAATTCTAGAAAGATAACAATCATTCCTGCGATGTCCAACAAACGCGAATCAAAAGAGAGATAACATGCTAGCATTTGATATTACACAGATTTATATGCTAATATTCAACTCAGACTTCTATTTGATTCTGGAAACTAAGACGAAAATGAACGCAAGTATTCTAGTTATTAATTTTCATGTGATCAGCGTTGAATTTGTCAAAATACCCATAAAAAAGAAAACCTGTCTCTCCAGACTCAAACGTGTTAAGTTTGAAAATGTTTTGCGACAGATAATTACAAGAAACAGTGAAGGGAAACGATACTAAGATCAACTTATGGTCACAGTTCTGTTTTTAAATTTGTAAGATCATCTATATCTCATCTATGTTTCATAAGTCACTTGTTTATCTTGCACTTGCAGATGGTAGATTCAATGACATTTGAGAATGACAAATAATCAAGTCGATGTACCTTACTATAAGAATTTTCTAGCACGTTAAATAAAAAAGAAGTGAAATATATCATCTAACCTGCACATATTCTACGCCGAATTCATTAAGGGCATCGATTATTTTATGGGATGAAAGCAAACTGAAAATTCCTCCGGGTCCGATTGGTGCTTGGAGAATCTCCCAAGGAGACTTCAACAGGATTTCATGGATGTTTCCCACTGGGGAAATATTGACAATTGGTAGCTTCTCTTCTTCCAAAACCCACACCTGTTAAATGGAGAGAGAAAATGTAGTAGTTAGAAGATATAATGCTTAGATTACGTATCACAGGCAACAATTCTGAGACTCGGTTATAACTTACGACATTCTTAGTAACATAATGTGATCTAAGTATACCACTTATAACGAGATCCATGATCTCAATTTCTGTTTTAACTAAAAAAGTTGGATCACATTGAGCAAACTTTGTAATGGAAAATTTTCAGACAGATCCGAAGTCCGGATGATAATCTATCGGAGCAATAGTTTGAGTAATATGCTAAATGAAAGAACAAGAATGAATGTCCTGCCACTGGAAGATTAACTAAAGGCGCTAGTTAGATTTGTGAATCACGTACTTCTGTTTCACGCAAATTAGTCATTATATTTCTTTGGCTTTTTTATATTTGTTGACTCTCATACATAAAGATACCTACTTTTTGAAGCAAAATGCCAGAAATATGCCAAAACATGCAATAAGGAGGGGGGGGGGGGGGGGGGGGGGGGGGGGGGGGGGGGGGAATCAAGCATGAGAATTCCAAATAGAAGGCTTATAAGGGGCTGGCGATGATGTACTAACATAAGTGATGTTTTACCTTCTGACTATTTAACCCAAAAAAGTCATTGTCCGCTAGGCACTCTTTATATGGCTCGATCTCACGAGCTGGAGAAACCAAAATGAACGGAACAGTTGCATTGTTTTCTTCCTCCTGTCACAAAAATCCTTCAAATAGGAATATTTTCCAGAAGAAAGCATGTCCATCTTACCATGAATTATGAGTATGATTCTCAAAATGAAAAGGAAATTATAGTTGAGGTAAACTAGTTAAAAACACTATAATCAACAAAAAAAGTTTAGAGTTTCTCTGACTATTATTAAGTTTGTATTGATAAGACAACAGCAACAACAAGAAGATTTACTGGAAAGGAGAAGGGGAAATTAGCATATCCTGTAGTTGATTTCTTATGTACTCTCGCTCTTAGGACCATATTTTGGTAGGACTATAAACTAGGTGATGGCCTTCCTATGGCCTGAATGAAACAACTATCAGCAATATTAATATTAATTTTATTTTACTAATTGCCAATGGAGAAACGGACTAATCTTCTGCACTAGAAAAGCTATACCAGTAAAATCAAGTCTAAACTATTCATGGCCGTCTCCACCAACATACCCTGTTGCTACATTGGATGTTCATACTACACTCAACAGAAGTTAAATGCATGAAAAATGGTAAAAGCAACTTGAGACTTAGATAAATTGCAAGTATTTTAGGGCAAAACAAATAGGCAGTACAATAATGCTATGAATCAGTATGGTGGTTCAACATTGAAGACGAATGGATAACAAAGTCAATTAGCTGCAAAAAAGGTTTGCTTGCTATGTGGCGAAGAAGTAATATGGTAGTCTTTAACTATAATTGATAATTAAACGTACCTTAAGAAATATATTAAGATTGTTAAACAAATTCTTAAACTGGATGACCGCAGATTCAACACGAACATCATCAGTCTCAGATCCCCTTTCAACATCATCCTCCTCATGTCTAATAAGTATAATAGCAACTTTAGAGTTTCTAAATAGTTGTAATCCCACTTTCCGCAATTCATAATTCAAGTTATTATTCCCTTCACTTTCACCGCTAATGAGACATTGACGAGAGATTCTCATCGGATTCTCCAGTAATGCAGAAGAATTAGCATTAATATACTCTGACAAGCTGTAGCTGTTTCAAGTTTCATAAGCAAAAGTTAGATGAGAAAAGGAGAACAAAAAGCTGGTAGTAAAATAATAAGCATAGATGACACAATCAGTTCATTTTTAACATGTCAGAGATCACCTTATGTCACAACCAAAGTACACATAACAGGGTATAATTCTCTGGATCATATAACTTTAAACTGCCTTAGACGGAAATAATGAATTAGTCAGTTACATATTAAGAATGAGCATATCTAAAATAATTATACATATTGAAAACTAAAATTAGTTATACATAATAAACAACCAAGAAAGCTATTATCTAGAAGATTATAGCGCTTCTTAGATAGTCTTAGGATATTATAACTAGGATGAAAAACCAGATTTTTGTATAAGGTGGGAAAAGAAAGCAAACTAAAGGACAAAATCTGTTCACCTTATAAATGGTTTGTTAATATTTTGTATTGCCTGTTGAAACAATCTGAAGTCAATGCTTGTGAGCTGCTTCGCAAGAGAAGTCTTCTGGTTCTTCTCCCCAATTCTTAATCCCTCCAGAATATGCTTTTGGTCTAATTCAGCAACGACCTTTTTGGTTGCAACTAAGCGTTGCTGTAACTTCCTTCTTTCCTTCCATTCCTGCAAGAATTCACAAAACTGGTATCAGTATTAGGACTAGAAAGCAGTAGTTGCTTTCGGTAGAACATGGAAAAATTGATCATGTTATAGAAGAAAACAAAAGTTTCTAT
The DNA here is from genome assembly GCA_016920855.1 of Puya raimondii. Taxonomy (NCBI): domain Eukaryota; kingdom Viridiplantae; phylum Streptophyta; class Magnoliopsida; order Poales; family Bromeliaceae; genus Puya; species Puya raimondii. The sequence continues at coordinate 35,036,333 of JABWPP010000049.1, read as the reverse complement.
ATTTATCACGCACAATAAACAACAAAAGAATAAGAAGTAAAATGTACATCGAGTACCAAGATTAGAAATGGCATCTTTATCTTTATCTTTATCTTTACTACACATGAAAGGAGGAAAGAGTGAAGAAATGGAAATCACTCGATAAGAAACGACAATCGCCCAAAAGAAAAGGTACAAAACAATTTCTTAGCATATAGCTTAAATCCTATAAGGAGGAGCAGACCTAACCATCTGGCGTCTTTCTTTCTTTGATCTCATGTCAGAACGTAAATTCAGCTCAAGAAGGCCTTTTGGAGGTGTAATCTGCATTTCTCTCCTGTCCGCATCAACATCGGGAACGATTGCCTCGACAAATGGAATCCATATGTGTGGAGCTGAAGAACTGTCATCTGGATCCAACAAATTAGACTGATGTGGTCGCTCTTCAGCTGAATGAAGCATTACATGCAGAAGATCACTAGCACCATGATTGAAAACATTTGCTACCGTACCCACTAGCTTGCCAGTTTCCTGAGTAGAGGTGAAATGTACATGTCAATGAAATAAGAGAAGTCGATAATTTATACCTCGAGAAAAAAGAAAATAAATAAATACATAAATTACTAAAATTGGGTATGCCTATTTCTTTATCTTATTTCTTTACACCACATGATAATCTTTTTGATTGAAATAGTTGCTGATTTTAGAAAACATATAGTCAAATACAAAATTTGTGCGAAAGAACAGTTAAATGGTGTGAAAAGGGAAAGCTTTTCAACAAAACTGCATTTCTTGATTTCCTAGCTTGTTAGTGTGTAAGCATATAATAAGAATAAATGAGATAGATAAAGAAAAGCACGGACCTTGAGAATAACTCTCATACCGACAAGATCACGAGTGTAGAATTCGCCTTCCTCCAATTCTGGTCTGTCTCGTGCTGTTACGAGTAAAGATGAACCAACTATTTGCCTCGCCTACAACACAATGGTAAATGGAGGTCACAATGGATACTCAAAATGATAACATTGGAATTAACCTCCCAATAGTGAAACATATTTGCAACTTGGATTATGATCCTGATCTACGTGATTCGAAAGCAATCAATTGCATAAGCAAATAAGCTAGCAAACCTCTTCGACGGTATCGATCCCGCTAAAGCTGATGATCCAACTCTTCTGTCCCGGGTGTCCCCTTCCTCCTGTGAGCTCCACTTCTTTAATCAACTCTTTCCCCGCCGCGCGTGTTCTCAACCACCTTTTCCCTGGCTACAGCATCAAATTACACCAAAACAACTCTAAATCGATCCGAAACCAACAAAAAGACTCAAAATTTCGCCTCAAAAAACACCAAAATTTCCCCTCTTCCACTACGAGTACCTTGGCGAATCGAAGTTCGGGAAAATCCGTGCTGGGCATCACCCGAACCTCCCCTCTGAGCCCGTGAGCGCTACTTATGTACCCGACCTCCACATACTTCGGCTCCTCCTCCTCGTCCTCGTCCTCACCATTTCCAGACCCAATTACCGCCTCCGCAACCACCGGAGACCCTGGAAGAAGAATTCGAAACGGTTAACGCAAACCCTAACGAAACCCTCTAGGGTTTGCGCTTGTTGGCGCCATAGCGAAGGTGCGGCTACCTGAGCTCGAGGGCGGCGCAAGGCGACGAGAGGAGGGGGAGGAGGTGAGGGGGGTTGAGCGAAGAGAGGGGGAGATGGGGAGATGGGTTCGGAGGGGGAAGGGGAAGGGTTTAGGGTTTCGGGAGAGGGGAGGAGAGAGGGGCGAAGAGCGAAGAAGCATCGACATGGGCGAGGGAGACGATGCGCGGAGGAGTTCGCGCTCCAAACGGTCGGATTTATTTGGATAGGATGGACAAAAATGTATGGAAAACCCCCTCAACTATAGAAAATTCTGAAATAGCCCCCTCCACTTTTTCTTTTCCCAAAAAAATGTGCGAACTCATATGAACTATGAATCATTTTGAATAGATTATCAAATTTTTAAAATTTTTTATTTTACTATCGAACCCTTCAATTTGTTTGGTTTAAGTCACTCAGCGATATTTTGACTTCAAAATTTGAATATATTATTTATTTTTACTGATTTAATTAGTATACTTCATGCACTTCTGGCAATTATAAATTTATTGCAGTAAAAAAGTTAACTTAAATTTTAATGTTAAAGTGTTGTAATTTAGGTCCATAATTTTTATCACTTATTTTAACACAATAAAAACAGCTAATAAATGCCCTTTTTAAGCATCAAATTTTGGCAAGAAAGAATATCGAATCTGACCATAATGATAATAAGCAGCTTCGGAAAGAAAGTTATTAACATCATCTAATAAAATCATTGCAGCTTAGCAGAAACTTTTCTATATTTACTTGGTTATCTTTGATGTACCAAGTCTGATTGCATATCTAAGAAATTTGCATGCGAAAATGGGTTTTTTTTTGGCTAAAAGATGAAATGTTTGATCAAAAATACGAGGAGTCATTATAGGATCGTTGGCGCTAACCATTAATCACAAAAGCTTTAGAAATACGCAACCAATTCACTTAAAATGTATCCGACACAGTGTAAGCCAACAATCCTCCTTCCAGGATCTGGACATATTTGCAGGATGCAGGAATCGAACCCGTAACCTCTAGCTCTGATACCACTTGTCGGATCGTTGGCGCTAACCTGCTAACCATTAATCCCAAAAGCTCAAGCTGTTAGAAATACGCAACCAATTCACTTAAAGCGTACAAATACAGCGCCCACGGGTCTCGATTGTGACTCGGCCCAACTAGCCTCGCGCCACTTCGAACATGACTCGGCCCAACATGGCCTCCCGCCATAGAGCAGGATGCTGGCCCATTTAAGCCAACAGTCATAACTCTATCAAGTGCGAAATATGAAATCAAGAGTAGGTCGACAGTTTTGTGCGGTTCTGACCATTTTCGCCGGTGGCTTCTTTTAAAGCACGAATGATTGGTAAGTTGTATCGAGACTAAACTATGCCACAACGAAGCGCGATGAATCATTCATAGAAGCAGTATTGAGCAAGTTTAAGGTCTGTTCGGCCCTGTTGGAATTTTCGCTGAACTGCTGTTCGTGTTAGATCTGTTCAGGAATCTCTAAACTTTACACTAATGTCAGAAACAAGCATCACTTTTGGAGCCTAGAGGCCTGATTCAGCTTCTGACGCGAGCAAGAAACTTTAGAAACTTGAGGCGCCGCACACTTAGCTCTTACTTCTCGAATCGAGAAGCTGTTCAGGCAAAACAATTATTCAAATCGATAACTCTCATCCTTAAGTTGTTTCCAATGGTTGATACACTGGAAGAACGAAAATACATCTACAGAAGAAAATCTGAATTTCGAAACTATAGATGCATCCCAGCATTGAAAACAAAAAATTTACGAAAGAAAAAAGAGGAAAGGAAATTTAAGACAATGCTGTTACCCAAATCGTGAGAATACGGTGAATATTGCAAGCAACATATTTTGAAACGGAGGAAAAGTATACATCGACAAAGAGAATTTGAGAAAGTTCTTCGATTTCACTATTTCTACCGAATAAATTAAATAAGAAAGTACTAATAATGATTCTATGCGGAAATTGTTTGTCTCTCTCTTTGTCAACAGGACAGATGATGCAAGAACTTCATTTGTCAAAACAAAATAAGAAAGTTTATTTTTGGTTTGGAAAGCTCATGTCTCCAACTAATGGCACTAGTTTACAGCTATACATACATACATACAAGAGCGAAAGAGATACATATCTGAGCCTTGATAAGAAGAAAACTCAGATACTGCTTTTTCTGAAAGGTGCTATGCGCGACACATAATTAATCTTATTCCTTCCATCAATGAATAACCATTATGTAATTCGTAGAAGAAAGTAAAGATACTTAGCCTTAACGAGAAGGAATTCGCGAGCTACTGCATTTTCAGAAAGATATTGGTCGATAAGATCTCCTCAATATATCATCCTCCTCTTCCTTGTTGTTGTTCTTGTTGTTCTTATTGTTCTTCTTCTTTTTCTTCGTGTCGCCGTTACTAAACAATCCCTTCTCCATGACCCAATCCTCGATCATGGCCTGCGCGGCGGCGCCCTGATCGGCCGCGACCAGGTGCCCGGCCCCGGAAAGCACCACATGGCTCAACGGGCCCCACCGCTGCACGTACCCGAAGAGCTCCCCATCCACCTCCCACACCTTCCTCTCCGCGCCCAAGAAGCTCTCCAACCCTCCCCACTCCATCTCCCTCACCCACGCCTCCGTCGACACCACCCCGTCCCTGAGATCGAGCACCCCCTGGTACAGCAAAACCATGACCTTCGTCAGGAGCTCCTCCACCATGGGTTTGACGCTCTTCATCACGTCCTCGTGCAGGGCCTCTGCGACCTCCGCGCTGCACTCCTCCCAAGTCAGCTCCTTTGGGACGCCGAGCGCCTCCTTCACCTCGTCCCGGTTGAGGAACTCGCCAACGATGGCGGTTTGGTAGGGTTTCTTCTTGGTTAGGTCGTAGAGGGTCGCTAAACCGGTGGCGTTTTGGAGCCACTCGAGCACCTTGGCGCGCGCGTCGGACGCCTCGGCCCATTTCTCCGCTAGGGTCAGGTTCACCGCGGCGCCCTGAAGGTGTTCGAGGAAACGCCGCTGCCGCTCGTTGATGAGCCCGGAGAAGTACGCGGAGGCGGCGTGCGTGGCGACCTGCGCGGCGGGGTGGGTGAGCCCGTTTCCGACCGCGACGCCGCGGAGGTTGACGCGGCGGCTCGGCGGCGCGCGCGCGCTCCGCGCCGCGATGAGGGCGCCCGCGGCGGGGACGTACTTGCCCGCGTAGCTCTCGCCCGTGAGGAAGAGGGGCCGCGCGCGGAGCGTGGCGTTGCGCGCGAGGAACCCCTGGAGCGCGCCCCAGAGGTGGTCGGCGACGGTGGGCTGGTCGCGGGGGATCGCGGCGGCGTCGGCGGCGGAGCTGAAGCCGGAGCCGAGGGGGTTGTCGACGAAGAGGAGGGCGAAGCGGCGGTTCCAGGAGAAGGGGTTGGGGCGCAGGGAGGGGGTGTGGGAGGGGGAGAGGAGCCACGGGCCGAGCTCGAAGAGGTTGCCGAGCATGGAGGAGCAACCGGGGCCGCCCTCGAGCCAGAGGAGGATGGGTGTGGAGGATAGCGGGGAGAGGGGGAGTTGCGCTTCGTAGAAGGCGAAGAAGAGCGACGGGGACGAGGAGGATGAGGATATGGGGAGGTACCCGGACATGGTGGGGCGAGCTTCGAGTGGAAAGAGGGAGGAGGACGAGGACGAGGACGAGGACGACGAGATGAAGAGGATGAGGAAGAAGATGAAGTGCATGAGCACCATGAGAGAGTGAGAGAGTGCGTTGCGAGAGATGAATGGTGCTTTTAATGGGTCAAATTGCATGGTTAGCCCCTCTACTATTTGCATTTTCTGAGTCAACGTCTTTTAATTTGCCCTCCACTAACTTGTTCTCCCAAGGACACCTCGTTCAGAAAACTCTGATTTGCTGTCATATATCAATTCATCACTATTCAACAATTATAATCCTTCTCCCTACAGAATTTATTTTTTTATTTTTTTAAATTTTAGTATTAAAAAAATACCGACGAATTCCTAAATAAAGATAAAATTAACATACGGCAGCGGATCAGAGTCTTCTCCACGTTGGAGAGCTTTTCATTGAAATTTTTTATTATTGCATTCGATATATTCAAAATAATTTGTTTGGGAGCAAATTAAATAATAATAAAAGCTTTTTTTCTATCTAAAAATTATATTTTTAAAGTTCGTATTAGCTTTCCATTTATCATCCTATCATAATTAAAATAAATAGAAATAATTAAATTATAAACTAGTAAAATGCCAAAAAGTCTATCCCTGAAAAATCACAAAGGAATACATTGCTAATCGTATAATCGATTAAATCTTTTTTTTCAGCCATCTGATTAAAAGTTAAGTAAAAAAAAAATGTGAGTGCGCAAATTTGGTCAAAATTAAGCTTCTTCTTAATTGAGTTGTTGATACATATGGTATAATATGATTTTTTAAAAAAAAAAACCCATCCATATATATTAGAATACAATTAACTTTGTCTAAAACTAAAGTGTAATAATGTATGCGAAAATGTAAAAAATAGTTTTTAAATGAAAAGCATGAGAACCTCGTTGTGATATGAGGATAATACAAGGAGTGCCCATATATTTTACCCATCATTCTTTTACTCATGATTGGATCCCACAAATTGACAAGGATGAGAAAACTTTGTTGCGCTTAGATGTAATTAATCGATATGTTAGAGAAATCACTAATCATTATGCATTTATTATTAGTTAACAAATACCTAATCACTTTGGACTCTTGTATATATTTAACTTATGTGCTTTGGCTGGTAGTTAGTGGAGCAAATTAACAGGCAAAACTACTTTCTCATTGGAGATACACGTAGTTATAGATGCAACAGTTATAACTATATATATATATCTCGCTTGAATGGATGCAGTAGAAAGTGATATAATTATAAATAACTTATTCGATTGAATGTAGCTGAAAAATGCATTTGTAAAATTTTATCACTTTATATATATATGGTGGTGAGATTATTTTCAATATAAAAAAGAAAATTTTTTTGTGTAAAAAATAATTAAGAAGGTAAGTTTATCTCTTATTTAAAGTTACTCTCTTCAACTACTGCAGTTGGACTCCTCATGTAGTTTTAAAGCTGTCCAAAATACTCGATATTTAATACCCGACTCTGACCCCGACCCTACCCGGACCCTACTCGGACCTGAACCGGACCCGATAAAAAATGGATAGTATGCGGGTAAAAAAAATTACCCATTAAAGTTTTGGGTATGAGTCCGAATACTTTATACCCGTACCTAACTTGGACCCGACCCGAACCCGACCTTTTAGGATCCGGAATAGTTTTCAAATCCGGACCCGGACCCGGTAAAATACCAGATAGTAAATAAATAAAAAAACTTAAAGTTGATGGATCAATTTCAATAGGACTTATAGATGAGGGGTTTCTGTATATTTTCATCCTAATGAAGTCCTAGCCGATCTGTTTCAGACTTATTGTGTATGTGTTTTAACTATATAATAGTAGGTGCATGTGTATTGGACCCATATGTATTGTAGTAGTATATAGTAGGGGTGCAAACGAGCCGAACACGAGCGACCGCGGCCTTGCTCGAATTCTGCTCGTATTAGATTCGAGCCGAATTCGAGCTGACTCGAATTAATTTCGAGCCAGAATAAGGCCTGTTCGAGTTCGGCTCGAAAATTAAATCGAGCCGAATTCGAGCGGCTCGAAATAGTTTTTTTTTTTATAGCTAATTTCAAGCTATGTTCGAATTTGGCTCGGAATTGTTCGATTCTGAGCCGGCTCGTTTATAGCTCGAAATTCTATGTGGAGTTAGGTTCGTGCCTATGCGGTACATAGAGAATGCATTAAAAGGTGTATTTGAATTAAAATATTTAATATATATTATTAATAATATTAATATTTTTTATTTTTTATTTTTAATTTTATATATATATATATATATATATATATATATATATATATATATATATATATATATATATATATATATATATATATATATATATATATATATATATATATATATATATATATATGGTAGGGCTACTATACTCTTATGAGTATAGGACCCTTCGTACTCATAAGTCGTTTTCGATGATGGAGCTTCCGAATCGACGATCCACACCGTTAAATATGATCTAAAGTATTTAAAACTTCTAGAAAATAAATTTTGTAATTTTTCGAAATCGTTATAAAGTCCATCAAGTGGGCATAAAATGAACGGTCAAAATTGAACGACGTCCTAAAAATGGATGATCGGATTCTTCAATTTAAGATCCGAGTTATTGATCTTTATCTACATAGTAAATAGAATTTTCTATCAAAAATTCAACAGATTCCGATTCTTTTACACCGTTAAACGAGCAAGTATCCCATACCGGCCGTTAAAAATTGTCTACTTTGAGATCTTTTGAACATAGGGCAAATGATGTCAAAAAATTATGAAATTTAATTTCTAGAAGTTTTAAATGTTCTAGATAATATTTAACGGTATGGATCGTCGATTCGAAAGCTCCATCATCGAGAAAAACTTATGAGTACGAATACGATCATACTCATAAGAGTATAGTAGCCGGACCCTATATAGGGTAGGGCTACTATACTCTTATGAGTATAGGACCCTTCGTACTCATAAGTCGTTTTCGATGATGGAGCTTCCGAATCGACGATCCACACCGTTAAATATGATCTAAAGTATTTAAAACTTCTAGAAAATAAATTTCGTAATTTTTCGAAATCGTTATAAAGTCCATCAAGTGGGCATAAAATGAACAGTCAAAATTGAACGACGTCCTAAAAATGGATGATCGGATTCTTCAATTTAAGATCCGAGTTATTGATCTTTATCTATATATATATATATATATATATATATATATATATATATATATATATATATATATATATATATATATATATATATATATATATATATATATATATATATATATATATATATATATATATATCGAACTATTTCGAGCCGAACACGAACGAGTAGAGACCTGCTCGTTCTTGGATTGAAATTATTTTCGAGCGAAAAAATTCAGCTCATTTTATATTTGAAATTAATTTCGAACGAGCCATTCTCGAGCCTATTTCGAATCGAACACGAGCTGGCTCGCGAGCGGCGAGCTAGACTTGCAGCCCTAGTATATAGTTCATATTATATTATGATAGGTGCATATGTTTTGGACCCATGTGTATTGTAGTAGTATATGGTTTATATCCATTCAAGATGTCTTAATATATACTGCTTGATGATGCCATTTTGTACTATTTATGGAGTATGATAGCTTTTTCATGGCTCTTGTGCTCATGGAAAGTGATGTGCCTTTTTTGTTTTGGGATATTTTGTTCTTTCTTTTGAATGAACATTATTGGATTGGGTATAACTCATTAGAACGTAAGTTTTCTATAGTGAGAGATTTATGATTTGTTCATAGACTGTTTAATAAAGTTTATAAAATATATACATACGGATACTCGTACCCGATCTAGACCTGACCTGTATCCGACCTGTACCCGATCTATCCCTTTGACCATTTTCACCCGTTATATCATATTATTCAACCAACCACCCGCTCAACTCTAGAGAATCATTATCATCCTAACCGCACATCCCTTCATCCAAGAATCGAAAATCTAATAGCACCAAGCGCTTGGTACTATTAATAGCATAGTAGCCTAATTCTATATATTTACTAGTATAATTTAACGGGTAAAAATATTCAAAGGAGTAGATCTAAGGGTCGAAAACTTACGAATACAAATGAGTCTATATTTATAAGAGTATAGTAACCGGACTATATATATATATATATATATATATATATATATATATATAAATAATATTTTAATTATATATAATAATATATATTATCTATTTTAATTATACGTATATAGAGTTTAGGTTATTGGGCCCACAAAATCAAACCAACAAAATTCTACTCTAATTGATCTCTCTGTTTTACTTGCTTGTAAATTCGCTTCTCCTACATTATTGTTTTAATATTATAATATCTTATTTCATGCATTTATTTTGTATGTTTAACTGTTAGATATATTTTTGTATCAAATTTTAAATAATATTTTATAAAATTAAACTATAGATTGCATGATATTAAGAATTTCAAGCGGCTCGTTTAGGGCTCGAGCTTGCTCGACTCGAAGTTAGGCTCGCTCGAGCTCGGCTCGAATTAATTTCAAGTTAAGCTTGAGCTGAGGTAAGCTCGCTCGAGCTCGGCTCGTTTCCACCCCTAAACCCGATGAATATATTAGTAACTTGAGTATCCAGACCCGGACCCGACCCGAAGTTAAATGAATAGGGTATATATTTTTTTTTCTACCTATTTTTTTAGGGTACGGATATAGTATATCAATCACCCAGATCTGACCCGGTCCGCAGACACCTTTATGTAGTTCCAACTATAGCAGTTAGATTCAAGCGCAATGAACGAAATGTCGAATTTGGATTCGTATGTTGTTACAGTTGTAGTGCAATTATATTATATCTACATACAAATCCGACGTTTATAATTGCAGGAGTTGAAGAGAAAACTTTAAATAAGAGGTAAACTTACATCCTTAATTACTTTTTACACAAAAAAAAAAAAAATATTTTTTTCATATTGAAGATAATTTCACCACCATATATATAAAATTTTACAAACACATTTTTCAACTATATGCAATCAAATAAGTTATTTATAATTACATCACTTTTTACTGCATCTATCAAAGCAAGTTATATATATAGTAATAATTGCTGCATCTATAACTACATGCATCTCATACTTTTTATTTAAAAACTTTTTTTTTCAATTTTGCATACATTACACTTTAGTTCTAAATAAAGTTAATTATATAAAATTTTAAAAAAATCATATTATACCAGTTGTATCAACAATTCAATTAGCAAAAAGCTTACTTTTGATCGAATTTGCTCTTTTATTTATTTTTTCATTTTTTACTTAACTTTTAATCATAGGACTGAAAAAAAAAGTTTGATTATATGGTTAGCAATGTATTCTTTAGTGATTTTTCAGGGATTGACCCTTTGGCATTTTACTAGTTTATAATTTAATTATTTTCATTATTTTATTTACGAACGTAGAGAAAGTAATTTTTAGAAGCAAAAAAAAATGTTTATTATTATTTTTTTGGCTAACAAACAAATGTTTTGAATATAACGATTGCAAAAATAAAAAAACTTTAATAGAAAGAGTCCGATTCGCTGCCACGTGTTAATTTTACCTCTATTAAAGAATTCGATAATATTTTTTAATACTAAAACTCCAAAAAAAATAAAAAAATTAAATTCTAAAGGAGTAGGATTATAATCGTGTTGAATAGAGACAAAACTAACATATAACAGTAGTTATTTGAGTGAAAATTAAAAGAGAGCAACTCACAAAATTCGAATAGTAGAGGGGCTACCATGCAATTTGACCCATTAAAAGCACCACCGCCATTCACCTCTCACACGACGCTCTCCGAAGTCAACACCGCACTCTCTCACTCTCACTCTCTCATGGCGCTCATGCACTTCATCTTCTTCCTCCTCCTCTTCATCTCGTCGTCCTCGTCCTCGTCCTCCTCCCTCTTCCCCGTCGAAGCTCGCCCCACCATGTCCGGGTACCTCCCCATCTCCTCCTCCTCCTCCTCCCCATCGCTCTTCTTCGCCTTCTACGAAGCCCAACTCCCCCTCTCCCCGCTCTCCTCCACACCCATCCTTCTCTGGCTCCAGGGCGGCCCCGGTTGCTCCTCCATGCTCGGCAACCTCTTCGAGCTCGGCCCGTGGCTCCTCTCCCCCTCCCACAACTCCTCCCTCCGCCCCAACCCCTTCTCCTGGAACCGCCGCTTCGCCCTCCTCTTCGTCGACAACCCCCTCGGCTCCGGCTTCAGCTCCGCCGCCGACGCCGCCGCGATCCCCCGCGACCAGCCCACCGTCGCCGACCACCTCTGGGGCGCGCTCCAGGGGTTCCTCGCGCGCAACGCCACGCTCCGCGCGCGGCCCCTCTTCCTCACGGGCGAGAGCTACGCGGGCAAGTACGTCCCCGCCGCGGGCGCCCTCATCGCGGCGCGGAGCGCGCGCGCGCCGCCGAGCCGCCGCGTCAACCTCCGCGGCGTCGCGGTCGGAAACGGGCTCACCCACCCCGCCGCGCAGGTCGCCACGCACGCCGCCTCCGCGTACTTCTCCGGGCTCATCAACGAGCGGCAGCGGCGTTTCCTCGAACACCTTCAGGGCGCCGCGGTGAACCTGACCCTAGCGGAGAAATGGGCCGAGGCGTCCGACGCGCGCGCCAAGGTGCTCGAGTGGCTCCAAAACGCCACCGGTTTAGCGACCCTCTACGACCTAACCAAGAAGAAACCCTACCAAACCGCCATCGTTGGCGAGTTCCTCAACCGGGACGAGGTGAAGGAGGCGCTCGGCGTCCCAAAGGAGCTGACTTGGGAGGAGTGCAGCGCGGAGGTCGCAGAGGCCTTGCACGAGGACGTGATGAAGAGCGTCAAACCCATGGTGGAGGAGCTCTTGACAAAGGTCAGGGTTTTGCTGTACCAGGGGGTGTTCGATCTCAGGGACGGGGTGGTGTCGACGGAGGCATGGGTGAGGGAGATAGAGTGGGGAGGGTTGGAGAGCTTCTTGGGTGCGGAGAGGAAGGTGTGGGAGGTGGATGGGGAGCTCTTCGGGTACGTGCAGCGGTGGGGGCCGTTGAGCCATGTGGTGGTTTCCGGGGCCGGGCACCTGGTCCCGGCCGATCAGGGCGCCGCTGCGCAGGCCATGATCGAGGATTGGGTGATGGAGAAGGGATTGTTTAGTAATGGCGACACGAAGAAGAAGAAGAAGAATAACAACAACAACAACAACAACAACAACAAGGAAAAGGATGATATATTGAGGAGATCTTATTGACCCCTGCAAAGAGGGGGCTGGGGGGGCCATTACCCCTCCTAAGTTTCGAAGAGCTAATTACAATTACAATATCTTTCTGAAAATACAGTAGCTCGCGAATTTCTTCGCATTAAGGTTAAGTATCTTTACTTTCTTCTACGAATTGCGTAATGGTTATTAAGTGATGAAAGGAATAAGGTTAATTATGTGTCGCGTATAGTATCTTTCAGAAAAATAAGCAGCTCCTGGGTCTTCTCCTTACTGAGGGTCAGATACGGGTCTTTTCCGTTCTTGCATGTATGTATGGTTGTAAACTTGTGCCATTAGTTGGGGCCATGAGCTTTCCAAACCAAAAATAAACTATTAACAGGTTGCACGTAACTGCACCTTTCTTTTTGTAGTTGATTGTTTTCTTTTTTTGAATTTTTGTTTTAACCAATCAAGTTCCTGCATCATCTGTCCTGTTGATAAAGGGAGAGACAAACAATTTCTGCATAGGATCATTATTACTACTTTCTTATTTAATTTATTTGGTAGAAATAGTGAAATCGAAGAACTTCCTTAAATTCTCTTAGCCGGTGTATACTTTTCCTCCGTTTCAAAATATGTTGCTTCCAATATTCACCGTTTTCTCACGATTTGGGTGACAGCATTGTCTTAGATTTCCTTTCATCTTTCTTTCTTTTGTAAATTTTTTGTTTTCGACGCTAGGATGCATCTATAGTTTTACTCAAAGCCTTCAGAAACATAACTCTAATTTTGATTGCGATTATAATTTCGAAATTTAGATTTTCTTCTGCGGATGCATTTTTATTCTTCTAGTGTATCAACCATTGGAAACAACTCAAGGATCTGAATAATTATTTTGCCTAAACAGCTTCTCGATTCGAGAGGTAAGAGCCGAGTGTGTGGCGCCTCAAGTTTCTAAAGTTTCTTGCTCGTGTTGGAAGCTGAAACAGGCCTCTAGGCTCCAAAAGTGATGCTTGTTTCTGGCATTAATGTAAAGCTTAGAGATTCTTGAAGAGGTCTAACACAAACAGCAGTTCAGCAAAAATTCCAACCGGGCCGAACAGACCCCAAACTTGCTCGATACTGCTTCTATGAATTATTCATTGCGGTCTTTTGTGGCATAGTTTAGACTCGATAAAACTTACCAATCATTCGTGCTTTAAAAGGAGCCGCTGGTGAAAATGGTCAGAACCGCACAAAACTATAGACTTACTCTTGCTTGCATATTCACACTTGATAGAGTTATGACTGTTTTTGGCATACTTCAAGGTTCTTTGAATTGCTTAACGCAATTAGTTGTAGCGAATAATAAATGTCCTCATATTTCGATCAAACATTTCAGTTTTTAGCGGGAAAAAACCATTTTCCACATGCAAATTTCTTAGATATGCAATCAGACTTGGTACATCAAAGTGAAAAGTTTCTGCTAAGCTATATGTTATTACTGCAATGATTTTACTAGATGATGTTAATAACTTTCTTTCGAAGTTGCTTATTATCATTATGGTCAGATTCGATATTCTTCCTTGCCAAAAGTTGATGTTTAAAGAGGGCATTTATTAGCTGTTTTTATTGTGGTAGTCGCCAAGCACTGTATCAAACTCTAGTTTATTGTACTTTATTTTTATTAATTAATCACACTTTGGTACTATTGAATATACCAATATCTAATATCTTCTGGATATGTTAAGTCACTTTCGATAAGCAGAAAAAGCTGCTATTTTCTCTCGTGACGGGGAAGACCATGCTATGAGTTACTCTGTTTCCTGGAGATTATTTAACTTTCTTGGTTTCGTGAGGACGTAGCAGTAATCGACCCTTTTTGCTTATTTATATATTTTTCTCTCTCGATTTCGAATGCTGCTTTCGCGACTCTTATTCTATTGTGAACATTTTCTCTCTTATTACCCTTTTCTTACTATGGAACATTTCCAATGTATGACAAAAATAACAGATACTACTTTGCTACACAGCGAAGGGCGCGGAATATATATTGTTTGATATCTTGATAATTTGGTAGATATATATTATGCTTTCTTCTTATTCCTTTGTCTCAATTTCTCCAGTTTTTTGGGATGTCTGCATTATTTAGGTCAGACTAATGCCCATGCTTCCCTCTTACTGCCGCATTACAAAGTGCCCGCAACATGACATTTGCTTATCTTTTAACAGTCTTTCATGCTTCTCAGGTGTTTCCATAGAAAGAAACTGCGTGTAGATCCCCAATGACTAATCCTCAGATGAATCGCAAAAAATCATTACACCTGTCAAAGAGGGAAGCAACGGCGAAAGCAGGGTCGATGTCGGTCATATCAATCATCCATCATTCACCATCAGACTCAGATTTGTTAAATATTTCCGAGAACGACTGTTAAGTAAGTTTCTCTACTAGGCTCCTTTGGATGTTGAACTTTATTTCGAGCTTATCTTGTACAATTCACATTTACTGGTTTTACGAGTAGTGAAAAGATTCAGCATAGAAAAGTGAAAGAAAAAGGGTTTTAGAAAGGCCACTCCTCTAGTTGGAGAAAATATTTCATCAAGTGAGACTGTTAAGTCTAAAAGGCATTAAGAAAAGATGTATTTAAACATTGCGTATTTACCTTCTGTAAGAAACAATAAGAGATGCGAGAACAAAGATTTAAAACTTGTCAAAACTGAGAATCAGATATTCAAGAAAGGCCACAAAATTTCCTGTCAATGTAAGCCATTCCAAGTCTTGAATAGCAAATGCTCGCACCGACGTGTAATAAATTTTCAATTTACAAGCGAAAAATGTTATGTTCAGAATCCTCAAATTAAAAATAATCAAATTATAAAGCATAAAAGCTTATAATCTAATGCGAATCATGGAAATGCGATAAAAACCAACCCAAATTTACCAAATTTATGCTTTTACCGAGGAAAACCGAGCACACCATTTTATTTCGCCAATGTAGTTTTTATACACACACAACTGTTTATAGCAGAAGAGGCAGGGGAATATACAACTCATGGCAGTTAGCTTTTAGCAACAAATTCCGCAATTATATCATAGCTAACTTACCATATATATTGAATCACAAACTAAAAGACTAAATTTTATACATAGTTTGATTCCAATGGAAAGGATTATCTAATGACAACATTGTAAAATGGGTCAATAATCTAATCTAATAGCTGTGGAAACAAGCTGTGTTTCACTCTTTATTCCCGAATTTCTCAGCAATGATGGGTCGAACATCCTCTGCATCAACAAGGGTCTCGAGGAAGGGAAGTAATTGAAGTAACGCATGGTCGGTTCGGTCATCGAACCAACTCTTTATGGGTATCCCGTTATTTACTTGAAGTCGAAAAACCTGAAATCATGCGGAAAAAGGAGAGTCATGAGAAAGAATTACCAATATTGTCAATAGCTATGAACTTGTCACAGCTCACAATGATTTTAAACATCCTGATGGACTTTGTAATAGTAGTAATTCATATGAAAAGAAGAACATAAAAAAGGGATATTACCTGTGGGGAATTGTCAATAATGGCGACTTTTGCCAGCTCAACTCCTAAAATCGTCAGGTCCTTGGTGTAGCTGCCATCAGAGAAAATGCACGATTCGCGGTAAATGCGCTGAGAAATTAGTTTCCTCTCCGGGTCCAGTATGTCAAGTAACTTTTCCGCGTAGATGCTTTGACTTGCGGTGAAGACGACAATTTCAAACATCTCGGCGACCCTTTCAAGGAATACTTTCAAGTACGGTCTCTGTTTTACGTACACGGTGTGCTCCTTCATGTCAAAGAAAACCGGAAAGGTGAAGTCGGCATCATCGCAGTGCTCCAGCGTTGAATGCACTAGGGTTTCTACACAAATTTAAAAAGGTGATAAATAAAAGCAGAGATTTTAAGAAAGTTCAACACTAGGAAAACAAAACAAAACCAAACCAAACCTCTCAGATGAGCTGCTAACCAGAAATGATTAGATTTCACTAAACGAGATAATAGTTAATTACAGACTTGGGCCGCAAGCTTTACTTCCCAGTTTCAATTACATTCTGACTGTTTCAATTTTAATAATCCCGGAAGTTTATTCTGACAATTAAGTCTTTCTGATAGTCTAACGTCTAAAGATGCCGACAGAACATAGTTACTTGGCAGGAGGACAACCTCAAAAAAGCTGCCATGCCAATGAAACCTAACTATGACGCTGTTGTGGCATCTTTTTCAGGTCGTAGACTAACAAAAGAACTCGACTGTTATGCAGGACAAACTTTAGGTACTAAGTGGTTAAAATTAACTCCGAGGGCTTACTAAGTTAGCAGTCGAATTTCAAACTTTATAATTAACCCAAAAAAATGTACCAATTTCCTCTGAAAGGCAGAGATATCGACATCAGCTTACCGTCCAAATCAAGTACAAGGGTGATATGCTTCTTTCTTTCTTGTGATTTTGGCAAGCAAGTAGGACAAGAGGTCGAATTTACCCCAGGCAATTCCGTTAAATCTCCCATATATACATGCTGATTATAGGATTCATTTCCCTCCCAATCACCAGATCCGCAATTTCGCTGAGTTTCTTCGTCATTCGGTTTCACTTGATGAATTGCAAGATACAAGCATGTATCATCAGAAACTTCATCATCAATGTTATTGGTTTCCACTGTTTTCTCCAGGAAAGGGAGTATTACATATCTCTCTGCCATATCAATCACCATGTTTGAATCTGTACGTTCATTATGAGCAGTATCGATTCCATTTGTGAAACCCATCAAGCTATCAAAGGATAATGAACTAGCATCCTCGGGAATGTAGAAATTTGAAAAACTGCAACTCTGATAATCACCGGTAGCACAACTCCCTTCATCGCTGTCTTCAGCAATCAGATGAGGCAAATCGGGTTTCTCGTATCTAACTGCAAAATCAGAGTTTCCAAAACTTCATTTACTAATTGAGAAAAGTATCTACATGAAATTATGAAATTCCAAGTTAAAATGCATGTCAATATGGTAATGTAACTAATAGTTTCTTAAGAAACAGGATTTACGCAATCTAAACAGATGCTCCTACAGGAAAGCTGTAAACATACACCAACAACCTGAAGTAACTGGAAAGGCAGAAAACGAACTTGTATGAAACATAAGCAAGAGAAAAGAGAACTTTCATATAATCTGTCGACAGAAATTAAATTGTTCAAAAGAACGAAATAAATGTACGAGGAAACAAAATATGGTAATTATAGTAACACTCAGTCTTGCAATATTTTAATATGCGTAAGTGATGTTCCAGACTCGAATGCATTTATGAATCAAGTTTGCCTCTATAATTTCATTGCAGTCAATGCAGGTCAACCTAAAGGCTATTTAGACGGGTTTTGACCCGAAACTCTGATAGTTCAGTTTCAAACTATGCTTTCAGTTTAAGAATTTTGATTGAAACTACAAACCACGATGTATGCTTCAATGAGGCTTCAAGGTGACCGGCATATCCCTAGAGGGAGTGGTTTTTTCACGTTAAGGTGTAGACTACATTTTCTGACAAATTAAGCGGCTTGGTCACGCTGTCGCCAAAAGATCGTCTGGCTATCAAAAAGGTATTACCTTTCTTCTAGGCTTTATGAATAAATAGTTCCTAAAACTTCAAAGCTCTGTAGTGTATATGAAAGTTGAGTAAACGACAGGAGACCAAAAATTCACCAAAAGAGAGAGAGAGAGAGAGAGAGAGAGAGAGAGAACAGCATATTTTTTTGCATGATAATACAGTGGAAAGAGAAAAGGAAAACGATAGGATACCCAGCATACCTTCATTAATGTCATAGATTGCTCTTAAATGAGAATCAATGTGCTCGTAATTGGGAGAGAAGATTGTTTCAAGATTGGCTGAGCATGTCGCGGAGGTTGGACCCTACAATTAGTCACAACAATATTAACAATAAAAAGTTGAAATAATTTTTTATTTCCATAAATTGGAGAGATCAAAAACAAATATTAACTCACACAGAAAATGGGCTATGCCAATAAACAAAGCCTAAGCACAACAAAGGACAGCAAAAAGGCAATTAAAGTGCACAACAATGGACAGCAAAAAGGCAACTAAAGTGACAGTAATGGCCAATAACCTGGTAAGTTCATTAAACATTTATTTATGGCATTACGGTCTCCAGATTGCTTTTCAAGGTTGTGTTACCATAATTCTAATAATTTGCTATCAGTGTTTCAAAAACTAGAAGAATCCATATATAGACATATATATACAAGTAGATACGCTCATACATGCATCCATACATTGTCCTACCTCATCTTAGAGTCAGAACTGCTGATGTGAGCATCACTGCTATAAGATCAAATTGATCAGCGCAGTTATAACTAATGCGTGAATAACACAAGAGGATTCATTTAAGATGCATGCACGCAATTAATTCACTTTAGTTGCTAGGATCTTCACTCCTTAGAGAACAAGGACAACGTGAACTCAGATAAGTGAAGAAAATAGAGCATAGCACATGATGCTGGAGTAAAAACTGATAAGTAAATGCAAATGCGTACCATGGTTTCTGTGCATATAACATCGATTGATGACTGCGTCGCCATCAGTAAATTAGCGGATGCTGCATTACATGCATCTTGGAACTCGCTGGTTTCTGTAATCCCAATGTTCTGTCCAGTTAGTTCAGTAGTGGCATAAGCTGCAGTAAGAAGGATACATAGCTTTAGCTTAGAATTCAATCCAACGAAACTGGAATCTACGGCTTTAGCCGCAACTAAAAGAGTTTTAACAAGTTCTAAAGGCTCAAAATTTTTTGTTATAGCAGGCGTCAACAGCACTATGATCAAACAGAGTACCATAAATTAGCTTCACATTATTGTAAAATACTATGATTGACGAAGTTCTTTTGGTTCTTTTGGAAATACACACAATGAACATGAAAAAGACAAAAATAAAGGAGCAATAATATGAACTTTGAAGAAGGTGCCCGATGCTCGCACAACAAAAAAAAGAAAGGGTTAAAAGAAAAACTGTATAGCAAGGTTTACAATTTCAACAAAAACCAATATAATCCCAACAACGTCTTTAATTGAACAACTCTACTCAAACAACACTTGCGTACGAACTCTAATTGGCCATAAAGACCCGAAGCCTTCTCAATTCTATCTCAAATGATGCCTTTTTGTTTGATTTTCAAACAATAATTTCAGGTTGGTGTCAGCAAAATTGAATTCTTCTTTTTTGTTTTTTGGTCTTCGGAATTTCAATTGAACCTTCAAATTATTCAGCCTAGCAATGACAGATAAGTGATGATTAAAAATTGTATTGACCTAATAATATGCTGGAAGAGTGACTCCCAGAAAAACTGGAGCATGGTATTTAGCATAGAGAAGCTAAAACAGGACCAACAAAATGAAAATCACCAAACATTGTCTGGGTGTTCGACTCATTTGAAAAGGCCAATTCGTATGGGGCCTTACCATCTTGAGATGCTTCTTTACAAGAAGAGACCGACACTGCAGTTCGTTGAAATGTTTCGATTTGAGAGCGTGAATCTTTAGGTGTTTTAGTTGACTTGGACGATGCATGCAATTTTTTTCTTCTTGCATATACCTTGCTGATTTTCTTCTTTACTTTTAATGCTGACATTTGGATAAAGCTTGCGGCATGTCATGCAGATCCACCTTGAGAAGCGTCAACTGCAAATTTGGAGAAAATGTATTTTCATATAGCTTCAATAAAAATGTGCAAAAATCTGAATTAACAATAAGGCTACAGCTATACTACAAAGTAGAACAAAGTAGTCTACAGAAATAAAATGTTACATTAAAGTGCAAGAAGCTAGAATGCATTCTTGTAACAAATTCCCAAACATTCTCAACGTAATTCTAGAACTATTTGCTAACTCTGACAATTCAAGCAATGGTTTACATTTGCTGATTTAAGAAATTACTCGATGACGTATCTTTGACAACTTTGATAATCTAGGAGTGCCCAGAATAGTAGATTGTAACATGAAGGACTCCTGGATTTTGGATGCTCATTTTCTCACATAACAAACAAAAACAACATTCAACTTTCAGATAGCTGTTTCGCCGGACCAGAATACTCTCTCTTCATCACACTATGACCTATAAAGATGTTCTGAACTGTTATGAGAAGTATCCTACTAAACAACAAGTGGTTATTAAGTAATAGACCTAGCTGACTATCGTTTTCATGTCTTTGTTGTTGTCGATAATGAGTCCACTCAACCAAAAAGGAAATGGAATGATTATTAGCATTTTGTTTTGATATATCATGGTAACCACGGGATTAGCAACACACTCTTAATAAAACTAATATGCATGTCTATGAACTTACCAGTTCATACACTACTGATTGATGCAGGCAGAACTGTAGCATTGTGAAAGAAAAGTAAAAGGAGAAGCACAGAGGGAGGAAGAGAAGAAAAAATGAGAAAGGGAACAGAGAGAATTTTGGCCTCTGTAGAGAGATAAAATTCGAAAGTTCAAAAACCAATGCTTCCCCTAACAAAAAATCTTAACTAATCCTAACAAACTAATTCAAAATCAAAATTCCAACATTTAAAATTTAAGATTCAAACATCTCAACACAAATTGCATCACTGATGCACCAAACAAGAAGGTTACGCATTGAAATTTGAAAAGAAACAAAATTACGCTTAACATCAAACAAGTTCTGGTGCAATTTACAGCTACAACATTAGAAAGATCGTTCACTCCTGTATTCCTTTGTTATAAACAAGATTAGAAAGACTGATTTCGAGAAAGACCAAATAAGAATAACTCTAGCTTAATCCAACTGATTTCGAGAAAGACCAAATAAGAATAACTCTAGCTTAATCCAGTGTTCAGAAAGCTAGGTTCTTCGGTAGTAATTAATAGATAAGTTATAGTGTGAATCAGTAGGATTCGATAGTGTTCCACACCAAGTATTGTCGATTCTACTTTTGTTACATCTAAAAGTGCGCTGTTTTCAGAGTTTGCTATTTTTCTTAAGGGCTTTTAATTGTATACCACTATAAATTATATGTTAAAAGAGAACAGGAAACGCGATGTTTAGTATCTTGTGTGATTCCAGGACAATGCGAATTCCTTACTCAAATACCTAGGATTGTTCCCTGAGCAAAAATAGCAGGTACAGAATCAGCAAAACCCAAACAACAATAAGATACTAAAACACCGATGATGTGCAGTTTAATAGAGGAAGAGCTTTCAATCGGTTAGCAGGATTTTCTAACTAACTGTTGCTTTCCATCACACCTAATCAGAGTTCCAGTAACTAAATTAGTAACACAGTGAAATTACGAAATCTGAAATATAACAGCTAAACCATAAAAAGATGAATTCGAATTACCTGTCCCAAATTACAAACAACTAACAAGAACAGGAAAAGATCTAAGAAGAAGCACGAGGAATCCAAGAACCCCTAATATATTATATAGCTGTAACAGGGAAAAAGCCCTAAATTTTATGTAAATTCAACAGCCTCGAGATCAAACAAGAATAGGGAGCCACAAAAAAAAAGAAGAAAAAAAAACTACACTGAACTTTTGCAAAATCGTATAAAATTAAGAAAATAGAATAGAAATAGAACTCCACAACCCATTTATCTACATGAAAATTAAAAAAGAAACAAAATGGAAGAAATTCTAAATTGGCAATCCATAAAAAACCAATCTTTCTACAAATTACGCTTATTTTCTTATCAAAAACAAATAAAAATTCTCCGAAAAAATCCAAAATTTAAATGATACCTGAAGAGACAACTGAAATTTAATTAGAGATCCTAATTAAGTAATAATAAGTCGATCATAACTACCCAGGAACAAAATTCTGAAGGAACCCTATTTGATCTCATCAGGGAAGCAAATCCAAAACCCCAAACCCCCCAAAAGAAGAAGTGCAAAATCCACCAAACAAAATGAAGAAAATCAATCCCAAAAACTCAAATTTCTAATTAAAGTAGAAACCAACCTGCTGAAAGTATAGAGCAATCCATAAAAAACCCATCTTTCCACAAATTAGACACATAAAACCAACAGGAAAAGTCAAAAATTTGAATCGATTCCAATAGCAAAAACCGAAAATTAAGAGATCCCAATACAAAGGCGATCATAATTACCCAAAATTAGAAGCCCCACAACCAAAATTCTCATGGAAAACATGTTAGAACTCATCAGAGAAGCAAAACCACAAACCCTAAAAACACCAAAAAAAACCCACATCAAATCAGAGAGAGAGAGAGAGAGAGATCTCCCATAGCCACAGAGAGAGATCAATTCACCGATCACACAAAGATATGAAGTAAACGAAGAAGAAGAAGAAGAAGCAGCTTACCCACCAAAACGAGATCACAGTTCCCTCTCTCTCTCTCTCTCTCTCTCTCTCTCTATGGCTCCTCTATATCTCAACTCCCACATCTCTGTCGCTCTACTTCACCCCAATTCACGGATCGAGCTCGCAACTTGGAGAGAGGAGGAGGAGGAGCTCCACACCCAAAATTCTAATGGAAAACGTGTTAGAACTCCTCAGAGAAGCAAAATCCCAAACCCCAAACTCTAAACCCCCCACCCCCAAAAAAACCCAACCTTTTATACCGACAACAAGTCAAAGGAAAAGAGAGGGAGATAGAGCTCTCCCAAAGCCACAAAAAGAGATCAATTCACAGATCACAGTAAGAAGAAGCTCACCCAACACAACGAGATCACAGCTCCCTCTCTCCCCCTCTCTATATGGCTCCTGTATAGCTCTCTCTTCCACCTCGATGAGGAGGAGGAGGAGGAGGAGGAGGAGGAGCCCTACAACCAAAATTCTACTGGCAAACACGCTAGAACTCATCAGAGAAGCAAAACCCCAAAACCCAAACCCCCAAAACACCGACTTTTCAATACCCACAACAAGTCAAAGCTAGAGAGAACTCTCCCACCGCCACAGAGAGAGATCAAATCACCTGATCACAGTACGATACAAAGCAAACGAAGAAGAAGAAGAAGAAGCAGCAAGAGCAGCAGCAACAGAAGCTTACCCAATACAACGAGATCACAGCTCCCTCTCTCTCCCTCTCTATGGCTCTCTCTCTCTATCCCACCTCTCTCCCTCGCTCTACTTCCCCCCAATTCCTCGATCGAGCTCGCGAAATCGGAGAGAGGAGGAGGAGGAGGAGGAGGAAGAGGAAGAAGAAGAAGAGCTCGGAGAGAGAGAGAGAGAGAGAGAGGAAAAAGGGTTTATTTAAAAAAGGAGAATCGGGATCTCCGCACGGGGTATTCTATGCGACCGTGGTCGGAGGAGGAGGAGGAGGAGGAGGAGGAGGAGAATTGGGGGAGCGCAGATACCGCACGGACGGTCGAGATTCGATCTCAATCATTTGCACGCCCCCGGATGGAGGGTGACGCGTCCGTGACTCCCATCCGAGTCAGCACCACCCCCCCGGGACACGTGCGGGCGATGGGCGCAGAAATTGTTGCGTGCGCCGAGTGTTTCCCCTACACTTCGTGCACCACTACTAATAACAACAATTAACATGATCTCAAAATTAAAAATCTAATTTATTAAATTATTTCCTACCAAATTTTAAAAAAGAAAAAGCCGCCTCTAAAGAGGGTAAACTTCAACTCGCCTCCAGTGTATTTATTTTATTAATATATGGTTCAAAAAGTTACATTAACTATTATATTATTATTATTAAAAATTATTACTTTGCTACTGGTCTATTCTATTTAATTTTTTTAACCATAAATATTGAAGATGAAATAAATATAAAATTATGTAATTTTTTCTTAAACCATTATGTGATAGAGTGAGAAAAGTCAAACCACATAAAAGCAAATTAAAGTTTAACTTATGAAGAAATTATCATTAATTTAATTGTTGGTACTATTGCTTTTTTATTTTTATAAACAAGTATTCTATGTGATTGAATATGCGAATAAATAATTTTTTTTTTTACTTTCATCATTATTAGCTAGCATGCATTAGGTAAAATCATCTGTTTAAAAGGACTTTAAAATCTAATTTTTTTTTTTTTATAAATATCTCCTTTAGTTTTGTTGCTAATTAAATTATTTTATAAACACTCAGACTCTTTATTCAAGAAGACAAAAAAATGACAATATTATTAAACAAAGACATTGAAATATCGTTTCTTATGATCTTTTCAATCAACTAATAACGTCTTATTTTTATAGGTAAATAATTTTAATATTAAAATATTAATTATATATGGTGCATGAGCTGTTCGGATACATCCGGTCCAGGCATTTACCCCCTCGCACGTGTGAACGCCGAAGAGGGCACTCACGGCGTGTGATGTGCCCCCTCGAGCCTCGTTTCTGGTGAGATTCATGCACACGTGTCCCGTGATTAGGGGGTGATCATCATTTGGGTGAAAATGTATGCAAACCCCCTAAACTATAGCCGATTTTGAAGTAGCTCCATGAAGTTTAGCTTTTTTAATTGACACTTTTCACAATATTTATTTGTTTGTTTAATTTAGTTTAGCTGATTAAATTGAAAAAAATTATCAAAATCATTAAGTTATTTGGTCAAATTATACAGCTCTGGCTATTTTTAATCTGCATAATTTTAAACGGTCAAATTATACAAGCTCTAGCTATTTTTAATCCGCATAATTTTAAACTTTATTAAGTACTAATAATCAAAATATTATTATTTAAAAATCATGGGTTGCGTTTCAAAATAGACTATTGTTGAGGCGTCTACATGCATGTTTACCTACAAAAACATGCTCAGAAATTTGAGTCGGCGCCTCAGGGGAGATACTATGTCTCTCAATAAATAATTTTTTGTTATTATTATTTTTTTCGATTATTATTCTTAGCCGCCGATCACGGTTTAGTTACAAAGAACTCGATGGTTGATATTTGAGATATAATGCTGCCATTTTATTTTTTTAGCATTATATAGTTTCTGAAAAAATATGACGCAACTAAGCTGGGCCGATAATCTCGTTGAATTTGACAATTTTTATAATCTAGGCGAAAATTTTGTAAACGGCCATAATTTTTCGCTTGAGGGTCCATTTTCACCATACAACCTCCAATTGGAAAAATAATTTTTGAGATCTATGCGTCGTATGATGAAGCCGTTCAGGCTGAGTTTGGGCCCAAATTCAACTTTTTATGCCTCCATTTTTGTATTTATAGGTTATTTACGAAAAGTTTTATATTTTTTTTATTTTGAATCCGGTTATTTAGTTATTTTTTATCGGTTTAGATTTAAAGATATATTAGAATTTATTATAGTAGGATTCAGGCATGACCCCTATATGTATGTGGCGTTCGGTTAATATAATTAACCTTTTAAAATTAATTAATAATATTTTTATTTTTGCTGAAGAATTATATTCTTTGTGTATTTCTCTTTTCGTCCTTGTATTTCTTTTCTCTACCACGGCTTAGGCCTGCGTCAAGATATCATATTCGAAATCTAGTTGTTTCATATTTTTAATTTAAGTTTATTTTTTAAAAAAAATAAAGGAAGCGGGTGCAGCAGTTAAAATTTTGTCCAAATTGATAACAGCGCCGACTACAGTTGTTGAAGAGTTAAAACTCTGTTCAAATTGACAAGATGTCAACTATAGTAGTAGAAGAGTCAAAACTCTGTCCAAATTGGTAAAAATCTAACAATAGTAACAGAAAAGAGTAAATTTAGATAAAACTTATGTGTATATACCTAATTATCATTTCGGGAAAAGATATTTTTTATTTTAGGATTAATTGCATACACGTCCCCGCAAATATAGTGAATTGCAGATATATTCCTACAAAAGTTAACTTTCATTAGTTATTCCTTAAAAAGTCCTAAGGTATTCAGATATGTCCCTCTGGTTTAATTCTGTTAAAGAACTGTTTATTTTTAACAGTAGCTTCGTGAAATAACATTTTTGCCCTCGCAAATATGTCCCTCCAAAAGGAGGATACGAAAAAGAAGAAGAAGAAAAAGGCGGTGGAGGCCGTTGTCCGGCCGCCGCCGCACGTCCGGCCGCCGTCGATCTCCCGTTCCGCCGTCGACGTGCCCTCCATCAGCCGCTTCCTCCGCGACCGCGGCTCCTCCTTCTCCGCCACGATCGCCCACCGCATCTCCTCCCTCGCTGGCGACGACGACGACGACCACTCCGACCTCGACTCCCCGACCCCGATGGCCGAGTTCCACCTCTTCGACGTCAAGGTTATCGTTCGCGTCAAGCCCGCCACGTCAAGGCCGCCGCCTACGCCGTTCCCGATCAAGTAGAAGAAAAAAGGAAGAGGAAGAGGAAGAGGAAGAGGAAGAAGAAAAGGGAGAGGGGTAAAATTGTCAATTCACCTTATTAACTAATCATGGTTAAGCATTTTAACTGTGGTTAACTAAATTTTTCTAACGGATCCTAACGGCAGGGACATATCTGAATACATTAGGACTTTTGTAGGAATAACTAATGGAAGTTGAACTTTGTAGGGATATATCTGTAATTCACTATGTTTGCGGGAACGTGTATGCAATTAACCTTTTATTTTATATTGGATTGTACTCACCTTCCTATGTATTTTTATTATAAATATAATTGTCCACTACCTGCAACTACATAATCTATTTGAATGTTTGTGCACTATAAGTTTTTCTGTTTTCCATATCCATCTCATATTTTTTATATAATAACAATATAAATCTTGAAATTAAACTTACCACAAACTAGATAATGTGACGGAGATACAAGATTGAATTAGGGATGCAAATGGATCCGGATTGGCGGAGTTCCAGCCCCGAATGGTCTCAAATGGGACGGTAAATAGAAATAAAAATATAGAAAAATATACTCCTTCTCGATCCGCTAAGAAAATGGAGCAGAATGTTGGCTTAAATGGGCCAGCATCCTGCCTTGTGACGGGAGGCCATGTTGGGTCAAGTCATGTTCGAAATGGCGTGAGGCTGGGTGGGCCGAGTCATATTCGAAATGGCGTGAGGCTGGTGGGGCCAAGTCACAATCGAGATCCGTGGGCGCTGTATCTGTACGCTTTAAGTGAATTGATTGCGTATTTCTAACAGCTCGAGCTTTTGAGATTAATGGTTAGCGCCAATGATCCGACAAGTGGTATCAGAGCCAATGGTCACGGGTTCGATTCTCGCATGCCGCCTTGTGGCGGGAGGCCGTGTTGGGCCAAGTCATGTTCGAAATGGCGTGAGGCTGGTGGGGCCGAGTCACAATCGAGTTGGTTGCGTATTTCTAACAGCTCGAGCTTTTTGGATTAATGATTAGCGCCAACGATCCGACACAGAAAACACCCTTTTTTTTTCCCTTTGATCCATCCCGATGCGCTAATTATTCGCTTCCGCCCCAATTCGTCCTAAATGGAGCGGTAAGTGGGGGCCAAAAATAGGATAAAAATTAATCCAACCCAAATCCACCCCGATTCGACGAGAAACGGGGTCCGAGGTGGAGAACTCGTTTCGTCCTCGGATCTGCCCCGTTTGAATCCCTAGATTGAATTGAAGACTCAATGTCGAAAAATGCACGTCACATAAATATAATATTTAGAAACCTGTGGTATGGTGAGTAAAGCTAAAATACTTGTAGAAGTAAAGGAAGTCATTGACTTCCACATCGTTTTCGACGATAGAACATCTAATCCATGATTAACTTTGCTAAATATAATATATGGTATTTAATTTTTAGAAATCAAATTTTATAATTTTATAATATTATTTGACTAGTGATCAAAAAAATATCAAATTTATCTTATATTAGATAGTAAAAATTATTAATTTTTAAATCATTGGAAGACTAAATAAATGAGATTGAAAAATTATAAAATAGTGTCGATTGTTGCTTCGAATTTCTATCACCGAAAACGATGCTTAAAAATAAAAAAAAATATTTTAAATAGGGCAAATTACACTTTTGGTCCTTAAACTATGAGGGGCTTGACACTTTGGTCCTCAAACTTTAACATATTACAATAACCCAGCTCAAATGTTATAAATTATTGCTATTATGTCCTACAATCCAATTTATGTGATTAAATATTAAAGAGTAGATGATGTGAAAGTGATTTAGCATCTTAATTATAATCACATCATTAATAAAAATACTGCTACATCACTCTTATATTAATAACACATTAATATTTAGCTAACTAAATTGTGTGGAATTTGATTGTAATAATTTAAAAATTTCAGGCCGAAAATACAGTAAACTAAGGTTTAGTATAAAAGTGTCACGTACCTTATGCTTTTGAGGACCACCTAAAAACAGGGTAAATTGCAAGTTTGGTTCTGAAACTATGAGGTAGGTGACACTTTAGTCCTTATGACTATTAAAACTTTGCAATAAATTAAACTTTAAGGACCGGTGTGTCACCGGATTCATAGTTTGAGGACCAATGTAAAATATGAATGAATCCACTGGAGTAGGGATGCAAACGGGGCGGATCTAGGGCGGCCCCGACTCCCAAAATCCCATCCCGTGGACGGGTCAAAAAAAATTATCTCATAATTCGCCACGCCTCATAACCCACCTCCGCCGGCACCCCGAATCTACCCCGCCAACTAATATTTTTTTTTTAAAAGTTATAATATTATTAACATTTTGTAAATATAAATCAACAAATTTTTTAATAGTAATGAATAATATTATCAAGTTATATATAATTAACAACATATACTATGAAAATAAAAAATATCAATCACAATTCACAACAAAATTCAAAAGTTTCAAATACATACATATTAAAGAAAAAAAAAAGTATACTAGAATTACAATATTAATTTGAGAAATGATAGCACCAACTTATTTATAGTTGAATTTTTTTATAAATATATTATTTTTAGATCCAGAGCTACTATACTTTCGAAAGCATAAAGAAGTTGGTGCTTTCGACTTTTTGACCTTGGATCAAGGATTATAGGATCTGGATGATAGTGGTCCCCCTTAGGATTGAGTGATTTTTTTAGGGTAATAATATTAATCTAATAAATATTAGAAATAGTCAAAGAGGTTGATCGAAAAGCCAAAAATTAAAAGTACCAACTTTTTTATATTTTCGAAAGCATAGTAGCTCTACTCTTATTATTAGAGGTATTTTTCTTAAAATATAAACGATTTTCGGATGGATTCGAAGCGAATCATGACGGGTTGGATTCGGGAAGGATTCGGAGCGAGTCAAACTTTTTCCATTTCCCGCTAGGAATCCGCCTCGAATCATAAATATTACTCTATTTTTTTTACTCCGAATTCGTTTATTTATTTTCCTTTACTTTTCCTTTCGGGACATATCGGGGACAGGAGCTCCACCAACCCGGATCCATTTGCATCCCTACACCGGAGTGAGAGAGAATGTAGTGTTGGATCTTCTGAAGCCACTCTCGACGACGATCTCTTCTCCATCTCCGCATCTTCTTCTTCTCCATGAAAGCCGTAGCTCGACTCCTCCCTCACTCCGCTCCTCCTCCCCCTTCCCCTTCCCCTTCCCAGCCGCATCGCTCCAACCGCTACAGCCCCCAAAACCCTAACCCTAACCCCGCACACCTCTCCTTCCCCTTCAATCCCTCCTCCTACGCCGCCGCCGCGGCCGCCGCGGCGGTTCCCCGCGCCCTCTCCGCCGCCGGAGCGGCGGAGCAGGAGAAGCCGATCGTGGTGGTGGGATCCGCCAACGCCGACATCTACGTCGAGATCGACCGCCTCCCCCGGCCCGGCGAGACCGTCGCCGCGCGCCGCGGGCGCACGCTCGCCGGGGGAAAGGGCGCCAACCAGGCCTGCTGCGGCGGCCGACTCGCCCCCGGGAACCCCACCTACCTCGTCGGCCGCGTCGGCGACGACGCCCACGGCCGCCTCATCGAGGACGCGCTCCGCGGCGGCGGCGTCCGCCTCGACCGCCTCGCGCGCGTCGGCGCCGCGCCCTCCGGCCACGCCGTCGTGATGCTCCAGCCCGACGGCCAGAACTCCATCATCATCGTCGGCGGCGCCAACATGAGCGGGTGGCCCCGCGAGCCCCGCCGCGAGGACCTCGACCTCGTCCGCGGCGCCGGGATCCTCCTGCTCCAGCGGGAGATCCCCGATTGGGTCAACGCCCAGGTCGCGCAGGTAATTAGCTCAAATGTTCTCAAATTTGGTTGGAACGTGAAGAGGATGATTTGAATGAGAGGTTGGATTTTTGGGTACATTGCATAGTTGCTCAGGTAATTAGCTCAAGTTTTCTCAATTTTGGTTGGAATGTGAAGAGGGTTTTATGTTTCTTACAGAATCTGAATGAGAAAGATTGGATTTTGGGTAAATTGCGTTGTTGCGCTAGTAATTAGTTCAAATGTTCAATTTGGTTGGAATGAGAAGAGGATTTAAGTTTTTTTAGAGGATTTGAATGAGAAAGGCTGATTTTTTTGGGTAATTTGCATTGTTGCTCAAGTAATTAGTTCAAATGCTCAATTTGGTTGGACTGTGAAATGGGTTTGAATTTCTTTGAGAGTTTGGATGAGAAAGGTCGGATCTTTGGGTACGTTGAATTATTGTTCAGGTTGTTCAAATGTTCAAATTTTCTTTGGAATATGAAACGGATTTAAATTTATAAGAAGATTTGCATGGAAAAAGCTTGGCTTTTTTTTTTGTTCTGATTTTTAGTTCCTTAGTCGCCTCAATTTGATGTTTGAGATACCGCCATTTTAGTTCTCGTTACAAATTTAGTCTCTCAACTTAGATATTGATCTCAGTTTCATTTCCCTGGAATTGATTATATTGGTTAAACTGTTGTTCCGTATTTGATACATAATGTTTGGAACGAAATTTTATGTTTGTGACTCTGTTTTTGTCAACCTAGGCAGCAAAAGGCGCTGGAGTACCTGTTATTATGGATGCTGGAGGCGTCGACGCTCCTATTCCAACGGAACTCTTTGGTTTCGTGGACATTTTTAGCCCGAATGAAACAGAGCTGGCACGGTTGACCGGAATGCCCACAGAGACATTCGATCAGATCAGTCAGGCTGCGGTGAAATGCCATGAAATGGTGAGTTGCGTATGTCGAGCATTATTTGCGCTAAAAAACGACTAATTCATTTGACCGTCTCATACTAAGCTATGCGTAAGATTCTTATGTTACTTCAGAATCCTGTTTCATTGCCTTTTGGCTGAATTGGAGGATAGTCCGGTATAATATTGTGAACTCCACATTGTTTCTGAAACCTACATTTTAGGCTTTTAGAGCATTGACTTATGAGCGAAGAGATAGTATAACATAGTGGAACAATGGCGAAGGTGGCAGCGTCATGAAACCTTGTAGTTTGAGGGGTTTGCTAAAAATCTACCAACATTTGCTGCGTGATAATTCTATAATGTTATTGAATCTGCAGAAAATGGGTTTGATCTTGTATCTTTCTACCTTTTCCTGCATGATATCACTTATTCTAGACTTACATGTCCTCTGCATTCTATTGCAAATTGTACACGGATACCAGATAATCAACTTCAAAACAAAACGGAAACCCAACTTGAGCCTAACTTTAGTTGTGTTCGAAATCCTAGAAACACTTTGCTGAAGAACTCGATTTAATCTTTCTGTTGTGATCTATCCTTAAAGTATAAACAGACGCAGTATGTAACTTTTGGAATCATATCAGGGTTTCAAGCAAGTCCTAGTGAAACTCGGGTCGAATGGATCAGCTCTATTTGTCGAAGGGGAGGAACCTATCCGACAACCCGTTATTCCCGCCGCCAAAGTTGTCGATACCACCGGAGCCGGTGATACATTCACAGCTGCTTTTGCCGTGGCTCTTGTTGAGGGCAAGCCCATGAAGGAATGCTTAAGATTTGCTGGTACAAATTTTTCATACTTAATACTTTGTTTTGATTTCAAATTTTCTGTGTTATAAATAATCCATTTTTTGGAACTTCAGCTGCAGCAGCTTCTCTGTGTGTTCAAGTGAAGGGGGCCATTCCAAGCATGCCCGATAGGAAATCGGTCGTCGAGCTTCTCCAATCTGTCGCGCTTGAGACTATATAAAAATAAACAATTAGGTGATTCTTTTACTTCTTCCTTTCGAAAATAAATGTGTAAGTAGTTTCCTCTTTCGAGGATCTGATGTTGGAGTTTGTCTGTATCAGTGTTCAACTTTCAGTCTCAAGGAATTCTCCTTTGAGCAACATTTTTACCGAAATGGTCGTTGCGACGCGAGTATTTGCTCTTATAATGGTTGAATGAAAAGTGCATTTTGCTGTCTCAGATTGTTATATTATCCAAATTTCGACAAACTAGAAAGGGTTAATGAACATAGGTCGCATCATTGCGCATAGTGCTGCGACTACGCAGTCTCGATAAAGTTTCGATCTCATGCTGAATATATCACATATTTTGGTTTGGTTGGTGAATCTTTAATGGCTTGGCCTTTATATTTAAAAAAGTTCAAGTGTTCTATTGCAGTTATTCGCTTTAAGCTTATAAGAAATGGTAAAAATGTACAAAACTTACAGGAATTATAGACCATTTTGAATCGGCTATTCAAATATTTTAAAATTTTGATTTTACTATTTAACCTTTCAATTTGTTTGATTTGAATCAGTCAATGATAGTTTGACTTCAAAATTTAAGCCTAAATTACTTATATTAGTGAATTTATAGTTGCAAAAATTGTATTAAATATACTTACTAAACCTATAAAGATAAACGACGCACTCAAAACCTGAAGTCAAAGTGTCGTTGACTGACTCATTCATATTTATTAATATTGCAAAAGGAAAATGTTTCTCATTTTAATAGGAGCACCAGAAAAGCTTCTTCCAGAGAAAATCTCTTCTTTACTCTCCTATGTCCAAGGTAAAGGGTGCTTATGAACTATTCATGAAGCTGAACCCCTAAAACTTTCGTAGAGCCCAAAAGTGTATCATTATCTGTGCAAATAGGATTAATGCATCAAAATTAACATTCAGGCTCATCTCTAATGAATGAAGAAATAAAGAGAAAATAATGAAAATATATTTGTAATTTTAGATTATGTTAATTTTCAGAATATAGGATCAACATAGGTTGTTTCCTAGTTAGGAATAATGAAGTGTACCAAAAATAGATAGTAAAGCTAGTCATAGGAGTAACATAACTGTATTTGCCATTACACATGCATCTTTTCTGCAATTCACACAAGCCCACTTGCATTACTCACCAAAAGGTGCTACAACGTTTACTCTGTCATCTGCTATTATTGGAAAACCTCATACTTTTAACATATATAGGTATACGAGCACGACGAAATCGATCATAGCCTACGAAACTTGATTTGAGCACCGTGCTGAGGATGGAGAGTTATAACAGTATACGGGGCGTGAATGTACGATGGTGAGAGCTCGAAGGCGAGCCGCTGAAGGATCATGCTGAGCCCCATCTTAGCTTCGAGCAGCGCGAAGCTTTGCCCGATACAAATGCGGGGCCCCCAACCGAACGGAAAGAACGCGACTTGGTCTTTCGAAGCCTTTGATATCCCCTCAGCGAATCTCTCCGGCCTGAACTCGGAGGCGTCTTTGCCCCAGATGTCGGGATCGTGGTGCAGGAAGATGATGGGCAACATGAGGGTTACTCCAGGCGGGTAAGTTATGCCTCCGAGCTTCATTTCTTTGTATGTTTTCCTGTTGAGGAAGGTCACAGGCGGGTAGAGTCGAAGAACCTCGTATAAGATCATCGTCACCTGTCGCACATAAAGTTCAAATTATTCCTGATATGTTCTAGGTTGACATAACTTTCTATACGCTGCAAAACTCTTCATTCACCGAAAAGAAGAACAAAAACTCTACGAGAATTGAACTGATACTCACAATCTTTAAGCGGCTTAAGCCATCGAAATCGGGTCTATTATTCCGAAAGACTTGCAAAACCTCTTCTCTTGCGCGAGCCTGCCACTCGGGATGCATGCTTAGAGCAACCATTGTCCATGTCAGCAATACCGACGTCGTCTCTTGTCCTGCAAAGTAGAATAGCTTGCATTCCTCAATCAGCTCGTCAGTGCTCATCTTGAGGTTTGAGTTTGCGTTCTCTTCAAAGTATCTCGTATTCGACTCCAACATCAAGCCCAGTAGGTCGTCATTAGTAGCTTCGCCCACCTTAATAGCTTCTTCTCTCTTCCCGATTATGCCTCTTAGGAGCGATCGAATCTCTCTATCTATCTCTTTCATTCTCTTAGTGTTTTTCGTCGGTAGAAACCTATACAACGGCAAATAATGATAGTGTTTATCAAAATACATCATATTTCAACCGATTGAGTTCAATGATTTAACGGCAAATCGTAACAGGCAATTGGAACATCGACCCAAATGAGAAAGGGACACACCTATAACCTGGGATATACAAATACTGAAAAGCCTGAATAAGGCGCTCGGCAAGCTCTGATTGAAGCTGAAATATTCGTCGTCCTTCTTGGTAGCTGCTACCGAAAGCAGTTCGGGAGATGACGTCTCCCGTGAAGTTCTGCAGCTCCGGCCAAACATCTATTTCAGACGATCCTTCTAACGGAACTAAATTCTCCCATCTGGTGATCAACTCAGTACAACAAGTAGAGAACGACGGCAGCATACGCTGCAAAAGTACACACAGAAAAGATTCATTGAAGAGGAAAATGTGAGTTAGTTAACACCGGAATGCGTCCGTCTTTGTATATCAGATTAGATAATTAGCTTAGTGTCAACTATTTCTTTATTTTCCAAAAGCAAGGATTTAAGTGCCTGTTAGCACGTGCCATGACCACCGTGTCATACCGTGCAGAGAATCAAAAAGCATTGGCATGATACGACCTCCCTACTGATAGCACGACCGAAAACCCTCTTTTCTGGAATTATCAAGCAATAATATCACCAAACACAAATATCTAACACAGGTATTGTCAACGGCGCACATCGGCATGGCTTGGTGCACCGCCGTGTCGTACCGTGCTGGTGCTCAACATGACCCTGTGCCTCGGCACTTAAATCCTTGCCTAGAAGGAAAAAAGGAATCATCTAATGTGTATCCCCCTTTGTTCTGGTCATGGAATAGATATTTATTTCGACAATGAAATGTTATTGGAACTATCTATATCTATTCATCCTTCGTTACCATATTATTGTCGAATTGTTGGTGCTAACCATTAATCTCGAAAGCTCGAGCAGTTAGAAATACGCAACCAATTCACTTAAAGCGTATAGATACAGCGCCCACGAGCTTTGATTGTGACTCGGCCCAACCAACCTCATGCCACTTCGAATATGACTCTGCCCAACCTGACCTCCCGCCACAGGGCAGGATGCTGGCCCCTTTAAGCCAACAATTGCATCCTTTAACGAAATAGGACGGATGTTCCTTCGAAAGCTATATATTACCTTAAGCTTTTCGAGATGAAAAGCCGGATTGAGGATTCTCCTGTGCCTGGCCCATTTCTCGCCTTCGTAGTTCGCGAGCCCGTCGGCCAACAATCTTCCAAGAGGGCTTACCGTCGGTTTCTCAAAGTGCCCAAACTTGTTCGATAGAACTTCCCTTACCAGCTCTGGGTCTGTGATTGTCACTCTGGGTGTCGGGCCAAACCAAGTAAAAGAAATTTTACCTGCAAGTTTTGAGCTTCCCACATGTCAGAGATTCATCATAGTGATCATTTAAAGAAGCTTTACCACTAATTACACATTTCAAATCAAAATTTCTTGCATTTCAATTTCACTCCACCTCTTACATCTCTTTGATTTGGAAAATCATCAAAAGACCTAATATGTATCAATGTGTAACTTACATACTAATATGTATCACTGCAGGTACCTGTTTCTTCATGACTAGTAGATGGGATAATTAAAAAAAAATTAAAAAAATATTTACGAACACATCAACAATGCATAAGGTCAATATTCTGGAGAACTTGCAGCACTACGCAATTCAGAATTCAAAACTTCAAAAATATTTTATTTATTTTTGGAGAACCAAAATATTTTTGTCGATTTTAAATTTTTTTTTCAAATATCCTTATTTCTATTAGATTTAGAAGGTATTTTAGTAATTTCAATATTAATTTGAAAATTTTGAATAATAGTAAGGGGTATATAAACAAAAACTGCTAATTTTTTTTTTCAGGTAATCAATTTCAAAACAGATCAATCTTCAGGGAGTGTATTTATATTTTAACCACAAAAAAAAAAAAACTACTAGTACATCCTAAAAAGGAGTGTATTTTACTCGAGTTGAGCTCATGTACTTTTAAAAGCATACGAGTTCAACGTGCTTATAATTTTTTAGCTGTCGGATCGTCTAAAGATCTATGGACAAACTAGTAAAAAAAAAAAAAAAAATACTAGTACATCCTACAAATGAGTGTATATTTTACGTGAGTTGAGCTCATGTGTTTTTAAAAGCATAGGCACTCAACGTGCTTATGATTTTTTAACTGTCGGATCGTCTCAAGATCCGTGCAGCATTAGTAAATTTTTTTAAAAAATACTAGTACATACTAAAATTGAGTGCATATTTTACGCGAGTTGAGCTCATGTACTTTTAAAACCATAGAAGCTGCTTTTAAAACAACATGCTTATGATTTTTTAGCTATCAGATCGTTTCAAAATTCGTACAGCATTAGTAAAGAAGTATCGTTAATAGTATTGTATAAATTTTAAGGCGATTTGATGGCTAAAAAATTAGCAGCACAAATACTCCTGTGTTTTTTAAAGTACAAGAGCTCAACTCGATTTTACGCTCCCCATCCTAAATTTTTTTTAAAAAAATAATAGGACAAATTGAGAAATCATAGTTTTTGGATGGAGAAGGTGTAAGATGTACAGCTCACCGTGCTGCTGCATAGCTTGGTGGAAGAGGGGGGAGACGCGGGGGACGATGCGGTGGGGGGAGGGGGAGAGAGGGAGGGGTTGGGCGCGGGCGGCGGCGTTGAGCCGGGCGTTCTCCGGGAGGTCGCCGGCGAAGGGGCGGTAGCGGCTCCCGCGCAGCCCCTGCGCCCGCAGCGCCCGCGCCAGCCGCCTCGGCCGCAGCAGCCCCCACTCCACCATCCGCAGCCCCCACCACACCACCATCCCCACCACCACCACCATCGCCGAGCTCCACGCCCACGCCCATGCCGAGTCGACCTCGATCTCAGTTCCCATTCCCATTGCGACGCACGAGGGGTAAGGGGTAAGGGGTAAGGGGTGAGTAAACTGTGTGAGTCTAATAAAGGGATAAAACTGATAGGTATCTGAAATTCGAAGTCTATGGTGTCTTTTTTTTTTTCTTTTTTTAGAAAACTTTAAATATTATTCATGTGGTTTCATACTTTTTCACTTTAGTACCATATAATTTAAAATGTATCATTTTAGTACCCTGTGATTTTATTTTTCTCTTTTCGTTGTTCCTTTTGTTAATCTTTTCGTTAAATTAGTAAGAAAATTAAAATCATAGGATACTAAAATAAATATTCGATAAACCAGAGGTCGGTTATCTGAAGTTTTTTCTATATGATTTAAGGGATAACTTCAAATACCACCCCTATGGTTTCGTGTTTTTTCATTTTAGTACCCTGTGGTTTAAAACGTATCACTTTAGTATCCTATAGTTTGGTTATTCTCTTTTTTTGTTATATTTTCGTTAATTTTTTCGTTAAATTATACAGAAAAACTTCAAATATCCCACCTATGGTTTATCGAATATTCACTTTACTATCCTGTAGTTTTAACTTTCTCATTAATTTAACAAAAAAATTAACAAAAAGAGAATAATCAAACCATAGGGTACTAAAGTGATACGTTTTAAACCACAGGGCACTAAAGTGAGAAAGCACGAAACCACATGGGTGGTATTTGAAGTTATCACATGATTTAATGAAAACGAAAGGAACGAGAAAAAGAGAAAAACGAAACGTCAGGTACTAAAGTGATACACTTTAAACCACAAGGTACTAAAGTGAGAAAGTGCGAAACCACAGGGGTGGTATTTGAAGTTTTTCCTTTTTTTTCGTCATGTAGTTAACAAAATAGGTAGTTTACTAAAAAATTTTAGGTTAATTTCGTATAGGTCTCTACAAAGATATCAAATAGCAAATATATCCCTACAAAATTTAAGTTATCAGATTTATTTTTTAAAAAATTCTCTGATTTGCAAATATATTCCTCCAAAAGTTCTGGCTTGTGCATATATATCCCTGCTATTTGATTCACCGTTAGTTTTTTAACGATGGGTCCATAAAATGACTATTTTGTTCTTACAAATATGTTCCTACAAAAAGCTATATTTTTTCTCTCTCTCTCTCCTCGCCTTCGCCGCGGCACGTGCAGCATACCTCATTTTTGCCGCGACTGAGGGCATTGCTTTCAACGTCGCTGCCGCCGTAGGTCTCGCCGTCGCCATGGATAAAGAGAAGATGATGAAAAAAATGGCGAAACTCAACATTGGAATACAAATTATATATAAGGGGTAAAAGATTATTTTACCTCTTAGCTAACTGTGGCTAGCTTTTTTAACCTATGGTTATCGAAATTTTATTAACAGAAGGATATATTTGCAATCGGGAGGACTTTTAGAGGAATAAATCTGATAACTTAAGTTTTATAGGAATATAGTTGTTATTTCATAACTTTGCAGGGAGCCATATGCAATTATTCCTAATTTTTTGTGGGTTAAGAATTTGGTGGTTAGTATTTGAGATTCCAAATTCGAAATCTAATTAATTCATATTGCTAGCCGAGTTATCAGTCATATGCAATTCGAAAGCTAATTTCATACCGACTGTATCTAGTGCACAATTGGCTGAGAGGATCTAACAGCTGATAACTCAAGTCCAAAGTTCGAAGTCTAGTTGTTGCTTTTTAGAAAATGAACAAAGTGGATAGCTAGCTGTGTATTTTAAAACGTGAACGAAGCGCGCGGATAGCTAGCTGTATTTTTTTTATCTTTTTTGTTAAAAACTTACGGGTTGATATTCGAGATTCCAAATTCAAAAATTAGTTGTTTCATACTTCTAGCGAAATTTAAAAGATAAAACTAGCCCCCGACCGATCGTATCTAATGCAGTTAGCTAAGAACTTTGATGGCTAATATTCGAATTCCCAAATTCGAAACCAAAGCAAACACTAAATTGTCATGTATTTAACAAGAATAGCATCTAAGAGATGAAGCTATTTAATTCTACATGACAAGGCACATGATGTACACATATAAGAATAGCGTCAAAGAGATAATGCTATTTAATGCTATTTAATACTATTTTATATAGCATAGGTATTTAAAAAAGAGTATATTCAAAGTTCCCATCAAAATAATACTCATAAATTATTTGTTTTTTTATTTATTATTTGTCGACATATAGGTAGGGATGTCAATGGGTATGGATACCCGAAAAATTATCCGAACCCGAACCCGAACGGGTCGGGTTTATTCGAACTAAATGGATATGGATTTGGATATGGGTATAGAAAATAAAAACCCGATGGGTATGGGTACGGGTATGGATTTGTATGTACCCGATCCGAACCCGAACCCGAACCCGAACCCGAATAAATTATATATATTTTATTTATTTAATATATAAAATATATAATGATTTCTATCTATTGGATCTTCATCCAATGGTACACTCAAAGGCTCAAAATTTTTGATTTTACTACAATATATTTTCAAATATAGTACTTCGGATTTGGGTTTCGGGTTCAGGTTCGGGTTCGGGTTTCGGGTATTTGGTCGGGTCGGGTATGGGTATGGATTTTTAAAACCCGTCGGGTTCGGGTCCGGGTTCGGATTCAAATTTGGGGGTCGGGTTCGGGTTCGGGTTTTTTAAAACCCGACCATTGACATCCCTACATATAGGTTATATGAGAATTACTAACTCATTAGTAATATTCAAGAAAATAATTAAGATTTAAGGCCTAATATTTTTTTATAACAATATATAAAATTTGTTCACCAGATTAGCTTAAAATATAATTAATAAATACAATTTGGATATCAAATAAAAAATTTAATTAACTTTTTAATTTTAGATATTATGTTGGAGTTGTAGATCAATTTTAAAACCCTAAACTGCCAACAAATTGCTCGTTACAAAGAGAACATAAATTGTGGCTCTAGTGTAATGAGTTTTATTTATTTATTTATTATTCATTTATTTATTTATTTTTTGAGAAGTATATGCAATTAACGTAGTCATCTTTTCTAAACTTGGTCAACTTTAGTCCATTAATTAAATAATATTGTAGATATCAATATATATTATATTTACTACTGAGTGGAGGCCATTTTCAAATAGTCCTCTCAACTTTAACTTTTTTTATTTGGACCCACTTAGCTTTTAATTTTCTACAGATGTTATTTTTTGTAAAAAAATTTATTAAATAGTTAAAAACATTAATTTAGTAAAGTTTTTCAATTAATTTGATAAAAATTTGAATTTATTTGTACTTGATTCTAAAAAATTAATATTTAAGAAGGTTCTCAATTGAAAAGAAAGTTAATTTTTAGAAGGCTATTTCAAAAATAACTTATAGTTGAGGGAATGTTTTTACATTTTTATCTTAAATTTGTAGCAAAATGCGGTAAATTTTTGAAAAGATGTATATAACCCTTCTGAATTTTAGTACTTTTACAAACAGGCGACTGAATTTTTAATTTTGATAAATAAATTTTTTAAAACTTATCAAATAGTTCATAGAGCTCTCTTCTCAATAAAAAGTAATTAATTACATAACTATTTTGGCCACTAGTATTGCTGTGTAATTTTTTAAAACTTTGAATACAAAAAAAATCTATTTATTATATTCTAAAACATGAAATAGCGATCAAGTTGCAATTGGGTTCACCATTTTCTTCAATCATGATGCTTAATTATTACAATTAAAAGGACAGAAAAAGATTTATTTGTATTTTGAAGTTATATATATATATATATAAGAGTTCGGCTACTGTACTCTTATGAGTACAATCGTTTTTGTACTCATAAGTCGTTTTCAATAATAGAGTTTTCGTATCGATGATTCGAACTGTCAAATATAATTTAAAACAAACCTCTAGAAATCGAATTTCATAATTTTTCAATATAATTTATTTTATGATCAAAAGATCTCAAAATTGACAATTTTAAACGGTCGGTATAAAATAAT
This sequence comes from Puya raimondii, assembly GCA_016920855.1. Classification (NCBI taxonomy): domain Eukaryota; kingdom Viridiplantae; phylum Streptophyta; class Magnoliopsida; order Poales; family Bromeliaceae; genus Puya; species Puya raimondii. Next base: position 34,994,817 of record JABWPP010000049.1, on the reverse strand, counting down.
TGCTAGTTTAATGATGTAAAAGAATCGGAATCTGTTCAATTTTTAATATAAAATTCTATTCACTATATAAATAAAGATCAATAATTTTGACCTTAAATTGAAGAGTCAGATCCTCTATTTTTAGGAGATCGTTCAATTTTGACCATTCATTTTATACCTACTTGGTAGACTATATTATAATTTTAAAAAATTACGAAATTTATTTTCTAGAAGTTTCAAATGCTTTAAATCATACTTAACGATATGAATCATCAATTTGAAAGTTCTATCATCAAAAACAATTTAAGTACGAAGCCTTCTGTACTCGTAAGACTATAGTAGCCCCAAAAAAAGTCATTTACTAGATATACGATCAAAAGGCCGTACAATTAATAAATTCTATTGAGGTTAGGGGTCTATTAAATTTATGGTTGAAATACAAAAATCTTTCTGTGAATATCCGATTTTTTCACTTTTCTCCATGACTTAAGAAAATCTACATTTTGTCTCTTTAAATTTTAGAATTGTTTTCAGAAGTTTACCACATTAGTAGAAAGAACGAAATGACTAAATTGTCTTTACTTATTCTACGAGAAAAAATAATTTATTTATATATTTCTATCATTTTTAAAAATATTTTCGGTATAATTTATAAAAAATAGACTGAATAGTATCAGAAGACAGAAGCCTAGCGGAGGGGAGCTAAATGCATTGACTTGAAATTTTAGGAAAATAAAAGGTAGATTTTTGAAAGTCACGAGGGACAGGTAAAAAAATTAGGTATTTATATATAAAAAAAATTTATTTTAACTTTTATTAAAATATTTAATAAACTTTTTAGATGGTTTGTTTAATTCATTGGGTTGGAAAACATGGTACGAAAATGGGGGAAAGCGATGGGCGATTCGGATCAAGATCAAATGACTCAAGCAATTACGTCACCTTCTTTGGAGCCAAGTTTCCACCAATAAATTAAAAAAAAAAAAGTGCTTCTTAGATTATCTGGGGGAGATTTTGCTGCTGCAGAAAGTTTTTTTGAGACTCCGAGATAATTTTATTTTATGACTTCTAGAAAAAAAAATAAAAAAATATTGAACGAGATATTTATGTATGCGAATAAAATTTTTAACGTTTGTTATGTTCAATCCTGAACAAAAACTTGCTAATAAAATAAAAAACAATATTAGATTTTTGTCTTTCACACTCGAAATCTCGTTGTTTTGCTTTCTGCCTGTGTAGAAGTTTTAGTGGAGAAATGTTGTTGAAAAATAAAAGCAAAAGTGGGACTAAACAGGCTCGTGTACTTTATTTTCTTTTCAAGTGAAGCAAAGTTAGAAAAGTTTATATGTTTGGAAGCAAAACTTCACAAAAAATGAATTAATACGAAGCATGGGCTTGACACCTAAAACTCTCTCTCTCTCTCCGGTGACTAATATAAAATTGAGAAAAAAAAAGAGTCCAGTCGGAAAATTATTGGAAGCACCGAGGTGTTGGTACTTTAGTCTTTTTGGTTCGTGGATCGACTCTTTTGACCTGGTCAATCATGCACAATAGGCAGTTCCGGCTATCATGAGCCGCCATTATTGATTTTCAATTTAATGGCCAAAAACTCTATAGTACTAGTTCCCCGGTGCTTCTAAAAATACTCTAGCTCAATTCTGAAAGAAAAAATAAAATAAAAAACAAAGGAAAAGAAAGAGAGAGATTGATTCGAGAAGCATACAAAGAAAGTATTATATTCTCCATCTAGTCAATATTTTTTCTTGTTGTTTTTGTAAAGAATCGGAAGTTTGGTCCTCTATAATCCTACCCAGAGTTCCTCCACGGGGGTTCGAGCTATGCTCTTCCCCTCTCAGAAAAGAGAACTAAAATTTCACTCTGTTTTTCTATTTTCTGTCAGATCAATCATTGTTCTATTTTTTTTTTCATCGAGTCTAGATAAAGACCAAAGATCTTGAGCGACTGGTCCGACAGAACAACTCGAAAGATAAAGAAGTATCGGATTATAATTTGGTTACAAACCTAACTTGCTTGGTGCAAGCTAGATATGGTTTTGTGGGCCAAAAGTGTGTAAACGGGCTTTATCGACGGTGCCCGAGTTTTAGACATAGATATCGAAAAAGATTGGGGTACAACCCTAGCTCGGCCCAACCCATCCACAATAATCTCGCAAGCTGAAGACAATAAAAATAATTAGACACAAATGACCATTTAAACTTCATTGCGCGGGGCTATAGTGACTTTTACAAAGTGCGTCTCAGCCCCCTCGAGACGATATCGGTCATTTCTGTCGTATTGGATCGCATGCGTACATCTTCACAACCAGTACATCAGCGTAGCACAAGATGTAGCTTCAAATTACTTCCAAATCATGCCCCTTAACCTTAAAAAAATTTAAAAATACACTCCATGATGCTTTAAGATTTGCGCATGCTAAGGTTAAGCCATTACTTAAAATTTGAAGTGCACCATTTCCATTTATTTATAGTAATTAAGTTTGCATAGAAATGATGGCCCATCATGCCCATTATTGAATGTATAATGAATACTTGGCCCAAGACTTATAGGCCCGGTCCACTGGATTGGGCCAATCAGAACAATTTCCCATTCACTAATGGATGGGGCCAAAGCCCAAAAACTGTCGCCTGGACCCGGCACATAGAACACAAAAGCGTGCACTTCGGCGGTTGAACATATATGGATATGTGTTGCATTTTAACTAGTTTAAATTATGAATAATATAAATAAGATGCAAACTAAATTTGCGCGGCATATGTCGTGATCAGAGTTATTGCGCGACAAATGTCAAACTAAATTTGCAACACTTTTTTTCCTTTGAACAAATTGAATTAATTATTAGTATACAATTGTCCACCTTGATAGAAGGGGAATTATAATTAATGAAGCACTAATTAATGGCGCTGAAACTATGAAATCGATGCATGAAAATGGAACTTATGTGTGACTTGTAGAGCAATAATCCAAATTAAATTTTATTTTATTTTATGGGACCATTTAATTTTGGCATGCAAAGGTAGTTTGACCTTCCCCTCAAGTGTGAGCATGATTTAATGTCATTGTTTTAAAAAGTCAATGTGGATGACAAAGTCGGCAACGATCTTACACTTGGTTGCCGTATTTTGTACAAATGGGGCCTTCTGGTCTTGTCCTATTGGTTCCCATCACTCACCAAACAAAAATGAGCTCCATTATGGCTTCTCGATTCTTTGCTTTTGATTAGGTGAGTTGTTGTTGGAAAGTGTGGGGAAGCGATCGAACTTATTATTATTACAGTTCGAATATAGTGTTGTTTGATAAAATACTGTTTAACACTTTACATATTGCTGGATTGATTATTAAAAAAATAAAATAAAATGTTTTAAGTTCAAATAAATTTCATAATATTTTACAAACTGTATAACTTAATGGTTGGATTGCGCCACGTATCTGTACTAGTTTGTAAAGTGTTGTAAAATTTATTTGTAAGTATAGCATTGCTCGGAAATATACTATACTGAATTATTTCTAGCGATCTTTCTTTTTTCCTTTTAATAGAAAAGGTGAGAGCTCTAAATCAGAGCTTCTTTTGGATCCCGAAGTTTTATTTCTATTTTTCGCCAATAAAAAAAGTTTCAAAATTTCAATGATTAGAGCTCAAAACATAAGCAGAGAACTAAGCGGGGCCAAATTAATGGACTCAAAAGTGGGCTTTGGAACATCACTGTAACATTTTTTTTAAAAAAATTACTCTTAGTTTGCTCAAAACTAAACATGCCAAAGTGATCAATTCATTTAATTGGAAGTGCATTTTAAGCTTATTTTACCTCCACCAAATACATGAACAAGTTGAAGAGTTATTAGAGCATATTTTAGTTGACTCGTTCACAAAATACTTTGAAATTTACGTTTTTTAAGGCACTTGCTTAACAGCAATTATACTGTAAATTAGCCATACTATATGTCTAAAAATACATGCTCCATCACTACAACAAAATTGAGTTTTAGCGGCGATTATTTTTAAAATTTTCGGCAATTATAATTGCCGCTAAATGATTCCGTGACAATTATAATAATTGCCACTATCGGTAGGGTCGCTAAAAATTATAGTAGCATTTGTTCCGGCGATTGGTAAAAGTCCAAATAAATGCCGCTAAATACTATATAATACCAACTATTATAAATGCCGCTACAATTAATTATAATTGCCACAAAAAACATACTAAATGTTTGATAAATAAAGCTTATAGCGGCAATTACAATTAATATTAAAATACTTGTTCCACAACTAAATACTACAATGAATTGAAATATTAAAAAATAGTAACAACCAAAGAGCATTAATAATTTGTATAACAAATAGTCTTCACTCTCAAATTACAATCTAAATGTTCAAATTAAATTTCAGAAATGAGTTCTAACAACAAAATACTTATTCAAAATTTAATCAAAAAATAGCAAATTCTAAATGACACTAAACACCTATAATATCATAAAAGCCTCAAATTACAAATGCTTAAAACCATTGTTCCATTTCGAAAGCTTGTCCACTCAAAGCTCTAAATCCTACAAACACCACTCAAAGCTCTAAATCCCCGGATACGATTTTTACCCCAAATTCTGGACCAAAAAACAGATTCTGACCGTAGGAAACAAAAATTTCTCCAAATCACTCAAATAAATCGGAGATTCGAGCCATTTTATTCGGGATTTAATCGACTAAAATCGCCAAGAGGAGGAGCAAATGCATACGATTTCCCACCTAGAGGAGATAGGGGGATTTGTCTCTTCTACTACCCCTCGACACTTCACAACCCCTTAAAAAGCCAATGTGCTAAGCTATTATCAGTTTATCACTATCATCTAAAGATACAATCGAAGATTAAAGGTTTTAAAGAGAATAGCTAATATCAGAGTTTGCTATATTAAAGTTGAATGTAGAAAGGAAAAGAACAGTAAAAATCTCCTTTTCTTTCCAAAATAACATGCAATCATTAGGGCAAGCATGAATCTTTTTATACTTCATCCCTAATCCTTCGATAATCTTCTTTGCTTCATTAAATAACCACAGCAGTAGCAAGCATCATACCAAACATTTACACAAATAGAATAACAAGCAGGCGTACAAAGACTCGATGACGATCTAATAGAGCTTATGTCCCTAGGACAACTTAGCAATCTCACATAAACGACGTAGTCCACGCGTGGAAACGACAAACCACAAAATAGGATAGACATATTCATTGAAGTAATAAGTCGAAGTCAGCAGAGGATATCCTACATTTCAGTCTAAAATGACCCTATAATATTCATTGAAAATTCAACCAAAGCACTAAATGCATGTGAAATTGCCATTGTCTTCTACATCACACGACATGTTCGACCCCCACAGTTCCAAATTTCGCTTCAATTAAGAATAAGAGGTGAAGGAGCTCACCGAATTAGAATCTGTAGAACTTTATCAATAAGAATCACGTCTTCAACATTGAAAGCTACAGTTTGTCACAGATAAAGATAAGTTTGCCGAGCTTAATACAACAGTAGCTCATGAAAATGACCAGATAGGAGATCTAATCCCTGCTTAAGCTTACCAATTGCAAATTTTATGGCCAACAACAAAATGAATTTGCTAGGATCCAAAATGAGCGTAATTTGTGAGGTACAAAGTGCTATTGCAGAATCTACGAGGAATCGACATATATATCATATAAATGATCAGATAAGTATTTCCTTACACTCTGAAGTAGCATTTGATGCGGTAATACACTAAGTTTCATCTCAAGTGCTTCTACACTCGAAATCTCTGTACAAGTTCGTAATGAGAGGATCTCGATGCTTCTAAATCAAGCTCTTTGGTACCTGTTGGAGTGGAGTATACGCTTGATGAGGGCGATGACGGACTCGATGCCGTGTCCGTGTCCTAATTTTTTGAAAGCTGCCGAGTCGCGGTGTCCGAATCGTGTCGTGTCCCGTGTCCCGTGTCCTGTATCAGTGTCCGTGACGCCGAGATTTCTTACGGGACTTGGTCGAGAAAAGATTGGACTTTTTGGGTACATTGCAATGTTGCGCGAGTAATTAGTTCAAATGTTCTCAAATTTTTTGGTTGGAATGTGAAGAGGATTTAAGTTTTTTAGAGGATTTGAATGACGAAGGTCGGATCTTTGGGTCCGTTGAATTGTTGTTCAGGTTGTTCAAACTTTCTTTGGAATATGAAACGTTATAATAAGAAGATTTGCATGGAAAAACCTTGGCTCTTTTCTTTTTGGTTCTGATTTTTAGTTCCTAATTAGTCGCCTCAATTTGATGTTTGAGATACCGCAATTTTAGATCTTGAACAAATTTAGTCTCTCAACTTGGATATTGATCTCAGTTTCATTTCCTGCGTGATAATTCTACAATGTTATTGAATCTGCAGAAAATGGGTTTGATCTTGTATCTTTCCACCTTTTCCTGCATTATGTCACACTTACTCTAGACTTACATGTCCTCTGCATTCTATTGCAAATTGTACACGCATACCGGATACGCAACTTCAAAACAAAATGGGAGCCTAACTTTAATTGTGTTCGAAATACTTCAAAATTTAAGCCCAAATTATTTACATTAATGAATTTATAGTTGCAAGAATTGTATGAAATATACCAACTAAATCTGTAAAAATAAACGACGCACTCAAAAGTTGAAGTCAAAGTGTCGTTGACTGACTCATTCATGACCCCAAACAGATAAGAGGAGCACCAGAAAAGCTTCTTCCAGAGAAAATCTCTTCTTTACTCTCCTATGTCCAAAAGTAAAGGGTGCTTATGAACTATTCATGACCTCAAACAGCTGAACCCCTATAAAGCTTTTCTAGAGCCCAACAGTGTATCATTATCTGTGCAAATAGGATTAATGCATCAAAATTAACATTCAGACTCATCCCTAATGTATGAGGAAATAAAGAGAAAATAATGAAAATATTTGTAATTTTAGATTATGCTAATTTTCAGAATATAGGATCAACATAGGTTGTTTCCTAGTTAGGAATAATGAAAGTGTACCAGATATAGATTGTAAAGCTAGTCATAGGAGTAACATAACTGTATTTGCCATTACACATGTATCTTTTCTGCAATTCGCACAAGCCCACTTGCATTACTCACCAAAAGGTGCTACAACATTTACTCTGTCATCTGCTATTATTGGAAAACCTCATATTTTCAACATATATAGGTATACGAGCACGACGAAATCGATCATAGCCTACGAAACTTGATTTGAGCACCGTGCTGAGGATGGAGGGTTATAACAGTATACGGGGCGTGAATGTACGATGGTGAGAGCTCGAAGGTGAGCCGCTGAAGGATCATGCTGAGCCCCATCTTAGCTTCGAGCAGCGCGAAGCTTTGCCCGATACAAATGCGGGGCCCCCAACTGAACGGAAAGAACGCGACTTGGTCTTTCGAAGCCTTTGATATCCCCTCAGCGAATCTCTCCGGCCTGAACTCGGAGGCGTCTTTGCCCCAGATGTCGGGATCGTGGTGCAGGAAGATGATGGGCAACATGAGGGTTACTCCAGGCGGGTAAGTTATGTCTCCGAGCTTCATTTCTTTGTATGTTTTCCTGTTGAGCAAGATCAGAGGCGGGTAGAGTCGAAGAACCTCGTATAAGATCATCGTCACCTGTCGCACATAAAGTTCAAATTATTCCTGATATGTCCTAGTTTGACATGACATTCAAATTTTCCAATGTCTATACGCTGCAAAACTCTTCATTCACCGAAAAGAAGAACAAAAACTCTACGAGAATTGAACTGATACTCACAATCTTTAAGCGGCTTAAGCCATCGTAATCAGGTCTATTATTCCCAAAGACTTGCAAAACCTCTTCTCTTGCGCGAGCCTGCCACTCGGGATGCATGCTTAGAGCAACCATTGTCCATGTCAGCAATACCGACGTCGTCTCTTGTCCTGCAAAGTAGAATAGCTTGCATTCCTCAATCAGCTCGTCAGTGCTCATCTTGAGGTTTGAGTTTGCGTTCTCTTCAAAGTATCTCGTATTCGACTCCAACATCAAGCCCAGTAGGTCATCGTTAGTAGCTTCGCCCACCTTAATAGCTTCTTCTTTCTTCCCGATTATGCCTCCTAGGAGCGATCGAATCTCTCTATCTATCTCTTTCATTCTCCTAGTGTTTTTTGTCGGTAGAAACCTATGCAACAGCAAATAATGATAGCATTAGTCGACAAATGAGAGGATGCTTATCAAAATACATCATATTTCAACCGATTGAGTTGAATGATTGAACGGCAAATCCTAACAGGCAATTGGAACATCGACCCAAATGAGAAAAGAGCACACCTGTAACCTGGGATATACAAATACTGAAAAGCCTGAATAAGGCGCTCAGCAAGCTCCGATTGAAGCTGAAATATTCGTCGTCCTTCTTGGTAGCTGCTACCGAAAGCAGTTCGGGAGATGACGTCTCCCGTGAAGTTCTGCAGCTCCGGCCAAACATCTATTTCAGACGATCCTTCTAACGGGACTAAATTCTCCCATCTGGCGATCAACTCACTACAACAAGTAGAGAACGACGGCAGCATACGCTGCAAAAGTACACACAAAGAAAAGTTTCATTGAAGAGGAAAATGTGAGCCGGTTAATGTTAAATATAAAAATATTTAGATACCGTTCTCTAACGGCCTAAGGTTTTAGAGAATAACGGTTGTTTCGTATTAAATCTAACATGGTATCAGAGCTAGGAGGTCCCGAGTTTGAGTCACGCCAGTTTCCTAGCATTATTAATTTCCTCCTATTTAATTCAAGTCCACGTCATGGGCCTAGCGAAAAGTCTCGAGTCCAGACGTGAAAGAGAGTGTTAAATATAAAAATACTTACAACACTGTTCTCTACGAGCGAGCTTAAGCTTTTAGGGAAGCTTCTATTTTTGAATATCGGACTAGATAATTAGCTTAGTATCTAACTGTTTCTTTATTACCGGAAAGCGTCTATATATCTTTGTATATCAGATTAGATAATTAGCTAGTCCTTTATTTTCCAATGGCCTAGAAGCAAATGATTCAAATGATTTGAGTGCCTGTTAGCATGCGCCATGGCCACCGTGCCGTACCGTACACGGCGACCGAAAACCCTCTTTTTTTTCTGACATTATCAAACAATAATCAATATCAACAAGCATGCATAAATATTTAACACGGTACGGCATCACGTATGATCATCCTGTGCCTCGGCAGTTAAATCCTTGGCTAGAAGGAACAAAAGAATCATCTTATTATAGGAAGGAATTGTCCGTATCCTATCCATCCTTCGTGACCATTATTAATTACGAAGTTACCTTAAGCTTTTCGAGATGAAAAGCCGGATTGAGGATTCTCCTGTGCCTGGCCCATTTCTCGCCTTCGTAGTTGGAGAGCCCGTTGGACAACAATTTGACGAGAGGGCTCGCCGTCGGCTTCTCGAAGTGCCCAAACTTGTTCGACAGAACTTCCCTTACCAGCTCTGGGTCTGTGATCGTCACTCTGGGAGTCGGGCCAAACCAAGTAAAAGAAATTTTACCTGCAAGTTTTGAGCTTCCCACACGTCAGAGATTCATCACGATAATGATGATCATGTAAAGAAGCTTTACCACTAATTACACATTTCAAATCAAAATTTCTTGCATTTCAATTTCACTCCACCTCTTACATCTCTTTGATTTGGCAAATCATCAAAAGACCTAATATGTATCAATGTGTAACTTACATACTAATATGTATCACTGCAGGTACCTGTTTCTTCATGACTAGTAGATGGGATAATTAAAAAAAAATTAAAAAAATATTTACGAACACATCAACAATGCATAAGGTCAATATTCTGGAGAACTTGCAGCACTACGCAATTCAGAATTCAAAACTTCAAAAATATTTTATTTATTGTTGGAGAACCAAAATATTTTTGTCGATTTTAATTTTTTTTTTCAAATATCCTTATTTCTATTAGATTTTAGAAGGTATTTTAGTAATTTCAATATTAATTTGAAAATTTTGAATAATAGTAAGGGGTATATAAACAAAAACTGCTAAATTTTTTTTCAGGTAATCACTTTCAAAACAGATCAATCTTCATGGAGTGTATTTATATTTTAACCACAAAAAAAAAAAAAAACTTCTAGTACATCCTAAAAAGGAGTGTATTTTACTTGAGTTGAGCTCATGTACTTTTAAAAGCATAGGAGTTCAACGTGCTTATAATTTTTTAGCTGTCGGATCGTCTAAAGATCTGTGCACAAACTAGTAAAAAAAAAAAAAATACTAGTATATCCTACAAATGAGTGTATATTTTACGTGAGTTGAGCTCATGTGTTTTTAAAAGCATAGGAGCTCAACGTGCTTATGATTTTTTAGCTGTCGGATCGTCTCAAGATTCGTGCAGCATTAATAAATTTTTTTAAAAATATACTAGTACATACTAAAATTGAGTGCATATTTTACGCGAGTTGAGCTCATGTGCTTTTAAAACCATAGAAGCTGCTTTTAAAACAACATGCTTATGATTTTTTAGCTGTGGGATCGTTTCAAAATTCGTACAGCATTAGTAAAGAAGACTTAACAGGACATATCATATCGTTAATAGTATTGTATAAATTTTAAGGCGATCTGATGGCTAAAAAGTCAGCAGCACAAATACTCCTGTGTTTTTTAAAGTACAAGAGCTCAACTCGATTTTACGCTCCCCATCCTAAATTTTTTTTAAAAAAAATAATAGGACAAATTGAGAAATCATAGTTTTTGGATGGAGAGGGTGTAAGATGTACAGCTCACCGTGCTGCTGCATAGCTTGGTGGAAGAGGGGGGAGACGCGGGGGACGATGCGGTGGGGGGAGGGGGAGAGAGGGAGGGGTTGGGCGCGGGCGGCGGCGTTGAGCCGGGCGTTCTCCGGGAGGTCGCCGGCGAAGGGGCGGTAGCGGCTCCCGCGCAGCCCCTGCGCCCGCAGCGCCCGCGCCAGCCGCCTCGGCCGCAGCAGCCCCCACTCCGCCGCCCGCGCCCCCCACCACACCATCGCCACCCCCACCACCACCACCACCACCACCATCGCCGAGCTCCACGCCCATGGCGACTCGACCTCGATCTCAATTCCCACTCCCATGGCGATGCACGAGGGGTAGGGGGTAAAGGGATCGGGGAGATCGAGCAAAGTGTGCGAGCCTAAGAAAGGTAGAGCGCACTTTGGCTAAATAGCTGATAGGTATCTGAAATTTGAAGTCTTGTTTTTTTTTTTTTTTTTTTTTTTTTTTTTTTTTTTTGGTGCTAAATTATAGAAAACTCGTATGTTAATATCCGTTTTTTCACTTTTTTTTTTTTTGACATTCAAAAATTTATATTTTGCCCCCTCAAAAAAATAAAAAATATACACTTTGTTATACCCAAAATACCCCTGAAACCCTCATCTTCCTCCTCATTTCTCATCGGTATCGGGGAGAAAGGAGGCTCGTCTGCTCGCCCTCGCCTCCGCGCACCCTTCTGTCCATGCCCAGACGCACGCCCTCGCCCTCCTCCGCCGCCTCACCCTCGCCCTCGCCCTCGCCCTCGCCCTCGCCCACTTCTCCGTCCAAATCCACCATGATCTCCTCCCTACAGTCGCCGAAATAGAGAGGCGGCGAGCGTCCTGGAGGAACAGGGGAGCAGGTGGAGGAAACGAAGTCAGAGTTGGGGTCGAGAGAGGTGCGAGCGAGCGAGGCTGCGGGACGTGCAGGATCGGGGAGGAAACGAAGAAGATGAGAGCAATTTGGTCATTTTGTCACACCGTACTCCCCTGTGAACATTTCTCATTTTTTGAGGGAGCAAAGTGTAGGTTTTTGAATGTCAGGGGGAAAGAAAAAAAGCGGGTATTGACATGAGGGTTTTCTGTAATTTAGCCTCTTTTTTTTCGTCATGTAGGGAACAAAATAGGTAGTTTACTATAATTTTTTTAGGTTAATTTCATACATGTATCTGCGAAGATATCAAATAGATCAAATGACTCGAGCAATTACGTCACCTTCTTTGTAACCAAGTTTTCAATAAATTAAAAAAGTGCTTCTTAGATTATCTTACGGAGATTTTACTGTTGCAGAAAGCTTTTTGAGACTTCGAGATAATTTTACTCTATGACTTCTATGAAAAAAAATATATATTGAACAAGATATTTTTGTATGCGAATAAGATTTTAACGTTTGTTGTGTTCAACCCCGAACAAAATTTAAGATATTCTCAACAACTTGTTAATAAAATAAAAAAATATTAGATTTTTGTCTTTCACACTCGAAATCTCGTTGTTTTGCTTTCTGTCGGCGTAGAAGTTTTAGCGAAGAACTGTTGTTGGAAAATAAAAGCCAAAGTGGGACTAAATAGGCTCGTGCATTTTACTTTCTTTTCAAGTAAAACAAAGTTAGAAAAGTCAACATGTTTGGATGCGAAACTTCACAAGAAATGAATTAATATGAAACGTGGATTCTATACCTAAAAGTGAATCCAGCTGGAAAACTATTAGAAGCACCAAGAAGTTTGTACTATAATTTTTTTTGGCCCTTAAATCAACTCTTTTTACTCATGGATCATGCAACAATAGGAGGGCCCACACTACAACAATGTTATTTTATTCATCAATTTAAATTGCATCAAAAATAAATTATTGCAAAATATATTTTATTGCAACAGTTTGTGCCGTTGTGATAATACAAATTATATTATTTAACTAATTATTAACACGAGGTTTATAGCAATGATTTATATTCGATGCAAAAAGTTATTATTGCAACTAATAACTATCGATTGCAACAACATTTATTTATTGTTAAAAAAGAATGAATTTCTAGTAGTGCCACAATAAGCCTCCATTGTTGACCGTCAATCTAATGGCCAAAAGGCTTGATCCAGAGGTCAAAAACTCTATAGCACCAACTACTCGGGCTTCGTTTGAGATTGCGGAGAGATTGCGTTATCTCATTTTTACCGCGACCGAGAGCATTGCTTTTGACGTCGCTGTCGCCGTAGGTCTCGCCGTCGCCATGAATAAAAAGGAGGGTGAAAAAAGGACAAAACTCAATATTATAATACAAATATATATATAAGAGGTAAAAAGTTATTTTACCCCTTGGCTAACTATGGTTAGCTTTTTTAATTCATGGTTATCAAAATTTTGTTAACGAAAGAATATATTTGCAAAGGAAAAGACTTTTGGCGGGATAAATTTGATAACTTAAATTTTATAGGAATATATTTGCTATTTGATAACTTTACGGGGAGTCATATGCAATTATTCCTAATTTTTTTGTGGGTTAAGAATTTGGTGGTTAGTATTTGAGATTCCAAATTCGAAATCTAATTAATTCATATTGCTAGCCGAGTTAAAAAAATAAAGCTAATTTCATACCGACCGAATCTAGTGCACAATTAGCTGAGAGGATCTAATAGCTGATAACTCAGGTCTAAAGTTTGAAGCCTAGTTGTTGCTTTTTAAAAAATGAACAAAGTGGATAGCTAGCTGTATATTTTAAAATGTGAACGAAGTGGATCGCTAGCTGTATTTTTCTTTTTTGTTAAAAACTTAATGGTAGATATTCGAGATTCCAAATTCAAAAACTAATTGTTTTGTACTTCTAGCGGAGTTTGAAATATAAAGTTAATTCCTGGCCGTCGTATCTAATGCTGTTAGCTAAGAACTTGATGGCTAATATTCGAAGTCCTAAATTCGAAACCAAACCAAAAACTGCATGCATTGTCATGTATTTAATAAGAATAGCATCAAAGAGATGAAGCTATTTAATTCTACGTGACAATTCACATGACGTGCACATATAGGAATAGCAACAAAGAGATAATGCTATCTAATACTATTTTATATAGCATAGGTATTTAAAAAAGAGTGTTGATATGATACTCCCAAAGTTCCCATCAAAATAATGCTCATAAATTATTTGTTATTATTATTATTATTATTATTATTATTATTATTATTATTATTTGTCCACATAAAGATTATACGCGTATTACTAGCTTATCAATAATATTTTAATAAATCAACAAAATAGTTCAGGCCTAATATTTTTTGTATAATAATATATAAGAATTGTATATGAGATTAGCTTAAAATATAATTGATAAGTACAATTTTGATATTAAATAAATAATTTTATTTTTTAATTTTAGAAATTATGTCGGAGTTGTATATCAATTTTAAAAGCCTAAACCGCGAACAAATTGCTCGTTACAAAGAGAACATAAATTGTGGCTCTAGTGTAATGAGTTTTATTTATTTATTTATTTATTTATTTATTTTTTGAGAAGTATATGCAATTAACGTAGTCATTTTTTCTAAACTTAGTCAACTTTAGTCCATTAATTAAATAATATTGTAGATATCAATATTATATTTACTACTGAGTGGAGGCCATTTTGAAATAGTCTCTCAACTTTAACCTTTTTTATTTGGACCCACCTAACTTTTACTTTTCTACAGATGTTATTTTTTGGAAAATTTTGTTACATAGTTAAAAACATTAATTTAGTAAAGTTATTTGATTAATTTGATAAAAAAATGAATTTATTTGACTAAAATTACTTAATTCTAAAAAATTAATATCTAAGAAGGTTCTCAATTACAAAATAAAAAAATAAAAAAATAAAAAAATTTGAGAAGGCTATTTCAAAAATAGCTTATAGTTGAGGGAGCGTTCTTACATATTTTTTTTTAGAAGTAGATCTGGAAAACGGGCGAATTGGGTAACCCACGGGCGAGTCATTCTACCTACGGGTTATATGGGCATGGATAAAATTTACCCGTAAATTTTTGAGTGGCCAACATGTTTATCCATACCCGCAGGTGGGCGGGGTGGTATGCACGTTACCCGCAAAAAAAAAATTCAAATAATTTTTAAAAGCGTAATATAACTCATTGTTTAAAATATCACAACATACAATAAAAATACTTAAAATCTTAAAGCGAATAAATTTCGTAATGTAAAAGACACGCGATAAGAAATTAGGATTATGATTTCTAGGATGATAAGCAAAAAAATATATATTTTTAAATTAAAATATATATTTTTTAATTAAAAAAATGTGGGTACCGTGGATACCCGCGGACCGCGGGTTACCCAAAATGCCCACAACTTAATGGATACCCACCCGTTTTATTCATAATTTTTTGGGTAGAAAAAATTAGTACCCATACCCGCAAATTTACGGATAACCCGCGGGTACCCGCGGCTATGAGTCGAGATTGCCAAGTTTACTTAGAAGTACGAGCCATTTTCCGAACTTTAGTGCTTTTACAAACAGGAGACTGAATTTTTAACTTTAATAAATAAATGTTTTAAAATTTATTAAATAGTTCGGTAGAACTCTGTTCCCAATCGAAGTAACTAATTATATAACCATTTTGATCACTTGTATTGAACGTAATCTTTTAAAACTTTAAATACAAAAACCTATTTATCATACTCTAAAACACGAAGTAGCAATAAAGTTGCAATTGGGTTCACCATTTTCTTCAATCCTGATGCTAAATTATTATAATTAAAAGGATAGGAAAAGATTTATTTGTATTTGGAAGTTATATATACATAAGAGTTCGGCTACTGTACTTTTATCAGTACGATCGTTTTCGTACTCATAAGTCGTTTTCGATGATAGAGCTTCCGAATCGACGATCTATACCATTAAACATGATTTAAAACAAACTTCTAAAAATCAAATTTTATACTTTTTCAACATTATTTATCTTATGATCAAAAAATCTCAAAATTGATAATTTTTAAACCGTTAATATATTGCTAGTTTAACGATGTAAAAGAATCAGAGTTTGTTAAATTTTTTATAAAAAATTCTATTCACTATCTACATAAAGATCAATAATTCCAATCTTAACAAAAAGAACGAAACTTCATAAATATTTTCAGGGGGTTACGACATTAACAAAGAGAACGAAATGACTAAATTATTTTTATTTATTCTATGAGAAAAAAATAATTTATTTATATATTTTTATTATTTTTAAGAATATTTTCGGTATAAATTATAAAAAATAAACTAAACAGTACCAGAAGTCTGACGGAGGGGAGCTAAATATATTGATTTAAAATTTTAAAAAAATAAAAAGTAGATTTTTGAAAGTCACGAGTAAAAAGTAGGTATTTATAAAAAATTTATATATTTTGACTTTTATTAAAAATATTTAATAAACTTTTTAGATGGTTTGTTTAATTCATTGGGTTGGAAAACATGGTACGAAAATGGGGGAAAGCGATGGGCGATTCGGATCAAGATCAAATGACTCAAGCAATTACGTCACCTTCTTTGGAGCCAAGTTTCCAATAATTTTTTTTTAAAAAAGTGCTTCTTAGATTATCTGGGGGAGATTTTGCTGCTGCAGGAAGCTTTTTTTTTAAGACTCGGAGATAATTTTATTTTATGACTTCTAGAAAAAAAAATAAAAAATTGAACGAGATATTTATGTATGCGAAAAAGATTTTAACGTTTGTTATGTCCAATCCCGAACAAAAACTTGCTAATAAAATAAAAAACAATATTAGATTTTTGTCTTTCACACTCGAAATCTCGTTGTTTTGCTTTCTGCCGGCGTAGAAGTTTTAGTGGAGAAATGTTGTTGGAAAATAAAAGCAAAAGTGGGATTAAACACGCTCGTGTATTTTACTTTCTTTTCAAGTGAAGCAAAGTTAGAAAAGTTAATATGTTTAGACACAGAACTTCACAAAAAATGAATTACTATGTAACATGGGCTCGATACCTAAAACTTTTCATGTTCGGTGACTAATCTAAAATTGAGAAAAGAAGAGTCCAGTCGGAAAACTATTAGAAGCAGCAAGGAGTTAATACTGTAATCTTTTTGGTTCGTGGATCAACTCTTTTGACCTCGTCAATCATGCATAATAGGCAGTTCCGGCTATCATGAGCCGCCATTATTGATTTTCAATTTAATGGTAAAAAACTCTATAGTACTAACTCCCTGTGCTTCTAAAAATACTCTAGCTCAATTCTGAAAGGGAAAAAAAAACAAAACAAAGGAAAAGAAAGAGAGAGATTGATTCCAGAAGCATACAAAGAAAGTATTATATTCTCCATCTAGTCAATATCTTTTTTGTTGTTTTTGTAAAGAATCGGGAGTTTGGTCTTCTATAATCCTACCCAAAGTTCCTCCACGGGGTTTGGAACTATGCTCTTCCCCTCTCAGAAAATAAAACTAAAATTTCACTCTATTTTTCTATTTTCTGTCAGATCAATCATCGATCCTTCTTCTTCTTTTTTTCATCGAGTTTAGATAAAGACCAAAGACCTTGAGCGACTGATCCGGCAGAACAACTCGAAAGATAAAGAAGTATCGGATTATAATCTGGTTACAATCCTAACTTGCTAGATCCAAGCTAGATATGGTTTTGTGGGCCAAAAGTGTAAAAACGGGCTTTATCGACGGTGCCCGAGTTTTAGACATAGGTATAGAAAAAGATTGGGATCCAACCCTAGCTCGGCCCAACCCATCCACAATAATCTCGCAAGCTTAAGACAACAAAAAAAAAATTAGGCACAAATATAACCATTAAAGCTTCATTGCGCGGGGCTATACTGACTTGTACAAAGTGCGTCTCAGCTCCCTCAAGACGAAATCGGTCATTTCTGTCGTATTGGATCGCATGCGCACATCTTCATAGCCAGTACATCAGCGTAGCACAAGATGTAGCTTCAAATTACTTCCAAATCATGCCCCTTAACCTTAAAAAAAATTTAAAAATACACTCCATGATGCTTTAACATTTGCGCATGCTAAGGTTAAGCCATTACTTAAAATTTGAAGTGCACCATTTCCATTTATTTATAGTAATTAAGTTTGTATAGAAATGATGGCCCATGCCCATTATTGTATGTATAATGAATACTTGGCCCAAGACTCTATAGGCCCGGTCCACTGGATTGGGCCAATCAGAACAATTTCCCATTCACTAATGGATGGGGCCAAAGCCTAAAAACTGTCGCCTGGACCCGGCACATAGAACACAAAAGCGCGCACTTCGGCGGTTGAACATATATGGATATGTGTTGCATTTTAACTAGTTTAAATTATGAATAATATAAATAAGATGCAAAGTAAATTTGCACCACAATGTCGTGATCAGAGTTATTGCGCGACAAATGTCAAACTAAATTTGCAACACTTTTTTTTTCTTTGAACAAATTGAATTAATTATTAGTATACAATTGTCCACCTTGATAGAAGGGGAATTATAATTAATGAAGCAATAATTAATGGCGCTGAAACTATGAAATCGACACATGAAAATGAAATTTATGTGTGACTTGTAGAGTAATAATTCAAATTAAATTTAATTTTATGGGACCATTTAATTTTGGCATGCTAAGGTGGTTTGACCTCCCCCTCAAGTGTGAGCATGATTTAATGTCATTGTTTCAAAAAGTCAATGTGGATGACAAAGTCGGCAACGATCTTACACTTGGTTGCCGTATTTTGTACAACTGGGGCCTTCTGGTCTTGTCCTATTGGTTCCCATCACTCACCAAACAAAAATGAGCTCCATTATGGCTTCTCGATTCTTTGCTTTTGATTAGGTGAGTTGTTGTTGGAAAGTGTGCGGAAGCGATCGAACTTATTATTATTACATTTCGAATATAGTGCTGTTTGATAAAGTGCTGTTAAATCTTTACATATTGCTGAATTAATTGATCATTAGGAAAAAATAGCAAAATGTTTTAAGTACAAATAAATTTCATAATGTTTTACAAACTGTACAACTCAATGGTTGGATTACGCCACGTATTTGTACTAGTTTGTAAAGTGTTGCAAAGTTTATTTGTAAGTATAGCATTGCTCGGAAAAATATTATACTGAAATATTTCTAGCGATCTTTCTTTTTCTTTTTAATAGAAAAGGTGAGAGCTCCGAATCAGAGCTTCTTTTGGGTCTCAAAATTTTATTTCTATTTTTTCCAATAAAAGTTTCAAAATTTCAATGATTAGAGCTGAAAACATAAGCAGAGAACTAAGCGGGGCCAAATTAATGGACTCAAAAGTGGGCTTTGGAACATCACTGTAACATTTTTTTAAAAAAAATTACTCTTAATTTGCTCAAAACTAAACATGCCAAAGTGATCAATTCATTTAATTGGAAGTGCATTTTAAGCTTATTTTACCTCCACCAAATACATGAACAAGTTGAAGAATTTTTTTTTTTTGAGAGAAAGGTAGCACGCTACCCGCTTCGTTTATTTCTTCTTTTAAAAATAAACTTAGCTGAAAATGTGAATCAACTAGGATTCGAACTCGAGACCACGGGTACCAACCACCAAGCCCTTTGCCACTTGCGCTAGGAACGGTCAGTAAATTGAAGAATTATTAGAGCATATTTTAGTTGACTCATTCACAAAAAACTTTGAAATTTACGTTTTTTTAAGGCACTTGCTTAACAGCATTTATACCGCAAATTAGCCATACTATATGTCCAAAAATACATGCATTCATATATATATATATATATATATATATATATATATATATATATATATATATATATATATATATATATATATATATACACGTATACACATATATATACATACCATATTCTAATATATATCTATTGGAAGATATTCTAATATTAGTTCTTCCTTTTTCCATTTCTAACTCATCCAATTTAGGAAATGATCTAATGTATGATCACCCATTAATGAGTATGTTCTTCTTACATATCGAGTTAATTTGAATTATATATATATATATATTTTGTATCTTGAGTTTTGTTTGTTCAAAATTTTATATTCACAATCCAAATCATATTTGAATTCTTTCTCCTAATTTTAGAGAAGACCCTAAAATTTAATTTACAGATCTTTTAGTAGCAATTATCGGGAACGAATCAAACAAACTACTTTTCCATGCATCAACACTAATCATGGGCATGATTTTAGATTGAAAACATACATTATATATAGGAAATTATATGATTAATGCATCATTACAACCAAGCTAAGTTTCAAAGATGTCACATTTGGTTACTTTTACTCCTGGATATGCAAATCCCCCAAGTTAAATAAACTTGCCTAACTACATTGTGCCTACACTATGCCTAACCACATAATGATAATATAAAATAAAACTATGTATACTTGTAAGCTATAGCTTGTATAGGACTTTAAAAAAAAGAAGCTATATTGTTACGTACTCTACTAACACTTTATCAAAATAGATGCACACAACAATAACTAATGTAAATTGTAAACTATTAAAGAAATAGCACATCGTTCTCTGGATATTATAAGTGCATGGTGTGTTATGTTGCTCGTGGAGTCATTAAAAAGCTTTTCAATTTGTAAACACATATTCATATATGTTAGACAAATTAATTGAACAAAAACTATGCATGATTCCATATTATTCTCCTCCATAAATGACTAGCTCCCAAACTTTTTAACATTTACTCCCAAGTGCCAAAACAAGAAGCAACAAAACAATGAAAAGCCTCTTCTCCTCTTGTTACCACCATATATTCAACATTGAATGCAAGAGCATGCTATGTAGTACTCCATGTACACTCAATGATCACACACAGCTCACCATTCTCAACCATCAATGCACAACATTTCCAAAACCATGCATCTTTTAAAGAAGCTGCACTTCCATACATACATAAGCTTTTAAAGATAGATAGATAGCAATTATCTGTAACATGGTCTTCCAAAAAAAAATAGGGCCCAAGGAGCATATTCTTCGATTAAATGAGTCAGAAACATATATAATAACTAATATTCCATGCATTACTCCCTTCTCTAGATTAATACTAGCTAGTAGAGTTCATTCGTAAGCTCGAATTTAGGATACATATACAAGGAGCTCTCATGCATAAGCTGCGAAGAAGAAAAAGAGAGAGAGAGAGCGGTAGGTAAATTAACTATCATGGTTGATTTTGGTGAACGAAGGAGGGGACGATGTCCTGAAGGAGACCATAGTCAGGGAGTACTTGGAACTGCTGGAGAGGAGGGGGGAGGCTAATTGGCAGGTACATGTTAGGGTTTGTGCTCATGTGCTGGTGGCTGCTAGGGTTAAGAAACTCCTGGGCCCGAAAGCTCGGCGACGGCGCCAGGAAGTGCGAGCTCCCTCGGAGGTTCGCGGGGCTCTGGTGCGTGTGCCGGCCCTCGTACGTCGTGATCACGAAGCTCGGGTCCTCGTGCGACCGCTCCACCCTCTTCTTCACCGAGCACTTCTGCGTCGTGCACCGATAATAGCTCCTGCAATTGAAACCACGCAATTCCGTTCAAAGCTTAAGCTGATAGATAGAGAACTAAACCCTAGCTTGCACATTAATTATGTACAAGAGAGATATTCTTTGGACTATTACACTTGACATCTTTTTCACCTTTTTTTTTTTTTTTTGGAGAAAAGAAGGGAAAGGAACACATGCACCTATTGAGCATTGACTAGTAATGGAGAAAATGGTGATGAAAGTGAAATGGAGGGTAGTAGAGATTGAATTGACCTTGGATAAGGGCTGTTCTTGACCGCCTTCTGGCCATACTTCCTCCACCGATATCCGTCTTCGAGATGGTCGACCTCGCTTTTCGTCATGAAAGCGAAGCGAGGTTCCCTTTGCCTCTTCTCCCCCTTGTTTTTTGCTTTCCTGTTGATTCATCAATCGTAGTCACATGGTTAGATTTACTATCTCAAAGACAAAAATTAAGCTATCACAATTAGATCTTTATGTAGATAATATCACTAGTACTAATACTAGTTCTCCACTCTACGAAACAATCCATTCAAAGCAAGCAATATCATCAATTTGGAACTTGGTAACAATAGCTTCTGCTACACTCTTTGTTTTCTTCTGATTTTGGATCTTTACCCTGATCTTAAATTGCACCTTAGAACTAGGGATTAATTGTGAACATACAATAGTACTCTTTCAAATCTCACTGTGTCTTATGATCTCCCTAGCTAACTTAGAAGTAGTCCCAAGGAATACCAAAAGCAAGGCATGATCTTATAGTCAAACTAGTTTATGAAAATTAAAAAAGAAAAAAAGAAGGAAAAGTAGTGAGGAAACCTAATTAGTGCCTTGTTTTGTTAGGCAAGCGCAGCTGTGAGAAACCCTAGGAAGTTCACACTTGCATACTTAAAAGAAAAAAGTCTCAAAAGCAAAAAGAATCAAATCTAACACATGGATGTAAAATCCTTAACCAAAAACCTTCTACACATGAAAAATTAAACATCAAATCAATCAAAAAGCAACAAAATCATAGATAGATACATACACTTTCTTAGACTTTTCACCTCCCTGATCATCACTCCCTCTAGCTTGTAGTTGCTTCTCCTCCCCCCCCTCCTCCTCCTCCTCCTTTATCCGATCCTTCTTGCTCCGTCCCCCCGACTCCTCGTCTCCGCCCGCCTCCGACGACGACGACGACACCGACGAATTCGGCGTCACCGGGCCGGTCCCTCCGTCACCGCCACCACCACCACCCCCTATCGAAACATCCAAACCGTGACGTCGATGCCCCACAACAGCGCCGTAGTTATTCGCAGCGTCGACGTCGACGAGCAATTCGGGCTTCGCGGGCGGGGCGTCGAAGAGCCCGAGACCGTAGTCGTAGTCGGCGAATCCCGCGAACGGCGCCGCGTCGGCCACCGATATCGGATCGTGGTGCGAGAAGAGGCACGAGAGGTCACTACTACTATGGATCATCTCATTGAGAAAGAGGTGGCCATGTTGGTGGTGGTAGAGCTCTCCTCCTCCTCCTCCTCCTCCTCCTCCTCTCTCTTGTGACATGGAGTATAGTGTTTGTGTGTGTGTGTTGTGTTGTGTTGTGTTGTGTTGTGTTGTGTTGTGTTTTAGAGAGAGAGAGAGGGAGAGGGGGAGGGGTGGATTTAGTGAAGAGGAGTGAAGGGGATAATGTGGACTTAAGCTGTTCTTTGGTTTTGGTGCAAAAAAAAAAAGGTGGATACGGGTGGGAACGAGGACTTTTTGCAAAAGCCATTTTTTAATCAAGTTGTTTTAATTATTAATATAATTATGATGAGCTTTTTTTTAATTATGTAGAGGGAAATATAAATAAATAAATAAATAAATAAAATGGGTGTGAGGAGAGAAGGGGTGGAATAGTCTACGGGGTAGAGAGAGGGCTGGCGATGAGTCAGCGTCCACGACGAAGCCACCGGCTATAGCCGGTCACCTGAGTAGCCCCAAATTCACCGCATGCACCCGGTGCACCATGCACCGTATTTACAAAAAAGTTGCTATTATACAAGCCCTTAAAACTGCAACTTAAATTAATCAAAACATAGTATTCTACGGCAATCGAAGGTCTAAACATTGTAATGTCTAGACACTAATTCTCGCGAAGCTTACGATCGGGCCTGATGCCGTGTTAATTATTTGAAAGATCGATCTGATAGAAAACGGGCAGTGAAAATAATGGTCTTGAGATTTATTGGTGCACCGGGTGCATGCAACGTTTTTTTCCATGTGAGAGAGGTGTGGGGAATAATAAAAGAAGCGAGGGAAACAGCGGTCAAAGTTTCAAACTTTTCACTGGCTTTTCCTCGCGCGAGCCATCGGTTGACACGTGTCCACCGCCATTTGACCGGTCCTGAAGCACGTGGGAGACAACTCCCCCACCCCCGGATGACGTCACGATTGCGCCACCACACCCGCCACCGGATTTCCCGGGATTGACTCTGGTCCGTCCGATCGCGATCCGACGGCCGGGCCTTCGAGGTGGTCCGCCACACAATATTGCGTGGACCTGGTGCACCGGTGTCACCTTTGAACCTGCGCACTCATATTTTCGGCGAGTACTGTTACACCCGCTTCTAAGAGTCGATGAAAGTATAATGGTTCGCACAAATTACCTTACGCTGAACTCGTATACGCTTCGAAGAAATCAATTAATCATTTATTTTAGATTCTACAGTCGTCCACAGCTCAAAGTGAACGTAGTGTCATATAACACTAATTTTAAGAATCTGAATAAATCCGTGTTAATTTCACGGTGAAGTTACAATTCCAAATAAAGATTGGATAAGTCGCAGATCGATTTACCGGTCCATAGCTGGCAATTGAGTGCTATTCTACGTGTATTGAAATCCAATGTGCGAATTATCCTACACTCATCTCTGACAGAATGCGTTTGAGCCACTAAATTTCAAATGCATTCCGTCACAAATGAGTAGCTCGATCAAACCAACATGATCATATATATATATATAGAGAGTTAGGCTGGTATACTATCGGTAGTACGGAGGCCTCTTCCAAATCAATAATCGACTCTGTTAGACTTGATCTACACTATTGAAGGTATATGAAAATTAAATTTCATAATTTTTCGACATTATTTGGTTAGTGATCAAAAGGTCTCAAAATTTATAATTTTAATGGTCGATGTGATGCGTTTGTAAATTTAACGGTGTAAAACAATCTAAATCTGATGAAATTTTTATAGAAATTTTTTTTCACTATTTGGAGTAAGATCAGTAACTCTGATCTTAAATTCAAGTCTTTTATCATCATTTTTTACGAAATTTTTATTTTCAGCCGTTCATTTTTAGACTACTCGTTTGATTAGTAAATGATGTCGAAAAATTATAAAATTTAGTTTCCAAATACTTTCAATAGTGTAGATCAAGTCTAACGGAGCCGATCGTCGATTTGGAAGCCGCATCATTGAAAACAACTTGGTAGCACGGAGGTCTCCGTGCTACCGATAGTATACCAGCCGGACTCTATATATATATATATATATATATATATATATATATATAGAGTTGGGCTGGAATGCTATCGATAGCACCAGCCCTTTTTTGCCACCAACTTTTTAGCCCTTGGATAAAAAATCGTAGGGTTGAGATAATAGTTGTTTGTTAGGATTGAGTGGTCCCCCTAGGGTTGAGTGGTCCCCACTGGGTTATAGTATTTAATCCAATGGCTAGAATGATCAAAGGGACTTATCCTAAGGCTAAAAACTTGATAGCAAAATGGGCTAAATACTATTAATAGTATTCTAGCTCAACTCTATATATATATATATATATATATACAGAGAGAGAGAGAGAGAGAGAGAGAGAGAGAGTTGAGCTGGAATGCTATCAGTAGTAAATAGGCTCCGTTGCTACTTATTTGTTTTCGATGATGGAGCCTCCAAATCGACGATCGGAATTGTTGAACATGATCTATACCACTTGAAGTATCTAGAAACCAAATTTCAAATCTTTTCGACATCATTTGCCTAATGATCAAAGGGTTTCAAAATTTATAATTTTAATGGTCGATATAAGACAGTTTCTCGTTTAACGGCGTAAATATATCCAAATCAATTAAATTTTGGTTAGAAAATTCTTTAAACTATTTAGAATAAGATCTATACTCTTGATCTTGATTATAAGACTCATATTATCACTTTTTAAAAAATACTCATTTTCAGCCGTTTATTTTTTATTCACTTGATGGACAAGAGAATAATATCGAAAAAATATAAAATTTGATTTCTAAATGCTTCAAGTGGTATAGATCATGTTCAACGGTGCCGATCGTCGATTTGGTGGCTCCAGTATCGAAAATAAATGGATGGCAACGGAGCCCGTTTGCTGCTGATAGCATTTCAGCTCAACTATATATATATATATATATATATATATATATATATATATATATATATGGTTGGTATATAATATTTTACAAGACATGCTATATAACACTTATTTTATACTTATACCTTTACCCCTTTTTTGTACTCTTCCACTTTATCTTAATCAAATTGATGATAATATAATATATATATATATATATATATATATATATATATATATATATATATATATATATATATATATATATATATATATATATATATATATAACAGGGTCTTTTGCTAGTATATACGTGTTATCTATGTATTCTCTATATTTCTTCTTACTAAAACTAACTGAAATTAAATCTAGGGAGTTGTGACACATATTATATATTTATAAAGTCTCTTAATTTAGTGCTTGATCAATGTTCACCCTCTTGACTTTTGCTTTTGAATCTACCAATAATACCACCACATTATTGTCCTTAGCAACTGTTTCTTTAGTTTAAAAAAAGAAAATGTCATATATAGTATGCTCATATCTAGATGTTCAAAGTTCAAACTTGTCTTTTTTTTTTTAATTAAGCACATATAATACATCTCAACAACCATCATGATTCTTTCATTTGTAGACCTAAATATATTCGTTGAATCTTTTCAACGTTTGGTCTAATTAATTTGTTTGGATTTAAATCCTATCATGGTACCAGTTTTTTAGTTGTTATTCTCCTTCAACTATGATTCTTAATTTAAAAAGTTTTTGTATTATTATTTTAAGCTAATGGAGTCATATATGTTGGTCTACATTGGAGTCTTAGCACACAAAATAAGTTTGTAGCTAGACCTGCCAAATTACTTAAGAATCTTCATAGATTTTTAAACACCTACTCCAATATAATTTATGTAAAGAAGAATTATTAAATTAATTAATTGGTTGCATATATTCTCTCTTTTTTTTTAAAGCAAGTTACTTCCAACTAAATTATTTGGAATTTATTTGAAATTTCCCCATCAATTAATGTTTCTTTAGCACACACCATTATATACCCGACGAATTTAATTTGCAATTGCATGCATAACCTCTATACATATATACTTCCAAGTACTTACATTTATCGCTTCTCCTTGTTGAGTCGAGTAGTTGTTCAAAAAACTAGTCTAAAAAAAAGTTCTACGAACGTAGCGCTATAACTATTTCTGGTCAATAAGATCGATATTTTTGGCATAGAGATAGTTAGTTATTTTAATCAATCACTTTATTTCCATATACGTAAGTTGTTTCTTATCAGATCGATCTTGTAAGTAATAAGTGAGTCTGTAAATTCGCGTGCTTGTCATGGGGGGAGAGAGAGAGAGCACACATTGCGACAAGGATATATGTTTAAATATTTAAAAATAACCCTAGTAAATGAGAGGATCTTGAGGTCAAAATTAAACAAATCATAGAAGCAAAAAACAAACAATGAGGTGATCTTTTTTTATTTTTTTATTTTAATGCTTGTGGGATAAAAACAAATAATACATGTCAACAGGAGCCCATGATATTTGTTTCTGTGACATCAACATGATCTATAGTTACATACCATTTATCTAATTAATTAATCTAATCTAATTAATCTAATATTAAATTTAATTAAAATGCTTTCATGGTGAGGCTCACGTTACTGATCTCTGCCAAGGTTTGACTTATTCGCATTGTTATCAAGTCAAAGTTATCAAATCTATGAATTAATTATTCATAATAATACTCTCTTATATATTTTAGTAGATTCAATTATTTTAGAAAAATTGTTACCTAAATACCTACTCCGAATCATTATGACAAAGTAGAATTATTGTTGGTGGGAATTTTATAATTGGAAAGTGCCACTGTTCACCTAAATTATGCGGGTCTATGGTCAACATATTATTCTACATGGTTATACATATATACTTTTCCTTTACAAAAAAATAAAAAATAAAATAATAATAATAATAATAATAATAATTTACGTATTATTTTTAAATAATTTACGTATGAACACATACTTGAAGACCTTGAATAATAATTATTTGGAAAGTTCATTTTGTGCACTCAAAACATATATATATATATATATATATATATATATATAGTAAACATGCATTGCATCCCCCCAAAAAAAAAGAAAAAAAAACACTACTTTCACATAAAATTATCTTTGCAAAATGTAGTAAATGAATAATATTCAAGTTTCATGATACTCCATATTAATAGTGAAATTAACTCTTATTTATTTCATGAGGTAATCAAAGAGGTACTAGCGTATGGAACTTAGCTTTAACCTATTTTGATTTAGCTATATATGCCTAAAATTTAAAAGCTTTGATTTGTAATATAGCTTTTTAATTCATGTAATTTAAGTAATTTAATAGCTGCTCCACTACAGAAGAATCACAAAAAATAAATAAATTAAGAGACAAATAGTTCATTCATTTCATTAATGTTAACACGTCACGGAGATCACACTAGTTCAATAATTAAGGTATGATTTCTCAGATCGTACTTAAAAAAAAATAGAGAAATACATCTTTAAATGTTTTCACTTTAAATATTATTTTCAATATAATAGTATTAGATAGTCGTCAATACCAAACATCCTCTCCCCTACAAAAAATTTATTTTACTGCATCAATTTAATTATATTAAAAATTAAATTATTATAAAGTATATTTTATTGCAACAGTATGTAACATCTGATAATGCAAATTATATTATATAGTTATCTATTATTATAAGATTTATCGCAACGATTGGCAACAATTTTTGCTTATTACCACAAGATATTATTACAATTAATTGTTAGAAAAGAATAAAATTTGTAAGTTCCAATAAGGGTCGCATCCTCTACAAAATTCTAAAATTTTATAAAAAAATAATAAATAATTTTTAGGTAGTTGAATTAAAATGGATCATAGTTTCTATAATTTTCATACATTATTTTCAGATAAAAACGTACAGAACTTACTTAAATTATGAACCATTTTGAATCAGTCACCCAACCGTTTAAGAATTTGATTTTACTGTTCAACCTTTTAACTTATTTGATTTGAGTAAGTCACCGACACTTTGAATTCAAAATTTAAGCTAATTACTTACTTTAATAAATTTATAGTTACAAGAATTACTTAAAGCGTACCAGCTAAAGCTGTAAAAATAAATGACACATTCAAATTTTAAAATTAAAATATCATTAACTGATTCAAATTAAATAAATTAAAAAATTATATAGTCAAAATTTGAATTCAAAATTATTAAATATTAAATTTAAATAATTTATAATTCAAATAAATTTTATACGATTTTAAATTTTGTTTTATTTTTTGTTTTATTTTTATTTTTCTACCTGGCGACAGTAAGAACGCATCGAGCCAACGTGACGACATGAAAGAGAATGTGACGGCGTAGAATCCGAGGCGATTATTTTAAAGTGGGAATTATATTATTATTAATATATAAAAGTTTGGGTTTTTTTAAAGATGGGGGTGGTTACTCATGCTAAATATTCCACCACAAAAAAAAAAAAAGGGGGTGGGGACTTTGGTCCTTTCTTTTTCTTTTGCTTTTTCTCTTTTTATTTATTTTTGGGTCATCTTGTTATTAGCATGAGATTGTTGACGAGTGACTATACATATAAAAGCTAAATTATTATCATTTCGATGAGAATAGAGATGCAAATAAAGTCGGGTGAATGGAGCTCACACCCCGACCTGTTTTGTACAGGACAGTAAGATAATTTATTCTGAATCCATTTCGATTAAACCGACTGTTCCTAGCGCAAGTGGCAAAGGATTTGGTGGTCGGTACCCGAGGTCCCGAGTTCGAATCCTAGTTGATTCACATTTCGAGCTAAGTTTATTTTTAAAAGAAATAAACGAAGCGGGTAGCGTGCTACCTTTCTCTCAAAAAAAAGAAAAAAAGAAAAAAGGAATCCATTTCGATTAGCAAAGAAAATAGAGTTGCTTTAATTTGCTAAAAATTTACTAAAAATTCTCTCCCGTATCAGCCCGCTTTGAACAAATAGTAAGTGGGGACAAAAAAAATTATGATAAAAATTAATCTGTTCCAAATTCGTCCCGACTAGGGATGTCAATGGGTAACGATAATGAAAATTTTGTCCCAATCCCAATCTGAACGGGACGGATTTATCCGATGCTAAACGGATATGGTTTTGGATTCGAGTATAAATAACGAAAATCCGACGGATTTGTATTCAGGCATGAATTTTGTTCCTACCCATTCCGAATCCGAATTAATTTTACATTATATAATATATATGAATCTTTGATGTTATATTTCAACTTGTATTTTAGAAATTTAGATTTTAATATAATATATTTTGAAATATGGTAAAGAGAAATAATTATTTTTTGGGTTTGAATTCGGTTTCGAATTATTGGTTGGGTGCAGATTTGCATATGAATTTTCAAAATGCGTCAGGTTTAGATTTTGGGTTCGGATTTCCGATTCGGATTCGTTCTTTAAAAAATCCGTCCCGAATCCGATCCATCGACTTTCCTGGTCTCGACCCGCCAAGAAAATAGAACTAGAGTGGGTGGGGACCCTTCCCGCCCCATCCGTCTCATTTGTATCCCTAAATGAGAACAATATTAATACTATAGTTGGGTGGTGGTGGTGTATGGTGGGGTGTTTTATTGGGGGAGGTCCCTTTCAAGTAAGAGGGAGTAGTTCGCAAATGTTAGGCCTTTGTGCAACCATGATTGTGACTTATTAGCAGGAATCTCTCTTCTAATGACACCTGTTGTGGATAATATGGACCGCAGTTATCGATCGATCGCGTCGGTGCCAGTGTGGCCGAACTTTTACTTCTGCTTTCAGCTACAGCCATTCATTTCTCAATGGTATATATGTAGTACTTAGAGTTCTGCTAAGGTGAAAAGATGAAATATGATTCTAAACTTCAAAGTGCAAGCTCCATTAAACTTCTAAATTTGTTGCAAATGAATATATACATATATATATATTGCCGTAACTAATGCGTAAAATCATTTCATTATTTTTATACTAAAATGTTTTTTTTAAGAACTTCATCCAAAAAAATAGCTAAACTATTGCACTAGATACATTGTAAAACTATGTATGCTACTAATTATATAATTAATATCCTAAGATTCATCTTAGTTATCTTTACCAATTATAAACTCTACTTGTATGTTATATATGTACGTAGGATATAACTAAAACTACATATATATACTTCTCCTAGTACCATGCATGAATTAAAGACATTATAATTAAGCACACATTACAAATTAAAATGTGTCAAAATTAATTAGCGTATATGCATTAATACATATATATGTATGTATAAGTATATACATACGGACATACGTTAGATATATAATTAACTTCACATATATACCAACCATAGCCCCTAGAAAATGACATTTTTGGTCAAAAAAAGAAAAAGGAGAGAAAATTGACACTAGTTCATATTTTCGTACATTGTTATGAACATGACATTACAACTTTTGGTCTAGGACGTGTTCTGTGTGGCGCCGATCTCGAGACTGTAGATCACTTGTTGGTGGGGTGTGTCGTTAGTAAGTTTCTATTTATTTCGATCCTTGACAGCCCCATGTCTTCACCTCCACAGAGGACGTCAATATCGTCTGGGAGGAGTTGCCTGGGAGGGGGGCACAGGCTGACACTTCGATGGCTCTAGTGGCGGCCTTGTGGTGGACGATCTGGTGCGAAAGGAACAACGTTATTTTTCGGAACCTACCACCGAACGCCATCTCTGCGGCTCACCGTATTAAAGTACTGGCGACAGAGTGGGCCAACTTTTGTAAAGCTGAGTGAGGTTGGCGTCTGTTACACCTTACACCCGGCACTTTCGACGCTTGCTTCTATTTTTTTCCTGCTATCCTTTTTTGTTCTTTTTTTCGGTAACTCTTTGTCTTCCTGAGGCCCTGACTGCCTCACACTATGTAGCTAAGTTTATCTACTTAATGAATGAAGCAGGTAGCGTGCTACCTTTCTCTCAAAAAAAAAAAAACTTTTGGTCTAGGACACGCGGGGACTAGCAGTACACAAAAAAAAGGGTAATTTGAAAACCATGAATATATATGTTGTTGCATACATACATATATATATATAGAGTCCGGCTATGGTGCTTGTGAAAGTACCAAGCACTTGGTGCTTGTAAGTTTTCTGCCGTTAGATTCACCCCTTTGATCAATTCCACCCGTTAGATTATACTATTCAACCAACCACCCACTCAACCCTAGGGGGCCCACATCATCTTAACCGTCCATATTTTAATCCAATGGCTAAAAACTTACAAGCACCAATTGCTTGGTGCTTTTAAAAGCATAGGAGCTCAATTCTATATATATATATATATGAATTAGGCTGGAATACTATCAATAGCATCAAGGGCTTGGTGCTATTAGTTTTTTAGCCATTGGATTGAGAAATGTGCGGTTAGGATGATGTGGGCCCCCTAGTGTTGAGTGGGTGGTTGGTTGAATAGTATAATCCAACGGGTAAAAATAATCAAAGGGTTAAATCTAACGGTGGAAAACTCGATAGCACCAAGCCCTTGGTGCTATCGATAGTATCCCAGCCGGACTCTATATATATGAATTAGGCTGGAATACTATCAATAGCATCAAGGGCTTGGTGCTATTAGTTTTTTAGCCATTGGATTGAGAAATGTGCGGTTAGGATGATGTGGGCCCCCTAGTGTTGAGTGGGTGGTTGGTTGAATAGTATAATCCAACGGGTAAAAATAATCAAATGGTTAAATCTAACGGTGGAAAACTCGATAGCACCAAGCCCTTGGTGCTATCGATAGTATCCCAGCCGGACTCTATATATATATATATATATATATATATATATATATATAGAGAGAGAGAGAGAGAGAGAGAGAGAGAGAGAGAGAGAGAGAGAGAGAGAGAGAGAGTTCAGCTGAAATGCTATCAGTAGCAAAAAGCTCTGTTGCCACTCATTTATTTTCGATGATGAAGCATCCACATCGGCGATCGGCACCGTTAAACATGATATATACCATTTGAAGTATCTAGAAATTAAATTTCACACTTTTTCGATATTGTTCTCTTCTCCATCAAGTAGACACAAAAATAAATGGCTGAAAGAGAATATCCTTTAAAAAGTGATGATAGAAGTTTTGTAATCAAGATCAAGAGTATAGATCTTATTTTAAATAGTTTAAAATATTTTCTAACCAAAATTTAATTTATTTGGATATCTTTACGCCGTTAAACAAGAAAACGTCTCATATTGACATTAAAATTACAAATTTTGAAACCCTTTGATTATTAGGCCAATGATGTCGAAAAGATTTAAAATTTAATTTTTTGATATTTCAAGCGGTATAAATCATGTTCAACGGTGTCGATCGTCAATTTGGAGATCATCGAAAACAAATGGGTGGCAACAGAGCTCATTTACTACTGATAGCATTTCTGCTTAACTCTGTATATATGTATTGCATAAATTAATTGATATTTGTTCAAGGGTTTTATGTTAGATTTATGCAACCAGTGCATGGGTTTTAATGAGCCCCTTTGAATACTAAAACATTTGAAAGATTGGGTCTTAGATTCTTAGTTGAAATTTGAAAGATCAATAATAATTTTAAATCCAAAAAGATGGAAAAAGGTAATTTATAAAACGTTGAGAAAAAGGGTTTAATTAAAAAGAAAAAAAAAGTTAAACCTTTCAACTAATGGCCTAGTAGGTTTGCCTTAAAAGTTTATTGTGGAAATTAATTACTATTTTTGTAACTAATTATATCCTTTTACTCAAAGGATTGAATATATCTAGCTTAATTAGTGTCTAAACTCGAAAATTAATTCGATTTGAATCAAGAGAGAGTTAATATTGAATTAATGGAGAGAAATTGTCGACTTGACAAAGTAGTACTACAAATGTTTTAATTTAACTACAATTATTTTATGTACGAATAAGAATAGTAGCATAATTTTGTTTACTTAGGCAATTTTTATTATCGAGAAAAATAGGAATTAATGTCCACAGGAACAGTGGAGTTTTTTCTTTTTTCTTTTTTCCTTACACTTAGGATTATTTAGGTACTTAACGATGATAAATTATCGAAAGATGTTATTAATTTGAATTAATTAAACAAGTATATTTTTAATTACGTAGCTTGATTACCACATAGGCATAGAGAAATTAATATATATTAAATCATCATTTCCTAGCATAGATAGTTTGAAGCTATTAATATAAGAGAAAGGAGATTACTTAATGTGGTATTAGTGTAGGACTTAAGCTATTAGGGAGAAATTAAAACGGTTCTTTTCACAAAATAATATAATGTTAGAGACTCAATTTAATCAACAAGTGAAATTATACCTGAGTGAATTTTATGTTACGCAGTGCGAAGTCGGAAATGTTATAGCTTAAGCTTTTGAAAGAACAATGGCTCTTCAGCATGATAGTCAAGTTAAAAAGTTCTAACTTCGAATACCGCCACATCCCTAATCTTATTTAATTTTTTTCTGTTAAATTTAAAACCTATGTTTTGTTTCTATCAAAAATCTGTTAAGTTCAAATGTGAGAAAAAGTATTAAATATATAAAATATCAAAATGGAAATGCTCGCTTGTAGCTAAAGCGCTTTTGCAGAAGTAGCTAGGGTGAAATATATATATAAAGAGAGTGAGGGTTGTG
Source organism: Puya raimondii (assembly GCA_016920855.1). Classification (NCBI taxonomy): domain Eukaryota; kingdom Viridiplantae; phylum Streptophyta; class Magnoliopsida; order Poales; family Bromeliaceae; genus Puya; species Puya raimondii. Next base: position 34,960,538 of record JABWPP010000049.1, on the reverse strand, counting down.
CTGAAATATTATTAATAGTATGATATCATTCATTTTGTGGCCATTGGATGTCTAGGGTTCAGTGAATGTGTAATAGTAATGATCCAATTAAGAATGAAAAAGTTGATAGTATATACAATTAATAATATTTTAGTTGAACTCTCTCTCTGATATATATATATATATATATATATATATATATATATATATATATATATATATATATATATATATATATATATATATATATATATATATATATATATATATATATATATATATATAGTTGAGCTGGAATGCCACCCATTTATTTTCAATGAATAAGCCTCCAAATCGACGATTGACACCGTTGAATATGATCTATATCACTTGAAGCATCTAGAAATCAAATTTCATATTTTTTAATATTGTTCTCTTGTCCATCAAGTGGACACAAAAATGAACGGCTGAAAATGAATATTCTTTAAAAAATGATGATAGGAATCATGTAATCAAGACCAAGAGTATAGATCTTGTTCTAAATAGTTTAAAGAATTTTCTAACCAAAATTCAATTGATTTGGATATCTTTATACCGTTAAACGAGAAAATGTCTTATATCGACTATTCAAATTACAAATTTTGAAATCCTTTGATCATTAGGCTAATAATGTCAAAAAGATTTAAAATTTAGTTTCTAGATACTTCAGATGGCATAGATCATGTTCAACAGTGCCGATCGTCGATTTGGAGGCTCCATCATCGAAAATAAATGGGTGGCAACGGAGCCCGTTAGCTACTAATAGCATTCCAGGTCAATTATATATATATATATATATATATAGTACAGAGTTGAGCTAGAATACTATCAATAGCAAACGGGCACTTTTGCCACCCATTTGATTTCGATGATGGAGCTTCCAAATCGACGATCGGCCTCGTTGAACATGATCTAGAGCATTTAAAGTATCTAGAAATCAAATTTCATATTTTTTCGACATCATTGGCCTAATGATCAAAGGGTTTCAAATTTTGTAATTTTAATGGTCGATATGAGACGTTTTCTTGTTTAACGGTGTAAAGATATCCAAATCAATTGAATTTTTGTTAGAAAATTCTTGAAACTATTTAAAACAAGATCTATACTCTTGATCTTGATTACGAAACTCCTATCATCACTTTTTAAAGGATATTTATTTTTAACTATTCATTTTTGTGTCCACTTGATGGACAAGAAAATAATATCGAAAAAGTATGAAATTTGATTTCTAGATACTTTAAATGCTCTTGATCATGTTCAACGGTACCGATCGTCGATTTGGAAGCTCCATCATCGAAAATAAATGGGTGGTAAAAATATCCGTTTGCTACTAATAGCATTTCAGCTCAACTCTCTCTATATATATATATATATATATATCCATTATTGGTATCTTAACATCTTTCTAGCTATTTGTAGGCTATAAAACGTTGTACTATGTTTTGATTAATTTTTGGCGTTACACGTATATAACAAGGTACGTGCACGCAAACATCAAACCTATACCTAGGTTGCCAAACATAACAGAACCCTACGTATAGATTCCAATATGGAAACTAACATATATTTTTTTTAATCTCTCTCTCTCTCTCTCTTATAATTTTCCTCTCAAAACTCCGCAATCAATTCTCAATCCTTGTACTTGGTCAAACAATTATATAGTTAATAAATTAATGCAAATAATAATATATTGGATTACACTCCTAAGCTAGCTAATCGATCCATTCCTTTCATGTTTTGTCCCACAACATGTATATGATTTTTCTGTTTGTCTCTAAATTTTAAACTGTCAGATAACGATATTTTTAATTTTCAAATTAACGTCTGGATTCGCAACTTCTGGATGAGCTCAAGACGACTGATATCATGCTAAAGAGTATAAAACAATCGTTTATCTCTAAAAACTTAACATGTGAAAGAACGTTATTTTTAATATTAATATTCGACATTAATTACACTTAACTGCTGCGGCCGTACGTAGTATTTTATAATGGAACGTTGATGCTTACAAGTTACCAAGGAATCATTAAAAATAGAAAAAGGAAAAAAGAAAAAGTGGAGTATGACTTGGACTTGATCTCATTCTACAAGCTAACCGAGTCAAGGCCAGTAAAAGACCACCTATCATGGGTTCATGTCATTGCTTGGAAAGGGTGCAACTTGATTTATTCCTTAGAAAACTTCAAAAGGTTGATCAAAGTAGAGAGAGAGAGAGAGAGAGAGAGAGAGAGAGAGAGAGAGAGAGAGAGAGAGAGAAATTATTGCATGGATCTAATCCACTATATCAACTATGAAGTACTACTGCTTAGTTATCTGCTCTCCATTCAACATGTTTCTCATTTTAATTACCTTCATTTTGTATCTGAATAATAGCCGTTTTTTTTCATATTTGAAATTTGATAAAATAAAATGTATTTATATATGGAGACCTCCTCAACTATAAACCATTTTTTTTCGTATTTGATGACGGTGTCTCAACTTTCAATTGTTTATTCGATTCGATTCACTTGAGTTGAGAATTTTGTTAAAATTAATAGTTCTATTAGCTATTAATAGTTAATTACTACTAACAATATCCACGCTTAATTCCCTCAGTTGAAAAATAATTAGATCTAGCTATAAAATTTGATGGAGTCACTTAATAATTTGATGAACTTAGCTTCACTGGACAATACTTTTAGGGGATTTCCATATATTTTTACACTCAAAAAACAAAACAAAAAAAGAGTTGAAGATTGAAACTAAAGATAAGATGTAGGAAAAATTATCTGAGTATGTGCATCACCACTGGATAGAACAGTTACATAATATCCTACTCACTCTCGAATCCTCGATTTGAGCTATACGCCAAACAGAAAAAAAAATAGATGCGTGCGAGTGGTCTACAGACACAGAACTCATATGTTTGATCAAGTCTTCCATGCAATAATCTCTCTAGGGTATAAAAGACCATGTAAAGTTATCTAGAAAGAGAGAAAACTTGACTTGGTCATGGAGACCCCAAAGACCCCTAAAGGGTGGGGGGATCTTTTTTCAAAATGGCATTAAAAGGTGCAAGTGGTGGCTTAGTGGTTTGGAAGATCTTTGGACTTTGAAGCCCCACCTTGGTAAGAGAACAAGAACAAGTAAAAAAGAAAAAAGAAAAAGAAAAAAATAAAGTAGTAGTAGTAGGGCTCACTACTATTGCTTTTAATTTCTCCCTTCACAAAAATTGATTCATATTTAATTTTGCTCTCCATTTTGTCTCACTATCTCCTATTTTATAGGGACCAAAGCTTTCAATATTCTAAAAGGTCAGCCCTATGATCAAGATATGACCCTTTTCTTTTCAATGACAAATTTTATGTAACAACACAAAATATATTTATTAGAGAGAGGCAAAGAGAGTTGAAATGTAAAATACTAGAGCATGCATCAATATTGTCCAGGAGCTAGGCTTGTGTGTTTTTAAAAGCACGCTCCGTGCCTTCACACAATCAAGTCGTTTTCGATACTAGGATTTTCAAATCGACGATCGGCTCTGTTAGATTTGATCTAGAATATTTTAATAGCCGTGATGAGCCGTTTGTAAATTTAACGGTACAGAAATATTCAAATCACGTTTGTTATACTATATAAAATAAGTTCAATATTTTTGATCTAAAATTTAACTGTCATATAATCACTTTTTGTAAGATTTTTATTTCAGCCGTTATTTTAAGAAAAAAAATTTAATATTTTTAAAGATTACTTAATCAAATCAAAATGATTAAACATAAAATAATAAAATATAGTTTTCTATCATCATGTATTTTAAGTTTTTTTTGTGGAGAAATTATTATTTTAGTGAGAGAGAGAGAGAGAGAGAGAGACCTTTCTCCTTTGTTTAATACTTTGGACCATCACTGGTGCATACGACCAATAACCATTGGAAGCTTTTAGCTAAGGTTCAACTTCATGTGATCCATAAAATAAAAATAATAATAATAATAATAATAATAATAAAATTTAAAAAATGTTTAGTGGGTCTACTGTGTGATTTACTAGTACGTTTTATTTATATATACATGTCAAAGATCGTTAAAGGTGTGGAGTTATTTTATAATAATAATTAACAAGGGGAGCAGGTAATGTCATGATGATTCCCCACAAATAATTAAAAAAATAAAAAAAATTTCTTATTTCCTTTTGACTTGTTACTACTACTACTTGGTGTTGTTTGTTGGGTATTTCGAGGAGATTATTTTTTATTAATATATATATATATGGTTTTTTTAAAATGAAGTTTAATTATTTTAAGTTATATATATATATATATATATATATATATATTATTTTATAGGGATCTAGCTACATATGAATCTTCTTATGAAAGTCTCCTTTTGAAGTGATTTCATTCACACTTATTTGTTGTGGGGGGCTTCAATGATTAGCTCTATAAATGCTTAGAGGTGTAACTCAAACTTTGGGCCTTCACATGCATGGCCACACCATGTTGTTTGGAGCCCCATGCCCACTCTGCTTTGTTGTCCCCCTCTTTTATTGTCCTATTTTATTTTATATTTTTTAGATTTTATTTTACTAAAAAAGTTAAAATTTATATGGTATCAGAACTAGTCCTATTAATGTTTCTCATTTCAAGAGGTTCTGCCGCATACAATTTGGTATTAATTACTTTCTGTTTGTTATCTTTTTCAGTTAGTGTATGTAGTATGCATGGTTCATCGATCTGATTTCCACAATTTTTATTAGCACGAGTGCTAAGAGTATTCTTAGTTATTTTGTGATGGGTTATTCTTTGTTAAAAACATACAGAACTTAACTATGGACCATTCTGAAGTCTATTCAAATTTTCAAAATTTTGAATCAGTTAGTATACTTTAAGCAATTTTCGCAACTGTAAATTTATTAAAGTAAGTAATTAGCTTAAAATCAAAGTTAAAGTATTATTAACTGACTTAAATCAAATAAATTAAAATATTAGAAAGTCAAATCAAAATTTTAAAAGGTTGTGTCGCTGATTCAGATTGATTCATGGCTCAACTAAGTTTTGTACGTTTTTACCTTATTCTCTTGAGTACTATTTTGACTCAAATGTTTGGCAATTTGTGGCAATTTGATCCTTCAAGCATTTAAAAGAGTACTAGACCATTTAAGAATCTATTATTTGATGTGGAAAAAAAAAGTACAATAATAAAGAACCAGCACTACTTGTGCATTTAATTCATGTCAATTTTTTTCTATTTGTTAGGATAAAACTCATTAATTGATAATAAAAAGGCATCACTATAGCAAGTACATAAAAAGCCTCAAAGCTTTTCATAAAAAGGAAAAAGAAAAGCATGCCTCCATGTAACCCTTTCTAAAACATAGTTGCATGGTGTACTCTTTATTAATATATATATAAATCATGAAAACAACTAATTAATTTTAGGACATGCTATTATTATTATTATTATTATTATTATTTTTACTTATTTTTGGATCAATATTAATTTCGCGATTTTACCCTTCAAACATTAAAAAGAGTATCCCAGTACCTGAGGTCCAAGTTCAAAATATAGTTGTTTTATATTTATAGCTGAGTTTATTTCTAAAATAAAAAAGAAAAGAACAAAGCGTGATTGCTTCCAATTGCTTCCAATCGCAATAACCCCATCTCATTTCATTCAAAGCTTATCAAAAATTAAGGTAGGGTATCAATTAAGTATAAATTAATCAAGTACGATTTTCTTGTACTTAAATTAACTTTTAAAGACAAATGATTATTTCGCAACTTAATTTTCTATTCAGAAACTTTAATCGTATGTAACTTGTGTCACAAATATTTTTTTTTCCAGAACTTAGACAAATAAACAATACAGACAGCAGTATTATATGTATGTAATATACTGCAAAAAGATCAGACTGATAGGAAACGCTTCCAACATACGTGGTAAAGAGGTGAACCATGTCAGGATCGACTTTGATACCATATTATTAAAAAGATCTAACCATAGTATGCTATAAGAAATGAGTTAATATTCAAGTAAGGATTTTTTTAAACCCTAGGTCAAATTAGCATGGGGAGAACAAATGCATGTGCATGGCGCGTTTCCACATGCAATGCAAAGAGAGAGAGAGAGAGAGAGAGAGAGAGAGAGAGAGAGAGAGAGAGAGAGAGAGAGAGAGAGAGAGAGAGAGAGAGACAAAAGCTGTGATGCTTTGTCATATGAGCAGAAGCAGAAGAGCAAAAGTGGGGGATGAAAAGTCAACCTCCTTTTCTTTATTCCTGCAATTGATTAAACTTCTTCATTTTTTTTAGGGTTTCAAACTCAAAGCCCTGCAAGATGTCTGTCTCTCCTGTGAATCTGCACCCCTGGGTTGGGATGTGGTCTCCATCAAGCACTTATATTTATATACCTTTCTTAAAAAAGCACTTTGTGTATTAGCATAAATAATTTTCAGAGGATACAAAATGATGGTGGATCTCTGCGTTAGATCAGGACGATGAGAAAATACGATTGAAAAAACAAATTCTATTTATTTCTGTAAACATAATGCGTTGTGTAGATCGCGCTTGTACGTTTGTGGTAAGATATATATATATATATACACTTCTACTGAAAAATAGAGAAACATATTTGTGATCTCGATATCTAAGGTAGGATCTGAAGAAGATGTTAATTCAAATGTTACGGGTTTTATGTCAAGGAAAACGCATGTCTAGTTTCGCATTGACGCCAGTTCAGCACTTTTCGGATAAGACAAAGTAAGGACGGAAACATATATGTTATATATGCTCAAAAGGACACTATAAGGGGAATTAAGAGTAGGGTTTTGGATGAATGAACTAAATCAGATCCAAATCTATACCTGAATCCAAATTCGAAATTGGACCTTTAACTTCATCTTTGAGTTGAATTGGACACATGACTCGAGCCCAACCCAATCAAAAGCATGCCGGCTCGGCAAGCGAAGGTTGGGCTTGTTGTGGTTAAGCCCATTTAGAAAAAGGTTAGTTGCAAGTGATTGATTCAAAATGTGGTGCCATCTCACTGGTGTAAATCATGGAAACATATGAATAGTAGTGTTATTTTTTAGAGATGATGTGATAACTAAATCAGCTGCTATTTTAAAGTGATTTAATTAAAATACAAATTAAAATTCAGTAGCTTATTAGTTATAAATTGAAGTCTACGACCGAAACTTTGCGGTCGATGGTATTGTTTTAATTTTTCATAAAAAGGGAAAAGGAAAAAAAATAACTCAAAACTTAAATTGAGGCAATATAGCAGGATTTTAAGCCCGAGCACAAACTCGAAGGAGTATCAAACCCATTTCGATGGATTGGGCTTGGGCCCTAATTCTTTGGACCTTAACCAATAACCTGTTAAGTAAATTAATGATTTTTTTGGCTAAATTACAATTTCGGTTCGCAAACTATGAGACAAGTGACACTTTTATTCTCGAACTTTAATTTATAGAAATTTTTGGCTCGAACTTTTCGAATTATTGCAATTAATCAGGTCTCACAACCTAATTCAGTTGACTAAATACTATTGTATTTGTAATATGTAAGTGACGTGACAGTGTTATGATTGATTATACAACAAAAATTAAGATGTCTACACATACCTTCAGCATCAACGAAACATCAATATTTAGTGAATTAAATTGGCTTGTGTGACTCGATTGCAACAATTTATCAAGCTCGAGCTAAAAATTGCTGTAAATTAAAGTTGGACGACAAAAGTATCCCGAGCCTCATAATTTAGAACAAAACGTACAATTTAGATTTTTTTTAAAAAAAAATTCGTTTGGTTTCCGTATAAGAATTAGAGAGGATATATATAGCAAATAAATTTATGAGATCTCATGAATTAAACTTTGATCTAATAGTTGAAACTTTACATATAAATAGATTTTTTTATAATTGAGTTGAGCTTTATATTTATGTTGGGCTTAAAAGCACATAATAAAAATCTGTATTTCATATATATAGTTATTTATAGATATATAAATACAAAATATATGTATTCGAGCGGTTATCTAGTCGAACACAAGCGAGCTGACCCTACCTCGTGTTCGGCTCTTTTATTAAACGAGCTAAAAATTTCAGCTTGTGTTCGGCTCGTTTACTAAACGAGCGATTCAATCTCGAGCTTATTTTGAGCCGAACACAAACTGACTCGCGAACAGTAAGCTGGATTGCCACCCCTAGTCACATGTAGGCACCATCTCGTATATCATCCTAGTCTCCTAGAAATTCTATTATTGATCTTTACCTTTTCTCATATATAATGATGAACTTCCACCTTAATTGGCAAATAGGTACTTGATATATATAATTTATTTCAAAGACAGCAGGAAATTAGGGTTTCATGATCCTGTCTCCCTGATTTCCAGGACCATTATTGTACTTGATGTTTTGGTTAGGGTTAGCATCATTATGATTTTATCTCTATAAAATTGGCCTATATTTGGGCACAATTTCTCTACATATTCTATAAAAAAAAGTCGCAAAAATGCGCACTCGTATATTGTTCGCGATCAACAAACTTACGAGTTTATAGTATTATCTAATAAAACATTTTAGTACAAAAATATGAGTAGTAGTTAAAGTACTAACTTATACATGAAATTTTCTATGGTACCCATTCGCGATCTATGCAAAAATTTGCACCTTTTTAGCTAGTCAAATGTTATTTTGAGCATTAAACTTTCACATTAGATATTTAAAAAGTCAAACTTTTGAAAGTGATTCAATTCATTGTAATGGGAAAAAAAAAAAAAATCATAACATGAACTCGGTACATTCGTATTTTCGAACACTACAAATCTGTCATTCTTCGATCTGTATATCCATCTCGCATTTTAACCATCAATTCGATGTTTAAATGAGAAAAACCAACAACTCAAACGTGTGTCGTAGGATTGAAATGAAAGATGAGATTGAACGGCAGTGGATGCACGTTGCATGAAAGAGTGTGTGTGTGTGTATATATATTGTAGAGCTACTATGCTATCGAAAGTATAAGGGAGTTGGTGCTTCCGATTTTTTAGCCCTTGGATCAAGAATTCTACGGTTGGGATGATAGCGGTCCCCTTAGGGTTGAGTGGTCCCCCTAGGGTTGAGTGGTCCCTATTGATAAATAATATTAATCAAATGGTTAAAAATAATCAATGGGGTTGATCCAAGGGCCAGAAAATCGGAAGCATCGACTACTTTATGCTTCCAATAGTATAATAGTTATACTCTCTCTCTCTCTCTCTCTATATATATATATATATAGAATGAGGCTACTATACTATCTATAGTACCGGGGCTCCGGTACTATAGTTGCTTTTTCGATCTTAGGGTGTTTAAATCAACGATCCACACCGTTGAAACTGATCTAGAGTATGTGAAGTTCTTAGGAATAAAATTTTAGTTTTTTTCGATATCGTTTACTTAGTAAATAAATCATGTCAAAATGAACGGTGGAAATTGAATAATCCTTAAAATTTGAGTATAGGAGTTTCAAATTCAAGATCAAGGATGTTGACCTTTATCTATATAGTTTAAAGTATTTTCTATCAAAATTTGAATAAATTTAGATTCTTCTCCACCGTTAAACTACAAACTCGCCATAATAATCATTGAAATTTGACAATTTTGAAACGGTTTGATCACAAAGTAAACTATATCGAAAAATTATAAAATTTTATTCCTAAGAACTTCAAATATCCTAGATCAGTTTCAACGATGTGGATCGTTGATTTGAATACCCTAAGATCGAAAAAGCAACTATAGTACCGGAGCCCCGGTACTATAGATAGTATAGGAGACTAGCTCTATATATATATATATATATATATAGTGTAGAGTTACTATGCTATTGGAAGTATAAAGGAGTTGGTGCTTCCAACTTTTTGCCCCTTGGATCAAGAATTGTACGGTTATGATGATAGTGGTTCCCCTTAAGGTTGAGTGGTCCCTCTAGGATTGAGTGGTCCCCATTGGGTAATAATATTAATCCAATAGTTAAAAATGATCAAAGGAGTTGATTCAATAGCTAAAAAATCGAAAGCACCAACTCATTTATACTTCCGATAGTATAATAACCAACTCTTTTATGCTTCCGATAGTATAATAGCTATACTATATATATATATATATATATATACTCCTGTTGCAAGGCAATAAGTTAGATGTTAGAGGACCAAATTGAAATTCGACTAGAAGTTCAGGGACTAGAATGCAATTTACCTATACTGCTGTTTGGTGTTGTGGCCCCTCACACCAATTCCAGAACTTCTAGATTAATTCGTTGTAGTATTTGTATCTGATCAATTTTATCGAATCATATAAAATATTAATTAAGATTAACATGAAAAAAAATAATTTAAACTTAGTCTTAATATCTCCCCTTATCTGCACATACTAGATGTAATTTATAATTAGTCTTAACACTTTCAATCATATAACAAAAACATATAAATACTACACAAAAGATCAATTAACGGAAAACAATTCAAAATTAGTCTAAACAATAATCCCGATACAAAAATTATTCTTATACTTCTGTACCAGATAAAAATATTTGATTAGATGTTATTACTCCGTGTAAAATATTTGTTATAAAGAAGTATTTATAAATTGGCTTAAGTAAAGATATGGTTGGTTAATAGGCGTAGAAGATAAGGTGATAACAATAATAGTAATAATAAAAGTACCCTCAAACAAAGCTTTTCATTTATTATTATTATTATTATCTTTTTGACAAGTCACAACAGTTGTTTTCATGAGTTCAAAAATGGTCCCTACAATGCATCACAATGTTTACTTAAATTCTCCACATTTGTATGATCACTTCACTCTTTTCAATTCTTTGGAAGCAAGAGACAAGAGCAAAAGGAGATAAAATATGAGAAAGAAAAGACAAGGAGAGAAAGAGAGAGAGAGATAGAGATTGTTGCTTGTATCTGCTACAATCGGATCATTGACGCTAATCATTAATTCAAAAGCTCGAGCTGTTAAAAAGATATAACCAATTTACTTGCATACAGACACAGTACTCACGAGTCTCGATTGTGACTCGGCCTACTCAGCCTTCCGCCACTTCGAATATGATTTGATCCGACCCGACCTCCCGTCATTTCGAACGTGACTCAGTCCAACCTACCCTTCGGCCACAGACAGGATGTTAGCCCCTTTAAGCCAATCAGATATATGAAAACCGTTCATAAATAGTTTTTGTAACTTTACTCATGCGTACAGAGAATATCAACTTAACTACACTATTTAATTTGAGAGAAAGAGATAATGAACGATAAATTATACGTGCAGAAATTAATGGTATTAAAATGGTAGATTTGGAAAATAACTGAACCACAGTCCTGTCAGAACTAGGAGTGCTTAAAACTAAATTTGATATTATATGATTATCCAAGTACAGCTTATGCATCACTTTGCATTTTTCTTTTTTAGTTCATCTCATACTTTTTAACAAAAAATCTGAAAAAAAAAGGAAAAAAATATTCCAACACATTGCTATAAAATTAGAATTTAAACGTGCCCATGACGTTTAGGAATCTCCTTAGATTACGAGGTCTTACCTTGTAGTTTTATACTTCTCTTTTTCTTTTTCTTTTTTTAGTTGGAGTTAAGATGTTATCTGTGTCCAATTAGGAAATTTCTCCTAATTATACATCTAATAAGGAATTAGTTATTTTGTTACACAACTATCCCTGCATAATTAAAGCTAAAACCAGAAAAAGTAGACAAACAACCCATACTTTTACTCCAAATAATATTCAAAGCCTTATCAATAAAATAAAATAAATAACTCACAGAGCGCCATATAGAAAAAATTCCTGATCAACTGCGGAAGCAAGAAGTCCGGTACCGAATATGTACGCCACCAACCGAACTCGGATAATTTGGTTTCTCCTCCTATTTCAGGCACTCTCTCTTATGGTGTGGAACCGATGGTAATTCTCACCAGAATGCGTATGAGAAGGTGGCGGGACCAATACCCCTCTTTATATAGAGTCCAGATCGACTTTCCATCAAAGTATGATTAGGATTCTATTTAATTTAAATAGATGGAAACGGAATAAGATATACCATATCAAGCAGTTCTATATCTATTAGGATTGACCTTTATCTATAGTAAATCCAAATTTAAATATGACTACTTGAGCCACATTTATGGAAATTCTAACATTATCAACAACTGAGATGAACATGTAAAAAAGTGCAACTGCATATATTTCCAAATTGAATTTACTATGTGTTACGATGAATAGTCCCATATTAGGTACAAAATGAAATCTTGACCTATATATATGTATATTGTGGATGATATTTCATTTATCAGCTTAAGCTTATGGATTGGTTTCAAGCTCTTTAATATGGTGTAAGAGTTTAGTTCATACTTAATTTCCGGCAGAACTAACGACCGCATGCTACCGCATTCAGCACGTAAAGTTTCTTTTCCTGCGTGCTAATCGCGTCTATACATTGTGCTTATATTTGGTACTGTTTCAACCGTACGTGCATTACAGATCAGAATAAAATAAAACTATCATTTACATAAATAATACTTTTGCAGAATCTTCAATCAGGCGAAAAAGATGCACACGAAACTAAATCTAAAGACAAATCTTACAGGTGACTTAAGTCAACAGTAGCATGATTGAAACCCCTTAACCCATCAAAATATGTATACAAGTTATATTGACCTCAAGTCACTACATTATTCCAAATCTTTCTTAGAAGCAACTCCTAGTATATTATTAGCGCACTATCACCATCCTATTCTACCTAGTCTTTTTTTGACCTCTTATATATATAATGCATTTTTATTTGATAAAAAAAAATATAAAACTTATCTAAATTATAGATCATTTTGAAACAACTATTTATTTTTTAAAATTTGATTTTACTATTCAGTCTTTTAATTTGTTTGATTTAAATTTATTACTTTAACAAATTTATAATTGCGAGAATTGCATGAAACTTATAAAGATGAATAACGCATTCAAATTTTGAAGTTAAAGTGTTATTGACTGATTCAAATTAAACAAATGAAAAGGTTGGATGATAAAATTAAAATTTTGAAAGATTAGACATCGACTCAAAATAATTTATAGTTCAAATAAGTTCTATACATTTTTATCCTTTGTTTTAATTTATGTTTTCTTAATATATTCATATCAATAATTCCAAAATTTTAATTGCTTGTCCATCACAGTATTTTGACCAATTAGCCAAAAAAAAAAAATTACGGATTTTGCGTTTTTGCAAAAATAAAGCACGAGGTGGGAGAAAACAAAATGGAAGGAAAAAAAAATGAATGAGAGAGAAATAAGAGAGTGACAGACAATAAGGTGACTAGACATAGCAAACGGACGGGTTGGGTAAACCGCGGATGAGTTATTATACCCGCTAGTCATATGAGCATGGGTAATATTTATCCACAAATTTTTGGATAGCCTATATTTTTACCTACACTCATCTATGGGCAGGTGGACGAGTATGCGGATTACCCGCAAAATATTCTGTTTTTTGTATTCCTATACTTTCCAAATGCAAAATATATATATATATAATTTTTAAAAAATCATAATATAACTTGTTGTTTGAAATATAAAAATATACAATAAATAATAGTCTTAAAATGCAAAAATTATATGTAAAAGTATTTTACATGTAGACGAGGCCACCGAAGGGTGGTAGTGCAGTGCGGCGGAAGAGGCGGTACAGTAGGAGGGGTGGCCGCATCGGAAAAAAACATGAGAAACAATTAGATTTAGAATTTTTAAAAATAGATAGACAAAAAAAATATTTTTAATTAAAAAACATTTGCAGGTATCCATAAGCATCCGCGGGTTATCCAAAATACCCAAAATTTAACGAATATCTATCCGTTTTATCAATAATTTTTTAGGTAAAAAAATTAGTATTTATGTTTGTAAGTTTATGAATAATCTGCAGGTATCCGTAGATACGAACAGAGATTGTCAGGTCTACAGGTGACACACAATTTTCCAACATCCTCTATGGACCAAATGATGCAAATCTTGATCCCTAAGCAACAAGAAAAAGAAAAAAAAAAAAAAAAAAATCAAAGTTCCAGCACATACAAAGTCACATAGTAGTAAGATATATAGAGTTTTGTAGTAGTCTCCTCCCACGGGGGCCCACTACCTCGGCCACCTCTTCACCAGCTTTTGAAACCGCGTATCGTCGAAATTTCTAAAAAACCCCCTCACCTTTCCCTTTGTTTTAAAACCCACCCCCCATGCCCGTCCCCGTCCTCATTGACGAGGGAAACGGGTACCTTTTCTTAAGAGCTCTTCCTCGCCATTAATGGCGCTGCGGTGGTTTCGGACGCTCCAGCATTCGAAGGAGGGACGCCGCGGGCCCAGGAGCTGGAAACCGAGCTTCTTCTCCTCCTTCTCGCCCTCGTGGAAGTGGACGCGCTTGAGCTTCCGCTTCTCCCTCGTCGACGACGTCCTCTTCCGCATCCTCTCCGTCCTCGAGGCCGTGGTCCTCGTCCTCGCCCTCTCCTGCTTCTTCCTCTGCTGCGGATGCCAATTTTGACGGTTTTGGTGCGCACTTTCCAATAAAAGAGGGATTTTTATTTTGTCCTCATGCGGCGTGGTTTGGAGTAATAAAGGGGGGGTTAGGGTTTGGGGGTTTTGTTGAGGGGGGGTGTGTGTGTGTGAAGGAGCAATGGAGAAGGAGGAGGAGGGTGCAGCGGGGGTGGAGCGGGGTTACCCGGTCGAGATCCGGCCGGGTTCGACCCGGATCGGGTGGATCGGGGTCGGGGTCATGGGCGGCGCCATGGCCGCGCGCCTCCTCGCCGCGGGGTACGACCTCGCCGTCTACGCCCGCACGCCGTCCAAGGCGGCGGGCCTCGCCGGCGCCGGCGCGCGCCTCGCCGCGTCCCCCGCCGCCGCCGCCGCGGGGAGCGACGTCGTGTTCACGATGGTCGGCCGCCCCGCCGACGTGCGCGCCGCGCTGCTCGACCCCGCGTCCGGCGCGCTCGCCGCGCTCCCGCGCGCGGCGGCGTCCTCGTCGACTGCACCAGCAGCGACCCCGCGCTCGCGCGCGCGGTCGCCGCCGCGGCGCGCACGCGCGGGTGCTGGGCCGTGGACGCGCCCGTCTCCGGCGGCGACGTGGGCGCCCGGGAGGGGACCCTCGCGATCCTCGCGGGCGGGGACGAGCGCGTCGTCGCGTGGCTCGCGCCGCTCCTCGGCCGCCTCGGGCGCGCGACGCGGATGGGCGCGCCCGGGGCGGGCCAGAGCGCGAAGATCGCGAACCAGATCGCGGTGGCCGGCGCGGTGGTGGGCGCGGCGGAGGCGGCGTCGTTCGCGCGCGCGGCGGGGCTCGACGCGGCGGCGTTCATGGAGGCGGTGGGCGCCGGCGCGGCCGGGTCGAGGGTGGCGGAGATCTTCGGGCGGAGGATGGTGGAGAGGGACTTCGCCCCGGGTGGGTTCGCAGAGTACATGGTGAAGGATCTCGGGATGGGGTTGGGGAGAGGAGTCGAAGAAGCTGAGGCGGAGGACGACGACGGTGAGAAAGAGAAGGGCGCGGTGGTGGTGCTTCCCGGGGCAGCGCTTTTCCAGAAGCTGTTTCTGGGAATGGTGGCGAACGGGGACGGGAAACTGGGGATGCAGGGCATCATCACTGTGATCGAGAGGATGAACGGGTTATAATTCGACGAGCGCCAGGTGTTTGTGGTTATGCCTCTGTGGCGATATCCATGTAAAAATTACTTTTAAGTTATTACTGCTACTGCTAAATATGTGTTTTCTCCTGCAGTTCTTGTGATCTTGGAATCAGGCTTTGGTGTTTGTGTGTCTATGTTGCGAAATGGTGTTGTTTTGTGAGTTTGTGATCTATCTATTTGCTCTTTAAAAAATGTGTGAGTGATAGAGTTAATTTTAATGATTATACGAAAAAAAAAAAGGTCTTTTATTATATGATTTACATGATTTACTACTGTTTGTATTGTAAAGCGATGAACGGATGAGATTGAATCATGAATATTTCATTTTCTTAGCAACTCTTGGATATTTATAACCATTCCACCACACATACACACACTCTCTCTCACTCTCTCTCTCTCCACAATTCAAAATCTTATCCCTTTCCCTCTCAATCTCCCACTCTCAGAGAGAAATGGCTCTTGGAGCTCAAATTGGAACCCTCCCAATCCAACCCTTCTCCGCCCTCAATCGCCACTCCGATTCCCCTCTCCTCCTCCGACGCAACCCTCAGACCCTTCTTCGTCTCCGCGGCAACCCCCGCCGCCGCTTTGGCTCCGCGCAGAGAGCTCCGGCTTTGTTCGCGGCGAGAGCTTCGGCTTCGAGATCAAAGGAGCTCGTTCTTAGAGATTTTCGTGACAAAAAGGCTCTAAAGGTCTCACCTTTGGTTTTTTTCTTTTTTTTTTGATAGCTTCAATTTGCCAAAGCCAATCTCGGTTTCACTGTATCCATAAGAATGATAAAACTTGGTTCATAAACTTTTCACTTAAATAATTTAGTCGCTGAATTTCTACATATGTTGCACTTTTTGTCTCCCACCGTTAAAAAAAAAAAAAATTCTTATTTTTCTTATAAAAATGAGCATTTTAAGGATTCAATGGCCATTTTACATTGAGAATTGGATTTACGGAAGTGTAATATATATATGCGACAGATCAAGTAAAAAAAATAATATAGGTATTAAGTCGCAATATCGGGATAGTAGATGGAGTATGCATACTTTTGCTTTTTTCTCTTTTTCAAGATATTAGGCCTTGCACACCAATTGTTTGTCGAAATGACTAAAAGGATTGATAATGTGTTTTATGCCACACAATATCATCCTATGATTAGTAGAATAGTTAGTAGTAATAAGCTTATTGTATGGCAAAAACTAGTACATACCTAACATACTGAACAATTCAGTTGTAGCGCGATGTGATAGTGCTTCTGAAGGTTTTTGTGATATTTGTGTGTATTTTATCTTATTTATTTTTGGATATTTGCTTTAAATTTGTACAAAGATTATTCAGAACTAGTGCACATAAACTTGGATGTAATGTGATGGTTTATGCTCCTAGATATTCAAGAATAAATTTACACTTATGTGAATTGATTTAAGCGAAAATCTTTATCCTGAACTGAAGTAAATGCTTTATGTGCATAAGAAACCAAAAAAAGAAAAAAAAAAGGAAAATTTACCATCTACTTAGAATCTATGTTGAGTGGGCAACTGTCTTTAATATTAATCCTCTGATTTTTGAATTTTTTTCTCAACAGAAATGTTAAGCTAATGCTATCAAGTTTAAGGAAATTCGAGAAGAATAACAACTTACTCTCTAAAAATTGTTAATGAAAACTTTGTTAACTGTAGCATTAAATGCTTACAAGTTGTCGAAAAGCAAATTACATGTCCTCTTATGCAAATCCTAGTTTTCATCATGGCTCTATGTGTACTCGTCATTCCTTACGCAAATCTCGCTATTATTTTCATATATTTTCTTTCAGTGCAGATCATATCTGGTCTTCAGAATTTCGACAAGGACAGAGTTGCTTCGGTTGTTATAGCAGCAGATAAGGTTTGCTTTTTTCTCATGATTCTCTTCTTTTTTTTTTTTTGCTTTTTCCTTTTTCGCTGTACGACATGCTTCACTCTATGCAATTTGATTTGCGAAGAAGATGGCAAAATGTAAAACTCAACTACCTGCACTGAAAGGTTTCTTTTTCCCCCCCAATTATCCGGCCTTAGCAAGATTTGTCTTTTTATTTCCTATACAGATGATCATGGCCATTTTATTTCCACTTTTTCTTCTTATTAATTGTAATTTCTCCAGTATAGACATATTCTGCGTTAAACTTGCTTTGCTTCTCTATACTTGTCTGCTCCTTGAAGAATGCAAATCTTGCTATTTTTATGTTTCTTTTACACAGCGGATAAAAATTTGTTGAAGTATAGGAGCACAAATATAGAACTTCCTGTAGATTGTTTCGAAGATGATACATACTTGATTTGTAAAGTTTCTTTGAGGTAAATCTTGAATAGTACTCAAATGAAACTTGGAACATATCCTCATAGTGGAATTACTAAAAACATGGTTTGGTCCTGGTGTGTACCTTTACCTGTTATCGATACATTTGTTTAAGTATATTAATAACAGGGCGCAGCACACTTTTAACTGAAACTGTTAACTGAGGGAATAATACTTATGCTCCATATTAGATATACCTTCAGTATAAATTGACTTTTCGCTTATTTACCTTGTTTAACTTTTTATAGAGATGCGAGCGTAAATTATGCCTTTCAATTTAGCCTACTTATCTCTAACTATTTTTTTTCTTTTAATAATTCTGTTTACGCACTTCATGATTTCCTCTTTTGTCTGTTCCTCTGCCAAAGTTGCCTTCTTATAGTCATGTCATGTTATACTTATATGCATAAATTACAGGGAGGTGCCACTCATGTTGATATAGCATGCGATCAAGAGTTGGTGAAACTTGCCATGAACTTGACCTCTCTTCCGGTAAACTCTTATATTTCTATTGGAAAGCTCAGATATTCATATTATAAGCAACAGTGGCCTGTGAAAAGTACATATCGTGCATTTGTGCTCAAATTAGTGCGGAAGGTGCTAACTTATTGTGGTGCGATGCTTTAACACCTTCCGACTTCTCAACAATCTCATCGCTTCTTTTTTTTTCGTTTCGTATATTTCCTCTTTGACTTTGTATATAGTTATGCGATGAACATTGAGGTTCTGAAAGCGAATTTTTTTTTTTTGGGCATCATTTAGTACTTTGTCATCAACATTTATCAACTATCAAGAAGTACCATTTCAATATGAAACAATCGGGCCCTTCGGCACAACTTCTACAAAATCAATGGTGGAGCATAAATTTATAACATGTTTGAACTATTATTTCATTTTTTTTCCATTAAAAAAAAACAAATAGTAATTTGTTAATGTTTACGTTAAATGATGAAACATAATAAAAATTTAGTATTTGGACATGGGAGAAACATAGGGAATCACCCTACGGTATTATCTGCCAAAAAAAGAAAAAGAAAAGGTTTTACATTCCTATAGATTACAACTGTCAAATGATATCTTATTCACTTAATCTGAAATTAGTTGTTCCAACTCTTATGTAAAAGATGCTTGCGATTTTTGGCAGATATGTGTGTCCTCTGTCGATCCCCTAGCATTCGCTCCTGCAGTTGAAGCAGGTGCTCAAATGGTCAGGATCCTAACTCTGCAGGCTAATTGGGTTACATTCCTCTTCACATTTATGTCGTAGTTCCAACAACTTCAAAAACATTTTTTGATGCAGATTGAGATCGGAAATTACGATTCATTTTATGAGCTCGGTATCCAGTTTTCTCCGGAGCAGGTCGGACTATAGTTGTAGCTATCAATGCTAAGAACTTCTTACTATTAATATAAGTGTTTCTTTACACTGCCTAATGCACTTGTTACTAAATTGTTTCTTCTGTTGTTCCTAATAGCATTGTATGAACTTGGTCATGGTTGATCTTTCACTATAAAGTTCACTAATTCATAATTTAATTGATAACAGATACTAAATCTGACACAAGAGACAAGGAGGATTCTCCCGTTCCTCACGCTATCAGTCACCATACCTCACACGCTAAGTCTCCCTGATCAGGTAAATAATGTCTTGCTAAAGTATTTTTAGAGTGTGATATTGTTGAGAATTATACAGGAGGAATTTGGTCTTACTATTTATGCTAACATACGCAACAGGTGAAGCTTGCCGAGCTTCTCGAAGAGGAAGGCGCTGATATAATCCAAACCGAAGGTGGAAAATGCTCTACTCCCACAAAGCCTGGTGTTCTTGGCTTAATTGAGAAGGTATGATGAGAAGAGGATAATAATGTAGAGAATGAACCATCGCTTTTATTATATTGTTATCTATTAACCAACTTAAATGCCATTTACAAGCGACATTGTAATCCTAAGAGCTGATTATTACAGGCAACACCTACATTAGCAGCTGCATATTCCATTTCTCGAGCGGTCGCCATTCCAGTAATGTGTTCATCTGGACTAAGTGCTGTTACCGCACCAATGGCCTTAACGGCAGGAGCAGCTGGTGTGGTATGTATATTTGTTTCTTTTATTCTGTAATCTTTCTGATACTCATAATTTTCTTAATTCATTCCTCACCGAAGAAAAAAGAGAAAATAAACTGTGTTCTTAAAATGGTCTGCTTGTCAGAAGTTCCAATAGGAAAACCAATTTCATACGGTTCGGCATAACTTTGATTGATCTCAACAATTATCATTTATAATCCGGTTTTTTGGGTGTACATTCATAAATTTTGGACATAACACCTCATGTAGATTACAATCATTACACCAAAATATTATAAACTTAAAAGTGCATTTCTGAGGCTGAAATAGAAATGCATCGAAGAACTCGTGTAAGATTCACCGTCATGGCGAATGGATGATTAGCGGCCATAACTAATGACTCCTCTTAATTCGAATGCAGGGTATTGGTTCGGCAGTAAATAAGCTCAACGACGTGGTGGCGATGATTGCTGAGGTGAAAAGCATCGCCGAGGCACTGGGTCTGTCAGCTAAAGATGTAACTAAAGGTTCAAGAACTGTCAGTCTTTAGGGCAGGATTATGTTTTGCGGCACATAAAAGAAATACAGAATGTACCT
Organism: Puya raimondii; assembly: GCA_016920855.1. NCBI lineage: Eukaryota > Viridiplantae > Streptophyta > Magnoliopsida > Poales > Bromeliaceae > Puya > Puya raimondii. Next base: position 34,939,873 of record JABWPP010000049.1, on the reverse strand, counting down.
AGAATGCTTCACCGAAGTAAAAAGTCGAATAACGGCTTCGTTTAATTTTTTTTTCTTTTTTCTTTTTCGTCTGTGAGAGTTTTGAGGAAGCAAAAGATAGTTTGTTTTGAATGTGAGACAGTAAATATTGAAATCAATTATCATGAGTGAGTGTTATTTGCATAGAAATGTATGAATTTGAGCTCTTTACTCCTATTTTCTCAATCAGATAAAGAGTTATCCATTTTAAAGTAAAATTGTATAAAATATGAAGTTTAATGGAGAGTTTGGCCAAGAAAAACAAACTGTAATCGAGTCTTTATTGAATGGGGTAATTAACATATCATATCAATGCCAAGAATAGCTCAAATAAAATCCACTTTCATGGCTTTTGGAATTATGGAAACTCAAGAAAGACACTACTTTTTCAAAAAAAACTCATATCTAAGATGATAAATACACATTGTCACATAATAATATGTAAGTTACATGTTGAATTAGCAGGCTTGCTGCTTGAATCTATCTTCTTTGTAACATGAATTTTCTTCTTTTCTTTCTTTCTCTTTTTTAGCAGTATAAGATACGACCACAGTCACAGTCGTAATAGAAAGCAACCATATTTTGTAATCAGTGAACCGACATCATCAAAGAGTTTCACCTGCTAATGGCACAAATTTTGTGTTGTGCAGTGTCTTTCGTTCTATTATTAAACTTAAAAAATGCCAAAAAATTCGCTAAAAAGTTTACACTACTATATAGATTAATTTAAATTAAACCTTTTTCAGCAGATGACTCCGTGGCCCAATGGATAAGGCGCTGGTCTACGGAACCAGAGATTCTGGGTTCGATCCCCAGCGGAGTCGAATTTTATTATTAAATTAAATTGTTTGATGTTTTTTTTAATCTTTTAAAAAGAACAATTACACTTCATTCACCAAATCACCATCAATAAGTAATCAAGGAGTTCACAGAACCATCTACAAGAAGACAATTCTTCTTGCAAATTCCATCTGTTTTTTTTCCTTCTTATAACAAGTTCCGAATCTCCGATGCACGACGCCGATCACGCGGAGTACAAAGACCTGAGCTGCCTGTTTATGAGCCTGCCGTGGCGGAGAGCCAATTCGAGCTCCGCATCGTCGGACCACCACTGCTGCAGCCCGTGCGCCTCGAGGAACTTCGTCGGCCCCCTCGACATCACGTAAAGCTTCGCGACCGACGAACCACCAACATGATCACCAGATACTGCACTTCCTGCCTGATCATTGTAGTAGCAGCAGACATAGTCGCAGTTATTCACGTACAAATGCGGCATCCACTTCTTCGCTTCCGCGGCGCGCAGCCTCGTCGCTTCGCTCTCCGACGCATTCCCCTCCTCTCCTCCGCCTTTAACCCTTTTCCAAAGACTGCTGAGTTTCTCGCCGACGCTCCTCAGACTCGTCGCGAGCGAAACCGACGGCGGATTGAACAAGTGACACTCCACGAATACGCCTTGCTTCGCAAGCGCTTTTCCGACCTGGAGAGCGAAACCAGCCCCTAGCGAGTGCCCGCCGACACAAACACCGCTGCTGCTGCTGTGTCTGTCGACCGCCGTTTTCAGGGCTTCGAGAGCACCGGAAAAGCGGACCGAGCCGTCCAAGCTCTCCCAGGCCAAGAACCGGAGGTCATCCTCGACGTCCCGCCTTACGGTCGCGCTCTTTACGAGTGTTCCCCTGAGGGCTAAAACGGCCCTCGGCGCGCCGCTCGGCCTTACTGGGATGAAGTCGGAGAGCGCGGCCGACCGGTCCCACTCGAGGACTGCGCCGTAGATGGAATTGTCGCGCTTGTCGATCAGGGTTCGGGAGAGCTTGTACTTGAATGGCTTCCACCACTGCGGCGCCAGGCCGCGATCTCCGCGCCTTCCGTCTTGCCGGTCCAGTTCTAGCAGGTAGACTGCCTGAATGAAGCTGGCAATGACCATCCTTCTGTAGCTGGGATTCTTCCTGAAAGAATCAAATTTTAAATTAAGCAGAACATTTGTTTGTTGATTTATAGCATGAAATAAGCAGCTCAAGATCTTCAATCTGCACACTGATGATGATGGTAAATTATATGGCAGTTGTGCAGCAGCATCAGAGAGAATAGAAAAATACAAACTTGTTGTCAGTTACGACGTGAACTTAAATTAAATTAGAAAAAAATTCATTCAAAGCTAACTTGAATTATATTTGAAAAAAACATTAGTAAATGTAATTAGGACCTCCTGCTTTGCATTATTATGCATTATATTACTACACACAAGGCAAAATTATGGGTAAACTTTAATTTCCGAGCCTATAGTACTAAAATATTTTTACTTTGCTGTCACGTAGTTCAAACAATATTATCAGCCGATTTTAATTTTGTTTTATCGAAAAAAATTTACCAGCAAATAGAGTAGCAAAGTAATTTATTTTTTTTGAGAAAAAAATATCAAACTATTCCCTTCATTCATTTTTTTTTAAAAAAATTAACAAAAAATAAAAGACAACTAGGCTTCGAATTTTAAACCTTCAATACCAACCATCATGAAATTCTGATAATGATAGATACTTACAGTAAAATAAAAATAAAATTATAGAATAATGAAATGTAATTTGTTAAAACATTATAGTAGCAAAATAGAAACGCGCCAAAAATAAGATAGTAAAGTATAAGTTTTTGAGCTACGATAAAATAAAATTGAGTTAAACTGAGGCAAATTTAGAAAAAAGAAAAAGAAAAAAAACCTGAATCTTGGGGATTGTGAATAGCTCCACCAAAGAAAAACAAAACCCTAGATAACGATCTACAACTGCGAAGTTTCGTAAAACTCAGCGAAGGGGGAGAGGAGACGACGACGACGAACCAGCTCGAGCGGACGAGATCTCTCCAGGTGGGGGCGGCGATGTTGCGGGGGCCCGCCACGTGGAAGTCGTACGGATGCCCCGCTCCTCCTCCTCCATCGCCATTGTTGACCTCCACGGAGGAACCCTCCGCCATTAGAGACCAATCGAGGTTTTTTTTCCCTTTTTTTTATATTTTAAATATGCTCGTCGAGTGGAGGAATGTTTTGCTGAGGTGGAAAACGGAATGATAAGAGTTATTTTTTTTAATTATTATTATTATTTAAAGAAAAGAAAAGAAAAGAAAGGAATAATGAGGAGAAAAAGCTACTGTTCTCGTTTCTTTTCTTTGTTGCTTTTCTCTTTGTTTTTTTGTGGTTAGAGCGGCTGCTAAATTACTTGGTACAAAGCCACAGAAGCCGTCCACGGCCACGTCCTCTGCCGTAGCCTCATATTTACGATCTGTGTCATATCGGTGCAGACACCATCGTCACTAGGCTCGGCGGAGGTGTTAGCGGTCGAGTAGGTCGAAACAGAGAAATACGAACGAGAGAAAAGACAAAAATTAAAAAAAATAAGAGTATTTTAATCAGTTTACTAAAAATTCAGACCGATAAAATTTTAAAAAATTATATATTATTTTAAAAATAAAAAACTAATAATTTTTTTATTGCAAATTGACCTTATTATTACTAAGGGGAAAAAAAAGAAAAGATTAATGAGGAGGAAAAGGTTACAGAAAAAAGTCATTACTATTGCTCTCTTTTCTTAATATAACTTACAAAGCCACAAAAGCTATTTCTGAATTTGCACCACATTAGTTCAAAGTCTAATTATTTCTTATTTCAAGTGGAGTTGATTTCTTAAAAATAAACAAAGCCGATAGCTTACTTGCAACCTTTCTCCCAAAGAAATTTTTTTTTTTCACCCCGTATGATATATTCCAAACTGATATTATTATGCTTTATAGAATGATAAAAAGTCTAATAAAAACTAATATTATAATTGTATAGTGAAATATTGTTTTAGGAAAAGATTGTTATTGTGCTTATCTACATTATGGAAGTTTTGTAATTAGCTATTGTTATTCCAATGTGGAATAAGTGTGACAGAGAAAATTTTCTGGGTTGAGAGAATCTATGTATAAAATCTCATTATTTAGTAATGTCGTCTTTAGTTGCTATTGATATATAGGCATAGCACTCAAAATATAAAAGATTTTGATTGATCATTGCGTTTATTTTTAGAGTAATTTATGTTTTTACTGGAACATTAATAATCTATGAGTGCGATATTTCGGGGGCTGAATTGGATTTTTGGTCCTCAAGCTATGAGGCAGGGCATGTGACAATTTGATCTTTTTAAAAAAATTAGTGTAGTTCTGTGCTTAAACTTTTTAACTTACGGTTATATTTAGTTGACTAGATGATGGTGAATCGCTGATGTAGTAGTAATGTGACATTTTTGTTAATATCACGTCATTAATCGCTATACGGTCACATCATTGCCACATCAGCGACACATTATTATTCAATTAATTAAATTGTACCATGGGAGTTGATTGTAACAACCCTATTACTCATCCAATTAAATTTAGTTGACTAGATGATGATGAATCGCTGACATTTTAGTTATTATCACGTAATTAATCGTTATACAGTTACATCATTGCCACACCAGCGACACGTTATCATTCAATCAATTAAATTGTACCATGTGAGTTGATTGTAACAACCCTATTACTCATCCAAATATTCACCTCTCTCTCTCTCTCTCTAAATTGTATAAATCAAGCTATCCATATTATAGTCTTCTAATAAACTGAGAAGCTTTGAATTTGCTACTTTAAAAAAGGGTCTTTCTCTCAATCTTTATTGGGATGACTTTTACATTGTAGGTGATCACCACCCTTTTCTCTCTTTAGGAGTTCTAAGGAGTGAGAAAGAAGAAAAGAATAGGATTCTTGTTGTCTCCTGGAAATGCTTGAAATTTATTTGATTCATAAATTATAAAAAGCTTCTAAAATTTTAACTATACAGCTTTCTACGGCAAACAATACTTTTATAAAATAACCAAACATTCTATAGCTTTTTCAACACTACACTATTTCCTAAAGTACTTTTTCAACAGCACTACTGTTCACAGTTAAGGCAAACAGGCCTATTATTGGATAGTAATCTAATTGTATTTTTAAAACTTGATGTGAATTTAATGATTTACTTAGTTTTGAAAGATTCCAAGTTATTGGAAACTATTTTCTTGATTTTGCAAACCTTTTTCTCGCAATTAAAGTATTTGAGTAAAAAGCACATACATTAAGTCACAATATCTGCTAGGACAGGAACTAACCGTACATTTTACACTAGAATTAACTACACAAATTTCTTATTATTGGCTTAAGCTATCATGGCCACCACCGGTAACTCGATGAAAGAAAATTCAAGTATCCATCAATGTTTGAACAAATTTAACTCAAAAAAAGGTCTAAAATTAACCAGTTTTCGCTTACAAATAACTTTACAACATTTTCTTTTTCTACAGAAAGAGAGAAAAGTATAATTTCAGTACACACGAAAAATAGTTTCGTAGATTGCATCTCAGGTAATTATTGAGCATCCAACAGTTCGTTCAAAACTTATTGAGGAAAAAAAAAAATAGCATCGCAAGATCCGAGTACAACAAAGGATGTGAGGGGTCAGGTTCAATGGCGCTTATTCCCAGTTGCCGCCTCCCACGCTTGCAAGATATGGTTCACGATTTGCTCCACGCCCACTCCGTGCTTTACCTGCACGAGAAACATGGTTGCGATTCACATCTTCATCATTATCATCGCCAAAGAATTATGAAAAGAATACTTCGACCACCCATACACACGGATTGCAATCCCCACCCCTCTTACTAGTAATACAGAAAGTTCTTGTAAATTACGACCAATATCGGGGTATGTAAGCAGTGATTTTAAATCTAAAGATTGATCGTATTTTAGCTACTTTTTGTTAAGACGGTTAGGTAGCTTGACGATTCAAAGGGCATGAAAAACCAATAATTTACAATTGCTGATTTAGTGTGATACTTAAAAACCTTAGACGTTTTTTCGCATACGGACCAGGATGAATTTTAAAAAAGAGAAATAAAAATCTTTTAAAAAAAACAATGGGGAAGTGTCTAAAACCACCATTAGTGCCGATTCAGCTAAAGATTGAAGTACCTGAGCAAAAACAAAGGGTCCTCCGTCCCGCATCCTAAGTGCATCCCGCTCCATAACCGCCAAATCAGCTCCAACTGCTGGTGCAAGATCCGTCTTGTTTATTACCTATAATTGAAAAAAATTTAAGCCAATCATAAGATAACTGCAATCCAAATTAAGAAACTGACACATCAATTTTCTTTTTACATACCAGAAGGTCGGCCTGTGTTATCCCTGGACCACCTTTTCTCGGTATCTTGTCACCAGCAGAGACGTCGATGATGTAAATTATGTAGTCCGCTAATTCTCTGCTGAAGTTGGCTGCCAAGTTATCTGCACCATCAAAAATATTTTCAGTTACTATTTTTCCATCTTTTTCACCGTCTTGAAAGGTACAGTGTGCGCCTGTAGAAGTGATGGCACCGCCGGTGAAGACAAACACATAGCAAAGCCAATACTGCTGCTTACGGCAAGAACACCATCTTGTTAGATCATACTCTAATTTACGTATTTGATCAGTGTGTAAGTTATGCAGAGGATCTCTCTCTCCTCTCTCTTCTCCACCTTTGCTACCTTCCTTTTGGGGAAGTTCTGAGCCTCAAAGATTTAGTATAGGTTTCGTCTTCCCTCCATGTAATCTTTCTTGAAGTTCTTGAATATAGAAAGAAGAAGGCTTCTTATCTCAACCTCTGTGTAGTCTGGGTTCTTTCCTTCGTTAATAACATTTTGGAAGTTATCGTGACTACGTGGTTCTTTACTCAAGTTACTGCAACTTTAAATAGTAATATTCTGTTATCAACTGAACTTCGAAACTTTATTTTGTCAAAACATCATTCTCCAAGCATAACCAAACAGTGACGAAGCACCTAGATTCACAATGCAGAGATGAGAGAAAGCCCCAAAGGAATAATGAATCTTTGCAGTTGATCATAAACTCGATACAACTCTCCAGGAATTGGAGTCAAAGAGAACCAAAATTAGATAAACGGTGGGCTTGCTATATAAACTGACAAATTTAAGAACGATGTATTTATCAACCATCACCTATATGATTAAAATACACAATCAAACAACCTTGAACAATCATTTCTTGGTCAGCAAAGTTTATGAAGTATTTGGATAATAAAAACAAATAGAGTACCTCCTCCAGATTCACAGAGTAGTAGGTCTGCTTTATATAGGTTAGAAAGCTCTTCAAGAGGACCCAGATTTATGCTTATATCTTCTCGTATAGCAGCATGCGGGCAGCCGCCTGTTTCAACAGCACGAATCCGTTCCTCAGGAAGTGCTCCATGCTTCACTAAGAATTCGCCATCCTCTTTTGTAAATATATCATTAGTTACCTGAAAAATATCACGGAATTAATAAACAAACAGAAGCTACCAACTTTGAGAACTTCGTATTAACATATCTGTCATATTCCACAATTTGAACTAGCCAACCATATTCACTTAATGAGAAACCAAAGGAATCACAAGAAAACAGAAAATATATATGCCCAAATCAGAAAGAGATAACTGCGAAATTGCAAACTGATTGGCAGCCGATAAACTTTCTTCATATCTATGTAAAGAAGAATTATCAGTATTTAGCGAACATTTAACAAGCTACTGACCATACATTACTAAATGCAAAAGTCTTATTTTCATGTATAGTAACGTGCCAGAACTACATATCAATTTTGATTTCTCAAATTTTCTTTTACTAAATACAAAAGTCTTAAATTCAAGCACATATCAAAACAAACCTCGAGCTTTTCAAAACATAGTTTAGTTGCTGCAACCACGAGGGCTGCTGGTAAGTCCCCATGATGAGCGTGATAACCATTTATTCTTCCCTTTAATTTTGAGAATAGTTTAGTTTTGTAATTCAGGTAAAACAAGAAAATTTTCATATTGCATCAAGTGTGGATCATAAAAATAAATACAGAAAAATAAATATCACCATTTTCATGATTAGGTAAGCTTAGAGGCCATGAACACAACCTAAACTATATCTGGCACTTATAAGCAATTAACATATAGTTGAGGACAATAAGTTAAAGTAGAAGAGAACTTTTTCTAAAATTTAAAAGATGATACATACTGCAGCAAGACTGTACTTGTCACGCAAGAGTTGGCAAAGTGCCAGCATCAAAGCCGTTTTCCTGAAAATTTTGGAATCATAAATCGTTTCAGCTATACTGATCTTGTAGGAGGTAAAACAATATAAAAACAGGTTGAGTACGAACTAGTAAGCATGTAGGTGCAGCACTAATAAAGCAATGTAAGCACTTTAAGAAATCGACCAGCCATAACTGATGAAATTTAAGTAGAAATGGATAAGTAGTAGGAAGTAAAGCAATATTTTTTATAACATCAAGAAATCATAACAAAGTCCAAATACCATCTATTAAACACAGTACCAAACCACAACCTAATGATATAATCACCTACACTAGGGAGATTATTTCTATTGCAATAAATACCTGAATTCTTGAGTACATGACAATTTGATTGGTTGTACCACATATGACTGCGGCGAACATGACATTGCGCTTATGGAACTTAAAAAAGGTTATTAGATGAAATTAATATGGTATTTTAGTTAGATACTACAATAAAATAAAATAAAAAGAAGAATCATCTTTTACTCACTGAAAAACATTGTGAAGCCTCCTGTTAATTTAAACTAGGTATTAATCTAAAAAATTTCTACATATTGCTACTTAATTGAGGTCAAATTTTAAGGGAAAAATCAAGGAACAGATACCAACAAAAAAGCATTTTTTCCAGATTCAACAACAGTCAACAAAAACCAGCTACTCATATCCCAGTTATAGATGAAGCTAAACTAAAATTACCCATGGCATAAAAATTGCATCAATTTCAACAACAGAGTTAGAACGAACTGCAGAAAATAAAAATATATTATAACCAACTCATTGCAATATGTGAAACAAAATATTACGTACCGAAAAAAACAATGTCATGCTTTATTACCGCACGTAATGCGATCTCTCCGCAATCTCAAACAGAGAGCCTAAACCCTAAAGAGCAATGGTGAATCAGGGAAAAGGGAGAAGAAGAGGAAGCACCCGGTGCCGACGGGGCCGCCGATGCCGACGGTGAAGGCGCGCTCCTTGAAGTCTCTAGAAGGGAGCGGGGGCGCCCGCTGGTCGAAGTATCCGGGGGAGTAGATGGGCTCGTGCGAGTGCGGCGCCAAGCCATCGTGGGAGTGGTAAACCCTACCATCGGCCCCGACCCACGACATCGCCGACGCGTCCGAGCGACTAAGAAGAATTAGGGTTTATAAGATCGGGGGGCGAAATGAACTGGAAGGAGAGGAGGAGGAGGAGGAGACGAAGAAGAAGAAGAAGAAGAAGAAGAAGAAGAGAGAGGAGTAGTAGTACTCATGGTGGTGATCATGGTCGTGATCGTGGTCGTGGTCGTGGGGACGGTGATGAGACGCCATGGGAACTAGGGTTTTTGTGAGAGATAGAGGAAGAGGAAGAGGAAGAAGACGTTGACTTGAGGTGTCGAAGGCTACGGAAAATGCATTTGGATAGAAGAAATATGCATATTATCTTTGTTAAATATAAAAATATATAAATACCATTTTTTATTGGCTTAAATTTTTAAAGTATAACGATTATTTTACATGGTATCAGAAGATTCAGAACAGGAGGTCCTGAGTTCGAGTCATACCAGGCTCCTAGCATTATTAATTTTCTCCTCTCATTTAATTTAAGTTCACGTCATTTTAATCTCGAGCTCCTAGACGTGAGGGGAATATTTCACTATATCCCATCAATCATATTTTTTTTAAAAAAAGTATAATAAAAATATTTTTTTAAAATTTATGATGGAATAGATGAACCCTGTAGAACAAATATGATTGATTGAAAACACCACGTCATTCACGTAACTACTATGTTTTAAACTTTTTTCCAAAATAAATGTCTTTATCTAAGAATTATTATTTTTAAGTATTATATTAATTGTTTAACTAAATTTTGATTTTGCTACTGAATCTTTCAATTTGTTTGATTTGAGTCAGCCAAAGACACTTTAACTTCAAAATTTAAGTTAATTACTTACTTTAATAAATTTATAGTTACAAAAATTACATGAAACATACTAATTAAACCTGTAAAAAAAAAAAGACATATTCAAATTTTAAAGTTAAAGTGTCGCCGACTGACTCAAATCGAACAAATTGAAAGATTATGTATTAAAATCAAATTTTTGATTTTTTTTTTTTTTTGAGAGAAAGGTAGCACGCTACCCGCTTCGTTTATTTCTTTTAGAAATAAACTTAGCAGGAAATGTGAATCAACTAGAATTCGAACTCGGGACCTCGGGTACCAACCATCAAGCCATTTGCCACTTGCGCTAGGGTTTCTACCATCAAATCAAAGTAGTCTATATAAGTTCTGTATGGTTTTACCTTTACTTTTTCTTTTTCCTTCTGCTGCATACACATTTGATTGTAGTTTGTCAAGAATTTTAGACTTTCAGCTCTTCCTACTGTATTTTCCTTTTTTCAGCTTTGTCACATAATAGTCTACTTTGATTAAGATGCTACATCAGAAGAGTTTTTACATAATTCAGATCTTCTGCATTCCATGTGGTTTTCTTCCAGACTGCCACTGTTTCTGCCATCAAATCAAATCAGGATTGGATTTGATCTTCTTTCAGCTTACACTTGAAAGATTGCAAGCCAATATGATTTCATTCCAAGAACTAACAAAGAAGCAGGGAAAAAAAAGAAACTACACAACCTTATATTTAACACTTCTTCTTCAGGACATCACTGCTAACTCTTTATGAACACTACTACTTGGTGATGTTACATGATCAGTGGGTCTAATTTGCTCATCACCAGGATTAACTCCCTGCTTCATAACATAATCCCATCTACCTTGCAACAGATACACAAAAGCAATAAAAGAGACCTCCACAGTGAATAGAACAGTCCACAACTCCACACTTCTTGAGGTCCTCTCATGGTATGTGTGCAAACCAATGTAAACATTTGCTATCCCCGCAGCGCAGATACCGATTCCGAGTATCCAATGCGCAAAGTACCATATGCTCCTTATTCTCACTCCTCTGAGGAATAAGGAAAATGAAAGAATAAGTATAATGTTACAACTTGTAGTTTGATTAAGCTTTGTATTTTTGTGTTATTACCTGTTAGGCCGCAAGAAACCGATGAATGGTTGCAGCAAAATGAACCCATAGAGTGCCAGGCCTATTCTCTGGTGTGTGTTGTTGAATGAGTTCTCGAAGTTCTTTATCGATAAAACCGCTCCCGCGGTGGCCAGCAGGACTGCTGTAATCTGCAAAGTTCGAGTACTCGCGATCTTTAGATAGTTGTAATGTTACATTGTAAAAGATGTAAAATTTACGTGCCTGCGGTATGAACTGCTCGAGCACGACGAATAACGCAATAAAAGCAACTTTATTCATATGCTGATCAATAAAACAAAAGAAGAATAAGAGGAAGAAGAGCTCACAAACCTGTAACATAACATGAGTGTAGAAGAGGATCTTTAGTCTTCTGCCACATTGTACAGTGTTAGACATTCTGATCACAAGTATGCCCAGGGGCATCAAGAAACCTACTGAAGCCCAGAGGAGGAATGCATGGAGCTTGATTTGGAATGAGAGCTGAGGAGTCAACTGCAAATTGAAATTGAAGCATTGGCATGTTCATTATTTGAGAATCTACTTATCTATGAAAATAAAAGGTAAATTATGGGTAGCAAACTCTCTTTCTCTCTCTTTACTTCCACATTGTTTTTGAAGATGGGGCATCTGAATCGACGGTCGGTACCGTTAAACTTGATCTAGGCTATTTGAACTTCTCAGGTTTCGAATTTCGTAATTCTACGACGTCATTTGCCTGGTACTCAAAAGATTTCAAAATTGATAATTTTGAATGGCTAACATAATGTGAATTTGAGACCACGTGATCATTAGCTAAATGATGTCGAAAAATTACGAAATTCGGTCTTCTACGAAGTTCAAATAACCTAGTTCATATCTAATAGTACCATTCGTCGATTCTGATGACCGAAAAAACTGCTTATACAGCTAAAAAATTTCTCCAGAAAAATAAGCAAATGCGAGAAAATGCAAGCTTCACAAAAAATTTCACAGAATAAAGTAATAGCAATAACAATGAGCTCAAAATAGAAGTACTTAAAAACCATATTGATTACCTTCAATGATGATGGACTGGGTTGGCTGATCTTGTGATTTTGATGTAATCTTGGTGGGATTCTTGCAGAGTCTGCTGATGGTGCAAGAAGAATCAGAGCCATGAAACCTGCCAAAGTACTAAACATTCTTTCCCTTCCAAATGTTAGCATTGCTAACTACAAAAATGACTACTCCTTTTCCTCTTCTCTCCAAAAACTTAGTGGAACAAGCAAACTCATATTTATATATATTAATTACCTCTCACTTTGAACAACATTAATACCCATTTGAACAAAAAGAATGAAGCAACTGCTGCATGCATTGGTGGTTTTTTTTTTTTTTTTTTTTCTGTTTCAATTAATACTATGTGAAGAATCCCAAGATAGCTTGTAGGCCAATAAAGGAATCCTACAAGGTAAAGCTATGAGATGTGTATCATAGAGTAGTTTAAAAGAGCTGGCCCTGGATGGTCATGGGCATAAAAAAGTGCTTTTGAATATTGTTTATAAGTGCTTTTTTTGTGGAGGGGAATGGAATAAGAAGCTTTAAGGAGCTAGGACAAACTTTTACAGCTTTGTGGTATGATGGTAAGGTTTGTGGAGCTGTAGCAGAGAGCACAAAGGAGAAGTTGGCCATTTCCTTTTTTATGTGGAGTCAGCAACATTTAATTCCCTTTTATTATTACTACTGTAAGGATTTAATATTACGAATACTGTTCTTTAGCAGCTTAAATTTTTAGAGAAAATAGTTGTTACACATATCAGGGCACGGGCAGGAATTATGAATTTTACTCAAATGGGCAGAAAGCTTAAGAAACACAAATGGGTACTTTTAGAAAGATCTCTATCATGGAAAAGTTTGGAAAAATGACTGTAAATTAAGTAGTTGATAGTGTATGCAAATTAACTGCACCTGAAGGAACAATGTATTAAACATCTTACAACAATAAATTCTAGCATTTGGGTGATGTCATGGTGACATGTAGCTTTCATTTTAAGTGGTGTATGCATAAACTTATGAGGAATTTGAACAACAACATACCAAATAAGTTTAAAGTGATTTCCATGTGACACTGTTTCCCACTATACATAGTTTGGTCTCATATGTGGAAGGAAAGAGAAAAGCTGTTTGAGGATTCTACATGATCCATTAGGACATTGAAGGTGAAATGTGATTCATATATACTTTTTCAACAGAGATTGCTTTATTGCTTTAGCTTTAGTGCTTAGATGCAAAAAATTGACCATCTTTTAGTAAAGGGTTTGGTAGGGGGACTCTTATCTGTTTTGTTATAGGTGTAAGATGTCTCAAAATCCATGTATAACTTTAGTTGTTAGGGAGTCTATGACTAGTGTTTTTCATTATTGTATCATAATTATAGTCTATGACTATTGTATAATACTTCGTTTATTTTTCTTTTTTAGAAATAAACTTGACTAAAAATGTGAAGCAACTAGGTTTCGAATTTAGGACTTCGAATACCTATCATCAGGCCTTTTGCTAAAACAACACACCTACAGAAGATCCAGACGAGCCAAATAACCCTGTAATCCTTGAAAGTGCTCCTTCCCACTAGAGAGGACTATTTAAGACCTAAGAAAAGATTATCATTGATTAAGTAATTAGTATTATTGTACTAAACATCCCATAATCTAGTATTTAGATATTAACATGCATGTGATAGCAATCATTTGTTAGTATGAGCTAGATTGACAAAGTATATGGGTTAAAGGAGACAAGCTACATAAAATTCCATGCAAGGATTTGTTCCTATAATGGCCTATGCTTATTGATGACCTTTTGGACCACCAAAGAACAATTCCAGATCACTAACAATGATGAATAAGTGGAACTACAAGTCAGCCTTAAATATTGCCTTTTCCCCAGTAGTGAAGTTGACATCTCACAAGCATTATGTCCACCATTTGTTCATCACTCAAAAAAAAAAAAGAAAAAAAAAGCATATCTTGATATAAGTGTTCAATTCCTTTTGGTTAATGACACAAAAAAAAGGAAATTAAAGAACAAACACAGTTTATTGCGAAGCCTAAGAAAAGCTGAAAAATCAAAATGAGAATTTCTACTTATCTTCTGAAGAATTCTGGCTTCAAATACATCGAATGTTTAGTTTCAGTGCGACAAAGTTTGTGAAATTATTATAATTATATATTGACAGAAAAATTGAATAACATAATGATAAACTCATTAATATCTGGACGTTCAAAATACATTTTTTTAAGACAATCTTAAACTTATAAAAAATAATATTTTAATATTTTATGAATCTCCTTTGCATTGGTTTTCCTTTAAAGAGAAAAATCTCATTGAAGTATAATCATGTTTGTGGTCTCTCTCTCTCAACAACCAATATTCTATCAATAAAAGAATTGGAATCAGGTTCTTCAAAATAAAAAATAAAAAGAAAAAGAAAAAAAGAAAAGAAAAAATAATTAAAAAGAAAAAAGAAAAAAATTCCTTCCTCTAATGGAAGGATTGGGAATAATTAAACCAATTGAATAAAGAGTTGAGCCCACAAAACCCATTATTTTTTGTCCTTCTCTTTTTGCTTTTTTTCTTCTCTTTTTTAGTATCTTGTTTTCTTTCAACCAAGGAAGAACCCCTTTTATGTTATAATATATTTTAGTAAAAATGTATGAGGACCCCCCCAACTATAGGTGATTCTAAAATAGACCCCTCAACCATTTTGATTTTACTTCTATTTTTTTTATTTGAGTTTTTATATTTAGTTAAGATAGAATTTTTTTTTTCAAATTTAATTACTCTATTAATAATTGATATTTGATTAATTTAGTTTTATTTGTGACAAAATAATTAAAATTATTAAATTTGGTAAATTATCAATAAAGTTGATTAAATTTTTAATTTTAAAAAAACTACTTAATTTTGAAAAAAAAATCAAAAGTTTAAAGAAGTTTCAACCCAAAAAATAAAAGTTGAGAGGGCCATTTAAAATTGGCATATAATTAAGATAAATAGTTTCATTTTTATCATTCATGATGATTATGCTTTACCTATGATTTAAGTTATATAAATGGGGCCTTTTATATTCAACCCAGTGTTAATTGAGGAACAGTACCAAATCTTAATATAAACTTAGAGTGAATTTTTCTCTCAAAAAAAAATTTAGAGTGAATTTTGATTTATTCATATACACAGTTTAGAACATAATATAAAATTATCTTAATATATATTTCGAATGAATTTTGATTTATTCATATGCCGAACACAACTCAAAATTATCAACACGGTTTTTTAAATCTTCCGATTAGTGACTCTTTTTGTGAAAATTGAGACACATAAAATATTAATTTAGCATCTGTTCAGCCGCACGATTCAGATGACGAGCGAACCGCATCGTGATTTTTTGTGGTCGAGTGTGCGCGACCGCGTGGCCAAACATCTACTTATTCTACTCACATAAGAAAGAAAATCCTCTAATAATATTTTAGAAATAAATAAGTAGCAAAAAGTATTGATAGGGTGAATTAAAAAAAAACATGAAATTAGATGTCTTGTCCTCTAACTGAAAGGATAAGATGCCTTATCCTTTCATCACCAACTGAATGATTGCTTCTAAAGATAAAAAGTCCAAAAGATATAATTAATTAATGAGCCATTAATATTGTATAGAGATTTTTACCTTTTTTTATAATTAGATCTTACATATTTAATTTTTTATCAATTTTAATAAAATTGACAACATAAACTCCAATGTACTCCTTCTTATATTGGTCACAGTTATTCGGGATGTCAATGGATATAGATATTCAAAATTTTATCCGAATACAAATTTGAACTGTACGATTTATCCAATGCTAAATAATTAATATGGTTTCGATATGGGTATCAAAAATAAAAATTCAATGGATAGGAATTCGGATATGAATTTTATCTATATCCGACTCGAACCCGAATAGATTTTATATTATATAATATATATGAATATTTGATTTTACATTTGAATTTGTATTTTAGAAATTTAATTTTAAATATAATATATTTTGAAATATGTTAAAAAGAAATAATTGTATTGGATTTGGGTTTGGGTTTGAGTTTCGGATTTTTGATTGGGTTCGGTTTTGAATATGGATTTTCAAAATTCGTCGATTTCGGATTCAGTCTCATGTTTAGTTGTCGGGTTCGGTTCAAGTTTTTAAAAATCTGCCTCGAATCTGACCAGTTGTCATTCCTACCGTTATGATCCGATAGCCTCCAATCAATTCTCGTACCGATTTTTTCAAATTTCTGAAAAAGTTTGGTGGTACATCTGGCTTGGCATTAAAAAAGTTAGATACTCCAAAAGAGTCAATAAATATTATGTCCAAGGCCAAAACTATCATAGACACAAAGAACGACACTGGGGATGGTGAGATTGGGCTTGACGCAGTAGTACACTGATAGCAAAAGAGGTTAGGGACAAAAATTTTAAAAAAGGGTTAAAGTTTAGGGGTCAGGGATGCAATTAATTCAAAAGATTAAGGATCTAATTCCAAACAAAAAGTTGGGGACCATAACGAAAAATAAGATAAAAGTTGGGGACCAACGGTGCAATTAACCCTAGTATAACTACCCATCAATGATTAATTTAACTTTTTATATTTGATGTCTATGTGATATGTCACATCTAAAAATTGAAAATCAAATCAATTATTAATTACTATACAGATAATACTGACTAATAAATAATATTTCTAAAAATATACATAATTTATTCCGAAAAAAAGAGAAGAAATTTTGAAATTGAAATTGAAAGTGAAATTAAAATTGTTCTTTGACTTGAAATTGAACACTTTGGTAGATTTTATTCTGAAACCACTTTACACATTTTGTAGCAAATTACATCTTGTTTTGAAGAATCTGGAAAAATTATTTAGAGAAGAACACTTTTGCATTAGAGCATTTTAGATCAGTAGTTTGGACCCAAACCCAATAAATTGTTAGTGATAATGGGGTGGATCATTACATTTGCTATTAGAGCTGACTTGCCACCGGTAATGTGAGATAAAATAAAGTCTCATATCTCGTGGTGATCTTCGGCTTGAAAATCGAACCTTCTGAGGACGTCAGGGTCGGGCAGTGGCTACTTTGCCTCCAATAAATCACAAGTCAGTCACTTACAATGAACCATAGCTACAAAAGAAACCATAATAATAATAATAATAGAAGCATTAAACACAATCTCGGGTATTGACTTTTTGTACGATCACTTTTGGGTGAACAAATAAATGAGATAAAAAAGGGTGTTTAGATATCTCATGCTCATTAGAATTGCTCCAATGATTGTAAATGTCTTTTTTTTTTTTTGAGAAAAAGATAGCAAGTTACCCGCTTCATTCATTAAGAAAAATAAATTTAGCGTACAAAATGGAAGCAGCCAGGGCCTCCAAAAGTGAAGGGATTCAGGTTGGAAAAAAAAATAGATTAACTGAAAAAAAAGCAGGACAGATTAACTGAAAAAAGAGTAGGCTTAAGTAGAAGGATGCACGACGAAAAGAAGAAGGGTCAAATGCACGACGAAAAGAAGAGGGGTCATCAGCAGTTATCATTCCACTCCCTCGTGAGTTGAGTGATCCTTATGATCATCTGGTAGGTGCTCGGATAGACATCTCTAAATAAAATATTGTTTCTCTCCGTCCAGACAACCCACCATGTAGCCGAAAGGATGCTTAGACATTTTTTCCTCTTAGTGGCGTCCTCGAGTCGGATCAATTTGTCCCATAGTCCTCGGGCCTCCTCCGGTGGTTCAGTTTGTAGATCAAAGTCGATCACGCTGAGGATTAGGTATTTGGTCATAACGCAGTTGCAAAAGAGATGATCGTTGTCCTCTACACTGGAGGCGCAGAAAACACAAGATTGCTCCCCTGTCCGACCCCTATTGAACAATCTACCTGCAGTGCGAACTCTTTTTTTGAGTAGAAGCCAAATGAAGACTTTGATTTTGGTCGGAATATAACTATGTAAATGGACTTAACAGAGTTATTCTCCCCATTTAAAGCAGGATTGTAGACAGGACGTATTCCGTGTAGTCAGAAAGTACGCTAGAGAAATATTTCATTTGTTTCTGCAGATAATAATCCATCTTCTAGACCGCACAAAATCAGTACTAAAATATTCGTTCTGCAGCTCCATTGGAAATCACGAGAAACATATCTTTATATGCTTTTTACTCGAGTTGTTTTTTGCACTATAGCGTTAGCTAGCCCTCAATACGAAATGGACCGGACGTCGAATTGTGTATGGGTTTAAGTCAAGCTATCTAAAGCCCAAGCCCAGCTGGATCCGTGACCCGAAAATCCCACACATTATTGGTTTGATCCAGCTTTATAGGCCCAAATTAACCATAGTAACACTACATAAATTTCCATTATGCAAAATTATACAATTTTATTATTTGCTCATCCAAATTTTAATGTGAAACAGAGGCAATTTTATAACTAGTTACAGTTAGGGATGTTGACAGGTTGGATTCGGGGACCCGAATACGAATCCGACAACCAAACCCGAAATCCGAAACCCGAATCCAAATCCGAACACGATGGGTTTTGAGAATTCAAATCCAAAATCGAATCGAACCGAACCCTAAACAATCATTTCTCTTTACCATATTTCAAAACATGTTATATTAAATACTAAAATTTAAAATACAAATTCAAATATAACATCAAATATTTATATATATTATATAATATAAAATCTATTTGGGTTTAGATTCTTATTGGGTACAGAGAAAATCTATACCCGAACACAAATACGTTGGGCTTTTATTTTTTATACCCATATACAAAATCATATCTATTTAGTATCGGATAAACCAGTCCCTCTTAGATTCAAGCTTTTCATTGAGAATAAAAGAGAATGATTTAGAATATGTAAACGCTAAATTTGATCGGGCCGGATTTGGGCCCAATTTTTTTATCGGCCCATCCGTCTCATATTTTAAATTCAATAATTTAGTAATTTTAAACATAAGATGTGAGAATCAAGAAATGATATTTTTTTTCCCCAAAATGTCATGTAACACATTCAGTGAATTAAACTATACATCTAAAAATATGTAAGTATAAAAACATTATTATGTCGATATTAAATAATTTAAAAAAATAATAATTCATTAAAAAAATAATAAATATTTAGAATTTTATAATTTTTACCCAAAAAAAATCTATAATGCGGTTTACGGCTGCGGTGCACCGTGCACCGAGTGCATGCACCAAATCTCTCCCGTTCTCGTCCCTTCCTTTATTCCGCCCCTCTTTCCTCTTCTCCTCCCCTCTCCCTTCTCCCTCCTCCTCCTCTCTCTCTCCGATCTAGGGTTCCTTTGCAACCCTAACCCTAAATCCCTCTCCTTCCTCCTCCTCCCCCCACCTCCGAAACCCTAGATCCCGCCGCCGCAGCCGCGGCCATGTCGTCCGTCTCCGTCGCGGCGGAGTGGGAGCAGCTCCACGACCGCTTCTACCGGAAGCCGGAGCTCTACGGCCTCCAATGGGGCGGCGCCCGCATGGACCTCGCCCGCCACCGCGTCGCCTGCGCGCCCTTCGGCGGCCCCGTGGCCGCCATCCGCGACGACTCCAAGATCGTCCAGCTCTTCGCCGAGTCCGCGCGCCGCAAGCTCCTCGTCTTCTCCTCCTCCGGCCACCCCCTCGCCTCCGCCGCCTGGGACCGCCCCGGCGGCCGCCTCGTCGGCATGGCCTGGTCCGACGACCTCCTCCTCCACTGCCTCGTCCAGGACGGCTCCCTCTACCGCTACAACATCCGCGCCGAGCTCGTCGCCCCCCCCGTCTCCCTCGGCAGGGAGTGCTTCGAGCAGGGCGTCGCCGAATGCGTCTTCTGGGGCAACGGCGTCGTCGCCATCACCGAAACCAACCAGATCTTCTGCGTCCCCGACTTCAAGAACCCCAGGCCGTGCAAGCTCGCCGACCCCGGGATCGACGAGTTCCCGCTGTGCGTCGCCGTCATCGAGCCCCAGTACACGATGTCCGGCGCCGTGGAGGTGCTCCTGGGGGTTGGGGATTACGTGCTCGCCGTGGAGGAGGACGGGGTGCAGCAGCTCGGGGTCGGGATCGGGCCGCTGCAGAGGATGGCTGTCTCGCAGAACGGCAAGTACCTGGCGACGTTCACGCACGACGGGCGGCTTCTCGTCATCCCAACTGATTTCTCCAGGATCATATTCGAGTACACCTGCGAGGTTAGTGCGGTTAAGATTCACAATTCTGCTGGAAAATTCCTCTTCTTGGACGCATTCATCTGTTTATTTTTTTTTATTTTCAGCAGTCCTAAATTGGGAATTGTAGGACAAATTTTCATCTACATCGCAGATTTGTTTTCTCTATAAAAAATCCTGCTTTTGTTAAATAAGGAGGACAATGGAAATATATGGGAAAATTAGAATGTTGATGCAATCCTCTAGGAGAACATTAGGTCGATTGTTATGTATCCTGTCAAAGAAGAGTTTTGGAAAAAAAAAAAACTGAATATGTATGAACTTTAGCTATCCCGAAAGTAGTAGAGATGTTTGCTAATTTTGAATATACACAGTAAGCGGTTTTCCAGGAACAATTTTTTTTTTTTACATTGGTGAAAGAGATGCAATGGCCTTCATTTCTTGCTCTTCATTCATTTCGTGCTTGCGTGCTTCAAATAATTCGCAACTTCTGCAAAAAATTGTATTTCTTGGAGATTTATCCTTCCCTTTCACATGTTTCCCTGTAGTGTTTTATTTTTGCTTACTGGAACAATGCTAGATCATTTTAAGTACTTCAGAAATTTTGAACATTCCGGTAATATCTTGTAGTCATCATTGCCTCCGGAACAAATAGCTTGGTGTGGGCTGGACAGTGTGCTTCTTTACTGGGATGAAATGCTTCTGATGGTTGGTCCCCATGGAGAACCAGTATGCTACTATTATGATGAACCTATAAAACTGATTCCAGAATGTGATGGAGTTAGAATTCTTTCAAATTCAAGCATGGAGTTCCTACAAAGAGTTCCTGATTCTACCGTATCAATTTTCGGTATAGGAAGCATGTCACCGGCAGCTTTGTTGTATGATGCTTTGGATCATTTTGACAAGCGCAGTGCTAAGGTATCTTAATTATTTTCTTTTGTTCTAAAATTATATTATAAGTACCGTATTTGCTCGATTTAATATTCTGAGTTGGAACATGGAGGTCTGTCATTACTGAGTTTAGTGTTGGATTCTTTGGATCACTTTGAGAAGCACAGTTTTTCCAAGTATTTTTTTTTAAAAAATATGTATTTTGTACTTATGTCTAATCATATCTAGATTATCTAAATGTTCGTGATACAGAAATAAACTGCTTTTCAACCATATGATAGTGGGTTGTACATTCGAGAACCCTCTGCCTGGGAACTAGGCATAAGATTTAAGGCCAGCTAGAAGACCACTCTTTATCATCCCTAGGCCATTTTGTTGAATAAAGTGTCTTATTATAAGAAAGATATTTCTCTTGATTTCGTAATTCTTATATCTATTCTATATCTGGTGATACTTGACAGGCTGATGAGAACTTGCGATTGATTCACTCTTCGCTGCCTGAGGCAATAGAGGCTTGTATAGATGCTGCCGGGCATGAATTTGATATCTCACGCCAGCGCAC
The DNA here is from genome assembly GCA_016920855.1 of Puya raimondii. NCBI lineage: Eukaryota > Viridiplantae > Streptophyta > Magnoliopsida > Poales > Bromeliaceae > Puya > Puya raimondii. The sequence goes on along the minus strand of JABWPP010000049.1, from coordinate 34,918,038 downwards.
ACTGCTTAGAGCTGCTAGTTATGGCCGGGCTTTCTGCAGGTTGTATTTTATGATGTCTTATGATAAGACGTTCTGTGCCTATTCTACTTTTTTTATTGTCAAGACTTCTAATTTCTTATTTTCTTTAGCTTGTTATGTCGTTGTGATTTTTCTAGTTCTGATAAAATTTTCAAACTATTGTGTGCTTTCTTTCTTGTTCCAATCTCATTACATTTTAATGCATGTTATTCACTCAAGCAATCTTAAATATCTTGTTTCAAGATTGCACACGTTTGTTCTTTTCAGTGATATACTAAAAGAAACTGCTAATATTGAGTAGTTTTAAAGTTCAACAAGTTTGAAAATTCACGTAATTTAACTCTTTATGCAATTTGAAATGTGCTAACTTGCAGTTTACTCTCAGACTTAATTAATGAGTACATTTCATTTATTTTGCCCCAAAATGTTTGTAAATTTTATATTTATGAATTTAACTATGCAACCGTGTGATTAGTGGTGATGTTGTATGACTGTCATAGACTTTTGTTTGCCATAGATGATTTTCGTATCCTATTTTCACTGGAAGATAGTCTACAGCACATTTGCCTTCAAAATTCTCTTTATTAATATGAATATGCCCTTTATTTGCGGAACATATGCTCCGTGGGTTTTTACTCGTATCTTTGAGGACTCCTAAACTTCTTAGCAGCTTATGTTTTCAATGTTTACACTGTTCCGTCCCTGCTTCGCAATGCTTCTAGAATCTCTTAAGATTCAGATGCCTGGATACTTATGAGAGCTATAGGAACAGCCAGATAGTTTAAGAATGAAACCTATAGGAACAACTCGACAGTTTAAGAAGATATTATTATTGAAGCATCAATACTGTTTTGATTCGCTAATGTCACTTTTAACAACCCTAATGTAACATAATGTCTTTGTCTTTATTACAGTTTGTTTCTTCAAAATATATTAACAAGTAAACAGTGTTGTCAGCTAATGTTGTTGGCTTTCTAAAGAAGAACTTGTTTACATTATTCGTTCTTATTTCAGTTTTTTCTCTTTTCAAATGTCCTTTAATTAATATGGTTGTCTATTTGAGCTCAAAGGGTACTCTATGGTTTTAGTAGAGCTTCAGTTCTAAAACTAGATTTTAGTCAATTTTTTATGCTCAATTTGTGTGAATGAATGTCAAATCATTGGCTTATTTTTGAAAACATTAGTTGGCGCTTCTATTCTAAAAATTTCTTTTTCATGATTGTATTGTCGAATCTAACTACCATCATTTGAGTTGCATTTTGTTTTCTTTACCTGATTGTTATGTGTTGATAAAAAGCATGTACGCAAGTTCAATGTTGATGTTTAGAGAACCTTATAGGTTACTAGCATAGTTTATTAGAAAGAGCTACTTCTTTCTGATTGTGATCTTCGTAATGATATCCAGTTGGCTTTGGCAGTCAGTTTCCACGTGAGCGGTTTCAAGAAATGTGCAAAGTACTGAGAGTTTTAAATGCTGTTCACAACCACGAAATCGGTATCCCTCTTAGCATCCAGCAATACAAGGTCTATATCTTTTCGAGAGTATTGTTCTTTTACTGAGCATACACATCTAGTTTTATTTTCTTTTAATGGTGATATATATATTTCAGATGCTCACTGCACCAGTTCTGATTGGCCGTTTGATTAATGCCAACCAACATCTTTTGGCTCTGCGAATATCCGAGTACCTTAACTTAAACCCGGTAATTTCCTTTCTCTGTTGGTCACTTGGTCTTGATTACTACAATCTTAACCTGGGGCTTGATAGCTAGCGAGGAAAGACTGTTTGTAGATTTATATAAATATTTCTGAAGCTTCCAAATCTTCTCTTTGGTCCTTTTAAAACTTTTAATATGTTTATTTGGATATTACACTGCAGGATATTCAATGAGTAGCAATATTAATATGGCATCAACCTGTGAATTTTCAACTGCTGTCCTCTAGTTGTCATACTATTCACTCTAATTTGCTTGCTATGCAACCTCACTAGCTGTAAAGATGACTACATGATCAAAGCCATTAGAACTGTTTAGTTGACATTTAACATTTGTAGTAAATAGAATCAATTTGGAAAAGAATATTATCTGACTACTAATTAGTCCTGCTTTCTTATTGTCAAAAACTTGTATAGGAGGTAGTTATTATGCATTGGGCTTGTGAGAAGATAACTGCATCACCTGCTATTCCAGATGCCGTCCTTCTTGAACAATTGCTTGACAAGGTTGGTAATTTCAACGCAGTTAAGCTAGAATTCTATTATACATTCCATATTATTTCTTCTTACTATGGAAAGGTGGTGTTACAATTACAGCTCAAGTTATGCAAAGGCATATCCTATGCGGCAATAGCTGCTCATGCTGATAATAGTGGGAGACGAAAGTTAGCTGCAATGCTTGTCGACCATGATTTGCAACCTTCGAAGCAGGCATGTTTAATTTGCAGACTATTGGATATTTTTTATACGTACATTTGTGCATATTATGCACAAGTTGATACCCTTAGGACAACAATACTGGGAAATTAGTCGAAACTTGTGACCAGACTTTTGTGTTTCATATGCTCATATATCTTATAGGAAAGAAAGCCCTTGCTATGTTCATTAGGTTTAATCTCATATAGTTCTTTCTAATGTAGACAGCAATTAAGAACTAGTATTAGTTTTTGTATGCACATGATCCTGTATTACTTGACAATTGATGCCCTTAAACATGCCAAATTTGGACATTTACTTCTTTTTTTAATGGACTTTATTTGTTCCACTCTTTTTTCTTTCTTTTTTCATGTGGAGGTGTATCGCATGTAAGCTAACAGAATGAAAAATTCTCCAAGTGATAGGAATTATCATATACTGTACTATAAATTTCCATTTGCATGCTGGCCAGCTGGCTGGCTTGTTTTAGATGCATTAAGCTGTTCTTTTATCTGTGTAGTATTGTAGAATTTGGAAAATGAAATTTGGGTTAAATTCAAGAATCAATAATAAGACGAGATCGCCACCACCTATGAGTATGATTTTATCCTTGCAAATTTGTAATATAGCTGGTAGATCATATTATTTTCTCCTCGTGCTGTCGCGTTAATTTCTGATTCAAGTTTTGAGTATTCCATTAGCTGGTATCGTTGTTAAATATTGGCTTTATTTTTATTAGGTTCCTTTGCTGTTGAGCATTGGAGAGGAGGATACTGCCCTTGTAAAGGCAACTGAAAGTGGTGATACTGACCTTGTCTATCTTGTTCTTTTCCATATCTGGCAAACGGTATTGATGGGAAACTTTTAAAAAAAATCTCTATTCACCTTGTAGTGTATATATTATTATGTTCTTCATGTTAATTCTGTCTTATTGTTGCAGAAACCCGCTCTGGATTTTTTTGGGACGATCAATGCAAGACCTTTGGCTCGTGATTTGTTTGTTGCATATGCTAGGTACCTCGGAACTTTCTTACTGTATATGATTCTTCCTTCACCTCTGTTTATCTAAACTGTACTACCAAAAATCAGAAATCTTCAATTATGCTCTTCTTCTTTCCTCTTTGCAGATCTTATAAGCATGAATTTCTGAAGGACTTTTTCCTATCAACAGGCCGATTGCAAGTAGGTTGAACTAATTATAGAAATTTGATTGTTCATAATCATATATGTTTCCTCAAAACTATCATCATGTGTACTTCATGTGTGTGATTAATTTTTTATCCTATGTTTCTTTGTAGAATATTGGTTAAAGTAATTAATATTTCGTACTTGTGAGTCACCAATCACCTTGGTTGATGCAGGTATGAAATTGTCAAAATACAGTCTAGGCTATTTCAGTAGATTTGACAGTGTAAGAAATAATTTCCTTATATTCCATCTTAGAGATCAAAGTTCCCTTCCAACCAATTTTCATGATTGTTATTCTATAAGAGTTCTGTCTGTTCATCATTTACTTGGTGGTGAGACATTCTTTTGGTCTCTGTTTGCCTCACCATAATGCTTCAAATATGTTTCATATTTAATTTCACACTTTCTAGTTTTCTAATGTGCCTAGATACATATCTTTACTGTTATAAGTTCTCTTGCTCATCGTTGCAGATGTGGGAAAACTCTTTCTGCTTTTGCTTTTAAATGAAATTTTCTCCAGTTGTTACAAGGTCAAGAGATATGCATGTTTTGCACAGGATGTAGCTTTTCTTTTGTTAAAAGAGTCGTGGGAATTTGAAAAGAATCCAATGGCGAGCAGAGGATCTCCCCTCCATGGTCCACGTATAAGGCTTATAGAGCAGGCTCAGAAGCTTTTTTCTGAGACCAAGGAACACAACTTTGAAGCAAAAGCTGCTGAAGAGCAAGCAAAATTGCTGAGGTAATGAGTGCAATTTTGTACAACAGATTATTACTAATTCAACACTATCCGTGATTATTCTTTTCTGTATTTTCAACAGATTACAACATGAATTAGAAGTTTCTACAAAGCAGGCTATATTCATGGACTCGAGCATCAGTGATACGATTCGAACTTGCATTGTGCTTGGAAATCATCGAGCTGCAATGAAAGTGAAGACAGAGTTCAAGGTTCTTGCAGATTCTTTTGATTCAATGCCGCTAGGAAAGATAGGATTCCATTTTGTTAGTTTTTTACTTTATGCACGTTATTGTTTTATAGGTTTCTGAGAAGAGGTGGTACTGGCTTAAAGCATTTGCACTGGCTACGGTCAGGGACTGGGAAGGTCTTGAAAAATTTTCAAAAGAGAAAAGGCCCCCTGGTGGTGAGATAACCATCTTTTTTTTAAAAAAATCTAACTCACACAGCTAATGCTTGAATTTCATTAGTTGACTTGTATTTTTTTCCTTCGTCACTTTTTGATGTTGCTCTTCTATAGAAGGCAAATTTATTAGTTGACCTTCATGCATCATAGAAATCCATGCCAACTACACAGTTGAGATTCATAATTTGATGGATTCTATTATTGTGTATCCCTCAAATTGATGTAAACTTCTGTTTCCTTTCCCTAGATTGGTAATATGAAGCATAATTTGCCTTTTCAGTAAAATATGATCCTGTTTTTAAGTTTTGTTCTGGCTTGTTAGATAATTAGTATCGTAATCAATGATTTAAGGATAAAAGAATCTTAGTAATACAAAGCAGTTTGATTCTTATACGATTTGGAGAAGTACACGATGCAGGAAGATTCATCTCTTATTGCTTTCTTTTTCATCTACATCTTATGGTGATTTATTTATGCATATCCATGTGTTTTTGTTTAACAGGTTATAAGCCATTTGTGGAGGCATGCATTGAAGCTGATGAGAAAGCAGAAGCTCTCAAGTACATCCCGAAGCTTGCGGAACCTCGCGAAAGATCAGAGGTACACTTCTCACTCAATCAAATTAGCAGTTGTATATGCTAAAATTGAAAAAAGAAACTCTGATTCTTTTTTTCTTTTTTCTTCCTTTCCCTTTTTGGCTACTTATGCTTCTAAGCTTACGCTGATCATGTGGCACATTTTGGAAACATTGGTTGAATGGTTGTGGTTGGCTATGCAATCCGTCAAATTTATTGGAGTGCATATACTGGCAAAAAGCTCACAATAAAATATCTACCATTTCTAAAATAACACTAATAATTCAAAAAAAAAAGTTATTAGTACTTAGAAAACTAAAGATATTAATTCTATCTTGTTTTTCTGTTTCTGTTACTCCAAAAATGAAGGGACATAAAAGAAGTTATGCATGTATTTTTCTAGTCATATCATTTTTATCTATATACATATGTTTTTTCTGAATACGCGTCTGGTTCAACGTAAAACCGTGAAAAATAATTTTCGGTAGAAAAAAATTTTCGGTGGAAAAAAAGTTTTACATTTTATAGTGTTTCGTTTGTAAGGAAAAAAAAGTAGTTTTTCATCAACATTTGGTTGAAAGAAAAAAAAATTTACATTTGTTTGGTTTGGTGGAAAAGAATGAATGAAAAAAGTTTTACGCAGCTTGAATTTTCGTTTTCCGCTGAAAAACAGCGGAAAATGAAAACTTCAATTTTTTTCCAAATCTGTAAAAAAGCTTTTACCGAAAAATATTTTTACATCGAACCAAATAAGCGGAAAAGCATTTTTCATACCGAAAAATAATTTCGAACCAAATAAGTGTAAATTGTGACTTTTTAGTCTTGCCGAATGCCCTAGTTTTCACATTTGTGGCATTGTTTATTTCCACCGACTTGATTACTAGCCTAGCCTCTCTTTGTTGCTTTCATCTACCTGATTTATACTTAAACCAGGCGTACGCACGCATCGGCATGGCCAAGGAAGCTGCAGATGCTGCTTCTCAGGACAAAGATAGCGAACTGTTCGGTCGTCTGAAACAGACTTTGGCGCAGAACTCCGCCACTTCCTCCATCTTCGACACACTGCGGGACCGTCTCTCTTTCCAAGGAGTATACTGATACTTCTTCCTAACAGAGGTTCGCGCTTGAATCCCGTTAGTCTGTAAATTAGTCTATAAACCTAATGTTTTTTTCCCCATATATGGCAACTTTTTGGTGCAAATATGATTTGCTTTTTTTTTAATCTTTCCCCCTCTTCGGGAAGCTGTTGTAATTCTGCTGCAGACAATTTCATTCTGTTTTATTATGAGGTGAAAATTTCCGCAGAATGCTGATTGGTTAAGATTGTGTGTGTGTGTGTGTGTGTGTTATCACCCCTTCAGCGTCGTGTCAGTGTTATTTATGTAGAAGTGTGTTCGTTAATAAAAGCTTCTCGGACAGTTTTTTCTCCTGCTGGTTATATTATTTTATTAAGGTTAATTACACTTTTGGTCCTCAAACTATGAGGTGCATGACACTTTGGTCCTCAAAATTTTAATTCGTTATAATTTTTGGCTTGAACCTTATGAATTAATGCAATGAAGTCTTAAAAACTCAGTTTAGTTGGTTAAATGTTTGATAAATTGATGATATAGAAGTAACGTGGAAGTATTGTGATTGATGATACATATTAATAATTTGTTAATATTTTAGTCAGCTAAATCGAGTTATGAAATTTTGCAATAATTTAAGAAGTTCGAGCCAAAAATTATAACGAAATAAAGTTTGAGGACCAAAGTGTCACGCGCCTCATAGTGAGGGCTAAAAGTGTAATTTACCCTTCTATTAACTTAACTGCAGTACATTTATCTTAGTACAATATATGGATGGGAAATGTTGCTGTCTGGAAGTTGGGGCAAAACTAGCGAGGGCGGCTAATCACAGGTCTTGTTTTGTTAATTAAGGATTTCGAATTTTTCTTTTTCTTTTTTTTCTTTTTTAAGAGAAGGATTATAAGATATATAAGCATGGATCAAAGGGGTGTAATGTGGGCCGTGCCGGGCCGAATTGGGCCATGGCCCGGCCCGGTCCGACCCGGTTCTAAATCCTGGCCGTGCCGGGCCCCTTATATATTTTTATATTTTTTTAAAATATGTGAAGTTTAAAATATAAACAATAAATAATTTCTATTTAAATTAATATTTTGATTTAAAAATTTAAAATTTATAAAAATAATTATAAAATAACACATTTTTTTGAAAAATATATACATTTTTATTATTTTTTTGAAAAAAAAATTGAGCGGACAAATATACCTTACAAAATTTAACTTTCATATATTGCCCGTGCAAAAGTCCTGATGTTTTCAAATATATTTCTGCCGTTAGAATCCGTTAGAAGAATTTAGTTAATCATAGGTTAAATACTTAACCCTAGTTAGTTTTTGACATTTTTATCTTTCTTATATTATACTGTTATGGCTTTTGAAGGAACATGACAAAATTGAAAATATAAACAGTTCTCTAACGGTAACAAATTAGAGTGACATATTTGAAAATATTAGAATTTTTATAGGGACAACATATGAAAGTTGAACTTTGTAGGAATATATTTATCATTCACTATGTTTGCAGGGTTCTGTATGAAATTAATCCTTGTTTTAAAACAAACTGCTATATACCTGGACCTGGTTTACCACGTGTGCAAGAGAGTTGACCCTACTGTTGGTTGAGTGAGATTTGGTCTAACCATATACTTATATTATACATTTAGGACATGTTTGGTTCACCTATTTTAGACCATGGAATCGGAATGGGATTCATTGATTCCAATAGTTGTTGTTTGTTTTAAAGGAATCAGATTCCGACTCCCATTCCACTATGGAATGGGAATGGCTAATTCCATATATGGCTCAATCCGGCCTTGAATACCGGATTGACCCATTCCAAAGTAAATTACTCAAAAGTTTCTTTTACCAATACCTCCCCTACTCTCCCATCATCACTTTTCTCTCTCTTAATCAAAACACTCTATTCAAAATTCTAGATTTTCATTCTATTACCCATTCCAATAATGAACCAAACGTCTTTGGATGATTCATCATTCCATTTTTCATTCCAAAACAATCCAATTTTATTTCTCATTCCAATTCCAATCGCGAACCAAACATGCCCTTATTAGAAACCTCCATTCCAGTTCAAAATGATTGAACCCGGATAAGTAAGTATATATAAATTGTTGAAATAGTGAGGTCAGAATGACATTATAAATATTTTATTATTATTTTAAATTTTATTATGTAATATGTATATAGTTATTTTATATGATATTTGTTTATAAAAAAAATTAATTTTTAGGCCAAATCAAGTGGATACACGTTTTTGAGTTTTACTATTTAGAATATTAATCTGCGTTAATAGCAAATAAAATCAACTAAGTTGATTTTAAGTCGTTGAATTTTAATGTTACTTAATCAAAAGAAAATCCGATCGTTTTGATTAAAGCCAAAATGATATATTGGTTTGATAGTTGAACTGTTCGATCGAACGGATCAAAATGATCTTTTAAATTATCTAGTTCAAAGAATTTTAACCGAATTGCTTTACAGATTGAATTACTGATCCAATTTTTAAAGCATTGTAAAATAGAGAAATATTTAGTCTAGAATAAAAAAGAATTGGAATCATGCAAATTCTCGCCCCGGATCGAACCAATTCCTTCCGAATTTTAATGTTATAAAAAAAACAAAAAAACAAAAAAATATAATTAGACTAGAAACTTGGCTCCAGATAGTCAAGTTAAGAAAAAACTATTTATATACTCCAAAGATGTACATCTTTGTTCCATTTATTCAATGAATGGAATATCTTCATTTGTCACATCAAGTGATTAATGAGGGACTTATATTGATTGGATGGATGGGATATATATTATACACCCTTTTTGAGATATATGTATAGCATTACTTGCCAAGTTATATGTCCATCGCTTTACAAAATATCTTTCTTTCTTCGTTTAAGTTTACATACGGTATAACTTGTTTTCTGACCCAATATACTCCAATATTCCATGCTTACCAATAAAATAAAAAATTGGCAGTTGTCCACCGGTTATGAGTCCTTTTGTATACCCTTAAATTCTCGTAACAAATGAAAACGAAATTATAATATACCAGTAGCCTCATAGAATCCAATGAGTTACCATTGCTAGTAAATGGAGTCGTTATATTTAGTATCAAAGCCAATCTTCCGTTAGAAATATGAGATGAGTCTCAGTTGAGTAAATACTGAATGACAAGCTAAAGTTAATATATGTGAATAACAGATAGAGTCAAGATCTGAATGACAAGGTTAACGAGACGAATCTTACATCGTCGGATGTTTATGAGTTTCTTAAATCCGACTATAGACTAGTGAGACGAATCTTACATCCAAAATTCCTCAGTCACATTTAGATCGCATTGTTTAAGATTCCTAGATATCGAAATATTAAGTGGAAATTCATTCATAACAGTGAGATTAGTGGAAATTGTATAATTCCTACATTTAGTTCATATGGTTTTCTCATCGAAGATAATTAGGATGATAAAAATTTCAGCAACGTAGGCTGTAATATATACTATTTTCAAGAATTATCCTTATTCTTAAAAAGTTTAATTACTTCCACACTTATTATTTCAATTTAAAACTAGAATTCTAAATCTAAAGTTTATTTTGAATTTTAAGTTCATAATTTAAAATTCGAATTAAAATTTAAATGTTGAATTTAAATTTGAAATCAAACTCAAAATTTATGTTCAAAATTTAAATTTAAAATTTTAGATTAAAATATTAAATTAAATTCAAATTTAAATTTGAATTCAAAACTATATTTAAAAAATAAGTTTAAAGTTAAAATTTGAATACAAAATTTGAATTTGAATTTAAAAATGGAATCAAAAATTAAAATGTGTGAAGCTAATTTAGCAAGAGGAAAGTCCACTTTCCGATATTTCAAATTATACGAAATTGAGGTTTAAAAAAAAAGTATCTGAATTTTTAAATTCGGCATAGAATCTTTTTAAACTTTAAGTAAAAACGTACGAATCTTATTTAAACTATGGACCATTTAGATTTAGCCATACAACGCCTCAGAATTTTGATGTTACTATCCTGCCTTTCAATTTGTTTGGTTTGAATAAGTGAATGGTATTTTCATACCGACGACGTGGCGTTGGCAGGGGGCCGCCGGCGCCGTAACGGCTGCTGCAGCCTTGGATGGTTTCGTTGATCCATCCTGCGACAACAATGTTGGAGTGGGTGACGGTCGTGGAGATGCGGTGGGCACCGGCGAAGGTCGCCTCGGCCAAGGTCCTCTCGCTGTTCTTCAGGGTCGGCTGCACGGCACGTCGCCGACGTTTTCTCCTCCTCCTCCGGTTGCAACGGTGCCGACATTTTTTTCTTTGCTTAATAAGAGGAGAGGAAAGTGTTGGATATGACTCGAAATTGATAATCGAATTCAGTTTTGGACTTCGACTCGCCGACAGCTTCGCGGTGCGACCAGAAAATAAAATTGTGGAGGAAAATAAAATTGTAACGAACATTGTATTCCCTTTTCGTTGATAGTGAAGCTCTCTCCTCTCTCGCCCGTGATTTTTTCCTACAAAAAATTTTCTACGTAAATCTGTGTATTATTTACTTTTCTGCTTGTGGTTTGTGTATTTCGTGTTCGCCGTTTTCGTTTCTGTTTGTGCGCTTGTCGTAACAGGAAAAAAACTTGTAATTTTTGTATATAAAGTGCCTATTTTGGCAACAAAAAAATAAAAATAAAAATACAAAACAGGTGGAATTGTAATTATCTTCTAAAAACTTACGAGAAGAGATTGTAACTAAGGCATGCCCTTATAAATTTGCTCTAATAATTCGTAAATCTAGTCTAGGTGATGAGTGATCGTATCTAACGTAGTTGGTTAATTAAGAGCTTGATATTTGTATGACTAACACTCAAATTTGGAGTTCACAGATTAGTTCTTTCATATTTCTATCTAAACTCATTTCTTAAAGAAAAAAAGGGACAAACGCGCTGTCTTTCCCTCTCAAAAACCAAAAAAAAAGGAAAAAAAATATTTTGCAAACCTGACGGGAAGTGTTGTTTATACAAAGAAAACCCTACTGCATGCAGAGTATATATATATGCATCCAAGTTGCACCGGCAGTATCATATGTTTAATGCATGATCGATCATCTTTACAGAACCAGCAAAGAAGAAGGCATGCACTATGAAGCCGTGCTCCCTCCGCAGATCATACACGACCTCCTCCGCGCTAACACCAGCGAAGCAGAACCGGTTGTCGTTGAGGAACGCGTAGAGCTCGCCAGGCCGGGGGTTTGGCGTCGCGGTGCAGAAGCTGGTAGATGAGGCAGCGTTTGCCGACGAAGAGCTGGAGCAGGGCGATAGCGCTGTTGGGCAAGGAGCGCTCAATGTGGAGGCCGACGACTTGGCGTACGTTGGCGCTCGCAGGGGGGGCATAAGAGAGGACCACTTCGTCGATCCAGCCGACGGCAATGTAGGCGGCGTTGGTGATGGTGGTGATGACGCGGCGGCCGCTGTTGAAGATCACCTCGGCGGCGGTCATGTCTGGGACCTGTGCGATCTGTCGGACCTACGACATTTCCTTCTTCTTGGAATTCTTGGCTCCTCAGTTGTGTCCTTGGCTCGTTGCAGGTAGAGGGAGGGAGGGAGGGAGGGAGAGAGAGAGAGAGAGAGAAAAAAAAAATTTGAGATGGTTTTTGGTTCATCAAAATTGTTTGGTACCTCCTAAGATCTGCGGAGGATAGCTCCTCGGGAGAAAAGTTTTTCGAATGCACCGGATATATTGATGACGTGGCGTCCCAAATCAATCAAATACCTTCTTTTCGGAATATATGTTTTATCATGATTAAAAAAAAAATATTTTTATTGGGCCGTGCTGGACCGGAGGCTTGGAAGCTCCGGCCGGCACGGCCTGACCCGAATTTGGAACCGGGCCGGACTGGGCCGCTCGTAGCCCGAGTCAGCCCGGCTAATGTGGGCCCACATTACACCCCTATGCCCAAGGCAAGTTGAGTTGGGCCTAGGGGTTCGGGCCGTGCTGGCCCGGTTCGCACGGCCCAAGCGGGCCGTGTCTTGCCGGGCCACGGGCCTCTGCTCGGCCCGGAACGGCCCATGTCGGTTCCGGGCCCTGCCTTGCCGGGCCGTTGGGTCCAGGGGAAGAGGCCCAGTACAGCCCTGAAGTTTGGGGCGGGCCGGACCGGCATACAGCACCCGTGCAGTGCTGCAGCCCGGCCTGAGGCCGTGCCGGGCCGACATGGATGGCGCCGTTTTGGTTTATAAAATGGCAATTGTTTGCAAAATAGCTGTTTATTTCTTCAGGGGGATGCGCAACCAGAAGTTCTAATTTTTATCGGCCTCTGCTCTTGCTTGTAATCTGCACATCTATAAACAGAGCCCGCTAAATTCTTGCTTATTTTACTTAATTTAAGCTTTAGAGAATTTACGCTAAATTATAAAAAGTTCTCCTAGCACTTTAGTCAAAGTTTCAATTACCCTATTGCATTAGTAGTTACATTAGTTGCCGCCCTATACTCAAGGCCTCTCAAATAAATCCAAAAATATTACACAATTGACAAACTAAACTGTAAAATTTTACTAAAATAAATCGACAAATCACATTGTTCCACATGTTACCATATATCCAATCAGTAACTCAAATAATATATAGAAAATTTAGGTAAATGGTATCTCCTATTACTCATCTTATTATCTTACTTAATACTTTACTGAACAATTTATTTAATTTATATACTTCATTGTATTACTTATATATAATTTTACCTGCAAACTTATTTTTACAAAACTTTATAGCTGAATTCAATAATTATTCTAATTAATTAAACCTATTTTAAATAATGATAAAGTGTAGGAAAGTAATTGATGTATTTTTTTTATACAGGAAAGTAATTAAGACAAGCATTTAGCCGAAACTTTAAATAAACACATGCATACTTGAGTATCGATCATCTAGATATATGGTTCGGATTTAAATGTCACAGATTTTTTTTGGATTCGAATTCAAAGTCCAATACTTTCTCTCGGACTTAAATTCAGATGGCGGATTAAGCAAAATAAGACTCTCCAGCAACTAAATATTTAGATAACTGATTAATAGCAACTTGATACGGAAAATAAAAAAAAAGGGGGTGTAGGATTCATTTATTGTCAAGCACAGACTTTCAAGCATATAAGAAATCAAACTCCGCCTTACATACACACATTGAATTTATATATCTGCACAGAATTCAAGTTGAATGAACAGAGGGAACATGCACATTGGCGGTGCGCAGTCGACGCCATTCATAGAAGATTCACCATACATCTGTTCCTTTCGTCAGCCCTAGAAGAATCGCAATTGCGGCCAGAACAGCCTGTTTTTGACACATCAAAAGTTTGCAATCAATAAAACACAGCTTGAAAAACTTCCACCTTCCAAGTAAGAGACCAGAGATTAAAAAAAAAAAAAAGAAAAAAAGAAAGAAAGTTGGTTTACACGTGAACTGCGTGTCATTTGTTCCTAATGATCCACTCCTTTCAGATATCAATTTTGTGATATAGTATAACTTAGCAACCAATTCGACCGAGACTTAATAAGATAAAGGAGTTACGAACCAATTTCAACAAAAACTCGTAAAGCCATCTTCGACAGGTGTACCAGCCACATTAAACATATTAATTCTATTAGTCGTGAATCTAAATTAGGCATCTTCATGGTGGGAGTGGGTGGCTATGGTGTGTAAAATGCCGTTTGTGGTGGTGGTGGTGGTGGTGATGGTGATAGGTTCGGCTGGTGCTATAAGACTGACTGACACATCTGCACTTATTTGCTAAATATGGGAGCAAAGTCAGCCATTCAACCATTGAAGCAATGAATGCAAGGCATAGAATTCAGAAAGTTGATTGGCATTGCAGCAGAGACACCACCAGATTAAGGCAAAATTGCAGCTACTTAGGGAAGCTAGTTCGAAGGATACATAGAATTGCGCCCAGGAGTGCTTTTGAAGTTCATCAATAACTTCAAAGGGCAGTGAAGTAGTAAAGTAATATAACATGCCAACTGAATCCAATCTGATCCTCTTGCCTTTGTAATCAGATTTTGGAATGACTATTCATATACCGAAAAGGAAATTAGAAGAGCTACTCTAAGTTGATCATATTAGGACGACCTTCCATGTATTTGAATAGAACTAATCCAAACAATATGTAATTTGCCTTTTTCATAAAACTGAGGAACTGACTGACTTCCCTGCTCTGAAACTTTCTTGCCAGGCAAGTACCAAAATGATTAAATTTTTTGGATGTTACCGACAAGATCAATTAGATAACATGTTGATGAGTATAAGTTTTGTTGTTATTAATTTTCTCTTCTATTGTGTCTTGAGTTTGAGATCCAAGCTCAAAACAACAAAACACAGACCAACTTAATATGGCTCACTAAAATAAAAAACCAAGCTTATTTATTCAAAAACAGAAAATCTAGCCTCCTGTTAGTACCAAAAAAATTTCATACCAGAAAATGATTTCAAGTTTCATGCTATCATATTACAAAAAATGCTCTTCGAATTTCTGGCGGTATATTTCGTGAGTGTTGTATTAATATGTATAAAAAGCACAAGATTCAAGTAACTAAATTTTATAAATGCAGCTACAGTCAAGTAAGATAGAAATGAGATTAGAAAGCAAACTTGTCTGCAAACTGTATTGCAGTCAACACAAGAAAAGAATGTCAACAGTGAATATTTCTAGCAGTAAATAAACATGTAATATAAAAGAGTAAGATAGTGAGGACTACTTACAGCAATAGTGCAAGCAACAAATCCTGGTTTCTCCCTGTAGTCTACTCTGACACAAAGTAGGATGAAGGCTCCAACATACCAGGGAATAGCAGCTAGAAAGAAACCGAAGATGAACCTACCCCAGCAAAAGAAATATGCATCAGATAGGGTATTGGCAGTGAAAAAGAAATGGAATCAATGCTTCAAATTGAACAAGAAGTGTACAAAAGAAAAAGTAGATTCTGCAAGTGAAAACAAAAATTCAGCATGATTATGGTGTGAAAGGTATAGAAACTTACAGAAACCAGCCTATGCCAATGCCACAACAGGGAAGACGTGGCATTCTTAAAGGCCTTCCTTCAACAACAGCAACATAGCCTTGAACTAGCGAACACGTCAAAAAAGTATTTTGTAAACAAATGAATCTTCATAGAGCCCTATTATAATATAAAAGCAGATAGAAAAAATTGTTTAGCCCCAATACTAGTTCCTTCTACCTGCCTCAACCCCCTATGTTTTAAAACATCAATACTCCTCAAAACCCAATAGAGTTTATCTGTATAACGCAATGCATGTGGAAAATATAAAGACACTACTCATAGCTTCCAGTTCCGTATACTACTCCAGGGCGTCCTCCAAGTCCTCCACTACATGAACTTAAGATATAAATAATTGAAAAATTATCCCAAAATTCCTAAAATAAGATATTACGAATCAACATGGAATACATCAACAATACAGAGTAAAGTCATTTGTTATTGCCACCAGACAATTATTTCTCATAACACAGGCTTCCGACCATACAACAAGTTCCAGCCAACTATTTGCAAAATTTGCACCACCAAATTATTAGGCCCGAACCCTGTAACACTAACACTTAGTCACTTAGTTCTCCTTAAGACAGCAATTTTCATCACCTTTGTGAGAGGTTCATATACTGACTTGAACATCTAGTATACAGGCACAAGAACCTAGAGCAATTCGGATCAAAAGATTTAGCTGCAAAATATGGCCATTGAATTGTTCAAAATTCACAATGGATTTTAATGCAGGATAGAAAACAGAAAGGTCTGACAACTATTCAAATCAACAGCATCGACAGTAAGATAAGAATTGAACTTCACGCAAATAGTTTACACCCACCTAGCCCAAGGCGTGCATTTACATGTACACAATAATGTTAAGAAAAAGTGCATCGATGCAACCTAATAGCTGCAAGAGATGATAACGTAAGGGATTTGGCACCAAATTAACAAACTTCCCAATTTTTTTGCCGAAGACAAAATCCCCTACTCAGGAGAACCAACAATTTCAACAGGAAAAAAATTGAATAAGGAGAATCTCGTTCTCTGTTATTGGTCCCCCCACGAATCAAAACCATTCAATACACTATTGAGATTCGGCTGATAAACTTCTATATTGCTATATTAAAACGGCGCTTTAAGATTCAGGTACAGGGTGAATACCACGGCTCACCACACAATAACTCAAGAAAAGAATAGCAAATCTATCTAAAATGAGATGAAAACCTCCTGATATAAGGTTTATACTAATTTTTAAGCCCTAAATCCAACAGATGCATAATCTGCACAGGACGAACACCAAAAAGTCACCAAACGGAAACACAAAAGCCTTACGATTTTCTCTAAAAGTAGCTGAATCTCCTACTCAACGAATTGATATCCATTATATAGCCGCAATACTCTGAATCTAACATCAGATACGACCTCGCCTGTTCCATTCAATTCTCCTTACGCTTTATCTTCTAAATTTCAAAATAAAATTTTTAAACAAAGGAGACAAAATTGAATCAAAATTAAGCATATTACCAACGCTTTCAAGTCAAACCAAAACAAAAATCTTAAACACGAACGCCAAAACGAGCCATCAACTAATGAATAGAAAGCTCATGGATTCTAGGGTTTGATACGGGAGCGACGATACCTGGCACGGCCTGATACCCATGGGCATAGTACGGCACGGCGGCGTAGGCCGGGGGGTACGCCGAGGCCGGCGGCTGCGCCACCACCCCCGGTGGCGGCGCCGGCTGGGGGAAGCCGATCGCCGGGCGAGAGTAATCGGGGACGCCGAAGCCGCCGCCGCCGCCGCCCTGGAACGTGCCGTACTGGGCGCGCTGGGGCTGGGGATCGCTCGCCGCGGCGCCGCCGCGGCTCTTCGCGTCGTCTCCTCCGCTCATCCTCCTCCGCCGCTCCTCCGATCGAGAATGAAATAGGGTTAGGGTTTGAGGAGTCGATTAGAACGGGGAGGGAGAGGGATCCTTCGTCTTCGTCCTCGTCCTCGTCCTCGTCCAAGGGTCGTTCGAAATGGGGGGAGAGAGAGAGAGAGAGAGAGAGAGAGAGAGAGGAGACGTGAAGGGAAATTTTCGAGAGCGATGGGGTCGGGATTGAGGAGAGGGGGATTGGATGTATGTCTCGGATGGATAATTTAGATACGACCGATTTTGATTGGACGGGACGTGATGAGTTGGCAAGTACTGTGGGGCCCACCGAATAGCATTGACCGGTCAGAAAAATTTGGAACTTTTGCAAATAAATCCCCTAAATTTACTCAAATATTTAATGAGCAGCTATTTTATTAACTTTTTTATATATAATCTCACAAAACTTCAAAATTCAGAATGATCATAAATAAAAAAAAAAAATTAAAGACAGATTTATTTCATTATTCAAATTTGATGCTTAATTATCGAGAATGGAAGGAAAAATAGTTTTTTTTTCCTTTGTGTTTTAAGTTATATAAAATGAGTAGTGCTTCCATACTTCTAATTTTTCAACATCGTTCATTCATTTCTATTCAACAGCTAGGATTTAATTTTTCTAAAATTGTGACATGTAATAGCAGGTCACTTTGAGAGAGGTGCTGGTTACCAGGTACCCCAAAGAGAGATATTTTTGTCTTTTAATAGAAGGATAATTTAGTAACTTTATCTCTACTATATTATCAAAAAAAAATTTCTCTCTTTGTTTTATTTTTCTCCCTTTATCTTTCTTGTTCTGCCACAATAGAGATGTAAATGGGTTAAATTCGGGGTGAATTTTAAAAACCCCAACCCGAACCCGATTATCAAAATCGAAATAGAACCTAAACACAAATCTGACAAATTTTAGAAAATCATATCCACACTCGCACCCAACTAAAAATCTTAAACCAAACAGTAGCCCAAACCAGAAAATTATTTCTCTTTATAATATTTCAAAATATATTAAATTAAATCTAAAATTTTAAAATTATTAAATTAAATCTAATTTTTTAAAATACATATTCAAATATAACATCAAACATTTATATACATTATATATAACGTAAAATAAATTCAGATTCTACTTGGTTTCGGGTTCGGATTGTATACAATCAAATAATCTTAATCTTTTTAATCTTTACATTTAAAATTTTGTGTAAAATTTTTATTATCTCAAATAGTTAAATTTTTTAAAACGTCTATTATATATAATGGTTCTAAAGTATTCTTATTATTCAGTTCAATGCGTGGAACTGAGAAGCTTGATAGAATAGATTATGATTTGATCAATCGAATCAATTGTTTCAATTTGATTTTTAAATCATTGATACTAATTTAATTAAAATAAATAATATTAGTAAGCCAATTGCAAATCAAAATGTAAGGGACTAAAATTTTAAAAATCAACTAAAAGTTGAAAAATTTTAAGGGTGAAAATAGTCAAAATCACCTTAATAAATCAAATCAATTAGACTGACCAATTTTATAAAATATACAATTAGTCTAGATTTATTTCATATAAAAATTTGTTTAATTTATCTACATTCCAAATTTTGTTTACCATAATAAAACTTTATAGTGGAGATTTAGTATAAGCTTAAAATTTAAATTATATAATCTAAATTTATTTATTAGGAAGTTCACATTCTACATACTTTTTTTAGATTTATAAGAGGTTTTTATATACTTTTTAGGTTTTGAACTTTAAATTTTATTTCAACTTATATTTTAAATTATAATTACATGGTCTAATTATTTTAAGAGATTAATTTGAAATTAGAATTAATTTAGCCTATGTAATTCTATTCAAAGATAAATTTGAATTATACGCTATATTCTTAATCAACTAGCCCCATTCAATTTTTTTTAAATAGTGAAACAAAGTTAATGTATAAACTAGAAAAGTTCTAAATTTTTTTAAAACATATTAAATATTCCGAATTTAAATATTTACCCACATTCAATTTTTTTAAAATTAGTGATACAAAAATAATGCCTAAACTAGAGGAATTCAAAAATTTCTTAAACATATTAAATATGTTGAATTTAAATATTTAGTAATATTACATTTTTTTCTAAATAATGATACAAAATTAATGTCTAAAGTAGAAAAATTATAATTTTTTTAAACATGACAAATACATTAAATTTAAATGTTTAGCCTCTACAATTCTATTCTAAGAATAAATTGAATTATACCCAATATTCCTAATCAATTACCACATTCAATTTTTTTTTAAATAGTAATACAAATTTAATGTTTAAATTTTAAAAAAATCTAAATTTTATTTAAACATATTAAATATGTTGAATTTAAATATTTACCCACATTCAAATATATTTAAATTAGTGATACAAAATTAATGTCTAAACTAGTTGAATTAAACATTTATCAACATTACAAGTTCTTTTAAATAGTAATACAAAATTAATGTCTAAATAGAAAATTCTAAAATTAAAACATTAAATGCGTTGAATTTAAATAGTGATACAAAATGTTACAACATATTAAATATGTTGAATTTAAATTTTTTTAACCTAAATTTAAATTTTGTTACGTTTGTGATACAAAATTAATGTCTAAAGTAGAGAAATTTAATAGTTTATTAAACAAATTAAATATGTTGAATTCGTTATTATCAACATTAATTTTGTTAAAATGGTAATACAAAGTTCCTCTTATTTAAATTTAAATTTTTAAATTTAAATATTAAATATTTCAATTCAATATATTTAGAAACATTACTATTTCTAAAATTTCTAAAATTTAAATTAAAGTCTAAATTAGAATAATTCTAAGTTTCCTAAAATTAATGCCTAAATTAGTGTGCAATTAAAGCCTAAATTTGCATTATCAATCAATTAGGATATTATTCAAAACTTCCTTAAATTTGCTTAGCCTAATTACAAAAATACCCTCACATGAGGTAACCGGTTAACCTGCTACATAATAAAAAAATGTTTTTATCCTTCATTAATCAACGTTTAAGATCTTTTCTATTTTTAATAAAATAAAGTACCGAATTATTTCTTATATAAAATTATTTGCAAGGCATACGATCAAAGTGGCTATTCAATTAGTAACTATCTAAAAAAAAATGCTTATTAAACTATTTGATAAAGCTTAGAGTGTCTATTTATATTCTTTTTCCAATCATCAAGTTTGTTATTGAATAATTTAAATTTTTTAAAACTTTTTTTTGGCTATTGCTTTCTCCTGCAGGGAGAGAAAATAAGAGGAAAAAAGAAGAAGGTTATAATAGAAGTTTTTTTATCCTCTGAATTAAAATCTGAGAAAAGAAAAGAAGAGAACAAGAAAAAGAGAGAAAACAATATTTTTTAAGAATTATCTTTTATTTTTTTCATCCATCCATATATATTTGTTTTTTTTTCTTTTTCTTAGTTAGATAAATTATTTGTAACGTTTAAGCGCAAACATAATAAGAAATCACTATGTTTGTAGAGTGTAAATATGGTGATGATTAAAATGAAACAAAACAAAATAAAATCAATGCAGTGAGTGATGCATCACTTTCATAGATAATGATTAGAAATACGCAGGACGAATTTGTAACGTGGGAAGAGTCCCCAATTCACGGACAAAAATTTGGTGGGCACCATGCCCAAACTAGGCACCATGCCCAAACTAATTAGTTTGGGCATGGTGCCCGATGGGCGCCGTGTGGCACATCCCATAGCGTCTATCCCCTTTCCCCTACTACTTTCTCTCTCTCTCTAAAACGCAGGGGCACACTTTTTTTTTTGGGTGGGATGGGCGCCGTGGGATGTGCACATGGCGCCCATCGGCACCATCCCCAAACTAATAATTTGGGGATGGTGTCCACCAAATTTTTGTCCCAATCTCGCTCCTTGTGTTTTTGGCGAATCCGAGCAAATTAGTTTATTCTATTTTTTGTCCTTCACTTACGGTGTTGTCGTATTTTTGGTGGATCCGAACAAATGAAGGGAATGAAGGAATTATCCGCTTAGGGGGCGTTTGGATCGACGAATTTCTAGATCCAACGTAACTCGAGTGCAGAGGTGTTTGGGTTTTTTTGAAGTGTAATTATTTTTTTGTTGTTTGTTTTGACGTAACTTGTATAGTCTGGAAGTTAAATTCAATCACTTCTTCTGTTTGTTTTGGGGTTACTTGATGCTGGTGAAATTAATTTTTTGAGTTCCATTGTTTGTTTTAATGTAAGCAAGTGGATCCTGTTATCTCCTGAATATAGTAGTAAACTTATTCTATAAAATTCAACCTATTAAATAATTAAAAAATTTATTATTTTTTAAAGATAATGCTAATTTATTATAAATAAGGTAATTTTAACTCATTATAAAGTAAGTAGACTTTATGTTATATTATTTAATAAATTTTTAGAGAAGGTTGAGTGTGGTGGAAGTCGAGTTCGGCATTCTAGAGGGGAAAGTCGAGAGTAGGTGAAGTGGAGGTCTAACGTAATTTGAGTTACACTACTTTTTTGACTTACATCAAAGCAAACATCGAAAGTGATGGAACTTGAGTTCCACTCTCCCACTTACACCAATCCAAATTAGAGTTCCCTAAAAAATAGTAAAAAAATTATTTTTGAAAAAAAAATTGCAGAAATTTTTTTTCTAGTGTCTGTTGTTTAATTCGATGAAAAAGAAAAATAGTTTTTCATGTATGCGTGTTTGGGTGGTAAGAAAAATAAAAAACAGTTTTTTATTTTTATTTTGCTTGTTTGGTTAGTTAAAAACTTTGGTATATAAACACTTTCTACAAAAGAAGAATGAGATTATTTACATAATACTCACAAATTTTTTACAATATAAATAATAACTAATTAAAAAATAAATTTAACCATATTTTAGTATAGATAATATAATTTGACAAAAGAGATGGAGATGACGGATAGGAGACGGAGATGGTTCTTCCGTATGTGTGTGTATATATATAGTTTGGGAATATAGAGATGACGGTAGAAAATTATGAAAATAACGGATTGGGTGGTAAACGTACACCAATATAATAGAAAAAAAAATTACTCCTCAAAACGTTCGCGAGAAAAAAGTTTTTATTTCCCTAAAAAAATTAGAAAACGAAAAGAGAAGTTTTTCGTGAAATATGAAAAAAACTTTTTAAAAAAATTATTTTTTCTGCGAACCAAACACACGAAAAAAAAAATTCTCGAATATTTTTCAAGAAACCAAACGGATCCTTAACACTTCATTTTTTGGTGGATCGGGACGTATTTATAACGAATTATTTTTTCTCTTATTTTTGGCTTCTATGGTTCTACATACCAATTTATTCGGAATGGATCGGGCACGAGCTCCATCAATTCTAATCCATTTGCATCCTTAATGATGATTGATAAATTTGGTGAGCCTTCACATGTTTACTTTGTTTTATGTGGTGGCGGATTCGGTAAATTATTCATCCATTTTATGCTATCAACATGGTATTGTAGCAAGAGAGGTAATTTTAATTTAAAAAAGAAAAGAGAACTAATTTAATACATTGCTTTTATTGAGGTTAAATGAAAGAAAAGAGGCCAATAGGATTGCTAGTTCCTTATGCAAAAATAAAATAAAAATTAATATTTTCGGAGTTGTTTATATTATTTGCATTATAAATAAATTAACTTCTGAAGAAAAAAGAAAAAAAAAAAAAAAGACATAGTGGAAACATTTCCTACGTGAGAATTGAGACTGTCTCATCAACCACTCACATAATTTTAAGACTCGTGTTTTTCACGTAATGGAAAGGCTGGTGGAGTGGCCTCACGTTGGAGACAGTCCGCACTGAGCTTTTACTTAGAATTTTACTCGCTAATAAAATAAAAGTGGTGCATAATTTTTGAGGTCTCTATTTGTTCTGTCTTAATCAAAAGCATACTTTAATCGGCTGGTTAAAAACTCAAACAAGTGTTTGCATTACTTTTTTATGCAAACCTTATCCACTTTAGCAAGTTTTCCACACAAAAAGAAGAAAAAAGAAATAATTGGAAAAAAGCATAAGAGCTGAGATATTTGTACTTGTTCATGCCTATCACTGCACTCCTCCATTTCACCTAATTTTTAATAACTAATTATTTAGCCAGGAACACTTCCAATATATATTTATATTATTTAGAATGAGGGGCTTTAATCTTGTACACCACATCTAACTTACAATTTGGTTCAAATTTGAGAACACCTTTTCTATTAAAAACAGTAGAAGCTAATCAGTTCACAATCAAAAAATCTTGGTTGTAATTTTGTTGCTATCTGAAGATTTCCAAAAGATCAGAGATTCGAATCTCTTCTTATATCCTTACAAAAAAGAGAATTTGCAACACCTTCTGACCCGCACTTCTTATATTAATATATACAAATCTTATAGAAGGTTCATATATATAGTATATTTTGTTGGCTATTTATTATTGGGCTAAAATAGGTTTAAATTCCTGCCCCGTGACAATAGGTCCAGGAGACAAATAAGTTGAGTTGGATGAGCCTAATAAGTTGAGTGGGGATGTGATCCACAAGAGACCCAACGGCAAGAGGCCCAACAATAGACCCAACGTCCAGATGGGTTGAGTCAGGTCGAAGCCCGCGAGCGCTATGACTGAGCCCTTAAGTGCGATGGGTGCGCCCTTCCTATCAGCACGTACTTTTGGGATAGTTGGTTAGCGCTTACGATCCACATATTTTAGAAGGTTCATCAAGTAAAGGAGCCTATGAACAACTAAAGGAAAAAAGAAAAGAAAGAAAGAAAGAACAATCAATCAATCGAACAGCACCTTTACAGAAGCTCTACCGATGCAACATAGCCTCTGAGGCAACATCTTTACCTAACAGAATCACTCATTAACTTTACATTATTTCATTTTGTTTTATTATATTTTTCTTCATCAACTTACTTTTTAAAATTTTTTGTCTTTTTTGGGGCAGAAGATCAAGTAGAGATAAAAATTTTGTGTATCAAGGTTTCTCCCACTTTTAAAAGCTAGACTAGATATGGTCTACACATATCTGCCATCTGCTCATCATAAATTGCCCTTCAAGTGAAGTTTTCTCACAATATTATGGCCTAAATATCTCAAATTTTGCTTCTAACCATCTCCAATAGGTTTTTTTTTTTAAATTGTTTGGTTTAAATCTCCTGTTCCCTTCACAGTTCTTAACATACAAAGAGAAAGATAACGAAATGTGAAGCGAAACAGAATGATTTCTGCATTATTATCAAGATTACAAGGCTGCAGAACATTTTATTTCTCAAGTAATAGAAAAGCTTCTGGAAAAACCCTCCACAATACCACCAAATTATAGACATATACATGGAGAACAGCTTCCACAGTTCATAACAGTAGAGAATAGGAAACACCTCTTTCTAGCTTTTCGCATGGGAAATCCAGCTTAAACTTTTGAAGGTAAATCTTGCAATCCACAAACCATATTTGCTGGTACCGCAACGTCTATCATCTTCGGATAAGCCAAGTTCAAATCTGCTCAAGCAGAGAAGAAACAAATATAAAACTCATGATTTGAATGCGATAAATGGTAATGAGAAAAGCAGTGGGAACAATCACTCACTTTCCATGATGCTTTTGAATGTTTCCTGCAAAAGAAAGATGGTTCAGGATAAGTGTTCGATCCATAAAATCAGTAGAAAACAGCATTTATTATATTAATAAAGCTGCAGAATGCAAAATCTTGTAGTAAAAGATTCAGTCTATGTACTGTACAGAATTTTTCTATGAATATAAGAATATTATTCTTCGAGAACGAAAGATATGTACAAAGTTATATCCTCGTAAAGTACCTTGCACGCGAGCAAACCCAGAAACAAAAGTAAAAGAAGATAAGTGCCATTGGAGTGATCTAATTATAGCAAATAAACAGGTGTTATAACAATTACCTCATCCTTTGTCAATCGAGGGTTATAGAGCATCTCCTCTCCAACAGTCGTAACCTTAAAAAAGAAGTTTTGCTTAAGAGCTAATAGTTTAATGCAACAAACTTAAGATACCAAAGGTATGTCACTTACTGTGAAGCCCTTATAGTCATGAGCAGGATACAGAAGAGTATCCTTTGGTAATGTGAATATCTAAAATACATGTAACAGTCGGTCAGTTTATTGAGGATAGAAGAACTTGCTTTATTTTTGTTAGTATTATATAAAATGCATTTAGAAGCAGCACATATAATTTGCTTGCCTGTGAATGTACTGAATGGTACAGCTGATGCGAGCTTCCTCCCTGTAATACGATTCACAATACTTATAAACTGAGATTTTTGGGAATATGTAGGTAGCCATTCGAAAATAAATATGATTATGAAAATATAGGAAAAAATGAGAAGAAAAGTGAGAAAAAAACATAAGCCAGCATGATTAATGGATTTGTAAATATCATTGCTTGTTTATATGGAAATGTACATGATTATGAGGGTCGCACTATAAACCTAGATACAACCCTAGATACAATTAATCACTAGCCTAGCAAATATTGGAGTCTGAGTCCCCATAACACAAGATTCTTTCCCAAGAATAGGCAGATCATTGCCCGTCCAACAACTTTGCATGCATGTCACATTCACAACAAACTTTTAAATTGCTTCCACTTTGGAAGCAACCAATCTTAAACATTTTACTTCTGGACTATTTAATCATTTATTGTCAAAGCACATTGGCCATTGTCAACATTCTATAACTATAACGATGATCTCTGAGAATTCCTTTCTAGATAGCGTGTATAGCTCTTTGTGCTTGTTAGTGCCTAAAAATGAAAAAAAACTTTACCTGAAAATCTGTCCTTCCACAGCCACGTATAAGTAAAGCATCGCCAGTGAAGGCCATTCTTGGATTAGGCTGATCAGGCCCATCTCCAGTTACATATGTCACACAGCCCAGAGTATGACCTGGAGTAGCTCTCACCTGCAAAAGATATATGCCTTTGTGAATTAAAGTATCAAATAACTAAATGGAAATATGTAATTCTTTCTCGTATTACAAGAAATGTTAGCAGTTGGAGATAAAAATTACAATTGGTTCTTAACAAATTCGAGGCAAATCTTTTAACTCTGCTGTTCTCAAATTGGCCTGAGCTGCTATATAGATTTCAGTTGGAGAAGAGATGAAAAAGCTGCTTAGAGGGCCACCAAGTTGAATTTTCACACCTCACCGTGATTAGATGCAATTGCTAAATGCCTAATTGATAGTTTGACCGTACTTAAAATAATCGTACTAATGATTTTATGTGCAAAGTGGGGGATTAGTTAGTTACTAGGTACTTTCTCTTTTTACTTGTTGTTGCCTTAGTATTACTTCCTCGTAAACTAGAGTCTAAATATACTGCCTTTTTTTACTAATTTTTGTCCTGGTAGTATTTCTTCGAAAACTGTTGTAGGCTTGGTAGCTATTCTAAACGTCTTAGTTAAATTTTTCTGGTTCATAAGGAGCCAGATTCTTTCACAAAAAAATTATTAATTAATGCAATAATATAAATATGACTTCAAACATTCACAAGTAATTATTTAGCAAAGGATTGCCATATATGCGCTTTTCAGAGGATTTTAAATATCATTCCAGTTATATATTTCTCTCATTATTATATTTTTTTTTGACTCAGATGTCAGAAGACAAGGAAAAAGTGAAGACTTCAAAAGTTCAAAATAAAAGAATAAGATGCCATTACCTCCAGAAAAAGATCACCAAAACAGACTTTGTCGCCATGCTCAACAAAATGGTCTGCTTTGGCATTGCTAGTTTTCGAAATAACAGACTTCACACCCGGAACCTTACCCTGTAAATAGTTTCCATTATGATAAAAGATAAATTCATCACATCACCAGCGGATAGAGAGTTATTTATACACGCAAATTATAAAATAGAAAAATTTCGACCATACAATGTTTTATATTCTTATTCTAACCCATTGTTCTGAATAAAAATAGGATGAGAAACATTGTTCTACGAAAAGAAAAGAAAACTAACCTTTATAATGCCTGTTCCAGTGACATGATCGGCATGCACATGAGTATTCATTGCATAGATGAGCTTCAACCCGAGTTCTTTAATAAGAGTTAGATCTCTGTCGACTGTTTTGTCAACTGGATCAACTAACTGTAACCAAAAAAAGAAAAGAAAAAAGGTCAAATAAGCAGAGGTGAAAAAAGGAATAAGAAATTTTATCCTAGAATTCATTACTAAAGCTATCAAGTTAATTTTAACTAACAAAACAATTCTATGAACAGCTGCATAGTTGGGTCATACAGATTGAAATACGTTGCCCTACTCATATGAAATATAAAGAAAAAGAGAATTCAGAATCCTCAATAGAGAAATTCAGTATTATGTTGGCCTATTCTTTATCATCTACTGTATTCCGAGCATCAATTACCTGCATAAACTACTCTGATTTTTTTTTCCAGTATTGCTCAGATCATAACTATACCGATCACAAGTTTTCATGGTCCAAATCAAGGTTAAAGTGTACGAAGAACCCCTCAGCTTTTAATGTCTTTTGGTTTCAACAATTTCCCTAAATCAAGTAGCAAATTTATTAAAATTAACAGTTTTATTAGCTATTAGCCATGAACAGTTAACAAATTCTGCAGTTCTATCAGCCCAAAAAGTGTTCAGAACCATTAAGTTTCACAGAATCATCAATTGGATATAACAAATCCCTAATCTAATTTTGCCTAAAATACATTTTAACCTAAAATCTAACACCACATTGCCAAATTTTTTTGAGAACAAAACCTCAATTAAAAGGAAAGTTACAACGAATCAATCAAATCAACCTCTACAACCAAAACTACTCATCAAAAGCAAATCATTACAAACACAAATTTGGTGCCAGGGCATAATCGATCGGGGCTCTCACCACGGCGGGTTTCTCGGGGTGCCCGAGATCGGCGAGGAGGTACGTGTACGTCGAAGACTCTTTCTCGAAGAGCTGCCGAAAGAGAAGCCTCTGCGGCTTCCCCGAACCGCTGCTGTACGCCGCCATTGCCCTAAACCTCGACCTCGAAGCTCCCGCGGCGCGAAGAAGCGAAGCGGGCGATAAGGGGGAAGACGCAGAACACGAAGGAGGAGAAGGAGACCAAGTAGTGGCGACGCAGCGGAGAATTCGAAGCGGGAGCATCGATCTCGCCGCGCGTTTACTATATATAAATAGAGGGAGGTGAAAACGACGGAGCAGGAGGAGAAAGGGTAAACCCTAGCGCTTCGATCGTGTTGAGGTGGGGGTGAATGTGGAATTAGTGTTCGTGGGGAATAAAGAAATGGGGAGGGTGACGAGAGCAATAATGTCGGTGCCGAGTTTGGTTTCGGAGAGAGAGAGTCGTCGCCGGTTTTAGCAGGGGAGAATTAGGGCCGTTTAGTCGGATGTAATTAAAAAATAGGGATAACTTCAAATACCACCCCTGTGATTTCGTGCTTTCTCATTTTAGTACCTTGTGGTTTAAAACGTATCACTTTAGTACCCTGTGGTTTGGTTATTCTATTTTTTCGTTAATTTTTTTGTTAAATTATACAGAAAAACTTCAAATATCTCACCTATGGTATATCGAATATTCACTTTACTATCATGTAGTTTTAACTTTCTCATTAATTTAACGAAAAATTAACGAAAAGATAACAAAAAGAGAATAATCAAACCACATGGTACTAAAGTGATACGTTTTAAACCATGGGACACTAAAGTGAGAAAGCACGAAACCACAGGGGTGGTATTTGAAGTTATCCCTAAAAAATATAATTGATGATGTATGCAGTTAGAGATATAGCAGTTATAACTACAAATATCTTATTTGATTACGCAATTATAAATTATTTGTTTGATTACATATAGTCGAGAAGTGTATTTGAAAAATTTTATCACTTTACATTCGTGGTGATAGCATTACCTCCAATGTAGAAAAGAAAGATATTTTTCGTTTACATATTATTAGGGAGGTAAATTATTATTTAATAAATAATACTTTACATCCTCTTTGGTTGTTGCAGTTAAAGCTACGGCCAATTTAAGCTTAGTTCCAACTATTGTAATTGGGTAACTGTTGCAGTTGGGATTTCTCATGCAGTTTCAACCACAGTAGTTAGACTCAAACGCATCAAATCAAACACCAAATTTGTGACTTATATTTAGTTACAACTGCAGTCTAGTTACAACTATGTGCAATCAAACAACGTCGGGTTGGTGTGAGTAGAATAGGGTATGCTAGGAAGAAGTTATTACATGCACCGGGTGTATACTTAACCTCTATACACCAAGCCTGCACCTCCCCTACTAACTAATCATTCGATTTAGATTCTTCCGCTAGCAATTTTTTAAACCACAAGATGAGAAAGTATAAACGAGCTAAATTATAGAATAGTTAAATATAACATTTTGAATAATATAATGGCAAAGTAAAAGTAAGCTAAACTAAGGGGAGGCAATTTCAATTTACCCTAGTTTTAAATGAGAAACAATTGTGAAATTCTTGTCGAGTCAGTTTAAATAACTACAAACTCTATGCTCTATTAGCTCATATCTATATCTATTCAAAAGTTACATTAGTTATTTAATGGCATTTAATTTTTTTAACACTTTTTATATATTTAATTATATTACGTTATACATATCACAATAAATCGGTTAAGAGATAAGTTTTATAGTTTCACCAAAAAAAAAAACAGGCCTCCATACCAAACAAACCTGATAGTTATAATTATAGGTGATTCAATAGGTTAAACTTGCGATCCTCTCTTATGTCATTCTAATATTAATTTGTGATGGATAGGACGGATAACAACGGAATAGGGCCAATGAATCATAACCTAACCGGGCTAGTAGCTTGCTGGTGGATCACCTGGAAGGTCAGGAACGGAGTGATCTTTAGGAAGACGCAGGCTGACCCAATCAGCGCAGTTTTTAAGATTAAAGAAGATGTGAACCTCTGGGGCCAATTCATCGCCGCTGCCACTGCCGCCGATTGATTTTTTGATTTTTTTTTTCCGCTCCTTGAGAGACCTCCGATGTCTCACCCCTATAGCCTAATTCATCATTCCAATGAATGAAGCGGGTAGCACGCTATTTTTTTCTCAAAAAAATATTAATTTGTGACGCTCTAATAGTCCTACGTCGGTTAATATAGAAAAAATTATATTTGACAAGCATAATAGAGCTAACCATTGTATTTTAACATTTTGAACTAATAATATGTATCCAACAAGTTATTAATGCTTATAAGCTAGATCGTTAGAATTAGTATTGAGCCGATGTATCTAGCCGAAAGTATGAGGTGGGTTTAAAATGGAGGGGAGTATGTGACACTCTAATAGTCCAACATCAGTTAAAAGCTAATGGGTTGGATCGTTACAAGTGGTATCGGAGCTAATTTATGAGCCAAAAGTGTGTGAGGTGGGCTTAAAATGGAGGGAGTATGCAGACCAGATCGTTATAATTGGTAGCAAAGCCGATTTACTTTTGGTCGGTTTACCAGTCAAAAGTGTGTAAGGTGGGCCTAAAATCAAAAGCGATTTACCAGCAAAAAATATAAGATGAGTTTAAAATGGGGGGAGACATTCCAATAGTGCAACATCAGATAATGTAACATGGGAAAGTGTAAGGGGTTTCTATTTGACTGTAAAATTAAAATTAATAACTAGACTTAAGTATTTGGAGTCGATAGTTTGAGCCAAACGAGTTACTAATACAATGGATCAGATTATTACATAATTTTTTTCGTCAACTTTGGTTACCAATCAAAAATGCAAAGTATTACTCGAATGATATTTTGAACTGTATGAATTAGACCTGATAATCTCAATCTGTATCTACACGTATCCACGAGATACTCGCAAATTTGCGGGTATGAGTATTAATTTTTTTATCCAAAAAACTATGGATAAAATGGGCTGGTATTCATTAAATTATTGACTTTTTAGTCAGCCTGCAGATACTCACAAGCATCCGCATATATAATTTTTAAAAAAATAAAAAAATATAAAAGTGAATACTTTTTTTATTATTATCTGTTGTATGTTATAATGTTTAAAATAATAAATTATATTTTGATCATTAAAAAATAATATATTTATTATTTGTATTTGAAAAGTATAAGAACAGAAAGAAAAAAATAAAAAATAAAAAATATATTGTGAATAATTCGTATACCCGCTCGTCCATCTGCGGACGAATATGTATAAGAATGATAACTATCTAAAAATTTACGAATAAGTTCTACCATAAACCGTAGATATAATAATTCATCCGCGCGTTATCAACCTGCACGTCTATCCGATCTAGCATGAATGAATGTCCAGGTCATGGAGATTTTCTATATGCCACGTGGGTGTACGAATTACACCCAATTTCGTCCAATTGCTAATATAAAACTCTGTGGGTCTTGTTCATTGAATTGTAGCCCAACAATATCAGCCTAGCTAGGCCCTAAGTCATTCGGATTTTGGGTAGTAGATGTTGTTATTATTAATTAGAGTAGTACGATTATTCTGTTGTTGAGGAGACGTAGGATAGTGTTTTTCTTTTTTTTTTTGGCTAAATTACAGAAAATTATTCTATCAATATTCGTTTTTTTACTTTCCTCCCTGTCATTCAAAAACCTACACTTTGCCCCTTTAAAAAATAAAAAATATTCACTTCGCTCCCCGCCGTCAGTGTTTCGTTAGGATTCTGTTTATATCTTATTTTTCATACCTAAAAAATTTCTGAAACCCTTATTCATGCCCACACATATGCCATAGGCTGCCGCCTCGCCCTCGGCCGCTTCGCCCTCGCACGAAGTCGGAGTTGGGATCAAGAGAGGCGTGGGCAAAGGTGCGGAATACGGGATGAGCAAGATTGGGAAGGAGGAGATGAAGAAAATGAGGACATTTTGATCATTTTGTCACACCGTACCCCTTGTGAATATTTTTTATTTTTTAAGAGGATAAAATGTAGATTTTTGAATGACATGAAAAAAAAATAAAAAAACGGATATTGACAGAAAAATTTTATATAATTTAGTCTTTTTTATTTGTTCTTCCCGACAAACAGCAGGACGGCAAGTGGAAGTGGGCACAGTTGCCAGACTAGCAGCGCAGAGGAAGTTCTTTTGGCTTCTGAACATACATACATAACTCCTCGACTTCTGCTTTGGGAGTAAGCTGCTGCTGCTGCTGCTGCTGCTTCTGATATATATATATATATATTTTTTGTTTTTTTTGGGCTCGTTTATATATATATATATATTATTTGGTGGTGAATTAATTGGTGGTGGGGTGGGGGTTGCAGCAGGCGCTTTTCCCTCGCCCCCACGTCTCAACGACTGCAGCAGGGCTATACCTACGGTCCGAAGACGCAGCAATGGCCAGCTACGCGACAAGCGCTTCGCGACGAAGCGCGGCCCCCCCCCCCGAAGCTCCACATGCTCGCCCAGCGCGCGCCCGTCAGCCCATGCGGTGGCAAAAAGCAAAGCCCACTTTCGGCACTCCCGCCGAGGCCAGGCCGACCCACAACT
Organism: Puya raimondii; assembly: GCA_016920855.1. Taxonomy (NCBI): domain Eukaryota; kingdom Viridiplantae; phylum Streptophyta; class Magnoliopsida; order Poales; family Bromeliaceae; genus Puya; species Puya raimondii. The sequence goes on along the minus strand of JABWPP010000049.1, from coordinate 34,885,165 downwards.
CTTTCTTGCTACTCCAAAAAAAATCATGTAGTAAAAAAATTATAGGTCCAAAAATAGAGTTGAACTAGAATACTATCAGTAACAAATAAACTTTATTATCATCAATTTACTTTCGATGATGGAGTCTACAAATCGACGATCGGCATCGTTGAACATGATATATACCACCTGAAGTATCTAGAAACCAAATTTTAAATCTTTTCGATATCATTGACCTAATCAAATAGTTTTAAAATTTATAATTTTAATGATCAATAGAAGGCGTTTTCTCATTTAATGGCGTAAAATTATCTAATCAATTGAATTTTGATTAGAAAATTCTTTAAACTATTTGAAACAAGATCTGTACATTTGATCTTGATTATAATATTCCTATCATTACTTTTTAAAGAATATTCATTTTCAGCCGTTCATTTTTGTGTCCATTTGACGGGTAAGAGAATAATATCGAAAAAATATTAAATTTGGTTTCTAGATGCTTCAAGTGGTATAGATTATGTTCAACGGTGCTGATCGTCGATTTGGAGGCTCCATCATCAAAACAAATGGATGGCAACAGAGCCCGTTTGCTACCAATCGCATTCCAGCTCAACTCCCAAAAATATATATGTTAATATTCATATTCATGTACATGATGATAGACGTAAAAATGATTTCATAGAGCAAAAAAATTTAGAATTATTTCTGATACCATATTATCCAGAAGATCAATCTAGTCAGAAACGAGCTCGGAAACACATGTTAACATCTCTCTTTCTAGCTAGAGAGATCTCTTTCCTTTTTCTTTTCTTTTTACTGTTATGAATCCGTAGCTTGATAACAATTTATTATGATAAACGTCGGAAAAAATTAATTTATCATTCTTTTACAAAATTTGAGAAAAAAATAAAATACACAAATAAATTATGTGGTTCGGTGACTAATTTTTGTCTACGAACGAAGACAGAATGAAATTTTTTATTATTATCAAAAGTTGAGTACCAAAAAATGCCTTTTTTATAAAATCCTAACGCAAAATACACTCCAAACTTTTTCTCATCAGTCCTACCAATTTATAGAATAAAGAGTATGTTTATTAGTGACTAAATCCCAATAAAATTGAGATTAAAATTCAATAAATTAGCAATAATTCTAATTTAAGTAAATATGATAAGCAAAATAAATATGGCTAGAAAATCTTGCGGTTCAAAAATTTAAAACATATCTTACACTTAAAAATGATACCAAAGTACCAAAGTAATAACTTAGTCACCACATAAATTTAGATAAAAGAAACTAAACCACGTTAAGGAGAAAAAAACTTGAAAGGCGAGCTCCTCATTCAATCTTTTTTGGGCCCTCTAAATTCTTCATTTAATACGGGGTTGAATTTTGGACAATTTTAAAAAAAAAAATTGAAACAGATTTTTAAATTTTGACGCAAGATGAATCATATGGCTCGTCAACTGTCTCAATAAAAACTCATTGAGGAGCACGTAAAAGATCAGAGCTTTGAGCTTATATATAAGCTTAAATTTAGGGCTCGTGCTTTCGGCTTTCAAATTAATTAAGAGACTTCAAAAGGAGGTTATGGATAATGGGACCTGAGACAAAATAAAAAGATCGAGAGAAAGTGCGTAAATTGCTTGAGAAATATCTCTTTTTAATTATTATATTATATATGATATATACCAAATTAATTTTACAAAGCTATATATTATTATAAAAATTTAATTATCAATAATATGATAATTTTATATTAAAATAATATTTTTAAAACTTTGTTTTTGTACTGCCGGAAATATTATTCAGAGAGAGAAAATTAGAGTAAAAAGAGAAAGTGTTGGTGGAGAAAATGTTTACAACATAACAAAATCTTTTGACTGAATTTATTATTACAGTATGGAATAACTGTTACATAAACAACTATCACATATGGATAAGACTAATTGTCTATGTATATATTTAGATGTTGTTAATATAATTGTTTATACTAACAACAAAAAATGATATATAATAAACTAGTTATTTTTTATAAACTAAATTTGCCCAAATTTAATGGAGAAGCAGCTGTTTATTCCTTAGCTAAAAGGGCTGTTTGAAATAATTGATAAGCATAGAGGGCCAATAATAGACTTAACGTCTAGATGAGTTGAGTCGTATAGACACCTGTGAACATTGTAGTTGAGCCCTTAAGTGCGACAGACGTAGAGGTGTCAACGAGCCGAACACGAGCGAGCTGGGATCGGCTCGTATTATAAATGAGCCGAACACGAGCTGGCTCGTTAAAGTATCGAGCCAAAAAATTCGGCTCGTGTTCGGCTCGTTTATTAATTAACGAGTCGAACACGAGCTGACTCAGGAATAAAAATTTAAAAAGATTAGAAAGAATATATGTAGGAAATATATTTATAAGATCTTACCATTACGTCTTGATCTAATAGTTGAAATTTTACGTATAGATGAACCAAATTATAATTGAGTTGGGCTTTATATTTAGGTTGGGCTAAAAATCAAATAATAAAAATTTATATTATATATATATAATTATTTATTTATATATATAAATATAAAATATATGTATTCGAGCTGTTATCCAGCCGAACACGAGCGAGCTGACCCGGCTCGTGTTCGGCTCGTTTATTAAACGAGCTGAAAATTTTAGCTCGTGCTCGGCTCGTTTACTAAACGAGCGATTCGATCTCGAGCTCATTTCGAGCCGAACATGAGCTGACTCGCGAACAACGAACTGGATTGCCACCCCTAGACAGACGTGTCCTTCTTAGTAGCACGTATTTTTGGAATAATTAATTAGCGCTTACGATCCACATTTATGCAGAACCAAACATCCCATAAATAAAAATATAAAATTTTTGCAATGGCCCAAAAAAACTTAAGGCCCTGTTTGGATACGCAGTAAAAAAATTCCATAGAGTCTAAATACCGTAGTATTGCTTCGGATGAAATGTGGAATCCTGTAACTCCAAAAAAATTCTATGGATTCATTTTAAAAACCGTTTGGATTCAAATTATACAATTCCATAGAATTTCTCACAATCTTTAAAAAATTAGCCATTAGAAACATTAAATTTAAATTATTAGCTATTTGAATTCACATAGTACGATTTCAAAAGATTTCTGCAAACTAAAAATTAATTTTAAATTTGAAATTTGAAATTTGAAATTTAAAATTTGAAATTTGAAATTTGAAATTTGAAATTTAAAATTTGAAATTTGAAATTTAAAATTTGAAATTTGAAATTTGAAATTTGAAATTTAAAATTTGAAATTTAAATCAATTTGAAATCTATAATTTCAAATTTCAAATTTCAAATTTCAAATTTCAAATTTCAAATTTCAAATTTCAAATTTCAAATTTCAAATTTCAAATTTCAAATTTCAAATTTTTTTAATTTTTTTAAATTTTAAATTTTAAATTTTAAATTTTAAATTCAAAAATTAAATCTAAAATTTAAAAATTTAAAAGTTATAATTCCAAATTTTAAAATTTGAAATTTAAAATTTAAAATTTAAAATTTAAAATTTTTAAAATTTAAAATTTAAAATTTAAATTTTGAATTTTGAATTTTAAATTTTAAATTTTAAAATTTTAAAATATAATTTATAAGTTAATAAAAATTTTAAATTTTAAATTTTAAATTTTAAATTTAAATTTAAAATTTAAAATTTAAAAAATTTGAAATTTGAAATTTGAAATTTAAAATTTGAAATTTGAAATTTGAAATTTGAAATTTGAAATTTGAAATTTGAAATTTAAATTAAAAATTAAAAATTAAAATTTTGAAATTTGAAATTTAAATTTCAAATTTCAAAATTTGAAATTTAAATTTCAAATTTCAAAATTTGAATTTAAAAATTTAAATTATAATCAAAAATTTAAAATTTCAAATTTGACATTTAATTTAAATTTTTGATATTTAAAATTTAAAATTTAAATTTTGAAATTTAAAACTTAATACATTTTTGGGGTGAGAGAGGTAGCCCAATAATGGTGGAATTTTTTTCCTTTGGTTGGATTGGGTTATAAGTTTACTCCATTTTTTGGAGTATAGTCTAACTATACTCCAAAAATTACTCCATTTTTTTTGCTTCCAAACGTTTCGTAGGAAAATTTTCCTACGGGCGTAGCATAGTTTAACTATGCTACGTTTTTAGGTCCATCCAAACGGGGCCTAAATATGCTTCTTGTTATCAAAAACAATAACCTGATACTAGGGTTGTAGTTGATGAGTACAGTTTGGTTAATTTAATAGCAAATAAAGACAAAAAAAATATTACCCCGTGATCCTTAAAACCAATTGAGAACCCAACCAGAAATTATATGAAAAGGACAAAAATTAATTCTCTTGATCCAACTGGTCCTAACCCAATGTTATTTTATTGTCAAATATATATAAAAGTCATCATAAATACATTAAATTAAAAACAGTTCGTTTCATAGTTTTCAATATTTTGAATTTTTTTTATCTTTTTTATTTAAGATATTTATATTGATAGTATGCTACTCAATATTAAAAATTATAATAGATCAGTTAAGTAGTGAGATTTAAACTCAACTTTAAAAGATATATTACATTTTATCAAAATTTAGACTATTTTGTCCTGTAAATAATAAAATATAGCTCTTTTATATCAGTTCTTTTTATTGATATTACACTAGAAAAATCCAACCAAATCCCGTGCAAGTTATCCACAAGTTCAACCGGTTGATGAAGAATTGTGATTACCTCCGCCGAGCAAACTAGGATTTTTATTTTTTTATTTTTTTTTGGGTACTCTTTCTCTTATCGTCCTCTGAGGCTCGGATTGCTTCACCTCTTTACGTAGCTTAGTTCATCTATCCAATGAATGAAGCGGGGTAGCGTGCTATCTTTTTCTCAAAAAGATATTACACTAGGTACAATCAATTTCTCTACTAAATTTTGATTTTCTTTTGTGGTATAAATCTTGCGAGTTCTTTTTTGAGAGAAAAAATCTTGCGAGTTCTTAACTTCACATTTCTTATGATTCTGTATATCTATATTTTCTAGACACGAATACAGAATAAATAAATGATACAATATGAATATTGTGATATGACAAATTATGAAAATCTTAAAATACAATGCATAGAGAATAAGGTAACAAAAAATTAGTTTCAATACATATATAATCATTATTTATGATAATATGTATATTAAAAATAGTAGAACTTAGAATGATTAGTTGAAGTAACAAACTGACTAATTTATGTAAAAATACAAACATAATTGATTTTTATCATCAAAAAACAAAATTAATCAGACCAACAGCAATCTTTAGTTTTTATCAGCCGCAAATTCATAGTGCAAGTATTTCGCTCATTGTAAAATAACGCAAGTGCATGTTTTTATCCTATCTGCCAATTATCTGATATTTTATTGAATTTTTAAAAACACCAGATACTCTTATGAAGTATCCGACATGTTTTAGACGTGTGTCGTGTGAGTATCGGTATTTGATGCATACCGGACACGACACCTTAAGTAAGAAAAAAATCTGTGCATTAATTATAGTTGTATATCTTTCCATTCAATTTTTATAGTCACGAGAAGTTCTACATTTAAAAAGATTTTTTGGTATTGAAATGGCAAGTTCAAAACAGATACCAGCTCAAACTTATAACTGTTTTACTAAATTCTAGTCTTAGCCCATGGAACAAATTTTAAACAAAACTTCAGGTATCCCACATCTTTTCACTCTGATTTTAACTATATCATTTAAGTATTTAGTAATTTATATTTATATTTTTTATTAGCACCGTCATTATCTTATTTTCATTACGTAACAAGCACGTGTGCAGCAGATATCCTACAAAGATTGATAAGAAAGGCATGAGACTTCTTAGGACTTAAATTCCGATCGTTTTTTTATAAATTCCCAACGGCGAAGAAAGTGACAATCCACAACGCAAGCAACGTGACGGTTTTGACAAAGGACATGATGGTGGTGCCAACGAAAAGTAAAAATAAAAAATATATAATAGCAGTTAAATCACAAAATACTAAAATGAAATAAAGATAAATCACAGTAGAGCATTTAAATTTTTTTTTCTAAATTTTATTAACTTTATTGCTGTAGATCATAAAGCCAACTAACTATTTCAAAAAACATGTGTTTATAGAAAATACGCACCTATCGCATTCAAGAGTTTCGATCCGACTCAATCTATTTGAACGTTAGATTTATTGTTGGGTTTCTTGCTGTTAGTATTATTATGAATCGCAGTCCCACTCAACTTATTAGATTCAATCTAACTCAACTTATAAGTCTCCCCTATCAGTTACGACCAAATTTTGTCGAATTTAACTTTTAGGGATAATTGCCTATATACCTCTCAAAACTTCGAAAATATTTCATTTACCTTTATTTTTTTTCTTTCCAATATACCCATCATATGTTCCTCCATTATTCAAAAATACCCCTGCAGTTACCATCCGTTAAGTTAACTTGAGTTAAACGTGAGTTAAATATTTAACAGAGTTAAAAAAAAAAATCAAATGCCTCTTTTGCCCTTAACTTAAGGACAAATAAGAAATGTTGGTAATGGTAGAAGGGTGTATTTGAAAAGAGTAAAATTTAAAATATTTTTTGTGCCTCTAACTTAAGGGCAAATAAGAAAAGTCGGTGATGGTAAAAGGGTATATTTGAAAGGACAAAATAATAATTTTAGAAAAATAACAGCTATTGCTAACCGTTCATTAACAGAATTTAACTCTAGGGATATATTTGAAATATGTTGGAACGTAAAAAGAGTATTTTTAATATTAGTCTTTTAAGAGAGGTAAATCAGAAAGTCGGATGTGAGACCCCAGATATTTCTATATGTAAGATATAATAGGGCTAAACTCTTAACCCGGCTTAAGCATTTTATGTGGTAGCTAGGCCCAAGAGGTTAAGAGAGTTAAGCGTGCTAGGACGGGAGTAGTCCTAGGATGGGTGACCCCCTGAAGTAGTCCTAGGATGGATGACCTCCTGAAAAGTTGGGGCGTCACAGTTGGTATCAGAGCTAATTACCAGCCAGGAGTGTGAGATAAATCTTGGCTGAGTCAGGGTCGGAATGACAAGGCTAGCAATACGAGTCTCACATCGCCTGGTATTTATGAGTCTGAGCCTGACGAGAACGTCAGGGCTTAAAGAGAGAAAGATTATGAGACCAGCGTGCTAGGCTGAAAAGTTGGGACGTCACATCGAAAATTTTTCGGGGTTATATAAACAATTGCCCTAACTTTTATGTAACTAGGCCGGTCGATCAACGGCCAACATTTGAGATGCTCCAATCGTGCCACTGAAATCTGCCACGTAGCTTCTTTTTTTTTTGGCTTTCACCTCTCTCTCTCTCTCTCTCTCTCTCTCTCTCTATCCGCACGCAGATTCCGCCACCTTCTATGTAGCTCCTCGTTCACGGGCTTTGGATTATTATCCCCATTTCCCATTTTCCCATTTCTTTAAAACCCCACAAACAAACACACACACCCACCACTCTCCCCCTCCACTCCAACACCACCACTACTACTAAAGAGATAGATAAAGAGTTAAACTAGTGCTTGTTTCTTCTTGCGTTGTTTCTTCGTTACAATGAGAGGAGGCTCATTCATGAACCACATGTCTCCTCTCTCCTCCTCCTCCGTCGTCGTCGTTTTCTTGTGCTTCTTCTTCTCCTCCTCTTTTGTTGCTTCTAGTGTTGGGATTAGTAATGCGGAGTGCCAAGGCAATGCGACGAGGAAGAGAGCGGTTCGCGTCCGCCACGTGCTCTCGCCGAACTTCTACGGCGCGACGTGCCCGGACGTGGAGGAGATCGTCGCGTCCGTCGCCGCCGCGCGCTACCGCGAGTGCCCGGCGGCGGGTCCCGCCACCATCCGGCTCTTCTTCCACGACTGCTTTGTCGAAGTAATCATTGTTATTAGCTCTGAATTTTATGCAACTGCATGCTGATAGAAAAAAAAAAAGTCTAAAATATAACAGTCACATAAATGACTTGGCATTTCTATCACAAACAATTAGTGGGAGTGGTGTTGAAAGCATATTGGGTGGTCCATGGTTGACATGGTGAACCAAGTCTTCCGTGCAAGAACTTTTTCTCTAGATGAGTGGATAATGATGGGTTTGAATTTTTTTTTTTATTTTTTATATGTGAAATTTTAGGGCTGTGATGCGTCCATTTTAATTGACCCGACATCTGGTGGGGGCGCTACAGAGAAAGTGGAGCGAGACGTCGAGGAGAACAAGAATCTGGTGCCGGAGGCGTTTGAGACGGTGGAGATTGCGAAGGCGGCGGTAGAGAGCAAGTGCCCTGGAGTGGTGTCCTGCGCCGACATCCTCGCCATTGCGGCACGAGATTTTGTACATCTGGTAGGCTATCTTCTTTTAAGCCGGTTAGTTTCACCATCCACTTAGTAAATTATCTGGTAATAACCTGTGCGCTATAAAATATTTTTATTTATTTATAATACCTGCAATATACTTTGACTTGAAATAAAGAGAATTTAATTATTATGTTTAAAACAAAAGTGGTATACTAAATAAAATATTTGTGCATCCAAACATAAATAATAAAATTAGTATGTATGTATACAAGAGTAGTGTTATACCTGTTAAATCATCGATTATATATATATGGTAATTATAGTGATCAAAGAGAACTAATATAAAAGTGTTACATTAGCATATGCCAAAAAAAAAAAATGTAAAATTTGCATATGGACAAAGTAGTATAAGTAACTTATTTTAACTTTAATTGCTAGCAAGTGGGGATAAAAAAGCCTCCCTATTGGATCGGATCCCACGTGATCACGTTAGGGGACAAGTTAGTTAAATGCCCGTTAATAGAAAGAGTTAAATAGATAAGGGCATGTATTAAGATGCAACTCACTAAAGAAAAAGTTCTATAATAATATAACCCTTTAATTCTTCTTAGGTTACTTTTTATGACCAAATTGTTTTTTTTTTTAATTTTTTCTTTTCTCTCTCTGTGAATTCCAATTCACTTTAACTTATTTAAATTCTAAATTAATTCAATCCTATTTTGATTAGGTACGTACCAAATGGAATTTTAGCTGGAACAACTACTAACTAATTTCTCAAACTAAACCAAACTAATTAACATTAGAAACTCCTTAATCACTAAGGGGTTGTTTGATTCCTCAGAAAAGTATGGAAAAAAAAATTCAAAAAAAAAAGAATTTTCACAGTAAACTTCTTTTTCAATTTTTTCAATCGTTTGGTTTGAAAGAAAATAAGTATTTTTGATTTTTTTTTCATATTTTATATAAAACTAGTATTTTCGTTTTCCGAATTATTTTCAAGAAAACGAAAATACTAGTTTTTCATAAAATATGGAAAAGAATTTTTCATAAAAACTTATTTTTTTTTTAACCAAACGGACGGTAAGGCTCTGTTTCAAATTGCAGAAAGATTGTATTGTATATTATGAGAAAGTCCAATAAAATAATATCTTATTTATTTTCATACTTAATGTAATGTTGTGGCGTTACGCATATCGCAATAAGTAAATTTATTTTCTGCGCTCCAACTGAAAAATGGAGAAGTATATTCTCTAAGAGATATTAGTGCAAGGTTAATCACACTTTAATCTCATTTATAGTCCCTTATGAGTTTTAATGAACTCAATTTATTTGTGGGTTTTGAATTAAATTGGTGGTCATTTTTTTTAAATACAATGAATGAGGGATGTGTTTCTTAAATTACTATCCTCTTTCAAAGCCAACTTTTTATGGAAAAATAAATTACAACATTTTGCATCTCAAATCTTAGATTGAAATACCTTTTGTTTTTTTTTTAAAAGTAAATAAGGTATACTTATTGTGTTGGGTACTTGGGTCATCTATAATAAATAGAAAGTAGCAGCACCTACTTTGTTGACATTGTTATACTTTGGACCCTTCTATGCATTTGGGGTATATTTAAGACTTAACTATATTATTATATATTATAGTTTACTATATAATTTTTTATTTTTTATATTATATTTTTTATTTTTCCCAAAGGCTATGACGCTCCAACTTTTCAGGGGGTCACCCATCCTAGGACTACTCTTGTCCTAGCACGCTTAACTCTCTCAATCTCTTGGGTTTAGCCGCCGCCCAAAATGCTTAAGCCGGTTGAGAGTTTAGTCATATTATATCTTATATATAAGACTACTTGGGGTCTCACAATTTTCCTCCCTTTAAGCACTGACGTTCTCGTCAGGCTCAGACTCACAAGTACCAGGCAATATGAGACTCGTCTCGCTAGCCTAAACCGACCTTGTGGTGAGCCACACTCCACCCACAACAGTCAACAGTATGAGAGCCTCGCTCTCCCCGCTGTATAATCCTGGCTCAGCCGAGACTCGACTCTAATACCAATTGTGACGCCCCAACTTCTCAGGAGATCACTCATCCTAGAACTACTCCTGTCCTAGCACGCTTAACTCTCTCAACCTCTTGGGCTTAGCCACCGCCCAAAATGCTTAAGCCGGGTTGAGAGTTTAGCCCTATTATATCTCATATATAGGACTACTTGGGGTTTCACAAAGGCACAATTCAACTATTCATTTTTTTAATCCCTACAGTATAAATAATAAACCTATTATTTTAGATAAAATATATTAAACAATATTGGATGAAAATGGCAACGCATATATCTTACTCGTTTTAACAAAAAATAAATACATAGAAATAACAAAAAAAATAGTGGAAAATAATTTGAAAGAAGTTTTCAGGGAGTCTACCATAAAGCTTTATTTTATATATATATTTTACTATTTATTCAGTGCCTTTTAATAAAGTTGTTAAATTTTATCTAAAATAATAGATTTGTCAACATGAATGTAGATTGGCGAGAAAACAACAGTTGAGAAATAACTATGAGAAAAAAAAAATTATATAAGATAGAAAAAGAAAAATAACACTAAAATATAGTGTATAAATTGATAAAATATAATAATACAATGACGTATTTGAAAAAAAAATAGTACAATATAGCAAATGAATATAACAGTAAAGTACAGTGTAGTGAGAGGTAATTAATTAACCCTATATTTTATACAACTTATGTACATAGAATTTTCATATAGAAGAGGTCATCTCGTCGCATAGATCTCAGCCGTCGACATTCGATGATTGAGATCCATTTTGTCTCTGATATGTGGTAGTATAGATCTCAGCTGCTGACATTCGACGACTGAAGTCCATTCAGTTGCAGATGCGCGGTAAAATAATGCCGTGGGCAGAAAACTTCTACACACAGAAAAATCATGCCCAAACATTTCAGGCATAACATATGACAACACATTTTTCAGATTCCATAGGTAAGTCTTTTCATAATATGTCTTATGTGCAGTAGACAAAAGAGCTACCAGATTGACCTGCTCAGAGATTCGGTAACCATTTGGATTATTAGTAAAAGACATAATCTGCCGGTTCATTCACTACTGAGCTAAATCAATTGTTTCTTTTAATTAATTAAAACCTTTTGTTTTGAAAGCTAGGAGGTGCTTAGAAGTTAATGTTGGATCGTCAGTACTAATCATAATTTCAAAAGCTCAAAGCGTTTAGAAAACATGCCACCAATTAAAAGGCCGGCATCCTGCCTCGTGACCGAGGTTGAGTTGGACCGAGTCATAATCGAAGTCCGTAGGCGTTGTACCTATACGTTTAAGTTAATTAATCATTCCTTTGTTTAAAGCTCGAGCATTTGGAATTATGATTAGGATCGACGATCCAACAATCATTACAAAAAATATTCTTAAAAATAATTAAAATATATTAAAAATTATATATATATATATATATATATATATATATATATATATATATATATATATATATATATTAAAAAACATGTAAGAATAATTTGGTCATTTCGTTTGTCCATAAATATCGTAACCCCCTTAAATCATTACTGAAATTTTAAGGGGACACAATGTAGGTTTTTTGAAAGTGTAATGCCCACTTTTCAGGGGGTCACCCATCTTAAAATTACTGTAGATCTGGCATGCTTAACCCTCTTAACCTCTTGGGCCTAATCATCGCCCAAAATATTATAATCGGATTAAGATGTTTAGCCCGATTATATTCATATCTATGACTATTCTAAATCATAGGCGTGTCACATTCCACTCCCTTTACCCCTTTTAAGTACTATTGTTCTCGTCAGGCTCAAGTACATTCACAAGTATCAAGCGAGATGTGAAACTCGTCTCGTTAGCCTTTAGGCGACCTTTCAAATTGTGACGCCCCACTTTTCAGGAAGTCATCTATCCTAAAACTATTTTAATTCTAGCACGCTTAACCTTCTTAACTTTTTAGGCCTAGCCACCGTCCGGCTATAAGAGATTTAGTCCTATTATATTTCATATATAGAAGGACTATTCTAAATCCTAGAGATAACACAGAAAGTCAGGAAAAAAAGAAGTAAAAAAACCCGGATATTTATAGAATTTTTTTTTCTGTATTTTAGCCTTATTTATTTATTATTCCCTCTGTTTCTGATACTGATATCATGAATTTGCATGCATGCAGGCCGGCGGTCCCTACTACCCGGTGAAGCAGGGCCGGCGGGACAGCAAGGTGTCGCTGGCGTCGAAAGTCCGGCCGAACCTGCCGCGCGCCAATGCGACGGTCGACGACCTGCTGCGCCTCTTCCGCTCGAAGGGCCTGGCGCGGCGCGACCTCGTCGCGCTCTCCGGCGCGCACACCGTCGGCTTCTCGCACTGCGACCAGTTCGTCGCCCGCCTCTACGACTTCCGTGGCAGCCGCAGCCCCGACCCGGCCATGGACCCGCGCCTGCTGAAGGCGCTGCGCATGTCCTGCCCCCGCGCCGGCGGCAACGCCGACATCGTCGCGCCCTTCGACGTGCGCACGCCGTTCTCGTTCGACCACGCCTACTACGCCAACCTGCAGGCGAACATGGGCCTGCTCGCCACGGACCAGGCACTGTTCCTCGACGCGCGGACGCGGCCCGCCGTGCAGGAGATGGGCAGGGATAAAGGGGGCTTCTTCGCGGCGTTCGCAGAGGGGATGGAGAAGATGGGGGAGATTAGGGTTAAGAAGGGGAGGAAGGGGGAGGTGAGGAGGGTGTGTAGTGAGCACTTGCCCTCTCATTCATGATACAATGATATAAATAAATAAGGGTTAATTGCATACAGGTCCCCGCAAATATAGTGAATATCAAAAATATCCTTGCAAAGTTTAACTTTTACAAAATATTCCTACAAAAGTTCTAACTCTTGCAGATATATTCCTCTGGTCAGTTGCTGTTAGAGAACTGTTTATTTTTTAACAGTGAGTCTGTGAAATGACTCTTTTGCCCTCACAAATATGTCCATGGAAAAGGAGACACAAAGAAGAAGAAGAAGAAGGCGGCGGCCGGCGGCGGTGCCCCCGCTTCTCCTTCCGCTTCGCCGCCGTCCACCCTCCCCCGGGCGGGTGGCAGAGCTTGACTTCGAGTCCCTCGGCCTCCGCAGCGACGGCGCCATCCTCGCCGTCAACTGCGTCGGTGCTCTGCGCGGCGTCCCCCTCGCGCCGCGCCAGCGCGACGCGTTCCTCGCCGCGATCCGGCACCTCGAGCCGCGGATCGCCACCGTGGTCGAGGAGGAGGCCGACCTCGCGGCGGCAGCGGCGGGCGGGGGGGCGGACGAGGGCGGAGGGGAGGCGACGGAGGGGGCGGACGAGGGCGGTCGGGAGGCGGTGGAGGGGCGGCGGATCCGCCGGAGGAGTCGGCGGAGCGGCGGGAGCGGGCGGCGGATCAAGGAAGAGGAAGATGAAGAGGATGGGGGTAAAAGGGTCATTTAACCTTCTTAACTAATGAGAGTTAATAATTTTACTATGGTTAATTCAAAAATTCTAACAGAGTATAACAGCAGGGACATTTTTGCAGACGGTAGAACTTTTGCAGGGACATTTTGCAAAAGTTGAACTTTGCAGAGATATTTTTACTATTCACTATATTTGTGGGGACCTGTATGCAATTAACCCAATAAATAAATAGTATTAAGGCTTTGATTAATTTGATGAGTAGTTGTTGGATTAATTAATTGTGAGGATTTGTTTGTTGTTAATGTACATGGATGGATCATTGTCTTTTAGTTGTTTATTCTTGTTTCGGAGAGTTGATATTTGTAGAGCTAATTTTGATTTTACAAGAGCAAAAATAAATAAATAAATAAATCATAGCTATAGATATGAGCTAATCTTTTCTACGCACAAGGATTGGAGGGATTATGAAACATATAATTGAGCTCCTACGCTTTTAAAAGTATAAAGTCATTGGTACTTGTAGATTTTCGGTCTTTGAATTAAGCGATATGTGGTAAGGATGATAGTAGTTTCAAGATTGAGTGGGTGGTTGGTTGAATAGTATGATCTATTGGATATAAATAATTAAAAAGATAGATGTAATGGTGAAAAACTTACGAGCGCCGAGTGCTTTTGCTTTTAAAAGCACCGTCGTCCTGACTCATGAAACCTATGCATTCTACCTCAGATGGAGTATCGAATTCGGAGTCCCTAATCCGGTCCAAAATCCGGTCCAAAATCAAAATGGGCTTTAAACCACGTACACCGGCCCAATAAGCGAAAACGTCCCCCAACGTCGCGATAATAAAACCCATAAACCCTCGTCTTCATCTCGAACTCGCTTCGGAGGCACAGCGAAGCCGCCGAAGAGAAATGGCCGCCGCTCTCCTCCTCCGCCGCCTCCTCCGCTCCGCCCCTCCCTCCTCCCCCCTCCTCCTCTCGAAGCTTCCTCTCCCTTCTAGAACCTTCCCCTCCCCCTTCTCCCGCCTCTTCTCCGCCTCCTCCACCGCCGCCGCCGCCGCCGCCTCCGCCGCGGCGGGGAGCTTCGACGCCCTCGACGCGTCCCGGCTCCGGAACGTCGCGGTGATCGCCCACGTCGACCACGGGAAGACGACGCTCATGGACCGCCTCCTCCGCCAGTGCGGCGCCGACCTCCCCCACGAGCGCGCCCTCGACTCCATCAGCCTCGAGCGCGAGCGCGGCATCACCATCGCGTCCAAGGTACGGATCGAAATCGAATCCGACCACTCCTCGTAGTAGTTAGGTAGGATCGGTAGTTGTAGTAGCGTGGTACTAGTAATTACACAAAGAATCCTCGGTTGGAATCGAATCTCATGAGATTTCGATCGATTTCAGTTCAGAAGAGTTCATTTCGATCCGATTCGATTCACTTGGAATGGATATTTCTGTTAGGAAATAAATTGGAGTTGAGTTTAATTTTGTTCTGTTTTATTGTTTATGAAATGGGAAATCATTTTCAATTTGTCTACTTTTTCTAATATACACTTAGTTCAATAGTAATTAAGTGTAATACTACTTTAAAAATGTTTTTCTTTTTCTTTCAATTGGATCTCGGTTGGAGTTGAATCTGATAATATTTTAATAGACTTTAGTTTGCAAGAGTTCAATTTGATTTGATTCAGTTGGAATGGATATCTCTGTTTGGAATAAATTTGAGTTGAATTTAATTCTGTCCTGTTTTATTGTTTGTGAAGTGGGAAATTATTTTTCAATTTGTCTACCTTTTCTAATATACACTTTTTAAATGGTAATTAAAGCAGTGGCAAGTGAATATTATTAGGAACCCCACAAAATTCTTCGGAGTTAACTGAAATCCCATTAAATTATGATTTCAAACAAGGACTTGAGATAACTAGAAATGCGATTCCGGAGAATTCGAGATGAGATCAATTCATTCATTTCTTGATTTTGTCAGGTTACTTCCATTTTATGGAGGAATAATGAGCTCAACATGGTTGACACACCTGGCCACGCGGACTTTGGTGGTGAAGTATGTGATTTAATCAAAACGTTTTGGTTGTTTCTGCCAGTTTTGACTGATTTAGAAGGAAAGTCAGGCAGAAAAGTAAAAAATTGTATATATTTTACCGATGTATAGGTTGAACGTGTTGTTGGGATGGTCGAAGGAGCAGTCTTGGTTGTTGATGCAGGAGAAGGACCCCTTGCGCAAACGAAGTTTGTTCTGGCGAAAGCTCTGAAATATGGGCTTCGCCCACTTCTCCTTCTGAACAAAGTTGATAGGCCTTCAGGTATGCGTTCTAATATACAATAGAAATGCTTGTTTTTTTTTTTCTCATAGTGATGCTTCTTTTTGTTGCTATTACTTAAATAACTTACTGCAATATTTCTATGTGATTGTATGTAATGCTGTTCAGGTTTGAAAATTATATCTAGCAGATGTCATTTTCTACCATAATAATAAGTTCATTCACTATTCTCTCTGAAAAGAAACAGAAACAGAAACTGAACCTAAATTTATGGTCCTATAAGAGCAGTCTAGTCAACAACTCGATTCAGGAAGTTGGACTGAAAAGCATGGATTCAACCATAAAAAGTTTTTGATTTTTCCTGCTCTTTTTTTATTTGATGTCTTTACAGCTTTACTTTGTCTGCAGTTTCAGAAGAGACATGCAATGAGGTTGAGAGTTTGGTCTTTGATCTTTTTGCTAACCTTGGTGCAACAGGTGCTTTAAGTTTTAACTCTTTTTACTACCTCTTAACTGTACATTTTGATGTGATTTTTGAGTTTGATGTTGTTTTTTTGTTCAATTACACAGAGGAACAGCTAGATTTTCCGGTTCTTTATGCTTCTGCCAAAGAAGGTTGGGCTTCCTCAACATTCACGAAAGGTCCTGCAGAGGATGCAAGGGACATGACAGCATTACTTGATGCTATAGTAAAGCATGTCCCTCCTCCAAAAGCAAACCTTGAGGCTCCCTTTCAGATGTTGGTTAGTATAAGTGATCTACATGGCTATTGATATTATTCCTGTGATTTTCTATACGACGCATCACTTCTTTACTTAATTCATTTATTTTTGAAGCTATGTTGTTAATCATATATTAAAGTCTTAGCTCTTGTTGGACTATGATATGCATCTTTCTTTCTTTTTTTCCTCTCTCTTCTTTGCTCTTTTTTAATTTGTAGCTTGATGTTGGAAATTTCTGATGTAGTTGACGGCATCCTTGTATTGTTTCGGTGGAAACACAGTTGATTTTCATATTCTTTGTTACTGTCTAGCACAACTTTGCTGAGACATAATTGTATTGATTTTACGAATTGAGGAAATCCCTTTCTTAATTGAACTTTGGCATCGTTATCTATGTCCTCTTTGTAAAAAGTTAACAACTTTTGATCCTCTTTGTTGGGTAGTTTCCTGCATCTCATTTCTATACTTCCCACAATTTTGTTTTCTGTATCATTGTATGACTTCTAGGACAAAACGTATTGAGATCTTAACAGCTGGTCTTAATTAGGAGTTGTGCTGTTTAGTACAAATACAATAACCTTACATATTTGCCATATTTTTTTGAAAACCATGAAGCCACTTCAATCTTGGAGTTCTGTTCTCCTGAAGTAAGGTGCTTATCCTACTGAACTTGTATGGATGTCTGAACTGTGAGTATGGCTAATTCATCTGGCAACAATCTGTATAGGACAACCAGCATCTATCTTTTAGTTCTTTGAGATGTTGTTTCCTCATTTTCATTGTCCATAATTTTGATATTTTCTGCTACAGGACATTGTGATTTACGTATTGCAGTTTTGCTTTCTTTTTCTCCTCTTTTTTAAACTTCTTTTTTTTATGTTGCCCTTGCTCATTTATGTGTGTCTTCCATGCATCAATGGGTTTTGAGGTTGCTAATGACGTGAAGTTCTCCAGCTATTGTTTCCAGCATAGTTTTATTAGTTTTTCTTTGCTGGAAATTACCACAATTGATATGGTGGCCAATATTCTCTTTTGGTTTTATTTCTTTATCTACCAAGCCTTGAAAGACATGATTATAGTCTCTGGCAGGTTTCTATGATGGAGCGTGATTTCTATCTTGGACGAATACTTACAGGACGCATAACATCAGGAGTTGTTCATATTGGAGACAAAATACATGGCCTTCGATGCACAGATGATGGAGTCCAGAAGATTGAGGAAGGAAAGGTTGATCTCAATTATGTCTTTTACTTACCATTGTGGCATTAGGGCTAGATGAGTTGAGCTGGTCATGTTAAATAAGATGAACTCCTGTCTTAGGATTTATTCAAACTTCAAAGACTGTTGTGATTGCTGATACACCGTTAATCATGGCCACTTATACTTAATTTTGACTATATTCAGGTGATTAAGCTTATGAAAAAGAAGGGCACAAGTACTGTCATAATTGACTGTGCTGGGGCTGGTGACATAGTTTCAATGGCTGGATTAATGACTCCATCTATAGGGCACACTGTTGCAAACGTGGAGGTACTTATTACTTAAAGCTCGCCTTTGCACATGTTGTAGTTTATATGTACAGAAGTTCCTGAGGGCAAAAAGACATAGGGTATCTACTACTTACAGTGTATCATGCAATGATAAAACTGTACTTGTACTTAGTCATCATGAATTTTGTAATTGTGAAAAGATAATCCTCTTATGATATGTGGGTTCTTTGAACAAAATTAACTACTATGGCAAGGGTTTCTCCGTGTGCTGTGCTATTGTATTTTTGTTATATCTATATGTCAACACAATTGAAGAGAAGAGACATATAAACCTTTCTTTTTTGGGTGCCGACTAATGACTACAAACCTCAGGTCATGACTGCTCTGCCAACTGTTGAGTTGGATCCCCCAACTATTTCTATGACATTTGGTGTCAATGATTCTCCATTGGCTGGCCGCGATGGAACCCATGTAAGTAGCAGATAACTATGCAAAAGTTAGCTTAGAATGCTCATGCATTCTTGTTATTGCTAAAATTCGTCTCTTTGTGCAAGTCTTTGACATTTTCTCATTACATAGTGTCTTTTCTTTCTGTATTTTGTGTTCTTCAATGTCTTTATAGTTTTAAAAGTATTGATTTTGTATGTCAGTTCATCTTCTACATTGAAGTTGTTGTTTGAATAAGATAGAGGTGCTACATAAGTGTAGAATGAGTATTGCTGATGAGTTCTGTTCACTTTTTAGAGAATATTCCTCCTAAATTAAGCAGGATGGCATTTGATCAACGTTTTTTAATGTTTTGTAGAGATTCATCTTGCTGTGCAATATTTTGTCGCAATTTTACTTTTGTAACTTTTCTGTGGAATAATGTAAAGAGACTATTAAATTTTTTTTTTCCAGAGTGATGTAAAACGGCAAATTTTTGTTGAATGTGGTTGGGAGGTCTTAATGTTATTTGAATGAATCTCCTGTTCAGAACTTGCTTCTACGTTATTCGAAGCATTTTTTTCCTTTCTAATATTTGGGATTTAGCTTACCCCATGATGAAATAGGATTTGCTCTCCTTGTCCTGGAGTGCCTCGAGTTAACTTTTTCTTTGAAAGGTAACAAAATTCAGGAACATCTGAAGATCTCTTATTTTAGTCTTTTCGTATTATATAGTTTTTAATACCTTCTTGAAACCAATCTTTAAAGAGCTGGTGAAATATATATATTTTTTAATTTTCTTAAGCGTACATAAGCAGCTTTAATTTATTGAGAGCACGTATTAGTCTCCGAATTACGTGTTAGTTTACTGAAATCTTCCTTTGTTGCTTAAGACTCTAGTGTACCTTTTCTTTGCACTTGCATAGTCAGCTGCACAGTAATGTAGCATGTTTGAAAACCTCGAGAGGCTTACAATTTTCCTTCGTAGGGTTTATTCTTTCAGATCATCCTTAGTTTTCTTGTAATAATGCTTATATCGTTTACAGTTAACCGGAGGAAAAATAGGTGACCGTTTGGTGGCAGAAGCAGAGACAAACTTGGCAATTAATGTTCTTCCTGGACCAATGACAGAATCCTATGAAGTCCAAGGGAGAGGAGAGCTTCAGCTGGGTCCTGATCTATTTGAACTTTTTCCTCTAATTTCATAATCTTTTGATTTCAAGATAGAAGCTACTCTCTCTTGAGTTGCATATTTCTCGCTTTTCTATTGGAGGTCTTTCTTGTACCATGCAGTTTTTAGTTTCTCACTTATTTTATGACATCGGATGCATTTGTCTTTGTGAAAATTCCAGGTATTTTAATTGAAAACATGAGGCGCGAGGGGTTTGAACTCTCTGTTTCTCCCCCAAGAGTCATGTGAGTTCTTAATTTTGGTGCACCATAGTTTCGTTTTTCCATGTTTATACTGCTAGTGTGGTGCTCATCTATTTATATTTAACATCTGCTCTTAATTAAACTTGTAGAGCTCAGTTTGAGTGCAGTTTATACAGTGTAGTTTATAGCCAACTAGTCATAGACCACTACAATTAAGTCCCTACCTACTCTTAATTATTTTTCACTATTTTTGGTCTTGTGAGCATCCGCCCGAGAGTTAATAGATCATCACCAAACCAAATTATTGTAATTACGTGTCCATGAAATTTTGAAGTTCTATATTGTTTCTTTATGTTCATGTGGAAATGCATAGCAGTATCGGTTGGCACTCAGTGAAGAATTTAATGTTTTACATTGTAATATTATCTGTTTTCTTTGGATACAAGTGCAATATATTTGAAGAAAATGCTTAGGATATTCTTAGATAATCTTACAAAGTCATTCACTTAACATGATAGTATTTGGATTAACAACCCTTTGCCTTGTCTTTCCACATTTTAAACTGGTTGTCTTTCTTCTACCCAATTCACCATTTATATAATTAATGTGGATATTTGATAATATGGCAAACATTTACTGAACTGTTGGTTTCTTGATTGCAGAATGTTAGCATTGTAGTATTCTTAACTGAAGCTAATTGTTACTTGCTTTCTTGGACCAGGTATAAAACTGAGGGTGGTGAAAAGCTGGAGCCCATAGAAGAAGTGACAATTGAGGTAACCCTTTATAAGCAATCTAAATATTTTTGCTTTCTGTTCTTGTTGGCATTTCTTATTGATAAATCATATGCATTCAGGTAAATGATGAACATGTGGGCCTCGTCATGGAAGCCCTTTCACATCGGCGGGGTGAGGTGGTTGACATGGGCCCTGTTCCTGGTTATGATGGGAGGACTCGAATTTCTTTGTCCTGCCCATCTAGGTTGGCAAATGTTTTATTTTCTGTTTCTTTTCCTAGTCTTGTTCGTATGATATTCTATTTATTTTTGACAATCTAGGGAATGCTATTTTAGTTTGAATAGTTTTGATATTCAATGTTAGCTGAGCATGCACTGAGGAAAAGAGACAATAATTTTCCCGGAATGAAAGATATCTGTATGAAGAGGATTCATTCTATATCCAACTCAATAATAAGGCAGAAGGAAGCTCTGAACATAGCTCTGGCTTGCTCATAACTTAGTTTGCTTATATCTGTTTTTTGGAACATAATTGTTATCTGAGTAATTAGCTATCCTTTTCTGAATTACGCAAGGTTGACCATTATGGTAATTTCTCGAGATGGCTGTACTATATTTGTGGTTACACTTCTCATAGCATCTGGAAACATTAACACTGAAAAGTTGATAAATGAATTATCTTAGGCTTAATTATGGCATTAGCATATTGGTATTTGTGTATAATTAATTTCTTTTCTCATTATGCAGGGGCCTAGTTGGCTATAAAGGTGTTTTTAACAGCGATACACGTGGCACTGGATTCATGCACCGTGCTTTCCAGTGTATGTGCTTTGGCTCGTAGATGGCCTGCAGTTACCTCATTTCACAGATTGTTTCTCTCTCTTTTTTTTTGATAGCTTTCACGTGAATATCCGGTGCAAGTATTAATCGGTAAAAACATAGAGATAACTAAGACATTTTAAAATACCCTATTTTCCGTTAAAGTCTGTATATTTTACCTTATTAATTAATGTAGGATGGAGAAAAAATTGTCCCTTATTCAACTAAATATATAATGATATTTTGTTGAGTCTGGACTCTGGAGTTAACCACTTTATTATCTTGTCATTGTATTAGTAGCTATATCATGTATTGGGAACATCGGATCTTTACTATGTCTACATCAACTTTCTTTCTTACTGGCAAGTTGAAGTAGTAAGAAATATGTCGTTCAATTTGCTACACCATTTAAGAAAAACTTGTCTATAGCTTCCACTCGAGCAAGCCAAAATTTAGATCATTTGATGAATGGATTCTTAACATTCTCAATTTTTGCAGCTTATTCAAAATATCGAGGCCTACTTGGGAATGTTAGGAAAGGGGTATTGGTAAGTCTTTTCTTGTTGCATGATGGATTTTTCCTTGGTAGATCAAACAACTGGTCGCCTATTAGTTCTTTTAAAAAATTGATTACACGAGCAAGCAATCACAATCGAATTTGCCTATTGCATAGATGTTATGCAGCATCTTATTTGGTTGCACCGCCTTTTAGAACAAATAGACTTTCAATTAATACCTCTATTTATGGATTTTCCTTCCTTATAAATTTTTGTGTACTTTATAAATAGGTATCAGTGGGCAATGGAAACGTCACAGCGCATGCCCTTATGAGTTTAGAAGCACGTGGAACTCTCTTTGTTGCTCCTGGGGTGGAGGTATCACTCAATCTTACTTCATTGGTTTTCAACAGCTCTTATAGCGAAAGCTACTGTGTTAGTCATATCTTTACCTATTTCTTTTTTCTGAAGACATACGAGGGCATGATAGTTGGTGAACACTCGCGTGATTCTGATCTTGATGTAAGTATATTGTACTTTGGAAAGATGAAGTTTACTTTGTTAATTTTCATTCTTGCTATAAGCACTGATTTGCTAAAAATTACCTTATTGACAGGTGAACCCTGTGCGAACAAAAGAATTGACAAACATCCGTGCACCGGGAAAGGATGAAAATATCCGTCTTTCTCCGCCTCGACTGGTATGCATTAATAACCATGTTATATGTTTTTGTATGATCATAGGTTATTCGGATGTGACGAAGGAGATGCTGCTTTCTCCGTCCATCATGATATCGACAAGCAATTAATGTCCATTCTATAGTATAAGCGTTGTATTCATTGACGATTGAAATCAATTACTTTCAGTGGTTCTAGAAATGTGCAATCTGTCTCTAATTTACATATGGAAACTAAATTTTTGCGCAGATGACTCTGGAAGAGGCAATTGGATACGTCGCTTCAGATGAGCTTATCGAGGCAAGCTTTAATGGGTTTCTTTCGAAGATTTATTCATCAGCAGGAGTTTATATGCATAAACTGATGATACACAAAATTCCATGCAGGTAACTCCCAAGGCCATCAGGTTGCGAAAGAGATATCTCGACGCCAATAAGCGTAAGATGATGAGAAATAAGCCCAAAGATTGAAACAATAGGATACATTCTCTTGCCTTTTCACCTATAGAATTCAGTTGCCTCCAAAGGTACATGATATTTATTCATAATTTATTTGCAACGCAAAATTTTGATATTGTTTAACATGTTGTATGAGAAGAAAACAAAGTTGCCCCTTTCATTGATTTTACTGTTTTTGACATATGAAGGTGAAGTGCAATAGAATAAACCTGGCTTTTTAGCTGCTGTTAACATTTTGAAAGGATGTATTATCACAGTAACATTATCGTTAAAAGGATAGATGCTTTCATGTCTTATTTGGATGTATAAATAAGCACTAGGGCTTTGTTATATGGAACTTGAGGTGTAATAATTTTATTTTCTTCTGTGTTTATTATTATTATATTATCATCCTCTAATGGTAGTTCCATCCATAAAATATATTTTGTCTTCTTTTTTTTTTTTCTTTTTTCTGTCCCTTGTTTAATCTTTCTGCTTTAAGTCCCTTTTGGCTTAGCTGTTGGAGCAGCTTTTTTATTACAAAAGTATACTTCAATTTACCTCGGTGTGTTTCAGCATATTTTTATTTTGTCATCATGTGGTTAAAAAAATTGTACTTAATCGTTTTTTAGTTTAGCCTATTTTTACTTTGCCATCATGTGATTCAAACAGTTAATCTTAATTATTCTGTGATTTTATTTTTATTTTACTGTAAGGTCTTATTGTAATATAGGATATTACTCTGCGGTTTTTAAACAAATTTTACTTTGTTATTTTATTTGATGACAACTATTTTGATATTTTCGGTGAAATAAAAATAAAATTATACGATAATTAAGTGAAATATTTTGAATCATAGGGTGGTAAAGGAAAAATTCGCTCAACCAGATGGGGGCAAATTGAAGTTTCCTCTTATTATAAACAATAATGGTCAATATATTAAGAATTTATTTTTTTGAGAACATTTGCCCATAGGGTAGCGAACTATTAACGACCGAGAATTGAGAAAATGGCACACGATGGGTTAGTTTGCACAAACAAAAAATATATTATTAATAACGAAAATTAGTAATACAATCGAAAAACACACGACTCGACTGGGCGAGTATGGCTGATGATGATAAAATGAACATCATATAGTGAAACCGACTCACTTAATAGGTCTAACCCAATCTTTCCGCACATGATCGAAAAAAGAATTTTAAACATTAGATGGGTGGATGTAACATTTACACTATTTTCGAGCGTAAGAGTAGAATTTTTAAACAAGCAAAGGAGCTTGAAATTAAGGCAATGGGGGAGGAAGTAAAAGTGAGAAATATAAAACAAAACATAAAGAAAATATTTATTAAACAAAAATAGTTTTGAAATATAAACTTTTGAATATTTAACTAATTCTTTTAAAATAAAAAAATTATATAAAATTCTAACTAAAACAAAGGCACACACTGACAAAAAACCATCCTCTTTCACATGGGCATAGGCTACAATTAATACCACCCATGCATGAAACATGGCTAACTACATGTATCGCTCACAACAATAAAACACACAAACATACACGTTCGTTATATATGTTATGAGGAAACATAGTTTTATTATTATTATTATTATTATTATTTTTTGAGGATACATGGTGAGTCACAAGTAGTTTCGCATGTATGCACATAATGTGTCTCCCACACGGAACACGCACCCACGTGCGCACGTGCGAGGCGTAAATGCACCAACATGCTTTCGCTTAAAAGCGTGCACAAAAGTGCTTTTGCATTAAGCTCATTTTGTATCGAATTTTTTTAATTAAAAAAAAAAGGAGAAAAGAGAGAAATTAATATGGCACGGAAAATTTTGGTGAGATAAAGAAAGGGTTCGGTCAAAGATGTAAGACGCCCATTAATACTCGGGAGTCCATTTCATGTGATTCAAGGAGTTTACGTTTGTAGAATTTTAAAAAGTAATTAAATAATATATTTATTCATTCATTCATTATTAAATTATATCTGTTTATTTATTTATTATTTTTGTCTATTTCGATATGATAATTTATGTAACGTGGTAGTTAACATTCAACTGGGATGTTTGTCCCACGTTTACATGGGATTGAACAGAAGCAAAAAAAAAAAAAAAATTTAAAAAAGGGGAAATATTTTTTTATTTGGCTTAATTAGGAGCTATTTGTAATTAAAAGTGTTATTAATTAAAACAAAAATATTATAAAACACGAATAATTTTTAGTTAAAATACTTTATTCTTCATGTTGCACCACTATCGAAAAAGGTTTTTTAGTTATACTATATGCAATATATCATAAACTAATCCTATTATACCATGCATATAAGGCAGTAAGATAAGATCTAATTATGAGCAATGTAATAACTTTTATAATATTTTTAATAATTTTTTATATATTTGTGCAACACATAAATATTTGATTGAATATTATTATTCGTACACAGAATGTCAGTGACAGAGAAAAAGAATTCAAAAATAGTTGTCTATTTCATCTACTGAGCTCCCTTTTAGCAACGAGGGTTATGACAAAACAGAGTTGAGACGAAAGTATACAAAATATAAAAAATGTATTATAACTGATTCATTGCGAGACGCACAAGGTGATGTTATATATAAAAATAAATAAAATATTTTTCAATTTTATACTCACATGTAACGTTATCTTTCTGTAATGTCAAAAAAAAACCGGTAACACATCCACATGCATTTGATCATCACTCCCCTTCTTAATTTCCCACAATAAATAAATGTCACCCTTTACACGGCAAGAAAAGATTCCCGACACATATGCTTTAAATAGGAGAGGGTTTGGTCTTGTGCAAATGAATAAAAACCCAAAACTCTCTCTCTCTCTCTCTCTCTCTCTCTCTCTCTCTCTCTCTCTCTCTCTCTCTCTCTCTCTCTCTCTCTCTCTATTTTCCTTCTCCCACTTCAAGGTGAGAGTGTGATGTGAACCCAATACACACAAAAGGAATAATTATTAATTGCATGAACCATGCAAGGTCCATAGACCGGGGTCTCCATAATTTAAATTATTAATGATCTACAGATTTTAAAATTTAAATTTAAGTTGTTAGATAGATTTTACATATATATATATATATATATTGAGTTGAGCTAGAATACTATTGATAGCAAATGAGCACTTTTGCCACCAATTTATTTTCGATGATGGAGCTTTCAAATCGACGATCAGCACCGTTGAACATGATCTAGAGCATTTAAAGTATCTATAAACTAAATTTCATGCTTTTTCGACATTATTGGCCTAATGATCAAAGGGTTTCAAATTTTATAATTTTAATGGTCGATATGAGACGTTTTCTTGTTTAACGGTGTAAAGATATCAAAATCAATTGAATTTTTGTTAGAAAATTATTTAAACTATTTAAAACAAGATATATACTCTTGATCTTGATTACAAAACTCCTATCATCACTTTTTAAATGATATTTATTTTCAACCATTCATTTTTGTGTCCACTTGATGGACAAGAAAATAATATCGAAAAAGTATGAAATTTAGTTTCTAAATACTTTAAATGCTCTAAATCATGTTCAACGGTACCGATCGTCGATTTGGAAGCTCCATCATCGAAAATAAAATGGGTGGCAAAAGTGCCCGTTTGCTATCGATAGTATTCTAGCCAAACTCTATATATATATATATATATAGATATATATTTATATATATATATATAGAGAGAGAGAGAGAGTCCGGCTATTATGCTATTAATAGCACGAAGCACTCGGTGCAACCAAGTTTTCTGCCGTTAGATCTACCTCTTCAATAATTTTCACCCGTTATATCATACTATTCAACCAACCACCCACTCAATCCTATAAGACCACTATCATCTTAACTGCACATCTCTTCATCCAAGAGCGAAAAATTTAATAACACCAATAATTTAGTGCTTTTAATAGTATAGTAGCCTAGTTCTATATATATATGTGCTATTAATAGTACTATAGTCTAGTTCTCTCTCTCTCTCTCTCTCTATATATATATATATACAATACTTATTCTATGCGCATGCTAAAATTATAACTTTTAGAAACTTTTCATTGATACGAACAGTAAATTGATCTTTCTAATGCCATTAATTAACACTACCGTTGTTATCAAAAATTATGATATTATATATACATACATATACACGAACAACTTAGAAGTTATAGATATCGCATCTTATAACACAAATATTGATTGAAAAGGGCTCGAATGATAGTTTTGGCTCATTACAGAAGGCATGTTGTTTGATAAAATGTTATTTAAGCAGCACTCATAATAAAAGCGCAATAATAAAGTTTCTCCAACTATTAGTTTTAACTTAGTTTACCAAACGCTCTGCTGAAGGTTATTATTATATATTAAGGCTATAAGAAGAAACAGAAAGTAGAGCGCGGACAGAGTCAGTCAGCAGACAGCAGCAGATGGTTACAATACCAGAGTTTGAGATAGCCGGGTCCATATATTATAACTCTAGCTCGCGGTCCACGCAATAAATAGAGGGGTTCTCCAAACCGCGAAAAAGGAGATGTGCTGCCGTACGGCGATCGACGACGTCCCCATCACTTTCTCAGCTGCTTTTTCGGGCAGCAAGTGGATTGTGTTCCGCACTTTTTGCTCCGCCGTACGATAGATCGAGCGGTCAGCGAACGCCATTTATTCTCTCTTACCCCCCTTTGCTTTTTACAGTTTACTGTACCCCACCACCCCCATCACGTACGAAAAATTCTAAAATGCAACGGGTGCATATACTGACGTGGCGTTTCAAATCAATCAAATATTTTTTTTGAATATATATGTCTCATCATAATTATAAAAAAATATTTTTATTATACTTTTTTTAAAAAAAGGAGAGATGTGATTGGCTTGTTATTGATGACGTGGTGCAAGCGTGACACAATAGATTTCCTCGTCACGTACACACATAAAACCAACCAACCAACCTTCTAATAAAATCAAGCCTCTTTGAGCTTCGTTAATAGTCGAAGATATGACTACTATATTCTTAGGTACCGTTTGGTTCGGGGTTAAGTAAGAACTAGTTATTCCAGAAATAAGGTTAAGTTTACGTTTGGATGAAAATTGAGTTGTTTCCGAAAATAAGAAAAATAGCGTTTGATTAGATAAGATGGAATAAGAAGAATAGTGGATAGTTATAAATAGAAAATAATAATATTGCTTCTTATATTTGAATTTAAATTTTTAAATTTTATATTTAAAATTTAAAATTTAAATATATAACTTTAAAAATTCAAAAATTCAAAATAAAATTTAAACTTTTAAATCACAAATTAAAAAATTAGAACTTCTATATTTTAAATTTAAGATTAAATTTAAATTTAAAAATATCAAATATCAAATTTTAAATTTAAAAAATTAAAAAAAAATTTAAAAATTTATAATTTATAATTTATAATTTATAATTTATAATTTATAATTTATAATTTATAATTTATAATTTATAATTTATAATTTATAATTATAAATATTAATTTTAAGATTACAAATTTTTAAATTTAAAAAATTTAAATTTAAAATTTAAAATTTAAATTTAAATTTAAAAATTAAATTATAAATTTAAATTTAAAAATAAAATTTGGGTGGGATTAGTTAATCCCACACCCAACAAACCCCACCCCTAAAAAATAGTGTTTGGGGGTTAAGGGGGGATAACCCCTTATTCCCCCCTTTAACTCCCAACCATAATTGCCTATATATCTCTCAAAACTTCGAAAATATTTTATTTTTTTAATTTTTTTTTCTAATATACCCCTCATATGTTCTTCCGTTATTCAAAAATATTCCTGCAGTTGCCATCCGTTAAGTTAATTAACTTGGGTTAAACGTGAGTTAAATATCTTTCAGAGTTTAAAAAAATTAAAATACCTATTTTGTCCTTAACTTAGGGACAAATAAGAAATACCGGTGATGGTAGAAGGGTATATTTGAAAAGATCAAAAATCAAAATACTTCTTGTGCCCCTAACTTAAGGCCAAATAAGAAAAATCGGTGATGATAGAAGGATATATTTGAAATGGTAAAATAGTAATTTCACAGAGATAACAGCTATTGCTAACCGTTCAATAACAGAATTTAACTCTAGGGGTATATTTGAAATAGGTTGGAACGTAAAAAAGGAATTTTTAATATTAGCCTTCTAAGAGGGGTAAATCAGAAGGTCGGAAACTTTTCAGGGGTATATAAGCAATTGCCCCATATTCTTATAAAGGTTAATCGCATACAGTTCTCTGTAAATATATCGAATAGCAGATATATTTTCTACAGAGTTTAACTCTTCATATTTATCCTTACAAAAGTCCTAACGTTTTCAAATATACCATTGCTGTTAGGAATCGTGAGAAAAATATAGTTAAATATAGATAAAATAGTTAAGCCTGGTTAGTTAATGAAGTAAATTGACCTTTTTATCCTCTTATTATTTGTGATGGCAGAAAGGAAGAAGATGATCGTTGGAGATTTTTGAAAGGACATTTATATATAATTCTAACAGTTGGCGCTTTTGGAGGGACATATTTGTAATGACAAAAATATCATTTCACTTATCATCTGTTAAAAAATAAACAGTGCTCTAACAGTAACAAACAGATAGACAAATATGAATATCACTCGAATTTTGTAGGAATAAATATGAAAAGTTGAACTTTTGAGGGATATATTTGCTATTCGATATGTTTACAGGGAGGTGTATGAAATTAACTCTTCTTATAAATACATAATTTTTTATACTTATAAATTATTTTTGATGATAAAACTTTTAAGTCGACGATCCATATCATTAAATATGATTTAGAGTACTTGAAACATCTAAAAAATAAATTTCATAATTTTTCAAAATTATAATAAAGTCCATCATATGGGCATAAAATAATCGGTCAAAATAGAACGATCTCCAAAAAATATAGGATTAGAATTTTTAATTTAAGATCGGAGTTATTGATCTTCATCTAGATAGTGAATAGAATTTTCTATAAAAAAATCTAACCGATTATGATTCTTTTACATTGTTAAATTAGCAAATATCTCATACCGGTGATTAAAAATTTTCAATTTTGAGATCTTTCGATTGTAAGATAAATAATATGAAATAATTATGAAACTTGATTTATAAAAAATTTAAATACTCTAAATCATATTTAACAATATGGATCATCGATTCAGAAGTTTTATCATTAAAAGTAACTTATAAATATGAAAATAATTGTATTTATAAGATTATAGTAGCGGCAGACTCTCTCTCCCTAATTATAAATATTCAAAGGGAGAACTTCGATGAATAGATATGGATCCCCCATGTTCCAGGTGTCAGAGTCCCCCGCGAGGAGACATGCACATGTTTTATGAAGCTAGAGCAATTAGGAGCCTTCAACTCAAGGATTTAAGTGTCGTCGCACAAAATTGCGCCGAAAATTTACCGACACAGTGCGTGTCGAATCGTGCCGATGCATGCCGGTCATAAAAAATATATGTGTGTTGACATGTAATGACATGAAATATTATTTTCTTTAGCAATAAAGTATGACAATTATTTATTATGTATTTTTAGTAAATCTTTTGAATTTTATTGAGAAAATTACTTACTAATTTAAAGAATAGAGAATTTTGAATTGTGCCATCGGCATGGGGACTGTATCGTGCCGTTATCTTACTGGCACGATACGACACGGTGGATACGGTCCGTACCGATGGGCACTTAAATCCTAGCTTCAAGTGCTTCTTAATGTCCTAGCATTTTGTTATCAAAATTTCAATTTAGTAGAAAATGGCATTAATCACGCTACGTAAAGAGATAATAGAATAATAAACATGATTAAGTCATAAAATGCTGAGTGTGGGAACCGTTGAGGGGTTCTGGACTAGCTCTAATAATATTTAACAAAAAGATCAATCTAGTAAAAAATGAAATAGAATTAGTCTTAACATATTTATCGTTCGATATTAACAGGTTAGCTACTTAGTTACTTTTTTACCTCGTTTCTCCATTGGAAAATATATATTTTTTTAAAAGAAAGATAGCACGCTATTCGCTTCGTTTTATTTCGTTTAGAAATAAACTTAGCTGAAAATGTGAATCAATTATGATTCGAACTCGGGACCTCAGGTACCAACCACCAAGTCCTTTGCCCCTTGCGCTAGGGACGGTCGGTTGGAAAATGTTTTGGAGTTTACTCGAGTATTTTTATATATATACACTATAATGGTCCAATCTGCCTATTAATTAATAATATATATATATATATATAGAACTAAACTACTATACTATTAATAACAACAAGTTATTAGTGTATTAATTAAGTTTTCAGCCATTAGATGAAAGAATTAATGTGCTAACTAGGTACGTGCATACCTAGTTATTATATCCATAAAATTGATTTAATTATCTTGGACTAGCTAGATTCGTTGATTATAACTTATTTTAACCATTAGGCTCAATATATATATATATATATATATATATAGAGAGAGAGTTGAGCTCCTGTGCTTTTAAAAACAAAGGAGCTCAACATGTTTGTGATTTTTTAGCCGTCGGATCCTCTCAAGATCCAAATTTAATGGGACAAACTGTTAATAGTGTTGTACGGATCCTGAAGCGATAAGATAGCTTAAAAAGTCACAAGAACAAATACTCATGTACCTTTAAAAGTAGCTCAACTTTATCTCTCTATATATAATGAGTGTTAATAGACTAATAATTGTTTCACCTGAATTTCGTGTTGGATGCATAAGAAGAGACACTGCAGAATGAGTAGAGTTCCAGGCAGGGCATGATATGAATTTGTAAGCATGTGAACATGCGTGATAAAGACATTTTGACTTGAGGAAAGTTACTGCTTGACATAGACTTAAACTGAATGATAGGAAATTAAATAATACTACGAGCCCGCGACAGGACTCGAACTCAGAATCTCTTACTTTAATATTATGTAAAATAATGTATGAAACAATTATTGTTCAAGCTCCAAAGAGACGGTATTATTTTTAATATTTATATTTAACAATTAATAGGTTGACCGGTAAATAAAAATAATTAATGTTCGAAGTGTTAGCGCCATTAGTCCTTGAACTTCATGTTGGACATTTAAAAATGGAAATTTTATTTGTAAGTATTTCATTTTAGTCCTTACCGAAAATTTGTGCACCATAAATGATCTATTTGATCCACGGTCTATTAATATTATACTTTTTATTCAACCGTTAATTTTTTTTTTAAAGTAGAGAACTATTCAATGGGTGCTATGTGTATATAAATTGAAATATGAAAAAACAGATAAATGAGAGGATTAATATCATGGATGCACTAGGTTAAAACACAATTAATATTCCTTAAATAGTAAATTAATGAGGACAATAACTACGAGAAATTACAATCACTGTTAGGAATTTGAATATCGAATTTCCGAGTTAAAAGTTGGAAGACCAAAGTGATAATTGCAGTTCGAGGGCATTCATGTGCTATGAGAGTCTTAAAAAAAAAAAAAATTCTTTTAAAGGGAGAGTAGATGATGAGTGAGATATAAAAGAAGAGCTTAGGATTAATTAAAGCTACTTTGTGGAAGCAAAATAAGTTTGGTGTATTCTTTTCTGAGTTACTAAATTTTTTTCAATTGATTCTTTCGAAAACTAGGCGCCACGGACACTGACATAAATACAGAACATGACATAATTCAGACACAGCAATTCGACAACTTTCAAAAATTCAGAACACGGACACGATATAGATATCGCTAATAAAACATATTATTATTATAATATAATAATAAAATATATTAATTGTTATATATAAATAGTTAATTTTTTTAAAATATAATTATAATTTTTATATGAATGAAAGTTAATAAAATTCTCATTAATATATTTTAAGGAAAGAAATTTCTGCCATACATAATTTATCTATATTGTCTAAAAAAATATTTATATGAATTTATCAAAAAAGCAAAATATTTATTGTTTTCTATTATATATACATAAAAAAAGGTAAAAAAATATATATAAATGTTCATGATGTGTCCGCGTCAGACATGAGTCCGACACAGACATGCGTGTGTCTGTGTTGAACACGCGATACTTTTAGAAGTATCCGTAATACATAAATCGAATATGTAGAAGCAACAAATGAGAGATTCTACTTTTGAGGCTGCAAAATCTTTTTTCGATTTCTGCTGAAGTAGTCTCAAAATTTTTATTTGTCAAATACTTACGACGACCATTGCCTGAAAGCAAAAGAAGGGCCAAACAGATCATATAAACAAGAGAGAGAGACCGACCGTCCCTAGTGTAAGTGGCAAAAGGCTTGGTGGTTGGTACCCGAGGTCCTGAGTTCGAATCCTAGTTGATTCACATTTCTAACAGAGAGAGAGAGAGAGAGAGAGAGAGAGAGAGAGAGAGAGAGAGAGAGAGAGAGAGATCAGAAATAAGGCCCTCGAGTCAATCCATTCCAAGCACACCTCACCATGCCCGAAATATAACCCCAACTTGCAATTACTCCTCTCCCCCAACCCCAATCAAACCCCCTTTTCGTGCCCTTCTCCTTGACTTTGAAAACCCCTTCACCCTCCCTCCTCCCCCTCCCCATTTATTCCTGCAACAACCTCTTCCATTAGAATAATCCCACACTTATATCTCTATCCCCCACCCCCACCTCCTCCTCCCCTATTTATTACCCCTCTCCCTGTCAAAGCCAAGAGAAAAACAACCCCAACTTATTTGTTATATATATATATATATATATATATATAAAACCACGCAGGAGAAAAGGTGGCAGAGAAAGAGATATATATATATATATATATATATTATATATAATAATATTGAAGCTTCATTCAACAAACCCTAAGCTCTTCCGTTTCACAAGTGAGAGTTACTCGATCAAAAGCCCAAGTCCTCTTTCTTAAAAGTTGCCCATTGACTATTTTATCTTATGCCTTATCCATATATATAAGCTTCAACACCAGGATACATGCTTTTGTGAAAGAATGTTTTAAGTGTATAGGTGAGTTTTCCTTGATCTTGCAATTAGGGAGAGTTTGTTTTAGAGTTGGCCAAGCAATTGTAAACTAAAAATGAGCAAGTAAAGCTTTTCATTCATTTATTTGTTTGGCTTATTCTTCTGTTGCTCTTGTACTTTCTTTTCCTTCTACAGATAACCTGTGTTCTTCTTTATTGTGAATCTGAATCCCTAGGTTTTCATTACTCTCTCTCTCTCTCTCTCTCTCTCTCTCTCTCTCTTCATGTGATGATGCAAACTTTAAAGCTTAGCTCCTTTTCTCTTTTCTTTCTTTTGCTTCCTCTGATGGGAGTACTAATAAAAGCCCAGGCAGATGGGGTTTTCCATGCCTCACTTGCTGGGGATGAGGGGGAATTCCAGTGTACTTTTGAGTAGTGGGCATCAGCATTTGGGCTTTAATGCAGTGCAAGAGAGTTATGGGAGAGATACTACAGCATAGTACCACCTCTCATTGCCACTTCATCTCCTCTCTTTTCCCTTAAATTTCATTTCCTTGCTATATATTTATTTATGTGTCCATAGCCCTCTCTCTTCCTGGCAGGAGTTTCTTGTTGTAGTTTATTGGGTTTTGTTTGTTTTTGGGAGGTGGGAGGGAACTGTTCCTTCCTTTTATATCTATCTATCTATATACAAGTAATAAAAGAAAAGGAGAACCCATGTAATATTATATTGATTGTGATAAATTTGCACACAGGGGTTAGGTGAGGCCATTATAAGAAGAAGGGGGCTTTTTGTCTCCCTATGCCCTAGCTAGAAGAGGAGAGGAGCAGCTTCCCTAGCTAGCGAGAGTACTATACAAAGCCAGAAGAAGAAGAAGAAGAGATTGGTAGATTCAGAGATGGATCTCCTCTAAAAAGTGATCTCCCAATCCACTGTTTCCCACTATATATATATATTTATATAAACTATTTGCTCCACAATCAGCAAAAGCCCATTATATATATATACAATCATCATCATCATCATCATCATCATCATCATAGGTGCAGCAAGAACACTATCATGGCTTCATCAAACAGGCACTGGCCCAGTCTGTTCAAGTCCAAGCCTTGCAACACCCACCAGCAATGGCAGCATGACATCAACTCATCACCCCTCCTTTCTGGTGCCTGCCACAAGAGCCCCTACTCATCAGGTATATATATAATATTTTTATATATGCATATATATATATTTATATTCTTAATCATGAGAAATTCTTGCTTTAGCTTCTCAAACTAATCAACTGCACTGAATAACATGGAGAATGTTGATATGCATGATAACCAATCACTTTACTCTCAAACCCTTCTTTCTTGAAGAGCACTCGCACCCAAAAATCACACCTAGCTAGTAGAAATATTCATTTCCTAGGGTTTCAGCTTTTGCACCGACTAAGAGGAAACCCTAACTAACATATATACATGTGAGATAACAATTTGGTACCTAGGTCTAATTTTTTTTTTAAGGTATATTAGGACATAGGAACTATATCTTGTTAATTTGTAAATGTCAAGTCATTTTATTCAAAAATATATGATAAATTATTTCGTACGTGAAATATATTAATTCGGCGGCTGTCGCTGACAATTACGCATGATGAACTGCTGAAACTCACAGAATGTCATTTTTCATAACGAATAAGTTATCATTATTCATTCGCGGCCAGGGTGCGAGGAGAGGAGCCCGGAGCCGAAGCCGCGGTGGAACCCGAAGCCGGAGCAGATCCGGATCCTGGAGGCGATCTTCAACTCCGGCATGGTGAACCCGCCGCGCGACGAGATCCGCAAGATCCGGACCCAGCTGCAGGAGTACGGCCAGGTCGGCGACGCCAACGTCTTCTACTGGTTCCAGAACCGCAAGTCCCGCAGCAAGCACAAGCTCCGCCACCTCCACCCCCCCGCCTCCGCCGCCCGATCCCGATCCCAATCCCAATCCACCGCCTCCTCGACGTCCTCCGATAAGTCCTCCGAAGCCTCCGATAAGACCCCGATCGCATCGGTCGCTTCCGTCGCCTTAACAACCGTTACCGATCCACCGCCACCGCCGCCGATGACCAATCAATTGGCGCCGATTGGTCACACCTACTACGACTTCGGCGCCGCCGCGGCGACTGCGGAGCCTTTCTTTCTCCAGGGGGGGTTGGGATTGTGGAGTGAGCTCATGATGGGGCAAGAGGAGGAGGAGGAGGGGTGTAAAGTTAATAGTACTGGTAACAAGGAAGAGGAGGAGGAGGAGGAGGAGGAGGGTAAGGGTAATAGGAACATGGAGCTGCACCATTTCTATGGTATTGATGTTGCAACAAGCGCTTCTGCTTCTGCTGCTGTGACAAGTGCTGCTGCTGCTTCTGCTGCTCTTGGTGGGGGTGGTGCAACTCTGGTGGCTCCTGCTCCTGCTGGTGTTGCTAGTCCTGTCAATGAGTTACAACAAGGTAATGTATGTGGCATGCATTATTATATTCTTGATTTTTGTAGATACCTTTTTTTTTTTATCAAAGCACTTATATTTGCTAATATATTGATCTGTATTATGAGACAATTATATATAAACATACCGTAGGGATACAAAGCATTTTCGAATAAACATATCAATGTTTCAGTTACCTCTCGCGAATATTTCTACCATATGGTGATACGTTAAGTTGTTCTGTACTGCACAAGTCAATTTATATATTTATGACATATCAGCATATAAGAGTAGGATTAGGAGCAATATTATTGAGGATACCATAGTAATATTGTTTTTCTTTTCTTTTCTTTTCTTTTGCATTGAATGTTAGTGTTCTATCATGTCTTTCAATGTCATGAATGCTTGTTTCTATCTCATCAAAGTCTTATGTGTTTATTTTGTACTTTGTCATTTTCCAACCTTTGATTTTGTACAAATATGAATGGTTGAAGAGATTGGTTAATTGTAGACATGCTTAGATCATAATACTAGAGTTGGAACTCACACAATCTATTCAGTAATGAGTTCTAAGATATCCCATTTAGTTGCCGAAACAAGTAAGTTCATGAAAGAATCTAAGCATGGTTCTATATAGAAAGTTTAGTAGTGATAGAGTATATATTTGATTGATTTCATGAGAAGAATAGAATAGTTTCTCGTTCTACAGAAGAACAAACTTAGTCAGAAGAAAAGACCATGTAATGCTATGTGACATGACTAGGGTGGAATGGACAATAGAGAAAAAAAAGATCGAACAAATAAAAAAAAAAGAAGAGAGGTGATTGTGGAAACTCATTGATTCAAAAACCTTCCTCATAAATTGCGTTGTGTGGTCATGTCATGGAGATTCTCGAGGGTGGGGAGGGAACTAATTACATACATGCGTACGTTGTTGAAAAGATACATAGAGAGAGAGAGATGAAGAGAGAGAGAGAGAGAGAGAGAGAGCCACATCTTTTAGGTCTAACTCGTATTCATTCATATTAGGGCGCTATTACCTAGATTGGACGTGTGCATGGCATTAAAAACCACTCTCCTCTCCTCACTTGGGTTTCCTAATAGATGAGATGAACACGTAATCCCTTGCTTCATTCACAAGTTACACCAACTCCTTTAAAAAAAAAAAAAAACCCTGCTTTTGTTAGTTTCTAAAATTTATTTCATGCAGCATAATGGTAATAGTAATAATATGTGTGGTTATCATCATATATATGACTTTTGACTTCTTAGTTGAGTAATAATAATTACTGTGGTTTTACATTATTATAATTACTGTTCCCATGCACTGAAGCCAAATAACTAACTTGTTATTTGTTGCATGCTGGTGTTATTTTCTTTGGTCAATTAATTTTGTGATATTATTGTTTTGTGAATAATAATGGCGATGCCGGAGTAGTTAGCGGCGGCGGCGGGACGGCGATCGCGGCGGCGGTGGCAAGGTCGACGGTATTCATAAATGAGGTGGCGTTCGAGGTGGTGGCGAGCCCGCTGAACGTCAGGGAGGCGTTCGGCGAGCACGCCCTCCTCCTCCACGCCTCCGGCCACCCCGTCCTCACCGATGAATTCGGCGTCACCCTCCAACCCCTCCAGCACGGCGCTTCTTACTATCTGGTATATACATATACTCTACCGAAAAAAAAATTTATATATACTGGGACGGTACGTATCAGTATAAGACTGTCTTATCTACTATTTAAAAATATTTGAAATTCGTGTCATTCACAATATAAATATATATAGTAGATAGGACGATGTCACATCGGAGACCGTCTAATCAAATATATGTCCCATTCTCTCTCTCTCTATCTATTTCTAAAAGTGATTGCATGCACCATGTTCTATACACAGAAACCTTCAAAATGTAACAATTTAATATGGGACCTTTTTACGTTGTGTTCGTCAAAATCTATCATTCACTCTGCTTTGAGATTTTAGATTTCGAACGCGATGAATAGTGGATTATATATGATTTTGATAATGAGATTGTGAGAGGGTTCTCAATAAAACTTTTGTTCATATAAAAACATTTTAAACTTCTCTGCATTCCATTATTAAAATTTTTAATATGACAATATATATTTTAATTTGAGTTATTCCCAAATTTTATGTACTAATTTCAAGGTGTCATGGTTTGAGTTTTTGGAGACTACGCCGGTGCATGTGTAGATAAAAGTGCATGCAATAATTTCTTCTTTTTCTCTTTAAGAAGTTATTAATGATTTTCTTTTTGATTTTTTTTTAAAAACTTTTGGCAGGTTTAGAGAAATTACAAGAAAAAAAATGAAGAAGCACTGTTTCATGCAGCAGCATTAATTAATTGCCATTTTAGTGATGTTATGGCTTTAATCTAAAGTTATTTCTATTAATGTATTAGCTAGCTTTTTATGGCTCTTATTATTATGGACAATATTGTAAGGTTGCTTGCCTAATATTGGTATATGAAAAATCAGGCAATGTGATGTGATAGATGAACAATATATGATATATTATATTTAGTAATTAGAAATTAATATCAAGTGCCTAGTCTCTTTGACATTGAAGTGTCTTATATATCTTAATTGTTTAATTATAGAATTGAAGGTGAGTACAAGTACTATGTTGAATGGATGTTATATTTGAACTATGTATATATGCAATCAATTTCAAAAGAAAAATAGTATGAACAGTTCAGATTGAGCTTTCATATATAATCCAACTTTGTATATACTACACTTGCTCCTAAGGAGCTGAACTCATGAGTAAGGACGTGTTTGGTACAAACTTAGTTGCGTACGTAGTGCAAATATCTCACAACAATGTGCCGCATATCACCTGATGATTTTGGGTTATGTGTGTGAGGGATTTATAAATGACGAGCATACTAAAAATAATAATTGGATATAAACATTTTGGGTTGATGATTTGGGTCCAATAAGTTAGTAGTGTTAGTAAGTCGTTTCGTTACATTTTGAATGTTTGGAAATACACTTGAACTCTACGAATCTCTATGCCCCGCCATTTCTTTTTTTTTTTAAGAGAAAGGTAGCACGCTACCTGCTTCGTTTATTTCTTATAGAAATAAACTTAGCTAGAAATGTGAATCAACTAGGATTCGAACTCGGGATTTGGCTATTAAAGAACGGTATTTTATATATCTACTTTTGGCCGTGAAACATATTTTACCAGCAGTTATCACACCATAATTATCCACAAAAAAGCACTTTGAATAAAGATTATCTTTTCAACCTTGATAATTCTTCTAATTATTCATGGTTAAATCCTTGAAGCTTCAACATTTCGAGTCCAAAGCAAATTTAAGCTTCTGCAATCTCATAAGAGTAGGTAAAAATGTATGTAACTGATATGAACTTTAGGTTGTTTGGAAATAACTATCAAATTTTTAAAAATTTTAATTATGCTGCATAACCCTTCATTTATTTAATTTAGTTGTTCATTGGTTTGGAGAGCTATTGTGTGCACACAATGCATTTGTATATTAGTACACTGCACCTTTATTGGTTTATTTTACTCGATTATTCGATCTCTATGATCCAATAAATTAATGGTTGTATTTTAAACATTGGGCGATTGAATTAACAATATAAGATGTATTTGAAAAAAGAAAGGTATGGTGTACAAATTAATATGTGGATGCGCCAAGTGGAGACAAATACTTTTAAGAAGTAAATCAAATTTAAAATGAAATAGTAAATTTTTTTAATGACACAAAGTTTAAGTCAGCTCTCTATACGATGTCACCATCAAAAAAAAATTTGAGAGAGAAAGATAGCATGCTACCCGCTTCATTTAGTTTTTTTTAGAGATAAACTTGGCTTACTATAAAAAAAAATAACATTTAAGAACTTTTTTTTTGGTATTTAACGATGTTTAAAAGCGTTTCAAAATAATCTACCGTCACATTTAAATGCATCGGCAAATGAAGAGTCGCCATTTTTTAAAACGTCAAATTAAAAATAATAGTAAAGTTTATCATACAGTAAATTGGTTTGATACAATAGACGATTCATGTGACGACATTTTTTAAAACGCCGGTCTTTGCTATAGTACTGTAGGGACGCTTGGAGACGCTTCCCTCCACGCGTCGTCTAAAAAGTGTCTTCATAATGAGATTTTTTTTATAGTGGTTGAAAATATAAAGTAATTAGACTGCGAACTTGAGATCTCAGATACCAATACCTACGCTAACGACAGTGGGCATCAGAAAATTATTTTTGTTTTGGGATATATGGACGACAAGGATTAGAATGCAGACATTGCGACGAAATCTTATTTATCTAATAGTCTGCTGGTGGATAACTTGGGAGAGCAGAAATGATGCCATTTTTAGGAAGGACCTACCGGACCCACTTAGAGCAGTCTGTAAAATCAAGCAGCTCATGAGCCTGTGGGACCAAATCCTCCCAGTCAATCAGCATTAGTTTTTTTTTTTTTTTTTTCGCCACTTTATAGTTCTTACGTTGCCTCACCCCTGTAGCCTAATTCATCAATTCAATGAATGAAGCGGGTAGCGTGTTACCTTTTTCTCAAAAAAAAAAAAGAAAATTATTTTTGTTTTCTACTTCTCAAGAGAAAGCCCCTTTGGAAACAGTAAACTATAATATAATTGATGTTTTTGTTCCTTTTCTTTCTTATTATTATTATTTTTAACAAGAAATTATGCTTTTGTTGAAGAAGTACGGTTACGTGTGGCCTACTTCAGCGCAGCGGAAAAACAGGCCGAAAACTGCAGCAGGCAGCCATTTGAGGTACCTGCACAGCCAGCCGGACCAAACGGAGGTTTTTGAGGCAGACAGCAACAACAGAAAAAGGAAGAAGAAAAAATTTATATGTATATGAAAAAAAAAAAAAAAAAAAAGAATAAAACTTGTCAGAGGGGTAGGTTTGTCGTCAAAATATGTACAAATGTAGGAGACGTAATTAACAGCTGGCAGGCTGGATTGGACAATCATGTCCTCATGTGGCGAAAGTCAGACTGCGCCTAGTCTACTCATAGCTATGCGTATACACACTTTTATTATTAAGTTTTTCAATAATAATTTATTAGATATCAAAATTTATTTTATTTCAAATAATAATTTTGATGAAGATTTGATATGATATATGCTATACTAGATACATTCCTTAATTAAGATTATAAATTTCTTGCGTAAAGTAAAAAGATATACTGATCAACAAAGATGTTTATTTAGGGGTGAAAGTGGTTAGGATACCGAATATTCGTATCCGATGTCGTATTCGAAAAGATTAAAAAATATATATATATGGACGCGAATATGATTTTTTGCAAAATCCAACTGTATTTGACCGATTTCATCTCTAAGAAGTAAGAGATATGTTTATATATATATATCGTAGGGGGGATAGTGTGGTCTTTCATTATGTTCTTCGTTTATTTTACTATAAAATTCATGTTAGAATTATATTTATATTTATTAAAATATTTAAAAAAATTATTGAATAAAATAAAGGTATACGAAGTTTGAACACAAATGTGAATTTTTAATTGATTTGTGTGTTTTATTTAAGCTATGTTTACTTCATATTTATGTATATATATATATACATATTAGTACATATTATTATCCGAATATATAATATTCGAAGACAAATCTGATTCGTATTTAAATCTGAATTAGCTTTAAACGGATATAGTAACGAAAATTTAGCAAACGGCACGTATCCGTATCCGAATTCACATGCGAAAAAAAAATGAATGCGGACATGATTTTGTCAAAAATCCGTCTGTATTTAACCGTTTTCACCCCTATGTTTATTTATATATCTAAAGAGGGCATGTTCCACCAACTTTTACATCTATTTTTTAACAGCAATGGTCTCAAAGAAAATCTCATGTTGAGGTATTAGACTTGTTGGCTAAAATTTATCGTTCTATATTTAACAACAACTATTTGTATCGTGATATTCGAGCCTCAAAAATAAAAGCTCTAATTTAGTATTTTTATTTTTCCTAAACAGAGAATTAATTATTAAAAATAATTTTGACATAACACTGCATCAAAAGATTTGCTACGACGACACTTTATTCAATAGCTCTACACCCTATAACAGAGCTAAACGAGCTCTAAATTACAACACTAAAACTTTTTACATTCGTTCCTCACGATTTATTTTGCCTTGTTGTAGGTAGGGGTGCAAATGAGCCGAACACGAACGAGCGCGGCATTGCTTGTTTTCGGCTCGTATTAGATTCAAGCCGAATTCGAGCTAAAATTTGGCCTGTTCAAGTTCGGCTCGAAATAAATTTTGAGCCGAATTCGAGCCGGCTCGAAATAGCTTTTTTTTCTTATTTTTTTCTTTTT
This sequence comes from Puya raimondii, assembly GCA_016920855.1. Taxonomy (NCBI): domain Eukaryota; kingdom Viridiplantae; phylum Streptophyta; class Magnoliopsida; order Poales; family Bromeliaceae; genus Puya; species Puya raimondii. The sequence continues at coordinate 34,842,148 of JABWPP010000049.1, read as the reverse complement.
CGAGCTAGTTACGAGCCATGTTCGAATTTAGCTCGAAATTGTTTGATTCCGAGCCGGCTCGTTTATAGCTCGAATTTTTTTTTTCTTCTTTATTTTTATTTTTAATTTTAAAATATTTATGAATATTTGTTAATATTACACTATATAATTTAATCACAACTATCATTATAACTACAATCCAAATAAAATACCAATCCTCAAAATTACAATCAATATACAAATAAAATTACAATTAACATAATTATAATTTATAAGCAACACATTTGTTCGAAATAACATTCTTAATTTATGTAATAATTTTTTCTTAAAATACTCTCTTCTTTTTGACTTAGTGCTCCACATGCCACATATTTTGTATTTTATATTTTTTTTTTATATATAATATATATATATATATATATATATATATTCGAACCATTTCGAGCCAAACACGAACGAGCGGAGGCTTGCTCGTGTTCGATTTGAAATTATTTTTGAACAAAAAAGTTTAGCTCGTATTATATTTGAAATTAATTTCGAACGAACTATTTTCGAATCTATTTCAAATCGAACATGAGCTCGCTCGCAAGCGGCGAGCCAGACTTGCAGCTCTAGTCGCAGGACATAGTATTATTTGATATGAAGTGCTTCTCAGATCTCACTACAGTGATTTGAAGTTCTAAATTGTACCTCTTTTTTTCAGACCTCAAAAGTCGCATTTTTTTTTACTTTTCATAAGAGTAGAAACTCTAGACTTTCTTGTTTTTAAATGCTATTTTACCAAATAGAAAAGTTTTCAATAAAAAGGCTAAATTAAATTTTTGGTCCTCAAACTATAAGGCACGCGACAATTTGGTCCCCAAACTTCAATGAGTTACTATTTTTAGTTAAACCTTTTTAATTGTTATAATTAAGTCACATTCTATCAATTAGTTGACCGAACACTCAAGAGTCGACACATCATCAACTACATTACTGCTATATTAGCGACAGGGACGAAGCCATAAATTAAGGTTCGGAAGGGCCAAAATTTAGATTTGACAGAAAAAAATTTCAACCGCGGATAGTAGAAATTTTTTTTGTCAAATTCATCGATCACCCATTACTAGCAACAGTAACGACAATATACTCAAAGAGGAACAAGACTGTAAGAACTGAAGAAAAAGGGCCAAGGGGTTCGAAAAAAATTGGAACACAAGTTTTATTTAAAAAAATAATTTGGCCCCCTAAAATTAAAATTTATAATATTTTAATTTTTAATATAAAGGACTTTTATGTAATTTTTAATTTAGCGACACATCATAACTCAATGGACTAAATTAGTCGTATTGTGCGACTTAATTGCAATACAATTAAAAATAATGCCAAAAATTATTATAATAAATTAAATTTGAATAAACAAAGTGTGTCACACGCCCCATAATTGAGGACCAAAAATATAATTTAGCCTGGTTAAAATTCCGGACTAAGCGGGGCGAAAATTAATTCGGCCCGATCCGGCCCGGCCCATTATTTGCGGCCTTAAAGGCCCATGCATGCAGTACATGCCAAATCACTCATCTTCTGGGGCTTGTTAATGTTGATCCGAACAAGGGACAAAAAGTCGCATCAGATACTAAAATTCAAATTCATATCCGGTAAAAATATATTCCGATACAGATACAATATTAACATATATGAATATGAATTGGATATTTAGTAAATGTATAAAATTAAAAGTCGAAACGATTTTTCAATATATATTTAAGATTTATAATTTTTTAAAAAATTAAGAAAAAAATATGGACTTCATCGAAATGATACATATTGAAAATATATCAACCCCAATTTGCGATTCGGATGATCAGAATTCAAATCCTAATTCAAAAACCAATAATGACTCGAGTCTGAATTTGAATCCCAAAAAAATTTTAGGACCCGTGGGGGTATAAGGAGAGGAATAAGCCCTTATTCCTCTTTTTATATCCAAACATAATTTTTTCTGGAACAAGCTTCTTGCAAGTGTGAACAAACTTAATTAAAGTCTAAGTTTAATTTTAATTATGATATTAAATTATTAATTAATCTACTTAATATATTTAAATCATTATCTATTGCTTAAATAATAAAGTAATTAATTAATTTATTATTTATAATTAATTAGCTAATTAAAAATTAATAATTTAATGTGTTTATCCATAAAACTAATATTTATATGGATCAACCATTAATATTTTTACTAATCTAATTAATTTCTTTACTAATTATCTAACTAAAATAATTTACTAACTAATTAAAAAGTTAAATTATTTTTTATAATTAAATAATTAATTAATATATTTTTATTATCTTATACAATATTCATAACTAATAAATTTATTAATTTATTAAATTATTTTTAATTAATATTTTGATGTTAATTAATTAGATAAAATATTTTTAATTTAAAATTACAACTCTTATATTTCCTGTTCCAATTTAACCATCCAAATACTATTTACCTTATTTTCTGGAACAATCTAATTTTCATCTAAACCCAAAATTGATTTAATTCCTATTTATACATGAATTTATATTTATTTCTGAAATAAGCAGTTCTTATTTATATTCGAACCATACGCAGTCTTAGATTACAGGTCGAATCTGAATCTGAGTTGGTTAGTAAAATTTCATTAATTTCATAATTTTCGGATTTTGAGGCGGGTGGGATACTTATACCCATCATTTTTAAAATTGGGAAAGTGATGACCCAACCACCACGTGTCATGTCGCCATGCTTTGATCGTATGGGTTAATTGCACCAACGCTCCGTAACTTTTAAGTGTTTTTATCTTGGGATAACTTCAAATATCATTCTTGTAGTTTCGTGCTTTCTCACTTTAGTACCCTGTGGTTTAAAACGTATCACTTTAGTACCCTATGGTTTGGTTACTCTTTTTTTTGTTATCTTTTAGTTAATTTTTTTATTAAATTATACAGAAAAAATTTCAAATATCACACCTATGGTTTATCGAATATTCACTTTACTATCCTGTAGTTTTAACTTTCTCATTAATTTAATATAAAAATTAACGAAAAGATAACAAAAAGAGAATAACCAACCCACATGGTACTGAAGTGATACGTTTTAAACCACATGATACTAAAGTGAGAAAGCACGAAACTACAGGGATGGTATTTGAAGTTATCCCTTTTATCTTTAGTCCCTAGTTTTTATGTTTTGTTGCAGCTAGCTCCTCACTATTCAAATTCCTATTAATTTTAATGGAAAATACTATTGGTATACTCAAAATGGGTTGTAGGATATACACCTCCACCCATCTAAGGGTGGGAATTTTCCTACTAATCAATCCCCACCCTTAGACGGGTGGGGGGTGTATATCCTACACCCAAAATGGGTGTACCCCTAGCATTGATCATTTTTAATATAGGGATAATATCTAATATGCACCTGAAAACTTCTGAAATATTTAATGTATCCTTACTTTTTTTTTGTTTCAAATATATTCATCGTATATTTCTGCGTTGTTCAAAAATAATCCTGCTGTTAGTATCTGTTAAGTTATCTCGGCCCAAGTTAAATTTCTACCACAGTTAAAAAAAAGTCAAAATACCTCTTTTGCCCCTAACTTAAGGGCAAATTAAGAAAAGTTGATGATGGTAGAAGAGTATATTTGAAAAGATCAAAAATTAAAATGCTTCTTTTGCCCCTAACTTGAGGGCAAATAAAAAAAATTTGTGATGATAAAAGAATATATTTGAAAGGGCAAAATAGTAATTTTATAGAGATAACGGTTGTTGCTAATAGTTTACTAACATAATTTAACTCTAGGGATATATTTGAAATAACTTGAAACGTTAAAAATATATTTTTAATATTAGCCTTCTAAAAGGGATAAATAAGAAAGTCGAAATTTTTTCAAGGGTATATAAGCAATTGCCCCTTTAATATAATAAGCTACATCAGCTTCAATAAAGCTTTGTCTATTCAAATAGGCTATGGTTATGATCTGGTAGCTTTTTACGAATCCCAAAATTAATTTTTTAATTTTTTTTAAAAAAATGATCATATGCTCGGTTTGACACTAATGATATTAAATATTTTAAGAAGGAGAGCGAATTATTTGTGAGATCAAAGTTGTCGTTGGCATGGAAAATGACATTAAGAGCGGAGAAATTGAGTCTGTCGCACTGGACGCGTATTTTGAAGAAAACGTTATGGACCGAAGTAAAGAAAAAAGATAAAGATAGGAGACAAATAGATAAAGGCTCTATTTTTTTGAAAATAGAAAAAAAAGTAGAGGCCAAAATTAAATGGGGTAAAAGTGGGGGACCAATGGTGCAATTAATTCTTAAACGTATGGTTATAGATTTTCTCAAATGAAAATATTTTGCGGTCTAAAAAATTGCATTTTATGCTGTTAACACATTGACAATTCCAAATAATGCAACATTGCGGAGTACTTGCAGCAATACCCATATTTCAAAAACAAATTGTATAATGTTATTTGAAAATATAAATATTTTAAATTTTTCTATAATATTATTCTATAATATTTTAAATTTTTCTATATATATATATATATTCCGGTCGTTGCTTTTGTAGGAAAATAAGTGGAAAAAAAAAGAATTGAGGAAGGGGTATGAACTCTCCCCTCCCATCATCCCTGGGCTAGGGATGTCAATGGGTACGGATATCCAAAATTTTATCCGAATTCAAATCCAAACGGCGCAAACTTATTGGATGCTAAATGAATATATTTTCGGATATGAACATAAAAAAGCAAAAACCTACAATAGATTTGAATTTGAGTATGGATTTTTTTGTACCCAATCCTAACCGAATTGATTTTATAGTATATAATATATATAAATATTTGATGTTATATTCAAATTTATATTTTAGAAATATGGTAAAGAGAAATTATTATTTCGGGTGCAGATTTTTGGTCAGGGTTAGGTTTGGATATGAATTTTAAAGTCCGTCGGATTCAGATTTCGGGTTTGGTATTGGAGTTCCAATTCGAATTTAAAAAATCCGCCCCGTTGACATCACTCTTGCATGTTATTAGGAGCCGTTTGGTTGGATGTAATTACAAATGTAGTGTAGTTGAAGATAATGCAGTTGAAAGTACAGCAGTTGTAACTACATGTACCCTGTTTGGTTGGATGTAGTAGAAAGCGCTGCAACAATAAATAATTTGTTTGGTTGTATGCAGTTGAGAAATGATTTTTAAAATTTTATCATTTTTTATATATGATGGTAAAATTACCTCCAATATAAAAAAAAAAATTTGTTTAAAAAATAATTAAGGAGGTAACCTTATCTTTTGCTTAAAATTACTCTCTCCAACTGTTGCAGTTGGGCCTCCTCCTGCAGTTTCTACTGCAGCAGTTGGAGTTAAATATATCAAACCAAACACCGAATTTACAATTGCATACAGTTACAACTGCAATGCAGTAGCAACTACATGCAATCGAAAAAGAAGAGTAGATTGGCAATTTGAGCAATGTTATCTGTATACCTACATCCTAAATATAAATCTTATATTCTAGATTTTCTATGATTAAGATTAGTTCACTAATCTTATTAAACTTTTTTTATTGAAGAACTTATTTAAAATTTTCAAAAAGGGGGTGTACAGATAACAATTTTTTCTTATATTTTGCATTTTAAAGGAAATGCACCGTTATATTTTTGTATTTTACTATGTAAATTAAGAAAAGGATACACAAATATAAAAATTTTAAAATTAATAAAAGGAAAATGCTTAATGAGCGGTGGAAATGGGCTCGTAAAATTTTCATTACTTTTGTTAGTACGAATTTTGATGTCCTACGTGTATGGCCTTCGATATCTCAATCCATTCGCTGGCACGAGAGCAGCTAACTTTGCCTGCAACGGGTGTATACATAAATCCTATACACCGCAACTTTTATTTGGTGATTAATGTTATAAAATTAAAATCTAAATAGCTCGTACCCAGAAAAAGAATATGTTCTGAAAATTATTAGTTACATCTTAAATAAAAGATAATCATTATTTATTTTGAAAGAATTAATCTCTAAAATTTATAATTTTTACTGCATGGCTTTTAAAATGCCATTAAACACATTTAGAGATTACATTTAATTTTTAATGCTCTATCATAGAAAGAATTATTACTTGAATATACAATAATTAATTTTTAATGTTTAATACTTTAAAATAAAATTCAATATGATAGAGATAGATATATATCATGTAAAGAGCCTTTAAAAAAAATAAAAAATACAAGATATTAAAATTTGCTACTCAAATATTTATCTAGCAGTCTCAATAATCGAAGATAGAATTAAGAGTTTCTAGCATAAGTAATAAAAAGCTTGATGATTAGTAGCTAAAATCCTAAGTACGAAACCTAATTACTTCACATTTTCGACTAAGTTTATTTTTTAAAATATAAGCAAAGCCTAGTTGATGGTTATTTTTCTTTTATAAAAAGAAAAAAAAATCAATGGTACGTAGTAAAAAAGTTAGGGGTAATTGCTTATATACTTCTGAAAAAATTTCGACTTTTTTATTTGTCTTTCTTGGAAGGGTAATATCAAAAATACACTTTTAACGTTCCAAGTTATTTCAAATATACCCCTAAAGTTAAATTTTGTAAGTAAACTATTAGTAACAACCATTATTTTTGTGAAAAAAATTATTTTGCGCTTTCAAATATACTCTTCTACTATTACAAACTTTTCTTGTTTAACCTTAAGTTTGGAGCAAAAGAAATATTTTGGCTTTTTCAAATATACCCTTCTACTTTTCTTATTTGCCCTTAAGTTAGGGGCAAAAAATATATTTTGATTTCTTTTAACTTTAGTAGAAATTTAACCGGGTTTTAACTCGAGATGATTTAACGAGTATTGACAGCAGAGTTATTTTTGAATAACGGAGAAATATCTGAAGGGTATATTTGTAGTAAAAAAAAGTAAGGGTATATAAGATATTTTAGAAGTTTTGAGGGATATATTGTATATTATCCCAAGAAAAGGTTATTATCGAATTTGTAAAGAATATATCTTCTGTGCTTTTGAAAGTATGGAAGTTTCTGTACTTTCAAATTAGTTTTGATGTTGGAACATTCGATTTAATGATCGGCTCTATTAAGCATGATTTACGCTATTAGAACTATTAAAAACTAAACTTCATAATTTTTCGACATTATTTGTCAAATGATCAAAGGGTCTTAAAAATTATTATTTTAATTAATGGCTGATGTAGTACGTTTGGAAGTTCAATGGTGTAGAACAATTCAAATTAGATAAAAGTTTAATGAAAAATTTTACTTATCATCAAAAGCAGAATCAATACTTTCGATTTGAAATTTAAGTCTTTTATCATTATTCTTTATGAAATTTTTATTTTCAGCTATTCATTTTAAAACACTCATTCACCAGGCAAACAAAATAAAAAAAAACTATAAAATTTATTTTTTAGAAAGTTTCAACACTATAGATTATGTCTAATAGAGTCAATCGCTGAATCATGATACTATCATCGAAAATATTTGAAAGCACGAGAGCCTCCATAAAATTGAAAGCACAGTGATGTAGCTCACTAGGAAAGTAAGTTAAAGAGTACATTTTGAGACCGACCGTCCCTAGTGCAAGTGGCAAAGGGCTTGGTGGTTGGTATCCGAGGTTCCGAGTTCGAATCCTAGTTGATTCACATTTCTAGCTAAGTTTATTTCTAAAAAGAAATAAACGAAGCGGGTAGCGTGCTATCTTTCTCTCTCAAAAAGAAAAAAGAGGAGTACATTTTGGGATTTTTTTTATAAAATAATCCTTCAAAATTTTATAATTTAGAAAATAACTCTATCAAATTTATTTTTGGCAAACTAACCTTCTAAAACCAGTGAATCATTCACCGCTTTCAGAATATATCGTACGGCTATTAAAGACGGTGAATCATTTACCGTCTTATTTATACTTATCCATTTAACAACCATATTCCCTTTCCCTCTCCTCAATCTAATGGCGGTAAATCGTTCACCGTCTTTAGAAGACTTGAATTTTTTTTTGAATGCGGTGAATGATTCACTGCGTTTAAAAGATTAGTTTCCCAAATAAAAATTTGGCACGATTATTTCGCAAATTATAAAATTTTATAAAGTTATTTAATAAAAAAATCCACATTTTGAGACCTCGTGGAGTATTAAGTGGTGGGGGTGCATGGATTGAACTTATACACATGGTGCACGCAATAATTTCTCGTATGGCAGAGCCATGGTGACGCGTGGGTGTACGAAACGTCGACGTACACGCGGTGCACGCAATGATTCGTCCTTCATCGATCGATCCCCCGCTCCTCCCCTCCGCCTCTTCCCGTGGTCATTCGAAATCGAACCCTATATTTACCCCCAATTCCCCTCTCTCTCCCCATCAAACCCCGACGAACCCTAATCCCATCTCTCATTCCCCACCTCCACCACCACCACCACCTCTCCCTCTCTCGACGATCCCGAGATCCGCTTCTCCCACGGAGGCGGGGGGGATCGCGGATCTGATCATCGTCGTCGTCGGCGGCGGCGGCGGCGGAGGAGGAGGTGGAGGAGGAGGAGGAGGGGGCATGGCGTATAGGGCGGAGGACGACTACGACTACCTGTTCAAGGTGGTGCTCATCGGGGACTCGGGGGTGGGGAAATCGAACCTCCTCTCCCGGTTCACGCGGAACGAGTTTAGCCTCGAGTCGAAGTCCACCATCGGGGTCGAGTTCGCCACCCGGAGCATACGCGTAGACGACAAGGTCGTCAAGGCCCAGATTTGGGACACCGCGGGGCAAGAGAGGTCCGAAACCCTAACCCCCCTCCTCTCGATTTGGTTCCTGATCCTCGTAGATCGACAGATCTAGGTTTTGCTGTCGTTTTGATTGGTTGTTTGATGCTACGGTTGTGGATTAGTTGTTGATTGGTGGTGAATTTGGTGTTATTTGCCAGATCTGTGCCTCAGGTAGTGTAGTTTGTGGGTTTTTAGGGTTTTCACGCGAGATCTTTATCAAGTTATCTCATTTTAGTTAGTAGCATTGGAGTTTAGCGCATTCTAGGTCAATGAATTTACTGGAATTGGCTGATATTTTAATTTTATTATTAACTTTTTCTTCACTTTATTTGGAGAACAAATTGACTCGGGGCATAGCTGGATCACTTGATGTTATGATTATTTGTTAGTTTCTCGAAGGATATATTATATTACTTCATTAGAATCATCTTCATTTAGTATTATTATGCTTGTTGCAAGTTAGATTTCTAATAAAAGAATCAAAACAGTAAAGAAAACTTGGTCTGATCTTAGAAAAACGGAAGCAAATAACGCGATTGATCTGAATACTTTCATGACTAGGAGAGGAATTAAGAGAAGTAAATCTTTTCAGGTTCAGCTTTTTCTCCAGTCCAAACTTTTCATGAAGGTGGAATTTTGGTGGCAGATGCTGTAACAGGATTGTAGGTCACATGATTTACAGTTTATTCCTCTGTGGCAAGTCTCAACTATGCCAAAATCGTATAATGAGAGAAGCATGATGTTTGCTCACGTAGTAGCTAATTATTCTGGGTAATAAGGACAGAAATTGAAAAGTAGCAAAAGAAGAAAGGGGTGGGATCTAGAATAATTAAGAGCAGACATATTTCCAGTAGTAGTGCTTTACAGGAATGTAAAGGCGAAGCAATAGGAAAGCTAACACAAAAAAATTCGCTTTCTGGTCGCATTTGTCTGTTTCTGTACAGAATATCAATATAAAAATTGTTACTTTCTCCTTATTCCCATTAATAAAAGTTTTACATTTACCTCATTCCCATTTTCACCTGTTCATGGGTAATATTTGTTTAATATTTGTTCAAGATTATTAATTGTGCCCTATTTTGTTACAAGATGATGCAGCTGCTTGAGGATTTAGCTGCTGCATTTTCTGAAAAACATCCATGTAGAATTTGATCAATGTAGCGTTGAAGTATGGTTCTAATAAATGTTGCTGCTGTTTTCTAATTTTCGCCTTATATTTGTAGTTCGCATTTTATCTGCCTGTTCTTAAACTTTTCTGAAGGCCTTATGCAAGCATGTAAAATACTTTTTCTAATTATCATATGGGGAATATCCTTCCTAGAATACTTGATTGCAAATACATATTAGTGCTCCACATTTGCATTATATATGTTAATGCTTTCTTTGGAATGGATTGTTTTTTTTTTGGGTGCAAATTTCTTTCCTCTTGCAGTTTTCTATTTCAATTCCTGACTCGGACAAACGTGTCCTTAAACGAGATTAAATTTAGGACTTGAAAACTAAAATATTACTCATTCTTGCTTCTGCTCCAATAGATACCGAGCAATCACAAGCGCGTACTACCGAGGTGCTGTGGGCGCTCTTTTAGTCTACGATGTAACGCGCCACGTCACCTTTGAGAACGTGGAGAGATGGTTGAAGGAGCTCCGCGATCACACCGATGCCAACATCGTGATAATGCTCGTGGGGAACAAAGCCGACCTGCGCCACCTCAGGGCCGTTTCCACCGAGGATGCGACAGCTTTCGCCGAGAAAGAGAACACCTTCTTCATGGAAACTTCCGCTTTGGAATCTATGAATGTAGAAAATGCCTTCACCGAAGTGCTCTCACAGATTTATCGGGTCGTCAGCAGGAAGGCACTCGACGTCGGCGATGATCCGTCGGCCCCGCCAAAGGGGCAGACGATCAATGTGGGCTCCAAGGACGACGTGTCCGCTGTGAAGAAAGTCGGTTGCTGCTCAGCTTAAGGTAAAGAAGATTAAAAGAAAAAAAAAAAGAAAAGAAGAATATAATGCTTGATTTTATGTAGTTTTTGGCATCGTCACTCTGCGATGCGGCTGTTACAAGATTTACTTTGTCCTCGAACGCGCGCCTTGAGGACCTCGGAGTTTCAAATGAGATGCGGAAAGTCTAGGTAGGGTTTGTAATCTCTGGTTGTCATCTTTTTTAGTGAAGACTTATTTTGTTCCTTTTCTTGTTCTTATTGCTGTAACTTTGTGGGTGTGTTTGTTACTCTTTCTTGTTCAATTTTTTTTTTGTTCGTTTAGGTTGGTCTCTTTTGGTTGGTGGAAAATTAAATGAAATCATTTTTGATGCCTGGTAGATGTTTGTTTCGATTGCGAATTTCAGATTCTTTTGTTTCATTTACTTAATTTCTTTCTTTCATGATCATCTGGCTAATTATTCGGAAACACAAATGGGAGTATAACCAAATGATGCCCGGGACTCTGCGGTAGGTACTTCACATATTGTTAGTAGATTCTTTGCATAGGGTATGTTCGTTTTCATCGAAAGTGGAGACATGCGAATTGAATTTATTTTCAGCTTTTAGAGTCAGCTTTTCTTGTTTGATTAAATTCACTGATAACTCTTGTTTTTTCACTATTTTTTCAAAATGCTGCCGTTGACTTCGACCTCGATAATGGCGACGAAAGTTATAGGTGACTAGAAGAGAATAAAAGTAACAAAAATTAACTGTTGTAATCTTTTTTACCTTTATTATGTATTAATGTGAAATTTTTTGACAAAAACAGTGGAATAACAAATAATTTTCACCTGAACGGCACTTGATATGAATGTTATTTTAAACATGATAATCAGTTACGGGCAAACGAATAGGCCCTCATGTAAATAGTAAATAGTCAGATAAACAAAAATAAAGCAAAAGATTCATCACCCGATCCAATCATGACAGCTAGCGACTGTACATTTTGATCAATTTCAATTTTCAAATAGCAAAGTTGTACTTCAAAATCATCATCTGTGGAAATTTAAAAGATTACATTTTAGAGTGATAAAAGGCAAGCATCCAATCAGAGAGTAACATCAATCTTCGCAATAATGCTGGATGTATGATAGCAGCAGGAAACATGGAGACATAAGCACGGCCACATGACAATAGAAGAACCCATGTATCACAACATACCATGCAAAAATATCATAGAAAAGTTCAAAGGGTTATAGGGCTTGCACAATCAATCTCCATCTATACTTCCCAGCTTTTTTCGCTCGAGATGTAAATTCCACGGATTTCGCAACCGAAAAGGTTTCCAACTTCGTGTCTCAGCTACCAAACTGAAAGGGGCTTCGCGACCCAAAAAGAATTAGCTCTTGCTATGAGCTATTAGCTCCCGCAACCAACTATAACCGCAAGTATTGGGCGATTTACAAAACCGCATACCATACGATCACCTCCACATTTATAAATTCGCATAGAATGTGAAACTTTTATTGTGCGTAATACCGTTGTCAGCTAGTGACCAAATTCTAGACCGTCCGTTGATGGCATAAGCGAAAGCTACTCATCATGCTGCGAATACTATTTTACAGTTTCACCCTAATATGAATTGAAATTGGAATAAAGATTCCGACATGAGTACTACAAAATACTAAAAGCGTAGGCATCAACCATTTCAACATATCAGACAAAGAAAACGCCGATGTCTCCAGGCAAATCACTTGCGCGCCTCAGTCTTCTTTTGTTCTTTGGCTGGCAAAATAAGATATTCATTTCATTAGAAGGCTAGTTTTAGATGGCCTGAAAGAAGTAAGTTATTGCTTCGAGAGACGTCGGCACGAGTAAAATCAGAAACAGGGAACCAACTTGTAAGTTCCTTGATTAATTTAACTCTTAAACGTTCATAACCGATACTGATGCGATCGAAGTTTGTTTATGCTAGCGTCGATGATCATAATTGTAGCGATCCGCTAGCGTAACTACCAATGTCCCACTTATTAACAACTTAAATTTGATTTACTTAAAGAGTGATTGCTATAGAGTTTGAGGTGGAGAAAAATACCAGCTTTCTCTTCTTCTCGTTTCTTCGCAGCTTCAGCCCTTTGTTGCCGTATTAAGGCAAGACGCTCTGAAAATTAACAGAGTAAATAAAGCTTATGGTATTGCGTACTTCAAACGTTTGCCATAATTAGATAGGACTTAATTTTTAGTTGTAATCACATAAATGAATATAATGGAAGGGACACACAGAAGAATATTATAGAAGAAACACATAAATGAATATAGTGTTTCACGATCCAAAACAAAATTGCATACAATAGCCTATTAAGATTTTGCTTAAACACAATTGTATCATTAAAGGAATCATTTTCATATATGTAGGTAACTCCATGCCATGTTCTTAGCACATCTAGTCATTCAATATAAGAACCAAAAAAGGAGGGAGAAAAAGTTGAATATATCAATAATATTTCTCTAATAAATAAATAAATAATAGTTCTCTAAGTTTTACCTAGATCTTTTTTAGCTTGTTCTGTCTTTCCTTGCTCCTGCAACCTCATGTATCGCTCATGAGCTTTCTGTTTCTCTATTTCCTCCCTACACAAGAAAGGTCATAATAAAATTGCTAGTTACAAAATCGAATCATTGGGGGAAAAAATGAAATATGCTTTGATAACCACATAAGAAAAACTCAAACCAATGCATAAGTACAAAACAATCTATGGCTCTGAGCCAAGTCTCGTAAAATCAGTATGATATAGTACATATGTCAAATTTTGGTAGCAACAAGAAAGAACCTAAAAAGAAAAAGCCAAGAAGACAAACTACTCAAGTTTTTGGTTGCACCAATCATGTCGGCAAACCAAGAGCACCTTTCAACACTGAATTTTTCTGTTAAACAGAAAACTGCTTATTTTCCAACCAGTACATAGATGGAAGATAAGGTGCACAGGATATGTCTGGAATATGATAAATAAAAAAGTAAGAACCACAGTAAACAGATAATAGTTAGAGGAATTACTTGCCAACCCTAACAGATGCATTTGAAATGTGAGAAATGAAAAACTAAAGATGAGCCAAAGACAAAATAATAACGGTCAAATTTTCGACGCCGATGGAATAGCCACAGATAAAGAAATTGGACACAAGATAACTAAGACATAGTAGCAACCACATGGAAAAAGGCTACAAATCAGAACTATATTTTGATGGTATTCAGTTCAAGTTCCTCCTATCTGGGGATTCATTCATCCTTAAATTCCAAATCAAAAGATAATTGTTTCAACTTGCTTTACATCTTGCTTTCTTCTACTGGCCAAGCTTTGTCTGTTATTTTGATGAATCAGTCAACAAAATAGCAGCAATTCACAACAGAGTCACAAGAAAGCATACCTTTCACGCCTTGAGAGTTCAGTTGTTTTGCTCAGCTGCATTGAAATAACAAAAAGATCGGATCAATAACAAGTTACGGTGATCATATTCCACTGGACTATGAAGAAGAACAAAATATTGTTAACTGACAGCAGAATTATCAACTATAAGAGTAAAATAGCACACTCATATAGGACAAAAATTGCAATAAAATATTATGACTGTAATAAGAGGCATTGTACAATACCGAAGATAGGAAAACCATATCCAACTTACATCAGCCTCTCTGGCTTTCAATGTCTTTGGTTTAGCCAAGTTTGGATTGTCAATCTCAATAATGCCTTGAGTACCTTTCTTTTTCTGTTATTATAAAATAAAGAGTACTTCACTAAATATTGTTAAATACTTAAATTCATGAAAAAGAAAATGTACAAGGTAGAACCGCAGCAGCAACTAGCTGCTAGCTTGATGATCAAGAAAGCTACCTCATTGTCTTCTTCAGAGTCATTTTCAGATTCCTCCTCCAATTCCTCCCTTTCTTCGTCATCGGCTGCCACCTCCTGCTTAATGTTAGGGCGAATAAGTGTCTTGTGATAAGTGCAAAACATTACAGGCAGCATAAATATGACATCCAACGTATTCAATCTAAAAAAAGGGCAATCTCACTGCTGTTGCAAAAAATGCATAACGTTCGCAAGAAACCTATATATGAACAAAAACCGCAGTTGAATACAAATGGTACAATATGGATGCTAATATCAAATAAAAAAGAATAATACCAAACAAATACACCAAAAAAATCATTCTTATGCAACCGATATTTTTTAACACTTCTCAACCAGGCTCGACTGGATCAGAGAGCCTGCAAGGTACCATCAAACTCAATATGGCTCTTATTACGTTCTTAAAGCTATACAGGCATCCATAAAAGTAACTATCAATTCAACAAGCATGCGACCTTTCAATTGTCATGAATAGGAATGTTATGCATGTCCATATTACCCTTATGCCAAGTAAATTAAAAAGTTTGGTCCTAGTAAAAATTGAAATGCAGTAAATGATATTCTTTTCTAAATAATCACTATATATTCTCTACTGCTAATTCTGTATATTATACTTTCATGTATCTAAGTATTACAAAGTACGAAATATCTGTGCTACACAAGCATCCATCAACAGTTCCTTTATAGCAGCTGCTTTTTAGACATTAACTCCAGTATACAAGTGACCTGTCTAACACTTTAATCTTCCTTACGCCCAAAAGTTCTACTTCACAATCAGAACTTCGCAACATAGCTACAAGAATTTCAAAGATGAAAATGCCCCACATTTGTTCTGTGAAAAAATGTTTGCCAAGAATAGCAAAAAACATAATGCGCCATACACTGAACAAGAACCACAAAACTCGCACTAGAATCATGCTATTTACACTTATCCAAGCTATTAAGGAAGACAAAAGGTTGACGTTGAGCATAAATGGTGTGCCTTTGGAGGAAGACACATCCAAGATGAACTTAAATAGGTTATATATTAAGCCCTAAAGCTTTCAGCTGCGCACGTGGCATGTCGAAGAATGCAGTGTTAGATATTAATGGTTTTAAGCGATATGAATGCCAAAGGAATCCACAGAGAACATTTTAGATGGATATTAAATCATATACATGACACTGAAAGCAAAAAGGAATGTAAAGTTTTCTTCTATATTATGTTAAGCACCACCATATTGCAACTTTTAAAGAAATGGCTAACAAGTAACAACACAACTTGCACATGCCTTTCAGGTAAAATGATATAAATATTCTACTAGCTGATATATGCAGTTAAAAAAAAAGATATCTACCTTTTTAAAGCTACGGGGCCGGGCTGAGGTACCAGCAACTGCAATCATTTGCACAGAGCAACAATCACAAAAGAATGAGCAAAATATTACCATGTGGCAAAATCAACAAAAGAAACACTGCACGGCTAAACATGTTAGTAAAAATTGTTTCTTATATACTATCAAATATAATTGAGATCAACAATACAAGAACAGATAATTATATTAGGAGCTAAAACATTGAATGATATATTAACGCCAAAAGAACAAGAGCTAAAATTTGACCAACAAAACTATGAAACAATGTCAGGAACTATCAAACAAGCAGAGTAGAAACAAAAGTGCTTACCATGAAGCTTGTTCTTTATCTAATATCTATAAAACTGCATAATACCTAAATGGCTGATTTTTGCGTCACATGTCCTGTAATCATCAACATCTAATACCTGTGCAGACTAACCCCAATATTCCAGAATTATCTCCGCTCCTTCAAAATTTCTTTGAAAAAATACATCACACCCGATCAAGGCTCTCACACCTATCTCAATTGTTTTAAGTACCAACATCTGTCACTGCATCTTGTTATTTAATCTAAATAATCCCTTTCTGCCATATGCAAGTAAGTAAAGGACAGCGCGCGTGTGCATGATAAATAAGCAATAACTGCGCATCTGTTCATGCACACAGATGCAGAAGGGATGAAAAGGTCCACAGCACGAACAAAAGTAGAATTTCAAATAATGTTTGACTATGTCAATCTAGACATCCCAGCATAATAGGTTCAATAAAAGATGAAATACAAGAATAAAAACTGAATTTATTTGGCGCTGTTCAGCAGAGGAATCTAATCTACTATTGATAGCACAGGAACCTTCATACTATAGTCCTAAATTGGATGCTATGCCATCCAAATTGATGATCCACATCATTAGCCATAATACAGAGGATTAAAGTTTCTAGGAACCAAAAAATGTGATTTTTCAACATCATCTACCTTAAGACCTAGAGGTCCCAAAACTGACAATTTCAACTGCTTTATCGATGCCGAACGATCCAAATTCATGAATTTTTGTTCGAAAATACATCTGACTATTCAGATCAAGATAGAAAACCCTAATCTAGCATTAAAGAAACTCATCCCTCTATTCTCATCAGGTTGAACAGTTTCGACCATTTCCTGCAGTGAAAAATTATCTTTCTAAGTTACGATCTTTGGTTCCTGGAAACCTCAAATGCTCCACATCATGTTTAGGACAACAGATCATGGATTCAGACACCGCAACATCAAATTTCCGACTACAGTGCACTACGAAATCGCATGTAAAATCAAGATCCCACGATCGACACGCGGGAGCATGATTTCGGAGAAGTAAGAGATCAAAAACGGATCGAGGGAGCTCACCCATCTCCTCAGGAGTGGAGAAGTTGCGGCGCCCCGTGGGCTTGCCCTTGAACTTGCCCCGCCCCATGATCGAACGCGCGAGCGAAGTAGAAGAAGGATCGAAGTGAGTGAGCGAGCGAGCGAGAGAGGAGCGAGGGAGATCGAAGGGTTTGTTTAATGGCGAGGAGCCGAGGAGACGCTGTAGAGGACGAAGAAGACGATGATGGAGCGTTCGCTTTTTTTATCTCCTCGCTCGCTCGCTCGCTCCCTTTCGCAGTGTTTCGGAACCCTACACGGCTTCGGCCGCTGACACCGCAAATTCAAACATACCCCTCCAGAGATTCAAAATTTTATAGTAGTCCCTTCCAAAAACTAAAATATCATATTATGCTTGGGACTCACAATACAGCTCGCTGTTCGCAGGCGAGCTCGTATTCGACGCGAAATGAGTTCGTTTTTCACCTCGAAATCTTAATGAGCCGAACATCAGTTGGAATCAATTTGCTCATGTTCCGCTCGATATAGCTCGAATATTTATATATGTATTGCAAATTTCTACTATTTGAATTTTAGGCCAACTCAAATGTAAAGAGACCTATATTTTATAAATTTTAATTATTAAATTAAGATTCTAATTTTTTTAATCTTCTTTCAACTTTTCATTCAATAGTAAGGCTGAAATTTAATTTACTGTACACGAGCTCATTAATAAACAAGTCAAAGACAAGCTGAATTTTTCAGCCCGATATTTTACCAAGTCAGCTCATGTTCAGCTCGTGTTCGGCTCGTTGACCGTCCTACACATGCTTCTTCAGATTTATATAAATTTAGAAAAATGCTACTCCATACACCCTTTTTGAATGTAAATTATACATCCCACTCAGTCAATGGATGAGATTTTTCAATAATCATATTGATGTGGCTACTAAGTATATTCCACATATTGGATGGGTTGGATGTATAATTTGCACCCCAAAAGAGAGGTTTGGGCTAGCATTGCTCAGGTTGTAATGTATGGACACCCGTCAACTTTAATCTTTTTTTAAATTGACCACTTAAACTTTTTTTATTTGATTGACACTCTTTTTCCCCTTTAACTGTTTGAATTAACTCATTCTACCCACGCAAAATGCACGTGATCTCTTTCTGGTTAAAACAATTCTTAACTTGCATCTCTCAGAGGTGTTGGTTTCAATTCTAATAGAATCACCAAAATTGCTAACGAGATGAGCTAAATTAAACAATTAGTAAGTAAAAGAGGTGTAAATCCAATAAAAAGAAGTGTTAGGGGTCAATTTCAAATGTTAAAGCTTAGGGGGTGTGTATACAAAAGGGGGTGTTTGATTTACAGGCAATTGATGCTACCATACACTTTAAAAAGAGTATAATTTTACACCCTTTCATCAAAGGACCAAAAGTTCACACTTTTTTAGTCACTTTTTGTTATAAATACTAAACATTTTAAAAAAATTATGAAACTTAGTATGGACTGTGTAAATCATACATTTTTTTTGGTGTGTACAGATAGCATTTTTCGTAATTTACACCCATTATCCTACGATTTACACTGTCCTGTAGATTTTAATATTCATAAAAAAAAAAGGTAAGACAATGGCCAATTTTTTACCTTTGGACGATGGTGTAAGATATGATCTTACACACCTTTTGGGTGTATACAGGTAACATTGCTCTTATAGATAATTTCTTATTTGCTTCTCAAAATTGAGTATATATCTGATTTATTCCTGTTTTCATTTTTTTTTTTTGATTATTGTCTGATTTTCTTCGAGAACAATGCCTCTGCCCTTGATGGTTTATTGAAGAGATTTTATATTTTAGGAGAGTAGATTTGAAAACTTAGATATATTTAAAAGTTGAATAACTTTTAAATATGTATAAGAAATTATATCAATATTTAGATCAATGCTATTAATATATTCCAAAAGAAATACACCTCACTCATCCCAGGGTGTCCTCCTTTTTATATCTTTATTCCTATTCAATTTGCATTTGTAACTAAATTAATGACCGTAGGGACTTGATTGAAACAATAAAGAATAAACTGTACTAATAATCCTCAAACTAGGGGACGAAATCACGTTTTGCTTCTCAAACTTTAATTTATTAAATTTTAAACTTTAAACTTTTTAAACTATTATAATTGAGTCCTACCCTTCAAAACTTTAATGTGCAGGCCATTTACTACTTCAACTGGAATAGATATGTACAGGTAAGTAGCACCACTAGTCCAGGTCCTGAAATTTTTAAGTTCGACTTTAAATACTCTTTAACTTTTTTAAAGCGTGAAATACTTGCGTACTCTTCTGAAGTTTAAAATTTACTTATATATCTCTCTAAAATTTAAGTTTACTTATATATTCCTCCAAACTTTCAATATCTTACAAAAATACTCTTCCAATAAAGTTTTTGTCAATTTTTGTTAAACTTTCTTTAACTTCCAATCGAACTAACCAAAAAAAAAAAAAAAAAAACAAGAAGAATTACATTTCGCCGTAGCTCTTAAACACCGATCCAGTTTTTTGGAAACAAGCAGGTTCATAAGTGCTTGGTTCCGCTCTGGTGGTGGGAAAACGTATCCATTCCAAGTGGCACAATGCAAGAATTTAAGTGCAGTAACACGGACTCGTGCCAAAAACTTACCGGCACGATACAGTACGGTGTGTGTCGGACCGTGCCGTACGTACCGATCACATAAAATACATATGTGCCGACACATAATAGCATAAAATATATATATTTTTTAGCAACAAAATACTCTAGCGGTTTATTATGTATTTTTATCAAATCTTTTGAATATTATTGAAAAAATACTTATTAATTTAAAGAATAGAGAGTTTTGAGCTGTGCCATCGGCACGGAGACTGTATCGTGCCGATGTTTTGCTAGTACGATACGGCACCGTGGATACGGTTCGTGTCGATGGGCACTTAAATCCTCAGCACATTGCCAAACCCTCTGGGGCATGGCAAGCAAAAACCCAGGATTCAGCAAGTTCTTCAACTGGGGTCATGTCTGCCAATAGCACATTGTTGATGGAAGTCTTGACCAAGGAAGCTAGCCATGTGTTTCAAGGGATCAGGTCGCTCGTGGATGTCGATAGAGGCACCGGATCTACAGCTCGAACCATCGCTAAGGCCTTCCTGGAGGTGAAATGCATCGTTCTGGATCTCCCGCACGTGATTGACACTGTGACGGAGAAAGCCACCATAAATTTTTGTCGCAGGAGACATGTTGATTGCAGTGGATTATGCATGACCGGGGAGACCATGATTGCGCGAGGATACTGCAGTGCTGCAAGGAGGCGATCCCTACAAAAGAAGATAGAGGTAAGGTGATCATTATTCACGCAATTGTGAATGTCAGCAATCCACAACATCAATCAAGCAAAGCACAACTATACCTGGATATGGTGATGATGCTCAATATCAGAGGACTCGAGCGAGAAGAACACGGAGATTTAGCGGCTACAAGATATATCTGGGCTACGGATACACGATCTGTTATTGAAGTGTATCTGGCAATCACTTGCTGCTGTACCACGACTCGTCATATGAAATTCACCTCTCCTTTTATGTGTCCAATTAATCACAAGAAAATAAAGGGATGATCCAATGTATCCCAAACTTCATCAATGTCTTGTACTTATCTTTCCAACAGTGAATTTTCGCCCCTAAGCACTGTATACTCTGCCACGGTTATTTGATGTCAAAACATGTCATGAAAGTAAAGATGTCCCCAAGCGGCATGCCTAGTGAGATTCTAATCAGCACCAAAAAAGAAAAAGAGAACTACAGCCAACAACCTTCAAATTATAAGGAAAAGACTCATATAAAGTTCACCGTGAACACAATATAGATGCAACTATATCACCATTACCAACCATACGAGATTCCATAAACACATACAACTCATCGCAGCGCTATTAATCCTACAAACAGGGTAGTGTCAGCTTTGGAAGACAGATCCAGAGCTTGTCGTCTCACTTGGTGAACGGGAAGAATTACAAAAGAAAAAGAAAACTTTGAACAGCCCTCTGGGGATAGGACACCTTTATGAATTTCAATCATAAATATTTTCGACATATGCATCTTTCTCTAGTCCTTCCTACAGAGGAAACATGATCTGTACTCAATCAGTTGTTTTATTTCTACCAAATGCAGATCTTGAAAGCACAGAATTGCAACATTAAATCCAGAAGCACCAGCTACTATCAGCTTCCTGCCTCAAAGAAATTCTCAGTCGCATGACTTGCACATATCTTCATGCTTTGAATTGGTACGCAGGTTCTAACGACTCAAACTTAGCGATTCTCCTGGATTATGCTGGGAAACTAGCACCAAATCGACATATGAAAGGGTACAAACAATTACGCAAAAAATGAGCCCCACCAGATCTGAATAAGCAAAAAAAAAAAAAAAAAAAATGTATACATGACAAAGATAAGGTGCCTGCTAGGCACGTAACATAAACCACAATCATATGTCAATCATCTCTTCTTAAGAATCTCTCTACTTTCTCAACCACGCTTGCCATCAATGAACTTACATAGTTCGCTTTTCTACTATCCTTAGTCTTGTAAAATTCTGATGCACGACTTGATTCAGAAAAAATATAATGGCCTACAAGAACCATGATACATTGTGGTATCTAGAAGACTAGAATCCATGAATAACAGTCCATACTTTATAGCATCGCTTTTGGAAAAGTTTTTGGGTCTTCGAAAGCACAAAAGCGGGTGCTTTTAGACACCGCAATCCCATAACTCACTCGAGAATCTATACCCCGTACACTAATTCATATCAAATTTATGACGCAAAAATAACCCCAACATTACGAACCACAAAAGAAGAAAAAACCGATGTGTCTTCACACTTCTCCATTTCAAAACGAAATCGATAAGGAGATCTCCAATTTAAATAAGAATGGTCCATCACTTACATATGGCTACAAAATCAGAAAATTGCATATTTGTCTTCAAACATGCATGATGCATCATAAATTGATCGAATTCACACCACCTAAATACAGTAAATATGACACCGCAATCCCATAACTCACTCGAGAATCGATACCCTGTACACTAATTCACATCAAATTTATGACGCAAAAATAAGTCCTACATTACGAACCACAGAAGAAAAAAAAACCAATGCGTCTTTGCATTTCTCCATTTCAAAACGAAATCGATAAGAAGATCTCCAATTTAAATAAGAAGGGTCCATCACTTACATATGGCTACAAAATCAGAAAATTGCATATTTGTCTTCAAACATGCATCATAAATTGATTGAATTCACACCACCTAGATACAGTAAATATGACAAATTTTAACAACACCAAACCTCGCAACGTGGATTATGATCCTCTTATTCTTCTTCTTCTTCTTCAGGAGGTTTATGCATCATAAATTGATCGAGATCACACTATTTGCATATATATATATATATAGAGAGATAGAATGATGAAATTTAAGAACAGCAAACCTCGGAGAGTCGAATAATTCAGGTCTGCTGCTGCTTCTGCATGAGGTAGACGTCGGCCTCGTCGAAGGCGTAGTCGGGGTGGAGGTGGTCGCGGGGGACCTTGACGACGACGGGGAAGGCGCGGGCGCAGAGGTCCCAGAAGGCGCGGTGGGCGTCGGGGGAGCGGAGCTGGTAGGCGAGGAGGAGGAGGCCTTGGGGGGCGAGGAGGGCGTCGATGGCGGCGACGAGGTGGGGGGCGGAGTCGGCGAGGTAGACGACGTCGGCGGCGACGACGAAGTCGAAGGGGGGCCGGAGCGGGGGGAGGTGGGCGGGGATGCGCCAGTGGAGCTGGGCGAGCTTGGGGGCGCGGGGGAGGAGGGCGCGGTTGCGGCGGAGGTTGCGGCGGAGCGCGGGGAGGACGGGGGCGACGTCGGTGAGGACGACGTCGAGGCCGAGGCGGACGAGGCCGAGCCCCGCGGGCCCGCAGCCGGAGCCGAGCTCCACGCCGCGCTTCCCGGCGAGGCGGAGGAGGTCGGCGTAGGGATTGCTAGGGTTAGGGTTAGGGTTAGGGTTAGGGTTTGGGGGGTTTTGGGGGGGGAGCCAGCGCTCGACGAACTTGACGAGGACGAGGGAGCAGGGCCAGACGGAGGTGCCGACGTGGAAGGAGGAGTTGTCCTGCTCGAAGGAGAGGACGGCGCCGCCCACCGGGAGCTCCACCACCGGCGAGTCCTTGAACCGCATTTTCCTTTTTTCTTTTCTCTTCTTTCTTTTTTTTTCTTTTTTTTTTCTTTTTTTTTTTTTTAAGTTTTGGGTGGTGGTGGTGGTGGTGGCGGTGGTGTCGGGCGACGCTCCGGGCGCAGGAACAACTGAATAAGCAAAAAAAAGTAATAAAAACAACAGAGGACGAAATAGGGGTAAATTGCAAGAGTTTGTCCTTTCCATTTTCGGATTTTGCAGATTAGTCCCTAGAACTTTTGTACTGGCCATGTACCCAAATACTAAAGGTGTCCGTGGACCGGGTCGGATCTGGATAGTTGATATACTGTATCTATACCCTGAAAAAAATAGATAGAAAAAAAAATATACCCTACCCATTTAACTTCGGATCGGGTCCGGGTCTGGGTACTTAAGTTAATAATGAACCCATCGGATCTATTTGAGCCGGTCTTGGTAGTGACTATCAGTATACTACCCGCTTAAGACCGGGTATGGATCAGGTATGGGTCGGGTTTAGATCAGATACGGATATCCGTATGTATTTATAGACTTTATTAAACAGTTTATGGACAAACCATAAACCCCTCACTATAAAAAAACTCGCATTCTAATTAATTACACCCAGTCCAATAAAATTCCTTCAAAAGAAAGTTTTAAACAATAAACAGCTAGAATTAAAAAAAATAAAGAGTAAAATAAAAAATAAATTAAAAAAAGAGTAAAGATAGCGACTAGGGTTTTCACTAATATACAGAGAACCTTCTTTTATAAGTCCTATTGAAATTGATTTCTCAACTTCAATTTTTATTTAATTTACTATCGAGTATTTCGCCGGGTCCTGGTCCGGGTCCGGGTCTGGTTTCGGATCCGGATTTGGAAACTCTTCCGGACCCCACCCATTAAAAGGTCAGGTTCGGGTTGGATCCAAGTCGGGTATGAATATAAAGTATCCGAACCCATACCTGAACTTTTAATGGATACTTTTTTTTATCCGTATACTATCCATTTTTTATCGGGTTCGGTTTGGTTCTGGGTACGGTCCGGGTCGGATACGGGATATCAGATATTTTGGACAGCTTTACCAAATACCCTGGTCCACTTATTTGTTATTCTCTTTTTTTTAAAAAGAAAATTTAAAGGACCAATTTGCAATATTACGGAAGAACGAGGACTCTCCGTACAATTTCCACTAGTTCTTCTCCCAAACCCTCCCAAATCCCTATCTACTCCTTCCTCTTACACAACGTCGGCAAGTTCCAGTGACGAAGAAGCACGAAGCGAGCGAAAGCGAAGCGAAAACCCTAGCGCGATGGATCCGAAAGCGACGGCGAAGTCGAAGAGGATCCACTCCCAACACGGTCGGAGGAACCACCCCACGCCCTCCTCGATCGCGCAGCGGAAGAAGCCCTCGTCGTCGACCCCCGGAGCAGCGGAGGAGAAGCCCCGGAGACCCCGCGCCGCCCCCGCCCTTCCCTCGAATTGGGATCGGTACGACGCCGACGCCGAGGACGGCGGCGGCGGCGGCGGCGGAGGCGAGGGTGCCGCGGTCGCGGATAAGTCCAGCGAGGTCGCGCCGAAGAGCAAAGGGGCCGATTTCGGCTACTTGATCGAGCAAGCTCGGTCGCAGCCGCAGGAGCTTCGCGGTGTTGTTGGTCTAGGGTTCTCCTCGGAGGAGCTTCCCTTTGGTAAATTCCCTTTACAAAGCTATCTTTTCTTTTCTTTTAGGCTAAATTGAGAAAAAAGTTCCTTGCACTTTAGTTCATGTCTCAATCATCGCCCGTCAATTTATACCTGGCATAATCCTCGTATTTGGGATGATTGTTGAACTTGGATGCAAAAACATTGTAAATATTAGTTGATCGATGATGGTGCCGATATTCGTGGAGTATAATCACATAAATTGAATGCATTGTCTTGTAAAGTTCTAATTTTTGTAATGTAGTGAAAAAAGATCTTTTTTATTTACCTTTTGATCTACTATATGAGTTGCAACTCGGATAAATTTTCAGATATAGGATCGATAATAGGCAAAACCATTTCAGTAAAGTTTTACCACAACATTTAACAATCTCACTAAATTTTTGGGCCTAATTGAGATGGTGGTAAAGTGCAGGGTGCAAATTGATTAAATGTTTTATCAAGGGGGTAATTGAGAGCTGAGACATTGGCTAAAGCGCAATTTTCTTTTTCAATCTAGTTTTTTTTTCTTCCTGTTTTTCCAGTGTATTTAGGTTTTACTCGTAAAAAATTGAAAGGAGATTATTGCTGAGAGGAATAAAGAAGCAGCAGATGAGTCGCTAGACACTTGCCGCTTTCAGTAATAGACTAATAGTTTGTTGGTTTTGATTGAATTGGGTGAATGCGTTGATTTCCAAATTCTTCTCTCTCAACCTTGGTCGAACTTTCAGGATTAAGTTGCGCTAATTGCATTGTGTTACTACCTTGCCATTACTTGAGTTGAAATAGTAAAGCTAGTATCATTGGCGGATAAATGCATTTCAAGCTTCAATCTGAAAGTCCTTAATATCTTGATGTCCATGCTTCATTGGTGTCCTTGCTAGTCTTTTTATCTAATTCAATGAGGAAAGCTCTTTTGAGAGAAAGATATAAAGCTCAACTATGACATTAGAAAGCAAATCTACTCGATATAAATATCATCTGTCTCTTTTGTCACACTACTCAATTTAATGTTTCTGTCCTGCCAAGATGGAGTCTGAACTCCCTTCTACTATATATTGCCGTTGCAACTGTATGTAATGGTAGAAATCCATGGCACAAGGCTGATGTTACTCGCCGATGAACAGTTTGATAGTACTATTGTTATTTAACATGATTGGATTCTTCATGCAACGAATTTCTCAAGAAAACTGTTTTCCTTTTAGCAGTTTCCTTGACAGGATGATTGTTCCTTGATGTTTGTTTTAGTATTAGTCGCGACAATGAATAGTTGGAACTTTAGGAAGCATCTACCTGAATTTCGTATTTTAATATCCATTAACGAGTAATTTATTGTTCAAATGTCTAACCCTGCTGATTAGTACAAATGCCAAATATTTGGAGAAAAACTTTCAAATTCAAAAAGGTGTATCAAGGATTTCTAATCTTTCGTGGACTTTCTACTGCATATATTGGTGCTGATGGCATGATCTTGACTTTTAGTTTCTCCAGATTTAATGCAGGGAAGGAGCTCTATTCTTTCTGTCAAGGGAGAAGGACTTCTATCTTGGTGTCAAGACGACAATTTTATTGTGGATGATGATACCTCCTCGGGTTATGAGGTACTGACTCATCGACTTGATACTTTAGATTGTGCTTCACAAGGTTGTCATGGACATAGGATTATAGAGTACCTATGATTGGTAAAATTTTGTTCAAACTCTTAATTCTCTTATACTTCCCTCAATAAATCTCATTTATGTTCACATTACTGTTTCTTGCTGTTGCTTTTATTAAGATTTTCATTTTCCTTTAAAGTTTGTATTTTTCTACTACTAGAATAAGCTTCAGCTATTCTTCTATGGTTTTCTATGATCAGACTTATGAAATGTTATTCCTTTTTCTATCGAAACTCTAGTTGGTTAATTC
Organism: Puya raimondii; assembly: GCA_016920855.1. Lineage (NCBI taxonomy): Eukaryota > Viridiplantae > Streptophyta > Magnoliopsida > Poales > Bromeliaceae > Puya > Puya raimondii. The sequence goes on along the minus strand of JABWPP010000049.1, from coordinate 34,815,061 downwards.
AAATTCTTCCTTCAGATTTCTGTGATTGTTGATTGTTATGTAGTGAAAAGCTCTCTCTCTAGAAGCTATCACTATACCAACACTGGCAAGTAGGCCTATTGGATAGTTTGGAGCGATAATAAGCAGACAATCCTTAAAAAATGTGGGCAACTTTATAATTTATTATCACCTGTTTGCTTATTGTACTCATTTTTTTTCCTTTCCATCATCTTTTAGATTGATATGTCGTAATTTATCAGGTCCCTTTCCTCTCCTTGGATTTGCATGCACTTGCTGCTCAACTTTCAAAGCTCAAACTCTCACAGAGGCTTTTTATTGAAGCAGATTTATTACCTGAAGATCTGGTAAGCATAGTTATTATTTATCCATGAATAGCATTTTTGCAATTCATCTGATTGAAGAAGCATACTCTTTTGTTATGCATGTCCATATTCATGTATTTTGAAGAAGCATGACCAAGCTTTTCTGCCCTGTCACTAAAGCCCCAGTTGCTTTAGAGTGATCACAAATCTTGAGCCTTATTATAAACAGATTAGAAAAATATCGTGCATATTTGGATGAGTGGTTTCATGGTTAATTGATAGTATTGAAGCTTGAAACTTATTATTATCTACCATTTGTTGACAGTATTGAGTTAAGTGGCGCACAACTCGAGGAAAAGAAAGTTCCTGAAAGGATTTAGCTAGTCCTCAACTCTGTCCCTTGGCTGTTTTGGACTCAATTTGACTTGCCTAGAGCTATGCAAATCTAAACAAAAAATGGATTGCATCAAAAAGTGAAGGGCTAAGTGGGTGGTTGTCTAGATGGAGGATGCAGTGTACGAGGTGGTAGTGTATAAGACAAGTGATGAGGAGGGCAAAGTGGTTTACATAGTGAGGGCAGGTGGATAGTGAAGATAGTGACGTCGGGGCTGGCAGGAATGCGGGATAGTAGATTACAAAGAGAAGGGTTGGAGATAATTGATCACAACAATATCTACCAAATTAAACAACAGAGGCTGGAATTTCCTTTTGTTTTCTCCGACCATGTTGAGGTGTTATAAGTGCACAAATTTCACTTTCCAAAGACAACTCCAAAACTACTGCAGAAAATCTTGCATGTTTGACGAGTAACGCAAGAACTGGTGGACAATTGTATTTTAAGGCAAATCCAAACTGGCGGTTAATGCGGATTGCTACAATGTAAATTGATAATAGTACTTTCATATTAATCTTTTAAGCTAAGAAGTCTCTTGCACGAGCAATGTAAATCCAAAATCATGCCTGAAAGTTAATGCATGGGTTCTTTCTTGAAAAGGATGACTTGTACAATATTCTCCTTTTGTGAAGTAAAGTGTGAATGTGTGAAGTAAATGTCAATGAAATACTCTAATAAGCTATAGAATGTTGCCTATTGAAAGATTGGTGAGTGATAAGTTAACCTTTTAGAGAGCACAGACTATTCCTTGGCGAGAAAAACCATTCGATTTGTGAGACCATGATATTTCATAGTACAGTAACTCGATATAGCATATTTCAATTATGTTGTTTATATATTCGTTGCCTAGACTATTCTCGTGTCTGGAGAATTTTCTAGAGGGATTCCATATTTTTGGCGTCCCCCTTAACTATTACTATGAAGGTAAATAAATCTACCTGCCTATTGACTATATGACTTGCACAGCGATGCTCTATCATCTTGTATGACGTGCTGAATACTTTGGCATCAATTTATAGAGACTGATGTTGAAATGACTGTTGATTATAGTCTATTGTGTCGTCAGTGCTTTCTCATCTTTTAATTGATGTTCAACTTGACCTGGTAAATGCTTTGATGGCTGAGATTAGGTAGATGTATATTTTCATCTACATCGCTAGCTTCTAGAAATCCTAGGGTGAGCTTTGCCTATCGAGGCATCTCTATTGTAAGGAGTGAAGACTGTTCTCCTAATTGATTTCTTATGCTTCTAATATTGTGGGTTAAGAGAACTTCATTGTCATGTACTGATCAGATATTTATACCTTTACCAGATTTGATTTTCTCTTTTCTTTTTTTGGGCGGTTTTCCTTATGATCCTTTTTGTCTAATTTACTGCAGTTAACCGATGGATCAAATGACTATGAGAAACCTCGGCAATCAGAAACGTCAACAGCTAGTGAGATTAAACATGGCTTTTCTCAACCACTATTTCAGAGAAATGCAGAGTCAGAAAAAGATATATCTAGCATGAACTATGCTAACAATCCTAACACTGATAATGAACCCAGTGGAGTTCTTCCATCAAAGGAGAAATCTCAACTACTAACCACTTCTGGTTCCACAGAAGCAATTGGCTTGATTTTGCCAAGTTCTGAAGATAGAGTTCCAGAGAAAGAACAGAACCGAACATCTGCTTTTGAGGCGGCGGCAGCAGAAGCAGATCTTGACATGCTTCTCAATTCATTCAGTGAAACTAGTCTCTCTAGCTCTTTTGCAGATATACCAATAGAAGAGACTTCAACTTCTTCGAGCATGAAAGTTAACTCTTCGTATGACAAGATTCCACCATCTACTCATCAAAGCACTAGCAACTCGCGATTGACGGCAATGACTTCTCTTGATGATGCCCTTGATGACTTGCTTGCAGAAACTTCCCTTTCTTCCATGAATATCCCCTCTCATTCTTCTTTGGAGCCAAATATCATCAATGACTCGACATCAAATAAACCAATCAATGGAACATCTCCTTTTGATGATTCACTTGATGATTTGCTTGCAGAAACTTCTTTAGGTCTTAAAGATCGGTATACAGTCCCTTCTCATGATCAGGGAAATGTGTCATCTGTAAATCATTCTTCTCATTCTGTAGTCACTAGACCGGCGGACGACATTGATTCGTGGCTTGATTCACTATAAAAGCACTCAGCACATCATATAGGTGGTTTCCATGTTGTTATTTCACAAAGACATTCCCGCAGAATTCTTGTTGATTTATTAGTCAAGCATGATGAATCCAAACTTTTGGCGAGATGAACTCGCGGACCTGAGGGATGAACTAATTCATGGGTGGAAATGTATCGAGTGTCCATCTCTGGTATCATGAAACAGGGAATGTTGTGCCTTTGCTCTTCGAAAGAAAGCTGTATCATTGGGTTGCTTATAAGTTTGAAGTTCATCTGATGCAGCAGAGAATTTAAACTTGAGGTCTCAGATCATTTTCCACACCCCTCTCCAGTTGAGGTGCGTAAATTTCGCCCATAGTCTGATTGCCTAATGTTGAAGGTCAATATGTTTTTTTTCATCTGAAAGAGACTAACTCATTTGCTGCAGATATTTTTCATAGCACTACCTTGCAATTACTAGTCCTTCTATGACAAAATTATCAACTCTTGCCATTTTCGTTACCGCCGCCGTTACCATCTTCCTTTTCTATTTCGCAATCTTCAAATCATTATCGTCGCCATTGTCTGTAGAACCGTCGCCCCTCGAAACAACTAATGTCTCATCGTTCTCACAGTAATTGTCATAATAATTACTTTATCTTTCCAGTCCAAGGTATCGACTGTTCTGACTTTGATTCCTATGGCGAATGCATCAAGACCTAATTTCTGTGCCAGCCTATTCCATTTCTGAATCTGACCATCCTTTTGAACCGAAAACACGGTAACGCCTTTTTCCTAGTACACATTGTATTATTCTACGAGCTAAGTTGCTGATTTAAGAAAATGCCGTGGTTGTTGTTGGACAAAAATTTTATGGACATAGTCCCCAAACAAAATTATTTGGGGATTGTCCGGATGGGCATCATATGGCGAGTGGCGCCTGTCCCAACCGTCCAGTAAAAATATTATCTTTGTTGAGTTAAAATTGATTTTTACCGGATGGTTGGGATGGGCGCCTCACGTCGTGTGGCGCCCATCCGGACAATCCCAAACAATTTTGTTTGGGGACCATGTCCATAAAATTTTTGTCCGTCGTTGTTAAGTATTGTTTGTATGAAATCCGTCTCAAACTAAACTGGTCCCAAATTGAACTTGCGCGCAGGATATCGTGCACTCATGATTCATCAAGATCCTACTACGTGTACAGCACGTCCCAATCTTAAACTATAGTTTGAGATCCGTTTTATATAATGATTTAAAAACCAGCTGGTTCGATTGGTCCCACTGTGATTCAGTTTATAAAGCAATTTGGTCTAACCTTTTGAACATGACAAGTTAAAAAATTGTTTTGAACCATTCGAACCGGCGGTTCAACTATAGAATCGGTGAACCGAACACCGGTTCGATTTTAATTAAACCGGCCTGATTTTTTTTATCAACTCTGTGTTAAAATCTAAAGGTTTAGAATCAATTTAGCTAATTTTATTTTCTATTAATATAAATTAATCTTATAAAAAATTAAACTTGAAAACGTATATCTACTTAATTTGGTATAAAATCAGTATTTTATAATTATGTATGATACTAAAATAATAATAATATATGTATATATTTTAATATAATAATACTAAAAATAATAATTAAATATTTATAACATCATTGCTTTAACCACTGATTGTACCGGTGACATTTGATTCAGTAATATTTTTGGATTGTTGTTTGATTCGATTTTTAAAATGTTGGTTTTATATAATTTTTTCTGCATTAGGAATCTGTTGCTGTTCTGTTTTTGGGAGAGGGAATTAGATGCATATAATTCTCCCATAAAGAAATTATGATTCTCCCATAAAGCAATGAAATTGCATACTTATATCCACAAAATTTTAATTATCAAATATATTAAAAGTTGCATAGTTTGTAAGTATATCTCTCTCCACTAGATGAGCGATTTAAATTGATTTTTTTTTTTTTACTAAAAGGCAGATTACTCTCCATAATATATCACTTATTGTACTTTAACTTTTAAAATAACTTAAAAACTAATGTTGTTAAAAATAAATATTTGATGGAATTAAAATGACAAACTAACAAAAAAAGAAAAAGAGTTAGTACTAATGATGTAAGTTTCTAGAGAATTAAGTGCATATTATTTTTATTTTGAGAGTTAAGTGCAATACATAATATATTAAAAGGGTTAAAGTCTATTTTTAGGTTTTTTTGGCTAAATTACAGAAAAATTTTTCGTCAATACTCGCGTTTTCACTTTTCCTCCTGTCATTCAAAAATCTACACTTTGTCTCCTTAAAAAATAAAAAAAATTCACTTCGCCTCCCGCCGTCAGTGTTTCGTTAGGGTTCCGTTTATATCTTATTTTTTATACTCAAAATATTTCTGAAACTCTCATTCATGCCCACACATATTTCCTCGGCCGTCGCCTCGCCCTCGCACGAAGTTGGAGTTGGGGTCAAGAGAGGCATGGGCGAGATGCGGGATGAGCAAGATTGGGGAGGAGGAGATGAAGAAGATGAGAGTATTTTGGTCATTTTGTCACACCGTACCTTCTGTGAACATTTTTTATTTTTTAAGGGGGTAAAATATAGGTTTGTAAATGACAGAGAGGAAAAATAAAAAAACGGGTATTGACAGAAAGATTTTATATAATTTAACCTTTTTTAAATAAAAAAAATTCTTTCCTTGCATAGATTAATCAAAGGTCCAAATTGCGTCACTTTTGACGAGTGGTTAAGAGGTTTGGGAGGCGCCGGCCTTTATGATTTATCAACTTCTCCATCTCTTTATTCTTATCATCACCTCTCCATCTCTCTCTCCGTAAACTCTATTCCAATGCTAGTTAGGGCTGACGTGGCCGCACTCGGCGCACGCCATTGGGCCACTTTTCAAAATGCCAAAAAATTCAGCAAAGTTGTGCTCTGGTAGGAAAAAAACTAAGCTTCTAGAACTTAAAAACCTGGGTCGTCTTTTTTTTAGGGGATAACTTCAAAAATCACCCATGTGGTTTCGTGCTTTCTCACTTTAGCATCCTGTAGTTTAAAGTGTATCACTTTAGTGTCCCGTGGTTTCGTTATTCTCTTTTTTCGTTATTTTTTGTTAATTTTTTCGTTAAATTATATAGAAAAAATTTCAGATACTCCACTTATGGTTTATCGAATATTCACTTTACTATTATGTGGTTTTAACTTTCTCACTAATTTAACGAAAAAACTAACGAAAAAACTAACGAAAAGATAACAAAAAGAGAATAACAAAACCACAGAACACTAAAGTGATTCACTTTAAATCACATGGTACTAAAGTGAGAAAGCATGAAACCACAGGGGTGGTTTTTGAAGTTGTTCCTTTTTTAAGAGCTGTGTGTGAGATATTTAATGCAGTTGATACATCTATTCAGTTATCCGATCGAAAGCGACGCTGAATCTGATCTACCTTTTTTAATCATTGAATTTCCTTAAATTCATTTAAAACTCCTCCTTCGATTTCTTTCTTTTGCTCTTTTTTAATTTATATCTTTTGTACCATCAAATTTCTCTTAATCAAACCCTTGTGTCGTTTCTTTGTTTCTTAACAATCAATGGTTCCGTAAACCCAGGTGAGGTTGCCGACCATGTCTACATCTCGTCAACAGTTAAGAAAACAAAATTTTCAATTTTATATATTTTTTTTCTATTAACCGAGGGATCTGATTAAGAAAATCTCGTACTTTAAAATGGTAGTGAATAGTCGTATGGTTCAATAAATTTCAGTGTCGGTTGTAAATTGGGCTATGTTTACTACCAAAAGTAGTGACGGAGACGTTCATAAATAACTTGAAACAGATGCTTCAAATTAAAGCTTCGTCTATCTGTCTCTGTATTAGCTTGTAGCTATAGTTTTTTTTTTTTTTTTAAATTTACTACCAATAGAAGAATCTATTGATCAATCCGAATGAGATAGCCGAGCCACTTTTTGTGTGAATTACCACCTAATCGAGTTTGGTACTAAGTTGGAAACATCACGAAAAGCCCACACACTTTGGTTTGACTCGTTCATCATCTCGTCATGGGAGCTTGTGGTGATGTCATGTTTACAACAACAATGTGCTCCTCGTTAAACAATATTTTAACATCCCCCCCTTTGGAAGTTTCATTAGCTCTTGTTTAATTGTCTTTGAGGACTAATTAGTTGTCTAATTATTTGTTACATAAAATAATGATCATATATGATGACACGTTGTTCCTTTTATTGCTTTTCTTTTTTTTTGGGATAACTTCAAATACCACCCCTCTGGTTTCGTGCTTTTTTACTTTAGTGCCCTGTAGTTTAAAACGTATCATTTTAGTACCTTGTGATTTGGTTATTATCTTTTGTTAATTTTTTCGTTAAATTATACAGAAAAAATTTCAAATATTTCACCTATGGTATATCGAATATTCACTTTACTATCTTGTAGTTTTAACTTTCTCATTAATTTAACGAAAAAATTAACGAAAATATAACAAAAAAAGAATAACCAAACCACAGGGTACTAAAGTGATACTTTTTAAACCACAGGACACTAAAGTGAGAAAGCACGAAACCACAGGGATGGTATTTGAAGTTATCCCTTTTTTGTTTTTCAAAGCAGAAAGAGTGATCCTGTAATTTAAGCAGGTGAGAAAGCATAATTTTTCATTTGGAGCAGAAAAAATTCTGTGTGAATAGTCCGAGCGTGAGACCATTTCATCCGTAAATTATAAAAAACTCCCTTGCGCTTTATCGCTCATTTTAATTACTCTTCTGCATAGAAAATTACATCAATTATCACTCTATACTTTGTTATTATCTTAAATAAGTCTAGATATTTAGGATAATTATTGAATTCAGTTATAAATTTTTATAACAATAAATTTACAGATAGAATTATCTATAAATAATACAGCTGAAATATTATCAGTAGCAAATAGGCTCCGTTTCCACCCATTTGATGGAGCCTCCAAATCGACGATCGGCATCGTTGACCGTGATCTATACCAGTTGAAGTATTTGAAATTTAAATTTTAAATCTTTTCGACATCATTGGCCTACTGATCAATGGGTTTTAAAATTTATAATTTTAATGGTCAATATGAGGCGTTTTCTTATTTAACAGATCAATTAAATTTTGGTTTGAAATTTTTTTAAATTATTTAAAATAAGATTTATACTCTTGATCTTGATTACGAGACTCCTATCATCACTTTTTAAAGGATATTCATTTTCAGCTGTTCATTTTTATTTCCACTTGGTGGACAAGAGAACAATATCGGAAAAGCATGAAATTTGGTTTCTAAATACTTCAAGTGATATAAATCATGTTCAACGATGCCGATAGTCGATTTGAAGGCTCCATCATCGAAAAAAAATATGTGGCAACGAAGTTAGTTTGTTATTAATAACATTCCAGCTCAACTCATATAAATTAAATAAATTGCTCAATAAACTATCATTTTTATAGTATTAGCAAAATAGACCTACTCTGTTTAAATATTTTATATACTTTTTGAGTTATAAATTAAATATATATTGAGATGTGAAATAATGTGTTATGCTAAGTCATTTTAGTAAAATTTTAAAGTCTAATTTGTTAATTTTTAAAATTTTTGAATCTACTTAACATAATGATAAAGTATATATAGGACGGTAATTAATGCAATTTTTAATGTAGAGGAATAATTGAAACTCTGCAATTTCACGCTGTGGAGGCCAAGTTTAAATTAGTATAAATTTTTTGTTTCTCGTATAGAAACTAGGTGGGAAAAAAAAAATTATGTGGGGATCATTTGTACCATAAAATAGAAAAATATATTTAATACATGCAACACTATAACGCAACACTTAAATCTTAAAACAGTAATGGACGATGAATTTGATAATTTTACCGTCGAAATAGATCCCCGTGAAATTTCTATTAGAGAACTAGATTTAGAAACTTATTCATCAGATGAAAATAAAATAATACAAAGAAAAAAACGAACTAAATTACATAAGTTCCTCTGAAATACTATTGATAATAAATAAATAACGTTTTTTATCAATTTCTAGTCCTCGGAACAATACTATCTTACCTGCCAGCATTAAACTCTGGAAAAATTAAAAAAATCATAGTAAATTTTTCTTTTAACTATTAAAAATATTCTAGCTTTATTCATGAATGAATACATAATTAGAATAATAAAATAAAGGCTTGCCTCACAAAATCTAATTTTTATGGGAAACATTCAATAGGGAGAAAAAACTATTATGTCACGAAAGATGAAGATACCAAACAATTCAAAAATTTTATTATTATTATTACATTTCAAATATCAGGAAATTGAGATTTTTTTTTTTTTCCATTTAATGCACAAAATTTGTACAAACAGCACACCAAAGCCTAACCCTCCTTGCAATAACTATACTAAGTCTCAAAAAAGAAAAAAAAGAAAAAATCACACTATACTAATAATAATAATAATAATAATAATAATAATAATAATAATAATAATAATAATAATAATAATAATAATACATATTATAGAAACGGAAGAGAAACAAATTAGTACTAATTTATTTATTTATAGCCAGAGAGCTCCGGCCTGTTTGAGCATGGGGACGAGATCGCCGGAGATGTGCAGGGCCATGAGGCGGTCCAATCCCCCCATCAATTTCCCGCCGATGAACACCGCGGGGAGCGACACCTCGCCGGCGCCGATCCTCGCGAATTCCTCCGCCAGCGCCGCCGCGTCGGCGTCGTCGCCGTCGTCGACGTCGCACACCGTCGGGTTCACGCCGAGCCCCTGCAGCAGCCGCCGCACCACGTGGCTCATGCAGCACCCCCGCCGCCCCACCACCGCCGCCGCGCTCTCCGCCGCCGCCCTCCGCCACGACGCCGCCGCCGCCGCCGACCCCCCGTTCTCCGTAACCGCCGCAGCCGATGCCACCGCCGACGACGTGGGGTGGAGCCACGTCATCCGACCGCTGCTGTACGGAATCGCCTGATGCATTTTTTTTTTTTTTAATATATATTCTATTTCCTTCTCCGACTCTTCAAATTCTCCTAATTTGGCCGAGTGCGCAAAATTTGCGTTGAATGGGAGAAGGGGGAGACGATTTTATATAACGGAATTGGGGGAGGGATGACGTCAGCAGCGGTTAGCCCTCGCGCGCCATGAAGCGGGCCCCACCCACGTCTGTTTGCTCTTTTTCTTCGGCCCCTCTCAGAAAGTGGTAATTTCATAAATACTCCTTCAAAATATAAATATATTAGGGATAACTTCAAATACCACCGATGTGGTTTCGTGTTTTCTCACTTTAGTGTCCTGTGGTTTAAAACGTATCACTTTTGTACCCTGTGGTTTGGTTATTCTCTTTTTGTTATCTTTTCGTTAATTTTTTCGTTAAATTAATGAGAAATTTAAAACTACAGGATAGTAAAGTGAATATTCGATAAATCATATGTGAGATATTTAAAGTTTTTTTGTATAATTTAACAAAAAATTAACGAAAAGATAACAAAAAAAAAGAATAACCAACCACATGGTACTAAAGTGATACGTTTTAAACCACAGTGTACTAAAGTGAGAAAGCACGAAACCACAGGGGTGGTATTTGAAGTTATCCCAATATATTATTAATCTCCTGTTATTATATAGGAAAAACTTTAAATACCACCCCTGTGGTTTCGCACTTTCTCACTTTAGTGCCCTGTGGTTTAAAATTTATCACTTTAGTACCATGTTGTTTCGTTTTTTTTTTCTTGTTCCTTTTATTAATTTTTCGTTAAATCATATAGAAAAAACTTCAGATAATCCACCTCTGGTTTATCGAATATTCATTTTAGTACTATGTGGTTTTAACTTTTTCACTGATTTAACGAAAAAATTAATAAAAGTAATAAAAAATAAAATAAAACCACAGGATACTAAAGTGATACACTTTAAACTATAGGATACTAAAGCGAAAAAGTGTAAAATCACGGGGTGATATTTGAAGTTTTTTCTATTATATATAAAAGTGAGTTAGGCTAGAATACTTGTGGAAGTACCGGGGCTCCGGTACTTCCACGTCGTTTTCGATGTTGGGACTTCCGAATCGACGATCGGCTCCGTTAAACTTGATCTAGAGTATTTGAAGTATCTAGAAAATAAATTTCGCGATTTTTCGATATCATTTACCTAGTGATCGAAAGGGCTCAAAATCAATGGCTGAAAATAAAAATCTCACAAAATGTGATAATATGACTCTAAAATTTTAGATCAAAGATATTGATCTTGTTTTATATAGTATAAAGAATTTTCTATCAAAATTTTACGTGATTTGGATATTTCTACACCGTTAAACTTGCAAACGGCTCACCACGACCATTGAAATTGCTGATTTTGAGCCCTTTCGATCACCAGGCAAATGATATCGAAAAATCGCGAAATTTATTTTCTAGATACTTCAAATACTCTAGATCAAGTTTAACGGAGCCGATCGTCGATTCGAAAGTCCCAACATCGAAAACGACGTGTACCGGAGCCCCGATACTTCCACAAGTATTCTAGCCTAACTCTATAAAAGTGGTTAGGATTCATGCTAAGGGTTTGAGGTTTAAAAGAATATTTGTAATTGATTTATATTTCAGAAAGATATTGATGATGGGTTTATGTTAGCTCACATCATTATTTAGTTGACGAAATTTAATTATAAATTTTAATTAGGATAATTTAAAATGTTTGTAAGAAATTATTTAAATTTAAAGTTTAATTACGTATAGCTCTCTATAAACATATCGAATAGCAAATATATTTCTATAAAATTTAACTTTTTATTTTTATCGCTACAAAAATTCAGTAATATTCATATTTGTCCCTCTGATTTATTACCGTTAGTGCACGGTTTATATTTTAACAGCAGTTAAGTGAAATGATATTTTTGTCCTTACAAATATATCCCTCCAAAAACTCCAATTATATGAAATGTCATTTTAAAAAGTATTTTACCCAGTAATATAAGAGATGTAAAAAAATTAATTTAACTAATTTACTAATCAGGGTTAAATATTTTACTCATTGTTAACTATATTTTTCTAACGGATCCTAATAGCAGGGGTATATTTAAAAATAGTAAGACTTTTGCAGAGATAAAAATAAAAAATTAAACTTTGTAAAAATATATCTGCTATTAGATATGTTTGCAGGTAGCTATTTGCAATTAATCCTAAATTTAAATTTGAGACACAAAATATCAGACGCGTTCTATTTGAAGGACCAAACATGTAATTTAGCTTTTGTTTTGGGTTTTGTGGCCAAATTTGTACGATGACGTGGACGCGCGTAAGCCTGTTGGTAAGCGGGTGGGGCCCACAGAGGACGTGGGGGCCGTCCACGTGGGCGAGCGCTTCTTCGCTCGGTGACGTCACGCATTATGCCTATCGGTTGGATCAAGCTCACCGTCTTTCACGAACAGCAAACATCGGTTTTGCTGACGTGTCGTATTTTTATTGGATAGAGGTTGATCTCCTGTATGAGTGACGTCACCCGGCAACTCGGGGGACACGTCGCTCGTGATCGCGTGTGCGAGTTATTTTTTTAGATCGGATGTTCCGCAAACGCACAGGATTTGATCGTTTCCTCCTACGTGGTGCTCAGATAATAATAAGGGATAACTTCAAATACCACCCATTTAGTTTCGTAATTTCTCATTTTAGTGTCATGTGGTTTAAAACGTATCACTTTAGTACCATGTGGTTTGGTTATTTTTTTTTTTTGTTATCTTTTGTTAATTTTTTCGTTAAATTATATAGAAAAAATTTCAAATATCCCACCTATGGTTTATCGAATATTTACTTTACTATCCTGTAGTTTTAACTTTCTCATTAATTTAAGAAAAAATTAACGAAAAGATAACAAAAAGAGAATAACCAAACCACAGGGTACTAAAGTGATACGTTTTAAACCACAGGGCACTAAAGTGAGAAAGCACGAAATCACATGAATATTATTTGAAGTTATCCCTAATAATAATAAGAGAAATGCTTTGCACATCCCATACCTCAATATGTTACTGATGTGGTGGCATACACATTTAGGGCGTGTTCGGTTCGCCCCTTTTTCATTCTGGAATCGGAATCGGGATGGACGTAAATTTTGATATTATTTTAAATTTTAACATCATTTTAAAATTTTGACGTAAATTTTTAATTTTTAGTTTGAATTTAAACTAATATATCATAAAGATAAAATTGATATATTAATTTGATTACGTTTTTGATATCTATCTGAACCAAACACCAACAATAAAAATAGTTCATTCAGATTCCGATTCAGGTGGCGAACCAAACAGAATGAGATAATGAATCATTCCGATTTCATTTCCAGCTTATTCTCATTTCGATTTCGATACCGATTCCGACTTCGAACCAAACGCACCCTTAGAGTCTTCAAATATATTATTAATATATTAACATATATATTAAAATACTCAGATATATTATTGATGTGTTGGCATACACATTTGAAAGAGTTAGGATTTAAAGTTTAGGTATTATGATGATGTTTATAATATAATAATGGTGTTTAGAGTTTAGTGATTAATATATAAGGTACGATATTGATGTTGTTTGAATTTACTCTTTTTTAATTGCATCAAAAGTAAATAATAGTGGTTACTTACAGGATCCATTATTGTGCATGATTTAAGAACCAGTAAAGTTGATTCAATGACCGAAAAGACTGAAGACAAATATTTTAGTGCTTCTAAAAACGCCCCAGCTGAACTCACAAAAATAATTATACTACTACTGGTACACTTTATTATACGCGTACATTTTATATTTTATTATCCAAAAAATTTAAAAAAAATTAAAATTTTTAGTATTAAAAAAAAGATAAAACAAATGACTAAATGTGAGTGATTAAGAGCCTAGCTAGGGTCTAAGATTTATGCTGATATTATAAATTTACATATCGCATTGCTCTAATAATAATAATAATAATAATATTTGTTACACTTTATTATAAAGTGTGCATCTTACACCACATTATCTAAAAATTTAAATATTTTAAAACTTTTTGTATTAAAAAAATATGATTAAAAAAGTGAGTAAATCTAAGTAATTCAAAATTTAGGGTATAAAATTACACCTATATTATAGATGTACACATAGTATTACTTTAATATTAATAAATTACGCATGTCTCACATCCATGATTTAATTAGATATATAGAATAAGATGAGACAGCACCGTCAAAAGGGAGGAAAAAATTAGGTAAAAATATATAAACATCTCTGAACTATAGACTATTTGTATTCGACTATCCGATCTTTCGAAATTTTAATTTTAGTATCTAAACTTTTAATTTGCTTTATTTTAATAATTTAATGACTTTTCGGATATAAAATTCTAACTAATTGCTTATTTTAATAAATTTATAGTTACGTGAGTTGCATAAGATATAAATTTCATTTGTTTCGTAAGTGATAACATATTGCGTTGAATCAGTAAGAATATTATTTTTGCGGTTCTAGTAGAAAACTTTGAATAGTCAATCTGTAACGTACTGTTTGGATGTATAAACATCTTGTTTGGCATATCTTTTTTATTTACAATGTATATTTGGTAGATACTTGTATATTTGGCATATCAGTAAGAAACTTGTATATTTGGTAGATAAAAAATTTGATCAAATGTCTAAGATAAAATACCATATTTATCGATCAAATTATTTTTTCAAAAATAAAAAATTCAGATATTAAATTAAGTATTATTTTAAAATTTATTCTGGCGTCCAAACAGTATCTAAAAATATTGTTTAAAAGTCAATGGAGATTTCGACTAATGAAATAAAAATATTGAACAAGAGTGGAATAAAGAGTTAGATGAGTAAAAAGGAAGCAAAATGATGGCGATGTGGAGGACTTTTTAATTTTCAATTATGTAGCACATTTTATATAGTTAATGATCAAGGTTAATTGGTAGGGAGGTACTTTTGAATAACAATATTCTGTGGTTAAGCAAGTAATTTTTATACTACAAGTGTAAAACTTTATACATTGCAATTAAAGATCAATACAAAATATCTATTTTAGATTATTAGGCTTAATTACACCCTACTTACTATACTATAATTTAGTGTTATTTTTATTTGCTATATTGTATAATACTTTTTTTCAAGGATATCATTTTATTAACGTTTTTTATCAATCTTTACACTGTATTTTTTAAATTTATTTTCAATTTTCTATCTTGTACTTTTTTTCTCTCATAAATATTACTATACTATTCTTTTTCTCGCCAATCTCTATATTACAATTAACAAATCTATTATTTTAGATAAAATCTAATAATTTTGTTAAGAAACACTGATTAAATAGTAAACAAGTGTAAAATAAATCTTCATAATTGACTCATTAAAGGTTACTATCAAATTAATTTTTATTAGTTTTCTACATTTTATTATTTTTTATGTCAAAATGAGTTAAGTATATGCTCTATCATTTTTAACCAGTATTTTTTAACACCTTTTATATAAGATTATATCTTTATTACTTATAGTGTAAGGATTGAAAAAAAAAAATGAATGGTTGAGTGGTGCCTTTAAAAAAGAATTATACAATGTAGGAAGTAAAAAAAAAAAAGAAAAAAAAAAGTAAAATACAGTATAATATAGTGTAATTAAGCCGTTAGATTATTGCAGAATCAACAATAGGTTTCTATTTTTTTTATAAAAAAAATTATAATATAGAGACCTCCCTCAAAGAGAGGCCATTTTGAAATTACACCTGTGAGATTCAATTTTTTTTTTCTTTTTCTGTTTATTTTAGTTTAATTTCATTTATTTTATAAAAATAAAAAATCACTTTAAATATAATAAAAATTAGTTAAATTTAAATATTTTATCTGCTTTTTGAGTAAATTGCGCTACTAAAACCAAAATTTTAACTCGAATTCCATTTTGGTACTCGAAATTTCAAATTTGCCCTACTTGATTCTAAATTATTAATACACATGCCCGTACACCATGTGCATCTATTTTCAATTTAATGACTCAACTTTTAAAGAGAGAAATAATTGTAATTTAATAAATAATAAATAGGTTGAAATATAAAATATGATAAAGGATCGATCGATAGGGAATATAAATGTATTAATAATTACGCATATGTAGACTAAAATAATTTTTTAAAAAAAATTTAACTACAATACTAAATTTAAAATTTTGAATACATTCAAAAGCTTAGAAACTAGTAATACAATTTATCTTCTTGCTATGGAGTGTGTGACTTTTTTGTCCTCAAATTTTAATTTATTATAGTTTTTAACTGGTACTAGCTAAACTGTTGCAATCAAAATCCACAATTCAATTTATTGTGATTGATGATTCGTTAATAATTAAGATGCTGCATAACTTCGATAACAATAATTTGTCAATATTCAGTCAATTAAATTGAATTGTGGGACGTAATTATAATAATTCAGAAAATATGATCATGAAATTATAAAAAATTAAAATTTGAGGATCAAAACGTCACCCGTCTTATAGTTTGGGGACCAGAGTGTAAATTACCCTTAATAATATCTAATGTTTAGAGGGGCAAAGTGGAACACTACGAAGACCGGGAACTAAAAAGCGGGTCAACTGCTTGTATACGCATACACGGCTCACGCTCGATGACGTGGACTCGTAGAATGTCGAAAATTTAAAAAAGAAATTTAAAAAATAAAATAAAAAAAGAAACCACGATCTCGCCACGTCACGCCTACGTCATCCCTGATCCGCCACGATCGTGCGTGGGGCCCGCACGTGTCGGGGGAGGGCGACGGGCGAAGTCGGCAATGGCGGACCAACGACCGCCGAGTGGCTAATTGCACGTCAGTCCCTGAAAATTTACAAAATTGTTCAGCATCCTCTAACTTTTCAGTTTGCTATTTATGGCTAGGGGTGGCAATCCAGCTCGTTGTTCGCGAGCCGGCTCGTGTTCGGCTTGAAATGAGCTCGAGATCGAATCGCTCGTTTAGTAAACGAGCCGAGCACGAGCTGAATTTTTCAGCTCGTTTAATAAACGAGCCGAACACGAGCTGGGGTCAGCTCGCTCGTATTCGGCTCGATAACAGCTCGAATACATATATTTATATTTATATATAAATAAATAATTATATATATATTTGTATTATTTGATTTTTAGTCCAATCTAAATATAAAGCCCAACTCAATTATAAAAAACTAATTTATATGTAAAGTTTCAACCATTATATCAAAATCTAATGGGTAAGATCTCATAAATTTATTTTCTATATATATATATCATTCATAATCCTTTTAACTTGTTGTTTGTGGGACAGCTCGTGTTCGGCTCGTTAATAAACGAGCCGAACACGAGCTGAATTTTTTGGCTCGATACTTAAACGAGCCGGCTCGTGTTCGGCTCGTTGACACCCCTATTTATGGCCTTGAACTGTCAAAATTATTCGGAATCTAATATTACTTCAAAAGATACTATTCTTTTAGAACTCTAAAGATCGAACTGATAAAGAATAATCTAAATTAAGTATTAATATTTTCGCTCATATACCAACCGTCAGATCGACGCACAGGTGCTTCACATTTTCAGCTAAATTTATTTTATTTTAAAAAAGTCAAAAAAATATTTTCGCTCATTTGCATGATAAACATATCATGTACACTCATCAAAATCATGTTATGCAAAAAATTAATATGATAGACAATGACTCATAATTAGTATTAACTATTTATATAAATTTATATTTGTGCACTATGAACTTGAATATATTTTTTATTCAAATCATATTTTTCAGTTTACTCGTCTAACTTTTAAATATATATATAAAGAGACTGTGACTTAGAATTAGATGATTAGATTAGAAATAAAAATATTAAGGGTTAATAAATATTAAGGGTATAGGGAGTAGATTTTTTTTTCTTTCTTTTTAAAGCGTAAAATGCAATGAAATTAGACCTTAAAGAGTTTGAGGACTAAAGTTAAATTATCGAATCGTCCAGGGTACTGTGGTGCAAATTACCACCAAGGCAACGAGATTTCCGTGGGGGGTTGGGGAAGCCAGGGTGCGCCGCGTGGACTTTGAATCTCGCGGAGGACACGACAAAAAGAGGGGGTGACGTCACGCCTTATCCGAGGTGACGTATGCCGATGGTGGTGACGTGGGCGAGCGTTACGGCTCTCCCTCCCATGCAGATCCAAACCGCCGAGGACTTTTCAGCGCGACACGTCATCACCGCGTCATCCGCTGTGGGCCCCGCAGCGTACGTACGAAGATTAAGTGATTTTGATGGAGATTTTGAGTGGAGGGGCGGTTTTGATAAGGTTTTCTCTCTTTAGAGGTGTAATCAGTGGGTTCGATCCGTTACCACGTATTAATTTTTTTTTTTTAGGGCAATTACGTACATACCTCTGAAAAATTTTCGATTTTTTAATTTATCCTTCTTACAAGGCTGATATTAAAAATATTTTTTTTACGGTACAAACTATTTTCAATATATCCTTAGAGTTGAATTCTGGTAGTGAACCGTTAGCAATAGTCGTTATTTCTGTAAAATTACTATTTTACCCTTTCAAATATACCCTCTTACCATAACCAACTTTTCTTATTTGCCCTCAAGTCAAGGGGCAAAAAAAGTATTTTGATTTTTGATCTTTTCAAATATAACCCTCTATCATCACCAACTTTTCTTATTTGTCCTTAAGTTAAGGGTAAAAGAGGTATTTTGATTTTTTTTAAACTTTGGTAGACATTTAACCCACGTTTAACCCAAGTTAACTTAACGGGTGGTAACTGTAGGGGTATTTTTGAATAACGAAGGAACGTATGAGGGGTATATTGGAAAGAAGAAAAAAAAGTAGGGATAAATGAGATATTTTCTAAGTTTTGAAGGGTATATAGGCAATTATTCCTAATTTTTATTTGTATCTAATAATTTATTAAATATTTTTAATATTAAAATTTAAAAAATCTTACATTTTAGAAAGAAAATTATCATTTTAGAATAGAAATAAAAGTGTTACGTGGCTATGAATTGAGATTCATTAACGAGACATCGCTGTGGAGCTCCCCACTGGAGTATTTTTTGTAGAGAGAATGCATTAAAAAATTAATTCAATTGTACATAAAAAATTTACAGATTAAAACTAATTAGCAAAAATATATAAATTTATATAAAATATCATTGATTATAATTTGATTATTTAATTTTTAAAATTTTTTGATTTTGCTATCTAACCATTTAATTTATTTGATGTGAGCCAGTTAATGACTCTTTAACTTTAAATTTTGAATGAATCATTTGTCTTTACGAATTTAATTAGTATATTTTATATAATTTCTGTAATTATAAATTCGCTAAAATAAGTAATTAGTACTTTATAGTTTTTTCTTTTTTTACTTTCTATACGATACTATTGTTTTTCAGAAAAATCACTCAACTATCAATTTTTTAAAAAATTTCTATACTATAAATAATAAGCCTATTATTTTATATATAAACTGTTAAACAATACTGACTAAAAGTGACAGCGCATATATTCAACTTATTTTGATATAAAAAATAATAAATACATAAAAGTAATAAAACATAATTTAAAATAACTTGCTAGAGCTACTAATGAATCTATCATGAAGATTTATTTTATTAATATTTTGTTATATTTTATCTATAGCAATGTCTAGTAAAATTTATGAGGGAAAAAAAGTATAAGATAGAAAAATAAAAATAAATCTAAAATATAGTATAGTAATTTTCATATTTTTTTTTAAATAGATTTGGTTAAATTCGGCCCAATCATCGTGACCGAACCGGACCAACCCGTTTCCTTGTGGGTCTAGCTCGGACCGATCCATTAATTATACTGGATCGGGTTTAAAAATTAGAGGCTCCATGAAACACAGATTGGGCTTTTTTTTTTTTTTTTCTCTGTTTTATTTTTTTGGTCATCTTAATCGGAACCCAAGCCTAAAATGCTATCCAAACAAGTTTAATCCGGCCCAAAATTTTACCGGGCTCACGAAGAGGGGACCGGATCCGAACCCGAAATTCCAACAACATATTCAAAAGGGTTAATTGTGTATAGCTCCCTGTAAAACATATCGAATAACAGATATATCCTTACAATGTTTAACTTTTCATATTTATCACTGCAAAAGTCCATAACGTTTTTAAATATACCCCTACTGTTAGGTACCGGTAGAAAAATGTACTTAACCATATGTAAAATATTTAATCCCGATAAGTGAACGAGATAAATTGACCCTTTTACCTCTCTTACATTTTTTAGGGATAACTTCAAATACCACCCCTGTGGTTTCATACTTTCTCACTTTAGTGCCCTGTGGTTTAAAACGTATCACTTTAGTACCCTGTGGTTTGGTTATTTTTTTTTGTTATCTTTTCGTTAATTTTTTCGTTAAATTAATGAAAAAGTTAAAACTATAGGATAGTAAAGTGAATATTCGATAAACCATAGGTGAGATATTTGAAGTTTTTTCTGTATAATTTAACGAAAAAATTAACGAAAAGATAACAAAAAAAGAGAATAACCAAACCACAGAGTACTAAAGTGATACGTTTTAAACCACAGGACACTAAAGTGAGAAAGCACGAAATCACAGGGGTGGTATTTGAAGTTATTCCTATTTTTTATGATGGCAGAAAGGAAGAAGATGCCATTTGAAAATTTTTGAAAGAATATTTTTACATAATTTTAACAGTTGGGACTTTTGAAGGGACATATTTGTGATGCCAAAGATGTCATTTCACTTATCTTCTATTAAAAGATAAACAATACTCTGACGATAACAAACCAAAAGGATAAATATAAATATCACTAGACTTTTGCAGGGATAAACATGAAACGTTAAACTTTGTAAGGTTATATTTGCTATTCGATGTGTTTAGAAGGAGCTGTATGAAATTAACCTTATTTAAAATGAGGTGTTGGGATACGAATTAACTCTATCGAAAATCATTCACATAGTTAGTTAATTCGCGAATAATTCGCGAATTATTGAAAATTCGAATTAAACGGTCTGTTTACGAATTTTTTGCAAAAATACGGAATTATTCGTGAATTTTTGGAGCCAGCCGAATTATTCACGAATTATTCGCGAACTATTCGCGAATTATTTCCGAATTATTGAAAATTTGAATAAAAAACTTATAATTTTTATGTTTAAATATAGATTATTTTATATTTTATATTTAAATATGAGTTTTTTGTTCATTCGCCCCAAAAAAAATATTTATTTATTTTATAATTAATTATGGGCTATTTTAATCTATTTCTTATTTGATTGTTTATATGCCATATTGTATAATAATTATTAAATCTGTTTTTTAAGCCGAATTTTTTAACGAATTTAAAAATTAAGAGACAAATTTTATCCGTATTATATCCGTACCGAATTTTTGCCGAATCCGAATTAACTAACTATGACATCATATTAGCCAATACTAATTTAGAAAGAATTAAAACATAAGTACCTAATTAAAATTAAACTTTGTGTATTCAAATTGTAAATATGGTAATCGTAGAAACACGTACGTCATATATTTTTTGAAACTAAATTATTTACAACTATAAAATAAGCTAATATAATTTAACTTTGTTATTTAAACTTATACTACCGGGTTGTGAGCCCGTTCGAATTTTCATGTTTAGATCCAACTCAGATTTTAAGTCCGAATATGATTATTTTTCTATTCTTACCGGGTCGGATTGTATTGTTCGATCCCTTATCGGGCTAATTTAAAAAAAAAGAATTAAATTCATCGATCCAATAAATTGGATCCTACTTTGACCAACTTAAATGAAGGATATGCTCTTCGACTTTAACAATTATAAAAAAGTACGTATAATCCCCAATAATTACAAAATGGATCCGATCGATCGACGTGCACATGCGACCGCCCCCAAAACGACCGTCCGAGAAAAAATAAGGATTAATTTCATACAGATCCTTGTAAATATAGTAAATTATAAATATATTTCTATAAAGTTTAACTTTCATATGTTGTCCTTGAAAAAGTCCTGATATTTTCAAATATATCCCTCTAGTTTGTTACCGTTAAAGAACTGTTTATTTTTTAACAACAGATAAATAAAATAATATTTTTGCCATTACAAATATGTCCCTCCAAAAGCCACAGAGTTAATATAAAAGAGGTAAAAATATCAAGTTATCCGATTGACTGATCATGATTAAGTATTTAACATATGGTTAACTAAATTTTTCTAACGGATTCTAACGTCAGGAACATATTTAAAAATATTAAAAATTTTGTAGGGATAACATATGAAAGTTGAACTTTATAGGAATATATTTGTAATTCACTATATTTGCAGGAATCTATATGAAATTAACCCAAAAAATAAAATAGTTATTAGAGGCTCGAGAATTCGAATTTACACCAACTCATATTAAAAGTCAAATAGGAAGCTTCTGGACTCCTTCGTCTAAGTCAAACCACTCACTCTTAAAAATAAGAGCACTGTTTAGGTGTGAGAGTGGTTAGGATAAACTCCGATCGAATCCGACACTGAATTTAATAGAATGTGAATATACATGTCAAAATTTATTATTTAATATATCTGAATTTGAATCCGAAAAAAATTTAAAGAAAACATGGATGGGATGGGATTATGGTTCCTTAAAAAAAAATCTGACCGGAATGAAGTGATTTTTTTATCATGTTCTTTGTTTATTTTACTGTAAATTTTATGCTAAAATTATATTTATGTTTGTTAAATTTTAAATTTTGTTGAATAAAATATAGGTATGCGAAATTTGAACACAAATGTGAACTTTTAATTGCATTATGTGTTTTATTCGCGCTAATTTTAGTTCATACTGATATATAAATATTAATATGTATTATTATCCGGATATAAATCCGACTCACGTTTGAATTCAAATGGAAAACGAAATAGAAAACCATCCAAAAATATTTGGTTCATCATCGGAATGGAAATCAGAATGAACGACCGGAACTTTGAGAGAAGATTTTGGTTAAGAAAACGGAAAGTGATGAAGGGAGTGGAGGGAGAGGTGTTTGCGTGAGAAGTTTTGAGTGATTTACTTTAGAATGGACAAATTCGAAATTTAAAGTCGGATTGAGTCATAAATGAATTTGGTCATTTCTATTCATGAAAATCGATTCCATTCGTGTAAAATAAAGGGATAACTTCAAATACCAGCCCTGTGGTTTCGTGCTTTCTCATTTTAGTGTCCTGTGGTTTAAAACGTATCACTTTAGTATCCTGTGGTTTAGTTATTCTCTTTTTGTTATATTTTTGTTATTTTTTTCGTTAAATTAATGAGAAAGTTAAAACTACAGGATAGTAAAGTGAATATTCGATAAACCATAGGTGGGATATTTGAAATTTTTTCTGTATAATTTAACGAAAAAATTAACAAAAGATAACAAAAAAAAATAATAATCAAACCAAAGTGTACTAAAGTGATACATTTTAAACCACACGGCACTAAAGTGAGAAAATACGAAACACAGGAATATTGATATTTGAAGTTATCCCTAAAATAAATAACAACAATCGAAATCAATGAATTTTATTTCGATTTCACAGTGGAAGCAAATAATTAAGCCATGCGTTCCTCATATTTTTATCGGAAAAAAAGGCAAGTTATAAATGTATAATATTCTTTGTGAAAGCCAAGGGGGTGGTAGAATATTCATCTTCGGTCAAACAAGGGGTGGTTGGTTTTCAGAGGGAGAAAAAAAAAAAAAAAAAGTGCAAGCAGTTTCACCATCTGAATATATAGCTTATTAATTGAAGATTCTACGTAAATTAATGCCCATTTATTTATGTTTATAATAATAACAACAAGGATGGGTCTCATGTAGAGATGTCAATGGGTACGGATACCCGAAATTTTATCCGAACCCGAAATCGAATGGAGCGGATATATCTGATGCTAAACGGATATGGATTCGGATATGGATATAAAAAACAAAAATCCGACGGATATGAATTCGAATATGGATTTTGACTGTACCCGAACCAGAACCCGACCTGAACACGAATTTATTTTGCATTATATATAATATATATAAAAAGTTTGATGTTATATTTGAATTTTATTTTAAAAATTTAGATATAATATAATATATTTTGAAATATTAGAAAAAGAAATAATTATTTCGGGTTCAGGTTCGGGTTCGGGTTCGGGTTCGGGTCTCGGATTTGGAGTCGGGTTCGGGCTCGGGTTCGGGTCTCGGATTTGGAGTCGGGTTCGGGTTCGGATTCGGGTTTCTAAAAATCCGCCCCGAATCCGACCCGTTGACATCTCTAGTCTTATGAGCGGCACTGGTCAACCATGCATGCAGCCCAAAATTTTTTTTTTTAGGCTAAAATATAAAAAAATTTCTATAAATATTCATTTTTTCAAAATTTTCTTCCGACTAATTTACTTTCTTAAAATTTTAGAAATATTTTCAAAGGTTGTAGCGTTAATAGAGAGAATGAAATGACTAAATTATTCATTACTTGTTTTATAAGAAAAAATAATTTCTTAATATATTTCTATCATTTTTAAGAATATTTTTTTGTATAAATTATAGAAAATAGATGGAATAGTGATGAAATCTTGACGGAAGAGGATTTCAAAATTTGAAATTTTGAGGAGGTAAAATATAGATTTTTGAAAGTATTGAAACAACGGGTATTTAGTTATAGGGAAATTTTTGTATTATAGTCTTTTTCTAATAAAAAATGCTTCACTTAGAAACAAATATTATAATATTTTACAAATTGTACAATTTAATTATTAGATTTTAACTTTAAAAGTATAAGTCATATTTAGCTCCTCCTAATCTATATTTTTCAACTAACTAAATACCTCCACGTATACTAGTTAATTTGTAAAATATTATAAAATTTGTTTGTAAGTATAACATTACTCGCATATAAATTTCAAAAAATTAGAAAAGCTCCTCGCGATATGAGCAATGTTACTTGTACCGCACACTTGCTTATAATTAAAATGTAATTCTTATATCTTACCCATCCAACAGCTATTATTTTGTCACTAATCTTATCATATTTTTTTAAAAAAACTTAAAAACTTAAAAATGTTTATAAATTTTTGAATAAGCCAGCTGTAATATTATATAGTTCCAAGTATCACACTTTATATACTTGTTATCATTGTCAAGATGTACTGTTAAATAAAATAGTAAAATTCTCTCGAGAAATGCTGAGTCTACATACGACGCAACATTTTTTGTACCGATTGTAAAAATTGTCGAACTCAGCTGAATTTTTGGCCTAGCTTGGTTGAGTCATATTTTTCCTAAAACTCTAACGCTAAATTGGTTACATGAAAAAGTTAGAAATGTGCAAATAATAACACTTTAAAAGTACTCTAGCTCAACTCATTAAATTCCATCTATTTTCTTATCTAATAAAATATGAGTTTGAGGTTACATATACCATGCCATTATTGATATATATTATCATATATACTACTCATCAATTAATAATTATCTAATCACCTTTAGCAAATAAGGAGACACGCTTAGCAATATGTACATGTTCATACATCCAAAGATAATATAAGGTGGTTTAATTAATGCAATCATACTATACAGCATGGGGAGGCTTTTCAAAGTTGTACCTTTTCTTTTCTTTTCTTTTTTTATAAATATTTTAGATTAGTCAATGAAGCCACTATACATAGCCTTAATTAATTGCATGCAAGTATTAATTTATTAAATAATTATTGAAGTAAAACTATGCATTAATTACCTCTTTCTCTTAATTATCGTGTCATAGAACATGTGACCTTACCACTAAAATAGCATACCTCACATGTCTTGCATGAGCTAGCACTAAGATCCCATGCAATATCTCACTACTTTACTTTTTGAAAAAAAGTGTATAGAATTTATCTAAACTACGAATCATTTTAAGTTGGTAATCTAATTTTTTAAAATTATAATTTTAGTATTCAACTTTTTAATTTATTTAATTTGAGTCAATTAATGATATTATAACATTAAAATTTAAAAATATTATTTATCGTTACAGATTTAATTACTATACTTCATGTATTTTTCCTAACTATAATTTTTTTAGAATAAATAATTGGCTTAAATTTTAAAATCAAAGTATCATTAACTAACTCAAATCCATCAAATAAATTAAAAAATCGAAAAGTAAATTTCGAATTTTGAAAAATTGGTTCGATAGTTCACCTAAGTTCTGTACCTTTTTTCTTCATTTTTTCTTTCACCAATTACTATACCTTTTTCTCTCAAAAAATGTATATTATTCAAGTTCATGAAAAAATTATCAATGAAACACAAATAAATAAATCTTACACAAATTAAGAACATAAAGACTCATAAATCAAACATAAAAAACCCAAAATCAAAAAAAAAAAAAGAAAAAAAAGAAAAACTCTACAATAAAGTGCGCTCTCGAATGTGACCAAATTAACCATGCATGCAAACAAATGCATGAACTACGTACTACGTACGATACTCTCTCGACTAGAAAAAGAGACCCACAATAATTGCCATCATCCCGACGCCGAGAAGAGCAGTGCCGGCGGCCGATCGCATCGTCGAGCTGCTGCCGCTGCCGGCCGGCGCGTTGGTCGACGGCGGCTCGGCGGTCGAGGCGGTCGGGGGCGTCTTCGTCACTGCTGGCTTTGCTTTTGCTGGCGCGGGCGCGGCGGCAGGCGGCTTGGCGCCGAAAATGCTGTAGGGCAGCAGGACCTTGTCGACGGAGTAGACGGCGAGGGGGAACTCGGTGCGCAGGGCGGTGCCGAGGGGGGTGGTGACGACGCCGGTGGAGATGTTGACCTGGCCGCCGCCGGAGGCGGAGGAGCTGGTGATGTTGAGGGTGTCGACGCCGTCGGCCCCCGAGGCCTGGGTGTTGACGGGGTTGCTGGCGGTGGCGAAGAGGGCGGGGGTGAAGAAGCGCGGGAGGACGTGGTAGAGCACGAGCTCGATCTGCTCCTGCAGGGAGAGGGCGTTGAGGGTGCCCGGCTTGAGCGACTGGAAGGCGTTGTCGGTCGGGGCGAGGACGGTCAGCCCGTTGAAGGAGTTGTTCAGCTGGCTGTTCAGCTGCTCGTCCACGCGCGTCGCCTGCAGCAGCCGGATCAGGGTCGAGTACTGCCCGCCCTGCTCGAGCACCGCCGTCACGTTCGGCGGGCCGGACGCTGCGGTCGGGCCGGGAGCCGCCGGTTGCGCGGAAGAGGAGGGGACGAGGAGAAGACAAGACAGGAGGATCAGGATGGAGGCGGCCATGGAGAGGGGCGGAGAAATATGAACTTAATTAAGAAGTTGGAGCTTAATTAGATTAGATTAGTTAGAATGGGGCGAGGGAAAGGGGATGTGGGTACAGGTGTTTATATACCGTGGAGGAAAGAAGAAATACTACCTAATAAAAAATTCTTTTTTCGTAACAACTAATTATGAGCGATGCTTGAGATACACCTCAAAATAAGTATAAGATGTATATTCATTTCATCTAAATTAAAGTAAAATTTTTCGAACTTTATAGGATGTGTGTACGTTAGGTTCATACTTTTCCGAACCTTAGAGAACATTCAGTGTTTACGGAGAGTGGAAAACGTACTGACAATCTGAAGTAGACTGACCAGAAATATTAGATCAGGGGAGACTCTACAGAATCTGATTACTGTAGCAGCATGTTGGTGGTCAATCTGGAAGGGAAGAAATAATACGATTTTTAGAAACCTCTTTGCTGACCCTCTCTTCGTAGTTAGGCATATCAAGGAGCAGGAAAAAGAGTGGAGGGATTTTTGTTGAGCTGGTTAATAAGCTGATCACTTTTATTGTTTTTTCTCTTTCCTTCTTTCTTTGAGCTTTATCTTATTATTTTTCTTTTCGAGGCCGCGTTGCCTCACTATTTGTAGCCAAGTTCATTTTCTAAATGAATGAAGCGGATAGCGTACTACCTTTTTCTCAAAAAAAAAAATTCTACAAGTCACATTCATCATGCGCCCTTGGATGTGTGGAGAGTAAGATGTACACACACTTAGGTATTATATTAGATTAATTATAGTAGGTAAGATATACTTCAAACTGCTCATATTGTACTATTTAGATATATAGTAAACATTTTAATCAGAAATAATATGATAATTTTATATTAAATAATACTTTAATGACAATTTTATAAGTTGCATAATGTGAGAAAATTAAATTGAATGAAATAATTTTGAGAAAAAATAATTACTTGCATATAGAGTGAGAGAGCGGAGCATTTTTGTTTGCACCGGGTGCACCCTGTGAACCACCCTCAATGTTGGAATTCGGAATAAGTTATCCAAAAATAACATATTCGATATAAAAACTTTCTATAATGATTGCAAAAAAAATGACTTGATTTTTGCTCTTTCAGAGGTCTTAATATTCATAATTTGGAATGGCAGCATATTTCACCAATATGATTTATCTTATCTTATTCACAAATAATAATTTGAAGGTCGAATATAATATTCAATTCTAAACATTTAATATGTAAGTTCTCAAATAAATTATGGAGATGTACTGAAATAAAATATTCATACATCTAAACATGGCCTAAAACTAAATAAATATTTAGTCTTCGATTCACATTATTGTCTTGTTTTCTAACACTAATTTTATATATTTTGATAATTTGAAATATCTGGTGAAAGACTTAGTTCCTTTTTTTTGTTGTCATGATTGCTACTAATAATTTAATCGAAATTAAATTATGAGCTCAAATAACTTAAATATAATATTTAGTATTAAATATATTAGTAATTATATATTTTTTCAAATATGAGAATATTAAGATGTCACGTTTATAATACATATATACATAAATACAGCTGTGCATACAATAATCCCTCGTAAGTTGTAAGTACGATGGAATGAGCTGGATGTGATTTGGGAGTAGAGAAATGCTAAAAAAAAAAAAAAAAAACAGTTGTTGCATATCACGTTATAAATAACCTACGTGCACGTTCAAAAAATTATTATACACAAAAAAAAGAGATCACGTTCTAAATATTTAAGAAATAAACTTAAAAGAAACTAAACACTGTATTAATTATATTTGAAACGAGTATGTAAACAGTAGTTGTCATGGTTTGCATTACTGTATATAATATGTTGTTTAATTCATGAAAATTCATCTAAGTACACTCGAGTCTATAAGTAGAGCCCAAAGCACAATAAAATAATTAAAAAAACAAAAAAAAACTTATTTATTGAGTAGCCCAGAGAGTGCTAATCATGATACATTTACGTTACTAAGCTGGTTATATTAGAAATATTCATCTATCTCCATTCTATATATATATATATATATATATACATGTTAGCCACTATATTATTATGTGATAATATACAAATATAGCATGTATTATAATGATCGATTGAATCCAGCTACTATTCTATTAATAGAACAAAGCTTTTTAATCTATCATGTGGTATTTTCGATGATTGGAAGTATGAATTGGTCCAACTAGAGATTAATTATATTTAAATAAAGTACAAGAACTACAGTAGCTTTTATGGTGTGCATTACTTTATATAATATGTTGTTTTAGTTTAAGAACATTATAATAAATTCTAGCATAATTTAAAAATATTCATCTAGTACGTATGCACTCAATCAAGTCCATAATTAAGTAGACCACAAATTAAGCGCTAAAAAATAATTAAAATGGAAACAAAAAAATAAAAGTTGTTTAATGAATAGCCCATAGAGTGCTAATCAGATACATTTAAGAAGAATCCCAAGGATAATTAAGCTGATTTTATTAGAAATATTCATCTATGTACACTCCATTATATACAAATTAGAATAAATCCAGCTACTATCCTATTAATAAGACAAAACTTTTATCCTATCATGTCATTTCTGATAATAGGGAATCCAAATCAGCAGATCGCAACCGTCATACATGACATAAAGTATTTGAAGTGTTTGAAAATTAAATTTCATAATTTTTATAATTCACTGTCGAGTACATCAAAAGACCATAAAATGAATGGTTAAAAACGACCAATGTTGTAAAAGTAGAGGTTAGAGCTTCTAAAAACAAAATTGCGCTTGCCAAACATGATCAAGATGTTGAAAAGAACTTTCTAGTGAAAATTCATTGAATTTGTATCCTTTTGTACCGTTAAACAATCAAATTATTTACATTGACTATAAATTTTTTGTCGAATTTGAGGTCTTTCAATCATGACGTAAATGATTTTCAAAAATCACCAATTCGTTTCTGAAATATTTCAAATACTCAAAATTAAGTTCAATGGCGTTGATCGCGGGTCAATTTGAACTGTTAATCATCAAAAATAATTTGATAGGACAAAGAACTTTATCCTATTAGTAGGATAGTGGATCGACTTGTGTTATAATATATAGTACATTAAAATATATTATCTCTAATTATTTATTAACTATATATTTTTCAGACTAAATTATAGAAAATTCCTTTGGACTTTAATCGCTATCTCAATTACCTCCTTACTAAAAATTGTATCAAGTTTATCCCTACAATTTATTATTATTTCAAGGCTAAAATATAAAAAATCCTTCTATAAATATTCGTTTTTGCACTTTACCTCCCTATTTTTTAAAAGTCTCTATTTTGCTCCCTTAAGATTTAAAGTTATAGTACTTAACTCAGCATCGTTATTTACCTAGATTTAGATTGGGGGACTGCTATCATTATATTATTATCCCCTTTTCTTTTATTTTGGGGTTGTATTGTTCCCAATTTATCTTTAATTTGGAGTTGTGTTATATTATATTTTCCAAAATTATATGTTTTTGTAATCAAGCTCAATCTTTCAATGAAAGCCTACTGTCATTTACTTTAAAAAAAGGGAGCGAATTGTATACATAGGTAGATATTTGGTTCAATATATAATTGATTTATGACTCGATGAATTAATCCGTGAAAATTTTCAATTTTACTATTAGAAACTCACTCTCCCTTTTTCTCAGAGGGGATAAGGATTTAACATATGTAGTATATAATATGAAAATCTAATCCATTTAAATAAAAAAAATTAGAATTAACTAATTTTAATAAGCATGTTACTCAAAAAAAAAATTAATATAATGGAAAAACGAACCTAAAAGTGTATTTAACGCATTCTTTGTTGGTGCCAAAACAAACACATAAGCTAATGAGTTGCCATTTTTCATCATTTTATAAATGAAGCGATCGTGTAAAATACATAGTGAGTAATGCTACTTGCACATTCAGAAGTGGGTGGAAATCGTATGCTCTTTCTCATCAATGCGTTTACTTTTCAGCAGCAATCACTGCAACAAATCTTACATTTAAGGACACTTTAAACAATAACTAGCGACGCTTTAAAGAGTCGGCAAGAATAATCCCGACGCTTGTAAAAGTATCGAGTAAAGAGTCGTTAAGTAAACATGTCCTGATAAATATACCGACGCTTTAATATAGTGCCGAAAATTTTTTATCAGTATTTGATAAAAAATATGTTTATTGGCGACGCTTAATCATAGTGTCAGTACATGCCAAATATTGAAGACTCTATAATAGAGCGTCGTCTAAAACATATTTTGTTGTAGTGAATTTTATCCTTCTCTATATTTTTGTCATATAAAAAGTAGTTATATAAATCTTTGAACAAAAAAAATATAAAATTTACACACAAAAGTTGAGTGTACAAATACTGAGAAGCAACCGCAAACCAAAAAAAATGAATAAATACAAGCATTCAAAACATAAATATTTGTCAACGACACCAAATAAGTCAAATTCAACAAATTAAAAATTAATACTATCTGTACATCCAAAAAGTGAATATAAATCGTACACTCCATTCATTCAAATATATATATATATATATATATATATATATATATATATATATATATATATATATATATATATATATATATATATTCTAAACTTATGAATAGATGGTATAAGATTTACGTCTTATTTTTTTTGATGTACGTATAGTATTTTTCTTAAAAACAAAAATATTCAACCATTATTCCTCAAAAGAGACTCCCAAAAATGGCCAGCCCTACAATGCCAGTAGTACTCCACACTATTCCTCTGCCCTTCAGCAACCCAGCCCTCAAACTGCTGCTGCTGCTTTCCCCAGCAGCAGTTGTGTCCCCCGCCGACGACGGCGATGTCGCGTTCGCGGGCTTCTTTGCCGCTGCAGGAGGGGGGGCGGCGGCCGGCGGCTTCGCCCCGAAGATGTCGTACGGCAGCAGGACCTTCTCGATCGAGTACACGGCCAGCGGGAAGTTGGAGACGAGCGTGTTGGTGATCGACGTCTCGACGATGCCCGTCGAAATGTTCACCTGGTTCGTCACGCTCGTGATGTTCAACGTGTAGACGCCGTCGTTCCCTGCGACGTTAAATATAAAATATTAAAACACCGTTCTCAGACGGTTTGAATTTCCTAAGTTGTTTCATATGATAATAAAACAGTATTAAAAAAAATGGAGTAATAATACGGCTCCTATGAAAAAGTTGACACTTAGAATAATAATGTTGTAAGGTAAAATGGCATTCAGTCAGAATAAACTGAAATAAATAAAGATAAAAATATATAAAACTTACTGAACTATTGATTATTTTAATTCGACTTTCTGATCTTTCAAAATTTTAATTTTATTATTATTTTTTAATTTGTTTGATTTGAATCAGTTAATGGTACCTTAACTTTAAAATTTAAGCTAATAGTTTACTTTAATAAATTCATAACTATAAAAATTACATGAAGTATATACTAATTAATTTGTAAAAATAAATGACGCATTGAAATTTTAAAGTCAAATTATTGTTGACTGATTCAAATCAAACAAATTGAAATGATGGGCCATGATAGTAAAATCAAAATTTTGAAAGATCAGATAGTAAATTCAAAATAGTTTATTGTTCAAATAAGTTGTGTATATTTTTATCATAAACAAATTATTCATGTTAGAAGAATGAAAAGATTATTTTACAAAAAATAAAAATTCGGTCTATATTTAGCCATTAAGAAACTAAAATCTCTAAGGAAAAAAAAGGTGGAGAGATCAAGTGTCAATATGCAGATTGTATAAGAACTATATATTAAATAAACAACTGTTGTACTTCTAAAGCTTAAGGAGGTAGAGAGGAGTATTTAAATATTTTTATATTTAACACTTTTACTCACGTCTGGACTTGAGACTTTTTGCTAGGCCAATGATATGGACTTAAATTAAATAAGAAAAAATCAATAATGTTAGTAGTTTGGTATATGACTCGAACTCGGAGACTTTTTATTAGACCAATAACGTGAATTTGAATTAATTAAATGGGTGAAAATCAATAACGCTGGGAGCTTGGCGTGACTCAAATTCAGGACCTTCTAATCTGATACCATCTTAAGAATATAAAACCATCGTAAAAAATATGAAACAGTCGTTGTACTCTTTAAAACTTAAGCCGGTAGAACTTAAGCCGGTAGTAAAGAACGGTGGTTAAATATTTTTATATTTAACACTACATATGCATATTGTTTTTAGAGTAATCGGTTGTTTGGCAGTACCTGAGGCCTGCGTGCGGACGGGGTTACTGGCCGTCTGGAACATCTCCAAGCTGTAGAAGGCGGGGAGGACGTGGTAGAGCACGAGGGCGACCTGCTCCTGCACCGACAGCGCGTTCAGCGTGCCCGCCTTGAGCGCGCCGAAGGCGTTGTCGGTCGGCGCGAGGACGGTCAGCCCGTTGAACGAGTTCCTGAGCTGGCTGTCGATCTGCATGTCGAGCTGCGTCTCCTTCAGCAGCCGGATCAGCGTCGTGTACTGCCCGCCCCTCTCGAGCACCGCCGTGAGGTTTACTCCCGCCGCTGCAGGGCCCGGGGCCGAGCTTTGCGCGAACGCGGTTGCGGCGGCGATGAGGAGGAGCAGTGTGGTGAGGAGGAGGGTGGGGGTGGTGGTGGTGGAGGCCATGGTGCTTGTTATTGTTGTTGTTGTTGTTGTTGCTGTGGTGGTGGAGAGGGGGGGAGTGTGATTTATAAAGTATGTGGGGTGTTTAGGAAGAGGATGTGGAAGTTGTTTACTGGTGTAAGCTGGAATTGAGCTGGATTTAGTGTCCAGTGTGTGGAATGAGTTGGTATCAATATGCCCTTCCATAAATGGGGCCATATATTATTTTCTTAATTCATAAAAGATTAATTTTATATTCAAGGTAAATTGCACCACTTGTCCCCAAACTTTGATCCAAGTTGTTTTATTTGGTCTTCAAACTATCGATCTTTACGGCTCCAAAATTAACTCTTCAAAGAGTTTTTTCGACGGTAGTGACGCAGATCTAAGCCGCGTTAAGAGAAAAAAAATATAAGAACGAAAACAGAGATACATAGAGAATATAATTTTTCGACAAAGACGAAAATATTATTAATCAACTATAAAATAACTAATTATATTAACCGAATGATACGTATATATATATGGATGATACCTGAATCTTATTATAATTAAATTAATAAATTCTAATATATTTTTGAAGCTAAACCGAACAAAAATAACAAAATAACCGGACTCAAAATAGAAAAAATATATATTTTTTAAAAATAATCTAAAAATACAAAAACGGAGACCTAAACAGTTGAATTTGGACTACAAACTCGGCGGAAACGGCTTTGTGCTTAGACGCGTAGATCTCAAAAGTTATTTCCGAATTTGCACGCTGTAAACGAAAACTCAAACGAAAAATTATGACCGGTTAAAAGTTCAAGGACTAATAGTGCAATTTAACCATTACATTCGTATTCGATATAATGAATGATACTGTAACATGCATGAGCAACACGCCTAGTTACCTTATTATTATTACAAATATTAATAATTTTTAAAAGAGTTAAATAATTCTGTGATTCCCTGCCATGTCAGAGGTTCGAATCTCTCTGTGAGCTCAACTTACATATTAAGGTATAGAAAATTGTGCAGATCGTAAGATCGCGAGGGCAAAGAGTTGAGTTAAAGAACATATTCGGTTGACCGAAAGTAAAGCATTAAAAATAAAATTTTCAAAAAAATAACGACTTATCGGTTATTTAATTTGCGAAAGTAAGTATGAAAATAACTTTACAAAAGTAAATTGATAAAATGAGTTATAATTAAATCTCACTTTTCTGAATTTAGCTTTTAAATTTATTTTTAAATTTGAATTAAAATATAAATTTAATTTTACATACTGAATTGTATTTGTAAATTCAAATTTAACACAATTTTTTTAATTTTAAATTTAAAATAGCTGGGTTATCAACTTCTAAGGACGATCTCATCAGAGAGTGTTGGATTTTCTTCATCCAATTATACAATTTTTAAATTGAGTAATTTATTTTCCAACTTAATTTTTTAAACTGAGAGTGTTGGATTTTCTTCATCCAATTATACAATATTTTTAATTGAGTAATTTATTTTCCAACTTACTTATGAAAGTCATATAATCCTTTGTGATACGAAGAACATAATTTTTTTTGGACATTATTAATGTTTCAGAGTGTAATGTTCAAATCTTAAATTAGTCACTGGAGGTGAATTTAGATCCAGTTTGAATGTCAAAATAAGATATTCGATATAAAAATTTAATTTTTTTATATGATTAAAAACTAAAAATTTAATTTTTTTTTATTCTTAAAAAATTCCGACATTCATAATTTGATAAAATAGTATATTTTATTTCGAAAAAATGAGTTGAAGAACGAATATAGTATCGACTATAAACATTTTCTGTCCTTTTTGGCTTTTAGCATTTTTTTTTTGTGCTCAAAAATTGGAGAAAGAAAAGTACAATTATATTCATGATTATATAAGTATTTATTCCTATATATATATAATCTATGGGCGAATCATCATGTGGTTGCAAGAGGACAACATGCATGAGTTGATTTATTTAATTATGACACTAAATGATAATTAATACCCCTAAACAACTAACGTACCAATTACATAATCACTTCGTGGTGGGTTTGATTTGAAATAGAATAAATAATGAGGAGCGTTATTTAGTTAATATTTTCCAACCAAGTAAAAAATAATCGAAAAGATTCACAAGTAGAAGTAGGCACGTAATATTAAAGGTTAATTACATACAAGTCCCCGCAAACATGATGAATTGTAGATATATTTCTACAAAGCTCAATTTTTATAAGTTATTCCTGTAAAAATTCTAATGTTTGCAGATATATCTCTGGTTAAGATCTGTTAGAAAATCGTTTATTTTTTAACAGTAGACTCGTGAAATAATATTTTTGCCCTTACAAATATGTCCCTCCAAAAACTGGATACGAAGGAGAAGAAGAAGAATGAGACGGCGGAGGCGATTGCCCATCAAGAACACCGTCGACGCCGCCGACGATGCCGCCCGCGCGGCCGATGCCGTCGGAGGCGCCTGTGACGATGGCCCACGCGGGCATGACAACGACGAGGAAGAGGAAGGGAAAGAAGAAGAGGAAGAGGAAGAGGAAGAGGAAGAAGGGTAAAATTGTCAATTCTGATCATGGTTAAGTGTTTTAACTATGGTTAACCAAATTTCTCTAACAGATCCTAACGGTAGGGACATATCTGATAACATTAGAACTTTTACAGGAATATATAACTTATGAAAATTAAACTTTGCATGAATATATTTATAATTCACTATATTTGTAAGAACCTGTATGCAATTAATCCTAATATTAATTGCTTATTTATATATATATATATATATAAGTTTGTTTTTGTGCTGAATTATAGTTGACTTGCGTAATTAGGCAGCGTTTGCTTGGTTGTCATCACTCATCACATGATCACGTTGTTTTATTCGAGAACTTTTGTACCACGGAAACTGCAAATGGTAATTCTTAAAAGTGTCTACAATACCGGATATTCTGTACCTGATCCGGACCCGTTCCCGATCCGGACCTCATTAAAAGTGGATAGTACATGGGTAGGGCTGGAACTGGCCCGGTTCGGTTCGGGTCATACTATGCCCAAACCCGCCCCAAAAATATTTGGGCCATGAGTCGGGCATCTACCTAATTTTTAAAAAAAATTAAGGCCCGGCCCAGCCCAAGCCCAAAGCCATTGTCAATACCTACCAGGTTTTGTTGAGGTTCATGTGTATTTGGGGGTGTTTAGCCTAGCTTCTCAGAAGTGATTCTGAGCCAAAAATTACTTTTGAGCTCAGTAGAGCGTTTGGCAACGACAGTTAGAAAATCTGATTCAGCTTTTCAGAATCAGAAAATTGATTTTGAAGGCTCCAGAATCAGAAGCAGAAAAAAACTGCTTCTCTAAAACTGATTCTGATTTTTGACTCAAACTTCAAATTTTTATTTTTATTTTAGATTCAAAGTATAAATTTAACATTAAATTTAAATTTTAAAATTTTAAATTCATATTTTAATTTTTAAATCTCAACTTTTCAAATTTTAAAATTTAAATTTAAGTTTCAAATCTCAAATTTAAATTTTAAAATTCAAAATTTTAAATTTTAACTAAGATAAAATTTAAATTTTGATATTTTGGATTTTAAAAAACTTAAATTTCAAAATTTGAAAATTTAAAATTATAAGTTTTAATTTTCAAGTTACAAAATTTAACTTTTAAATTTTAAATTTTAGATTTTAATTTTAATTTTAAATTTCAAAATTTAAAATTTAAAATTTAAAATTAAATTTACATTTAAATTTAAATTTAAATTTAAATTTTGAAATTTAAATTTTAAATTTTAAATTTAAATTCAAATTTCAAATCTTGAATTTTAAATTTGAAATTTGAAATTTAGATTTTAAATTTAAAATTAAAAAAAAATTAAATTCAAATTGAAAAATTAAAAATTTAAATTTAGATTTAAAAATTCAAATTTAAAATTTAAAATTTTGAAATTTGAAATTTATTTTTTGTACAAATTTGAAAATTAAAAATTATACTTTTAATTCAAATTTAATTTTTTTATTTAAATTCAAATTTTAAATTATTTTAAACTAAAATTTAGTAAAAATATTAATATATGCAAGCATCAAAATTTTTTTGCGAAACAGCTTTAGAAAATCACTTCAGAAAAATTACTTTTTATCTAAACTTAGCCAAACGTTCTACAGCTTTTCACCAAAATTAATTCTCCAAACCAAAATTATTTCTACAGCAATCACTTTTCAAGAAGCTAGGCCCATATATATTTTTATTTTATATTAAATTAAAATAAAATATCCTATTATCAATAAATAATATATTATATATAATAATAATGTTAAGTTATATGTATATAACCATATATAATACGTATTATGTATATTTACTTATATATATATATGTATATGTATAACTGTATTTAATAATATTAGTTGATGATATTGAGTTGGCAAAAGAAAAGCTACTTGGCCAAATAAAATTTTGAAAGAATTATTTGATAAATTAAAAAAATTTTACAAAGTTATTTTTAAGAAATATCTATTTAAAAATTTCTAGAATACTATCTATTATATATTTCAAAATTTTAAAAATATCTAATATATTTATGGTTAACTAAAATAACTTTATTGATTTCTACTTTTTTTTATATAATATTTTCGAGCTTTTAGATATCAGTCACTAATGGAAATTAGAAATTAGAAGGGTTTCGTTTTTTCTTTTGATAATTTCGAAATAAATTTAAAAATTTTGAAGCAAAACACCTTTATTTCCAATTCTCCCTAAACAATTTTGTGGAGGGGAAAGAAGAAACGAAGAGGGAGGACGACGACGGACGACGACGACGACGACAATGGCGGCCTCCACCTCCCGCCCCTCCGCCGGCGCATCCCGAATCGCCGCCGCCGCCGCCAACGTCTCCTCCGAGAACCAATCCCTCATCGCTGTACCATTCCCCCCCCCTCCCCCCAACCCTAAAAACCCTAAACCCTAACCTCAATGTCTATTCTAATCATCTTCTCTTTTGAATCCGCACAGGAGATTCGGAAAGCCCTAGGAATCATCAAATCCGTGGCTGTGGACCTCGAGAAGGAGGAGAAATCGGACAACGTAAGGGTTTCATTGGGTTCTAAAACCCTAATCCTACTTATATCTGCTCTATTGGAGCATATGTTAGCTTCGCAAACCCTAGACCTTTGCGGCTCTTTCGATTTGGTGTCCATTGGTGCTATTTGCAGGTGAAACAGTTGGAAGAAGCGGTTTTGGAGCTCCTGGATACGTACGATGGCTGCGCCCGGTTCTCCGAGGCGGTCCAAGTTGTTAGCGGCGACTACCAGCCTTCTGATCAGGTGCTTCTTACACTTGGGAGATGTTTGGTTGAATATAGTTGTAAATACGGTGTCTGCGCGCGTGTGTGTATATATATATATATAGTTGAGTTGGAATGCTATTAATAGCAAACAGGCTCCGTTGCTACCGATCTGTTTTCGATGATGAAGCCTCTAAATCGACGATCGGTACCGTTGAACATGATCTAGACTATTTAAGCTATCTAAAAATCGATTTGTTTTCGGTGATGGAGCCTCCAAATCGGCACCGTTGTACATAATCTAGACCATTTAAACTATCTGAAAATCAAATTTCATATTTTTTTCGATATTATTCTTTTGTCCATCAAGTGGACACAAAAATGAAGGGCTGGAAATGAATATCTTTTAAAAAAATGATGATAGGAGTCTTGTAATTAAGATCAAGAGTATAGATCTTGTTTTAAATAGTTTAAAGAATCTTCTAACCAAAATTCAATTGATTTAGATATCTTTACGCCGTTAAACGAGAAAACGCCTCATATCGACCATTAAAATTACAAAATTTAAAACCCTTTGATCACTAGATCAATAATATCGAAAATATTTGAAATTTGGTTTCTAGATATTTCAGGTGCTATAGATCGTGTTCAACGGTGCTGATCGTCAATTTGGAGGCTCCATCATCGAAAACAAATTGGTAACAACAGAACCCGTTTCCTATTGATAGCATTCCAGCTCAACACACACACACTCTCTCTCTCTCTCTCTCTCTCTAGCATTCCAGCTCAACACTCTCTCTCTCTCTCTATATATATATAGTTGGATTTATAGCAGGTACAATTCCATATATCTTGATTGGTTGTATGTCGTTGAGAGTACTGCAATTACAAATTCTTGTTTGGTTGCATGTCATTAGAAACTGCACTTAAAAAAGTATATCATTCTATATATGAGATGATGGTATAATCCTTAATGTTGGAAAACTTTTCTTTTTTTTAATTTGTTTAAAAGATGATCGGGTAGGTAAGATTACACATGTATAATTATTCTCTTCAATTGCTACAACTGAGGTCGATTTCGATGCGGTTCCATCTGCAATATTCGGGCCTCCTTTTGCACTTCCAGCTGCAGCATTGAATGCTGATGCAATCATACAACCAATGTATTTGGGAGTTAGATTTGTAGTGCGAAAGCAACTGCATGCAGCCAAATAATTTTTAACTTTTTTAACTTCATTTCTTATTTGGTTTGATGGGCTGCAGCCAACTGATTTCAAAAAGCTACTGGAGAATGAGGTTGCTAAGCTTAAGTCAGCATCGCCGTCTATGCCGAAAACCAATCCTCTCTATCGGCAGTTCAAGGAAGCTATTTGGGTATGCATTTGGATTTTTTTTTTTTTTTTGTTTTCCCTAAAATTCTCATCTATGGAAAAATTTTCGAGCATGTTTGATAGATGGATGATGCTGATAAGATATTATCTGCGGCTATTTGTCAAAGAAAGACTTGTGATTAGGGCATTGAAGAATTTCATTTGGATACCAATTACTAAAAGAGAAGCTCCATTGCACATAGAGTTTGGTAGTTCTGACTTGTAAAACTTTAATTACACAACACTTTTTGTTTCGGGAGTGAATGCTTCGACAAACACTTTGATGTAGGGTGTGACATGAGGGGTAAAATGTGGTTTTAAAAGGTCATATGTTCTCTATCTTATGCAAGATAACCTTAACTATCATGCAAGTGGATTTGGTACAGCACAGAGCAACTCTAATTTAGCAATACAGAAATCAACATGCACAAGTTCATATTTATTCATGAGAAATGAATCTGAATAAATGACTCAGACTTTGATCAAATTGGATAGGGAAGGTAGAAAGACTAGTTATGGCCTTTCGCGGCATGTGTAAACCCAAATACGTTTGAAAGAAGCTGCAGAGAAAATTCAACAGTACATTAAATTGAGTTGGCGGGACTAAATGTAAGAGAAAAAAGAGAGAAATTAGCAAGATTTATTGGGAGGAAAGAATAGCGGGAATTTGAGGGAAAAGACATGAAAGAGAAGATAGGAAGGAAAACTAGCATTCAACCACCATACACCAATTGAGTTACTATTGTTAAATACAAGGCCATCTGCTTTGGTTGTGTTGGAATACTTCAATAAAAAAAAGCATAGGATTGGATCGTCCTTTTCTTTCAATTGTGGATTAGATTGCCGATCAGCAAGCGCCTACTAGAGATCACGCTACAAATGCGCCCCTTAGAAGCTTCGTTCGTAAAGGAGGGAAGGAGAGAGGAGAAAGGAATCTGAAGAAGATTAGGAAATCGTCGTAACCTCCTGCATATACAACGAGACGAAAACCGTTCCCTCTTTACCCACTTTCTAATTTGAATAAATGCCCTATTGAGCTAATGGGTTCAGGTCGACCTGCTATTGGCGCCCGACCTAGAACCACTAATTAACAGGTCGAAATACATGTCCATGGGAAACTTGCATCTAGGCTCTTTTTCACTTTGTTTATAACTTCTGTTAATCCTTCAGAGTAAAGAATATCCATTGATGTTTTCCTTCATAAAGTAATTTCAAGTTGGCTTAAATAACCAAAAGCAATCTATTTGGATACGTTTTCACCAGGACCCGCTCAAATTTTATTTAAACAAACATTTCATATCGCCGCTTGAACAATAATTCTAGACCTTTCCTGTCATTTGGTTTTTATTGAAGATATCTTTTGACTTTTGAAGATGCTTCAGCCGACTTCATATACTCCAAAGGAACCTTTTCCTTTAGACTTATCCATTGTTGAAAAGCCAACATGTTGCTATATGACAGTATTTCATTTAGAAGAATGAAAAGGCAAACATCCTAAAATAAGTTTTAAGATGGACTGATGAGACCCTGTTCATAGTCCATTCAAGTCCTATGTCAATCGTCATAGAAGATGATGGATTACTTTGACTGAAGAAACTATGGTCTACACTGCATTTTACTCAAAGAGATAATAGAGCTTTCTATTTGCCTATTGTAAC
Source organism: Puya raimondii (assembly GCA_016920855.1). Taxonomy (NCBI): domain Eukaryota; kingdom Viridiplantae; phylum Streptophyta; class Magnoliopsida; order Poales; family Bromeliaceae; genus Puya; species Puya raimondii. The sequence goes on along the minus strand of JABWPP010000049.1, from coordinate 34,772,972 downwards.
ATTTGTGTGTTTCAAAAGTTGTTTGTTGTAGAAACCAAGTAGGCTTGAAAAGTTTATTAATGCGAAAAGCTAGTCATAGAGCATGCTAGGGAACTTACTAGAAAACAATGTACTTGTTAACGATATGAAAGGTATCTGTGTTTTGGCACTTCTTCAGAGTTAATTGGAGCAAGCAGGGTGTTTTAATTAGTGGTAAGCCAAACTTGTAAGGAAGGAACATATTGCCCCGAAATCATGGTGAAGCAGAAGCCTGCCCTTTTCCTTTCACCTGTGGATTGTTGCCACCGAGCATCTTGAAACATTCATCTCTTCAACGATTTTTAACAACATCAAAGGATGGTTTCATCTTAGATACTTTTTTCTTCAGTTTTGTAAATTTCAAATTACTGGGAGATATTCGAGGAGGCTAGAATAGAACAAAATATTAGAAGTGTAATTAAGAGATATCGACAACTTCAGGGCCGCAGACGGGTATGCTGGGCTTTGGCTTAGAGCAAGAAAGAAATACTGCAAAACTGTTTATGCACAATGATATCATGCTGATCTTCAGCTTTATATATTTCACATATGAGTAGAACAGCAATATATTACGTGCATAATTTGTTCATACAAAAAAGACTTTCACCTTACTGCAAGGACTGTAATATAATAGCGAAATTTTTATTTCCTTTATTGCAACAGTGCCACCTTATGGAATTTTAACTGGCTGCTACTAGAACTATGATACTTCAATTTACATGTTTAGTTCTGGAAATGATTATTTATTTAACTATGTGACTTATTTGCAGAATGTCCATCATTCTGGTCAACCGATGCCCGGTGAAGAGCAAGAAGATGTTGTTATGACCAGTACCCAGTGTAACCTCTTAAACATCACATGTCCGCTAACTGGGAAGCCTGTAATTGAGTTAACGAATCCAGTTCGTTGGTAAGGTTTTCCTTCAATATTTACTAATTTAGTTGCACTACCTTATGCTTCTGGTGTATATTCGACCTAAACAATCGATTGAGCTTAGAAGTATAAATTTTGTATTTAGCAAAATGCTACAATGTTAGTTAGACATGTTATGTTGATGGTTGCAAATTTTTTTATCATTTTGTTAAAAATTGTTGATTTGAAGCCTTAGTGATCTTTGATTCGATAAAGTCCTTTCTCAAGGCTACTGTCAACATTTCAAATTTTTTGTTGAAGTAATGTTTTTTTGTTTTCTTTGTGATTCTTTTCTGTTTTCTTTTATGTAACCAAGAATTAAGTTTTCATGTATTGATATGATGTAATTCATAATCTTGCGTGGTGGGATATCTTATACTAGTTATGCTTGCTCTCTTTGATATATCCATCTAAATTGTCTTCTTGAACCTTTTTTTTGCCCCCTTTTAACAAAACAGTACTGGTAATTTCTTGTTCTCCTCACATGAAATTACTAGGACATAATCATGGTGGAACAGCAAATATTGGTTCTTTTTACTCTATCAAGAGAAAATATCCCTTGCTTTGTGGCATATTTTGTTGCACATTTTATTTTAACATTCATGGGAAGCCTTTTGTTATTGTCATTGCAGTGTGGATTGTAAGCACATTTATGAAAAGGATCCAATAATGCATTACATAAGAACTATGAAACCACAACCTCGATGTCCAGTTGCTGGTAAAGTTCATTGCTTTTCTTTTCCTTTTATTTTCCTTTCTTCCACAAGATCTCACCTGACTAAGTTTATCTGTTTGCTCAGGTTGCCCAAAAATTTTACAAGTGGGAAGGGTGGTTTGTGACGCTTTGCTTCCTATCGAAATCGACGAGATGCGTTCAACAGAGACTGCTGCTGTACACTCTACAATAGTTGAGGATTTCACTGAAGTTGACGATGAATGATATGGCGGTTTACAAGCCTTGCAGGTTGCCATGGTAACATACGGAGTGTCTATCTAGCTCTTATTGATTCTACATCTTATTCCCTATGTTGATATGTATATGTTCCCTATAGATGGACATGCTGATTGACCCCTGACATGTAAACCTTAAAACTTGCTAAGCAGAAAATATCTTACTTCCATAACACACATCATATAGTTTGTTATTCTATTAGACATTTAAAATAGCTTAGTACTTGTAAATTGGCATTTTGAGGAAGGATTATCTGGATCAGTTGGTGTGGTCAGATCAAAATGAGATAAAAATTAAGCAACCGGAAAAGATATGATTGCCTTGAGTTGGCTTGAATGATTTCACTACTCCAGATTCTCTTAGTTGAATACTTTGTTGAGATAAGATAAGCACTGCCCATTTTAAGGAAGAACCTTAAGTGGCTTGAACCTCCTCACATTTGAATAGGGATAATTTTTATCTTTGGGATGAGATATTTTCCTGAGAGATCATTTTAGACATGTGTAGGGTGTGTATTTATGGATATATATGGATCACATAAAAACGCCGCAATCCGTATTCTGTCCATGAAAGGTTGGGTGTAGAGTGCATGTTTCCCATCTCATGAAATTATGATCAGGATGAGGATCCTCAGTTTTCAGAGGATTTACATTTCCGGGCTCGGATACAGGTACGAAGTTTTAAAGTGTTTTGTTTTGGATATGGATTCTATGCTTAGATCTTTTTCATATCTGACATCTTAGAAGAATTCGGGTTCTGATGCTGTATATCCAACTACCTGCTAACTTAAATTTAGCTGTTTCTTGTATCCTTCTCCCTCTCTGCTGATTATGTTTAACTATTTGATTAGTAATTTCTTTTACAACTAAAAGGTACCCTCAATTGTTCTATCTGCAGTACTGTTATGTTAAATTTGAGTTTCCATTTCGGAGTGTAGCAAAATTGTCTGAACTTTTTAAGTTTGCAACTTTTTCTTGGTCTGATGTTTTTGTGAACTGAATTGGCATTAGTTTTGAGCAGTTAATTGTTAACAGGATGCACAGTTTTCTAAAAACGAATGTAAAGCAGTTCAATTAAGCAGAGCTACAGTTAGGGCATGTTTGGTTTATGATTAAAATGAGAATACAAAATGGAATTGGTATGAGAAATGAAATGGGGAGTCGTCTAAGAATATTTGGTTCATTATTATATTGGAAATTGAAATGGATAATTGGGATATCTAAAATTATTTTGAGAGGATTTTAATTAAGGGAGAGAAGAGTAATGAAAGGAGAGGATTTTAATTAAGCAGAGCTACCAAATCCACGCTGACACGACTAACGCAGCCTCACTGCGTTGCTCCAATTAGGGATGTGGGTCGGATTTGGAACGGATTTTTAAAAATTTGAATTCGAATCTGACTATCAAATTTGAAATCCGAACTCAAATTTGAATCCGACGGATTTTAAAAATTTATATCCAAATCCGAACCCGACTAAAAATTCAAAACCCGAACCCGCAACAATTATTTCTCTTTAAAATATTTCAAAACATATTACATTAAATTTAAAATTTTAAAATACAAATTCAAATATAACATTAAACATTTATATATATATTATATAATGTAAAATTAATTCGGGTTCGGGTCGGATTCGGGTTCAGGTCGGGTACAGTCAAAATTTATATCCGTATTCAAATCCGTCCGATTTTTGTTTTTGATATTCATATTCGAAACTATATTCATTTAGCGTCGAATATATCCGCTCCATTTGTATTCGGGTTCGGATAAAACTTCGGGTACCCGGACCCATTGGCATCCCTAGCTCCGATGCTGCGCCAAAACTACCTCTTCTTTTTAGCCGGCAGATATTGACTCAATTATTCGGCACCGTCCATATAACGAGGAAGTCTACTGTATCACGCTTGCACCACGTCATCAATAACAAGTCAATTATATCTCTTCTTTTTTAAAAAAAGTACAATAAAAATATTTTTTTATAATTATGATAGGACATATATACCTAAAAAAAAAGATTTGATTGGTTTGGGACGCCACGTCAGCATATGCACCCGTTGCATTTTAGAATTTTTCCCATATAACAGCCCCATCTTATTTTATTAAAAAAAGCAAAAAAAAAAGAAAAAAAAAAAGACTCCGCATAAAAGAGTCGCAGGCGTTTCCCCAAAGCAATAAAACTCAACCGAGAGCGCCTCGAAACTTTTCCTCTCCCCGACGAATTTATTAAAACCCTCTCTCTCTCTATTCGCTCTTCTTCTCCATCTCTAGGGCATTTCATCGTCAACCTCTCCTCCATTCCCCTCTCGATCTCGCTCCCTTCATCGCCATGCCCACCTCTGCCGATAAGGCGGCGGCGGCGCCGCCGGGGAGGGCCGGCGCGAAGCGGCGGAGGGGACGGCCCCCGGGGTCGCGCGCGCGGAAGAGGCAGAAGCGGCTCGACGCGATCCGCGACAACCCCGCGCTCCGCCGCCCCGCTTCTCCGCAGCCCCCGCAGCGCGGGGACGACGACGACGAGGACGACGAAGAGCCCGGCGCCCTCCGCCGCAGCTCCCGCGTGCGCCGAGCTCCCGCCGTGCTCGATTCGTCGCCGGTGCCCTCGCACCGGCGGAGGAAGCCCCAGCGCGGGGAGTCCCCTAATCGAATTGGTACCGGTGGGAGTAGGAAGAGGAAGAGGAGGAAGAAGAAGAAGACGGCGACGCTGAGCTCTGGTAACGGGGAGGATGCTGCTGCTTCGGCTGTTGGGGGAATTGAGGCTTCTGTGGTGGAGAACGAGGAATGGCGATCGAGGTTGCGGTCTAGGGCTAAGTTAAAGGGGAGAAAGTGGGTTAGAGAACGGCGTTTCGCGCAATCTAAAGGGGTTTTGAGCAAAGGAAAGGAGGCAGGACACAGGAGGAAGGGAAAGAAGGTGGTTTCGACTGTCGAGGTATCTGAGGATTGTGAAGAAGCTGCCGAAGGTGAAGAAGCTGCCGAAGAAACCGATAATTTAACTTGGAATGATCACGAAGATGGCGGCGAGAAAGCCTCGGAGGATGAAGTGAGCAGGGATGAGTGCGGTTTGCAAGTTGGGAGCGAATCGGACGCAGAGGTGAGTAGAGAGGAGTCCAATTTGCAAGTTGGGAGCGAAGCAAACGGAGAACCGGAAACAGCTGAACCAGCTTGCGAGGCGAAGGATGAGGATGTTATTGGGAATTCAGCTGAAAAAGAGGAACTTGATCAGCCGGTTGTTGAAGATACTTCGATTCCTGCTCAGGAATTAGAAAATGCTGGCCCTGGAGAACATGCGGCAGCTCAATCTGGCGAAAACTTTGATAGCAGGGCTCTAGAGAGTGAGGAGGCTTTAAAGGAAGGTAGTACGAGATCACCCGTTTCCGACGATAAGCTTGCACAGATGGATGTGAAAGAAGGGCGGAGGTGCGGGTTGTGCGGGGGAGGGACTGATGGGAGACCGCCGAAGATACTGGTTCAGGAGGCTGCTGAGAGTGATCATGAGGCATATGAAGGATCATTAGCTTCTGAGGAGCCCAACTATGATGTATGGGACGGATTTGGAGATGATCCCGGATGGCTTGGTAGGATTTTGGGTCCTATACATGACCGTTTTGGCATCGCTCGGGTTTGGGTCCATCAGAATTGTGCTGTTTGGAGTCCAGAGGTATGCTGTGTTTTTTGCTTTTATTTGTGAAACTTTTATGCCTCATGTTCACTTGTTAACTGGCAATAACATATTTACTAGCCATTGCTCTTTCTATTAGTATACTGCTTACTAGCTAACATAACATGTATATCTTATTGTCTTCTTCATTGTATTAAATCTCGCTGTTCAGGGATGAACCTATCAATGCCATTAAAGTTTATGTACTAGCTGCTGAGTTTCTGCGAGCCAAACTGTCAAATAAACTTTTAATATTTTTTATAACGGTCAGTGAAAAACTGTATGTCTAGCAGGTAACTGTTCATGGTCTGTTTGGTTGATCATAGTCCGTAATTAGCCATTCGTATCATACTTTTTATTGTTTAGGTCGCCTGCATTTGGAGATGCTTTTGGGCTCTCAGTTAGTGCAATTCCAAAAGTGATCTCACATGTGCGACAGTATGGAGAAAGGGTAGCTCACTTCAGCACTCACGCTGCTAGCAGACGTTAATATCCTATGACCTGCTTTTGTTCTTTATTTTCCATTTCTTTTGATTATGAAGTCAGATTTACGTGTACTACATTATTCCATTTATTTTGTTTTGCTTGGAGGAAAAGTGAAGTTTAACAAGATTTATTTAGCACAACATATAGTATAACTGTGAAAAACAAGAGCTGGCAATTTTATATTTATAACTTTTCTTTTCTTTTAGGTTAATAAGTTAAAATTACTCAGTTGTCGGGACAATTTAGCTGCTTACTTTTTATCTAGGTTCAGGTTGAAAGATTTATAACTTATGAAGCGTGAACTTTACTTCACACTCCTAACCTAGAGTGTAATTTGAAAAGCTCATGATAGCTGGCTGTGCCTGAGAGCCTAGTTGGCTCTAAAGCATGTATTCCCTGGCTTGTAAGATTTATTTATTTATTTATTTATTTATTTTTGTGCATCAGTACTTTAGAGCACAGAAAATGTATTTGATAATCTGTTATCTCGTTTATTTCCAGTAACTACTTTGTATTGCAATTTTAGCTTGTTATGTTGTTGCCTATAGTTGAATAGAATCCGTATGTTAGAATGATCTTTGTTTCATAAACAGAGGTCTGAGGCATAGTTATGCTGTCACATTTCAGGTTTACTTTGCTGGTTTGGGATGCCTAAAAAATGTTAGAGCTGCACTTTGCAGGGGAAGAGCATTAAAATGTAGCCGCTGTGGTAGACCTGGAGCAACTATTGGTTGTCGTGTGGATCGTTGCCCCAAAACCTACCATTTGGTAATACAGTTAAAATAATTAGCAGTCATTTGTTTCCAATGCTCTTTCTGAACCCCTCCTTATTCAGCCTTTATTTGTTGCAGCCTTGTAGCCGAGCAGAGGGTTGTGTTTTTGATCATCGCAAGTTTCTTATTGCTTGCAGTGATCATCAACACCACTTCCAACCGCAAGGTGATTTGTATGCCCAACTTATCAGGAAGAGGAAAGCTAAGAAGTTGAAGCTGGATATGAGAAAGCTCTCGCATGAGGTATCAAGAAAGGATTTGGAGGCAGAAGAGAAGTGGTTAGAGAACTGTGGAGAGGACGAAGAGTTCTTAAAACGGGAAGGCAGGAGGCTCCACCGAGATCTGTTGAGAATCGCACCTGTATATATTGGAGGTTCTTCTGAAAGCGAAAAACCATACCAGGGCTGGGAATCTGTTGCTGGACTTCAAAATGTCATTCAATGCATGAAAGAGGTGGTTATTTTACCTCTTCTTTATCCTGAATTATTTTGTTCTTTGGGCCTTACACCTCCAAGAGGCGTTCTGTTGCATGGGTATCCTGGCACTGGGAAGACACTAGTTGTGCGGGCCCTAATTGGAGCGTGCTCTCGTGGGGATAAAAAAATAGCATATTTTGCTCGAAAAGGTGCTGATTGTTTAGGAAAGTATGTTGGTGATGCCGAGCGACAACTGAGACTTCTTTTCCAAGTGGCCGAGAGATCTCAACCGTCGATCATTTTTTTTGACGAGATAGATGGTTTAGCTCCGTGTCGATCTAGGCAACAAGACCAAACACACAATTCTGTTGTCTCGACTTTACTTTCCTTACTTGATGGTTTGAAATCACGAGGCTCAGTTATAGTGATCGGAGCTACGAATCGTCCCGACGCTGTTGATCCTGCTCTTAGGCGGCCAGGGAGATTTGATCGCGAGATATATTTTCCACTGCCTGCTTTGAATGATAGATCTGCTATTCTTTCACTGCACACTAAAAGTTGGCCAAATCCTTTGTCGGGTTCTCTTTTGTCATTTATAGCGAATCAAACTGCTGGTTATGCTGGTGCGGATCTCCAGGCGATTTGCACTCAAGCGGCGATGAATGCTTTGAAGAGGAATTGTGCATTGCAGGAGCTTTTATCTTCTGCTGAAAAAGGCAGCGGTGAAAAGGGTACACTTCCTTCTCTTCCATCGTTCTCTGTAGAGGAAAGGGATTGGTTGGTAGCTCTCACGGCAGCTCCTCCACCATGTTCTCGAAGAGAAGCAGGAATGGCTGCGAGTGATGTAGTCTCTTCGCCTCTTGGTTCTCATCTCCTTCCATGTCTTCTAGAGCCATTGGTGTACCTTTTCCTCTCAATTAATATGGACGAAAGGATCTGGTTGCCATCTTCCCTTCTCAAGGCATCAACTTCAGTTAAGGGCGTCATCTTCTCAGCTTTGGTACAGAAAAGTGTCCCTGTTGCACTTTGGTATTCTCATCTTCATTCTTTAATTCAACAATCTGATGTTGCAAATGAGATAGAAAGAATTCTTTCTCTATATGGTCTGGTAACTAGTCAATCAGGACCTGATTGTACATACATGCTGAATGAGGGTGATGATGGCAACCATGAAAATTTTGATGCCTTCAGATCGAAACCTTCTGGTTCTTGTATGCAAGGCAAGCAATTCAAGAAGTCGTCAGGGTTTCGAGCTTTGATTGCTGGAACACCCAGATCAGGCCATCAACATCTAGCTTGTTGCCTTCTTCATGGCTTTATGGGCCAGGTTGAAATTCAGAAGGTTAATCTTGCTACCATGTCACAGGAAGGAAATGGGGATATTATCCGTGGATTAACACAAATTCTGCGTATGTCCTTTACACCTTCATCTTTCAGTGATATATGTATGATAAATATAGAGAAACTAATGTGTTGGTTTGTATATGAACATATATAAACCGTTATCATGCACATGCAATTCTTTTATAATTTTTGAATTTTACTATTGGAAGGCTCCCTAAAGCCTTAGCTAAAGGACATTAGAATAGATAATTTTGTCTTTATATACTTATTGACCACATCTAATGTAAGTGCCCAATAGTCCCACATCGGATAGAAAAGGAATTGCGATTGGGTAGATAAGAATCATTGATTCTAATAATAATAACTGGGTTTTAAGTATTTTGAGCCTGTGGTTTGGGCCCAACAAGTTATTAGTGCTAGTGGGTCCAGTCGTATATTTGGTATCAAAGCCAAATATTAGCCGAAAGTGTGAAAACTAAGTGCTATGGGGGACAAAGTGCTACACCATGGGTTTAGTGGGAGCCACCTCTTGAACCCATTGGAGCTAACTCTAGAATCTTATATCGCCTGGTAATTCTGTTCTGTGTGATTGGGTTTGGGCCTGACAAGGACGTCAGGTCTAAGCGGGGGGAGTTTGTAACGCCTTAATAGTCCCACATCAGATAGAAAAGGGATTACGATTGTGTATATAAGGATCATGGACCTTAGTAATAATAGCTGGGTTTAAGCATTTTGGCCAGTAGTTTGGGCCCAACGAGTTATTAGTGCTAGTGGATCGGGTCGTTACATCTAGCTATTGAGATTATTATTTGCACCTATCAATTAATTGGAAATATCTGCAAGTTCATTATGGAACATGTGAGTGCTGGAAATCTCTATTTCTACACATATATTATTGGTATCGGCCTCTCAAGGCTGGTAGCATTTGGCTAGTTGTATGTTTTTACTTCTCTAAGTTAGCATTCCTTTCTGCCAAATTGGCCCATATTAACTTGTATAGTGCATACTATACTGGACTAGACTAGCATAATATATGTCTAGTACAAGATATTCGTGGTAAGTTCAATATTGAAGGGTGGAAAATTTTGCCTTGTAGTAGAGTCGTTAAAAGTTGTTATATTCATCACTGTTGGAACATGACATTCATAATGTGAATGTTACTTGCTGGCAATATAGTATATGGTTGCACAATATTTGAAACGAGGATATGCTTAAACAATAAATGTTTTCTTCTAGACATCTTTCACATTCAGGAAACATAGCTTCCAGTGTTCTGTATATTTGTTAAATAAAATACGAATCTAAGATTGAAAAGTAAATGCTTGTACTTCTCATGGTGATGGTGTTGCGCACAGGCACAGGAAAATATGGATCCGTTGGTTAAGGTGAAAGGTTCAGAAACAAGAAGTAACGAGAATAAGCAGAAATTGCATAACAAAAAATTCAGCAATGAGCTATTTGTTGGATAAAACTCCTGCAATGTTGAAAAATTTATAGTTTAGACTTGGAGTTAGACTGTAACTTAAATTTTGTGGTAGTCATAGCTAACTTGCACTTTTGAAACATTATTTTGAAAAGACGGGATATTTTTCCGAGCTCTCTGTACTGTGCATTATGTAGACGGAAGAGGGTGTGCTAGTTGTACATTTGTGCGAGCAAGCATTGCTGGTATGAGGAATTTGCAATGTGTACATACTTTAGTTTCTTTGTTTGATTGCTTACTGCTTAACTTCTCCCATTGTAAATGCTCGGGATTATACATTCTGTGAAGTTTGCTTTATTTGCTTCTGGTTATTTATTAGTAATAATAATGGTTAGTGAATACTTTTTATGACAGTGAAGTGCTTAACTGTTGGAAGATGCATCATCTACATGCCAAGAATAGATTTGTGGGCTATTGATGAAATCCATGAAATGGAGGCTAAGCATACTGAGATTCATCCAGAGACCAGCAAGTCATCCTCAGTTGGTGGAGACAATGATCGAAGAAAATTTTCTTCGGAAGCTTGGAATTCTTTTGTCGAGCAGATCGATTCTTCATGTGCATCTGAATCTATAATTGTACTGGTATGGTTAAGATGAAACATGTTAAGTTTTCAGTGCTGCAGTTATCCCTAGCTATCCTTTTACAATTTGATAGATATAATGTTTTTGAGGGACTACGATAGATATGTGTTGTTAAGCGTAAATTCTTCAGGTGCTATCAGTTTCAACCTTGGAGCGGTAGTTGGTAGCATCAATCATATAAAATAGCACTGTTGGTTATTTTCTGATAGATTAAGCCATTTATGCTTGCTTTGTGATTTTAATCAGTTCTTAATTAGCTTGCTTACATTTATCTCATTCTATTATGTACAGGCCACCTGTGAATTGCAATTTCATGACCTTCCTATTGGATTAAGGCAGTTCTTCAGCACTAATGTGTTAAATCGATCCAACTCTCGTCCTCCAGAACATACAATACCAAGGTTTTCTGTTGTTATAGATGGAAATTTCAACCATGAGCAGGTGATCGGTTCATGTGCTCTGAAACTAGCGAAGGATCTAGTTCAGCATTATGTTCACTTGGTACATCGCATAACTCATGAGAGCACTTATGATAAGCAGAAAGCAGTTTCACATAATATGGAAATCACAGAAAATGAAAAGGAAAACACGGAGAATAGACAATCTGCTCCAGCAATAGACACACCAGTAAATATTGAGCATGGCCATTTAGAGTCAGTTCCAGGGAATTTTCACAATAAAGTTATGAAGGGAAACTTAACATTGGCAATTGCTACATTTGGCTATCAGATTTTGAGATATCCACATTTTTCTGAGCTTTGCTGGGTCACCTCAAAACTAAAGGAAGGCCCATTCACAGATATAAATGGGCCTTGGAAGGGTTGGCCATTTAATTCTTGTATAATGCATACAAGTAACTCACCTGAGAAGGTACTGACGGAAGTAAATGGCAACCTCAAGTGCAAGGAAAAATCTGGTACAGTGAGAGGTTTAGTGGCTGTGGGGCTATTGGCTTATAGGGGTGTCTATACATCAGTTGCGGAAGTGTCTTTTGAAGTAAGAAAGGTCTTGGAACTCTTGGTTGGACAAATTCGTGCTAAGATTTTGGACAAGAAAGACATATACCGTTACTTTCATATTCTTTCTCAAGTAGCTTATCTTGAGGATATTGTAAACAACTGGGCTTATACATTCCGGAGGTAAATCTGTTCGGCCTGCATTTTCCACCATGCCAAAATTCACAATTTCCATTTGTATTTTTAACCATGAATCTTTGACATATCATATATTTTGCGTTGTTCTTGACATTTTTTTATGGCAACATATAATCTTCTCTAGTAATCCAATCAATCATTATCTTTGTATAAGTTGCCTTGATTTATATCACAAGTCATGTTGTTGAAGCATACAAAATAATGAATCTGATCCTGTTTTGGTATCTCTTGGCCATTCCTTCATGATATGCCATCAGTTGTTAAATCATATCTAAATTGCATTGAGAATTTTTTTTCTTTCTTTCTACTAATTTTCATGCATTCATCTTTTTCTTTCCTCCCTAGAATTGTCCTCGACTTTTTGATCTTGTCAATGTTTTTGCTTAGCTATAGTATGGTTGGTTAGAAAACCATCATTACTTAGTCATTTATCTTCACAGTGTAAGGAGCAACTTTAGACATTTCATCCGTTTTGTGACTTTCTAATTTTTATACTGGTATCATATATATGTATTTTCTTCTTCGATGTTCTTTTTCATTCTTTTTTTCAATGTATATATATTTGTTTCTTAAATTTCTTAAATATTATTCCGAGTGTTGATTTAATTTGTTCTTTGGTTTTCTTTTACAGTTTACAAGCTGATAACCAGACAACAGCATCAAATGCTAAGCAAGGGGTTAATGATCAATGGGGCAGCCGTATCACTGATAAAATTCCAAGCATGCATGATGCTCCTAACGTAATCCCCAGTGAGGTACAAGAGGTCTCGAACCAACAAAGTCCTCACAAATTTACAACAACTAATGGGAGCTATCCCTCTTCTGACCATGTTTTACCTACTATTGATGCAAGCGCCATACCATTCGAGGAGCCTCAGCAGGTTACTTGTAACTTGCTTCCAAATTCCGTCTCGTCTCCTGCCACAATGAGTAATGGAGATAATAGTCCAAGAACTAAAAGGAAGACGGAGATTATGGAAAATTCCAATTGTTTGCAAACTGTGGAAACTCATCTTCTTCACACAGACGAAGTTGGCAATTTAGGCAATGCAGCCATCCAGGCTAACTCTTGCTCAACCGAAGCCTGTGACCACTGTAATGGTTTGGATAATGATCTTTCTCCAAAGAACGTTGAATTTGGTCCTGATGAATTAGCTAATGTTGCTGACCAATCGCACGATAACAGAGAAAATGTTGTGGTTTTCTCTAGGGATTCATGTCTTTACAACTGTTGCTGCGAATGCCTGCATGGTCTCTATATGTTGGTTCGAGATATCCTATCGAGTTCCTTGAGGAGGAATGGTCGATACTCAACAATTGACGATGTCCATGGCATTCTCATGTCATGTTCCTTGAATCTTTTAACGGCAATTAGAAAATGTTATGCCTCTCAAGGTAGCTTTGATTATCAAGAATCTTTTGAAAGAAAGCGAAAGCATCAAATTTCGGAATCTAGTTCTTGTCACGAGATCGCTGATAGGCAGCCTGAGAATGTAACATCTCAGACTAGAACTTCGAATATTATGAAGGTCCTGCCAAGAGAATGCACCTGCCATCACCAAACCAACTTAGGCACTGGAACAATAATTAAAGAGAAAAATCCTCTAGTAGAACCAGTATTAAGTTTTCACTTCAGAGATGGTGTATTAGTGCCTTCAAACCTTCATAAGGATGATGAAGTTCATTGCAGATTCGAAAGACTTTGTGTTTGTTCGATATTAGAGATGATATTTATGGTCACCCAGCCATTGAGTTGATGCCATGCGGTCAGTCTTTTGTGGAGAATGTGGTGGTATTATCTGTTGCCGCAAAGTTGTCCTCTGAGGTTGTCTTCTTGAATTTTCAGCTTCTCTCCATTTTGCTAGCAACTGGGGCACAGAAGACTAATCAAGTTTTTGTGCCCTTCGAGCGGCGCGCTAATCTGTAAGTATTGAGACATAGCTATTGACATATCCATTTTTGTGAAATCGTTGTACACCATAGTTGTCATCATTTCCTGTAACTTGAATATTTGGTCAATTAACCAAAGTATATGAAGATTGGATAGTCTTGACAAGTACATATTTCTACTTTTAGCGAAAGCAGAATTCACACTTATGTTTGTGAAACACTCTATCAAAGATGATTGCCATTGAAAGGATTCCGAAATTTGCTATCTTTAAGGTATTGTTTGTTTCGGGGATAAGCAATTTTAGGCTATTCCTGGGATAGGTATAATTGTTAGGATAAGCAGGAATAAGATCAATTTTGCGTTTGGATGAAAATTATGTTTTTCTCGGAAATAAGAAAAACAGTGTTTGGATGGTTTGATTGGAATAGTAAGAATAAGAATAATCATAATTTTAAAATAATAATATTTTATCTAATTAATTAGTACAAAATATTAATTAAGTAATAATTCAACTTATTTAATTTACTAATTAATTATGAATATTGCTAAAAAATCCTTAATATTAATTAATAAATTAATTGGTCATTAATAATTTAATTAATCACAAAAAATTAATAAATTAATAAATAAATTAGTTAATAATAGTCAGATATTTAATTAATAAAATAATTAAATTACTCAAAATATTAATTAGTTAATCAATATAAGAATTAGTTATTGACTAAGTATACTAAATAATTAATTATTTAATTAGCAAATTAATTAAAATAATGAATTAATTACTCAAATTATTAATTAAATATTTATTAGAGTAATAATAAATTAAGTAGTTAATTACTCATCTAGTTAATTAGTAAATAAATTAATATATAAAATATTAATTAAATAATATTTTATTATAAATCTAGCTTGGATATTTTATTATTAATTAAATATATTATGTCTATATAATTTATGTTTAACTAAATTTCTAATCTTAATTAAGTTTGGTATTAAGTTAAGAATAGCGCTATTCCGCCAAAAGGATGGAATATTTAATCTCAGCTATTTCGGAATAACCGAGAATGGTGAAGTTTGACCGGAATAAAATATTCCGGTCAAAATTCATCCCGTTTGGTGGAATAGCGGGGATAACTAAAGTTATCCCCGCTTAACACCCAACCAAACCGTAACCTGAGCCAAACTGTTTGTCAAGTAAACTACTGTTTTTTTTTATTTTTGAAATTGCAGAGTAAAAGTGTGAAAAAGTGGGGACATGGCTATTATTTGCTTTCTTTAAGGGTTCATCAAGGTGACAAGAACTTGGGGGAGGTTTAAAAAACCAACTTAAATAATCGTTGATTGGGTGCTAGTTAGATCATTAAGTTAACTGATAAAGGCTCATAATTGATCAAAGAAGCAGGCTTGTTTAAATGCAACTAGTCTCTAACATCCTGATGGAGATCAAAATGATTGGACTTGTTATCTGGTGTTGTTGGTGGGGAATTTGTTCACTGATGAAACTAAGAACGGCTATGTTTAACAGTAGGGGATTCAAATAGCTACTTGAGCACTCATGGAAGAGTCTCAGCCTTATAGTGATTATTTTTACAGTACTACAAAATAGTCGCTAAATTGTTGATCGATCGACAGAATGGTAAGTTCGTAGATTAAAGGCATAGCAGGTCTAAGTATCTAGATTGGTTTTGTTTTGATTTAAACATGCTGAAATAGGTCTCCAACATACTTTATTAAGAATATGAAGTTCTTTGTAGGAAGATTGCTTATGGTCGCCAAGTAGGGGATGTGAAAATCTTGAGAGGTACTCTTGGAGCTTTGAAGTCTCAGATTGTAACTCCTGCTAGGGAGAGAAGAATCTGCACCGTTGATTTTTGACACAGTGAACCCTACATTTTAGGAATGCTTCAACGACTACACATCTTAAGGTTTAATTTTGTGTAGATTTTTTTATATCCATGGAAGCAAGAAAACACACAAAAAAGAGAGTCTAACTTACACATTTGGTCCGCTCGTGACACTTTGATGTTTAAATTTTAATTTGTTGTAATTGTTGGTCGAAACTTTTGAAATTGCTGCAGTTAAGTTTCACAATCCAATTAAGCTGACTAAGTGATGTGTGGACCTGTGGTTGATGTGACAATGATGTTGCAATGTTGTAGTCGATAATATTGTAATTATTGTAATGTGGAACTTAATTGCCATATTTCAGAAAGTTTGAGTTAAATATTACAGTAAATTAAAATTTGAGATCAAATTGTACCGTCTTATAATTTGAGGATTGAAAGTGTAAATTGGTAAAATAAAAAACAGTAGCCTCCTGGACTTCCAAAACAAAATAAAGTATGATGCTACAAGAGATAAACAGTATTTGCCGTAAAAACATATGCTACTCTGCAAGACTGTAACTACTATATGTTTCCATCCTATTAGCACAACTTGTTGGTCATTGAGCAAAAATTCAATACACTGCTGCACAAATAAGCTGAGTCGACAGATTGATCGTTCTTCTTGCTCTTTACAATCATTAGTATGGCGTATAACGAGAGGTTGGCTCAATGATATTTCGTCAGAGCTTTCACTATTTCGTCCATCGTCGGTCGCTTGCTTCTTTCTTCTTCGAGGCAGGATACCGCTATTCTCACCATCTCTGCCGCCTCATCATAATCAAATTGCCTGCCCAACTTACTGTCCACTATATCCGTGATCATCGATTTCTCTTCGCGGCCCAACAACCTCTGCTTCACTTCCCTAACAAAGCTCCTTAGTTCCCTCTCTTCCCCGTTCTCTCCGACCCAACTCGATATCCTACTTCCGGTCACGACCTCTAATAGCACAACCCCGAAGCTGTACACATCCACTTTTCCGGTGATGGGGAAATTCAGTGCCCATTCGGGAGCCATGTACCCCGTCGTCCCCCTCATTTTCGATAAGTTAAGACCCGACCCGTCTCTCTTCGACAGCTTCGCGAGTCCGAAATCTGCAATCTTGGGCTCGAAATCTCGGTTCAGTAGTATGTTCTCGGGCTTGACATCACAGTGGATGATCCACTCGAGGCACTCGTGGTGTAGATAGGCCAATCCCCGCGCGGTCCCTAAAGCAATTTTAAATCTCTGGTTCCAACTAAGTGTTCGACCGCTGTTGCTGCTACTGCTGCTTTCGAATAAGTACTTGTCCAACGACTCGTTGTCCACGAACTCGTAGACCAAAAGCCGGTGCCGGCCTTCGGAGCAGAACCCCCAAAGCCTAACCAAGTTCATGTGGTTGATCCGCCCGATCACGCTCACCTCCGCCCAGAATTCCTCTTCGCCCTGCGATACATCCATCAGTTTCTTCACCGCCACCACTCTTTTGTCTTCGAGAACTCCCCTGTACACCGCGCCCACCCCGCCCCTCCCTAACTCTTCTTTAAACTTCCCGGTCGCTTCTTTCAGTTCGCGGTACGTAAACCTCCGGAACTGGCTCGATATCATCTTATACCCTTCCTCCACAGATTTCGACGTATCGTGTTTTCGGAAAAGGAACCACCACCCGGTTATGAAAAACAGAAGTTCGAGAGCAGCAACCGCCATAGCAAACACGTAGAGGTACGCCCACTTTGTGTTGTCCCTGTTCTTTCCGTACATACTAGCAGATCCTACAGCAACTTCTGCACTAGCATTACCGCACCTGAGCACGGGAAGAATTGTCGATTCAGACGCCCCGACAGCTCTCGGTACTTTCAAATAAAAACTCCCGGGAAAACTCGGCGATGTGTAGCCGTTGAAAAGCGCGATCTTGGGGTAGCAAACTCCGGTCCCCGCAAGCCGGTAACTGAAGCCGAGACACGAGCAGCTCTGCGCGCAGATCCGTCTGCAGTCGTCGAACGAGACAGATGAGTTGTACCCTATGTCGAACCCGTAGAAGTCGGTCTGCGGGAGCTTGACGAAGTGGAACTGCTGCTGCGCATGGCAGCTCAAATTGAACCTGGGCCTGCACCCTCTGTTCCAATCGTGCGCGTCCGTCATCTCGTGCCCCGGGGGGCAGGCGCACGTGGCCGCAGGTGAGTAGGTGCAGATACCGTTGGGCCCGCAGAGCCCGTGGACGCTGCAGCGCTCGGCGATCGCGGCCCACGTGACGGCCCAGTTACGGCCCGTCTCGTTCAAGTTGTAGATTCGGAGGTTCCCGTCGTAGTCGACGGTGAGGCGGCGGTGGGCCACCGGGCCGAAGTCGGCGGTGGCGATGCCGAGTCCGTCGCTGGAGTTGAACCGGCCGGTCCGGTCGAGGACGGCGAGCCGTGTGCTGTTGTACTTGGTCCGACCGTCTTCGAAGACGGTGTAGTCGGGGTCGGGCCAGTAGATGCTGGTGATGTTGGGCCCGTTGTAGATGAGCCGGAGCACGTTGTCGTTGTCGAAGTACAAGCTGTAGTACCCGGACCGAAACGCGCCGGGGGCGAAAGCGGAGACGAGGAGTTTCCCCTTAGTGAACGCCTGCGTGGGGAGCAGAGTGTCGGTCGGGTAGTCGAAGCTCTGCCACACCGTCCGACCCGACCCGTTCCGCAGCACCAGGTTTCCCGTGTCGAGGAGCTCCACGGTGGCGGCGGCGGCGGCGGAAGTGGCGGTGCCGCCAATCGCCGTGGCGGCGACAGCAGCATTGCCTGGTGGAACATGTTGATCAATTAATACAAAGCTTTATATAGTTCTCACGTACTCTTGTTGATTTATTTTCCACTGTTTTCCTCCTTAGGCAAGGAAGTCGCGCATTAGCTAGCTTTCCATCTCTCATTTTAGTACGCCCAGAGGAATAATTTTTTTTTTTTTTTGTAGAAATTTGAGATTTTGCAAAGTTATAATATTTGAGGTAAGCTTATAATAGTTTATTTAGATTTGTAGTTACAGTAGAATAATAGTATTTTATACTTTGATACTCTAACTCAGTATGAATTTTTCTCATTTATTGTCGCTTCGTGTGTGCAAGGGAGCTTCATGCATATGGTGAATCTGACCATTTTATCAGAGTGCTTCCGTTCAAGGCCGGAGCGTAAATACTTTTGAAAGTAAATAAAAACAGCCAGCTTGCTACTCGGCCAATCTAACTCTAGTAAAATAAATAAAAATAATTCAAATAATTATAGTTTTAAATTTATTGACTTCTTATGAAATAAATGGTGGTGAAAAAAAAATTTATCTGAATTTCAGTTCAACTGAAAGTCATTTTTAACCTACAAATCACTAGCAAACAAACAAACAAACCCTACACGATGGAAAAATTTTAATGGATTTGCAAAAATTATATTTTAATAGACTAATTATGATGCATGCAATTAATGTGATATTCCGTATGAAAATAAATAAAATATTTTACATCATCGTAATTTTTTGGTGTACGTAATATAATTTTACCGTAACAGGAATCCTAAACGGGGACATAATATGGATACCAAAAAATATTTTTAGCATGCCAACCATTTTTTTTAAAAAAAAACAACAATATTGTCAATTAATAAAGAAAATAGCACTGATTATATCATTCGTCCTTGTTTTATATTAGAAATCTTTTTGAATCCGATGTTTCATTACTAAAAAATCATGTGAAAGAAATTGACTATTTATTTTTAATAATATTATTGCTTTAATCAAGATTTTAAGTAAAATTCTTTCTTTTTAATTAGTTTTGATTTTAAGGTAAATTTTTTTCTCAATATATAATTTATTCAAATAAATAATTTTTTTACTTTAAGAAGACGTGACTTCAGTCTGAGACAGATGGACGCATAGGAACGAAACGCACTCATCGAGAAACAGTCTACTCATAGTAGTAGGTTGCTGGTGGATCATGAAAGGTTAGAAAAGATATAATTTTTAGAAAGATCGAACCAGATCCAGGCAAGATTGTTCTTAAGCTCCATCAGTTGTTGAAGGACTGGAAATACCTTTCCCCTACAAAGCGGTGACTTTAGAGTGTGGGTAGTTCTTAAGCTCCATTTTTTTTTTTTTTTTTTTTTTTTTTTTTTTTTTTTCACGACGATCCTCGCATTCTCTAAGGCTTTGATTGCCTCACCCCTGTAGTCTAGTTCATCAATCTAATGAATGAAGCGGGTAGCGTGCTACTTTTTCCCTAAAAAAAAAACTTAAGCTATCAAAAAAATAATATTTTTAATATTTAAATTCAATAGTTATTAAAATTAAGGTTAAATTGTACCAAGCCCCTGTTGGATTATGTAAAGCCATGTTTCGAGTCGATATTTAGAGTTTGACTCTAATTGGATCTAATCTTGTTCTAAAAGATTAGGGATTATCTAGGATCACTTTAAAGAGGATTCCTAGTAGGATTCCAAAAAAAATTCCTAAGAGGATATATGGTGACTAGAGATGAATCGGACTTGGATGGAAGGCGAAAATAGTTTCCTACTAGAATTAGGATTTTAGGGCTATATAAACCCTTGTAATTAATATTTTAGATTTAGAGCCTCATTGTTGGAGGTTTCTCATATGAGCTTCATTGAAAAATACCCTAATTAAGATGAAAACGTAGAGAGCTCCTGAGAGAGAGTTTCTTGTAATCTAATCTTACTCCTTTGTACTTTTGTGCCGTGGATTAATCGAAGAGCGCATTGAGGTGGTCTTGCCCGTGGACGTAGGTCGACTCATGGTTGGCTGAACCACGTAAATCTTGTGTTCTTGTTTTCTCTTGTTTTCTTTATTGCTTTGTTATCCTCGTGCTTATTTTTTCTACGATCGTTCTCGTCTCTTACGTCTACGAAAGATTCTATTTCCGCTGCTCTCGTGTGCTGTGTGGGTTTGAGGTGTGCTCGGTAACCCCACGGCCGGTCCCCCTTCATCCCCTGCTTCTTACTTTTTTCATTGATATCCTTTAGTTTTTTATTGTTTGAATTGAATTATTATACTTGGTTAAGAATCTTTATATATTTAATAGTTTATTAGCTATTACCCACTAATTATTATAATTTTATTTGTTAAAATTATGATTAAAATTATTAAATTTAATAAATTTATTTATTTGAATTTAACTAATTGTCCTAAAAAATTAATTAAGAAAATAAATTCAAAGCTGATGGGATGTCCATTAAAGAAGAAAACAGAAAGGTGGCATAAATGCTATTTGGTACTTTAATCATTACCAGTAACATCAAAAAAGATTCACGTGTTATAAATGTTTTCCAACAAATGATACGGAAGCAAATACGGATTTTTACATAAAAAAATATTTATTTTTTCAACAACCGGTATCAAAGTAAATATCGATTTCTATAAGGTTGACTGGGCTACGTACTGTCGGTAGGTAACAGCTTGATTTACTACTAATTTATTTTCGATAATAGAACTTTCAAATTGACGATTAGTATCGTTGAATATGATCTAAACAATTTAAACTATTTAGAAATTAAATTTCATAATTTTTTGACATCACTAACTGAACGATCAAAGGGTCATAAAATCTGTAATTTTAATGATTGATATGATATGTTTACTCGTTTAACGATATAGAAAAGTCTAAATCAACTAAATTTTTGTTAATTTTTTTTAAAAACTATATAAAATAAGATTTAGACGGTAAATCTTACATACAAAAATTGTATCATTACTTTTTGAAGAATATCGAAAAAGCGTGAAATTTAATTTTCAGATAGTTTAAATAGTTTATGTTATGTTTAACGGTGCCGATCGTCAATTTGGAAGTTCTATCATCGAAAACGAATCGATAGTAAACCGAGCATGTATGAGAGCAAGTACCGGTTTCAGCTGCGGCATCAGCAGCGCTGTCCCAAACGACGGAGCCGTCGACGTCGGTGAGCACGAGGTGTCCATCGTGTCCGAAGGCGAGCCTCGAACCGCGGCCGTTCACGGGGAGGTCGCGGTTCGCGGCCCAGACCGCGGTTTTGTCGGCGGAGCCGGCGAACCAGATGGCGAAGCAGTAGGCGTTGACGCCGACGGCGTAGAAGCCCGCGGCGAAGGCAGAGTCCGGGGAAGTGAGAATGGGCTCTCCCCCGTTCCCTTCTACGGAAAAGGATGCGCCTTTGTAGATAGTACTGGATTGAGAAGCTGAGGAGGGGGAGAAGGGTGATAGTGATAAGAGGGAGAGTAATAGTAGAGAGAGAAAAAATTGATGTTTCATTGGTTATAAGGAGAATGGTAGAGAGAGAATTGGGGGATTGGGGAGGAGTACATGGATCTTATAAGAGTGAGGAGATGTGTTTTATTTATAATGATCCCTAAAATATAGGCTATAGATTAAGAAAAAACTTTCGTGGCGAGCCCGTCAACGACGCCTTAGGAAATGTGTTTTGTTTATTTAACCTTCATTTTAAATGTACCTCTAATTTTTTTTTTATATTCTTATGTATCCCTATTTTGAGTATTTATTAGAAATTTTTTTAATTTCCAGAGAAGTATATTTGAGAAGAGATATTTTTAGAAAGTAGACATGAAAGTAGAAAATTTTATATGAATATGCCAGCATTTTTATCTATTTTGGCATGAGTTGATGCTGCGACGATGAAAAAATGATATGTTACATAAAATGAGAAAGTGAAATAAAAAGAATATCTTATTTGTTTTTGTTAAAAAGAAAAAATTATGTTATGTAAATCGTAATCATGCGGTTAAAAAATAATTTCTTCAGTCCCACCAAAATATGGAGATGTCTCTCAATGCTTTTGCGCCAACTCTTTTCGGCCTATAGAATTAGATATTTCTTAATTCCAAACAAACTTTTAATATACATCAACAACTATAAAGAGCCTCGCAAAAGGGCTATTATAAACCTTTTGAGGGTAATCATAATAGCAATTACAAAAATGATAATTATTTTGGGCCAGCGTGAAGAGTTAAATAGAAATAGTT
This sequence comes from Puya raimondii, assembly GCA_016920855.1. Classification (NCBI taxonomy): domain Eukaryota; kingdom Viridiplantae; phylum Streptophyta; class Magnoliopsida; order Poales; family Bromeliaceae; genus Puya; species Puya raimondii. The sequence goes on along the minus strand of JABWPP010000049.1, from coordinate 34,750,465 downwards.
GAAATATTGGCAAATTCATATATATGTTGTTAATATTGTGTGTATAAATTAATCAAAATATTAATTTTTTTTAAAAAGGACAAAATATTAATATTACGTATATTATTACATCAGTAGTCCATAATATAGCGAGCGATAAGATTCTTAATAGTGTTATACTAAAATAAGAGTAGTACCCAAAATTAAACAATGAACCATGTTGTATGAATATTACGGAGGGATACATAAATTCTATACGAGGTCAATTAATTCATCTACTAGTCTACTAAGACGACAAGGTTTTCGTCCTATTAAGTGATTATCAATGTCGGGTCATTTGAAGCGATGATTGATATTTTTAAACTTAATCTAAAATATCTGTAGTAGTCAGAAATCAAATATTATAATTTTTAGAAATAATTTATATTATAACTTACATAAGAATATAAAGTATTTTTTTCTTATTTAATGGTGTTAAATAATTTACTTTTGTCAGAAAATATTTGCGCTATGTGCATCATGATTACTGACAATGATTTAGATCTTATTCATACTATATATAAAAGCACGTACTTTAAATTTAGGTCTGTCCACAGATTTATTTTAAATTTCTATCTGTCTACCTCTCCTTGCCGTCGTTCTCATCTTTCACATCTTCATTGAAAGATTACAACGTAGAAAAAGATCGATCAATTGGGCAGGACAGTACAGCCGGATTCCGAACGTCTGCTCTCTCAGCCACAATTCACTACATCGCCAAACAAAAAACCTTTCCTTGAACTGGGAGTATAGAAATACTCGTACAATCGGAATCGACGATTGGCTCCATTAAAATTGACTTAGGCCATGTTTGGTTGGCGGAATAAGCGGGGATAACATTAGTTATCCCCGCTATTCCGCCAAACGAAACGAATTTTGGCCGGAATATTTTATCCTGGTCAAACTTCGTTATTCTCGGTTATTCCGGAATAGCTGGGATAAACTATTCCATCGTTTTGACGGAATAGCGTTATTCCAAGCTTAATTCTAAATTTAATTAAGATTATAAATTTAGTTAAAAATAAATTATATAAACATAATATATTTAATTAATAATAAAATAATAAAATATCCAAGCTAGATTTATAATAAAATATTATTTAATTAATAATTTATATATTAATTTATTTACTAATTAACTAGATAATTAATTAACTATTTAATTTATTACTTTAATAAATATTTAATTAATTTTTTGAGTAATTAATTTATTATTTTAATTAATTTACTAATTAAATAATTAATTATATTGTTTAATTAATTAATATTTTGAGTAATTTAATTATTTTCTTAATTAATCATCTGACTATTATTAACTAATTTATTATTTTATTAAATTATTTGTAATTAATTAAATTATTAATTAACAATTTATTTATTTATTAATATTAATGGTTTTAGCAATATTCATAATTAATTAGTAGATTAAATAAGTTAAATTATTACTTAATTAATATTTTGTCTTAATTTATTAGATAAAATATTATAATTTAAAACCACCAAATTTTTTGCCACTTGCGCTAGGGATCTAAAATGCCTGTAAGTTGCTTTTGAATCTCGAATCCTTTGTGAGTTTTTTTAATTTTTGAATTTCTTTGGTCTAGTTTTATTTGTTTTACTTTTCAGCATGATGCATGGACATTACATGTACTTTATAAAGTAGTCAAATTTTTGCCGTGCTAGAGCGACTTAATGTTGAGAGTTGAGAGATTGGCGGTATGTGGAAGTAACTTAATGTTGAGAGTTGAGAGATTGGCGTATGTGGAAGTAACTTAGGGCATGTTTGGTTCATCTATTTCAGACTATGGAATCAAAATGAAATTCGTCGATTTCGATAACTGTTGTTTGTTTTACAGGAATCGAATTTCGAGTCCTATCCTACTCTGGAATGAAAATTGCCAAATCCATTTATCGCCCAATCTGGCTTTGAATTCTGGATTAATCCATTCCAAAGTAAATTATCCAAAATCCTCTCTCATAAACAGCTCCCTCCTCTTCCTTCATCTCTCTTAATCAAAATCCCCTCTCAAAATCGTAGAGTCTCATTCCGATTTTCATTCCAATAATGAACCAAATATTTTTGGCTGATTCGTCATTCCATTTTTCATTCCAAAGTAATCCAATTCTATTTCTCATTCTTATTCCAATCATGAACCAAATATGCCCTTAATGTTGAGAGTTGAGAGATTGATGTATGTGGGAAGAAAGAGAAAATTCTACAAAATTGTTGCTTTTTTTTTCAATCAAATTGATTTTTTTCCCCTCATTTTTTTTTGGGTTTTGCCGGATTTGTATTGAAAGAAAAAAAAATCCTAACTTTGTAAATTACTTCGTGGTATAATTTTGAGTCAAAATGTTTAGCTCTTTTAAGATTTTTTTTTTCCCATTTGCTTTTATTTTTTTTCTTTGAAAATTATCCATCATCAAATTATATGTCGTCAGTAAAAATCTGATTTAAAATGTTTGCTCCGAAATATAATTTCATTGTAGATATTCGAGTTGAAGTTTTCTCTTATTTCAGTTTTTCTTTTTAAACCCATCTTTTAGCTTAAACAAAAAAAAATTTATGCAAGCAAGCATTTGTGAATATAAAATATTGAGCTTTTTTAAGAATTTTTTTTTTCCTGATTGCTTTTAATTGATTTGTTTTCTCATTTTAGGTTATTGAAAATCATCCGCCATCAATTTTGTTGGTTTAAATGGGCCAGCATTTTGCCCTGTGGCGGGAGGTCATGTTGGGCCGCGTCATGTTCGAAATGGCATGAGTCTGGGTGGGCCGAGTCATGTTCGAAGTGGCGTGAGGCTGATGGGGCCGAGTCACAATCGAGACCCGTGGGCGCTGTATCTGTACGCTTTAAGTAAATTGGTTGCGTATTTCTAAAAGCTCGAGCTTTTGGGATTAATGGTTAGCACCAACGATCCGATAAATTTATATATACATTCTCAACAAAAATCCGATTCAAAGAGGTTTGCCCATGGCCCCTCAACTTTTTTCGCTAATCACTTAAACAATTTACGTATTTGGAAATGACCCCCCAACTTTTTTTTTTACAAAAAATTATTGACATTTTTTAATAACCTCTTTTAGCTATTTTATTTTATATTTTTATATGAAACCGATATAAGACTCTCAAATTGCATATGAGTATGAAAAATATTCTATAAATTAAGAGTGATGCTACGAGTATCTTAGAACATACCCTACAATGTTGCTAATGACATGGCAATATTATTAGTGTACCCTAAATATATATTAATTACTAAACTCTAGACAATATTATTAAATCCTAAGTATCATCATTATGTCCTAAACCTTAAATCCTAACTCTTCAACATGTGTATGACAGCATATCAATAATATATTGGGATAGCCCAAAATGAGCAATTATTTAGCAATAATAAGTTTTGTTCCAATGTTATAATTTTTAAACAACTTTACAATTTTATCGATATTTATTGCAGTAGATATGACGAGAATAGATATCCGTGATGCAGAAAAGAGTGATATCCAGTCTTGTGAAGTTGGTTCATAATTATATTCTTTCTATATTTGCTTAATATTGACTTTAAATAAATATAGATTAGACTTTCTTACACTTATTTCAATTATTATTATAATATTAGAGATTATTGATAACAATCTATTATTGAACGAGTCTCTTTTCTAATATTGTAATTCATTGTTTGAAAGTATTTTAGATATATATTTCGCAAATATTAAAATTGTGGCCTACCAGAGAGAGAGAGAGAGAGAGAGAGAGTCCGGTTGGTATACTACTGGTAGCACGGAGGCCTCCGTGCTATCAAGTTGTTTTCAATGATGCTGCTTCCAAATCAACGATCGGCTCCATTAGACTTGATCTACACTATTGAAAGTATTTGGAAACTAAATTTCATAATTTTTCGACATCGTTTACCTATCAAACGAGTAGTCTAAAAATGAACGGCTGAAAATAAAAATATCATAAAAAATGGTGATAAGAAACTTGAATTTAAGATCAGAGGTACTGATCTTACTCTAAATAGTGAAAATAATTTTCAATAAATTTTTTATCAGATTTGAATTATTTTACCCCGTTAAATTCCCAAATGCATCAAATTGACCATTAATATTGTCAATTTTTAGACCTTTTGATCACTAGCCAAATAATATCAAAAAATTATGAAATTTAGTTTCCAAATACATTCAATAGTGTAGATCAAATCTAACGGAGCTGATCGTTGATTTGAAAGCCGCATAATTGAAAACAACTTGGTAGCACAGAGACCTCCGTGCTACCGATAGTATACCAGCCGTACTCTCTCTCTCTCTCTCTCTATATATATATATATATAATTATTGTGGACGTGCAATGCACGTCACAAATCATATGGTGCTTCTAATTTTTTAATCCTTGGATCAACCGTTTTGACTATTTCTAACCTTTGGATTAATATTATTTTTTTATGGGACCCTAGGGGGGACTACTATCACCCCAACTCTACAATTTTTAATTCAAGGATCAAAAGTCGGGAGCACCAACTTCTTTATACTTCCGAAAGTATAGTAGCTCTACACTATATATTAGTCTCCTTCTAGTATATTTTTGGTTGACCAAAATGTCCCTATTAATTTTCAAAATTATCTTCAAATATTTCCAAACTCCTAAGGTTTACTAATAAAATTTAGAGTTTAAAAGAGTATTTTGGTAATTTTAGGATAAATTTGAAAATTTTGAATAGTAGTCGAGGATAAATAAGCAAAAGCTCCTTTGTAAAATTATTTGATTTTGATCGTTATTTTATGGCCATTTAATACACTAGAAAATTATTTTTTAAAATTACTGAAATTTGATTTTATTGTTTTATTAAGCTTTCAAAGTGCGCCATATCAGATTTAAAGTACAAATCGTGGATTAAGTCTTATTATCGAAAACGACTTAAATGGAAGGAAAATCTTAGTCATTCTAGAATGTTAACCTACAGAGAGAAAAAAAAACTTGACCTGGGATTAGTTTCATATAAACAGAATGCCACATAAAAAAAAAAAGAAAAAAATATATGAAGAGAAACATTATTAAATGGCCAATTTGACTAAAGAGGTTAGAAGCTGACTTAGGAATATTAATAGATATAAATAAATATACATCATATAAGAATTGAAGGCAAGGAAGGGAGTAAAAAAAAAAGCCTTCTATTTTTATCATTTTAAATAAATTAAAATTTGGTCCTTTAATAATTATCAACGTAAAATCCGCACTTCAGAGCCGAAGAATGAAATATTATAAAATAATTATTTTATTTTATATTTTAGAAATATATAATCGCTAACTAATTGTATATAATTATATCAATAAAAACTATATTTTATATAATATATATTTATATAAATATCAAAATTGTATGAGATCAAAGCATTATCTCTCAACATGACAACATTTTCACCCTCTTCATTCTTCATTAAGGAAAAAAAGTATGGAGATCCTGCTACGTCATTTTGAAAAAAATTATTATTTTTATTAAAACCCCTTTATTTATTTATTTTTTAGGACTGAATTATTTTAGTTAGTTTTGTTAAAAGTTCTGTTAAAATTAATGATTCTGTTGGCCATTAATCATAATTATTATTTTAGACTTATTTGCTAATTCTGTTAAAATTTATGATTCTATTAGCCATTAATCATAATTATTTTAGACTCATTTGCTAAAGAATAATTAAAATTCTAAATTTAGTAAAATCATTGATAAATTTGATAAAACCCTTTTTTTTTGGGTTAAAATCACTTAATTCAAAAAGCCCATCATTAAGGAGGTCGCTAGAATTGGTCTGTAGCTCAGAGGAAAACTATTTTTTTTAGTTTTCCATCCGTTTAATTCTAAGAAAAACAAGTTTTTATGAAAAAAAATTTCATATCTTATACAAAATTATTATTTTTATTTTTAAAAAAAATTGAAAAAATGAAAATGCTGGTTTCCATAAAATATGAATTTTTTTTTTCAAAAATACTTATTTTTCTGCAAACCAAGCAGGCGAAAAATTAGAAAAAAAAATTTCCCATGAATTTTTTTTCCTAGAGTACATTTTGTTCACACTTTTGTAAGGAACCAAATAACCCTTTACTTTTATTCATAAAAAGTAGAGAAGAGTTTTCATTTAATACTTGTGCAAATCAGCTGGAGGTTCAAAGTAGGGGTGGAAACGAGCCGAGCTCGAGCGAGCTTACCTCAGCTCAAGCTTGACTTGAAATTAATTTCGAGCCTAAATTTAGGCTCAAGCTCGGCTTGAAATCAATTCGAGCCGAGCTAGAGCGAGCCTAACTTCGAGTCAAGCGAGCTCGAGTCCTAAACGAGCCGTTTGAAATTCTTAACATCGTGTAATCTATAGTCTAATTTTTATAAAATATTATCTAAAATTTGATGTAAAAAATGTCTAATAGTTCAACATACAAAATGGATGCATGAAATACGATATTATAATCTTTAAAAAAATTAGGTAAAGTAATTCTGCGAGCAAGTGAAAAAGAGAGAGAGAGCAATTAGAGTAGGATTGTGCTGGTTTGATTTTGTGGGCCCAATAATCCAAACTCTATATACGATTAAAATACAAAATATATATTATATGTAATTATATATATAGAGTTCGACTACTATACTTTTATAAGTATAGACCCCTTTATATTCATAAGTTTTCGACCGTTAGATCTGTCTTTTGACAATTTTTATCCGTTAAGTCATGCACTATTCAACCAACCACCCACTCAATCCTAGGGGACCATTATAATCCTAATCGCACATTCCTTCATCCAACGGCCGAAAATTTATAAGTATAAAAGGGTCTATACTTATAAGAGTATAATAGCTCTAGCATATATATATATATATATATATATATATATAGTTAGGCTAGAATACTTGTGGAAGTACCGGGGCTCCGGTACTTCCACGTCGTTTTCGATGTTGGGACTTCCGAATCGACGATCGGCTCCGTTAAACTTGATCTAGAGTATTTGAAGTATCTAGAAAATAAATTTCGCGATTTTTCGATATCATTTACCTAGTGATCGAAAGGGCTCAAAATCAATGGCTGAAAATAAAAATCTCACAAAATGTGATAATATGACTCTAAAATTTTAGATCAAAGATATTGATCTTGTTTTATATAGTATAAAGAATTTTCTATCAAAATTTTACGTGATTTGGATATTTCTACACCGTTAAACTTGCAAACGGCTCACCACGACCATTGAAATTGCTGATTTTGAGCCCTTTCGATCACCAGGCAAATGATATCGAAAAATCGCGAAATTTATTTTCTAGATACTTCAAATACTCTAGATCAAGTTTAACGGAGCCGATCGTCGATTCGGAAGTCCCAACATCGAAAACGACGTGGAAGTACCGGGGCTCCGGTACTTCCACGTTGTTTTCGATGTTGGGACTTCCGAATCGACGATCGGTATATATATAGAGTTAGGCTAGAATACTTGTGGAAGTACCGGGGCTCCGGTACTTCCACGTCGTTTTCGATGTTGGGACTTCCGAATCGACGATCGGCTCCGTTAAACTTGATCTAGAGTATTTGAAGTATCTAGAAAATAAATTTCGCGATTTTTCGATATCATTTGCCTGGTGATCGAAAGGGCTCAAAATCAGCAATTTCAATGGTCGTGGTGAGCCGTTTGCAAGTTTAACGGTGTAGAAATATCCAAATCACGTAAAATTTTGATAGAAAATTCTTTATACTATATAAAACAAGATCAATATCTTTGATCTAAAATTTTAGAGTCATATTATCACATTTTGTGAGATTTTTATTTTCAGCCATTGATTTTGAGCCCTTTCGATCACTAGGTAAATGATATCAAAAAATCGCGAAATTTATTTTCTAGATACTTCAAATACTCTAGATCAAGTTTAACGGAGCCGATCGTCGATTCGGAAGTCCCAACATCGAAAACGACGTGGAAGTACCGGAGCCCCGGTACTTCCACAAGTATTCTAGCCTAACTCATATATATATATATATATATATATATATATATATATATATATATATATATATATATATATATAGAGAGAGAGAGAGAGAGAGAGAGAGAGCTAGTCTCCTATACTATCTATAGTATCGGGGCTCCGGTACTTTAGTCGCTTTTTCGATCTTAGGGTGTTCAAATCAACGATCCACACCGTTGAAACTGATCTAGGATATTTGAAGTTCTTAGGAATAAAATTTTATAATTTTTCGACGTAGTTTACTTTGTGATCAAACCGTTTCAAAATTGTCAAATTTCAATGGTTATTATGGCGAGTTTGTAGTTTAACGGTGGAGAAGAATATAAATTTATTTAAATTTTGATAGAAAATACTTTAAACTACATAGATGAAGGTCAACATCCTTGATCTTGAATTCGAAACTCCTATACTCAAATTTTAAGGATTATTCAATTTACACCGTTCATTTTGACATGATTTATTTACTAAGTAAACGATATTGAAAAAAACTAAAATTTTATTTCTAAGAACTTCACATACCCTAGATCAGTTTCAACGGTATGGATCGCTGATTTGAACACCCTAAGATCGAAAAAGTAACTATATGTCTGCGACCACGAATGACTCACCTCACACGGTTGATCTTTTTTGGTTTCCCGTGGGGTAGTATTCATGATTCGGATTAATATTTAAACATGTATGTGTATCAAATATTACGGATCCATGGCTTCCAATAAACGCAAGCGTCTACTGTTAATTACTCCTATAAAATGTTAGGGCACCTTCGATTAAGAGACCTCTGAAATGCTGAAATAAACTAGACTGGAATCAAATAAAAAAATAAATTTTACAACACAGTTTGTTGTACAATGACATAGCTTAACCAGGGGCATACCCCTAGTGTACACGCACAGAGCATAAATATGACAATCAATTGAATTTGAGGTCGCTCAATTTAACGACATAATGGTCGAATTGAGTTTGATTGCTCAATTTGACGATATAGCAGTCGATTAAATTTGGGTTGCTCAGTTTAACGACATAGCGGTCGATTGGAATTGGATTGCTCAGTTTAACGACATGGCGGTCCATTGGAATTGGGTTGCTCAGTTTAACGACATGGCGGTCCATTGGAATTGGGTTGCTCAGTTTAACGACATGGCGGTCCATTAGAATTGGTTTGCTCAGTTTAACGACATGGCGGTCCATTAGAATTGGTTTGCTCAGTTTAACGACATGGCGGTCCATTGGAATTGGATTGCTCAGTTTAACGACATGGCGGTCCATTAGAATTGGTTTGCTCAGTTTAACGACATGACAATCGATTGCATTTGGGTTGCTCAGTTTAACGACATGGCGGTCGATTGCATTTGGTTTAGATTGGGATTTTGATTTTGATTTTGATTGATATGATATGGATTTGAGTTTAGGGTTCAGTGTTGGTTGATATGGTTTGGTTTCATGCTTGGGTTGTATTTCACACTTGTGATTTGGTTTCAGGATTGGACTTGGCTTTGGCTATCATGATTCGGAGTTTTGGTTTGGGCAATTTTGATTAATGTGGTTTTGGACGATATGGTTAGGTTTTGAGTTTGGGCATTGGTTCATATGATGTATGTTTAGGTTTGGATTAGGTTTGGGGTTTGATTTTTGGTTACTATGGTTTGGGTTGGTATAGGGCCGATCAAGTTTGGGTTGGGTTGAGCTTACCAGATTCAAGCATAAATTTGGATTGGATTTGGATTTGGGGCTTAGGCTCAGCCTTGGGCCAATCCGGATTAAATTCAGGTTTAGGCTGGATTGACATTTGGACTTAAATTCTGAGTTTGGAGGGCATCATGTAGGTGAAATGCAAGTACATGAATTGGACTTGACTTGGCCATATTTAAATTTGAAAGTTTAAATTTCAAAAATTTAAATTTCAAGTTAAAATTTAGAATTTTAGCATAAAATTTGAATGGAGTATAAAACTTTATATTTAAATTTAAAATTTGAATTTGAGTTAGTTTTCATTTTGAAATTGAATTTTAATTAAAGTTTTGAGTTTGAGGTTGAATTTAATTTTCGTTTTAGGTTTAAATTTCAATTCAAATTGAATTTTTGTTTTGCTTTGAATTTACATTGGATTAAGTTTGATTTGCATTCAAAGTCTATTTAAATTTGCATCTTAAATTTGAGTTTAAATTTAAATTTTGGTTTGATTTCTATTTTAGAAATAGATTTGAATTTGAATATTTATTTAAAAAAGTTAATCTAAATTTTACATTTATGCTCTAGTCAGATTTTAAATTTGATTAAATTTTGATTTGAATTTTGATCGTGGTTTAATATTAAATTTGAATTTGGATTGCGAGAGTTTAGGATTAGATTTGAACATTGATTATGACTTTGGTCTAATTTTGTCTAAATTTTAATTTTAGATTGGGAAGTTAGTTTAAATTAAATTTGAATCTTCAATTCAAGTTTTAAATTGGAGTCTGAGTTTTAAATTTAATTGCCGTTTGAATTTTAATTCAGTTTTAGTCGGATTTAACTTTGGTTTGTTTTAGTTTGATTTAGTTTGAGTTTTAATCAATTTTAATCTCATTTTATATATAAAAAAATCATTCAGATTTTAGATAAGAAATCAAATTCAAAATGGTCTATGCCAAGTCCATCATGTATTTATTTATTTTCACGAGTCCGAAGTCAAGTGCATTATATGCGAGTCATAATTGAACCAAAGGTCTAATTTGATTCAATAAAAAACTCAATTTGAGTTTGGTAAACTGAAGCATGCAATATGCAGCATGCAGCATTTAGATTCCAGTTGGGTCCAAATTTGCACCCGTCGTTGGTACGCCAACAAATGATTATCAAATCTTTTTTACCGCCGGCGGCTAAGCGCCGAGCGGATGATTATCGAATCTTCTTCACCACCGGCGGCTAAGCGCCAAGCGGATAATCACGAAGTCTTCTCTTCCGGCGGGGTTGTCGATGTGGTGGTGGGTGGCCGCCATTCTTGTCCTCCGCCGACGACAAAGCGCCGGCAGAAATCTTCTCTTCCGCCGACGGCTAAGCGCCAATCGTAAGATTGCCAGGTCTTCTCTTTTATCATGGTTGTTGATCCGGTGGCGGGTGGCCGCCATTCTTGTCCTCTGCCGACAGCGAAGCGCCGACTAACAGTCACCGGTCTTCTCTTTTGCCGATGGCTAAGCGCCAAGCAAAACATTGACAGTTTCAAGGCTTTTCCGTCATGGCCGTCAGTGTACCACTTATTCTGCTGACGGCTAAGCACTAAGCAAAAGATTGCCGACTTCAAGGCTCCTCCTTCGCCATAGTTAGCATGCCAATGGATGGTCGTCGCCCTTCTCTTCCGCCGACGGCAAAGCGCCAAGCAGAAGATCGCCGGATCCTCTCTTCTGTCGACGGCTAGGCGCCAAACAGAAGATCGACAGTTTCGTTGCTCCTCAATAATTGTCGATGGTGAGTTGCCAGATGGCTGCCGTCCAAAAACGCACCTTGGGCATTTCATCGAACAGCTGGTGCGCATGTTTAGCTGCACCCGTTCTGCGATTGCGTCAGAGTCAAGGATCGCAGCAGAGTTGCGGATGGAGGTCGTAGCAGGGTAGGAGGTCGCAGCTACGACAGAGTTGGGACAGCGGCAGTGTCGTTGGTGACGAGTCGAGGCACAATGGCATCGGAGATGGGGTCTAGAAGGCATGCGAGTTGATGCCGAGAGCGGTGGATTCGGTCACCCCATTGATGGCGACGTTGAGCTCAACCGTCTCTGTCTTGATCACACAGGATTGATGCGATTTTGACAAAGTCGAGGGAGTCGCAGCTGCGTCAGAAGGATCGGGGGGGCCTCTGCCACGTCGGGATTGGAAGCCTTCCTCGCGACGGGGTTAGAGGCCTCGAAGGCATCGGTCATGGGGCCTGCAGTTACTTAGAAGCCGGAAAGTCGCAGCGGCATCAGATCAAGGCCACGACAATGTGAGGACCGAGGCCATGGCCCAATGTCGAAATTAAGGACAGAGATGGTTTTGCTTGTTTGCAAAAACATGCAGACATGACGGATAGAGAGAGAGTAGTAGTATTAATTAGATGGACACATGTTAATTAATTCTTTGCATTTGTGGTAGGTAGAGAATAAAATATGTGGTTGGTTTGTTTGGAAAGTTGGGATGAGCACAGATAATTTGGGAGATGAATGGCGTTAAGGGATTGATCCACCAATGGTTTTCCTCCTCCTATATTTATAGATTTATTTTCACTATTTCGAAAGATATGGGCACGTCCTTTTGAGGAGTTGTAGTGGAGTGGGTAATTAATAGATAGTGGAGTAATGGGGAGTTTGGGAAGTTTGTTTTAGACTTGGATAGTTCATGAAATGAGGGAGTACTTGTGTAACGCTCCGGACTTCCCAGGGGGTTACCCATTCTAGGACTACTCCCGTCTTAGCACGCTCAACTCTCTCAACCTCTTGGGTCTAGCCACCACCCAAACTGCTTAAGCCGGGTTGAGAGCTTAGCCCTATTATATCTTTTATATAGGACTACCTGGGGTGTCACAACTTGAGTAGTGGAAAGTTGTGAAGATTTCTTTTGTAATCTCTCTCTTGGCAGGCCCAACATTAATTGAATATGGGCTAAAATCTGCCGCAATGAAAGGTGTTTTTTTTATTTTTCAATAATTTATACATGAACTTAAATGTTGGCCCAGTTAAATACCTCTTATATATATCTTTTTATTATGTCACTTTTATAGGCTAGCTCAAAATTTGACCCAATAAATAGTTTTCATCTCTAATACTTCATAAGGGGCCCAAAATTAGGTGTAATAAAATATCCCTTTTTTTATTTTCTATTTTTCATTTTTTGAAAAGCTGATTCAAAATTGGGTTCAACACTATAGTACCGGAGCTCCAGTACTATAGATAGTATAGTAGTCTCATATTATATATATATATATATATATATATATATATATATATATAAAACTAGGCTGGAATACTATCAATAGCACCAAGCTATTGGTGCTATTAGGTTTTCGGCTATTGGATGAAGGAATGTACGGTTAGGATGATGTGGGCCCCCTAGGATTGAATAAGTTGTTGGTTGAATAGTATAATCTAACGGATGGAAATGATGAAATGTTTAAATCTAATGGTGGAAAACTTGATAGCACCAAGTGCTTGGTGCTATCGATAGTATCCCAACCGGACTCTATATATATATATATATAAAATTAAGCTACTATATTATTAATAGTACCGACCGCTTGCTATTAGATTTTCGGCCCTTGGATGAAGGGATGTGCGGTCATGATGATAGTAGCCCCCTAGGGTTGAGTGGGTGGCTAGTTGAATAATATGATCTAACGGATGGAAATGGCCAAAGGAGTAGATCTAACGGCAAAAAACTCGATAGCACCAAACGCTTGGTACTATCGATAGTATAATAGTTGGACTCTATATATAGGTAGATCTAATGACAGAAAACTCGATAGCACAAAGCGCTTGGTATTATCGATAGTATAGATAGTATAGTAGCCGGACTATATATATATATATATATATATATAGTCCGGCTACTATGCTATCGATAGCACCAAACGCTTGGTGCTATCAAAATTTGTGTCGTCAAATCTACCATTTTGACCATTTTCACCTATTAGATCATACTATTCAACTAACCATCCACTCAACCCTAGGGGATTACTATCATTCTAACCGCACATCCCTTCATCCAAGAATCGAAAACATAATAGCAAGTGGTTGATACTATTAATAGTATAGTAGCATATATATATATATATATATATAGTAGGGCTACTGTACTATTAAGAGCACAGCAGCCCCTGTGCTCCTAAGTTTCTAACCACCCATCAAGTTTGATAGGTGGTTAGGAAAAAAGAGAGAAGAGAAATTGAGGAGAAATTAGGTGTCTCAATTTCTCCTCTTCTTAAATTTCTCTCTAATATCTCTTCTCTCTCTCTTCCTAACCACTCATCAAACTTGATGAAACTTAGGAGTATAAGGATTACTGTGCTCTTAATAGCACAGTAATCCTGCTATATATATATATATATATAGAACTAGGCTGGAATACTATCAATAGTACAAAGGGCTTGGTGCTATTAATTTTTTAGCCTTTGGATTGAGAAATGTGCGGTTAGGATGATGTGGGCACCCTAGGGTTGAGTATGTGGTTGGTTGAATAGTATAATCTAACGGGTAAAAATAATCAAAGGGTTAAATCTAACGGTGGAAAACTCGATAGCACCAAGCCCTTGGTGCTATCGATAGTATCCCAGCCGGACTCTATATATATATATATATAGTCCGGCTACTATCCTCTTAAGAGGATAGAAGTCTTTGTTCTATCAAATTTTTGGCCGTTAGATCTAATGTTTAATCATTTTCAACTGTTAGATTATACTATTCAACCAACCACCTACTTAACCCTAGGGGGCCCACTATCAACCTAACTGTAACCACTCTCATCCTAGCCGCACATCTTTTCATCCGAACGGTAGAAAACTTAGGAGGACGAAGGCTCCCATCTTCCTAAAAGGATAGTAGCTGGATTCTATATATATATATATATATATATATATATATATATATATATATATATATATATATATATATATATATATATATATATTTCGAGCTTTTCGAGCCTAATTCGAGCGAGCCCAGTAATACTCAAGCTTGGCTTGAAATTAATTTCGAACCTAAATTTAGGCTCAAACTTGTTTGAAATTAATTCGAGCCGAGCTCGAGCGAGCCGAATATCGAGCCGAACACGAGCCGGCTCGCTCATTTGCCAGCCCTAGTTCAAAGAGGCCATCTCAAATAATCGTCGATTGGGTTGCCAAACATTCTATTAAGCCGAAAATCACTTGTGGACTCAAAATTACTGTTAAAAAATAAGGCCAAACACCCACTAAGTTAACTGATAAAGGCTCATAAATCATAATTGGTCAAGGAAGCAGACTTGGGTTTAAATGCAGAAACTAGGAACAGCTATGTTTAACAGCAGGGGATAACGTGACGATCACTTATGATGCTGCACGTCAGTATTCAGTCAATTGAATAGTAATGTGGAACTCAATTGTAATATTTTCGAAAGTTTGAACTAAAAAGTACAACAAATTAAAATTTAAAGATCAAAATGTCACCCGGCTCATAATTTGAGGACCAAAAGTGTAAATTGGTAAAAAATAAAATAAAAAAAATAAAAAGTCTCATGGACTTCCGAAACAAAAAACAGTTTAATGCTGCAAGAGAGAAACAATATTTGCCATAAAAACATATGCTACTCTGCAAGACTGTAACTACTATATGTTTCCATCCTATTAGCACAACTTGTTGGTCATTGAGCAAAAATTCAATACACTGCTGCACAAATAAGCTGAGTCGACAGATTGATCGTTCTTCATGCTCTTTACAATCATTAGTATGGCGTATAATGAGAGGTCGATGGCTCAATGATATTTCGTCAGAGCTTTCACTATTTCGTCCATTGTCGGTCGCTTGCTTCTTTCTTCTTCGAGACTGGATACCGCTATTCTCACCATCTCTGCCGCCTCATCGTAATCAAATTGCCTGCCCAACTTACTGTCCACTATATCCGTGATCATCGATTTCTCTTCGCGGCCCAACAATCTCTGCTTCACTTCCCTAACAAAGCTCCTTAGTTCCCTCTCTTCCCCGTTCTCTCCGACCCAACTCGATATCCTACGTCCGGTCACGACCTCTAATAGCACAACCCCGAAGCTGTACACATCGACTTTTCCGGTGATCGGGAAATTCAGTGCCCATTCGGGAGCCATGTACCCCGTCGTCCCCCTCATTTTCGATAAGTTGAGACCCGACACGTCTCTCTTCGACAGCTTCGCGAGCCCGAAATCTACAATCTTGGGCTCGAAATCTCGGTTCAGTAGTATGTTCTCGGGCTTGACGTCGCAGTGGATGATCCACTCGAGGCACTCGTGGTGTAGATAGGCCAATCCCCGCGCGGTCCCTAAAGCAATTTTAAATCTCTGGTTCCAACTAAGTGTTCGACCGCTGTTGCTGCTACTGCTGCTTTCGAATAAGTACTTGTCCAACGACTCGTTGTCCACGAACTCGTAGACCAAAAGCCGGTGCCGGCCTTCGGAGCAGAACCCCCAAAGCCTAACCAAGTTCATGTGGTTGATCCGCCCGATCACGCTCACCTCTGCCCAGAATTCCTCTTCGCCCTGCGATACATCCATCAGTTTCTTCACCGCCACCACTCTTTTGTCTTCGAGAACTCCCCTGTACACCGCGCCCGCCCCGCCCCTCCCTAACTCTTCTTTAAACTTCCCGGTCGCTTCTTTCAGCTCGCGGTACGTAAACCTCCGGAACTGGCTCGATATCATCTTATATCCTTCCTCCACATATTTCGACGTATCGTGCTTTCGGAAAAGGAACCACCACCCGGTTACGACAAACAGAAGTTCAAGAGCTGCGAACACCAGAGCGAACACGTAGAGGTACGCCCACTTTGTGTTGTCCCTGTTCTCTCCGTACATACTTGCATTACCGCACCCGAGCACGGAAAGAATTGTTGATTCAGACGCCAGGACGGTTCGAGGTACTTTCAAATAAAAGCTCCCGGGAAAACTCGGCGCCGTGTAGCCGTTAAAAAGCGCGATCTTGGGATAGCAAACTCCGGTCCCCGTAAGCCGGTACCCGAAGCCGAGACACGAGCAGCTCCGTGCGCAGATCCGTCTGCAGTCGTCGAACGAGACAGATGTGATGTACCCTACGTCTAACCCGTAGAAGTCGGTCTGCGGGAGCTCGACGAAGTGGAACTGCTGCTGCTGCTGCTGCGATTTTTGGCGCGCATGGCAGCTCAAATTGAACGTGGGCCTGCACCCTCTGTTCCAGTCCTGCGCGTCACTCATCTCGTGCCCGGGGGGGCAGGCGCACGTGGCCGCACGTGAGTACGTGCAGATACCGTTGAGCCCGCAGAGCCCGTGGACGTTGCAGCGCTCGGCGATCGCGGCCCACGTGACGGCCCAGTAACGGCCCGTCTCGTTCAAGCTGTAGATTCGGAGGTTCCCGTCGTAGTCGACGGTGAGGCGGCGGTGGGCCACCAGGCCGAAGTCGGCGGTGGCGATGCCGAGTCCGTCGCTGGAGTTGAACCGGCCGGTCCGGTCGAGGATGGCGAGCAGGGTGCTGTTGTAGTCGGTCCGGCCGTTCGTGAAGACGTTGTTGTCGGGGTCGGGCCAGTAGATGCTGGTGACGTTGGGCCCGTCGTAGATGAGCCGGAGCACGTTGTCGTTGTCGAAGTACAAGCTGTAGTACCCGGACCGAAACGCGCCGGGGGCGAAAGGGGAGACGAGGCGCTTCCCCTTGGTGAACGCCTGCGTCGGGAGCAGAGTGTCGGTCGGGTAGTCGAAGCTCTGCCACACCGTCCGACCCGACCCGTCTCGCAGCACCAGGTTTCCCGTGTCGAGGAGCTCCACGGCGGCGGCGGCGGTGGAAGTGGTGGTGCCGCCAATCGCCGCGGCGGCGGCGGCGCCGGCAGTACCTGGTCGAGGATTTTGATTAATTAATACAAAGCTTTATATAGTACTGACGTACTCTTCTTGGGATTCAGGCATTTTCTACCCCTCGTTTTTGGTGTGCTTAGAGGTGTAATTCTTTGTAGAAATTTGAGATTTTGTAAAATTATAATATTTGAACTAAATTCGTAATAATTTATTTTGATTTGTAATTATAATAGAATAATATTTTTATATTTTGATATTTCAACTCGAATGAATTCTCTCATTTATTTATAAGAGTTGATTGATATTAATTGTCGTTTCGTGTGTGCGAGAGAGCCTCATGTACATGACGAATCTGGCCACGTTACCATACTGCTTCCGCTCCAGCCCGGAGAGTAAATACTTCTGAAATGGTACTTGGCCAATCTAACTCTACTTTAGTAAAATAGAAAAAAATAATTCAAATAATTATAGTTTTAAATTTATTGACTTCTTTTGAAATAAATGCTGATGAAAAAAAGTTTCATCTGAATTTCAGTTTAACTGAAAACTAATTTTAACCTATAAATTACTAGCAGACCAACAAACAAGACCTATATGATGGAAAAAATTTAACGGATTTGCAAAAAATATATTTTAATAGACTAATTACGATGCGTGCAATTAATGTGATATTCGGTACGCATAAAAATAAATAAAATATTTTACCTCACCGTCATTTTTTGTTGTACGTAATATAATTTTACCGCAACCGTAATCCTAAACAGCGACATAATATGGATACGAGAACACTATTTTTAGCATGCCAACCATTTTTTTTTTTAAGATAGCTTAGATTATAAAATAGCTTAGATTATATCATTCGTCCTTGTTTTATATTAGAAATCTTTTTGAATCCGATGTTTCATTACTAAAAATCATGTGAACGAAAATGACTATTTATTTTTAATAATATTATTGCTTTAATTAAGATCAAAATTCTTTCTTTTTAATTAGTTTTGATTTTAAGGTAAATTTTTTTCTCAATATATAATTTATTGAAATGTGAAATAACTTTTTTTACTTTAAAAACTTAAGCTATCCAAAAAATAATATTTTTAATATTTAAATTCAATAGTTATTAAAATTAAGGTTAAATTGTACCGAGACCCCACCTCTAACTTTTTCCATTGATATCCTTTAGTTTTTTATTTTGTTTGAATTGAATTATTATACTTAGTTAAGAATCTTTATATATTTAATAGTTTTATTAGCGGTTACTCACTAATTATTATAATTTTATTTGTTAAAATTATGATTAAAATTATTAAATTTAACAGAATTATTATTAAATTTAATAAATTAATGTATTTGCTTAACATTATTTGACTAATTGTACTAAAAAATTTAAGGAATAACTTCAAGTTTTGTGCTTTTTCACTTTAGTATTCTATGGTTTAAAATGTATCACTTTAGATAGCAATAAATGCTAGTTCGTGCTTTCACCATTGTGCGCTTACATCGAAAAAAATTTATGTGTTATAACTTGTTATTTTTCAACAACGGGTGTCAGAGTAAATACCGGTTTCGGCGGCGGCGGCGGCGGTGTCCCAGACAACGGAGCCGTAGACGTCGGTGAGGACGAGGTGGCCATCGTGTCCGAAGGTGAGCCTCGAGCCGCGGCCATTCACCGGGAAGTCGCGGTTCGCGGCCCAGACCACAGTTTTGTCAGCGGAGCCGGCGAACCAGATGGCGAAGCAGTAGGTGTTGGCGCCGGCAGCGTAGAACCCCGCAGCGAAGGCGGAGTCAGGGGAAGTGAGAATGGGCTCTACCTCATTCCCTTCTACTGAGAAGGATGCGCCTTTGTAGATAGTATTTGATTGAGAAGCTGAGGAGGGGGAGAAGGGTGATAGTGATAAGAGGGAGAGTAATAGTAGAGAGAGAAAAAATTGGTGTTTCATTGGTTAAGGAGAATGGTAGAGAGAGAATTGGGGGATTAGGGAGGAGTACATGGATCTTATAAGAGTGAGGAGATGTGTTTTGTTTATAATGATCCCTAAAATATAGGCTATAGAGAAAAAACTTTTATGGCGAGCTCGGACGTCTTGAGGAGATGTGTTTTGTTTATTTAACCTTCATTTTAAATGTATCTTTAAATTTTTTTTATTCTTATATATCCCTATTTTGAGCATTTATTAGAAATTATTTTAATTTTCAGAGAAGTATATTTGAGAAGAGATATTTTTAAAAAGTAGATATGAAAGTAGTAAGAATATGCCAGAATTTTTATTTTTTTCGGCATGAGGTGATGTGGTGATGATGGAAAAGTGATATGTTGTATAAAATGAAAAGGTGCAATAGAAAGAATATTTTATTTGTTTTTGTTAAAAAAAATTATGTTATGTAAATCGTAATCATGCGGTTAAAAATTGATTTCTCCAGTCCCATCAAAATATAGAGATGGCTCTCAATGTTTTTGCGCCAACTCTTTTCAGCCTATAGAATTTGATATTCCATAATTCCAAACAAGCTTTTAGTATACATCAACAACCATTAAAGAGTCTCGCAAAAGGGCTATTATGAGCATTACTACAAAGCTTTATATATCTCTTATAAAACTCACATATGTTGTTGATATGTTGGTGTTGATTATATATATGTGTGAACCAATTAGTTTACACTGTCTAATTATCAATACATAATCTTTGAGGGTAATCATAATAGGAATTACAAAAATAATAATTATTTTGGGCCCGCTTGAAGAGTTAATTAAGTAGAAATAGTTGAAATATATATTGACAAATCCATTTATATGTTGTCAATATTGCGTGTATAAATTAATCAAAATATTAGTATTTTTCTGAAAGGACTAAATATTAACATTACGTATATTATTACATCAGTAGTCCATAATGTAGCGAGCTATAAGATTCGTAATAGTATTATACTAAAATAAGAGTAGTATTCAAAATTAAATAATGAACAATGTAATTTGAATATTACGGAGGGATACATAAATAATTTATGTATCACGGACACTTCTATAACACATGCATGTTCGTGTCGGACACACGCGTGTCCGTGTCGGACATGTATCCGATGTGGACATTTCTTGGATGCGCGTTTAATATCGATTCATAGCGCAAATAATTAAAAAATATATTTTTTTTATTTTACTTTTTTATGCGTATATAATGGAAGATGATAAATATTTTAGTTTTTGATGAATGCATACAAATTTTTTTTTAACAATATAAATAAATTATGTATGGTGAAATTTTTTTTTCTTAAAATATATGAACTATCAATAAAAATTTTACTAACTTTCATTCGTATGAGAAATATAACAATATTTTACCAAAATTAATATTTTACATATAATAAATATATATTATTTTATTAATAATATTATATTTTATTAGTGGTGTTCATACCGTGTTCATATTTTAATTTTTGAAAAGTTGTCTAGTCACCGTGTTCGAATTGTGTCGTGTCGCGTGTCCGTGACGCTAGCATAAATTCCATAGGAGGTCAATTAATTCATCTACTACTCTACTAAGAGGACTAGGTTTTCATCCTATTAAGTAGTTATCAACATCGGATTATTTGAAGCCATGATCGATCATTTTAAATTGAATCTAAAATATCTGAAGTAGTTAGAAATCAAAATTTATAATTTTTAAAAATAATTTATCTATAACTTACATAAAAATATAAAGTAATTTCTTATTTAGTGGTATTAAATAATTTACCTTTGTCAGAAAATATTTGCGCTATCTGCATCATGATCAGTAACACTGATCTAGATCATATTTATACTATATATATAAGCACACACTTTAAATTTGGATCTGGCAACAGATTCATTTTAAATTCATATCCGTCTACCTCCTCTTGCCGTCGGTTCTCGCCTTTCACATCTTAAGTCAAAGATCTAAACGTAGAAAAAGATGGAGCCGGATTTGGCAGGTTTGCTCTCTCAGCCACAACTCACTACATCGTCAAAAAAAAGAAAAAAACATTTTCTTGAACTGGAAGTATAGAAATACTCATACAACACGCACTATTTTGAATATAATATACAAAGAGTCCGGCTTGTGTGCTTTTAGAAATATGGTGACCTCACTGTTATCAAGTTATTTTCGATACTGAAACTTTCGAATCGATGATCGACTCCATTAGACTTGATCTAGAGTATTTGAAATACTTAGAAAATAAATTTTGCGATTTTTCGATATTATTTACCTAGTAATCGAAAGGGTTAAAAATCAATGGCTGAAAATAAAAATATCACAAAAAATGATGATATGACACTAAAACTTTAGATCAACGATATTGATCTTGTTTTATATAGTATAAAAAATTTTCTATCAAAATTTTATATAATTTGGATATTTTCACATCGTTAAACTTGCAAACGGCTTATCACGACCATTAAAATTACTGATTTTGGTCCCTTTCAATTATTAGGTAAATGATATCGAAAAATGGTAAAATTTATTTTATAGGCATTTGAAATATTTTAGATCAAGTCTAACGGAGCCGATCGTCAATTCGAAAGTCTCAATATTGTAAACGACTTGATAACACGGAAGCCACTGTACTTCTAAAAATACACAAACCTAGCTCTAATATACAATATCTAAAATGCCTGTAAATTACTTTTGAATCTCGAATCCTTCGTGATTTTCTTTAATTTTTGAATTTCTTTGGTTTTGTTTTATTTGTTTTACTTTTCCGCATGATCCACGGACATCACACATACTTTATAGAGTAGTCAAATTTTTGCCGTGCTAGAATAACTTAATGTTGACAGTTGAGAAATTGGCGTATGTGGAAGTAACTTAGGGCAGATTTGTTTCGTCGAAACTGGACTTTGGGTTGAAATGAACTTCGGGTTGAAGCGGAGTTCGGTGAAAACTACTTCTTTTTTACTGTTTGTTTCGTAATTATGGAAGTGAAGTTTCATTAGTTCTGTTGTTTGTTTGGTAAAAAATTAATGATGTAAAATTATAATTTATGTATAAATAATAAATAATTTAATAAATAAAAAAAAATATAATTATATTTTATATAATTAAAATTTAATTATATAATATTTTTTATATAATTAAAATTTAATTATATAATATTTTTTATATAATTAAAATTTAATTATATATATATATATATAATTATATACTATTATTTAATTATATAATCATATAATTATATATATTATATTATTTAATTATATAATTATATAATATTATAATTAAAATTTAATTATATAATATTTTAAATATATAATTAAAAAATAATATAATTATATAATTATATAATTATATAATTAAAAATAATATTTGTTCTTCATCTTTTTTCACCGTAATTGACTTCGGGCCGAAGTCAATTACGTCGTTTTAGGTTAACTCGAGTTTCAATCGTAACTTATTTACGGCGAACCAAACGACGAAAGTGGTTGTTTTTGACGAAAACGATTTTTTCGCTCTCCACTTCCACCCCACTTCCACCCAAACAAACCTGCCGGATTTGTGGGTATAATCTGTTGAAAAAAAAATCCTAACTTTGTCAATTACTTTGTGGTATAATTTTGAGTTAAAATGTTTAGCTCTTTTAAGATTTTTTTTTTCCCGTTTGCTTTTAGTTTTTTCTCTTTGAAAATTATCCATCATCAATTTATATGTCAAAAAATTGATTTAAAAGGGTTTGCTCCGAAATATAGTTTCATTATAAATATTTGAATTGAAGTTTTTTTTATTTCAGTTTTTTTTTTAAAACCCATTTTTTAGCGAAAACAAGAAAAAAATTAATGCAAACAAGCATTTGTAAGTATAAAATATTAAGCTTTTTTATGAATTTCCCTTTTTCTATTGCTTTTAATTGATTTTTTTTTCTCACTTTAGGTTATTGAAATTCGTCCGCCATCAATTTACACATCCTCAACAAAAATCCGATTCAAAGAGGCTTGCCCATGACCCCCTCAACCTTTTTCGCTAATCATTTAGGCTATGTTTGGATGTGCAGTAAAAAAATTTCATAGAGTTTAAATACCATGGTATTGGTCCAGATGAAATGTGAAATCTTATAACTCCAAAAAAATTTCATTGATTTATTTTAAAAGTTGTTTGGATACAAATTATACAATTCCATAGAATTTCTAACAATCTTAGCCATTAGGAACTTTGAATTTCAATTATTAGCTATTTGGATTCACATGGCACGATTTCAAAAGATTTTTGCAAACTAAAAAATTAAAAAATTAAAAATTAATTTTAGATTTTAAAAATTTTAAATTTGAAATTTAAAATTTCAAGTTTCAAGTTTCAAGTTTCAAGTTTCAAGTTTCAAATTTAAAGTTTCAAATTTAAAGTTTCAAATTTCAAGTTTCAAATTTCAAGTTTCAAATTTAAAATTTAAATTTAAATTTAAAATATAAATTTAAATTTAAAATTTAAAATTTAAAATATTAAATTGAAATTTAAAATTTTAATTTTAAATTTAAAATTTATAATTTATAATTTTATATTTCAAATTTTATATTTCAAAATTAAAATTTAAAATTTGAAATTTGATAATAAAATTTAAAATAAAATTTGAAATTTGAAATTTGACATTTAAATTTTGAAATTTAAATTTACAATTTAAAATCTAAAATTTGAAATTTAAATTTCAAACTTTAAATTTCAAATTTTAAATATCAATTTTAAATTTTAAATTTCTAATTTAAATTTCTAATTTCAAATTTTAAATTTCAAATTTTAAATTTCAAATTTAGAAATTAAAACTTAAAATGAAATTTGAAATTTGAAATTTGAAAATTAAAATTAAAATTTGATATTTGAAAATTTAAAATTGAAATTATAAAAATAGAAAATTTAAAATTTAAAATTGACATTTAAATTTTTAAAATTTAAATTTTTGATATTTAAAATTTGATATTTAAAGTTTGAAATTTAAAGTTTGAAATTTAAATTTCAAATTTTATATTATAAATTGTAAATTTAAATTTCAAATTTTAGGGTAAGAGAGTCCAAGAACGGTGAAATTTTTTTTCTTTGGTTGGATTGGATTGTAATTTTACTCCATTTTTTGAAGTATAGTCTAACTATACTCAAAAAATTACACTATTTTTTTTACTCCAAACGCTTCACAGAAAATTTTTCCTACAGGCGTAGTATAGTTTAACTATGCTACGTTTTTAGGGGTATCCAAACAGGGCCTTAATCAATTTACTTATTTGGAAATGGACCCCCCAACTTTTTCTTGAAAAAATATTGACACTTTTTAATAACCTCTTTAGTTATTTTATTGTGCAGAGTTACTATACTTCCAGAAGTACAAAGGGGTTGGTGCTTCCGACTTTTTAGCTCTTTGATTAAGAATTGTAGGTTTTGGATAATAGTTGTCCCTCCTATGGTTTAGTGATCCACCTAGAAAAATAATATTAATTCAAGGGCTAAAAGTGAATTAAGGATTGATCCAAATGTTAAAAAATTGGAAGCACCACATAACTGGTGCTTCCGAAAGCACCATAATCGGACTCTATTTTATTTTATATTTTTATATGAAACCGATATCTGACTCTCAAAATGCATATGAGTGAGAAAAATCTTCTATAAATTAAGAGTGATGCTACAAGTACCCTAGAAGGTACCCTACAATATTGCTGATGACATGACAATATCATTATTATACCTAAACATTAATTACTAAATTCCAAACAACATTATTAAATCGTAAATGCCATCATTATATCCTAAATTCTAACCCTTCATCATGTGTATGTCAACACATCAATAATATATTAAGATATCCCAAAATGAAGGACCCAAAGCATTTCTTATAAATTAAACATGAGAATGATTGTAATAATATCTGCAGATGGAATAAATATGAACAAAAAAAAAGTGAGTGAACAAATATTTTTTTAAAAACATATTTTTTGCTTTCAATTGATATGGAACTTTAACACGACAGGCACTCGAACGGATTTCTTCTATTTCCCTTTTTTTTCATTAGTTGCATATTTTTTAAATTTTATTAATAATAAAATTTGGATCGGTCTGCAGTCACTCTCATTTAGCTTTTCTCTTTATAAATAAAAATGAGAAAAATAGTTTTTTTTCTCACCATAGATGTTATAGGAATGCTAGTTTATGTGGAAAAGGCATGACGGCAATCGTTTAAAAGAGAGATTATAATTATGAATAGATCGTATGTTATTGTTTCCTTTTTCGATGATATATATATATATCACTAAAACAAATAAGATTTAATATTTTTCTGGTCGATCAAAATGTTTTTATTAATTTTTAAAATTTTCTTCAAATATTTTCAAATTTCTAGGGTTTACTACTGGAATTTGGAGTTTCGAACGGTATTTTAGTAATTTCAGGATAAGTTTAAAAATTTTGAATAGTATTCAGGAATAAATAAGCAAAAGCTCCTTGATAAAATTATTTGATTTGGATCGCTTTTTTTTTTGACCATTTAATACACTGGACAGTAATTTTTAAAATTACTAAAATTTGATTTCTCGCTATTTAAGCTTTCAAAGTGCGCCAAATCAAATTTAAAGTACAAATCATTGATTACGTCTTATTATCAATAACGACATAAATGGTAGAAAAATCCTAGTCATTCTAGAATGGTGGCCTATAGAGAGAAAAAAATTTGACCTGTGCCCACCTAAAATAATAGTTGACTAGACATTTATAGAAATTGATGGAGAGAGAGAGAGAGAGAAAACTTTGTCAGTATCCTAGGTTGAGAGTGGACTTCAACTAAGAAATATTATCAATGAAATTATTAAAAAAATAAAATTTAGTTTATTAGTTTCATACAAACAATACGTCACATAATATATATATATATATATAGAGTCCGGCTACTATCCTCTTAAGAGGATAGAAGCCTTTGTCCTATCAAATTTTTGGCCGTTAGATCTAACTTTTAATCATTTACAACCGTTAGATTATACTATTCAACCAACCACCCACTCAACCCTAGGGGGCCCACTATCAACTTAACCGTAACCACTCTCATCCTAGCCGCACATCTTTTCATCCGAACGGTAGAAAACTTAGGAGGACGAAGGCTCCCATCCTCCTAAAAGGATAGTAGCTGGATTCTATATATATATATATATAATTAGATTACTATACTATTAATAGTACCAAGCGCCTTGGTATTATTATTAGGTTTTCAGCCCTTGAATG
Organism: Puya raimondii; assembly: GCA_016920855.1. NCBI lineage: Eukaryota > Viridiplantae > Streptophyta > Magnoliopsida > Poales > Bromeliaceae > Puya > Puya raimondii. Next base: position 34,723,772 of record JABWPP010000049.1, on the reverse strand, counting down.
AAGGAATGTGTGCTTAAGATGATAGTGGTCCTCTAGGGTTGAGTGAGTGGTTGGTTGAATAGTATGATCTAACGAGTAGAAATAGTCAGAAGAGTAGATCTAACGGTGGAAAATTCGATATCACCAAATGCTTGATATTATCGTAAATATAGTAGCCGTACTATACATATATAGTTGAGCTAGAATACTATTAATAGTATTTGGTACTCTTGCTATCGATTTTTTAGCCGTTAGATCCACACTTTAATCAATTTCATCCTTTAGATCATACTATTCAACCAACCACCCACTCAACTCTAGGAGGACCACCACTAAATTCTAGGGGACCACTATCATCCTAACCCTACAATTTTTTATACAAGGACTAAAAACTCGATAGCAAAAAAGCTCAAATACTATTAATAGTATTCCAGCCTATATATATATATAGAGAGAGAGAGAGAGAGAGAGAGAACTAGGCTGGAATACTATCAATAGCACCAAGCTATTGGTGCTATTGATTTTTCAGCCCTTGGATTGAGAAATGTGCGGTTAGGATGATGTGGGCCCCCTAGGGTTGAGTGGGTGGTTGGTTGAATAGTATAATCTAACGGATGAAAATAGTCAATGGGTTAAATCCAACGGTAGAAAACTCGGTAGCACCAAGTCCTTGGTGCTATCGATAGTATCCCAACCGGACTATATATATATATATTTGGTCCTTTAATAGTTATTAACGTAAAATCTGCACTTTCAGTGCCAAAGAATGAAATATTATAAAATAATTATTTTATTTTATATTTTAGAAATAGATAATCCCCAACTAATTATATATAATTATATCAATAAAAACTATATTTTATATAATATATATTTATATAAATATCAAATTTGTATGAGATCAATGCCTTCTCTCAACATAGAGATAAGGACAACATTTTCACCCTCTTCATTCTTCATTAAGGAAAAAAAGTATGGAGATCCTGCTATGTGATCATTTTGAAAAAAATTATTATTTTTATTAAAGCCCCTTTATTTATTTATTTTTTAGCACTGAATTATTTTAGTTAGTTTTGTTAAAAGTTCTGTTAAAATGAATATTTTTATTTTTTAAAAAGAATTGAAAAACGAAAATGCTGGTTTTCCATAAAATATGGAATTTTTTTAAAAAATGCTTATTTTTCTGCAAACCAAGCAAGCGAAAAATTAGATAAATTTTTTTTTTCCTAGAATATCTTTTCTCATACTTTTCCAAGGAACCAAACTGAAACAAGAGAATTGAGAAATTTTCTATATGTTTTATTCATCTAAACCCATTCTCTTATATAGAGAGAGGGAAAAATGATTTACATGGAAGAACAGGATTGTATCCTGTTATACAAGGAAATAATAAAAAAGATATAGAAATATTACTACCCTAACAAGGAAGTAATATACATAGTAACATATAATACATATATAGTAACACATATCATATATATGGTAACATATATATAATATATATGGTAGCATATATATAATATATATGGTAACATATATAATATATATATGGTATATAATATATATGGTAACACCCCCCTGCAAACTCAAGGTGGGTTAAACACTGAGAGTTTGGATAAAAGAAATTGATGTCGTTGCGTCGTATGAGACTTAGTGAAGAAGTCAGCAAGCTGGAGACGAGAAGATATAAATGGTAAGGCAAGTGTGCCATTAAGATAATGGTGCCGAAACGAAGTGACAATCAATTTCAATATGTTTAGTGCGTTCATGAAATACCGGATTATTAGCAATCTTGATTGCACTTTGATTGTCACAATATAGAGGTGTCGGAGTAGAGCAAGTAATACCAAAATCACCAAGAAGACGACGAAGCCAAACAATCTCAGAAGCTGCAGTAGACATAGCACGATACTCAGACTCGGCACTAGATTTGGAGACAATATTCTGTTTCTTAGCTCGCCATGAAATAAGAGAATCACCAAGAAAAATGCAATAACCCGTGGTAGATCGGCGATCAGTATGGTCCCCAGCCCAGTCAGCGTCAGAATAAGCTCGGAGTGCAAGTTGCGAGGTGGAAGAAAAGAAAAGACTCTGATTAATAGTGCCTTGAAGATAGCGGAGAATGCGAAGAACATCAGCATAATGAACAGAAGTTGGTTCTTGAACAAACTGGCTTACTATATGGACAGCATAAGCAATATCTGGACGAGAGATAGTGAGATAAACGAGAGCTCCAACTAACTCCCGATAGCGTGTGGGATTTGGAAGCGGCTCACCCATGGTAGGAGTTAGTTTCTGATGAAGCTGCATAGGAGTATTGACTGTGTCATTGTCAGTAAGACCAGCACGAGAGATGAGATCTGTTGTGTATTTTCGTTGAGAGAGCAAATAGCCATTAGAACCGTAGGCTACTTCAATACCGAGAAAATAACGGAGGAGCCCGAGGTCCTTCATCTCAAATTGACGTTGAAAAAAGGATTTGATAAATTGTATAAAATCGGGATCATCACCAGTGATAATCATATCATCAACATAGAGAAGTAAAACAGTAATACCACGAGCAGAAGAGTGAATGAATAATGCATGGTCATTCTCGCTCTGATGAAAACCAGCAGAAATAACGGCAGTCGAGAACTTCTCAAACCAAGCACGAGGAGCTTGTTTAAGACCATACAATGCCTTGCGAAGTAAGCAGACATGGCCAGGTGGATGATTAAGGCCAGGAGGTGGTTGCATGTAAACTTCTTCGTGAAGATCACCATGTAAAAAGGCATTTTTAACATCAAGTTGATATAACGGCCATCCACGAGAGGCAGCAACAGCTATAAGTACGCGAACAGATGTCATTTTAGCAACTGGAGCAAATGTCTCCTCGTAATCGATGCCATACTCTTGAGTGAAGCCGCGAGCAACTAAGCGAGCCTTATAGCGATCAACAGAGCCATCAGACTTTGTCTTAATTTTGTAGATCCATTTGCAGCTGATTGGAACCTTTCCCGGAGGAAGGGGAACAAGCTTCCAAGTACCGGTGTGGTGAAGAGCCTTAAGTTCTTCAGACATAGCATCTTGCCACTCAGGAATGGCAGCAGCTTGGCGGTATGTTCGTGGTTCCTGGTGAGTGTGAATGGTAGCAAGAAAGGTATGAAATTGCGGAGAAAAAGAATGTGAGGTGATACAACCAAAGAACCTTTTAGGCTGGCGTTCGCGAAGGGGATAGCGACGCACGGATGTCGGAGGATCGTCGGTGGGAGCTTCGACGGAAGGACTATCACGAGACGCATGTACTTCAATGTCATCTGCAGGAGAAGTAATAGGAGAGATAGAGTCCTCTTGGAAAGAGGAATGTACTGGAAAAGAATTAGTCAAAAATGAAAGATCAATATGGGTAGAGGGAGAAGTTGCAGTGGCTGGTGCAGGTTGGGCATAATAGGGAAGATGCTCAAAGAAAATCACATCACGAGAAATCCGAAGACGTCTCGTGTTGGGATCATAGCAGCGATACCCTTTATGCTCAAGACTATACCCTAAAAAGATACAAATAGCAGATTTAGGGGACAATTTATTTCGTTCGTGAGGAGGTAGCAGGACAAGACAAGTGCAACCGAAGACTCGCAGGTGATCATATGAAGGAGGCTTAGCAAACAACCGCTCACTAGGAGAGACACCTGAGAGAACACTAGAAGGCATAATGTTGATTAAGTAAACAGCTGTATTGACAGCATCAGCCCAAAATTGTGAAGGAACAGAACCATCAAAAAGAAGAGATCTGGCAGTGTCCATGATATGACGATGCTTTCTTTCAGCAACCCCATTTTGCTGGTGGGCATATGGGCAAGAAAGCTGAGGTAAGGTGCCTTGACTGGCAAGAATTTGTCTGAATTCCGAAGAGATATATTCACCACCAGAGTCTGAACGAAATATTTTAATGTTTGTACCAAATTGATTTCGAATCATAACAGTAAAATTTTTATATATTTGCAATAGTTCAGACCGGTTGTTCATGAAATATATCCAGGTAAAACGAGAATAATCATCCACAAAGATCACATAGTATCGATTGCCAATACGTGTAGAAATAGGAGCAGGACCCCAAACATCAGAATGAATTAATTCAAAAGCAGCATGAGAAACAGAATTGCTTGCAGGAAAATGTTTAGTAGTATGTTTAGCAAGTTTACAACCCATACAACTAAACTTATTGGAAATAGAAAAATTGCCTAAGACACCTCGACGAAGTAAGACATTAAGATGTTCAGAAGAAAGATGACCTAAACGACGATGCCATAAGGTAGAACTAGAGGTGGTGGAAGTGGTGGTGGCATTAACAGAGGCATGAATGGATGGTAGATGCAGATGATCCATGTAGTACAAGCCATCTCGCCTATGGCCCTGTCCAATCAAACTCCCTGTTTGACGATCCTGAACACGACAAGAAGATGAGTCAAATGTAACTGTGCAGTCATGATCAGTAATTTGGCTAACAGACAAAAGATTTAAAGAAAGTTTTGGTATATGTAAAACAGAAGGTACAAAAAAGTTGGCAGTATTGTTAATGGTAGGTGATACTGTACCATAGTGAGTAACAGGAAGTGGTGTACCATCAGCAGTAAAAATATTGAGTGGAGAAGACAAAAGGGAAGGTGAAGAAAGTAATGAACCATGGGGAGTCATATGAAAAGAAGCACCTGAGTCTAGAATCCAGGAATTCTTAGAAGTACCTTCAAAGCTAGGTGTTGAAAGGGAACCAAAACCTGGTGGTGCTGATGATGTCTGAGGACTGGATCCTGACTCTTTTGGAGTAGAGTTAGTAAGATTGCTCTGTTGGAGTAGCTGTATTAGTTGAGGCCAGCTGAGTTGAGCAGAAGCAGTGCTATGTCCCACTTCATTAGAAGAAGTATGGAAAGGATGCTCGAACTGCAAAGTAGAAGCAGCAGCAGGATAACCACGCGGAGAGTGTCGATGCTGATCAGCCCACTTCTTTTTTCTACAATCTTGAATAGAATGCCCCCAGAGTTGGCAATATTTGCATTGGATATTGCGTTTGTTCTTCCGAGGGCCAAACGAGTTAGTAGAACTCAAAGGCTCGGATGACGGAACAACTGGAGCAGGAGGAACTTGATTGGGAGCAGCAAGTACAGTCGGTGTTGAAGGACTGGAGGAATGCAATACTCGAAGACGAGTTTCCTCTGCAATAAGCTCTGCAAGTGCAGCATCAATGGTGGGTAGCGGAGATCGATGAAGAAGTTGGCCTCGTAAGGCCTCAAACTCCGGCCGCAGACGCATAATAAATTGAAAAAGGCGCTGCTGATCACGAACTTGTGTTTGTTTGGTAGCACAAGTGCAAGCCAAACAAGTCTGGCACAGTGACTCTTCCATGACGGATAGTTGGCGCCACCGTGCCTGCATAAAGCTATAGAACTCCTGAATGGAGCGTTCACCTTGATGGGCGGATGTCAGCTCTTGAAATTCAGCATATGACTGAGCATGGCTAGATTGCTCATACAATTTTTTAAGATGAGCCCACATTTGTTGAGCCGTAGAGAAACTCACCAACTGCATTCTGATGTCAATTTCCACGGACGTGGATATAATTCCACGGATACGTCTGTCAGCAATACTCCACTCTTTGAGTTTCTTCTCATCAGTAGGAGGGTTAGTGCCATTAATATGATCTATTAAATCTAGGGCATCAAATAAAAGTTGTACAGACACTGACCACTCCCGATAATTAGAACCAGATAATTTGACATCTAGTTGTGAAAATTGATTGGTAGAAGATGTCATAACTAAACAAATAAAGAAAAGAAGTAGAATGGACAAATCTGAAGAAGTGGCTTGCTAGCAGCTCGGTTAGACGCACGTCGTGGTAAGATGCGCGGCCACACAGACGTGATGATGACGATCGCGGTCTCAGTTAATCACTCGAACCGGATCGTGTCATCCTCGGGCGTGGTGCGACGTGGTGCTGATCTCGGACGGACAATTCGCCTTCTGAGGAGAGGAACAATATTGTCGTCGAAAGAAAATAAAACCCTAGAAGGGCTCTGATACCATGAAACAAGAGAATTGAGAAATTTTCTATATGTTTTATTCATCTAAACCCATTATCTTATATAGAGAGAGGGAAAAAGGATTTACATGGAAGAACAGGATTGTATCCTGTTATACAAGGAAATAATAAAAAAGATATAGAAATATTACTACCCTAACAAGGAAGTAATATACATAGTAACATATAATACATATATAGTAACACATATCATATATATGGTAACATATATATAATATATATGGTAGCATATATATTATATATATGGTAACATATATAATATATATATGGTATATAATATATATGGTAACACAAACAACCCTTTACCTTGTTCATAAAAAGTAGAGAAGAGTTTTCATTTAATACCTGTGCAAATAAGCTGGAGGTTCAAAGAGGCCATCGCAAATAATCGTCGATTGAGTTGCTAAACGTTTTATTGAGTCGAAAATCACTTTTGAGTTTAAAATTACTTTTCAAAAGTTAGGACAAACACTCATTAAGTTAACTGATAAAGGCTCATAAATCATAATTGGTCAAGGAAGCAGACTTGGGTTTAAATGCAACTAGTCTCTAACATCCTGATGGAGATCAAAATGCTTGGACTTGTAATCTGGTGTTGTTTGTGGGAAATTTGTTCAGTGATGAAACTAGGAACAGCCATGTTTAACAGTAGGGGATAACAAAATGTCACCCGCCTCATAATTTGAGGACCAAAAGTGTAAATTGGTAAAAAAACAAAATAAAATAAAATAAAATAATAAAAGGTGTCCTGGACTTTCGAAACAAAAAATAGTTTAATGCTGCAAGAGAGAAACAGAATTTGCCATAAAAACATATGCTACTCTGTAAGACTGTAACTACTACATGTTTCTATCCTATCAGCAAAACCTTGTTGGTCATTGAGGAAAAATTCAATACACTGCTGCACAAATGAGCGAGTCGACAGAACAATCGTTCTTCGTGCTCTTTACAATCATTAATGCTGCGAATGATGAGAGATCGACGGCTCATGCTACTTCGTCAGAGCTTTCACTATTTCGTCCATCGTCGGTCGCTTGCTTCTTTCTTCTTCGAGACAGGATACCGCTATTCTCACCATCTCTGTCGCCTGATCGTAATCAAATTGCCTGCGCAACATACTGTCCACTATATCCGTGATCATCGATTTCTCTTCGCGGCCCAACAACCTCTGCTTCACTTCCCTAACAAAGCTCCTTAGTTCCCTCTCTTCCCCGTTCTCTCCGACCCAACTCGATATCCTACTTCCGGTCACGACCTCTAATAGCACAACCCCGAAGCTGTACACATCGACTTTTCCGGTGATGGGGAAATTCAGTGCCCATTCGGGAGCCATGTACCCCGTCGTCCCCCTCATTTTCGATAAGTTGAGACCCGACCCGTCTCTCTTCGACAGCTTCGCGAGTCCGAAATCTGCAATCTTGGGCTCGAAATCTCGGTTCAGTAGTATGTTCTCGGGCTTGACGTCGCAGTGGATGATCCACTCGAGGCACTCGTGGTGTAGATAGGCCAATCCCCGCGCGGTCCCTAAAGCAATTTTAAATCTCTGGTTCCAACTAAGTGTTCGACCGCTGTTGCTGCTGCTGCTGCTGCTGCTACTGCTGCTTCCGAATAAGTACTTGTCCAACGACTCGTTGTCCACGAACTCGTAGACCAAAAGCCGGTGCCGGCCTTCGGAGCAGAACCCCCAAAGCCTAGCCAAGTTCATGTGGTTGATCCGCCCGATCACGCTCACCTCCGCCCAGAATTCCTCTTCGCCCTGCGATACATCCATCAGTTTCTTCACCGCCACCACTCTTTTGTCTTCGAGAACTCCCCTGTACACCGCGCCCACCCCGCCCCTCCCTAACTCTTCTTTAAACTTCCCGGTCGCTTCTTTCAGCTCGCGGTACGTAAACCTCCGGAACTGGCTCGATATCATCTTATACCCTTCCTCCACAGATTTCGACGTGTCGTGATTTCGGAAAAGGAACCACCACCCGGTTACGACTAACAGAAGCTCGAGAGCTCCGAACGCCAGAGCGAACCCGTAGAGGTACGCCCACTTTGTGTTGTTCGGGTTCTTTCCATACATACTAGCAGATCCTACCTCAACTTCCGCGCTAGCGTTACCACACCTGAGCACGGAAGGAATCGTTGATTCAGATGCTTCAATAGTTCTCGGTACTTTCAAATAGAAGTTTCCGAGGAAGTTGGGCGACGTGTAGCCGTTGAAAAGCGCGATCTTGGGGTAGCAAACTCCGGTCCCTGTAAGCCGGTATCCGAAGCCGAGGCACGAGCAGCTCCGCACGCAGATCCGCCTGCAGTCGTCGAACGAGATGGACGAGCTGTACGCGAGGTCGAACCCGTAGAAGTCGGTTTGCGGGAGCTCGACGAAGTGGAACTGCTGCTGCTGCTGCTGCGATTTTTGGCGCGCATGGCAGCTCAAATTGAACGTGGGCCTGCACCCACGGTTCCAATCCTGCGCGTCGCTCATCTCGTAGCCCGGGGGGCAGGCGCACGTGGCCGCAGGTGAGTAGGTGCAGATCCCGTTGGGCCCGCAGAGCCCGTGGACGTTGCAGCGCTCGGCGATCGCGGCCCACGTGACGGCCCAGTTACGGCCCGTCTCGTTCAAGCTGTAGATTCGGAGGTTCCCGTCGTAGTCGACGGTGAGGCGGCGGTGGGCCACCAGGCCGAAGTCGGCGGTGGCGATGCCGAGTCCGTCGCTGGAGTTGAACCGGCCGGTCCGGTCGAGGACGGCGAGCAGGGTGCTGTTGTAGTCGGTCCGGCCGTTCTGGAAGACGTTGTAGTCGGGGCTGGGCCAGTAGATGCTGGAGATGTTGGGGCCGTCGTAGATCAGCCGGAGCACGTTGTCGTTGTCGAAGTACAAGCTGTAGTACCCGGACCGGAACGCGCCGGGGGCGAAGCGGGAGACGAGGCGCTTCCCCTTCGTCAGCACCTGCGTCGGGAGCAGGGTATCGGTCGGGTAGTCAAAGCTCCGCCACACCGTCCGATCCGACCCGTCTCGCAGCACGAGGTTTCCCGTGTCGAGGAGCTCCGCCTCGGCGGCGGCGGCGGAAGTGGCGGCGCCGCCTGGAAGATTTGATTGATTAATACAAAGCGGGAATACATTTGGATATATATGACTGACGATTCAGCTCGCTATTCGCTAGTCAATTCGTGTTCAGCCCGAAATGAGCTCGAAATCAATCGCTCGTTCAACAAACAAGTCAACTGCGAGCTTTTGCTTCTGTGTTATTAAAATTAAGGTATTATACCAAAAGCCCACCTCTAATTTTTTTGTTTCTTTTTTCCTTCCCATCTTTTATTTTTTTTATTTTGTTTGATTTGACTTATTAAGTTAGTTAAGAATCTTTATAAATTTCATAGTTTTGTTAGCTATTATTGTGCGCCAATTATTATAATTTAATTTCCTAAAATTACTATTAAAATTATTAAATTTAACAAAATTATTATTAAATTTAATAAATTAATTTATTTGACTAAAATTATTTAACTAATTGTACTAAGAAAATTAATATAGAAATAAATTCAAAGTTGATGTGATGTTGATTAAAGAACATAAAATTTAGGTGGCCATAAATGCTAGTTGGTACTTTTATTAATCATTATCGGTGTAATCAAAAAAGATTCTATGTGTTATTGTTTAGTTTTTTTTTTTTTTTTTTTTTTTTTTTTTTTTTTTTCAACATCGGCTATCAAAGCAAATAGGGATTTCTACATCAAAAAAAAAAAAAAGTGTTTTAGCTTTCTTTTTTTCAACATATCGATTTTTATAGCAAAAATGATTTATGTGTTATAGTTTATTATTTTTTAACAATTGGTATCAGACTAAGTACCGGTTTCAGCGGCGGCGGCGGCGGCGGCGGCGCTGTCCCAAACGACGGAGCCGTCGACGTCGGTGAGCACGAGGTGTCCATCGTGTCCGAAGGAGAGCCTCGAGCCGCGGCCGTTAACGGGGGAGTCGCGGTTCGCGGCCCAGACCGCGGTTTTGTCGGCGGAGCCGGCGAACCAGATGGCGAAGCAGTAGGCGTTGGCGCCGACGGCGTAGAACCCCGCGGCGAAGGCGGAGTCCGGGGATGTGAGAATGGGCTCTCCCTCGTTCCCTTCTACTGAAAAGGATGCGCCTATGTAGATAATACTGGATTGAGAAGCTGAGGAGGGGGAGAAGGGTGATAGTGATAAGAGGGAGAGTAATAGTAGAGAGAGAAAAAATTGGTGTTTCATTGATTAAGGAGAATGTTAGAGAGAGAGAGAGTTGGGGGATTGGGGAGGAGTATGTGGATCTTATAAGAGTGAGGAGATGTGTTTTGTTTACGAGCAATACTATATATACACTCTAAAATAGAATATACATATCGACCGTTTTTAACGCAAGTGGCAAAAGGTTTGATGGTTGGTATACACTCTAAAATAGAATATACATATCGACCGTTTTTAACGTAAGTGGCAAAAGATTTGATGGTTGGTATCCGAGATCCCTAATTCAATGAAGCGGATAGCATGCTACATTTCTCTCAAAAAAAAATTAGAATATACATCTTACACTTATTTCATTCTAAAATTATTAATATTTTACTTGTTACATTAATTTTTTTATTTTTTCTGAAAAATTATTTGAATTTTTATCAACTCTAGAATGGAGGATGTAAGATCTACACCTCTTTTTGAATGTATAAAAAGTATTTTCTTTCGTTTACGATAATTCCTAAAATATAAGTTATAGAGAAAAAAAACTTCACTGAGGCAGCTCCACACCAACGTCTCACCCAAAAAAAAAAAAAAAAAACTTCAGTAAAGAGATGTGTTTTGTTTATTTATCCTTGGCTTTAAATATACCTCTACTTTTCTTTATTCTTATATTTTCTATTTTGAGAATATGTTAGAAATTTTTTTGATTTATAGAAAAGTATATTACAAAATGGATATTTTTAAGAAGGAGATACGAAAGTAGAAAATTTTATAAGAATGTATTGGTGTTTTGATGTGATGTGTTGATGATAGGAAAATGATAGGTTAATGTTTTGTAGTTGGAGTTTTCAAATAGAGTGCAACTACAAGTTTTTTTAAGTATACCCTATATATTATTAAATATATAGGGTACACTACAAGTTTTTTTAATTATTAAATATTGATATATTATTATTAAATTCTAAGTATTATTATTATATTCTAACAATATAATATTTTAGGGTATAAGCAAGAACTAGCTATTTCAGGAATAAGTACAAATATGAGAATAAGAAAAATAGCGTTTGGATGAAAATTGAATTGTTTCCGAAAAATAGCGTTTGGATAGATAATATGGAATAAGAAGAATAGTGCGTAGTTATATATAAAAAATAGAGATATTGGTGAGGATAGTTATACCAGTTTATTTCAGATATCCGAGAACTATTATTTTCGGATAAAAATTTACGTTTGGGTATAAAATGAGGATAAGAGATTATTCCCCCTTTATCCCCGATCCAAACGCTACCTAATTATTTTTCTTTTAAGTATTTTATTATGGCAATTCATACAAGTTGGGCGGCTATGTACCTATCTATTCTTTCTTTAATATTTAAAAAGAGTTGGGAAAATCACAAGGCAACAAGTATAGCTCCAACCGTTTCTTTCCTATTAAAAAAATATTGTTAATATCTGGTCTATTAATATTTAATACATCACATAAATTAAATCTTTTTTAATAATTAATATGAAAAAAACTAAAATTTAGTTTAATAGATTATGTTATCTATATTATATAAAAAATTTGTACTAAAAGTATCGTGTATAAAATGTGTAATAATGAGTTGAGCTAAAATACATCTAAGAGCATTAATACCTTAGGCTTTGTTTGGTTCGAATATAAGTAAAAATTATTTATTCCAGAGATAGATACAAGCTCAAGTATAAGCAAGAAATAGACCAATTTTGCGTTTGGATGAAAATTGAATTATTTTCGGGAATAAAAAATAGCGTTTGGATAGATAAGATGGAATAAAAAGAAATAGTAGGTAGTTATAAATAAAAAATAATGATATTACACCTCTCATTATATTTGAATTTAAAATGTAAAATTATATATTTAAAATTTGAAATTTAAAATTTGAAATTTAAAATTTTAACTTTTAAATTTCAAAATCCAAAATTAAAATCTCAAATTTAAAATCTCAAATTTTAAAATTTAAAATTTAAAATCTCAAATTTTAAATTTAAGATCTAATTCAAAATTAAAAATATCAAATACCAAATTTTAAATTTGAAAAATTAAAAATATTAAATTTAAAATTATAATCTTTAATTTTGATATTACAGATTATAAATTTTTAAAATTCAAAATTTTAATTTTAGTTTTTAAATTTAAAAAAATTTAAATTGGGGTGGGAACAGCTGTTCCCACTCTTATTCCCACCCTTAACATTTGGCTTTGTTGGGGAATAAGGGGGGAATAAACGGAGTATTAGTGCTTTTAGGTTTTCTACTAATGGATCAACCGTTTGACCGTTTTTAGCCTTTAGATCAAATACTATTCCACCTACCATCACTAAGCCTAAGTGGGCTTCAATCATCCTAGCCCTACAACAACTCCATCCAAGGGCTACAAACCTAAAAGCACCAATATAGAGGTATTAAGGCTCAATTCTATATATATTATATATATAGAGAGAGAGAGAGAAAGAGAGTTATGCTATTATGCTATCAATAGCACCAAGCGCTTTGTGTTACCAACTTTTTCGCTGGTGGATCTATTCCTTTGACCATTTTTACCCGTTAAATCATGCGATTCAATCAACCACCCACTCAACCCTAGTAGACCACTATCATCCTAACCGCACATCATCCTTCATTCAAGAGCCAAAAATCTATATATGTGTGTGTGTGTGTGTGTGTGAATCTAATCTATATTTGTACAATTCGATTTTGATCTCTTTAGTTTGGTAGGAAACTCTTAGTCATTCTAGAATGGCCTATAAAGAGGACAAAAATTGACCTCGATCGGTCCCCTTAAAAGGATAGTAGACTAGCCAGGTCATTTCACAAAAATTGATGTAGAGAGAGAGAGAGAGAGAACTTTGTCAATATCCTAAGTTGGGAGTGGACCACAACTAAGAAATATTATCAATAAAATTATATAAAAAATTAAATTTGGTTAATTAGTTTCATGCAAACAATACGTCACATTAAAAAAGAAGAAGAAAAAACATGAAGAGAAACATTATTAAATGGTCAATTTGATTAAAGAGGTTAGAAGTTGACTTAGGAATACTAATAGGATACAAATAAAATGTACATCATATAATTTATATTTTTTTATAGTATAAAGATATATAAAATGAATATGCTTTCACATGTGATCATACCCCGAAATGCTTATGGTGAGAAAACAAGCTTGGTGAGAGTTGAAGGCAAGGAAGGGAGTCAAAAAATATATATATATATCCTTCTATTTTCACATTTTAAATAAATATCCGGATCCGGTCGGATACGGATACGGATACGGATATGGTTTTAGAGAGTTAATTTTTTGCGGATATCCGAAAAAAACGGATATGGATATGGATATCCGGACTTTAGTATTATTATTTTTATATTCTTTATATTTTTGGATCCGCCCGGCCCAATTTCGCCCGTTCACTCCGCCCAAATTCCTTTCTTCCGGAGTCGATCTTTCTTATCTATTCTAATTCATTGTTAATCAAGGTATGAAGGGATGATTAATACATGTTGTGAAAAAATAAGATAATTTTTTGTATTATTCGATTATTTTATAATGAGCTATATATTAAAATTACATATTTTATATGTGAAAAATATAGTTAGAAAACAAGATAGAAAAATAAAGTAATTTTTGTGTATGTGCATATTAATATATATTATTATTTGAATACATATCCGATCCATATTTGAATCCGAAAAATTATCCGAACATATCCGAATCCGTATCCGAAAAAAAATATGGATGCGAATATGATTTCGTCAAATATCCGACCATATCCGATCCGTTTTCACCCCTACTTACTAAGCATGAGAATTAATTTTGTTGGAGAAAATTCAAAATTTTATATTTAAATTCATTTATTCATTTATTTATTATTTTTTCTACATAATATTTATTATTATTATTATCATCATCATCATTATTATTAATTATTTAATTAAGGAAACGTGAATGTTGGAATTCCCACGTTCTACGCCTTTAATTGCCCTTTATACATATTGTCTACTGTTCACAATATTAGTATGAATATCATTGACAGAGATATTTAATTTGTCTACTATTTATATATGAGTATGAATATCATTGACAAAGAAAAATAAGATAGTAAATTTTATTCGTGAGATATTTTCACGTGTTTATTATTTTCTTTTACTTGTTTAATTCTTTTGTCGTCGGGTGCTGAAAGAGTCTTCTTCAATTTCTTTCACATTCATACTCGCAGCCTCGCAGGAGGAGTTCCAGTCTTACCTTGAGGCGGTGTTTTCAGTTTATTCCGCACGAAGAACGGGAATACGATTTAGGGCAATGCTACGCACGCTTCCGGATCGATCTAATTTTTTTCTTTCTTCTTTAATAATTTATGAAATTTTCGTAGCGTTTAATTGTAAGTTTGCTATTTAATTTAATCACAAAAATTGCTAGATAATTAATCACAATAGAATTATTAGTGTGTTTTTTCGCAACAAATTTATGGTCTCAAATGAATTTGAGGGCTAATAGAAAGTGAGAATGAGCTCAAATTTGAGGTGAAAACTTGTTTTTCACTCGTAATCAATATCATAATTTTTTTTCCGGTCTAAAAATAACCTATAGTTCACATAATTTTTTTTTTTAAAAGTAAAAATTAGTTATTGCATATAATTTACCAACTTTTTCAAATAAAAAAAGTACAATATGCGTAAATTATAGTTACTCCAAAAACTTTTAAGTAGCAACGTACATAAGTTATAGTTTACTTATAATTTCATAAACTTTTTAAAAAAAAAAATTTGCACAAAATTTGCTAACTTTTTAAACTACAAAATAGCAATTTACATATTTATAGTTTACTCAAAAAAAATTTAATGACAATATATGTTACATATAATGTTCAGGAATTAGTGGGCCTACATATAAAAATATGTGAGGGGCCTATATATTACATCATTTTAAAAAATAAAAAATTAAGAAAAAATTTATTTACTTGTCCTTTTATATATATATATATATATATATATATATATATATATAGAGAGAGAGAGAGAGAGAGAAAGAGAGAATTATATAGAGTTTCGCTAGAATAGTATTGGTAGCAAACGGCTCAGTTTACTACTGATTTATTTTTTATGATAGAGCTTCCAAATTGACGATCGGCACCGTTAAACATGATCTAAACCATTTAAACTATCTGAAAATTAAATTTCACGTTTTTTCGATATTGTTCTCTTGTCCATCAAATGAATAAAAAGTGAATGGCTGAAAATGAATATCCTTCAAAAAGTGATGATACAATTTTTATATTTAAGATCTACAGTCTAGAACTTATTTTAAATAGTTTTAAAAAAATTTAATAAAAATTTAATTGATTTGGACCCTTCTATACCGTTAAACGAGCAAACGCACCTTATCGGCCATTAAAATTATAAATATTTGTGACCCTTTGATCGTTTGGTTAGTGATGTCAAAAAATAATAACATTTGATTTCTAAATAGTTTAAATGGTCTAAATCATGTTCAATGATGCCGATCGTCAATTTGGAAGCTCTATCATAGAAAATAAATCGGTAGTAAACCGAGTCGTTTACGACCGATAGTAGCCCAGTCAAACTCTCTCTCTCTCTCTCTCTCTCTCTCTCTCTCTCTCTCTCTCTCTCTCTCTCTCTCTCTCTCTCTCTATATATATATATATATATATATATATATATATATATATATATATATATATAGAGTAGAGCTACTATACTATCGGAAGCACGAAGGGTTTAGTGCTTCCGATTTTTTTGCCCTTGGATGAAGGTCCTTGATCATTTATAACCATTGGATTAATACTATTAACCAGTGGGGACCACTCAACCCTTGGGGGACCACTTAACCCTAAAGGGGACCGCTATCATCCTAACCGTATAATTCTTGATACAAGGGCTAAAAAATTAGAAGCATCAACTCCCTTATGCTTCCGATAGCATACTAGCTCTACACTATATATATATATATATATATATAGTAGGGATATATATATATATAGAGCTAGTCTCCTATACTATCTATAGTACCGGAGCTCCGGTACTATAGTCACTTTTTCGATCTTAGGGTGTTCAAATCAACGATCCATACCGTTGAAACCGATCTAGGATATTTGAAGTTCTTAGGAATAAAATTTTATAATTTTTCGACGTAGTTTACTTTGTGATCAAACCGTTTCAAAATTATCAAATTTCAATGGTTATTATGGCGAGTTTGTAGTTTAACGGTGGAGAAGAATCTAAATTTATTCAAATTTTGATAGAAAATACTTTAAACTACATAAATGAAGGTCAACATCCTTGATCTTGAATTCGAAACTCCTATACTCAAATTTTAAGGATTATTCAATTTTCACCGTTCATTTTGACATGATTTATTTACTAAGTAAACGATATCGAAAAAAACTAAAATTTTATTCCTAAGAACTTCACATACCCTAGATTAGTTTCAACGGTATGGATTGTTGATTTGAACAACCTAAGATCGAAAAAGCAACTATAGTTGATGATGCGGTTTCCGAATCGACGATCAGCTCCCTATTAGACTTGATCTACACTATTGAAAGTATTTAAAAATCAAATTTCATAATTTTTCGACATCATTTACCTAATACGAGTAGTCTCAAAGTAAAAAATGATGATCAAAGACTTATTTAAGATCAGAGGTACTGATATTACTCTAAATAGTGAAAAGAATTTTTTAAAAAAATTTCATTGGATTTGGATTTATACCGTTAAATTCACAATGTATCACATCGGCTATTAAAATTGTCAATTTTGAGACCTTTTGATCACTAGTCAAATAATGTCGAAAAAATATGAAATTTGGTTCCAAAATACTTTCAATAGCGTAGATCATGTCTAACTGAACCGATCGTCGCTTTGGAAGCCGTATCATTGAAAATAACTTAATAGCACAGAGTCCTCCGTGCTACCGAAGTATAGTAGCTGGACTCTATATATATATATATATACATATATATATATATAGATACATAGAAAGATGGATATATTCATACTGATCTAAAATGGGAAATTTGATTAACATGGTCTACCACTTGTTCATTTCCCATGTAATTCCAATTCCTTAGTTGGCATTATTTCTATTTTATTCTTATTTATTTAAACATAAAATTTATGTGATGTAATGTGCTAGTTCAAGACATTTAATATTCCGAAAATGTTTATACTTTATATTTCGAATGACAAGTTTGATAGTAACTTACTAAGCCACTTGAGTTAGGTGGTTCTTATGAACTAATATATTTTTATTAATGGACTACTGTCGATTTTCATTAAATATGGAAATAGGAATACCTCTTAGAATTCATGAAAATCTAGTATTTCTACCGGCCGAGAATCTATAATGATTTTACTATTTTGCTAACATTTTTTATAACTATCTAATCTGAATTGAATGATGATGCGGATTGGGTCGTTATATTTGGCAGCAGAGCCTGATGACCAGTCGGAAGTATGAGATGAATCTCACATCGCCTGGTGAATCTGAGGTTATGTGTGTGATTGGACAGGGCTGACGAGAACGTCAGGGCCTAAACGAGGGGAGTTCTGACATCTCAATACTCCCATATCGAATAATATGGAAGAGTGTGATGGGTTTATAAGTGACTGGCACGCTAGTAATAATAACTGAGTTTAAATATTTTGGGCCGATAGTTTGGGCTCAACGAGTTATTATTGCTAGCAGGTCGGATCGTTATATTTTAGTAAAAAAATATAAAAGGATAATTAAAATATATTACAAGCCGTGGACTAAACGACCGTTTTTGTATTGTTAGTTAGCTTGCACGTCCGGTCATATTAAATAAATTGTCTCAAATCTATGAATCCGATCACTACCAGCATTTTAATATCTGGGTGGTGTCATGCCCACTTTCGAAAGTAGACAGACTGGAAGAATATCAACAAGATATTTACAGAAATCATCTGTAAAAATGTATAAAATTCATCTGGACTATCGACCTTTTTGATTCGATAATCCAATCTCTTAAAATGTAAGTTAATGACACTTCAGATATAAAATTAAGCTAATTGCTTAGTTTAATAAATTTATAGTCACGTAAATTATATAAAAATATATTAAGTAAATTTGTAAAGATACGACGCATTTAAAATTTGAAGTTAAAGAGTCATTAATTAGTTCAAATCAAATAAAATAAAGGATCGGATAGTAAAATCAAAATTTTTATAGGTCAGATAGTTTTTTTTGAGAGAAAGGTAGCACGCTACCCGCTTCGTTTATTTTAGAAATAAACTTAGCTAGAAATGTGAATCAACTAGGATTCGAACTCGGGACCTCGGGTATCAACCACCAAGCCCTTTGCCACTTGCGCTAGGGACGATCAGTATAGGTCAGATAGTTAAATCCAAATGGTTGATAGTTGATGTAAGTTTTATATACTGTTACTATAAACTTCAGTGGGGAGCTCCCCAATGATGCCTCGTTGGGAAGCTTCTGATCCACTGCTATGTATTAATTTTGCCTTCATCCAATAATTAGTTGGATATTTTTTAATATTAAAACCCCCCAAAAAAATAATCCTGAGGGAAGAAAGGGACAAAGCTAAGATGGAGTTAAATAGTGTTTTTTTAATTTGATGCAATAATTGACATTTGACTACCTTTGCGAGCCCTAACAAATCTTCTGGTGCACAAGGACCTCAATAGAGTTTAAATATTTTTTAAATGGGCAATTTGGGCAATGAAGTAGTTAGAATTTGACTTAAATAGAGTTTAAATATTTTTAAATGGGCAATTTGGGTAATAAAAGTAGTGAGAATTTGACTAAATAGAGTTTAAATATTTTTAAAATGGGCAATTTGGGTAATAAAATAGTGAGAATTTGACTGTTCCCATGACAATCTACCTATCATATCTACCTTTATGACATTATTATACATGTAAATCAATCTGCCCCTTAAGAATCATTGTTTAATGTAGTTGGTTGTTCTAAAATTTTTAAAAAAACTAGGAGGATTAAAGCTCTGTTTATTTTAACCTCTGTTTATTTTAAGATAATAAAGTATAGAAATCATGTTTGGCTATTTTGAAATAGCTCTTTCAACTTTTACCACTTCTATTGAAACCCCTTTATTTATTTGTTTTTTAGAATTGAATTATTTTAGTTAGTTTAGTTAAAAGTTAGGCTAAATTATAGAAAACCATCCTGTCAAAATCCGATTTTTTACTTTCCCCTCCTGTCATTTAAAAACCTACATTTTGCCCTCCCTAAAAAATAAAAAATATACATTTTGCCCCCGCCGTCAGTGTTCCGTTAGGGCTCCGTTTATATTTTATTATTATTTTTTTTAATATCCGAAATACCCTTGAAACCCTCTCTCCCAGATGCCCCTTCTCCCTCCTCACCGACGCCGCTGGCCGCGTTGCTTCGCCCTCCTTTGCCGCCTCGCCGTCGCCCACTATCCGTCCGATCCCACGCACGCCCTCGCTCTTTTCCGCCACCTCGCGCTCACCTTTGCCCACCTCTCCCTCCACACCCGCCCCAATTTACTCCCTACCGTCGTTAAAATGGATGGATGACAATGATACAGGAGGAGCGAGGAAGCAGCTGGAGGAAACGGAGTCGGATTTGAGGTTGAGGGAGGCGCGAATAATGGAGGAAAAAAATTGTAGGGTTGCAGGATTGGGAAGAAGATGAACAAGACGGAGGGGCATTTTGGTCATTTTGCCATCAAAGTTAACCTCGTATCCCCTGTGTACATTTTTTTATTTTTTAGGGGGGGCAAAATATAGGTTTTTAAATGACGGGGGAAGTAAAAAATCAGATTTTGACAGGAGATTTTCTGTAATTTAGCCTAAAAGTTATGTTAAAATTTTTTATTTTATTAGCCATTAATCATAATTATTTAGACCCGTTAGCTAAATAATAATTTAAATTTAGTAAAATTATTTATAAATTTGATAAAATCTTTTTTTTATTAAAATCACATAATTCAAAATATCCCTCACTAAGGAGATCGCTATAAAAAGGTTCATAGTTGGGGAGGTCCTGTCAAAATGGCCTGTAGTTGAGGAGGAAGTCTACTATATAACACTCACACCACATCATCAATAATCAGTCAATTGTATCTCTCTATTTGAGAAAAAAAATATAATAAAAATATTATTCTAGTAACCATGATAAGACGGGTGAACCTAAAGAAAACAATCTGATTAGTTGAAAACGCCACATTAGCAATGTAACTGATGCATTCTAAACTTTTTCGTAGTTGAGAGGGTCTCCATACATGTTTGCGTTACTTTTATTCATGAAAAGTAGAGGAGAATTTTAATTTAATACCTGTTTGAATCAGCTGGAGGTTCAAAGTGCTCTTTAGACAAGCCTTTCGAAGAAGCAATAATAATGTCGCAGTCTCTTAATAGCTGTCGCTACAACAAAAGTAGTAGCTTTAATTTTAAACTTCTACTTTTAGAGCTCTTTTCTGATGCTCATTTTCCGAGGCTTCGAACTTTTTTCCTTGGTCAGTTCCATATGATTTTCCTTGGAAATCGAAGAACATCATATCCACAAACATATGATACTCTTCTCAAGCTTTTCATTAACTTTACAAAGTGCAACAGCATAAAATGGTACGCTAAATATTGCTCTACTGTAACAAAGATGTAGCTACATAGCCATTGGTTATCAACATGAAACCTTTCCACCAGTACTCTTTTTCAGAACATGCAGGTCTGTGGTAAATAAAAGCCTTTTTGCATAAAAAATCTACTAGTTTTGGGGTTTTGTAAAATTGGGTCGCTATTTTTGATTTTACAGATACGGTCCGAATTTTCAGCAAACTGACCAAAATATCCTTCTTACTTTTTCTCTCTCCTCTTTTTTTCTCTCTCCTCTTTTTTTTCTCTCTCCTTTTCTTTCTGTCGCTCTTTTTTTTTTCTCTCCGAACGGCGGAGGTGGAGGTGGAGGCGGAGGTGGAGGTGGAGGTGGAGGTGGAGGCGGAAACGGCCCGCCTCGCCTCTGCCCCTCACGCCCTCGCACGCGCACCCTCGCCCTCCTCGCCTCCCACCCCGCCGAGGCCGCGCCGCGCCGCGACTCCTTTTTTTATATTTTACCTCTCCGACCCTCCTCCACACGCCGTCCCCGCCGTCGCCGCTGCCGGCGGCGACGAAGTGTTTCTTGCAGCCGAGAAGCACGCCGGCGAGAGAGGGAAAAAAAAATAGTTACACTCCGGCGAAGTCGGTGTGTCGTAACAAAAAAAAATTATAAAGAGAAAAAATATATATATATATATATTTTCCTACAGGAAAACCAAAAATCATAAAAAAAGGAAGAAAAATATGAAATTGCACTGTTAGAATAATGTTGCACTGTTTTTAAAAAAATTTACACTGTTTTAAATAACTTTGAGACAGAAATTACACTCTTTGAGATGAAAATTACACTTTTTAAACTAAAAATATACTATTTGGATGAAAATTATACCATTTTTTTTTCTCTTCTTCTTCCTCGTTGCATCATTTCTCCTCGTTGCACTCTTTCTTCCCAACCAAACTCAGATCCGGTCACCTCCCTCTCCGGGCCGCGCGGCGCGGGGCGGATCTCGAGGAAGCACTCGAAATCGGGGGAGGCGGGGAGGATGAGGACGACGACAACGAGGAAGCCTCAAAGGAGGAGGAGGACGAGGACGACGACGGGCGCGGGCGCGGGCGCGGGCGCAGGGTCGCGGCCGGCGGGGGCGCCGGGCGCGGGCGCAGGGGGCGCAGGGAGCGCCCCCTGCGCCCACCCTGGGGGCGCGGGCGACCTGCGTCCCCTGCGCCCACTCTGGGGGCGCGGGCGCGGGGCGCCCGCCCGGGCCCGGGCCCCTGCCCCCGCCCCGGCCCGGGCCCGGGCCCGGGCCCGGGCCCCCGCCAGCCCCCCCGGGTGGGCGCAGGGGGCGGGCGGGGCGCGGGGGCCCGGGCGGGCGCAGGGGGCGCAGGGGACGCGCGCCCCGCGCCCGCGCCCCCAGAGTGGGCGCAGGGGGCGCAGGTCGCCCCCGCCGGCTGCGCCCCTGCGCCCGTCGTGGTCCTCGTCCTCCTCCTCCTCCTTTGAGACTTCCTCGTCGTCATGCTCCTCCTCCCCGCCTCCCCCGATTTCGAGTGCTTCCTCGTGATCCGCCCCGCGCCGCGCGGCCCGGAGAGGGAGGTGACCGGATCCGAGTTTGGTTGGGAAGAAAGAGTGCAACGAGGAGAAATGATGCAACGAGGAAGAAGAAGAGAAAAAAAAAATATATAATTTTCATCCAAATAGTATAATTTTAGTCTAAAAAGTGTAATTTTCATCTCAAAGAGTGTAATTTCTGTCTCAAAGTTATTTAAAACAGTGTAATTTTTTTAAAAAACAGTGCAACATTATTCTAACAGTGCAATTTCATCTTTTTCTTTTTTTTTTTATGATTTTTGGTCTTTCCTGTAGGAAACACCGCCTTCGCCGGAGTGTAACTATTTTTTTTCCCCTCTCTCGTCGGCGTGCTTCTCGGCCGCAAGAAACACTTCTTCGTCGCCGCCGCCGCCGGCGGCGGCGGGGACGGCGTGTGGAGGAGGGTCGGAGAGGTAAAAAGAAAAAAAAAAAAAGTCGCGGCGCGGCGCGGCCTCGGCGGGGTGGGAGGCGAGGAGGGCGAGGGTGCGCGTGCGAGGGCGTGAGGGGCAGAGACGAGGCGGGCCGTTTCCGCCTCCGCCTCCGCCTCCGCCTCCGCCTCCGGAGAGAAAAAAAAAAACCGACACAAAAAAAAAAAAAAAAAAAAAAAAAAAAAAAGAGAGAAAAAGTAAGAAGAGTATTTTGGTCAGTTTGCTAAAAATCCGGACCGAATCTGCAAAATCAAAAATAGCGACCCAATTTTGCAAAAGTCCAAAACTAGTGGATTTTTTATGCAAAAAGGCCGTAAATAAATTTGTAAAGCAGAGAACAAGTAAAATACTAAAATTCCTAGACAAAATTATGCTGGAGATAAAAATCAACTTACTTTTCGGAAACAAATAAGACTACTTCAAATAGAGGCATAGAAACACCTGAATATTACCAACTTCTTGGTCCAATATTTTTGGTATTTAAAGGAAGGCTTAACCTATTATCCGTACATAAGGTTCGTAAACCAGTACTCAGCAGAATTCGAGAAGGCAAGATACAGGTAAGAAGCAAACCAAGAAAATGCGAGATTTATATGTAAATTATAAGACGATCGCAGACCATGTACTGGTTGATACTGAGGGAGAAAGGTGCTTCATCAGACAAAAGCAGCAGCAGCATCTCCGTCGAACGTACTGCATCTCATCTACAACTCATTATCAAAATATCGGGGAGGCGAGCTTGCCAAAAAGTCCCTGCAAAATCAATGCCCATGCTCGTGATTCACAGTACTTCTTTAAGGAGCAAAATCGCAGAGGAAAAGATCCTACCTGTTAATTGTCAAGCCTCATTGCCCGCTAACATCATAAAAATCGCATCATAGTTATGGACAACAAACATTTCGTTGATTGGTACTTCGTCATTCTTTTGCACATCAAGTTACCACTGCAGCTTCCTAAATTAGAGTACCATATACGAAACTTTGGAACATCAAGAAAACATGCCTACAACATTCCCCTTGCTTGCGAACCTGCTGTACTTATTAATAATAAAGAGCAAAGAGCGTCCTAAAGAGGTGCCGCGCAGAGAGCATAAAGAGCTCTTTCCGCAGCACGATTGCGTTCCAGCGATGGCGGTGAAGCTTGAAATTCAGTTTCACAATTTACCTCCCCGCTATCCCCTTCATCCGTCACTGGAATCCTCTCAGTTAAGGAGAAACCGAAAAGTTTGCAACCGTTCCTGCTAACATCCCTGTTGTTTAACCCTGGCTTAGCAATATATCGAGTGTAGACATTCCCCATCTCGAAACGCTCGTTGATACAGTCACCTAGAACATAAAAGAGATCAGTAACGGAATTTCCACTTTCCTCGCAAGAGGGTGAAACCGACACCACTATCCACAGGTTCACAGAGCTTATCATGAAAATTCAATTAGGTCACCGAACTTTAGTTTGTTACGGCCGACCATTACGATCAGGTCCGTCAATCAAGTGCAGTGCAATTTTCCCGAGATCGTGAATAAGGCAGCTGATCAGCTGCCGCCTTATTTTCCCATCAGGAAAATTGGAAGTCACTTAACAGCTGGACCAGATTACAATAAATTGAAGGTTAGCATCAGATGGTATGATATTACCTGAAAAGCGTATAACGTAGGTTGATATTAGTTACCTTTATCCCATTGCCTTTGCATGGTCTGAACAAGGGGGATCACAGTGTTTGTTGGTTGAAACATAAGCACAGATGATGGAGAAGATGCTTGAGTTGGCGGATTTGATGATTGTGCGAAAGAAGCATATCCCTGTGCTTGACCAGGCCATCTATTCAAAGCAGTAGACGAGCCAAAACCAGAATTTCTTGTAGAAGCATCAACTAAAGTTCCTCGATGATGAGGAAATAATTCTTGACCTTGCAAGACCTTTTGGAATCTAAAAGATTCGCCAAAGCCCGCACAATGGTGAGGAAATCCAGAGATTCCAACTGGATTTCCAACACCACTTCTCGAACCACTCAAAGCATATGGGTATTGGGTGTTCCTTGAAACATCCATACCATCGCGAAGAGTATGAAAACCCAAAATTTCTTGACCTTGCAAGACCTTGTGGAATCTTGAAGATTCCCCCAAGTCTGTAGAACCACTTCCATCTGCAAAGATTTGTGAAAGGAGTAAGAGAATCACGAAATAGAAAGAAAGATTATTTTCAGCAAACAAGCCTTTTCCAGAATGTCATGTGAACATACTCGGAACTGGAAATTCTGAATTGACTGTGGGAAGAGACATTTTTGCCCTTTTCGAGCTGGACATGGAGAGACCATGGGAGCCTGAAATGGAACCAGTTGGCTCGATCTCCCATGGAGAGACCCTATTTTGTCGACTGATGGCTACATCCTCGTCCCACCTTACCTACAAAAATATAGCAAATCAATTAACATTGTACAACAGTCAGTAGTTTCATGAGATAAAATATTTTATGCACTAAAATAGAAACATGAATTAAAGTAAATCACAAAACTAGCATTAACAAACAATTGAGTTTCTGCCAGATGAAATTTACCTACAAATACAAATACAAATATAGCAGGTGCAACACTACATAAGCTACAGATTTAACTATTTGCTCTGATCCACAATTAAGTGCACGCATTATAGTTTCTCTCTTCTCTATATTTGGCAGATAGACATGGTAAACAAGATAGATATCATTGTCTAGTATCATAGTCAGGAAGGAAATTTTTTATCAATGATCTTGCAATCTAGCATAACATTTTGGGCAAATGCGTATAACTAGGGTTGACACAAAAATGATGCAAAATTATCTACAAAATTCTGATGTACAAAAAGTACAAAATGCTTTAAATTTCTCCTGATGAAAACAAATGATCCCGGAATGAGGAATTTCAGCATCAAGGCATATAGGCATTGATCAACAGTAAGATCTGGTAGAGAAAGAGGACCCTGCTGTCCCAGCTGTATCTTATTCGAAATTCAAACATGATAATCCCACTTCACATGTGCACTATATGATGTTATAGATTAATACGACAAAGTGCAAAAGTAAACCAGTAAACATCTCCATTTTGATCCAGGCCATCTTATAGGGTCAGCGTCACTGATTCCAGTTATCAGTCCTGTATATCTGCACAGGAACAAATCTACAATTAATTTTCGATTATAGAAAAGACAATTTTTGCTAGTTGAATTCTACAAACCTTCTCTCTGCAGCATCTTCACTTTCGTATCGCATCTTAAACCTCATTCCGATAGCAAATGGATGGCTGAAGCTCTTCGTAAACTTCCAATATGGTACAATGAACTCAGACGGGCTTGCCCTGAAAATCTCAAAATTGGTTAATGTGGAAGCAGTAAGACAGATATTCAGAACACAGTTCACATATTAATCCTTTTGTGATTGCTTTAGTATAAAAAGATGTTCTTCTTTAACTGACATCTGATGCTATTCTTAATGTAAAATCAGTTAATTCTTAAACTGGTATGTTGTTCATAACTCTCGTCCTTCTCTAGCTTCAGACTTAGTTTACCAAATAATTCTATGATTCCTTTACACAACTTAACTGGATGATTCAATGAAAAGTTCTACACCAATTTTACCTCTGTTCAGAAGAATTAAGATCCTTGGATGGTGATCTTTTCCACAGTTCCTTAATTTATCACACTTTCAAACTAGTATAAAGCAGTTTTCCAGAAGAGCAAGTTCTCTCCTCCTTAGCAAACAAAATTAACTTTCCATTTACTCCCCAAAATATCGCAATTACAATATTAGCTTCAATAAAAAGCTGTTGGGACTGTAATACTTCATTTTAGCAAGAAATCTCAACAAGAATGTTTCCTCTACTTTCTCTTTGTTACAAGTTCTTGCATGAGACAAATCTACATTGAAAAAGTAAAACAAGATATTTGAATTTCCTTGATCAACATAAAGCTCCTCCATGTGTAGTTAGGTTGGAGTTAATACTTTTCTTGAGAAATGGTAGGTCTAATTCTCTCTCATAAGAGCTCTACCTTGTGATCATAAGGAAAAAGAACAATACCCTATCAAAAGTGACTATCCTCAAGCTTTGGGCCAAAAGCTTTTTGATGCAAGAAGACACACATACAAAAACGTAGCAAATCAACCAATTAACATGACCGAGATTAAAAAGAATCACCAACCTTGGATTGTAATAGATGTGGAACACACTTTTCATGGACACAGCATTAGCGACAGCAGCCAGGGTGCTGATACACGAGTTCTGGTTATGCAGTGCTTGAAAAGGTGCTCCAGTTTTTAGTTGGACGGCTCTTCGTATGCCCAATCTTAGCTCCCCACTATGGCTTCTGCAGAAGTTGGAAAACTTTGAATTGCGAAGGTTCTTTAAAAATTAAAACTATTACATATAACGGCATTCCAAAAATACCTACCGAAGAAAGAGAACAGCATCCCCTGAGACCAGCTTCTTCTTATTGACGAATGCACTCCACCCTGTAGTTAAAAGATGCCTACGTGGTTGACCTGTAATTCAAGAAGCCAACAGAAAAAACGATAAAGGTGAAAACTTAAGCTAGAAAGCTGTTTTATGTTTCACATTCGCAGATGTAACTCAATTAAAGTTTCAGCAAATACTAATTAAACAGATGAGGACAACATTGAGAACAAATATAGGTGACAAAAAAAAACTGATGTTTGAAAGTAAACTAAGTATGCATCTTCATCAACAAACTTCAACGTTTCTCAATGTTGCCGCATTGGTCATCCTCAACAGAACAAAATTTGCAAATTATTAATTATGAGCTAAAGTTCATTCCATTTAGTATTCTAATCAGAGTAAACACTCAAAACACCTGTAAAGTAGACAATTTTTTTTAGCAACAAAGTTCCACCCATCAGAATTACACGCATGTGATTTCCAAAGGTAAAAAACTACCCAAAGTTTCTAAGTCCACCAACCACAGATGTAAGCTAGCTACAATAAGTTAAGAAACTTCAGAGTAAAACACTACTTTTCCTATTCCATAAAATAGGTAAAAATAAAACCTTAACAAGTAGTAGATGGAAGAATAATAAATGTAGAAAGATCAATAAGGTTCTTATTTTTGATGCATTAAAGGGCCTCAATCCCATCGCTGTACCTCTATAGATATGGCGAAACCTCCACTCCGTGCCATGTAAATCTTTTGCAACGAGCTCTTGAGAAGGCCTCTGCTGCTTATAATCCTATTCCATTTCCCAAAGAATCAAAAGCAAGCACCAAGAGTAAACCAACAATTCTATGACTGCATATAAAAGTCACAGAGACCTCATGCAAGATATGTTCAAATAGAAAAAAGCGCGAGGTAATGGTATTTACCAGGGGAGGGAAGCAGTCCTCAGCCGCTCGACGAGGGACGGAGAATCCACCATGAGTGCTCGTGTCCGACGCAGTGAGCGTCTTGCAGAACATATGGGGCATCGACGACCTCCTCTCGGTGTCATCGTCCTCCATTTCCCCGTCGCCTTCAACGCCAGCCTCACGAATGCGTTGCTCCACCTCCTGAGCAAACAAATTATGGTGAGGTATATCTTTCGCGCCTCTTTTGGCGCAACTTAAAGAGCAACTTCTTTACTCGAGAAGCAAGATCCAACTATTTGGTAAACTGAAAGTGTGACCCGAAAACAAAAGCTCTAGTTTGGAGCTTGTTTCGGTAAAATTTTAATGAAATACATAATAATGCTTCTCTGAATATCTCTACTCAAACAACACTTCTGCGAAAGTTCATGTGAACCAAAAATGCGCTAGCTTAGTAAGGGATTGGTTTGACCTCATTTAGAAAGAAGAGAAATCCATAATCAAACTTATTTCTGCGACAATTTTACTGCTTTTTAACAAGCTGGGGCTTTTCATTCCTAACTAATCTTGGAAACATAGCAAAATCCCATTCCATTAAAATGAAAGTTGCAGCAGCTTCAGGAAGAGCCAAACCACAACTCAAAGAGTCACATTGTGAATTAGTAAGCCCGAAAATTCCACAAAAATTTTGAAAATAGGAAACCCTCACCTCAGTTTCAGCGACAAGCGAGAGCTGAGCATAAACCTCATCCGTCAACGCCTCCGCCTAATTCCCCCCCAAAAAAAAAACAAAATCAAGAGTAAGAGGAGAAGAAACAAACCCACGTTGAAACAACAAGTACACCCTCATTTCCCCTCTCTAATCAAATGGGAGATGAAACCACGAAGGAAACCTACATGGAGCTTGACGTCGACGACGCGGCAGAAGACGTGCGGGGGCACGCCGTAGCGGACGAGCGCCGCGGCGGCGCCGCCTCCTCCTCCGCCGCCGCCGCCGCCGTCGCCGACGTGCTCGAGGTGCCCCTGGGGCAAGTACACCACCAAGCTCCCCTTCCTCGGCAACGATATCAGCGGCCCCGCGCACGCGTGCCACAGCTCGAGGCACACCGACCCCGCCGGAAACCCCTCCCCCGCCGCAGCCGACGCCGCCGGAGTGGGCGCCGGCGCCTCCTCCTCCTCCTCCTCCTCCACCGTGTTGAGATCGATCCCCATTGCTGCCCCAAGCCCCAAACAAGGCACCAATGCGGGAAGCGGAAGAGGGAGGAGAGAGTAAAGTAAGGGGGTTAGGGTTGCAGCTAGGGTTAGGGTTTAGGGTTTTAGCGTAGGAGGAGGGTAGGGGGAGGGGGAGGGGGAGGGGGAGGGGAAGAGGTGGTGAGTGGAATGACGCATCGTCGTAAATGGTCGTCAGAGGCCGAGTTTACTGAACACGATACTAATACTACTAATACTATATACCAAGAAAAATATTCTCGCCCAAAATTTTTTAAAAAAAAAAACTAAATTAGAAATAAATAGAAAAAGAGAGCGGAAGAGACGGGAGAAAAAGAGCAAACAAACAGAGCAAAAACAGAGCAGGAACAGAGTGAGAGACGAGTGGGGCGTGAGGACAACCAAAAAAAAAAAAAACTAATTATTATTTGGGATTATTTCAAATACCACCCATGTGGTTTCGTGCTTTTTCACTTTCGTGTCCTGTGGTTTAAAACGTATCACTTTAATACCCTGTGATTTGGTTATTCTCTTTTTTTGTTATCTTTTCGTTAAATTACACAGAAAAAACTTCAAATATCTCACCTATGGTTTATCGAATATTCACTTTACTATCCTGTAGTTTTAACTTTCTCATTAATTTAACGAAAAAATTAACGAAAAGATAACAAAAAAAGAATAACCAAACCACAGGATACTAAAGTGATACGTTTTAAACTACAGGGTACTAAAGTGAGAAAGCACGAAACCACATGGGTGATATTTGAAGTTATTCCTTATTATTTCTCTCTCACTCACTCCCTCTTTCTCTCTCTAGGGCCTAGCTTTAGGGGCTAAAAACAATATTATTTTTATACTATATAAAAAATTAAAAAAATTTAGAAGTGTTTTTATAATATTTTTTTTCTTTAGATCTTGTTTCATAATGTAGTGACTGAAAATACTATTTTTATAGCATAGAATGTCTAAATATTTTAAAAAGTGCCTTTAATTTTTTTCTTTTTTATGCACTTTCACAGTATAAAAATAGTACCGCATTGTCAAACTAGACCTTATATTTTATGCGCTTCTCATATGGTAGTTGTCATTGTAATTTCATAATATATATAAAAAAATTATTTTACTTACAAATAAATCTCAAAATATTTTATAAACTATACAATTTTGTTAGTCATACCAATTAAATATTACCGTGTATGCTAGTATTTAAATTATTATAAAATTTATTTATAAATATAGTATTACTTAAAAAATATTTTTAAAATTTTCAACTATTTATAATATAAAAATGAGTTGAGCTTCTGTCCTTTTAAAAGCACAGGAACATTTGTGCTTATAATTTTTTAGCTATCGGATCGCCTCAAGATCCGTACAGTACTAATAAAGAGGACTTAACGAAACGCACTGTTACTAGTACTGCACAATTTTTGAAACAAATTCGATGGTTAAAAAATCGCAAATACTGATATTTCTAGAGCCGAGGAGCTTAACTCTATAAAAATAAGGGATAACTTCAAATACCACCTCTGTGGTTTCGTGCTTTCTCACTTTAGTACCCTGTGGTTTAAAGCGTATCACTTTAGTACCCTGTGGTTTGGTTATTCTCTTTTTATTATCTTTTCGTTAATATTTTCGTTAAATTAATGAGAAAGTTAAAACTACAGAATAGTAAAGTAAATATTTGATAAACCATATGTGGGATATTTGAAGTTTTTTCTGTATAATTTAACGAAAAAATTAACGAAAAGATAACAAAAAAAGAGAATAACCAAACCACAGGGTACTAAAGTGATACGTTTTAAACCACATGGTACTAAAATGAAAAAGCACGAAACTATATGGGTGGTATTTGAAGTTATCCCTAAAGATAATAATACATTTTAGTTGCTATATTACTAAATTATACCTAAGTGTGGACTACATTCTTTTTTCTCACTCTAAAACCATGTATTGTATTTGGTAGGGTTTCTCTCTCTACAGGTTGTCCACTACACCTCAGCTTTGCTAAAAGCAGGGGGCGGGTCAAAGCGACCCGCTAACCATACCCCTGTCCGTACCACATGCAGTCCCCCGACCTCCATTACTGTCCCCCTTCCCCCCTCTCTCTCTCTCTCTATACCATCCTATCACTATCTCACTCCATTATTTTATTACTATTTGCATCACTAGTTTCCAAAGTTTGGTAATTTTTACCTTGGTTCTCACAATTTTTAATTTTGATAAAAAAAAATTTTGAAAAATTTTTACAGTAGTTCTTGTAAATTTATATATATATATATATATATATATATATATATATATATATATATATAGAACTTATATGAACTATCGACCATTTTAAATTGGCTATTTGATCTTTTAAAATTTTAATTTTACTGTCCAACCTTTTTGATTTATTTGATTTGAATTAATCGACGACATTTTGAATTGACAATTTGAATGTGTTGTTTATTTTTACATATTTGATTAATATATTTAATACAATTCTCACAGCTACAAATTTAATTAAGTAAGCAATTAGTTTAAATTTTAAAAATAACGTGCTGTTGGCAGACTCAAAGCAAATAATTGAAAGGTTGGGTTATAAAATCAAAATTTTGAAAGGTCGTGTAGCTGATTCAATATGGCTGATAGTTCGAGTAAGTTATGCATGTTTTTACCTATTTTCTATTAGGGAGCAAAATATTGCCCACACTGAGTAATGCTATTTATTTTACAGACTATGCATTGATCAGTCGTTTATCACATTTTATATTTTAATTGAATAAATTGCACCACTAGTTTCTGAACTTTGGATTGAGTATTTGTTTTGGTGCTGTGAGTTTCAAGTTCGAGTAAAGATCTTAAACTCGTAAAAGAATTTCATTTTAGTCGTTATACACATTTGCTGTTACAGAAATAATTACTGCCAATAAAATTATAAAATATTACAATCTTTTCTCCACTGCAGTTTAAACTGTTGAATTCAAAATATGTAATTAGACGAATGAGTATATAAAGACAAGCTGCTTGTAAGCAACAATATTTTACTCCAAAATAACGACTAAAATAAAATATTAGTAAATGTTCAACGACTAAAATAAAATGTTGCCGAAAACTTAATTTTTTTTGGAGAGAAAGGTAGCATGCTATCCGCTTTGTTTATTTCTTTTGAAAAGAAATAAATTTAGCTGGAAATATAAAGCAATTAGGCTTTGAATTTGGAACCTCAGGTACCAACCACCAAGCCGAATACTTAAATGTTGAATGGCAATTAGAAGTCTATGAACTGAAATGAAACACAGTTAAATTTATATACTAATACTGCAATTTATCCTTACTAATACTGTTTCTGCTGCTGCTGCTGCTGCTGTAGCCTGTTTTACTCAAGCAAGAACACACAAAAAAAGAAAAAAAAAAAGTTATATATATATAGAGAGAGAGAGGGGAGGGGTAAATGAGTAATTTGGGTGGTGTATAAAGGGTGTGGTGTAGTGTTACGTCCGAGATCACTTTCTCCTCGCTTTTATCGGTGGATCAGAGCGCGCAGCAGCTGCTGCAACTGCTGCTGCTGCTGCTGCTGCTTCTGCTTCTGCTGCCCGCTGCAGCAGAGCTGATGCTGCTGCAGCAGCAGAAGCGGACGAGGGAGGAGCGCGCGCCCCCTCTCTCTCTCTCTCTTTTTCTCTCTCTCTCTCTATATATCTTTTTTCTTTTTTTTAGTTAAAAAAAGAAAAATTATAAAAAAATTTGGGATAACTTCAAATACCACCCCTGTGGTTTCGTGGTTTCTCACTTTAGTACCATGTGGTTTAAAACGTATCACTTTAGTACCATATGGTTTGGTTATTCTCTTTTTTTGTTATATTTTCGTTAATTTTTTCGTTAAATTATACAGAAAAACTTCAAATATCTCACCTATGGTTTATCGAATATTCACTTTACTATCCTGTAGTTTTAACTTTCTCATTAATTTAACGAGAAAATTAACGAAAAGATAACAAAAAGAGAATAACCAAACCACAGGGTACTAAAATGATACGTTTTAAACCACAGGGCACTAAAGTGAGAAAACACGAAACCACAGGGGTGATATTTGAAGTTATTCCAAAAAATTTCTAACTTTAGTTTATTTATTTATTTATAAGAGTTAATTGTATACAGTTATTCTATAAACATATCGAATAACAGATATATCCCTACGAAGTTCAACTTTTCATTTTATTTCTGCAAAAATTCTAACATTTTTAAATATACTCCTATTTTAGGATCCGTTAGAAAAATATAGTTAAACATAGATAAAATACTTAATCCTAATTAGTGAATGAGATAAATTAATTTTTTTACCACTCTTATATTATTTGTGATGGCACAAAGGAAGAAGATGACGGTTGGAAATTTTAGGGAGGATATTTCTGCAAATTCTAACAGTACTCTAACGATAACAAATCAGAGGGGCAAATATGAATATCACTGGACTTTACAGGAATAAATATGAAAAGTTGAACTTTGTAGGGATATATTTTCTATTCGATATGTTTACAGAAGGCTGTATGAAATTAACCCTCTTTATACAGGAGTGTTTGAAAAATAAATTTTAGTAATTAGACTCCTTAAACTTTATCAAATATTTTAATAACTTTCTATATTCACCTGAAGTTATTAATTAGACAGCTGCTTTGTTTGTACACATTGCATATAATTTTATATAGCTTGAAAATATATAAAAAAATTATTTTTGTGTTAAAAAATATATAAAAAATTGAAGTTGAGTTTAAATTATTTTTCGATCAACATGCTTAGTTATCTAAATTAGAATAGCTAGGGAAAATAAATTTTTTGTATATTTTGAAGTCTTCTAAAATTATATGCACGACATTCGATCAAAACAGTTGTGCAATTAGTAAGTTCGCTAGAGGAGACTGGTCTAATAAATTATTTGATAAAGTTTAAGAGATTTAATTCTCAAAATTGAAAGTTCAAGTGTCTATTTATAAAAAAACTGAAGTTCAGAATTTCTGTATATATTTTTTAAAAAATAACGCTATCTATACATCCCATTTGAATTGTATGAACCCTACCCATCAATAAAAGATATCCGCTCTTTTTTTGGTGTATAGATAGTATTGCTAGACAATTATGAAATCTAGTTTATACAAGTCTCAAAATGCTCTAAATCATATTTAACGGTATGGATCGTCGATTCGGAAGCTCTATTATTAAAAACTACTTATAAGTACTGATGTTTTCGTACTCATAAGAGTATAATAGCTTTAATATATATTTATATAATCTCTTTTTGTTGAAAAAGTCTAGAATGCAGCAGTTGTCGGATCGTCGCCGCTAATCCAAAAACTCGAGCTGTTAGAAATACGAAACCAGTTCACATAAAGCATACAGACACGACGCACATGGATCCCAATTGTGACTCAGCGTAATTAGCCTCACGCCACTTCGAACGTGACTCTGCTCAACCCGGCCTCTCGCCATTTCGAACGTGACTCGATCCAACCTAACTTTCTGTCATATGGCAGAATGCTAGTCCCTTTAAGCTAACAACAGTCATATTCCTGATGTAGAGTCTCCCAACAAATTAAATTGCTCTTCTGAAATTCATTCATCCAATCATAATTTTTAAAATTTTATTTTTATTTTATTTTTATCTTGAAAAAAAAAATTGGTTGAATGTTGATGATGTGGTGCGGCTGCTGCACAGTAGATTTTCTCCTCTTTGTTCTTTTTTTCTGCTTTTTTTTTTTTTAGGTGGTGGGGCTTATATGCATGTAAACATTTTTTTTTTTTTATAAAAGCGATTGGTCTCTCCTGTTTACTGAATGAGAAATCAGATGACAAGACGTAGAGCCGTTCTGCCAAACGACTTTTTCTTTTCCGGGCTCTTTTTTTTTTTTTTTTCTCTTTCTTTCTTTCTCTCTTTCTTTCTTTTGTTTCTTTTCGGACTCTGCTTCTGCTTCGGACTTTACTGGGGGGCGAGAGAGGAGATTCCGGGATGTGCTCCTTCGCCTCGGGGACGGAGCCAAGTTTGGACATAACATTGCATACTTATCCCTTTAAATTCTAAGGCTCCGTTTGGTTGGGGGTTAAACAGAGATAATTTTAGTTATTCCTACTATTTCGTCAAACGAAATGATTTTTAATCGGAATATTTTATTCTGGTCAAATTTTATTATTCTCGGTTAT
Organism: Puya raimondii; assembly: GCA_016920855.1. Lineage (NCBI taxonomy): Eukaryota > Viridiplantae > Streptophyta > Magnoliopsida > Poales > Bromeliaceae > Puya > Puya raimondii. The sequence goes on along the minus strand of JABWPP010000049.1, from coordinate 34,688,232 downwards.
TCCGGAATAGCTGGAATTAAATATTTCACCCTTTTGGCGGAATAGCGCTATTCCAAGCTTAATACCAAACTTAATTAAGATTATAAATTTAGTTAAACATAAATTATATGACATAATATATTTAATTAATAATAAAATAATAAAATATCCAAGCTAGATTTATAATAAAATATTATTTAATTAATGTTTTATATATTAATTTATTTACTAATTAACTAGATGAGTAATTAACTACTTAATTTATTACTCTAATAAATATTTAATTAATTATTTGAGTAATTAATTCATTATTTTAATTAATTTGCTAATTAAATAATTAATTATTTAGTATACTTTAGTCAATAACTAATACTTATATTGATTAATTAATTAATATTTTGAGTAATTTAATTATTTTTAAAAATTAATTATCTGATATTATTAACTATTTTTTTATTAATTTATTAAATTATTTGTGATTAATTAAATTACTAATTACCAATTAATTTATTAATTAATATTAAGGATTGTGTTTGGTTCAGATATAAGTAAGAACTGTTTATTTCAGGAATATATATAAATTCAGATATAAGTAGAATATAATCAATTTTGCATTTGGATGAAAATTAGATTATTTCTGAGAATAAAATAAGCAATGTTTGAATGGTTAGATTGGAACAAGAGGAATAAGAGTTATAATTTTAAATTAAATATATTTTATCTAATTAATTAACATCAAAATATTAATTAAAAATAATTTAATAAATTAATAAATTTATTAGTTATGAATATTGTATAAGATAATGAAAATATATTAATTAATTAAATAAATATAAAAAATAATTTAATTTTTTAATTAGTTAGTAAATTATTTTAGTTAGATAACTAGTAAAAAAATTAATTAGATTAATAAAAATATTAATGATTGATCAATATAAATATTAGTTTATGGACACATTAAATTATTAATAATTAATTAGCTAATTAATTATAAATAATAAATTTAATTAATTATTTTATTATTTAAGCAATGAATAATGATTTTAATATATTAATTAGATTAATTAGATTAATTAATGATTTAATACCATAATTAAAATTAAATTTAGACCTTAATTAACCTTGTTACCACTTGGGAACAAGTTTGTTCTAGGAAAAAGGGTGGAACAGCAGTTTCAGACTTATACCGAATTATACCAGCTTATTTCAGGTACCAAACACAATGTTTCAGAACAAAAGGAGGAATAAGGACTTATTTCCCCCTTGTTTCCAAACCAAACGCCCCTTTCTAAAGGATAAACTACACATTTGCTCCCCAGCCTATAAGTCGTGTGGCACTTTAATATTCAAATTTTTTTATTATAAATTTCGGCTTAAATTTTTAAAATTATTTCAATCAAATCTCACAATTTTATTTAGTTGATTAAACATTGACGTATCTTTTATATAAAAAATGATGCTGCATCTTAATTAGTGCTTCGTCAATCACAACACTGCTATATTAACAATGCATCTATGTTTAATTAAATAAATTCGGTTATAATACTCGATTACAATAATTCTGAAACTTCGAGCGAAAAACTACAGTAAATTAAAGTTTGAGGACCAAAGTATTACCTGCATCATAGTTTGAGGACCAGACGTGCAAGTTATCCATTTTTAAAAAGCTTAATTACACTCTACGATATTGTACTTTAGTATTATTTTTATTTACTATGTTATATTATTTTTTTTAAGACATTATTATATTATCGTATTTTATCAATCTCTACACTATATTTTAGATTTATTTTTATTTTTCTTTCTTATCTAATTGGGATGGGTCGCCACTATAATCAAATGTGCCAAAAATATAAAAAATCCATTCACCAACATATCTAATTATACAAAATTTGTATTAGAAAAAAAAAGAAAAAGAAAAGATAATGATAAGGCTTTACTTTTGGGAATCAAAACCTCCTTTCCCATTCCTCCTACAATAAAAAAATTAAATTTTTTTATTTTTCAAACACTTTAATTGATATGATTATTGCTAAAAACAAAAGCAGGAGCGGCGCCAATTAGGAATAGAGTATGCGTTGCAACAATTTAATAATATCTTTTCATGTTTAACAATTTCTTTTTTTTCTACATTGTAATTTTTTTTAAATTTTTTTTTACAATACTAATGAATTTTTAGATTTACTCTATATCCTATGAATATTATGATTACAATAAGCGATCGAAATATAATTTATGTCAAGAAAATAAATTTCTAAGCATAAAGTATAAGAACCAAGCTCTTATTAATATCATGTATATCAGGATATAATAACAAAAAAAGACCTATTATTTTACCATATAATTAACTCAGAATTGATAACACATGACATGTGAATCAAAACTATATGTATCCAGAAGGAAACCAAATACTACTAACTATATTAGAGAAATTCAAACTTCCGAACTCACAATTGATGTTGGTATGTGAAACAATCATTTTTTCCCCCCTAAAAACTAATGATCGTAAAACCTACAAATTCATCTAAAACATATATATATATATATATATATATATATATATATATATATATATATATATATATATATATATATATATATATATATATATATAGAGAGAGAGAGAGAGAGAGAGAGAGTTGAGCTTCTATTCCTTTAAAAGCACAAGAACATCTGTGCTTGTAACTTTTTAGCCGTCGAATCGCTTTAAAATTCGTACAGCACTACCAATGTTGAGTCCCGTTAAATCCTCTCTACTAGTAGAGCCGGTCCGACAGCTACAAATTATAAGCACAGATATTTTTGTGCTTTTAAAAGCATAGGAGTTCAATTCTTTCTCTCTCTCTCTCTATATATATATATATATATATATATATATATATATATATATATCTTTAAGTGTTTAGTTATTTTTTTTCTTTTTGAAATAAATTAAAAAGTGACAAGTTGTGCCAGCAACAATGTAGAACTGTAGGAAAGGGACAAGATAGATTGGGTACCATGGAAGCAGAAAACAAGTGGGGGGGAAGCAATCTTTGAACTAACTAATATATATTAAATTGCATGGTACCTAGCTGTTGTCTAGAGCAGGGTGTGCTTTTACATAATTTGTTGTTGGGCCCTACATGGTGCTGGTCCCATTATTTGCTGTCACAACAGTTTCAATTTTGCAGCACAAATTATTGCCTGCACCCGGTCTACGCATACTTCGGGCTGCAGAAGCCATCTTTGTCGGATAGTTGGCGTTAACCATTAATCTCAAAAGCTCGAGCTGATAGAAAAGGCGCACCCATCGCATTTAAGGCTGAACCATAGCACTACAGACTTCAACCTGACTCAACTCACCTGGACGTTAGGTCTATTGTTGGACCTTTTGCCGTTAGGTCTCTTCTGGACCGCAATCCCACTCAACTTATTAGGCTCACCCAACTCAACTTATTAGTCTTCTGGGCCTGTTATCATGGGACAGAAAGTTGGACCTATTTTAGCCAACAACCTCCTCCATGGCTCAGGGGGTGGATCAAAAGTTGTTGAGGCCTAAATAAGTAAAGACATGTTTCTTTATTTTTCAGTGAGATTACAGAAATCATATCTTATTCAAACCAATGCAATCTGTTAACGTGTTCATAACGCATGTTGTCTGCAATCCGAAATGGAGCCTGACATGACTCATTTGCTTTCTGAGAAAAACATTTAGCGTCAGTTTTGTTCTTAGTTTCTGCTTAACACATTCAACATAGAAGTCATACACAAATAAGATGAGAGTTTTTAGAGCTCCTACTTCTGCTACACAGAAAAGTATTTTCTCCCACTCAAACTGCACTGCATTCTACAACAAGATCAAACAGTTCCTAACACGCATCGACTGTTAAAAATGGTAGACCCGGTCTAGACAATAATTCCTCGAGCTGTAGAGATTATGGATACGACAGGGGTGGGAGCTTATGTGCTACGCCAAACTTGGATTTATTTAATGGATGCGTTGTGGGAATTAAAGTGCATTTATTAAGTGTTAAATGAAATTAATTTTGCAGTTGCAATGCACTGTGCAAACACTACAATAATGTAGTTACCTTTGTACGATCAACTGTTCTTTCTTTTCTATTTTTTTTAAGAAATCCGTAGGCATATTATGAGTAAGATTATTATTGCTAGCACTAATGTTTGAAACAGCGTAGATGTTTCTTTTACAGGTATAATATTGAAGGAAAAAAAAAAATTAGTAGTCTATAGTAAAACTAAATTGTGAAAAGTTAGAGTTTTTTAAATTTTATAAAATTTAAAATTTAAGACCTTTTAGAACTGAGTGAATTTAATACTATCGACCGAAAGCAGCCCATAATAAACAGTCTTAATATTTAGGGTTTTTTTTGAAAAACTCTACTAATTACGAATTAAACTCGAGTCGGACCAAACAACTTCTAAGATAAAAATATTTATTAAACAACATGTGGGAAAAAAAAAAAAATAGTCCCAATTTACAATCTTAGACATGAATTTGACTAAACTAGAAGAGAAAACTCATAGATAAAAGTGATATGCATGGCCTTTTTTAAGATAAGAGGGGACCATATCTAGCCCTTGGTAAGATATATGAGACACCATAAAAGAAGCAAGATGTGTGTTTTTTGTAACTTGGCTCCAAGCACAAGTGACAAAAGAGCTTTGTAGCAAAGTACAAATGCATGTGGCATGGAGAAGCAATTGCCTCTTTCATGAATTCATATGATTGGACACATCATATGTAGAGAGAGAGAGAGAGGAGAGAGAGAGAGAGGTGTGAGAGAAAATCTAATAGGAAATGCATTGGTTTCATTCCACAAAAGCTCCTAATAATTTTTTAATATGTTAACATATATTTCACAAAACATTTAAAATGCTTGCATAAATTAATAAAGATGATGTCAATACACTAACAATCTAACTGACCGTCCCTAGCGCAAGTAGCAAAGGGCTTGGTGGTTGGTACCTCAGGTCCCGAGTTCGAATCCTAGTTGATTCACATTTCCAGCTAAGTTTATTTCTAAAAAGAAATAAACGAAGCGGGTAGCGTGCTACCTTTCTCTCAAAAAAAAAACAATCTAATAAGAAAACTTTGTGAAATATTACAGCCGTGCTCCCTAAGTTTAGTTCTATACACTTTTATTCAAGAGCCTCTCATATAAGATTCCGATCAAATACTATTTTGAATTTACTCTGATATTTTACTATTCAGGTATCAGTAATTTGGTCTGATTAGAAATATGGATAGAAAAATATCACGCATACTGGTCCATCAAACCAATTTTAGCTGTTTCCTCAAGTAATTGATAAATCAAAGTTCAATAGTACTAGTGCTCTAAATATATTAGTAGTTTGAGCCTAGTAAGATCACTAGTAAACTAGGGATGGACCATTCTATACAAAAAAATAATTTAAAAAAAAACTGAGATCTATCATATTCTTTATTAACAAAAAGTAAACTAGTAAATCATTCTCTTTGCCTCAAATTGGACTTCAAGCACATTCTAATTTACTTAAATTTGGCTAATTTATAAAATCCATCCTTGCACTTTTCCCCACCCATATTTACTATGTAGAGAGAGAGAGAGAGAGAGAGAGAGAGAGAGGTGAGATAATATTCAATAGGAAATGCATTAGTTTTCCACAAAGGCTCCTAATAATTTGATAATATGTTAGCAAATATTTCATAAAACATTTAAAATGCATGAATAAATTAATAAAGATTATATCAATACACTAACAATCTAATAAGAAAACATTATAAAAAATTACAGCAGTGCTTAATTTTCTCTATGTTTAGTTCTATAACTTTTATTCAAGAGCCTCTCATATGAGACTCAAGCCAAAGACTATTTTGAATCTACTCTAATATTTTACTATTCAGATATCAGTAATTTGGTCATGTTAGAAATATAGATAGAAAAATATTACGCATGCTGGTCCATCCAACCAATTTTAGCTGTTTCCTCAAGTTGTTGATAAACCAAAATTCAATAGTACTAGTGTTCTAAATTTATTAGTAGTTTGAGACTAGCAAGATCATTTGTAAACTAGCTAGGGATGGACCATTCTATACAAAAAAATATTAAAAAAAAAACTTAGATCTATCATATGTTAACAAATATTTCATAAAATATTTAAAATGCATGCATAAATTAATAAAGGTGATGTCAATATACTAACAATCTAGTAAGTAAACATTCTAAAAAATTACAGCAGCACTTAATTTACTCTATGTTTAGTTCTATAACTTTTATTCAAGAGCTTCTCATATGAGACTCAAGCCAAAGACTATTTTGAATCTGCTCTAATATTTTACTATTCAGATATCAGTAATTTGGTCAGGTTAGAAATATAGATAGAAAAATATTACGCATACTGGTCCATCCAACCAATTTTAGCTGTTTCCTCAAGTTGTTGATAAACCAAAATTCAGTACTACTAGTGCTCTAAATTTATTAGTAATTTGGGACTAGCAATGTCACTAGTAAACTAACTAGGGATGGACCATTCTATACAAATAATAAAAATAAAAAATAAAAAAATAAAACTGAGATCTATCTTATTCTTTATTAACAAAAATCAAACTAGTAAATAATTCTCTTTGGAAAAAAATTTTAGCCCTATTTGTGACTAAAATTGGATTTCAAGCACATTTTAATTTGCTTAAATTTGGCTAAATTAATCCTTGCACTTTTCCCCACCCATATTTACTCTCTTCATGTAGTTTTAACTGATGCAATATGAATTTGGTATTGTACTATATATAGCCTCAAATAAGTCCTTAAATTTAGGATAACTATGAATTGTAATGGAAAAGTAATGGAAATGAGTATATATGCAAATAATGCAAGATAAACATAGCAGAAATAATTAATTAGGGGGTGTTTGGTTTGTCGGAAAAGTGTGGAAAATAATTTTTCGAAAAAAAAGTTTTCCATGAAAAACTGCCTTTTCAGTTTTCCGTCCATTTAGTTTCAAGAAGATTTAACTTTTTTGAAAATTTATTTTTCAAATTTCATGGCAAATTAATATTTTTGTTTTCTGGATTTTTTTTAGAAAACCGAAAATATTAGTTTTCCATAAAATTAAAACTTTTTTTTTTGAGAAAAAAAAGATTGAAATATTTTTTGAGAAAAAATTAAAACTTTTTTGTTTCAAATATAAAAGATTGAAATTTAATCTGTTAAATATTAAAGATGGAAATCATAACCTCAGAGTATGACCGAAGCATAATATTGATACTATCTCAAAGAACCATAAACAAATATAGCATGGAATTTAGCAATCACTTTAAAAGTCGTGAACTTATTGAGACGAGCAAAACATAAGAATTAGTGACATTACAATAATTATTGTAATATAGAAAGATCATTGAAAACAAGAAAGTCCACGTAAAAGTGAATTTTGTATTTTAGCCCGTATCTTTTGGGGAACCAAATGTA